>OU466862.2:17401469-18673865 GCA_911865555.2 Thlaspi arvense | reverse complement strand
CCCCCCCCCCCCCCCCCCCCCCCCCCCCCCCCCCCCCCCCCCCCCCCCCCCCCCCCCCCCCCCCCCCCCCCCCCCCCCCCCCCCCCCCCCCCCCCCCCCCCCCCCCCCCCCCCCCCCCCCTCTCCCCCCATTATAGGCTGTAGAAAAATAATCTTCTGCATCTTGTTTACATTATCTCCATGAAGTATTGATAAACCCCTTATGTTACAATGATCATGATTTTAGACTCAAGGGGATTTGAGTCACAAGACTAAAAAGTCTTGTGTCACCCTTTAAACACCTAACCAGTTAAATGGGATCATTTTTTTTATCTTCACCTTGCCCTTGAAGCCAAATGATAGCACTTGAATTTTCATTAAGCATGATCCACTTGGTTGATAAAATTAATTAAGGTTACAAAGGTTGAGTGATTTGATTGCTTGTGTAAATTGATAACTTAAGATTCATTTCCATATTGTGATGAGTGTGGATAGGCCCATAGGACAAAAGTTACACCATGTGCATCTAATAATTGAAAACATGGGAATTGGTTATAATTTTACATTATTATTTTCGGATATGAGTTTCCTATTTTTAAACCTCTCTTCACCTTATTCATGCTAGATTGCTTCAGGGCCAAGCAAGGAAGCCAAGTGTGGAGGAGTTAATAGCATGCATTCATACATCATATTAGGCTTTATTTAGTATAGGTTTTCTCTTCATTTCATCCATTTTTTAGCCCAAAGAGTCTCATTTGCATCCATACTAGACTTAGTATGCATAGTAGATTAGGAATGCACTATATATAGGCTATTTAGGAGCTAAGAAGAGCATCAGAGAATGGTGAATTAAGAGGAGCAAGGAGGACCAAGTTGGAAGCAAGCAATGAGGGCGTTCAGGAACTCATATTGTGCAGGCACATCGTGGAGGGCACCTCCTATTCTGTTCGATACATACCATGTCCGAGAGGTGATGACCGCATATGCTGCAACACCAGAGGATGTACCGAGCAGGCACACCGTGGAAGTTCAGCTAACCGAGCCCAAGGTGAAGATACATGGACATATCGCGGTGAAACTCACCGATGAGAGCAAAACCATGCACTGCACGGTATGTGCCACATGATCGAGAGTTTAGCTGAGCCAAGGATCCAATGCAGTGTCTTCTGAACACACCGAGAAGGGTGTACCGTGGACAGCACTTTGTTGACCTGCTCGATATGAAGAAATTCAGATGTTGACCAAGTGCTTTACCATCTTTTGACTAGGTTTTATTTAGTTGGACAGCAAGCCTATTTGGGAACTCTCCTATAAATAGACTTGGCCTAAAAAAACTCATTATAAAGTCTTTTATCTTATCCGTAAATCTACTTTAAGCTTTCCTTGGTTGCGACAGCAAGAAATTTCCTTTTTCCTCAAGAAACAAAGTTCTAGATTTTGAGGTTTATTTTCAATAATTTTTTTCATTTGCCTATTTATCTTTCTTGTTTATCTACTAATAATTATGTTTAACCATACTTTTGTGGATTTAAATATGGTTAAGTGAGTAGTCAACCTTAGGTTTGAGATTAAGGTAGATTATGATGGTTTTGATGACTGTATTTAAGGTATCAGGGTGTTAGATCTCTGATTATCTATTCTTATGTTATTGTGTTTTAATGTCAAGTGTCTCTATTTTGTGTAAAATAGATCCTAGGGACGTTTTGTTGCCAACTTGGTATTTGATGAAATGTTTGAATGAATTTCATAGCTTGAAAATGATGTTTTGATTGTCATGACTCTTTACATCTACCATTTCATTCTTGATTGAGCTTAATACAATAGTACTTTAGGGATAGAATAATTGCCTTTATCCATTGATTATACATGGGAGTGTGAGTTGATGTTTGATCCATTGTACAAGAGATTAGTGATTTTAGCCTAAGGAATTAGTTGTCTAAGTTGCTTTTTGGCTCTATGGACTTTGTTATTTAAAGCTTGATAGTTGTATTTACACCATTGACCATGGGTTTAAAGTATGCTTAGTCAAAGAGATTAGTGTCTTGGGAGTGGATTAATCTATATTAGTAGTCCTTGCTTAGAGATTCATGCATTGATTGTTTCTTTCATACCTAACATGATTTGAAACCACCCATGTCTTATTGCCTCAGTCTTGAACCTTGTTTTTAATATTTCGAATTTGCCAAGTTATTGTTCTGTTTTGTTTGATCACTGTACTGCTCTTGCTTAGTTTTAACCATTTGCCTTTGAATGTTTATAGTTTGGTCTTTTTGTCATTTGTCTTTAAGTCTGAACCTCTTTTAAACCCCATATTAGCTTAGCTTAGTGAGATTACTGTATCTTCATTACACCTCCCAGATTATGGATTGATACTCTACGACACTATACTACAAGCTATTGCATTGAGATTGCACTTGGGGACATGAAAAGTCCTCTTATCATGAAACTTAAGAGAGGTTCAAGGGTTACACTATGAAACGCCCACATCATGATTTCTCCAATGAATCCATTTTAAGCACATTGTATAGAGGATTTTTTCCAAATATTAGGATGCTCCTTGACACAACAAGTAATGGTAACTTCTTTGGAAAAGATGTTGATTAAGGCATTGTATTGGTTGAAAATCTTGCTCCTAATGATGGAAACTATATAGAGGACTATGATAGAATGTCTGAAGAGAAAACAAGGAAATCGATCCAGTCACTCAATGCTAACTTAGATATGATATATCAAGGACAACAAAACAAAGTCCACTTTGTTGGTGATTGTGATCAAGTTCAAGATGGGGAGATTAATAAGCAAGAGGAGACGCAGTATGTTGGTCAACAAGGAGGATTCACCAAGAATTTTAACAACTATGGAATCAACAAATACTTCCTCAAACTCCTTTTTTTACCCACATTAAAGTCATCAATATCAAAGAGAATAAAAAAAACAACATTTGTTCCCTGCAACCAACACCAAGGGTATGCTCTCAAGACTAACTTTCAAAGGACCAAGGAGATTTTCATAATATGCAATCTTTTGTACCAGCTGGTTTTCGGGCTTCACAAGGACAAGGTAGGAACTCTACTCCTCAATATGTTTACATGAATAACATGCTCCAGCAGAATATCTATGTTCAAGCTCATGGTGTTATGGAGATGAGCAAGAATATGGCTGAAATTCACAACAACTTAGATTGTTCCTACAATGATCTACTTTCAAAGTTTGAGACCTTTTCATCTAAATTCCAACAACTAGAGAACAAGGACGCCTCTTCTTCTTCAAGGACTGAAGGCCAACTTCCAAGAAATTATGTTGCTAACCCCAAAGAGTACATCATTTCCATCACCCTTAGAAATGGTAAAACATTTCCCCAAGAGAAGGTCCTCTATAAATCAATGAGGAGATTGAAAATCAAGATGGAGAGATAGACACTGAAAAGGATGATATAATCATTGTTGATGATGAGATTAAAACCAAGAAAGGCAAGAGTGTTGTTGAGGAAAAGGTTAAGGAGACCCCAAAGAAAAAGAAAACTGTTTTTGTGCCTCAACTCCTATTTTCCAGAAAATTCAAGAAGAAACAAGTGGAGAAATACCAAGCTCTCTTTGATGAGCAAATGGTAACAAGATTTTTAGGTCTATAGGAGCAATGCAGCAGGAGGTTATCAAAACTCAAGCAGCACACAGTCGTAGTATAGTGCAAGAGGAATCAATCCAACCTAGGAGCTAGAAAGTGCAATGAGAATGCAAGGATCATGCAAAGCTAAGCAAATGATGAACGATTTTGTAAAATCCCTAAAAACTAGATGCAATGGTCAAATGCAAGGCAAAACTATTTTAAAAATACTATAAGCAAGTTAACTACCACGAGGAACAGACGGAATGATTAAAATGCAAAGCTATGAATTATTAAAAATCGACTAGTGGATCGACCACGGGATCGACCACTAGATCGAGCAACAACGATCGATCTCGTCTAAACAACCTAGAATGATGAAACGAGGTAGAATGCGATTGACAAGAGCGCAACTTTATGATGATGTAATAATATTAAATGGCTTAAGATACTAAGAAAGAGGGTCTAGGGTTGAGGGTCACGTTCGTGGGTCTCAAAGGTCAAAGCTTGTTTGAAAACATTAGATCTACTCTCTTTGAGAGGTTCCCTAGGCCTTGAAAACAAAACAAGATCCATCCATGGCGTGTGGTATGGACCACTCCTTCATTCTCTTCTCCAAACCCATGGCGTTTGGTGGAAAAAGAGATTTAAGGGCCTAAAAACATAGATTTCAAACGCACGGCCTAACTAGTCCCCTTTACAACCATGGCGTGTGGGAAAGGTAGACTAGCCTCTAGGATTCGATTTTCCAGGACATCTGGATCCTGTCAAGGTAAGACATCCCTCGGATCTTAGAGATCTTGGCGTGAGAGTCTCTAAGCCTTAAGCGTTCGAAATCCTAGAAGAGATGGTGATGAAGAACAAGAAAACACGAAACTTTAACCTTTTTGACCCTTTCTAATCGCCCCAACCCCGAAACCCAACAAGACTACTCACTACTCATAAAATAAACCGAACAAAATGCAATAGATGATAGACTGAACATGAAAAACGATAGATTCAAAGCAAAGATTCAATATCCAAAACGTAAAAAGCAAGAAAAGCTTCGAAAGTCTATAATGGCGATTCGCCTAAAAACGAGAGAGATGAAAAAAGTAGAAGACCGAATAGGGATAATGAAAGGGATCGTTGCCTTTTACCAAAAATGGCCAAACCGCAAATGGTTCCCCCCCCCCTTCGCTACGGTCCAAAACCAGCTGGACGGATAAGGTTGGTCTGGGATCGAGTACGAAGCTCGATCTGGCAATCGATCTTGTCTTGGATCGGATGGCTCTTAGTCGATCTCTGAGTCGATCTTGTGCTGATCGGGTTGGAAGCTCGATCCGGTCTTCGATCTGCATGGCGTCAATTACGTCCGTACTTCAGATCGATCTCCACACTCGATCTTGGTCTCGATCCATCTGCTTGCATCGACTTGATTACTCGATCTTCTGGTCGATCTCGTCTGGATCGACCTGCCTTGCTCGATCTGCTACTCGATCTCGGGTCCCAAGCATGCAATCCTGATCTCTCCAAGTCTCCACGAATTTCCTCACGAGCCTTAGCACGTCCACGAATCCTCCATAGCTCCAAAGTAGCCGAAAACAACTTGAATGCGATGCAAAATGCAAGAAACATGCAAATGCTGATGCAAAAATACTCTAGGACCTAAAGCGATGCAAACTAGCCTAAAGTTCAAGGTAAATGCATGCGAAACTATCTTATATGCATGCAAAACACATGAAATATGCAGCAATATCAACTCCCCCAAACTTGCCTTTTGCTTGCCCTCAAGCAAACAAAATCCAAGAAGGGAGAGAGGTTTTAAAAACGAACGGGGGTTTAAGCTTCTTACAAAGGTGTCTTTCAAATGAATCAATCTCAATGTCCTAGTGAATAATTCTAAGATGCAATGTACACACTCATACTCCAAAGAACTTAGCCATACTCATCACACAATGAATTTCAAATCATGACTCTCCTATTCCAAACAATCAAAGAAACTCATCCTTTAACATTGATTAATGATCAAACCGTGAATCAAACTTATGCACTTTAAAGCAGAACACATTTGGCTAACGGTGAAGGCTATGGGCATATAATGATCTCATTTTAAAAAGGTTTTCACAATGCAATGGGTTTCTCTCAAGAATGGTATGAACTTTATGCATAATGCTAAAGGTAAAGGCATTTGATGCATACATGATTAGACTCTCATCTACCCTTGTACACTAACAATGATCCTAAAACCCCTCTCATTTTTCTTTTCTTTTCAGCTCACTCACCCTCCTAGAGACTATCCTTATTAAGCTCAAACCCAAATAAAAACAGAAAACATCCTTACTCTTTTAGGCTAGTGAAAAAGGCTGAAAACAATTTAGCTCTTTATTTTTTTCTTATTGATAGCTCTCTACTCTTTTCTTTCTTTTCTTTTTTTTTTTTTTTTTATTTGGCTTTTAGGCTCTTTTCTTTTCTTTTTGTTTTACTTGAGAGAGCTATCTTCTGAAATACTTAGAGCTTTATACATTTTGAAAACAAGCCTTTCACTTAAAACCTTTTATTCACTTCAATCACCAAAACTTTTTGAAACCATAAGCATATAAACAAGCAAGCAATCCCATCAAACCCCCAAACTTGTTCTAAGCCTAAAACTAGCTTCAAAATGCAAAGCTAGCAATCATATGAGAACATAATCATGCCGCCTAAACGTAATACGTTATGCTAAGTTCAAACCGAAAAGAGGCCTCACAATGATGTCACACAAGAATACTTGGCTTGAAAGAAAGGTAAGGGTAATGGTGGGAGTTCTACTTAGGCTCAGAAAGAGTGGTAAAAGGAGGAAGAGAGCCTAAATATGTGTAAGATCCATGTGTTCATTTTCAAATGCATAAGAATGATATTTAAAAATCTGGTTAGGGTTCTCACTTATTAGGACAAGTTTCAAATCATGAATGTTCAAGTCAAGCCACGAAAATCAGAACAAGTGATCCAAGCATGGTAAGGACTTACTTTCAAAGCGTCAGCAAAGCATTAGAGAACTACTAACTAGGGCATTGAAACAATTCATGAGCTTAAAACACCTTTTTAAGAAAATCTTTAACCCCTTATGCAAATGGAAACAACCTAGATGCTTAAAAATTCTAGACTCAATCCTAAAATGTTTAACAAAGTGAATGCAACTACATGAATTTTTTTTTGAAAATTTTTAAAATTTTTTCCAATTTTTTTGTTCTTTTCTATGCCTTAGATGCAATGAAGACTCAAGGGATGCAAAGAGAAAATAAGAGCAAAATAAACATGTCAAACCACACACATACTCCCCCAAACTTGAATGACACCGTCTCGGTGGCAAACAAATTCAAAGGAGTTCAAAACACAAAGCAAAAGAAAGTGAAAATGGATGATGATATTCACAAGGATCGGTTGTTGGTACCTTGGAGCTAAACTCGGCTGGGAACTTGAGGATGTTCCAGCGGAGCTGCTCTTGCTAGAGGAGCGTCGGGCTATGTCCTTGCCTTTATCCTCGGTCGGGAAGCCATGGACTGAATAACGTGCTTGTTGCACGTTGCCTTGTGGCTCACAGATGACAATACCGCCAGTCGATCTCCTCCTCTTCTCGGGCTGGTCGACCTCTACACTCATGGACCCCTTAGACTTCGCGGATGAGCTCCCTTGAAGCGCCTTGACTTTCTTAGCAAGCTTCTTGATCATCTTCCCTTGCCACTTAGTTATCTTCCGCTGCACCTCCACCACCGAAGCAAGAAACTTCTCCTCCTTGGTCCGTGGCTCAAAGTCCATCCTTGGAAGCTTAAAGTGGGCTGGCATTGCGCCATCAGAGGGTGGTGACTCTGACTGCTCACGCGCGGACTGAATAGGCATCATGGTTGCACCAAGTGGGGCGTAACACTCCTCGTGGGTTGGGCAGAACTGGATCGTACCGATGCTATCCAAGTGTGTATCCTCAACGTTGGGTAAGATGCACACGCTCTTCTTCCCCGCGTCATTGTAGAACTGATAGGCGAAGAATCCTGGATCTGGCGTAGGCCCCAAGCTATCTGTATTGCGCATGTAGGTTTCGTCCATGAATGATCTATCCGCGCAAGGCTCGAACTGTTGAAGGGGTACACCGGCTTGGATAAAGAGTGGCATGAGAAACCCTCCAATGTATGCTGAACTCGCCTTGCATCTCAGAGCGTATGCCTTGTACTTCACCAAGGAGGATGCTAGAATACACCCGTAGTTAACATCATTCCCAAGGTCATCCATCAGCGGATCGTGGTTCTCTTCTTCGCTGCTGCATAGTATCCTCCTTATCCCTTGGAAAAGGAAGCACAACTCGGTCTTTGTCACTGTAGGAGGCGCGGCCCGCCCGCTGAAAGTGTTTGCCAACAGCTTGAGAGTGTACCTCAGAACGGGATTCCTTACTTTCTTGATCTTACCCGCGTTGGCTTTGTATTCTTCATCACAAAGCACGTCCCATATGATGCTGGCGTTCTTGAGAGGGGGAAACTTCACTTGCTTAGCTGCGGCGTTGAGTCCATATGCTTGGCAAAGCTCCTTAATGGAAAGGTGATAAGACTGCTTCTTGACCTTGAAGGTGAGATGTCCGTGTGAGGGGGTAAGGAGGCTCGAATTCTCATAGGAAAACGCCAAGGTAGAGAAGAAATCCAAGGTGACTTGCGGATATGTGGGGCAAACCATCCTTGAAAGGCAAGCAAGTCCCATGTTTTGGAGAAGAGAGTCAAAATCCTCTAGAAGATCCATTCTTGCTAACAAGTCTCTACTCGGGAACTTGGTAGGCTCAAAGCGCAGCCTCTCTAACCTCTTTTTTGCTGACTTTTCTTTCTTAGTCCAGCGGATCCTCTCGTGAACTTGCTGAGGTTCTTTGTGAGGACCCGACCGTCTATCACTAGACCGGCCCGAACCTCGCCGAGTCTTCTCTCGGCCAGAATACAAAAACATGCATATTTTAAAAACTTTTCTTAAACTTAAACAAGTTCGATTCACCAAAAGACATTCATTCTCATTGCATAATTATTCCAGAAACAGTTAACAGAACTCGGACTCAATAACAAACTAACTTATCAGATTCGGTTCAACTCATAAAGCACTAACACAAGTACTTAAATAGAAACTCAAACTCAGAATATGAATCCCAAACCCAGTCTTAATCCACCCCTTTCCTTCACTGCCTTCCAGTCCGCCTTCAGAGCTACTCGCCTGGACTTTATCCTTACCTGCACACTCAAAAAGAGAGGCATAAGTATTTGATAAATACTTAGTGAATATGGTCGTCCCGTAACACCTTAGCCAATACCAGAAAACGCATCATACTATCAGTTATACAATTCACATTATCACTTAGCAAGCAAGCACAGAAAACAGTACAGTCCTATGATCATCTCAACTACTTGTGAAGCCTCACAAGGCATCGGTACTGCTCCAAGCGAGAATCACACATCCCCTTGAGCTAGTAACTCGATCCGGACATTCACACAGCTAGTTAGACATCACATATTGACCACGATTCACACTTAACCATTCACAATCACAGAAACATTGACCTTGCTAAGCAGAAACCACTAACTTACACAAGCAATCAATGAAAATCAGATAACTAGCAATCCAACGATTCTAGATACAGACTACAGTCACGCACTCACCTTAGACACAGAAACAAACGTTTCAGTCGAAAGAATCTCGGTGATTTCTCGATCAGAAACTGAGATACTCGGACACACTTGCAATTTCTCGGCTATCGCTCAGACTGGTCCGGCAAAATTCCAACACCTCTCGGCTATCTCTCAACCCGGTCACTTTTTCTCGGGCAAGAAGCTGTATTCCCTCGGAAACAGTATAATTAAGATCGATCAGCCAAAAGTTACTTGACAGAAACTCAACAGAAATCAGAATAGTCGAACACTTACAAGATTCTCTTGGACAAATCGAAAGTGTTCTCGGATATCACACGATTCGCTCAGAAATCCTCGGACAAACTCGGTTATTCCCTCGGCAAAACCCTCAAATCAGGACGAATGGTCGAAACAGATCCACAGAAACTCAGACAGAACACTCGGTCTCTCGGTGATAGTCAGAATCGCCGGCGAAACTTCGATCTCTCTCGGCCAACTCTCGGGAATATCAGAAACTATGGGATTTCTCTCGACCAATCCCTCTCTCACGTGATATTTCTCTCAAATAATACGGCTGTCTCGAGAAAAAGTCTTAAAATCCCTTTTATATGCTTGCAAAACCTAGTTAACCCGGTTTATAGCCGGCGTCTCCCGGTTCCAGTCAGGTTTATCCCGGTCAGCTTTGATTTCTCTCGGATATTGCCTAAACCGCTCGACTATACCCACGGGAAATTAGTTTTTATCCGACCAAACTCCCAGCCCACGGGCCCAGCCCATTTTTACTCGGCTAAAACCACAAAGCCTCGGCTATTTTCCTTTTTCCCTCGGACATGATCCATTTCCTCGCGGACATAATCCACTTTCTCCCGGACATAATCCATTTCTCTCGGACATAATCCATTTCTCTCGGACATTATCCATTTTCTCCCGGACATAACCATTTTTCTCTCGGATATGGTCCGTCCTGCTCAGCCAGCCCGGCTATCCTTCGACTATTTCCCAGTCATCCATCGACTATAGTCTGAGCCTCCCATCTGTACGGATTTTCCCTTGACTGAACTCACATTCCTTCGGACAACCTCCTGTCCGGCTCGATCATTCCAGATTTTCTCGGATACGGATGCTACAACTCTCCCCCACTTGGTTTGGATTCGCCCTCGAACCGGTTCTTATTCCTGAAGTTTCTCAAACCATTTCGGGAACCTTGTACTCATCTTGGACTCTACTTCCCAAGTAGTTTGCTCATCCCCATTACAGTCCCAGACAACTTGGATCATCTTGACCCACTTACCACGCCTAAGCTTTTCTTTCTGATGTCACTGCATATTGCATGCATTTTGCATACACATAAGTTAGCTTTTCATGCATTTACATCACACTTTTGGCTAGGTTGCATCACTTTAGGTCCTAGAGCATTCTTGCACCAGCATACGCATGTTCCTTGCATTTTGCATCATATTCAGGTTGTTTCTGGCTACTTTGGAGTTGTGGAGGTTCGTGGAACGTCGGATGTTTGCTAAGGACCAGAGATCGGGGAGCAGATCGAGCACGACAGGTCGATCTAGATGAGATCGACCAGAAGATCGAGAAGCCCAGGCGATCCAAGGGAATTGATCGAGAAGAAGATCGAGTGAAGCAATCGATCAAGTGGTACAGATGTAAATGACGCCATGCAGAGCGAGAGCCGGATCGATTCCACCACTAGATCCGACCGAAGATCGATACCAAGATCAGATGCAACACTCGATCCACCGAAGAGGATCGAGACCCAGATCGAGTAGAAGACACGATGTCCGAAAGTGATCGAGAGAGCCGTTCGATCCCAAAGTCGATCTCTGTCCTTTCAACCGTTTTTGGCCGCTAGCGAGGGGGGGGACCATCGAGCGGTTTTTCCCATTTTGGGAAGGCGGCGATGATCTTTTCCCATATACTTTTTCATTCTTATCTTTTTATGCTCTTCTCTCTCTGGTTTTGGAGACGATCCGCCATTGTTAGACCTTGAGCTTGTTCTTGAATATTTTGAATCGTTTAAGTTTAATCCATCGTTCTTATGTTTATCGTTTCATTCTTCATGCTTTGCTTAGTTTATTTAATGTGTAGTGAGTAGCTTCATTTGGGTTTCGGGGTTGAGAGGATTCACGGGGTCGAAAAGGTTTTCAAAGCTTGGTGTTTTCTTGTTCTTAATGGCTTTCTTTTCTAAGATGTTGAGTTCTTAAGGCTTAAAGAGTCTCACGCCGAGATCGTTATGATCAGAGAGAGCTCTTACCTTGACAGGATCCAGAGATCTCTGAAAATCACATCTTAGAGGCTAGTTACTCTTTCCCAAACGCCATGGTAGTTTAGAGGACTAGTTAAGCCGCGTGGTTGAAATCTGTTTCTCTTGCCTCTCAATCTCTTTTTCCACCAAACGCCATGGGTCTGGAGGAGAGAATGAGAGAGTGATCCATACCACACGCCATGGATGGGTCTTGTTTTGTTTTCAAGGCTTAAAGAATCTCACAAGGTGAGTAGATCTAGAGTTTTGAAACCAAGCTTGGACCTTTGAAACCCCTAACATGAATCTCGACCCTAGACCCTTCTTTCTTAGCATTCTTACATCTTCGTTAATCATTCGCTTGATATTCATCGCATCCTGGTCATTAGTTTCTTTATACTTGTATTTTTAGACGAGATGGATCCAAACTGCTCGATCTAGTGGTCGATCCACTAGTCGATTTTTAGTAATTCATAGCCTTGCATTTTAATTATTCTGTTTATTCCTCGTGGTTGTTTAATCACTCTTGGTAATTTTAAAATAGTTTTGCATTCCATTTGGTCGTTGCATATAGTTTTTAGGATTTTCACAAAATTGTCTGTCATTCGCTTAGCTTTACATTGCTCTTGCATTCTCTTTGACCTTACTAGCTCCTAGAAATGGATTGACTCTCACTTGCATACTGTACTACAACCTAAGTGTTGCATTTAAGTTTTGATAGCCTCATTGCATCCTCGCCCTTGCAAGAAAGTTGTTATCAAATGGCGATGTTGCCATTCTAGGAGTGTTAGAAAGCATAGAGATTTGGGGCTTAGTGAAGACTAAGCTTTACTTTGTTTAACTTACTAATCTCTCTACTCTCAAACGTGTTTCTTCCAGGTACATGCATCTTCGTTCCAGGGGAGGCAACCATCTACTTCAACCCTTGGACAACATCCATCAACTTGGTCATTCACGGCAAAGAAGAGTACGAGAACAAGCTAGAGCTTTTGAGGAGATTGTTCAGCACGGTTTGGTTGACTTTGAAGCTATGGCTGAACACGAGCATCCAGAGGGACCTCCTCCAACTCACGGGGCAGTGGGAAGGGGCAATGGAAACCTCCAACATGCGGCTAGACCCCCAAGGATCATAGGAGCCGGAGATGCTCCCAATACTCATCACAATAGGTTTGGGATCCCTCCTCCTCCTGTACAAAACAACAACTTCGAGATTAAGCCAGGTTTCATCTCCATGGTGCAAAAACAACAAGTTCCACAGCTTAGCAATGGAAGATCCCTTGGAGCACCTCGACAATTTCGATCAAGTATGTGGGATGATCAAGATAAACGGCATATCCGAAGATGCTTTGAAGCTGCGTCTCTTTCCATTCTCTCTTGGAGACAAGGCTAGACATTGGGAGAAAACACTTCCTCAAGGCACCATCACTTCATGGGCTGAGTGTAAGAAGGCTTTCCTCTCAAAGTTCTTCTCTAGCACCAGAACGGCAAGGCTAAGAAGCGAGATCAGCGGCTTCACGCAAAGGAATAATGAGACTTTCAATGAAGCCATGGAACGATTCAAGGACTATACTATCCAATGTCCTCACCACGGCTTCAGTGAAGAGACTCTTCTAAGCACTATCCACCGTGGAGCTTCACCAAAGATCAGGTTGTTGCTTGACACGGCCAGTAAGGGGAACTTCCTTGGTCAAGAGGTAGAAGAAGGCATGGAGCTGATTGAGAAACTTAGCACTAAGTGACGGCAACTATGCTGAAGATTATGACCGTGCACCACGAGGTTCTGAGCTAGAGTCTCACAAGAAAGAGCTGAAATCATTACACGAGAAGATTGACAAGTTGGTTTTGGCAAATCAGAAGCATGTTCACTTTGTTGGTGAAGCGGATGAGAGCCAAGAGGAGCTTGAGTTGAGCCAAGAAGAAGCCAATTGGGTGGCGGGTCAAAACAACTACAAACCTCAAGGCTATTCACAAGGTTACAACCAGAACAACAATCTCTCATACCGCAGCACCAATGTAGCAAACCCTAAGGATCAAGTGTACCCTGCTCAGCAAGCAAAGCCTTTCGTACCCTACAACAAAGGTTTTCAGCCCGGGTGGTGGCTTCCAAGGACAAAAGGCAGAACAACTTCCACGGGCAACAGCATGGAAACAAGGGTTATACGCCCAATGTACCCTCCCGACTTTTGTACCTCAGCAGCAACAACCGATGCAACAACAAGTTGATCCTGTCCAAGTTATGTTCCAACAACTGATTCAAGGGCAAGCCTCTACAAACACCAGAAGTTTGCCGAAATGAACACTCGTCTAGACTCGTCGTCTCACTGACTTCTCTACTCAGATCACCAACTTAACCAACAAGGACCAAGCAGCTAGAGAAGGGGAAGCGAGTACAAGTGGTCAGAATAGCCTACCGGGCAAAGTGTGAGCAGAATCCTAAGGAATATGCCAACGCCATCACGTTAAGAAGCGAAAAGGAGCTTGCACCTACGGTTACTCCTAAGAACAACGACGGGACGTTGTAAATTCAAGAGGGGGAGGTTAAGCTTTCAGCTTTTGAGAGATCAACTTTGATACATGTTCTAGGCTTCAATGGGCCCAATCGACATGGGGAGACAAACGCGCTTGTTTAGCACATAACAGCAGAGCAAACTACTAAGGCTAAAGGATAGCTTATGTAACCGCTCCCCCTATGTACCCATAAAGCTGCCTTCTTTTCCTGTCGGCTTCCACAGAACGCAACTTAATAGACCGAAAGAAGACTTAGAATTCTTGTTTTCGATAAGCATCTTACAAGCACCGTAGAGCGACTCCACGTACCTCCTCGTGGACTGCCCTTGCACCTGAGGCCTACCATGCCCGCCACCTTCTCTCAGAGACACTCTCGTGTGTGAAGAAGCATCAAGCAAAGTACCGGACAAGTGCTTGTTCTAATTGAGGGATTGTGTAGTCGGAGTGATACACACAAGAAATAGTCCTAAGAAAGTTGGGAGACCCTGGAAATCTTCACTATACCCTGCGCTTTAGCGTCCTTTGAAGCTTCAACGATGTTGCCTTTGTGAATCTCGGAAGCTAAGCATAAATGTTACATGCCCCTCATTCCGTTGCCAAAGAAACTCGCTTTACACCCGTCGTCCTCAAGACATTCGTCATAATGCTCGTTTTTACTACCCCCCCATCTGACACAGGAGTGTGAGGTTTCTACCCGTGAGGATTGCTTGACGGACCTTCCAGTGAAGATCAGTGGAGTGAACGTGTCTACAGACTTTGTTGTGTTGGAAATGGATGAAGAGCCAAATGATCCACTCATTCTCGGTAGACCTTTCTTAGCTACCGCCAGAGCCATAATAGACGTCAAGAACGGGAAGATTGCCTTGCACTTGGGTAAAGATATAAGGCTAGACTTCGATATCAATGAGGTTTTGAAGAAGCCTATGATAGAAGGACAAGCTTTCTACATTGATACGTTGGATGCCTTAGCGGATGAGTTGCTGGAAGAGCTGGCTCAGGAAGATCATTTGAAGCTGGCACTGACTAAGGAGCCAGAAGAGTTTGGTTATGTGGATCAGAGGACTCAGGAGTACGTCAACTTGCTTGAGTCGAGGAAAGTTGTGCTTGAAGATGTAGGCGTTTTCCTAGAGATCGACTCCAAGATCGATGACATTACTCGATCCAGGAGTCAAATTGACAAGACAATCGAGGGCACAACTCGATCCGGTGCAGCAATCGACAGTCCAATCCGAGTCAAGGTATCGACTCAGAACAACAATCATCGACGTCCGCGAATCGAGAAGGCCTTACCGATCAAATTTGAGGGTCTAATCTGCGAGAGATCGACTCAGCGTCTCGATCCCTCAACTCGATCCCATTGATCGAGTGAGTCGAAGCGAGCGAAAACTTGCTCGAATCTAGGGAATGCACATCGAGCAGGTCAGAAGATCGACTCTCGACGACCTCGATTTCAGAGGGTGACCCTACGCGGTTGGCGAGAAAGCAGCCACCTCGAAGGGCCATAATCTTCGGTGTCTAAGGGAAGGTTCTAAAGAAGGAGGAACAACATGTCAATCAGCCACGAGTAATGATTGGGAGCGAGCTAGTTAGCCCAGCATGAGGTCGGACCTTAATCCCAGAGCTCCCAAAAAGGGCCTAAGGGTATGCTTTCTTAAGGCTTAACGAGACCTATCATGCGTGATTCGTGAATGAAAACCTTGGAGTGATGATGTGAGTTTCAAAATCACTCTTCAACTGAGTTGTGAGAAACCGATATAGGAAGCGCCATTGGGTATACTCTCTACAGTGACAATCAATGCAAGAGCGCCTTTTCACCAAATGCTTTGCACTCATCAAGGGATTCTACCCTTGGATAATGACGAACGCACTTCGATCACTTATATGAACAATCCGAGCGCGTTTTGAATCCAGAATTTGAAAGAAGGTCGTTAAAGAACGGAGATTCTACAAGACTTTTAAGAGGCTGACGTGATCTATCCCCCATAAGTGACAGCCATGTTGGGTTTTCTCCCCGCTACACACGTTGGTCGCCTAAGAAGGGACAGCTGATCACGGTCGTTAAGCAATGACAACCAGGACTGCGGATTTATACCTACTAGGTTGGACACCCAGTATGATTGTATTGATTATATAGGAAGCTTAATCTTGCTCCATAGAAAGGATCATTTTTACCCTTGCCTTTTAATCTGATCAAAATGGCGTGCGACAATACTTTGCTACATCTCCCCCTCGACTATTTGTCTTTCTGATGGAGATACTAGTGGTATTCTGTTCCAAATATCATAATCCATCCCAACGATTCAGGAGAAGACGAACACTTTACACTGCCCTTATGGAATACCTGTGTTGCGTATCAGAAAGGACATGCCATTCGGCGTTCTTCGTTACACACGCTAACCGGCTATGTTTTCAGCGTCGGTGTCACTCAATGGTCGATTCTTCTTCGAATCTAATCAGAAGAGGATGGTAGAGCGTGTTTATGGATGGGACCTTCTCCGGTCTATTTTTGGTGCGTCCTTTTCTGCGTGTTTGTTGAATCTTTGCAGGGTTTTAAAGCATGTTTTGTTGAGGAGACCAACATGGTGCTCAACTGGGAGAAAAATGCCACTTCATGGTTAAGGAGGGGGATCGGGCTTGGACATAAGATATCAGAGAAGGCGTTATTGAAGTCGACAAAGCAAAGATTGATGTGAATGACAAGGCCTTAAGCCGCCATGCTAACGTCAAAGGGGTGAGAAGCTTCTTGGGACACGCCGGCTTCTACAAGCGCTTCATTGAAGACTTCTCTGTAAGATTGACACGCCCTCTCAACTCGGCTGTTTGTGCAAGGAGGCTGAATTCGTCTTTGATGAGGAGTGTTTGCAAGCTTTCCGTGACCATCAAGGAGGCCCTAGTATCCGCGCCCATAGTGCAAGCACCAGACTGGACTCCACCTTTCGAGATTATGTGTGATGCTAGTGACTATGACGTGGGGGGGCTGTTCTAGGCCAAAGGTAAGGATAAGAAGCTGCAACGTGATATATTATGCTTCAAGAACACTTGGATGACAACGGCAAACGATGTACACCACTACTGAGAAGGAGCTATTGGCGGTTGTATTTCACCTTTCGAGAAGTATCAGCAGCTTACCTCGTAGGGTTCCAAGGGACGCCATTATGTCTAGGGCACGACGCGATACCCAGCGGACTTTACACGCTATATCTATGTTCCAAGAAGGACACTAAGCCGAGGCTTTTGAGATGGATCCTCTTACTTCAGGAGTTTGACATGGAGATCACAAGACAAGAAAGGCATATAGAGAACACGGCGTTGCCTGACCATCTTCTCTCTCGGTTAAGTATCAACAATCTCTTCCTTATGTGACGATTCTCTCCCCGAGGACACTCCTAGGAAATCCACTACGGCTGTTCGTGAGAAGCTTTAGAGGGCTCGTTTGTAGGGACAGTTCTGAGCTTCAAGGAGGAAGCATCCGTCTGGGACGCGTGCATATTAGTGAACTAAGCTTGCATGTTGGTGAGGGCCGTCGCATCTTTGACAACTACCGATAGGTGAAGTAGCTCATAAGAGACGTGATACCACTACTTATTCGGGAAATGACCCTACTTGTACAAGAGAGGTGGCGTAAGACTATTTCTAACCGAGGTGTGTTACAAAGAATAGCCACGACCATTCTCTTTTCACTGGCCATTGGCTCTTCTACGGAGGACACCTTTGCTTCGTTAAGACTGCTACGAAGTGTTGCAAGCTGGTTTCTGGTGGCCGTCTATCTTCAAGGACGCACACGAGTTTGTGAAGAGCTGTGAGGCGTGTCAACGAGCAGGGAATATCACTAAGAGGAACGAGATGTCTCAAGTTCCTATCTTCAAGGTAGATGTCTTTGACGCGTGGGGCATAGACTTCATGGGGCCGTTCCCTTCATCATACGACAACAAGTACATACTAGTGGCTGTTGACTACGTCTCTAAGTGGGTTGAGGCCATTGCTTCTCCAACAAACGACTCTAAGGTGGTGATCAAGCTCTTTAAGAGCATTATTTTCCCGAGGTTTGGAGTTCCCAAGGTGGTGATAAGCGACGGAGGGAGCCATTTCATCAACAAGCTGTTTGAAAATCTGCTAAAGAAGTATGGTGTGAAGCATAAGGTAGCTACGCCTTACCATCCTCAAACGAGTGGCCAAGTGGAGGTCTCTAACCGTCAGATCAAGGCGATACTCGAGAGAACAGTTGGGACTACTCGGAAGGACTGGGCTATGAAGTTAGATGACGCTTTGTGGGCATACCGGACTGCCTTCAAGACGCCTATTGGTACCACCCCTTCACTCTTCTCTACGGTAAAGGCTGTCACCTTCCTGTTGAGCTGGAGCATAGGGCGTTGTGGGCTGTGAAGTGGCTGAATTTTGATCTGAAGACGGCTCAGGAGAAGCGTTTGATCCAACTGCACGAGCTTGATGAGCTAAGGCTGGATGCCTACAAAAGCGCTCGGATCTACAAGGAGCGTACCAAGGCTGGTCATGACAAGAAGATGGTACCTAAGGAGCTTAAGGAAGGGAGTTTGGTGCTGCATTACAACTCGAGGCTCAAGCTCTTTCCAGGAAAGCTGAAGTCACGGTGGAGCGGTCCGTATGAGATCAAGGAAGTACTACCTTACGGGGCTGTCACATTGATCGGCAAGAGTGGAGATGCATTCACAGTGAACGGGCACAGAGTTAAGCCGTGCATGGCGAGTGCATTTGACAAGGAGAGCACCTCAATGCTTCTCCAAGACCCACCATCTGCCTAAACCAAGTAAGGTCTAGCTAAAGACGTTAAAGAAAGCGCACTTGGGAGGCATTCCCATGTCTATCCTGTACATATTTTTACTTTATTTCTTTTTCCAGTTTTATGTTTTTGTCGTGTGAGTGTGTAGGAAAAAGTATGGGAGACGCAAGCCATGATCTGAGTTCCAAAAGGAGTAAGAAAGGGGCGTATATGAGCTAGAGATCGAGTGCTAGATCGACTCATCCTAGCTCGATCTTTGCTAGATCGAGCTAGTGAATCGAGAGGAGGCAGTCGATCTAGACGAGATCGAGTAGACTGATCGAGTGACGAACTCGATCTAAAATGTCTCGGGAAATTCTTGGAGTTTAGATCGATCGATCCAAAAATGGATCGACCAATCTATTTTCTCTCGGGAAAAGTCCCTCATAGACAGATCGATTAGTCAACTCGATCCACCACTTGATCCAAGCTGAATCGACCCCTGAATCGATAGCATGACTCGAACACGAGGACTTAGTCACGATTTCAAAAACTCAAGGATTGAGAGAGCCAATCGATCCACGACTCGATTCCAATCGAATCGTGTCCCAAATCAAGTGACCCTCTCGATCCAAGCCATTATGGGCATAAGATCGAGTCCTAGATCGACCAAAGGGACTCGATCTCGTGCCGAGGAACAATGGCCCCCAAGAGAACGAGAGAAGAGACAGCACAAGAGGGAGAAGGTCAGGAAGTGGCTGTTCAAGAGAGGGTTCGATGGAGTAAGGACGAGAAGAGGGATAAGAAGCGGCTGGAAAGGCTTCGGTTCGAGCCTACTAAGTTTGCGGACCGGAAGCTGCTGTTCAAGCTAGGGATCCTTGGAGATTTCGACCAACTCCTCAAGAACATTGGCCTAAGATGTCTATCACGAATGGATTGCCCAACCATTCCAGAAGTGACAATAGACTTCCTTGCCACGTTGGAGTTTCGTTACGAGAACCCTAGCTCCCCGTTCCTTCACAAGGCCGTCTCTCTTTCAAGGTTGGACGTCAAGCCTTCAGCCTCTCAATCCCCAAGCTGCGTCAAGCATATGGTCTCAACGTAGCCGCCACCAAGATCGAGTTCCCCTCCTTCACGCGAGCAAACGATTTTTGGGACCTGATCAGCAACGCAGACTACAAGGCCAACACCGCCAAAATCAAGAGAGTGAGAAGCCCGGTGCTGAGGTACACCTTGAAGCTGATCGCCAACACATTCAGCGGAAGGTCAGTTGCTCCCACAGTTACAAAGACCGAGCTTTGCTTCTTGTTCCAAGGCGTGAAGCATTTGTTGTGTGATCCGGCGGAGAATGAATAGCCTATGGAGGATGAACTCGGCGACGAGGTGAACTATGGATGCGTACTTGCTGCCTCTTTGGTGAAGTACAAGGCTTATGCCTTGCGGTGCAAGGCAAGCTCTTCTTTCATTGGCGGCTTCCTCACTCCTCTATTCATACAAGCCGGCGTACCTATGCACGATTTCACACCCGTCCCGGCTAGAGCTTTCATGGATGAGGTCTACATGAGGAATACCAACAGTTTGGGACGCACGCCAGCAGAATGGTTCTACGCTTATCTTTTCTTCGACGACGAAAACAAGAAGAGAGTATGCATCCTACCAAACAAGGACGAGACCGAGCTGCTTGGTGTTGGGAACATCGAGTTCTTGCCAACCGTAGAGGAGTGCTTTGCTCCTCTAGGAGGAACCCTGCCCCAGCGATTGCTCCTCGTCAAAGGTCTGAGTCCCCAGCCACGGAAGATGAGATGCCCAAGGCTTATACCCTTCCCAGGATAGACTTTGAGCCGAGAACCAAAACAGAGAAGTTCCTAGCATCTGTTGTGGAGATGCAAAGGAAAATCAACAAATGGCAAGGCAAAATGCTCAAGAAACTTGCCAAGAAGGTCAAATCGCTTCAAGGAGGCTCGTCTAAGCAAGCTGCAAGTCAGGAGGTTCAACAACCCGAGAAGAGGAGGCTTTCACCGGTGGTTGTCACGTTAGAACTCAAGCGAGAACATTCCACCGGCGCGTCTCTCTCTTCCATAGCCATGTATCCAAGGCAAAGCCGTAGGCATCTAGCTCCTCTATAACATCCTCTTCCAGCCAGACTATACCTAGTAACAACACTTCTTCCATTGTACATACCGCTCAGGTTTGCTTCTTTTTGCCTTTATGTTTTGGTGCTCCTTCGATTTGTTTGCCCCCACGGCGTGTCAAGCGGTTTTGGGGAGGTCTGTTGTGGTTTGACGTGTTTTGTTCTGACTTATTTTCCTTTAGCATCCTTGAGTATTCATCGCCTGAAAAATTGGGTAAATTTTTAAAATTTTCTGTCAAAAGATTCATTTCGTAGTTTGCTTTCATCCTTGGTAAGCCTTTTGAGCGATTGAGTCTAGAATTTTTTAGCAGCAGCTAGGTTGTTAACATCTGCATAAGGGCAGTGAGAGGTTTTTCTAAAAATGTGTTCTGTTTTAAACTGATGAATTGGTTTCAACTGCACCTAGTCAGTAGTTGCTCTAATGCTTTGCTCATTACTTTGAAAAGTGAAGTTCTTTTTTCTTACAATGCTTGGATTCAGTTGGTGGTGCTGTATGATTTTCCGTTGATTGGAATTGAACTCTCATGATTTGATACTTGTCCTACATAAGTGAACACCTTAATCTGAAATTTTCAATTTAGCATCGTTATGCAGTTGAAATGAATCACAGGTATTTTAAAATATTTAGGCTCATCTTCTTTCTTCTCAACACTCTTTGTGAGATCAAGTAGAAACTCCCACCTTGACCCCTTACCCTTCTTTGAAGCACAAGTTTTCGTGTGTGACATCACCGTTTGAGGCCTTTTTTCCGGGTTTGAAACTTAGCAAGCATAGTGGGTTGGTTTAGGCGGACATGATTAGGTTCTCATATGTTGTGCTAGCTTTGCATTTTAGAAATCAATCTAGACTTAGATCTTAAAATAAGTTATGGGGGTTTAATGGGGTTGTTTTTTCATGTTTCTATGCTCTCGTTTTTCAAAGAGTTTCGTGTTTGAAAGAAAGAAAAATGGGTTTTAAAAGTTGAAAGGTTTGTGTTGAGAAAAAAAATTCTGCTATTAATAATTCAAGAAGGTTAAGCGCTCTCAAAATAAAAAAAAAAAAAAAAAAAAAAACAGAGAAAGAGCCTAACGTGCCAAATAAAAGAAAAGAAAAAGAAACAAAAAAAAATAATATATAACTATAAATAAACAGCGAGCTCCCAATAAGAAATATGCTAAAGAGCAAAATTTATTTTCAACCATTTTTCACTCCTAGCATATTAATTAAAAGAGAGTTTTTTGGTTATTAAAATGCTTGTTGTTTGTTGAAAATTGGGACATAAACTGCCAACTCCTTTAAAACCCGAGGTACTTTTTGAGACTCTAAGGAGAGGGAAAAAGGTTTTTGTTTAGAATTTCCAAATTGGTTTGATGTTGAGGTGATTCAGGTGAGCTTAAAAAGATTGTAAAAAGGAGCAGGGGTTATGTTTTAGGATCATTGTTAGCTTGACTTACATGGGTAGTAGGCATGAGAAATATCCTGTATTTATCCACCTCAATTGCCTTCACCTTTATCATTTATTCAAATTTATAAACAAAGTCTCTTGCCATCTTTTTTTTTTGAGAGAAACCCTTTGTTTTAAATAACAAAACGCCTTTTTTGGATTATGAGATCATTATATGCTCCATTAGCCGAACACCCTTAGCCCAACTTGTCGTTGCTTACTTTAACAGTTAAAAAGGTTTTCGATTCATGGGTCGGGTCTCTTAATGAATGTTAAAGGAATGAGTTTCTTGGATTGTTAGGAATAGGAGACATAGTCCAGATACTCGCATTTCTTCGTTGTGACGAATAGCTGGCTAGGTTATATGGGGAGGAATGCGTGTGCGAATTGCTTTTAAGAACTTTAGTTACTAGGACATTGTGAGTGCTGATTATTGAAAGGCACCTTTGCAAGAAGCTTAAAAACCCCTGTTTGTGTTAAAAACTATCTTCCTTTCTTATTTTATGTTTGCTTGAGGGCAAGAAAAAGAAGTAAGTTTGGGGAAGTTTGACTGTTCACTGCATATTGCCAATGCATTTTGCATACAAGTAAGTTAGCTTTTCATGCATTTAAATCACAATTTTAGCTAATGTTTGCATCACTTTAGGTCCTAGAGCAATTCTATGCACCAGCATACGCATGTTCCTTGCAGTTTTTGCATCATATTCAGGTTGTTTATGGCTACTTCTGGAGTTTGTGGAGGTTCGTGTGTGTAACGTCGGATGTCTGCTAAGAGACCCAGAGATCGGGGAGCAGGATCAGATTGAGCACGGAAAGTTCGATCTATATGAGATTCGCCAGAAGATCGGAGAGGGACCAGGCGATCCAAGCCGTAATAGATCGAGTAAGACGTATAGAGTGAAGCATCGATCAAGTGGTACAGACTAAAATGATCGCGCATGCAGAGCGAGAGAGCCGGATCGAGTCCAACCAACCGTCGACACCGACGAAGATCGAATACCAAGATCGGATGCACAACTCGATCCACCGAAGAGGATCGAGGACCCAAGATCGAGGTAGAAGACAACTGACTCGTCCGAAAGTGATCGAGCAGAGAAGACGCTCGACTCCCGAAGTCGATCTCTGTCCGTTCAAACTTTTTTGGCCTGACTAGCGCGAGGGCTGGACCATCGAGACTTTTTTCTTTTCCATGTTGGGAACCAATGGCGGCGATGATCTTTTCCCATCTACTTGTGTCATGTATTATCTGTTTATGCTCTTTCTCTTCTCTGGTCGTGGAGTACCGTCACCGCCATTAGTTAGACCTTGAGCTTGTTCTTGAATATTTTTGATAGTTTAAAGTTTTATCCATAGTTGTCTAAGTCAATCGTTCATTCTGCATGCTGTGGTAGTTTATTTAATGGGTAGTGATAAGTGTTCATTTTGTTTTCGGGGTTGCAGAGGATTCACGGGTTAGAAAAGGGCTTTTTCAAAGCTTGTGTGTTTTCTTGTTCTTAATGTGCTTTCACCTTTTCTAAGATGTTGAGTTCGTAGGGCTTAAGAGTCTCACCGCAATATCTTTATTGATCGAAGAGAGCTATTTACCTTGACGGGATACATAGATTCCTCTGAAAATCACATCTTAGAGGCTAGGTACCTATTTCCAACAACGCCATGGGCAGGTTAGAGGACTATGTTAAGTGCCATCGTGGTTGAAATCTGTTCCCTGGCCTCTCACTCTTCTTTTCCCGACCAAACGCCATGGATCTGGAGGAGGAGAATAGAGATGATCCATACCACAACGCCATGGATGGGTCCTGATTTATGTTTTCAAGGCTTAGAGAATCTAACAGGGTGAGTAGATCTCGAGTTTTTCAAACCAAGCTTTGGCCTTTGAACCACCTAACATGAATCTCGACCCTAGACCCTTCTTTCTATAGATTCACTACATCTTCGTTAATTATTCGCTTGTATTCGTGCATCCTGGTCATTAGTTTCTTCATACTTGCATTTTTTAGACGAGATCGACCCAAACTGCTCGATCTATTGGTCGATCCTATGGTCGATCCACTTTCGATTTTTTAATAATTCATAGGCCTTGCATTTTAATTATTTCTGTTGATTCCTAGTGGTAGTTTAATCACTCTTGGTAATTTTAAAATAGTTTTTTGCATTCCATTTGGTCGTTGCATATAGTTTTTTTAGGATTTTCAACAAATCCGCCTGTCATTCCGCTTAGCTTTACTCTAGCTCTTGCATTCTCTTTGACCGTCCTGCATCCTAGAAATGGTTGACTCTCACTTGCATACTGTACTACAAACCTAGTGTTGCATTTCAGTTTTGATAGCCTCATTGCATCCTCGCCCTTGCAAGAAAGTTGTTATCACTTTCCTGTCAACCACTCGGATTGGTCTACCTTCCACGGTCAGATTCTCTTGCAATTCCGAAGGTGATTCAGATATCACAGTTTCACGTTCGGTTATGTGCTTTCTCAGCTGCGACACGTGAAACACATTGTGGTAAGCACTCATTTCCGGCGGTAAGTCCAACTTATACGCCACTGGTCCAATCCTTTCTAGAATCTGGTACGGTCCCATGTACCTCGGACTCAACTTAGCATCAAACGTTGCTCGGCTTTTCACCTTGTAAGTCATAGCCTTCAGATAAACCAGATCGCCCACACTGAACTCTAAGTCCTTACGGCGCTTATCCGCATAACTCTTTTGTTGATCTTGAGCCTCTTTCAGCTTAACTTTCAGAAACCTGATCTTTTCAGTAGTCTCTTCGACTATAGCAGGTCCTAACTCACTCTGCTCCCCACTTGGGTCCAACATAGCGGTGTTCTACATGGCCTTCTGTACAACGCCTCATACGGGGACATCTCAATGCTCCTATGGTAACTGTTGTTATACGCAAACTCTGCCAACGGTAGATAACTTTCCCAGTTACCACCCAGTCCAGTATACATGCTCTCAGCATGTCCTCTAACATCTGATGGTCCTTTCAGACTGACCATCCGTTTGTGGATGATATGCAGTACTCATATGCACCTTCGTCCCAAACTCTTTCTGAATCTCTTTCCAGAATCGTGAAGTAAACTTTGGATCACGATCTGACACAATGCTCGCAGGCACTCCATAAAGCTTGACGATCTCATCGACATACAACTCCACCAGCCTAGCCACTCCATCCGTTTTTCTCATAGGCAAGAAGTGAACAGACTTGGTCAGCCTATCAACAATGATCCAAATCGCGTCATGCTGCTTCAGAGACCTCGTTAAACCCAACACAAAATCCATTGTGATCATATCCCATTTCCATTCCGGTATTGGTAATGTTTGCAACAACCCACTTGGAACCTGATTCTCAGGCTTAACCAGCTGGCATGTCGGACAGCTAGCCACCCACTTGGCTACGTCCCGCTTCATCCCGACCAAATGATAGTACCTTTTCAGATCCTGGTACATCTTGGTCATTCCCGGATGCACAGAAAACCTCGACTGATGTGCTTCCCTTAGAATTTCCTCCCTTAACTCTTTCACGTCAGGAACACACACTCTGCCATTCACAACAATCGTCCCATTGTTGGAAGTCTGATACTCGGTCTTGTCACTCTGTGACAACTTATTCAGATTCTCATCCTCCTCTTAAGCCAAACGAATCCTTGATAACAAGTCAGCTTGATCCGCAGCTCCCAAACCTAAGGGTTCCAGTTCTTCAGATAAAACGTTCAACCTTAACGTCCTTAAGAGATTCACAACTCCTTCCACATCCTTTCCAGAAGATACACTAGCCCTCCTGCGGCTTAATGCATCAGCAACGAGATTAGCCTTCCCGGATGATAAGCTATCTCTAAGTCGTAGTCAGCGACTAACTCCATCCATCTCCGTTGCCTCAAATTCAATTCAGTTGAGTGAAGATGTACTTCAAACTCTTATGATTGGTAAACACCTGAACTTTCCCACCATACAAGTAGGATCGCCATATCTTTAACGCAAAGACTACAGCTGCCATCTCCAAGTCATGCGTAGGGTAGTTTTCCTCATGCTTCCTTAGCTGCCTTGACGCATATGCAATCACATTTCCATGCTGCATTAGAACACAACCTAGTCCTTTCCCAGAAGCGTCCGTGTACACCATATACGGTTTATCCGGCTCAGGTAAAGCCAACACTGGTGCACTTGTAAGCATTCCTTTCAGCTTCAAGAAACACTCCACACACTCAGCCGTCCAAACAAACTCAACATCCTTACCAGTCAGACGTGTCATTGACTGAGCCATACTCGCAAAGCCCTTCATAAAACGCTTATAATAGCCAGCCAACCCCAGAAAACTTCTTATCTCAGATGCATTCTCGGGTCTCGGCCAATCCGGAATAGCCTTGATCTTTTCAGGATCCACGGACACTCCCTTGTCTGATACAATGTGACCCAAGAACCCAATATGCCGTTGCCAGAAGCTACACTTACTCAACTTAGCAAACAACTTATGTTCTCGCAACTTTTCCATAAAAAATCTGCAAATGCTTCTCATGCTCTTCCAGACTCTTTGAATACACCAAGATGTCATCTATGAAAATAATCACAAACTCATCCAAGTACTCCCTGAACACGCCATTCATCAGCTTCATAAATGCAGCTGGCGCATTCGTCAAACCAAACGGCATGACCACAAACTCGTAATGACCATACCTTGTCTAAAGGCAGTCTTCCGTACATCCGGTTCGTCTATTGGTATTTGGTGGTACCCTGAAGCCAAATCAATCTTCGAGAACCAAGTAGCACCCTGAGCTGGTCCAACAACTCGTCTATCCTTGGAAGTGGATACTTGTTCTTCACAGTTACACGGTTCAACCCTCGGTAGTCGATGCAAAGCTTGACACTTCCATCCTTCTTCTTTACAAACAGAACAGGTGCGCCCCATGGTGAACTGCTTGGCCTTACAAAACATTTGTCTAAAAGTTCAGCCAGTTGCTTCTTCAGTTCAGCCATCTCGGCCGGTGCCATTCTGTACGGTGCTTTCGATATCGGAGCTGTCCCCGTTTCAAGTTCAATCGTGAACGGATCTGGACGAGCCGGTGGCATTCCAGTCAAAGCTTGGAAAACGTCCTCAAACTCTTGTACTACTGGAATATCTCCTAACTCCGCATCCGGTCCAACCTCATCTATTGATATTGTCGCTAGGTATGCCTCACACCCTTTCTCTATCAAACGCTCCGCTTGTACTGCTAATACAACCAAGATACCAGAAGTCGGTCTTATCCCTTGATGCACCAGAACTTCGCCATCTCTTCAAAACCTTACCCTCCCGTGGTGGCAATCCAGATGCACCTTGTACTTACTAAGCCAATCCATCCTGAGGATGACATCATAAGACTTAACATTACAGATTACCAAATCTGCTGGCATACTAACTTTGCCAATCCAGACAGAAATGTTTTTAACCATTCCTAGTGAGTACATCACTTGGCCTCCAGCCGCCCTCACTAAACCAAAATCCCCTCGGGTTCCTTCTGGAATTCTCCCTTTCCAATCATCTCTGGATTCACAAAACAATGACTCGCTCCGAGTCAAACAGAACATGGGTCTCTACCTCACCCATTAATAAGGTCCCTACACATTCAACCCCTAGAATGCTAAGACACTTAACAGCACACGCGCAGACACAGACAACAAGCAACAGACAGAACTCAGAAAACTGTAAGTAATAAAACTCACCAGTGATCGGTCGAGAAGCGCTCGGATCTTCACTCCCATCCGCGGTCGCTGCGTACACTCTCGGCATGATGGCCTGCCTCTTGGCCGCCGGTGCCAATGCATATCCTGCACGCTTAGCCTGAGAAGCGGCTTGCCCATCTGCTCCTGACCTCGGACAATCACGCTTGTAGTGTCCCGGTTCTCCACAACCTTAACACATAACAGAAACGCTGTCTCCATCCGACACTCTCACCATCCTTGTGTCTGGCTCAGGACAATCCCACACTTGATGCTCCCGGCTTCCACAAAGGTGACAAGCCCCGGCTGAACGCATACAAACGCCCACATACACCTTCCCGCATGATCCACACACATTGCGGTTCCCACTAGACTTGGCTGGAACATTCCTCCCAAACCTGCGGTTCTGTCCTCTAGGCGATTGACCACTCTTGGCCACGGCAACCACAGTACTTGCCTTTGACAAAGCTTCCTCTGCTTGTCCAGATTCCAACAGTGCTGCTTTCTCCACAAGCTCAGTGACCGTCGTATAGTCACGCACCAGACAACCGTTCCTCAGCTCAACCCTTAGCCCACTGATGAACCTTCGGATCAGCTTATCCTCAGTGTCGTAGTCACGTCCCACGTACTTACGTAACTAGTTGAACTCGGTCTCATACTGCCAAACCGTCTTGGTCCATGGCGCAGATGCAGAAACTCAGCCTCCAACTGATTGTAAGCTTCCTGCGGGAAGTATTTGCTCTGAAACATCGCAGAGAACATCTCATACGAACAGTTCGGATTCACCAAACGCCGGTGATTCCCTTCCACTAGCTATGTGCAGTACCCTCCAAGTAATGCACAGCTATGTCCTTCTTGTAACCCTCATGACAGGGATAGACTCGAAGTTCCGCTCCAGTCTCATCCTCCACTCATCAGCCTCAATAGGCGCAGAAGAACTCCGCAAAGAACTTGGTTCCTAGCCTCCCATATGATCCAGAACCTTGAGGTAAGACGGAATCACCACACCCTGATCCGCCTCCCCACTCCATCGACAACAGCTGGTTCCACACTTGTGGTGCCACTACCGGTGCCACTACCGGCGCAGGCGCAACCACTGTAAACGCTCCAACACTTGAGCCAACAGCATCAGAACAGCCTCCAACCCAACCGATTGTGCTCCCGCAGCATTCCCTGCCACGTTTCCAGCATTGGCCGCAGCCACATTTGCAGCATTCCAGCCGTATTCACTTGCTGGTCCATGACCACATTCTCAGTTCCAGAACTCTCAGTGTTCTCAGCACCATTCATTGAGCTCTTGCAGTTCTCTTTCTCGGAGCCATCTGCAAAACAGAAAAACTGGTTAGCCCGAAGCTAACCCAAGACAAGATTTTCACACTCTACAGAACAACAGACTGCGAGACCTGGCAGTGAAAAGGTGGATAGACTCTAACCCCAACTATGCAAATGAACTGTCCTAGAATCAACCATGCCCTGATACCAACTTGTGAGGACCCGACCGTCTATCACTAGACCGGCCCGAACCTCACCGAGTCTTCTCTCGGCCAGAATACAAAAACATGCATATTTTAAAAACATTTCTTAAACTTAAACAAGTTCGATTCACCAAAAGACATTCATTCTTATTGCATAATTATTCCAGAAACACTTAACAGAATTCGGACTCAATAACAAACTAACTTATCAGATTCGGTTCAACTCATAAAGCACTAACACAAGTACTTAAATAGAAACTCAAACTCAGAATATGAATCCCAAAACCCAGTCCTAATCCACCCCTTTCCTTCACTGCCTTCCAGTCCGCCTTCAGAGCTACTCGCCCTGGACTTTATCCTTACCTGCACACTCAAAAAGAGAGGCATAAGTATTTGATAAATACTTAGTGAATACGGTCGTCCTGTAACACCTTAGCCTGTACCAGAAAACGCATCATACTATCAGTTATACAATTCACATTATCACTTAGCAAGCAAGCACAAAAAACAGTACGGTCCTATGATCATCTCAACTACTTGTGAAGCCTCACAAGGCATCGGTACTGCTCCAAGCGAGAATCACACATCCCCTTGAGCTAGTAACTCGAGCCGGACATTCACACAGCTAGTTAGACATCACGTATTGACCACAGTTCACACTTAACCATTCACAATCACAGAAACATTGACCTTGCTAAGCAGAAACCACTAACTTACACAAGCAATCAATGAAAATTAGATAACCTAGCAATCCAACGATTCTAGATACAGACTACAGTCACGCACTCACCTTAGACACAGAAACAAACGTTTCAGTCAAAAGAATCTTGGTGATTTCTCGATCAGAAACTGAGATACTCGGACACACTTGCAATTTCTCGGCTATCGCTCAGACTGGTCCGGCAAAATACCAACACCTCTCGGCTATCTCTCAACCCGGTCACTTTTTCTCGGGCAAGAAGCTGTATTCCCTCGGAAACAGTATAATTCAGATCGATCGGCCAAAAGATACTCGACAGAAACTCAACAGAAATTAGAATAGCCGAACACTTACAAGATTCTCTCGGACGAATCGAAGTGTTCTCGAATATCACATGATCCGCTCAGAAATCCTCGGACAAACTCGGTTATTCCCTCGGCAAACCTCAATCAGTGAATGGAAACAGATCAGAATGGACGAACAGAGATCTCTCTCTTCGGTGATCTCAATCGCCGGCGATCTCGAATCAAAAAAATCTCTCGATGGGATCAGAAAACTCTCTCACGCGATTTTCTCTCAATAATGCAGCTGTCTTCAGAAATGCAGCTCTCCAGAAAATCTCTTCCTTTATTGCTCGCAAAACCTAGTTAACCCGTTATAGCCGGCGTCTCCCGATTCCAGTCAGGTTTATCCCGGCCAGCTTTGATTTCTCTCGGATATCGCCTAAAACCGCTCGACCATACCCACGAGAAATTAGTTTTTATCCGACCAAACTCCCAGCCCACGGGCCAAGCCCATTTTTTACTCGGCTAAAACCACAAAGCCTTGGCTATTTTCCTTTTTCCCTCGGACATGATCCATTTCCTCTCGGACATAATCCATTTCTCTCGGACATAATCCACTTTCTCCTGGACATAATCCATTTTTCTCGGACATAATCCATTTCTCTCGGACATAATCCATTTTCTCCTGGACAGAACCATTTTTCTCTCGGATATGGTCCGTTCTGCTCGGCCAGCCCGGCCATCCTTCGACTATTTTCCAGTCATCCATCGACTATAGTCTGAACCTCCCATCTGTACGGATTTTCCCTTGACTGAACTCACATTCCTTCGGACAACCTCCTGTCCGGCTCGATCATTCCAGATTTTCTCGGATACGGATGCTACGTTCTTCCTCTTGAACTTGTTGAGTTCCTTCCTCGTGAACCACTTGTTGCTCTTCTTCTCTTTGTGTATCCTCTTCTCTGGTTCTCTTAGGTGCCATTGGTGCCTGAAAGGTAATTCTCGGAAGAGAGAGTTAGAGTAGGCAGCGAATACAAAGAAAACACAAGGAAGAGAAAGAAATTCGTAACTAATACCCTAGATTTTTGTGAGATTTATAAAAATTGCAACTAGATAAAGGAAAAGAAAATCTAGAGATGAGATTAAATCTAGAATATTTCCTGATTTCTAGCTACTTTTAAAAAAACTGTTAAAACCTCTAGCAACTTAAATCAATCAAGCGATTATAAAAGGAATTTTGAAAATATTTTAATTAAAAATCTGAAAATACCTTTGCAGGATTGAAAACAGAAGCTAATGACCTTTAGGAAAAGAAAAATAGCACTCTCTCTCGATTTAGAATTCGCAAGAACAGAAATGAGCGAGTGTGAAGTTGGTTGTTGAAAATATAAAGGCCAAGAAAATCTAAAACAATGGGTAAGGAAAGTGCTTTTCTGACAAAAGGTGTGGTCAAGGCACATCTTTCGTGGTCAAAGATGCTTGTCTTGACCACCATTCAAATTTAAAAAGCGAGGGAAAAGAGGAAGGGAGGGAAAATTTTGGTTACCTCGGCATGAGATCGAGTCCATTTGGTCGATCTAGGACTCGATCTCATGCCCATGTTGGCTGGATCGAGAGATTTGATCGATTAGTGACTCGACTGGAATAGTATCGAGTCTTAGATCGATTTGACTCTCTCGTTCCTTGACTTTTGGTCAACTAGGCTGTACTCCTTGGATCGATTTCCTTGATCGATTCGGGGGTCGATTTGGCTGAGATCGAATGCCAGATTGAGTAGACTGCTCGATCTTTTCAAGGATCGAGTGACTCGGTTGATCTACACCTCGTTCGCTTTTCAGGCTGAACGCATTGGTGAAATGTCCTCTCATGATCGACTGTTCCACTCGATTTGTCTACTCGATCTCGTCTAGAGCGACTGACTCCTCTCGATTTACTAGCTCGATCTAGCAAAGATCGAGCCAGAATGAGTCGATCTAGCTTTCGATCTCTAGCCTATATTCGCCCCTTCTTATTCCTTTTGGATCTAAGATCATGCTTTGCAATACCTTATACCTGTCCCTACACACTCATATGATAAAAAACATAAAACTGAAAGAGAAATAAAGTAAAAATATATACAAGATAGACATGGGAATGCCTCCCAAGTGCGCTTTCTTTAGCGTCTTTAGCTAGGCTTTACTTGGTTTAGGCAGATGGTGGGTCTTGGAGAAGCATTGAGGTGCTCTCCTTGTCTAATGCACTCGCCATGTATGGCTTAACTCTGTGTCCGTTCACTGTAAATGCATTCCCACTCTTGCCTACCAACGTGACAGCTCCGTAGGGCAATACCTCCTTAATTTCATACGGCCCACTCCACCTAGATTTCAGCTTTCCCAGGAATAGCTTGAGCCTTGAATTGTAAAGCAGCACCAAACTCCCTTCCTTAAGCTCCTTGGGTACCAGATTCTTGTCGTGCGCCGCTTTAGTGCGCTCCTTGTAGATTATAGCACTTTCGTAAGCATCTAGCCTCAGCTCATCAAGTTCGTGTAGCTGGATCAAGCGCTTCTCCTGAGCTGTCTTTAGATCAAAATTCAGCCGCTTCACAGCCCACAATGCTCTATGTTCCAGCTCAACGGGGAGATAACATCCTTTGCCGTAGAGAAGAGTGAAAGGAGTAGTACCAATGGGCGTTTTGAAAGCGGTCCGGTAAGCCCACAAAGCGTCGTCTAACTTCACTGCCCAATCCTTCCGAGTTGTTCCCACTGTTCTCTCAAGTATCGCCTTGATCTGCCGGTTAGAGACCTCCACTTGGCCACTCGTTTGAGGATGGTAAGGCGTAGCTACCTTGTGCTTCACGCCATACTTCCTTAGAAGGTTTTCAAACAACTTGTTGATAAAATGACTTCCTCCGTCGCTTATCACCACCTTTGGTACTCCAATCCTCGGGAATATGATGCGCTTAAAGAGCTTGATCACCACCTTAGAGTCGTTTGTAGGGGAAGCAATGGCCTCAACCCATTTAGAAACGTAATCAACCGCTACTAGGATGAACTTGTTTCCGTAAGAGGAAGGGAAAGGCCCCATGAAATCTATGCCCCATGCGTCCAACACGTCTACCTCAAAGATAGGAACCTGAGGCATCTCGTTACGCTTGGTGATATTTCCTGCTCGTTGACAAGCTTCACAACTCTTCACGAACTCATGGGCGTCCTTGAAGATAGACGGCCACCAGAAACCGGCTTGTAAGACCTTTGTAGCGGTCTTGAATGAAGCAAAGTGTCCGCCGTACGAAGAGCCATGGTAGTGAAAGAGAATGTCCTTAGCTTCTTCCTTTGTAACACATCTCCTGTATAAACTGTCCACGCCCCTCTTGTACAGGTAAGGCTCGTCCAAAAGTAGTGGCCCACGTCTCTCATGAACTTCTTCTTGTGATTATTATCAAGATGCGAAGGCTCCTCTCCACATGCCAAGTAGTTCACAATGTCAGCGTACCAAGGAAGATCCTCTTCATTGAAACTCAGAACCTCCTCAAACCGCGCTTCTAGCCTTCCCAACAGCCGTGTAGTGATCACCATAAGTTGTTCTTCCGGAAGCGAATCATCAAGAGGCAAATATTCATTGATTCTCATCCTAGAGAGGTGATCAGCAACACCATTCTCTATTCCTTTCTTGTCCTTGATCTCCATGTCAAACTCCTGAAGAAGAAGTATCCATCTCAAAAGCCTTGGCTTAGTATCTTTCTTGGAATAGATGTATCTAAGCGCCGCGTGATCAGTGTAAACAACAACCTTGGCACCTACTAGATAAGCTCTGAACTTCTCAAAGGCAAACACTACTGCCAATAGCTCCTTCTCCGTAGTAGTGTATCTTGTATGCGTGTCATCCAAGGTTCTTGAAGCATAGTAAATCACGTGCAGCCTCTTGTCTTTCCTTTGACCAAGAAACGCTCCCACGGCGTAGTCGCTCGCGTCAGTCATTATCTCGAACGGTAAAGTCCAGTCCGATGCTTGCACTATAGGCGCGGATACTAGAGCTTCCATGATGGTCACGAAAGCATGAAGGCAATCCTCATCGAACACAAATTCAGCTTCCTTGCACAACAGCCGTGTGAGGGGGAGTGCAATCTTGGAAAAATCTTTGATGAAGCGCCTGTAGAAGCTCCTCACTCCTTTGACATTAACCGGCGGCTCAAGACTCATCATGAACTCAACCTTAGCCTTATCAACCTCAATGCCCTTCTCTGATATCTTGTGACCAAGCACGATCCCTTCTTTCACCATGAAGTGACATTTCTCCCAGTTAAGCACAAGATTCGTCTCTTCACAACGCTTTAGTACCTTGCAAAGATTCAACAAACATGCAGAAAAAGACGCACCATATACAGAGAAGTCGTCCATAAACACCTCTACCATCTCTTCTATTAGATCAGAGAAGATCGACATCATACACCGCTGAAACATAGCCGGTGCGTTACACACAACCCGAATGGCATCCTTCGATACGCAAAGGTGCCATAAGGGCATGTAAAGGTCTTCTTCTCTTGATCGTTTGGATGGATTGGTATTTGGAAAAATCCACTATATCCATCAAGAAATCAATAGTATGGAAGATTAGCAAGTCTTTCAAGCATTTGATCAATAAAAGGTAAGGGAAAATGATCCTTTCTAGTAGCAAGATTAAGCTTCCTATAGTCAATACACATACGGTGTCCTGTAATAGTCCTAGTAGGTATAAGCTCATCTTTATCATTCTTAATGACCGTGATCCCTTCCTTCATAGGCACCACGTGTACGGGAGAAACCCACGTGCTGTCACTTATGGGATAGATCACGTCGGCCTCTAATAGCTTAAGAATCTCCTTCTTAACAACTTCCTTTAAATTAGGATTCAAACGCCTTTGATGTTCTATAGAAGAGGCGTTCTCATTATCCAAGTGAATCCTATGAGTGCAAAGCATTGGTGAAAGGCCCTTGATGTCACTTAGAGAGTACCCAATGGCCTTCCTATACTTTCTCAGCTCAGTTAGGAGCGAGTGCAACTCATCATCACTTAAGTTTTCATTCACAATCACAGGATAGGTTTCATTAAGTCCTAAGAAAGCATACCTTAGCCCTTTTGGGAGCTCCTTAAGGTCCACCTTTAAGGCTAGCAGCTCGCTCCAATCATCCTCATGGCTGTTGTTGTTGTTTTCCTCCTTGGAACCCTCCTTAGAACCCGAGACATGACCCAAAAGACTGCTTTCTTGAACCGTTGCCCCTCCAAGATCGAGTCTTCCAGTCGATCTTGCACTCGTTCTGGCCTGGATCGAGCAATTTCACTTGATTCTCCCAGTCGATTTAATTGGGATCGAGCAGGAGATCGAGTCCCCGTCTCAATCTCTGAACTGATCAGTTGACTTCCCTCGATCTTTCCATCGATTGTTTTTCTGGATCGACTGCTCTGAACTCGATCACTCACTCGATTTAGATGGGATCGAGTAGTGGATCGAGTGTCTGAGTCATTCTCTTCTCTGAATCGACCAGTATCCTCGATCTTCTTGTCGATTGCTGACTTGGATCGAGTGATCTTCTCGATTTCTTGATCGATCTCTAGGCAGCCGCCTTCATCTTTAAGCACAACTTTCCTCGAATCAAGGAGATTAACGTACTCCTGAGTCCTCTGATCCACGAAACCATACTCCCCTGGCTCCTTAGTCAATGCCAGCCTCAAATGATCCTCTTGTGCAAGCTCTTCTAGCAGTTCATCCGCCAAAGCGTCCAACGTCTCAATGTAGAAAGCTTGCCCTTCTATGGTAGGCTTCTTCAAAACCTCATTGATGTCAAAATCAAGCCTGATGTCCTTGCCTAGATGTAGAGCTATCTTCCCATTCTTGACGTCGATGATGGCTCCAGCAGTGGCTAAGAACGGTCTACCAAGGATAAGCGGATCCTTAGGTTCTTCATCCATTTCCAACACAACGAAGTATGTAGGCACGTTTACACCACTGATTCTCACTGGCAAGTCCTCAAGCAAACCCACGGGTAACCTCACGCTTCTGTCAGCTAGCACCAAGGAGATTCTACAATCTTTGAATCGCCTGAATCCCAACTTCTTTGCTATAGAATGAAGCATCAGATTTATACTAGCTCCCAAATCGCAAAGACAACTCTTGAACTCCAATGGACCTAAAGCGCAAGGTATAGTGAAGCTTCCAGGGTCTCCCAACTTCTTGGGCACTATCTCCTTGTGTATTATAGCACTACATTCCTCACTAAGAACCAGCACTTCCTTGCTTTCCTTATTTTTCTTTGCAAGCATGTCTTTGAAATTTTTGCACATTTAGGCATCATGGCAAGGCAGTCTACGAGAGATAGCTTGATCTCTACGTCCTTTAGATGCTTCTCAAACAAGATTCTGTGCTTCTCTATAAGTTGCTTCTTGAAGCGGCCAGGAAAAGGTAGCTTGGGTACATACGGTGGAGGCACATAAGCGTCCTTCTCCTTAGCAGCTTGCTCCACTTTCTTCTCTACAGCAACCTCCTTACCCTTTCATGGTCTCTCAATCCAAACGTTGTGGAAGTTGATCTCATCATCCGCTGAAAGCTTACCCTCCCCCTCTTGAATTACAACGTCCTCGTTGTTCTTAGGAGTCACCGTAGGTGCAAGCTCTTTCCCACTCCTTACTGTAATGGCGTTGGCGTATTCCTTGGAATTCTGCACACACTTGCCCGGTAAGCTATTCTGACCACTTATGTGATAGGGTCAGGTTTTACCCAAATAAAACTACTGCAAGTGCACAGCAAAAGCAGTTGTAGTACAAGGGGTTATCGAATCCCAAGGGAGTATGTAAACCACACTAGCGATTATAGATTCAGATTAAGCTAAGCGATAAATAATGAATGTAATGCAAAACAGTAAAATAAATGCAAGAGGGCGTTTTTATGCTTGTTCTTAAACTTCAGAAGGCTAAAGGCGCTAAGTCAGGACAGTTCGCAGGTTGAATCCGAGAGTGTAAAATGCATGCAATCAGGAATGAATTAAAACCGTCTTGAACATGAATCACAAAGATATAACTAATCAATTCTCATTGCAGAAGTTATCTATGTCTAAATCACAGAGTTTCAAATCTCTTTGCAAACCCTAACAACCTAAACATGCAGTAATGATCAGGTTCAATTGTTCACAAAACTCCTAAGCCAAATCTCTTTGTACTTGGGCGTTTTGCTCTGAATACTAGTTAGGTGATTAATACTGCTCTCACTCTTCAAACAATCCTAGGGTTTTTCGAAATCCAGGATGATGTGTCTAAGAATTCGTATGAAATGCCAGCAAAGATGAAGAACCAATGATTCTAAACGTGGGGGTTTTAGCAATTCTACAAAATCTTCTTCAACCCTGAAAAAGGCCCTGCTATAAATTAAACTAAAAACTACTCACCCGACATGGTGAATGTGGCGCAAAACAATCCATGAAAAGAATTAGATTGCCCATAAAAGAAATAAGAAGTAGAAATAAAGGAAGTTCAAAATCTGACTCTGAAGGAGTTGCTGATTTGTCTCTCCAAAAGCCTGCTACAAATTCTCTCTTTAAAGCTCTCAAAAAAATAATAAGATACAACGATTATATGCCAAAAGAATGGCTGGAAAAAAAACCTAATACACAAAGCGAAACACGATCTGGGCCTTTTTGCAACATACTTGAACTTATAGGCCAAACTGAATTTCTTCCAATCTCTTAAAAACAAGGCCACGACCCCTTCCTTTCTGGGTGACGAGCGTCACCAAAAGTGGTGACGAAGCGTCACCCATATGCATACTTTCCTTCCCGAGTTGGATACTTCGTGGCTTCAACTTGCAATGCTCCAAAAGCTCCAGATATCTCCCGTTATGCTCCAGACATGCTATAACCTGCAAAGACTCTTCTAGAACTCTAAAAAGACCAAAAAGACTCAATAAAAAGGAATTATATCATGGTTAAAAACCATTAAAAAACTATGATATATCAACTCTCCCCCAGACTTAGCTTTTGCTTGCTTCCGCCCTCAAGCAAACATCAGACAAAGAATAAGGGGAGGTTTGAAAACAAGAAACAGGGTCAGTCAGTCATCAGGAACACCATACTAGTTTGAACTTTCGAATCCACATACCACAGAGTCAACACAAAGATCAATTTTCAGCCTAATCATCACAAGCTTAGCAAATCTCTCAAGTCCAATCAAAAAAAAAAAAAAAAAAAAAAAAACAAATCCCTTCAAGAAACCCGAAATCTCTACTGCTAACACTCCTTATTTTTATCTAAGTGTGATTATCTCATCAAAGTTTTATCATCTTAATCACTTTACAGATTCTTTTCCTCTTCCTAACAACTGAACAAATAGATCTCAACACAGCTCTCCTATTTTCTCTTCCCTTGATCTCGTCCTTTGGATATTTACGAATTTTTTTCACTTCTTTTTCTCAACTTTTACAGTCTAAGATATGGTGCTACTCAATACTTGTGTTCCTTGTGATGAGAACAGGTTTCTTGAGTGTGTTCACTACTGTTGTTCCTTGTGAGGAGACAGGGTCATGAATGCCCATTCTTTGGACTATAATTTCTTTTTAAAAAACTACATCAGGGAAGATAAAAGAGAGACTGTATTTTAACCTTATTGTCAGTGCTGAAAGAGAGAATCAAGATCAATAAGAATCAATCACCAAGACAAGAGATTTAAAGTTCATTAAGGTGGAGCTAACAGCAAATTTTCCAGACTCTCTAAGAACCTAAGCCTTCATTATGGTAGACTGATCTACCTATGACTTTCAACTTAGTGAGACTTATAATCAACTACTGTGGCAATGGTTCTTATCAGCAAAAAACGTCCTATGGTTAGTTCCAAGAAAAACTGGCAGTTTCTGAAATTTTGACTCTATTAAAAACAGACTTTTAAGACTTTTTTTGACTCAACTTTAAAACTCTATAGACATGACACAAAGCACACAACATCAGTAACCACCTCCCCCAGACTTAAACAAACACTGTCCCCAGTGTTATTAAGCCAAGAGTAATGGTGGTCCAAATGAAGCATGAGAGAACGTGTAGAACCGAGTTGGCAAAAGTGGTACCTCGCGAAGGAGCCAGTGACGAGCGTCACCGGATTGGTGACGAGCGTCACCACTCTCTGATACTCCGAATCGACATGTTGATGTTTAATGTTTAAATGCTATGCCATCATGTGTACTCTGAAGTCAAACTGTAAGAGCACTAAAAACACACATCAAAACATCCAAACACAAGCATAATCCATGGTCCAACAAGTTCACAAGACATCATCCAAGCAAACTGAAACAAACTGACTCTTTTTTTTTTTCGATTTTTTTCTCATGTTTTTGGGTTTTTTTTTTTAGCTATGGTAATAGAAAACTAAACTAATATATGAAAACGAAAACTTACCAGTGGGTTTGCCTCCCACTAAGCGCTTGTTTAAAGTCATTAGCTCGACTTTGAATGCTGCTCAGACAGCTGGTGGAGCAGAGGGTGGCATTGAATGCCTTGGAGAAGAATGTCTCCTCATCCAGGGTGGTTCATAGGCAGTAGATGCATGGATTCTTCCAAGGAAGTGAGGAACATCAGCAGGGTGGGTCGTGAGTGTGGATGGGATACTTCTTTTTCTTGCAGAATCATCAAAAGAAACACCAAGCATTCTATGAGAATCTCGTTGCTTGCATAAGTGTGAAGCAGCTTTTTCACCTTTGAAATTCTTATTGATGAGATTAGGAGGTTTGGAACTGGTTTACAGGAAGTGCATACCTTTGCTTAGTTGCAGGTTTCTGGATTGTGGAATGGTGAATTTTCGGATTGGCAACATATAATGGACTTGTAGCTGTAAAATCACGTTGCTGCTTTGTGTTCGGTTGGTGACGAGCGTCACCAGGTCAGTGACGGTCGTCACTGACCCCTGCAGTTCGAGTTGCTGCAGTTTTCCAGCAATTCAGCTCTGCAAGTCTTGCTTCCATCACATACACGTCTTCCTCCAGCAATTTGGCATTCATTAGAACCTCTTTTTCAAGCCCAGCCATGAAGATATGATCCTCACTGCAATCCTCAAACCCAACACAGCTCCTGTAGAAGTTTCAGTATATTGGCTCTTCAACAACCATCTTGCTCCACTTGCCCCACTTATATCTGATTCATTGACACACTCATCAATAGTGTCTTCTGAATGCTCTATGACAGTCTCTTCATCTCTGAAGTTCTTACAGAATAGGTCTGACCATCAATGGTAGAACTCTTTCTTAACTTATCCATGTCAAAGTTCATGACAACATCACCAAGATCAAGCTCAATGTTCCCCTTTCTCTCACATCAATGATGGCGCCAGCAGTAGCCAAGAATGGTCTTCCCAGAATAAGAGGATCTTTAGGTTCTTCAGCATATTTCAGAACCACTAAAATCTGTAGGAATTATGGAGCCTTCAATGTTAACATGAACATTCTCTAACATGCCTTCTGGGTCCTTATGGATCGATCTGCTAGGATTAGAGAGGATCCCAGCTGGCTTGAAATCAGTCATTCCAAGTCTAGCAGCAACAGAGAAAGGCATCAAGTTAATACATGACCCTAGAATACATAGAGAGTGTGGAAAACGTCCTGCAGATATTGAGTCAAATCAAGCACAAAGGTCCCTGGATCAGATAGCTTCTCTGGAACTCTGCTTTGAGTGATGGTATTGACTTGTTCAGAAAACTGTCACCTTCTTCTTCTTCTTTGGAACTGTACTCAAGAGGATTGCACTGATGTCTCTGGTAAGCAATGCTCCTTCCTCAATGACTTACACCATTCACAACCATTCTCTTTACATACCTTCTTAGAGCTGGTGAAAGCTTGACTGCATCAACAAGTGGGATCACAAAGCATCAGCTTGTCTATCATAGCTTTACATCTGGCTTCTTCTATCTCCTGTTTAGACTTCCTAGGATGCTTGGGGAATGGTGTTTTGGGTTTATAGACACGTTCCTGGTCATAATTTGCAGTTACAGGAGAAGCAGCTTCGTTCTGGGGTGGGTGACGACCGTCACCAGGGGGGGTGACGCTCGTCACTCACTTGTGACAACGCCCGATATTCCTTGTAAGTTGGTGACGAGCGTCACTCCTCCTTGGTGACGCTCGTCACTCACCTCTGAGACAGAAATATTTTTATCTCCAGACTCCATCAGTTGCACGATCTGCTCTGCACTCAGCCTCTTTTCTGCACTGTTTTTAAGCTCCTTTTCATTCCTGACTGTGATGGCATTAACCTGATGCTTGGGATTGATGTCAGTCCTTTCCAGGAAGGAATACCTCTTGCCTTTGAACAGCTCCTGCAGTTTGAGCAACCTGCACATCAAGCTTCTTCATGTGAGAGTTCAGACTCTCAATTTTTCCATTCAGGTCTTGGTACAACGAATCTAGCTGCCATTTGAAGTTCACTGTCATCTTCTGCTGTCCTTCAAGTACCTGCTCCCATCATAGCTTCCATTTTATTGTCTTGTGGAGGTGCAGTTTGGTAGGAAAAGAAGAACCAAAATTCCTGCTGTTTTGGTAAGGTTTCTCAACTTCAGTCTTCTGGAATGGGGGCTTAGGAGTGTAACCAGGCGTGCTCTGTCCTCCTGTAAAGGTACTCTGCTGATTATTGCTGTTTTGTAGCCTCTGTTCCATTGCTGATTTCCAAACCTTTGGCTCTGAAAACCCCCTCCATTGATGAAATTAACATCTTTCTGCTCAAATTCTTCAGGATTTTCGAAACTCTCCACTTCTGCAGCAAACTGAACTGACTTCTTTTCCCACCAGAAGGCTGTGCATGCTGTCTAACTTAGCCTTAACTTCAGCTATTTGGTTTCCATCATTCAAACCAGCCTGCTGCTTTCTCTGAAAATCTGCATTTTTAGTGCTGTTACTGCAGGCCAAGTTTTCAATCAATCTTACAGCTTCTTCTGGTCTGTTGGTGTTGAAGTTTCCACTACTTGAAGCATCCAGTGCCATCTGATATTTCCAGTCAATACCTCTGAAGAAGATACCAAGCAGCTGCACCTGATTGAAACCAAGATGAGGACAGTCCCTTTGATAAGACTTAAACCTGATCCAAGAAGCCTTAAAAGCTTCAGTATGACCTTGTGTAAAGGATGCAATTTTCGTCCTCATGTCTTCTGATCTTGCATCATCATAGAGATTATTCAGAAAGGCATTCTTGGTGTCCTCCCAAGTAGTTAATGAACCAGGCTCCAGTTGCTTCAGCCAATTTGCAGCCTCTCCTCCAAGACAGTAAGGGAAAAGCTTGCAGAACAGGAAGTCATTGCTAACTCCAATAGCTTTGACACTTGAAGCTAGGTCCTCAAACCTCTCTATGTGATCTATGGGATGCTCATGAGGTAAGCCATGGAATGGATGCTGGGCAACCAGCTGATAGTAGACAGGTTTAACCTCAAAATCGTTCCTCTGGAAGGCAGGAGGTCGGATTGCAGCTCTGTTGGCATAGAACTGATCAGGTCTGTTGTAGTCACCTAGAGTCCTCTGAACAAAACGCCCAGCAGCGTTATTGGCAGCAGCAGGGACTCCCACGTTCTCATTCACTTGTTGAACCTGCTGTTCAACAATGACATTCCCCTCTTGATCAATTATCTGCCCCTCTTTGTTCCTCCTGTTTCCTTCCCTGTCAACCAAGTGACCTTCTGCATCTTCAACCAAGATAAGTGGAGCGACCATTGTAGATTGCTTCTTAGCTTTCCTGTTAGTTCTCTCCAACCTAGCTAGTTCGTCGATGCTCAAAGTCATAAGCTCCTTCTCTTTGTTGCTTCTGGTACTGCGATTAGGCATACACCTGAAACAGAAACAAAGAAAAGTAGCAGAAAGTTAGTAAGCAAATTAAAACTTAAACAAAATCCCAATACTAGTAATCGATAGGCAGCTATTACTCCCCGGCAACGGCGCCAAAAACTTGATAGGGTCAGGTTTCACCCAAATAAAACTACTGCAAGTGCACAGCAAAAGCAGTTGTAGTACAAGGGGTTATCGAATCTCAAGGGAGTATGTAAACCGCACTAGCGATTATAGATTCAGATTAAGCTAAGCGATAAATTATGAATGTAATGCAAAACAGTAAAATAAATGCAAGAGGGCGTTTTTATGCTTGTTCTTAAAGTTCAGAAGGCTAAAGGCGCTAAGTCAGGACAGTTCGCAGGTTGAATCCGAGAGTGTAAAATGCATGCAATCAGGAATTAATTAAAACCGTCTTGAACATGAATCACAAAGATATAACTAATCAATTCTCATTGCAGAAGTTATCTATGTCTAAATCACAGAGTTTCAAATCTCTTTGCAAACTCTAACAACCTAAACATGCAGTAATGATCAGGTTCAATTGTTCACAAAACTCCTAAGCCAAATCTCTTTGTACTAGGGCGTTTTGCTCATCTAATACTAGTTCAGGTGATTAATAATGCTCTACATCTATCAAACAACCTAGGGTTTCGAAATCCAGATGATGTGTCTAAGAAATTGATATGAATGCAAGCACTTATGAAGAACCAATGAATTTCCTAAAAGTTTTTAGCAATTCTACAAACTCTTCTTCAACCCTTGAAAAAGCCCTAACTTAACTAACAAACTACTCAGACATGGTGATTTGAGAAAACATCATGAAAAGAATAGATTGCATAAAAGAAATAAGAAGTAGAAATAAAGGAGTTCAAAATCTGCTCTGAAGGAGTCTAATTAGTCTCTCCAAAAGCTCTGCTACAAATCTCTCTCTAAAGCTCTCAAAAATAATAAGATACAAGATATATGCCAAAAGAATGGCTGAAAAAACCTAATATACAAACTAAAACACGATCTGAGGCCTTTTTCAAAAACTGGAACTTTTGGGCCAAAACTGTAATTTCTTCCCAATCTTTTAAAAACAGGCCACGACCCCTTCCTTTCTGGGTGACGAGCGTCACCAAAAGTGGTGACGAGCGTCACCCATATGCATACTTTCCTTCCCAAGTTGGATACTTTGTGGCTTCAACTTGCAATGCTCCAAAAAGCTCCAATATCTCTAGTTATGCTCTAGACATGCTATAACCTGCAAAGACTCTTCTAGGACTCTAAAAAGACCAAAAAGACTCAATAAAAAGGAATTATATCATGGTTAAAAACCATAAAAACCATGATATATCATTGTGCTCACCATTCCTTTCTCTAGCTGCTTGATCTTGTTATTCAAGTTTGTAATCTGTGTAGAGAAATCAGTGAGAGAGGAGTCTAAGCGAGTGTTCATCTTGGCAAACTTCTGGTTTGTAGAGGCTTGCCCTTGAATCAGTTGTTGAAACATGGCTTGTATCGGATCAACTTGTTGCGGTTGTATCGGTTGTTGTTGAGGAACAAAGCCCGAAGGGTACATTGGCGTATAACCCTTGTTTCCCTGCTGTTGTCCTTGGAAATTGCCTTGCCCTTGGAAACCACCACTCGGCGGAAAACCTTTGTTGTATGGGACGAATGGCTTTGTTTGCTGAGCAGGTTACACTTGATCTTTAGGGTTCGCGACATTGGTGCTTCTATAGGATAGATTGTTGTTCTGGTTGTAGCCTTGTCAATACCCTTGAGGTTTGTAGTTGTTCTGACCCGCCACCCAATTGGCTTCTTCTTGACTCAACTCAAGCTCCTCTAAGGTCTCATCCGCTTCACCAACAAAGTGAACATGCTTCTGGTTAGCCAACACTAACTTGTCAATCTTCTCATGCAATCACTTAAGCTATTTCTTGTGAGACTCTAGCTCAGAACCTCTCGGTGTACGGTCGTAGTCTTCAGTATAGTTGTCGTCACTCAATGCCAAGTTTTCAATCAGCTCCATGCCCTCTTCTACCTCTTGACCAAGGAAGTTTCCCTTACTAGCCGTATCAAGTAGCAAGTGTATCTTTGGTGAAGCTCCGCGGTATATTGTGCTTAGTAGAGTCTCTTCGCTGAAGCCGTGGTGAGGACACTGAATGGTGTAGTCCTTGAACCGCTCCATGGCTTCATTGAACGTCTCATTGTTCCTTTGAGTGAAGCCGCTGATCTCACTTCTCAACCTTGCTGTTCTGGTGCTAGAGAAGAACTTTGAGAGGAACGCCTTCTTACACTCAGCCCATGAGGTAATGGTGCCTTGTGGAAGGGTCTTCTCCCAATGTCTAGCCTTGTCTCCAAGAGAAAATGGAAAGAGACGCAGCTTGAAAGCATCTTCGGATATGCCATTAATCTTGATCATCCCACACACTTCTTAAAGTTTTCAAGATGCTCCAAGGGATCTTCCATTGCTAGCCCGTGGAACTTATTGTTTTTGCACCATTGAGATGAATCCTGGCTTAATCTCGAAGTTGTTTGTTTTGCACTGGAGGAGGAGTGATCCCAAACCTATTATGATGAGTGTTGGGAGCCTCTCCCGCTCCAATGATCCGTGGGGGTCTAGCCGTGTGGTGGGGATTTCCATTACCCCTTCCCACTGCCCCGTGAGCTGGAGGAGGTCCCTCTGGATGTTCGTGCTCAGCCATCGCTTCAAAATCCACTGAACCTTGCTGAACAATCTCCTCAAAAGCTCTAGCTTGCTCTCTAACTCTTCTTGATCTTGTATGTCCGAGTTGATGAATGTTGTCCAAGGGTTGTAGCAAATTGTTTTCTCCCCTTGAACGTAGATTCATGTACCTGAAAGACACAAGTTTGAAGGTAGAGAAATCAGTATCTAACTTAAAGTAAATGCTTAGTCTTTACCAAACCCCAAATCTTAATGCTTTATATCCCCTAAGATGGCAACGGCGCCATTTGATAACAAGGTTTTTAGGTCTATAGGAGCAATGCAGCAGGAGGTTATCAAAACTCAAGCTGCACACAGTCGTAGTATAGTGCAAGAGGAATCAATCCAACCTAGGAGCTAGAAAGTGCAATGAGAATGCAAGGATCATGCAAAGCTAAGCAAATGATGAACGATTTTGTAAAATCCTTAAAAACTAGATGCAATGGTCAAATGCAAGGCAAAACTATTTTAAAAATACTAGAAGCAAGTTAACTACCACGAGGAACAGACGGAATGATTAAAATGCAAAGCTATGAATTATTAAAAATCGACTAGTGGATCGACCACGGGATCGACCACTAAATCGAGCAACAATGATCGATCTCGTCTAAACAACCTAGAATGATGAAACGACTTAGAATACGATTGACAAGAACGCAACTTTATGATGATGAAATGATATTAACCGGCTTAAGATACTAAGAAAGAGGGTCTAGGGTTGAGGGTCACGTTCGTGGGTCTCAAAGGTTAAAGCTTGTTTGAAAACATTAGATCTACTCTCTTTGAGAGGTTCCCTAGGCCTTGAAAACAAAACAAGATCCATCCATGGCGTGTGGTATGGACCACTCCTTCATTCTCTTCTCCAAAACCATGACGTTTGGTGGAAAAAGAGATTGAAGGGCATAAAACATAGATTTCAAACGCATGGCCTAACTAGTCCCCTTTACAACCATGGCGTGTGGGAAAGGTAGACTAGCCTCTAGGATTCGATTTTCCAGGACATCTGGATCCTGTCAAGTTAAGACATCCCTCGGATCTTAGAGATCTTGGCGTGAGAGTCTCTAAGCCTTAAGCGTTCGAAATCCTAGAAGAGATGGTGATGAAGAACAAGAAAACACGAAACTTTAACCTTTTTGACCCTTTCTAATCGCCCCAACCCCGAAACCCAACAAGACTACTCACTACTCATAAAGTAAACCGAACAAAATGCAATAGATGATAGACTGAACATGAAAAATGATAGATTCAAAGCAAAGATTCAATATCCAAAACGTAAAAAGCTAGAAAAGCTTCGAAAGTCTACAATGGCGATTCACCTAAAAACGAGAGAGATGAAAAAAGTAGAAGACATAATGGGGATAATGAAAGGGATTGTTGCCTTTTGCCAAAAATGGCCAAACCACAAATGGTCCCCCCCTTCGCTACGGTCCAAAACCAGCTGGACGGATAAGGTTGGTCTGGGATCGAGTACGAAGCTCGATCTGGCACTCGATCTTGTCTTGGATCGGATGGCTCTTAGTCGATCTCTGAGTCGATCTTGTGCTGATCAGGTTGGAAGCTCGATCCGGTCTTCGATCTGCATGGCGTCATTTACGTCCGTACTACAGATCGATCTCCACACTCGATCTTTGTCTCGATCCATCTGCTTGCATCGACTTGATTACTCGATCTTCTGCTCGATCTCGTCTGGATCAACCTGCCTTGCTCGATCTGCTACTCGATCTCGGGTCCCAAGCATGCGATCCTGATCTCTCCAAGTCTCCACGAACTTCCTCACGAGCCTTCGCACGTCCACGAATCCTCTATAGCACCAAAGTAGCCGAAAACAACTTGAATGCGATGCAAAATGCAAGAAACATGCAAATGCTGGTGCAAAAGTACTCTAGGACCTAAAGCGATGCAAACTAGCCTAAAGTTCAAGGTAAATGCATGCGAAACTATCTTATATGCATGCAAAACACATGAAATATGCAGCAATATCAACTATGGAGGAAAAAAAAGTCCCCATGTCCTTACTTGATGCTTTCATGTTGGTGTCTCTTTATCAAAATTTCCTCAAAAACATTGTTTTAAGAGAACCAAGGAGTTGCAAGGAATGATGATTCTCACACATGAATGTAGTGCCATTTTACAAAGAAAAGTGATGCCAAAGAAGCTTGGAGATCCAGGAAGTTTTATTATCCCTTGCTCTATGTGATCTCTTTCTTTCAACAATTTCTTTTGTGATCTTGGAGCTAGTATAAGCTTGATGCCTCTTTCTGATGCAAAACGTCTTGGAATTACAAGTTACAAGCAGTATAGAATCTCTCTAGTTCTGACTAATATATCAATAAGACTTCTATTGATTTTCTTGAAGATTTGCCCATAAGGATTAGTAGTGTTGAAATGCCCACAGATTTTCTAATTTTGGATAAATGAAGAACCAAAGGGCCCTCTCATATTGGGAAGGCCTATCTTGGACATATCTGGAGCTATTATTTATATGATAAAGGCAAGATCAGCCTCAACTTGGACATCATGTGCTCCAGTTTGATATCAAAGATGTGATAAATAGGCCAACTATTGAAGGACAGTCTTTTTGTGTTGAAACAATGGATATTCTGGCTGATGAGTTACTGGAAGAGGTGTCTTTGGAATATGATAGGGCTTAGGTTTTATCCAAATAAAACTACTGCAAGTGCACAGCAAAAGCAGTTGTAGTACAAGAGGTATCGAAATCCCAAGAGAGTAATGCAGACTACACTATCGAATGTAGATTCGGATTAAGCTAAGCAAGATATGATGTATGTAATGCGAATGAATGAATGAAAGTAAGCAAACGATTTTGTAAGATGATCTAAGTTCCAGAAGACTAAAAACGCTAAGTCAGGACAGTTCGCAGGTTGAATCCAAGAATGTATGATGCAGGAAATCAGGAATGATTAAGAACCGTTTTAAACATGAATCACTGATGCATAACTAATCAATTCTCATTGCAAAAGTTATCTATGCCTAAATCACAGAGTTTCAAATCTCTTTGCAAATCCTAACAACCTAAGCATGCAGGAATGATCAGATTCAATTGTTTACAAAACTCCTAAGCCAAATCTCTTTGCACTAAGTTGTTTTTCTCATCAAATACTAGTTCAGGTTATGAATAATGCTCTCACATATATTTAACAACCTAAGATTTTCGGATTCCTAGATGATGTGTCTCAGAAATTCGATTTTAAAGCAAGCAGAGATGAAAAACCATAAGGTATTCCTAACAGATAGCGATTCTACAATCTTTTCATCAACCTTTGAAAAACCCTAACTTAACTAGCAGATTACTCAGACATGATTATGGAATCACAAAACATAACTGAATAATATTGCATTAAGAGAAAGAGTAAAGAAATAAAGGGGGTTCAAAATCTTCTCAAAAGAGTACAGGATTTGTCTCCCCAAAAAGCTCTGAATAAATCTCTCTCTAAGCTCTCTGAATTCTCAAAAACTAAGATCATAGCCAACAATGGCTGAAAAACCTAATAAATAGAGGCTAAACACAATTTGGGGTCTTCATGTAAATAAAGGAACTTCTGGGTAAATTCTGCAAATCTTCTTCACACTTTTAATAAAAACAGCCATGCTCCTTCCTTAATGGGTGACGAGCGTCACCAAAGGTGGTGACGAGCGTCACCATATGTGATACTTTCTGCTTCGAGCTTGGTACTTCTTGGCTTCAACCAAGAATGCTCCAAAAGATTCCAAAATCTCTAATTATACTCCAGACATGCTATAACCTGCAAAGACTCTTCTAGGACTCTAAAAAGACCAAAAAGTCTCAATAAAAAGGACTTATATCATGGTTAAAAACCATGATATATCAACTCCCCCAGACTTAGCTTTTGTTTGCCCTCAAGCAAACATCAGACAAAGAATAAGGTCGAGGTTTGAAAACAAGAAACAGTCAGTCAGTCATCAGGAACACCATACTAGTTTGAACTTTCGAATCCACATACCACAGAGTCAACACAAGATCAAATTTCAGTCTAAATCATCACAAGCTTAGCAAATCTCTCAAATCCAGTCCAAATCCCTTCAAGAAACCCGAAATTTCTACTGCTAACTCCTTATTTTTATCTAAGTGTGATATCTCATCAAAGTTCTATCATCTTAATCACTTTACAGATTCTTTTCTCTTCCTAACAACTGAACAAATAGATCTCAACACAGCTCTCCTATTTTCTCTTCCCTTGATCTTTTCCTTAGGATATTTTCGATTTTTCACTTCTTTTTCTCAACTTTTACAGTCTAAGATATGGTGCTACTCAATACTTGTGTTCCTTGTGAGGAGACAGGTTCTTGAATGTGTTCACTACTGTTGTTCCTTGTTAGGAGACACGGTCATGAATGCACCATTCTTTGGACTTAATCTTTTAAAAACTACATCAGGGAAGATCAAAGAGAGACTGTATTTTAACCTTATTGTCAGTGTTGAAAGAGAGAATCAAGATCAATAAGAATCAATCACCAAGACAAGAAGTTTAAAGTTCATTAAGGTGGAGCTAACAGCAAATTTTCCAGACTCTCTAAGAACCTAAACCTTCATTGCTAGACTGATCTACCTATGACTTTCAACTTAGTGAGACTTATAATCAACTACTGTGGCAATGGTTCTTATCAGCAAAAACGTCCTATGGTTAGTTCCAAGAAAAAAACTAACAGTTTCAAAATTTTGACTCTATAAAACAGGTTTTTGACTCAACTTAAAAACTCTATAGACATAATACAAAGCACACAACGTCAGTAACCACCTCCCCCAGACTTAAACAACACTGTCCTCAGTGTTATTAAGCCAAGAGTTGGTCAGAAAAAAATGAATGAGAAGTCGAAAAACCAAGTCAGAAAAGTGTTACCTCGCGTGGGGTCGGGTGACGAGCGTCACCAGTCTGGTGACGAGCGTCACCACGACCTGTATTGCCCAATTCTTATGTCAGATGTTAATTAACGAAGTGTTTGCATGTGTACTCTAAAGTTAGACTTTTTGAGCACTCAAACACATAATTAACAACATCCAAATATAGCAATAATAACCTGGTTCAACAATCTCACAAAACATCATCAAAGAAACTGACAACTGCGCAAAGAAAACATAAAAATGACTCAAGAGAAAGAAAAAAAAAGAGAAAAAAAAAGGAACAAGTAACCAGATAGTGAAGCCTCAATCCTCATCCTCACAAGGCTCAGTGGTGTAATGGCGGCGGACACAACCACAGTTGCTAAGTGTAGCAACAGCATCCCAGAGTCCCTCAAAGCTGTCAATGACATACTCCTGAAAAGCAGCCATATCCATGGGAGTCTGTGGTCGTGGAGGACGCCTGAAAGCGGTAGAAGAACCACTCTGGCGTGTAGAAGGACCAGCATCAGCAGCAGCGGCAGTAGAAGCAGAGGTGCCAGCAGCAGCAGCTCTAGCAGGACGCATGGTCAAAGGGCGCAGAAGAGTCTGTGCTGGCATGAAGAATAGCTGGTGTGGATCTCCCTGAATCGTAGTGAGGGCTCTCTGTGGCAACTTAATGCCAACATACTCTCCAGAAGTGGTAGTGAAAGTCCAGACAACTCCAATCTTCATCCAAGTGACATGGCGCAGATACTGGTCATCCATAAGTGATATGTCACTGCGCAGACTGCAAGGAGTGACATCGATCTGGAAATGATGGAAGATCGGTGTCAGCAGGCTGCCAACACTCTCAGTCTTCTCCCCTGGACTGGTGAATGTCTTGGTCTTAAAGGAGACCAGATGCTCAGCGAAAACAGCGTCTAAGTTGGCGCGAACCATGCTATCAACAGGTATCGAATCATCCAGCATCTCATAAAGTCCGTAGTAGAGGAGAATCAGCTCACTAACTCGAGTCTTGCTAGGCGCAGAATTGCACAGAATGGTATGGCCAAAGAGGCGCAGAATGTACCTCAAGACCGGATGTCGAACCTCCGTCTGCGTGCTGGTCTTGCTGTCATAGACTCCATTCCCGAACTTGGACAAGAACGTCCGCATATGGGTCCACTGAGAGGGAAGGAGAACACTTGTGGGATGGTCAGAGAAGCCATAGATCCCACAAAGCTCCATCAGACTGATCCGGTATCGAACTCCTCGGATCAGAAAACGTCATCGTGCCTTCCTGCACACGCTTCGCCAGCTCATTCGTGTAGTAGACGCGAACTGTAGAGAGAAACTGGCGGACCAAATCTGGGTAGAGATCATACTGCTGGAACGACATAGTCCCCATCCCAATGCGCTCCAGAATCTGAACAACCTCCTCGAAGATCCCCATCTTCTGCAGAACAGCAGAATCCGTGAACCGAGTGGGGATAATCTTCACTCCCAGCCACGCATTGTAGAACAGCGTGTCATATTCATCCCACTCTTCCTGAATATCGCAGAATACACAGGTGTCTCGGGACACTTCCTGCTTTGGAGTCCCTGCCCAAGCCACTCTTGAGGCTATTTTCCGATCTTCTCGTTTGGGCCATGGGGGCCTGCAAACCGGGTGTTGACTGAAGGAATCCGTAGATCCTGTTGCAGTGCTTGAAGACGAGCTTTGCCTTGGTCGTTTCTCCTGACGAGGCATCTGAAAATTGAAAATCAAAATCGACCAAAAACATCACCAAAATTAGCAAATTTTTCAAAGTTCGAAAACTCAACCAATCAAGGTGAAATAACTGATGGCGATCAACTACAACACTACCAGGAACACAATTCAATCATCAGTTCAATCCAAATCATCCAAAATTTCCAGATTTTTGCAATTTTCATCATGAACTCGAAAATTCAAAACTTGCAAATCAACCGATAAAAACTCACATAGATGGTTTCATTCCTCTAATACAGCCTAACTAACCATGATTCAACAGTTAAATCAAGCCAATCAAGTCAAAAATCGGATTTTACCAAACCTATGGCGGACTGAAAATTGGGGATTCCGAACACATACCTTGCAGATCTTAAAAACCGAGTTGATATTCAGAAAGAGGAGAAAAATCCGCACGGATTAGACTCTTGAATCACTCAATTTGGTTTAGAAAATCAAAAGTTATGAATCTCTGAAAATTTCTATGTGTTCGATGTTTAAACAGTTATGCCTGAGGAAGAAGAAGAAAGAAAACTAATACCCGTGCTCGACTTCGACGGGTGACAAGCGTCATCGTCACCTTTTTTTTTTCACTGAATAAAATTAAGCTAATTACTAATCCTAAACACGAAAATAATAACTAAGTGTTATATCTACAACTTACCAGTGGGTTGCCTCCCACTAAGCGCTTGTTTAAAATCATTAGCTTGACTTTGGTTGGCTGTTTAGACAGCTGGTGCATCATCCAGAGACACAATGTGTCCTGCTGGAATCTCTGCTTGTGCTCAGTAATGCTTCACCCTTTGTCCATTGACAGTGAACTCCTCTCCTTTGGAGTTAATCAGGACAATTGCTCCATGTGGGCGAGCTTCTTTGACAGTGAAAGGACCTGACCATCGAGAACGCAATTTACCAGAAAAAAGCTGTAAACGAGAGTTGTAGAGTAATACATGGTCATTGGGCTCGAAATGCCTGGAGATGATCTTTTTATCATGATATGCCTTTGTCCTCTTCTTGTATAACTTGGAGTTTTCATAGGCCAGATATCTGATCTCATCGAGTTTATTGAGGTGAATCAAACGCATTTCCGCAGCAGGCTTCAGATCGAAGTTCAGCTTCTTGATGGCCCATTCTGCTTTGAACTCCAACTCTACTGGTAGATGGCACGCCTTGCCATAGAGAAGATGGAATGGTGTAGTCCCAAGTGGCGTTTTGTATGCAGTCCTGTAGGCCCATAATGCATCATCCAGCTTTGCAGACCAATCTTTCCTTGTCTTCCCAACTGTCTTTTCTAGAATCTGCTTGATCTGCCTGTTGGAAACCTTAAATTTTCCACTTGTTTGGGGATGATAGGGCATGGCCACTCTGTGCTGTACACCATACTTCTTCAATAGCTTGTCAAAAACCTTGTTGACAAAGTGAGAACCACCATCACTTATGACAATCCGCGGGACACCAAATCTGGGAAAGATAATGGTCTTAAACAGCTTCAAAACCACTGCAGCATCATTAGTAGGAGTAACCAACGCCTCTACCCACTTAGATACATAATCAACAGCAACCAGAATGTATCTATTCCCATAAGATGAGGAAAAAGGTCCCATGAAGTCAATACCCCAACAATCAAAAACTTCAACTTCCAGAATGAAGTTCTGTGGCATCATGTCTCCTGCTGATTTTTCCTCTTCTTTGACAAGTATCACAGCTTGTGATGAAGGCTTGGGCGTCTCTGAACATAGTAGGCCACCAAAATCCAGCTTGCAATTCCTTAGAGACAGTCTTGAATGTAGCAAAGTGTCCAGCATATTCTGATCCATGACAGTGAAAAAGGACGTCCTGGACTTCTTCTTCTGCTAAGCATCTTCTGTAGATACCATCATCACAATGCTCGAAGAGATATGGCTCATCCCAATAGAATCTCCTAAGTTCTCTCAAGAACTTCTTCTTAGCATAGCCTTTAAAGTCATGTGGTTCATCCTCTGCAGCAAGATAATTTGCAATATCGGCATACCAGGGCCTCTTTGGATCATGCAAAGCATAAACAGGTTCTTCAAAAGCCAGCCCCAAGCTTGCACAAATCGCAGATAAGTGTTGAGATTGGTGACGAGCATCACCAATATTGGTGACGAGCGTCACCTCTCTCGTATACTTTGGTCGCGACTGTTCTGTGTTGGTGACGAGCGTTACCCTCCTGGTGTCGCTCGTCACCCCCCTGCAGTTTCGTGAAAACTGCAGGTTTTCAATACTTTCCTCCTGTTCCCTTGTTTCCACCAAGTAAACATTCTATTCAGGCAAGAAATCATTGATTGGAACACTGTCTTCGACCTGAATCCGGGATAAATGATCAGCAACTCCATTCTCAACCCCTTTCTTGTCCTTCACTTCAATGTCAAATTTCTGAAAAAGCAGGATCCATCTCAACAGCCTTGGTTTTGCATCTTTCTTCTGCATTAGGTACTTCAGTGCTGAATGGTCAGTATGAACCACAACCTTGGAGCCAACAAGATACTGCCTGAACTTCTCAAAAGCAAACACAAACAGCTAACAATTCCTTCTCAGTTGTTGCATAATTCTTCTGAGCATCATCCAAAGTCCTACTTGCATAGTAGATGGCGTGGAGTTTCTTGTCTTTCCTCTGTCCCAGCACTGCTCCAACTGCAAAATCGCTGGCATCACACATTACCTCAAAAGGTAAGTCCCAATCTGGAGGCTGCACAACAGGAGCTGTAACCAAAGCTTGTTTGATCTGTTCAAAGGCGGATTTGCACTCTTCTGTGAACTCAAACTTCACATCCTTGCAGAGGAGAGCAGTAAGGGGGCGTGCTATCTTGCTAAAGTCCTTGATGAATCTTCTGTAGAAGCCTGCATGACCCAGAAAACTCCTCACTGCTTTGACTGAATCAGGTGCTTGCAGACTTGTCATCACCTCAATTTTCGCCCTATCCACCTCTATACCGTCTCTTGAGACTCTGTGGCCAAGTACAATACCATCCTGAACCATAAAATGGCACTTCTCCCAGTTTAAAACCAAGTGCTTCTCTTCACATCTCTGCAGAACTGCACACAGATTATCCAAGCAGTTCTTGAAAGAGGACCCATAAACGGAGAAGTCATCCATGAACACCTCCATAAACTTCCCTATCATGTCTATAAAAATCGACATTATGCATCTCTGGAAGGTTGCAGGAGCATTACACAGCCCAAAAGGCATTCTGCGATATGCAAAAGTGCCATATGGACAGGTAAAAGTGGTCTTCTCCTGATCATCTGGATGGATGGGGATCTGAAAGAAGCTTGAATACCCATCAAGGAAGCAGTAATACTTGTGATTCGGCAGCCTCTCTAGCATCTGATCGATGAAAGGCAGAGGAAAATGATCTTTCCTTGTTGCTGCATTCAGTTTCATGTAGTCTATGCACATCCTGTGTCCTGTCACAGTCCTGGTTGGAATCAGCTCATCCTTGTCATTCTTTACCACTGTGACACCTCCTTTCTTAGGCACCACGTGCACTGGACTCACCCAAGCACTGTCTGATATAGGATAAATGATACCAGCCTGCAACAACTTCATGATCTCTTTCTTGACCACGTCCTGCAAATTCGGATTCAGCCTCCTCTGGTGCTCAACTGATGATTTCGACTCATCCTCCAAGTGTATCCTATGCATGCACAAGTCTGGGGAGATACCTGAAATGTCATCAAGAGAATAGCCAAGAGCTTTGCGAAATTTTCGCAGCTTACTTAGCAAAAGGGTGAGCTCTGCATTGTTCAATGAAGCATTAACAATAACAGGATAGGTGGAGTTTTCTCCCAGAAATGCGTACCTTAGCCCTGCAGGGAGCTGTTTAAGCTCAACTTTTGGTGCTTTTGCTGCAGACCAATCACCCATTGTGGCAGCTTTCGCAGATGTGGAGAGAAGCTCATCCTGTGCAACCAGTTGCATCACTTGTGCAGTAGCATCCATCATCTTTGTGTAGCCTGTTGCAGCAGCATCTAAATGCTCATACTCAGCTGTAGAAGTGGTCAACGCCCTTTCCAAGAGATCCTCTGAACTCATCTCATGGAAGATCTGATCAGCAATGTTTGTGAGAACATCCACATAAAAAGTCTGTCCATCTATGGTTGGCCTCTTCATCAGCTTGTCCATTTTGAATTTCATCACTAAATCGCCAACATTCAGCTCTATTCTACCCTTCCTGACGTCAATAATAGCTCCTGCAGTAGCCAAGAAGGGTCTGCCAAGAATCAAGGGGTCTTTGGGTTCTTCTCCATACTCTAGAACCACAAAATCAGTAGGAATCATACAATCTCCTATTTTAATAGGAACATCCTCTATCACTCCTTCAGGAACTCTGACTGATCTATCAGCTAAGACAAGAGATATCCTTGTAGCCTTAAAATCGGTCATCCCCAAACTCTTGGCAACAGAATGAGGCATGAGGTTCACACTAGAACCAAGATCACATAATGACCTCTCAAACTTGTCACTGAAGATGGTGCAGTCTAAAACAAAGCTTCCTGGGTCTGAAAGCTTCTCTGGAACTCTGTTCTGAATCACTGACTGTAGTCTAGATACAGACTACAGTCACGCACTCACCTTAGACACAGAAACAAACGTTTCAGTCGAAAGAATCTTGGTGATTTCTCGATCAGAAACTGAGATACTCGGACACACTTGCAATTTCTCGGCTATCGCTCAGACTGGTCCGGCAAAATCCCAACACCTCTCGGCTATCTCTCAACCCGGTCACTTTTTCTCGGGCAAGAAGCTGTATTCCCTCGGAAACAGTATAATTCAGATCGATCGGCCAAAAGATACTCGACAGAAACTCAACAGAAATTAGAATAGCCGAACACTTATAAGATTCTCTCGGACGAATCGAAGTGTTCTCGGATATCACATGATCCGCTCAGAAATCCTCGGACAAACTCGGTTATTCTCTCGGCAAACCCTCAAATCAGGACGAATGGTCGAAACAGATCCACAGAAACTCGGACAGAACAGTCGATCTCTCGGTGATTGTCGGAATCGCCGGCGAAACTTCGATCTCTCTCGGCCAACTCTCGGGATAATCAGAAACTATGGGATTTCTCTCGACCAATCCCTCTCTCACGCGATATTTCTCTCAAATAATGCAGCTGTCTCGAGAAAAAGTCTCCAAATCCCTTTTATATGCTCGCAAAACCTAGTTAACCCGGTTATAGCTGGCGTCTCCCGATTCCAGTCAGGTTTATCCCGGCCAGCTTTGATTTCTCTCGGATATCGCCTAAACCGCTCGACCATACCCACGAGAAATTAGTTTTTATCCGACCAAACTCCCAGCCCACGGGCCAAGCCCATTTTTACTCGGCTAAAACCACAAAGCCTTGGCTATTTTCCTTTTTCCCTCGGACATGATCCATTTCCTCTCGGACATAATCCATTTCTCTCGGACATAATCCACTTTCTCCTGGACATAATCCATTTTTCTCGGACATAATCCATTTCTCTCGGACATAATCCATTTTCTCCTGGACAGAACCATTTTTCTCTCGGATATGGTCCGTTCTGCTCGGCCAGCCCGGCCATCCTTCGACTATTTTCCAGTCATCCATCGACTATAGTCTGAACCTCCCATCTGTACGGATTTTCCCTTGACTGAACTCACATTCCTTCGGACAACCTCCTGTCCGGCTCGATCATTCCAGATTTTCTCGGATACGGATGCTACATTCTTCCTCTTGAACTTGTTGAGTTCCTTCCTCGTGAACCACTTGTTGCTCTTCTTCTCTTTGTGTATCCTCTTCTCTGGTTCTCTTAGGTGCCATTGGTGCCTGAAAGGTAATTCTCGGAAGAGAGAGTTAGAGTAGGCAGCGAATACAAAGAAAACACAAGGAAGAGAAAGAAATTCGTAACTAATACCCTAGATTTTTGTGAGATTTATAAAAATTGCAACTAGATAAAGGAAAAGAAAATCTAGAGATGAGATTAAATCTAGAATATTTCCTGATTTCTAGCTACTTTTAAAAAAACTGTTAAAACCTCTAGCAACTTAAATCAATCAAGCGATTATAAAAGGAATTTTTGAAAATATTTTAATTAAAAAACTGAAAATACCTTTGCAGGATTGAAAACAGAAGCTAATGACCTTTAGGAAAAGAAAAATAGCACTCTCTCTCGATTTAGAATTCGCAAGAACAGAAATGAGCGAGTGTGAAGTTGGTTGTTGAAAATATAAAGGCCAAGAAAATCTAAAACAATGGGTAAGGAAAGTGGTTTTCTGACAAAAGGTGTGGTCAAGGCACATCTTTCGTGGTCAAAGATGCTTGCCTTGACCACCATTCAAATTTAAAAAGCGAGGGAAAAGAGGAAGGGAGGGAAAATTTTTGGTTACCTCGGCATGAGATCGAGTCCATTTGGTCGATCTAGGACTCGATCTCATGCCCATGTTGGCTGGATCGAGAGATTTGATCGATTAGTGACTCGACTGGAATAGTATCGAGTCTTAGATCGATTTGACTCTCTCGTTCCTTGACTTTTGGTCAACTAGGCTGTACTCCTTGGATCGATTTCCTTGATCGATTCGGGGGTCGATTTGGCTGAGATCGAATGCCAGATTGAGTAGACTGCTCGATCTTTTCAAGGATCGAGTGACTCGGTTGATCTACACCTCGTTCGCTTTTCAGGCTGAACGCATTGGTGAAATGTCCTCTCATGATCGACTGTTCCACTCGATTTGTCTACTCGATCTCGTCTAGAGCGACTGACTCCTCTCGATTTACTAGCTCGATCTAGCAAAGATCGAGCCAGAATGAGTCGATCTAGCTTTCGATCTCTAGCCTATATTCGCCCCTTCTTATTCCTTTTGGATCTAAGATCATGCTTTGCAATACCTTATACCTGTCCCTACACACTCATATGATAAAACATAAAACTGAAAGAGAAATAAAGTAAAAATATATACAAGATAGACATGGGAATGCCTCCCAAGTGCGCTTTCTTTAGCGTCTTTAGCTAGGCTTTACTTGGTTTAGGCAGATGGTGGGTCTTGGAGAAGCATTGAGGTGCTCTCCTTGTCTAATGCACTCGCCATGTATGGCTTAACTCTGTGTCCGTTCACTGTAAATGCATTCCCACTCTTGCCTACCAACGTGACAGCTCCGTAGGGTAATACCTCCTTAATTTCATACGGCCCACTCCACCTAGATTTCAGCTTTCCCAGGAATAGCTTGAGCCTTGAATTGTAAAGCAGCACCAAACTCCCTTCCTTAAGCTCCTTGGGTACCAGATTCTTGTCGTGCGCCGCTTTAGTGCGCTCCTTGTAGATTATAGAACTTTCGTAAGCATCTAGCCTCAGCTCATCAAGTTCGTGTAGCTGGATCAAGCGCTTCTCCTGAGCTGTCTTTAGATCAAAATTCAGCCGCTTCACAGCCCACAATGCTCTATGTTCCAGCTCAACGGGGAGATAACATCCTTTGCCGTAGAGAAGAGTGAAAGGAGTAGTACCAATGGGCATTTTGAAAGCGGTCCGGTAAGCCCACAAAGCGTCGTCGAACTTCACTGCCCAATCCTTCCGAGTTGTTCCCACTGTTCTCTCAAGTATCGCCTTGATCTGCCGGTTAGAGACCTCCACTTGGCCACTCGTTTGAGGATGGTAAGGCGTAGCTACCTTGTGCTTCACGCCATACTTCCTTAGAAGGTTTTCAAACAACTTGTTGATAAAATGACTTCCTCCGTCGCTTATCACCACCTTTGGTACTCCAAACCTCGGGAATATGATGCGCTTAAAGAGCTTGATCACCACCTTAGAGTCGTTTGTAGGGGAAGCAATGGCCTCAACCCATTTAGAAACGTAATCAACCGCTACTAGGATGAACTTGTTTCCGTAAGAGGAAGGGAAAGGCCCCATGAAATCTATGCCCCATGCGTCCAACACGTCTACCTCAAAGATAGGAACCTGAGGCATCTCGTTACGCTTGGTGATATTTCCTGCTCGTTGACAAGCTTCACAACTCTTCACGAACTCATGGGCGTCCTTGAAGATAGACGGCCACCAGAAACCGGCTTGTAAGACCTTTGTAGCGGTCTTGAATGAAGCAAAGTGTCCGCCGTACGAAGAGCCATGGCAGTGAAAGAGAATGTCCTTAGCTTCTTCCTTTGTAACACATCTCCTGTATAAACTGTCCACGCCCCTCTTGTACAGGTAAGGCTCGTCCCAAAAGTAGTGGCCCACGTCTCTCATGAACTTCTTCTTGTGATTATTATCAAGATGCGAAGGCTCCTCTCCACATGCCAAGTAGTTCACAATGTCAGCGTACCAAGGAAGATCCTCTTCATTGAAACTCAGAACCTCCTCAAACCGCGCTTCTAGCCTTCCCAAACAGCCGTAGTGATCACCATAAGTTGTTCTTCCGGAAGCGAATCATCAAGAGGCAAATATTCATTGATTCTCATCCTAGAGAGGTGATCAGCAACACCATTCTCTATTCCTTTCTTGTCCTTGATCTCCATGTCAAACTCCTGAAGAAGAAGTATCCATCTCAAAAGCCTTGGCTTAGTATCTTTCTTGGAATAGATGTATCTAAGCGCCGCGTGATCAGTGTAAACAACAACCTTGGCACCTACTAGATAAGCTCTGAACTTCTCAAAGGCAAACACTACTGCCAATAGCTCCTTCTCCGTAGTAGTGTATCTTGTATGCGTGTCATCCAAGGTTCTTGAAGCATAGTAAATCACGTGCAGCCTCTTGTCTTTCCTTTGACCAAGAAACGCTCCCACGGCGTAGTCGCTCGCGTCAGTCATTATCTCGAACGGTAGAGTCCAGTCCGATGCTTGCACTATAGGCGCGGATACTAGAGCTTCCATGATGGTCACGAAAGCATGAAGGCAATCCTCATCGAACACAAATTCAGCTTCCTTGCACAACAGCCGTGTGAGGGGGAGTGCAATCTTGGAAAAATCTTTGATGAAGCGCCTGTAGAAGCTCCTCACTCCTTTGACATTAACCAGCGGCTCAAGACTCATCATGAACTCAACCTTAGCCTTATCAACCTCAATGCCCTTCTCTGATATCTTGTGACCAAGCACGATCCCTTCTTTCACCATGAAGTGACATTTCTCCCAGTTAAGCACAAGATTCGTCTCTTCACAACGCTTTAGTACCTTGCAAAGATTCAACAAACATGCAGAAAAAGACGCATCATATACAGAGAAGTCGTCCATAAACACCTCTACCATCTCTTCTATTAGATCAGAGAAGATCGACATCATACACCGCTGAAACATAGCCGGTGCGTTACACACAACCCGAATGGCATCCTTCGATACGCAAAGGTGCCATAAGGGCATGTAAAGGTCTTCTTCTCTTGATCGTTTGGATGGATTGGTATTTGGAAAAATCCACTATATCCATCAAGAAATCAATAGTATGGAAGATTAGCAAGTCTTTCAAGCATTTGATCAATAAAAGGTAAGGAAAAATGATCCTTTCTAGTAGCAAGATTAAGCTTCCTATAGTCAATACACATACGGTGTCCTGTAATAGTCCTAGTAGGTATAAGCTCATCTTTATCATTCTTAATGACCGTGATCCCTTCCTTCTTAGGCACCACGTGTACGGGAGAAACCCACGTGCTGTCACTTATGGGATATATCACGTCAGCCTCTAATAGCTTAAGAATCTCCTTCTTAACAACTTCCTTTAAATTAGGATTCAAACGCCTTTGATGTTCTATAGAAGAGGCGTTCTCATTATCCAAGTGAATCCTATGAGTGCAAAGAATTGGTGAAAGGCCCTTGATGTCACTTAGAGAGTACCCAATGGCCTTCCTATACTTTCTCAGCTCAGTTAGGAGCGAGTGCAACTCATCATCACTTAAGTTTTCATTCACAATCACAGGATAGGTTTCATTAAGTCCTAAGAAAGCATACCTTAGCCCTTTTAGGAGCTCCTTAAGGTCCACCTTTAAGGCTAGCAGCTCGCTCCAATCATCCTCATGGCTGTTGTTGTTGTTTTCCTCCTTGGAACCCTCCTTAGAACCCGAGACATGACCCAAAAGACTGCTTTCTTGAACCGTTGTCCCCTCCAAGATCGAGTCTTCCAGTCGATCTTGCACTCGTTCTGGCCTGGATCGAGCAATTTCACTTGATTCTCCCACTCGATTTAATTGGGATCGAGCAGGAGATCGAGTCCCCGTCTCAATCTCTGAACTGATCGGTTGACTTCCCTCGATCTTTCCATCGATTGTTTTTCTGGATCGACTGCTCTGAACTCGATCACTCACTCGATTTAGATGGGATCGAGTAGTGGATCGAGTGTCTGAGTCATTCTCTTCTCTGGATCGACCAGTATCCTCGATCTTCTTGTCGATTGCTGACTTGGATCGAGTGATCTTCTCGATTTCTTGATCGATCTCTAGGCAGCCGCCTTCATCTTTAAGCACAACTTTCCTCGAATCAAGGAGATTAACGTACTTCTGAGTCCTCTGATCCACGAAACCATACTCCCCTGGCTCCTTAGTCAATGCCAGCCTCAAATGATCCTCTTGTGCAAGCTCTTCTAGCAGTTCATCCGCCAAAGCGTCCAACGTCTCAATGTAGAAAGCTTGCCCTTCTTCAAAACCTCATTGATGTCAAAATCAAGCCTGATGTCCTTGCCTAGATGTAGAGCTATCTTCCCATTCTTGACGTCGATGATGGCTCCAGCAGTGGCTAAGAACGGTCTACCAAGGATAAGCAGATCCTTAGGTTCTTCATCCATTTCCAACACAACGAAGTATGTAGGCACGTTTACACCACTGATTCTCACTGGCAAGTCCTCAAGCAAACCCACGGGTAACCTCACGCTTCTGTCAGCTAGCACCAAGGAGATTTTACAATCTTTGAATCGCCTGAATCCCAACTTCTTTGCTATAGAATGAGGCATCAGATTTATACTAGCTCCCAAATCGCAAAGACAACTCTTGAACTCCAATGGATCTAAAGCGCAAGGTATAGTGAAGCTTCCAGGGTCTCCCAACTTCTTGGGCACTATCTCCTTGTGTATTATAGCACTACATTCCTCACTAAGAACCAGCACTTCCTTGCTTTCCTTATTTTTCTTTGCAAGCGTGTCTTTGAAATATTTTGCACATTTAGGCATCATGGCAAGGCAGTCTACGAGAGATAGCTTGATCTCTACGTCCTTTAGATGCTTCTCAAACAAGATTCTGTGCTTTTCTATAAGTTGCTTCTTGAAGCGGCCAGGAAAAGGTAGCTTGGGTACATACGGTGGAGGCACATAAGCGTCCTTCTCCTTAGCAGCTTGCTCCACTTTCTTCTCTACAGCAACCTCCTTACCCTTTCATGGTCTCTCAATCCAAACGTTGTGGAAGTTGATCTCATCATCCGCTGAAAGCTTACCCTCCCCCTCTTGAATTACAACGTCCTCGTTGTTCTTAGGAGTCACCGTAGGTGCAAGCTCTTTCCCACTCCTTACTGTAATGGCGTTGGCGTATTCCTTGGGATTCTGCACACACTTGCCCGGTAAGCTATTCTGACCACTTATGTGATAGGGTCAGGTTTTACCCAAATAAAACTACTGCAAGTGCACAGCAAAAGCAGTTGTAGTACAAGGGGTTATCGAATCCCAAGGGAGTATGTAAACCACACTAGCGATTATAGATTCAGATTAAGCTAAGCGATAAATAATGAATGTAATGCAAAACAGTAAAATAAATGCAAGAGGGCGTTTTTATGCTTGTTCTTAAACTTCAGAAGGCTAAAGGCGCTAAGTCAGGACAGTTCGCAGGTTGAATCCGAGAGTGTAAAATGCATGCAATCAGGAATGAATTAAAACCGTCTTGAACATGAATCACAAAGATATAACTAATCAATTCTCATTGCAGAAGTTATCTATGTCTAAATCACAGAGTTTCAAATCTCTTTGCAAATCCTAACAACCTAAACATGCAGTAATGATCAGGTTCAATAATTGTTCACAAAACTCCTAAGCCAAATCTCTTTGTACTTGGGCGTTTTGCTCATCGAATACTAGTTCAGGTGATTAATAATGCTCTCACATCTATCAAACAACCTAGGGTTTCGAAATCCAGATGATGTGTCTAAGAAATCGATATGAATGCAAGCACAGATGAAGAACCAATGAATTTCCTAAAAGTTTTTAGCAATTCTACAAACTCTTCTTCAACCCTTGAAAAAGCCCTAACTTAACTAACAAACTACTCAGACATGGTGATTTGAGAAAACATCATGAAAAGAATATATTGCATAAAAGAAATAAGAAGTAGAAATAAAGGAGTTCAAAATCTGCTCTGAAGGAGTCTGATTTGTCTCTCCAAAAGCTCTGCTACAAATCTCTCTCTAAAGCTCTCAAAAATAATAAGATACAAGATATATGCCAAAAGAATGGCTGAAAAAACCTAATACACAAGCTAAAACACGATCTGGGGCCTTTTTGCAAAAACTGGAACTTCTGGGCCAAAACTGCAATTTCTTCCCAATCTTTTAAAAACAGGCCACGACCCCTTCCTTTCTTGGTGACGAGCGTCACCAAAAGTGGTGACGAGCGTCACCCATATGCATACTTTCCTTCCCGAGTTGGATACTTCGTGGCTTCAACTTGCAATGCTCCAAAAAGCTCCAATATCTCTCGTTATGCTCCAGACATGCTATAACCTGCAAAGACTCTTCTAGGACTCTAAAAAGACCAAAAAGACTCAATAAAAAGGAATTATATCATGGTTAAAAACCATAAAAACCATGATATATCAACTCCCCCAGACTTAGCTTTTGCTTGCCCTCAAGCAAACATCAGACAAAGAATAAGGTCGAGGTTTGAAAACAAGAAACAGTCAGTCAGTCATCAGGAACACCATACTAGTTTGAACTTTCGAATCCACATACAAGATCAAATTTCAGCCTAATCATCACAAGCTTAGCAAATCTCTCAAGTCCAATCCAAATCCCTTCAAGAAACCCGAAATCTCTACTGCTAACTCCTTATTTTTATCTAAGTGTGATATCTCATCAAAGTTTTATCATCTTAATCACTTTACAGATTCTTTTCCCTTCCTAACAACTGAACAAATAGATCTCAACACAGCTCTCCTATTTTCTCTTCCCTTGATCTCGTCCTTTGGATATTTACGATTTTTCACTTCTTTTTCTCAACTTTTACAGTCTAAGATATGGTGCTACTCAATACTTGTGTTCCTTGTGAGGAGACAGGTTCTTGAGTGTGTTCACTACTGTTGTTCCTTGTGAGGAGACAGGGTCATGAATGCACCATTCTTTGGACTTAATTTCTTTTAAAAACTATATCAGGGAAGATAAAAGAGAGACTGTATTTTAACCTTATTGTCAGTGCTGAAAGAGAGAATCAAGATCAATAAGAATCAATCACCAAGACAAGAGATTTAAAGTTCATTAAGGTGGAGCTAACAGCAAATTTTCCAGACTCTCTAAGAACCTAAACCTTCATTGCTAGACTGATCTACCTATGACTTTCAACTTAGTGAGACTTATAATCAACTACTGTGGCAATGGTTCTTATCAGCAAAAACGTCCTATGGTTAGTTCCAAGAAAAACTGGCAGTTTCTGAAATTTTGACTCTATAAAACAGATTTTTGACTCAACTTTAAAACTCTATAGACATGACACAAAGCACACAACATCAGTAACCACCTCCCCCAGACTTAAACAACACTGTCCCTAGTGTTATTAAGCCAAGAGTTGGTCAAAATGAAGCATGAGAACGTGTAGAACCGAGTTGGAAAAGTGGTACCTCGCGAAGGAGCCAGTGACGAGCGTCACCAGATTGGTGACGAGCGTCACCAGATTGGTGACGAGCGTCACCACCTCTGATACTCCAGAATCGACATGTTGGATGTTTAAATGCTATGCCATCATGTGTACTCTGAAGTCAAACTGTAAGAGCACTAAAAACACACATCAAAACATCCAAACAAAGCATAATCCATGGTCCAACAAGTTCACAAGACATCATCCAAGCAAACTGAACAAACTGACTCTTTTTTTTTTTCGATTTTTTTCTCATGTTTTTGGGTTTTTTTTTTTAGCTATGTAATAGAAAACTAAACTAATATATGAAAAAGAAAACTTACCAGTGGGTTGCCTCCCACTAAGCGCTTGTTTAAAGTCATTAGCTCGACTTTGAATGCTGCTCAGACAGCTGGTGGAGCAGAGGGTGGCATTGAATGCCTTGGAGAAGAATGTCTCCTCATCCAGGGTGGTTCATAGGCAGTAGATGCATGGATTCTTTCAAGGAAGTGAGGAACATCAGCAGGGTGGGTCGTGAGTGTGGATGGGATACTTCTTTTTCTTGCAGAATCATCAAAAGAAACACCAAGCATTCTATGAGAATCTCGTTGCTTGCATAAGTGTGAAGCAGCTTTTTCACCTTTGAAATTCTTATTGATGAGATTAGGAGGTTTGGAACTGGTTACAGGAAGTGCATACCTTTGCTTAGTTGCAGGTTTCTGGATTGTGGAATGGTGAATTTTCGGATTGGCAACATATGATGGACTTGTAGCTGTAAAATCACGTTGCTTCTTTGTGTTCAGGTTGGTGACGAGCGTCACCAGGTCAGTGACGGTCGTCACTGACCCTGCAGTTCGAGTTGCTGCAGTTTTCCAGCAATTCAGCTCTGCAAGTCTTGCTTCCATCACATACACGTCTTCCTCCAGCAATTTGGCATTCATTAGAACCTCTTTTTCAAGCCCAGCCATGAAGATATGATCCTCACTGCAATCCTCAAACCCAACAGCTCCTGTAGAAGTTTCAGATATTGGCTCTTCAATAACCATCTTGCTCACTTGCCCACTTATATCTGATTCATTGACACACTCATCAATAGTGTCTTCTGAATGCTCTATGACAGTCTCTTCATCTCTGAAGTTCTTACAGAATAGGTCTGACCATCAATGGTAGAACTCTTTCTTAACTTATCCATGTCAAAGTTCATGACAACATCACCAAGATCAAGCTCAATGTTCCCCTTTCTCACATCAATGATGGCGCCAGCAGTAGCCAAGAATGGTCTTCCCAGAATAAGAGGATCTTTAGGTTCTTCAGCATATTTCAGAACCACAAAATCTGTAGGAATTATGGAGCCTTCAATGTTAACATGAACATTCTCTAACATGCCTTCTGGGGTCCTTATGGATCGATCTGCTAGAATTAGAGAGATCCCAGCTGGCTTGAAATCAGTCATTCCAAGTCTAGCAGCAACAGAGAAAGGCATCAAGTTAATACATGACCCTAGATCACATAGAGAGTGTGGAAAACGTCCTGCAGATATTGAGCAATCAAGCACAAAGGTCCCTGGATCAGATAGCTTCTCTGGAACTCTGCTTTGAGTGATGGTATTGACTTGTTCAGAAACTGTCACCTTCTTCTTCTTCTTTGGAACTGTACTCAAGAGGATTGCACTGATGTCTCTGGTAAGCAATGCTCCTTCCTCATGACTTACACCATTCACAACCATTCTCTTTACATACCTTCTTAGAGCTGGTGAAAGCTTGACTGCATCAACAAGTGGGATCACAAGCATCAGCTTGTCTATCATAGCTTTACATCTGGCTTCTTCTATCTCCTGTTTAGACTTCCTAGGATGCTTGGGGAATGGTGTTTTGGGTTTATAGACACGTTCCTGGTCATAATTTGCAGTTACAGGAGAAGCAGCTTTGTTCTGGGGTGGGTGACGACCGTCACCAGGGGGGGTGACGCTCGTCACTCACTTGTGACAACGCCCGATATCCTTGTAAGTTGGTGACGAGCGTCACTCCTCCTTGGTGACGCTCGTCACTCACCTCTGAGACAGAAATATTTTCATCTCCAGACTCCATCAGTTGCACGATCTGCTCTGCACTCAGCCTTTTTTTCTGCACTGTTTTAAGCTCCTTTTCATTCCTGACTGTGATGGCATTAACCTGATGCTTGGGATTGATGTCAGTCCTTCCAGGAAGGAATACCTCTTGCCTTTGAACAGCTCCTGCAGTTTGAGCAACCTGCACATCAAGCTTCTTCATGTGAGAGTTCAGACTCTCAATTTTTCCATTCAGGTCTTGGTACAACGAATCTAGCTTGCCATTGAAGTTCACTGTCATCTTCTGTTGTCCTTCAAGTACCTGCTCCAGCATAGCTTCCATTTTATTGTCTTGTGGAGGTGCAGTTTGGTAGGAAGAAGAACCAAAATTCCTGCTGTTTTGGTAAGGTTTCTCAACTTCAGTCTTCTGGAATGGGGGCTTAGGAGTGTAACCAGGCGTGCTCTGTCCTCCTGTAAAGGTACTCTGCTGATTATTGCTGTTGTAGCCTCTGTTCCATTGCTGATTTCCAAACCTTTGGCTCTGAAAACCCCCTCCATTGATGAAATTAACATCTTTCTGCTCAAATTCTTCAGGATTTTCGAAACTCTCCACTTCTGCAGCAAACTGAACTGACTTCTTTCCCACCAGAAGGCTGTGCATGCTGTCTAACTTAGCCTTAACTTCAGCTATTTGGTTTCCATCATTCAAACCAGCCTGCTGCTTTCTCTGAAAATCTGCATTTTTAGTGCTGTTACTGCAGGCCAAGTTTTCAATCAATCTTACAGCTTCTTCTGGTCTGTTGGTGTTGAAGTTTCCACTACTTGAAGCATCCAGTGCCATCTGATATTTCCAGTCAATGCCTCTGAAGAAGATACCAAGTAGCTGCACCTGATTGAAACCAAGATGAGGACAGTCCCTTTGATAAGACTTAAACCTGATCCAAGAAGCCTTAAAAGCTTCAGTAGGACCTTGTGTAAAGGATGCAATTTTCGTCCTCATGTCTTCTGATCTTGCATCATCATAGAAATTATTCAGAAAGGCATTCTTGGTGTCCTCCCAAGTAGTTAATGAACCAGGCTCCAGTTGCTTCAGCCAATTTGCAGCCTCTCCTCCAAGAGAGTAAGAGAAAAGCTTGCAGAACAGGAAGTCATTGCTAACTCCAATAGCTTTGACACTTGAAGCTAGGTCCTCAAACCTCTCTATGTGATCTATGGGATGCTCATGAGGTAAGCCATGGAATGGATGCTGGGCAACCAGCTGATAGTAGACAGGTTTAACCTCAAAATCGTTCCTCTGGAAGGCAGGAGGTCGGATTGCAGCTCTGTTGGCATAGAACTGATCAGGTCTGTTGTAGTCACCTAGAGTCCTCTGAACAAAACGCCCAGCAGCGTTATTGGCAGCAGCAGGGACTCCCACGTTCTCATTCACTTGTTGAACATGCTGTTCAACAATGACATTCCCCTCTTGATCAATTATCTGCCCCTCTTTGTTCCTCCTGTTTCCTTCCCTGTCAACCAAGTGACCTTCTGCATCTTCAACCAAGATAAGTGGAGCGACCATTGTAGATTGCTTCTTAGCTTTCCTGTTAGTTCTCTCCAACCTAGCTAGTTCGTCGATGCTCAAAGTCACAAGCTCCTTCTCTTTGTTGCTTCTGGTACTGCGATTAGGCATACACCTGAAACAGAAACAAAGAAAAGTAGCAGAAAGTTAGTAAGCAAATTAAAACTTAAACAAAATCCTAATACTAGTAATCGATAGGTAGCTATTACTCCCCGGCAACGGCGCCAAAAACTTGATAGGGTCAGGTTTCACCCAAATAAAACTACTGCAAGTGCACAGCAAAAGCAGTTGTAGTACAAGGGGTTATCGAATCCCAAGGGAGTATGTAAACCGCACTAGCGATTATAGATTCAGATTAAGCTAAGCGATAAATTATGAATGTAATGCAAAACAGTAAAATAAATGCAAGAGGGCGTTTTTATGCTTGTTCTTAAAGTTCAGAAGGCTAAAGGCGCTAAGTCAGGACAGTTCGCAGGTTGAATCCGAGAGTGTAAAATGCATGCAATCAGGAATTAATTAAAACCGTCTTGAACATGAATCACAAAGATATAACTAATCAATTCTCATTGCAGAAGTTATCTATGTCTAAATCACAGAGTTTCAAATCTCTTTGCAAACTCTAACAACCTAAACATGCAGTAATGATCAGGTTCAATTGTTCACAAAACTCCTAAGCCAAATCTCTTTGTACTAGGGAGTTTTGCTCATCTAATACTAGTTCAAGTGATTAATAATGCTCTCACATCTATCAAACAACCTAGGGTTTCGAAATCCAGATGATGTGTCTAAGAAATCGATATGAATGCAAGCACTTATGAAGAACCAATGAATTTCCTAAAATTTTTTAGCAATTCTACAAACTCTTCTTCAACCCTTGAAAAAGCCCTAACTTAACTAACAAACTACTCAGACATGGTGATTTGAGAAAACATCATGAAAAGAATAGATTGCATAAAAGAAATAAGAAGTAGAAATAAAGGAGTTCAAAATCTGCTCTGAAGGAGTCTGATTAGTCTCTCCAAAAGCTCTGCTACAAATCTCTCTCTAAAGCTCTCAAAAATAATAAGATACAAGATATATGCCAAAAGAATGGCTGAAAAAACCTAATATACAAACTAAAACACGATCTGGGGCCTTTTTGCAAAAACTAGAACTTTTGGGCCAAAACTGTAATTTTTTCCCAATCTTTTAAAAACAGGCCACGACCCCTTCCTTTCTGGGTGACGAGCGTCACCAAAAGTGGTGACGAGCGTCACCCATATGCATACTTTCCTTCCCGAGTTGGATACTTTGTGGCTTCAACTTGCAATGCTCCAAAAAGCTCCAGTATCTCTAGTTATGCTCTAGACATGCTATAACCTGCAAAGACTCTTCTAGGACTCTAAAAAGACCAAAAAGACTCAATAAAAAGGAATTATATCATGGTTAAAAACCATAAAAACCATGATATATCATTGTGCTCACCATTCCTTTCTCTAGCTGCTTGATCTTGTTATTCAAGTTTGTAATCTGTGTAGAGAAATCAGTGAGAGAGGAGTCTAAGCGAGTGTTCATCTTGGCAAACTTCTGGTTTGTAGAGGCTTGCCCTTGAATCAGTTGTTGAAACATGGCTTGTATCGGATCAACTTGTTGCGGTTGTATCGGTTGTTGTTGAGGAACAAAGCCCGAAGGGTACATTGGCGTATAACCCTTGTTTCCCTGCTGTTGTCCTTGGAAATTGCCTTGCCCTTGGAAACCACCACTCGGCGGAAAACCTTTGTTGTATGGGATGAATGGCTTTGTTTGCTGAGCAGGGTACACTTGATCTTTAGGGTTCGCGACATTGGTGCTTCTATAGGATAGATTGTTGTTCTGGTTGTAGCCTTGTCAATACCCTTGAGGTTTGTAGTTGTTCTGACCCGCCACCCAATTGGCTTCTTCTTGACTCAACTCAAGCTCCTCTAAGGTCTCATCCGCTTCACCAACAAAGTGAACATGCTTCTGGTTAGCCAACACTAACATGTCAATCTTCTCATGCAATGACTTAAGCTCTTTCTTGTGAGACTCTAGCTCAGAACCTCTCGGCGTACGGTCGTAGTCTTCAGTATAGTTGCCGTCACTCAATGCCAAGTTTTCAATCAGCTCCATGCCCTCTTCTACCTCTTGACCAAGGAAGTTTCCCTTACTAGCCGTATCAAGTAGCAAGTGTATCTTTGGTGAAGCTCCGCGGTATATTGTGCTTAGTAGAGTCTCTTCGCTGAAGCCGTGGTGAGGACACTGAATGGTGTAGTCCTTGAACCGCTCCATGGCTTCATTGAACGTCTCATTGTTCCTTTGAGTGAAGCCGCTGATCTCACTTCTCAACCTTGCTGTTCTGGTGCTAGAGAAGAACTTTGAGAGGAACGCCTTCTTACACTCAGCCCATGAGGTAATGGTGCCTTGTGGAAGGGTCTTCTCCCAATGTCTAGCCTTGTCTCCAAGAGAAAATGGAAAGAGACGCAGCTTGAAAGCATCTTCGGATATGCCATTAATCTTGATCATCCCACACACTTCTTAAAGTTTTCAAGATGCTCCAAGGGATCTTCCATTGCTAGCCCGTGGAACTTATTGTTTTGCACCATTGAGATGAATCCTGGCTTAATCTCGAAGTTGTTGTTTTGCACTGGAGGAGGAGTGATCCCAAACCTATTATGATGAGTGTTGGGAGCATCTCCCGCTCCAATGATCCGTGGGGGTCTAGCCGTGTGGTGGGGATTTCCATTACCCCTTCCCACTGCCCCGTGAGCTGGAGGAGGTCCCTCTGGATGTTCGTGCTCAGCCATCGCTTCAAAATCCACTGAACCTTGCTGAACAATCTCCTCAAAAGCTCTAGCTTGCTCTCTAACTCTTTTTGATCTTGTATGTCCGAGTTGATGAATGTTGTCCAAGGGTTGTAGCAAATTGTTTTCTCCCCTTGAACGTAGATTCATGTACCTGAAAGACACAAGTTTGAAAGTAGAGAAATCAGTATCTAACTTAAAGTAAATGCTTAGTCTTTACCAAACCCCAAATCTTAATGCTTTATATCCCCTAAGATGGCAACGGCGCCATTTGATAACAAGGTTTTTAGGTCTATAGGAGCAATGCAGCAGGAGGTTATCAAAACTCAAGCAGCACACAGTCGTAGTATAGTGCAAGAGGAATCAATCCAACCTAGGAGCTAGAAAGTGCAATGAGAATGCAAGGATCATGCAAAGCTAAGCAAATGATGAACGATTTTGTAAAATCCTTAAAAACTAGATGCAATGGTCAAATGCAAGGCAAAACTATTTTAAAAATACTAGAAGCAAGTTAACTACCACGAGGAACAGACAGAATGATTAAAATGCAAAGCTATGAATTATTAAAAATCGACTAGTGGATCGACCACGGGATCGACCACTAGATCGAGCAACAATGATCGATCTCGTCTAAACAACCTAGAATGATGAAACGACGTAGAATACGATTGACAAGAACGCAACTTTATGATGATGAAATGATATTAACCGGCTTAAGATACTAAGAAAGAGGGTCTAGGGTTGAGGGTCACGTTCGTGGGTCTCAAAGGTCAAAGCTTGTTTGAAAACATTAGATCTACTCTCTTTGAGAGGTTCCCTAGGCCTTGAAAACAAAACAAGATCCATCCATGGCGTGTGGTATGGACCACTCCTTCATTCTCTTCTCCAAAACCATGGCGTTTGGTGGAAAAAGAGATTGAAGGGCATAAAACATAGATTTCAAACGCATGGCCTAACTAGTCCCCTTTACAACCATGGCGTGTGGGAAAGGTAGACTAGCCTCTAGGACTCGATTTTCCAGGACATCTGGATCCTGTCAAGTTAAGACATCCCTCGGATCTTAGAGATCTTGGCGTGAGAGTCTCTAAGCCTTAAGCGTTCGAAATCCTAGAAGAGATGGTGATGAAGAACAAGAAAACACGAAACTTTAACCTTTTTGACCCTTTCTAATCGCCCCAACCCCGAAACCCAACAAGACTACTCACTACTCATAAAGTAAACCGAACAAAATGCAATAGATGATAGACTGAACATGAAAAACGATAGATTCAAAGCAAAGATTCAATATCCAAAACGTAAAAAGCTAGAAAAGCTTCAAAAGTCTACAATGGCGATTCACCTAAAAACGAGAGAGATGAAAAAAGTAGAAGACATAATGGGGATAATGAAAGGGATTGTTGCCTTTTGCCAAAAATGGCCAAACCGCAAATGGTCCCCCCTTTCGCTACGGTCCAAAACCAGCTGGACGGATAAGGTTGGTCTGGGATAAGCTCGATCTGGCACTCGATCTTGTCTTGGATCGGATGGCTCTTAGTCGATCTCTGAGTCGATCTTGTGCTGATCAGGTTGGAAGCTCGATCCGGTCTTCGATCTGCATGGCGTCATTTACGTCCGTACTTCAGATCGATCTCCACACTCGATCTTGGTCTCGATCCATCTGCTTGCATCGACTTGATTACTCGATCTTCTGCTCGATCTCGTCTGGATCAACCTGCCTTGCTCGATCTGCTAGTCGATCTCGGGTCCCAAGCATGCGATCCTGATCTCTCCAAGTCTCCACGAACTTCCTCACGAGCCTTCGCACGTCCACGAATCCTCTATAGCACCAAAGTAGCCGAAAACAACTTGAATGCGATGCAAAATGCAAGAAACATGCAAATGCTGGTGCAAAAGTACTCTAGGACCTAAAGCGATGCAAACTAGCCTAAAGTTCAAGGTAAATGCATGCGAAACTATCTTATATGCATGCAAAACACATGAAATATGCAGCAATATCAACTATGGAGGAAAAAAAAGTCCCCATGTCCTTACTTGATGCTTTCATGTTGGTGTCTCTTTATCAAAATTTCCTCAAAAACATTATTTTAAGAGAACCAAGGAGTTGCAAGGAATGATGATTCTCACACATGAATGTAGTGCCATTTTACAAAGAAAAGTGATGCCAAAGAAGCTTGGAGATCCAGGAAGTTTTATTATCCCTTGCTCTATGTGATCTCTTTCTTTCAACAATTTCTTTTGTGATCTTGGAGCTAGTATAAGCTTGATGCCTCTTTCTGATGCAAAACGTCTTGGAATTACAAGTTACAAGCAGTATAGAATCTCTCTAGTTCTGACTAATATATCAATAAGACTCCTATTGATTTTCTTGAAGATTTGCCCATAAGGATTAGTAGTGTTGAAATGCCCACAAATTTTCTAATTTTGGATAAATGAAGAACCAAAGGGCCCTCTTATATTGGGAAGGCCTATCTTGGACATATCTGGAGCTATTATTTATATGATAAAGGCAAGATCAGCCTCAACTTGGACATCATGTGCTCCAGTTTGATATCAAAGATGTGATAAATAGGCCAACTATTGAAGGACAGTCTTTTTGTGTTGAAACAATGGATATTCTGGCTGATGAGTTGCTGGAAGAGGTGTCTTTGGAATATGATAGGGCTCAGGTTTTATCCAAATAAAACTACTGCAAGTGCACAGCAAAAGCAGTTGTAGTACAAGGGGTATCGAAATCCCAAGAGAGTAATGCAGACTACACTATCGAATGTAGATTCGGATTAAGCTAAGCAAGCTATGATGTATGTAATGCGAATGAATGAATGAAAGTAAGCAAACGATTTTGTAAGATGATCTAAGTTCCAGAAGACTAAAAACGCTAAGTCAGGGCAGTTCGCAGGTTGAATCCAAGAATGTATGATGCAGGAAATCAGGAATGATTAAGAACCATTTTAAACATGAATCACTGATGCATAACTAATCAATTCTCATTGCAAAAGTTATCTATGCCTAAATCACAGAGTTTCAAATCTCTTTGCAAATCCTAACAACCTAAGCATGCAGGAATGATCAGATTCAATTGTTTACAAAACTCCTAAGCCAAATCTCTTTGCACTAAGTTGTTTTTCTCATCAAATACTAGTTCAGGTTATGAATAATGCTCTCACATATATTTAACAACCTAAGATTTTCGGATTCCTAGATGATGTGTCTCAGAAATTCGATTTTAAAGCAAGCAGAGATGAAAACCCATAAGGTATTCCTAACAGATAGCGATTCTACAATCTTTTCATCAACCTTTGAAAAACCCTAACTTAACTAGCAGATTACTCAGACATGATTATGGAATCACAAAACATAACTGAATAATATTGCATTAAGAGAAAGAGTAAAGAAATAAAGGGGGTTCAAAATCTTCTCAAAAGAGTACAGGATTTGTCTCCCCAAAAAGCTCTGAATAAATCTCTCTCTAAGCTCTCTGAATTCTCAAAAACTAAGATCATAGCCAACAATGGCTGAAAAACCTAATAAATAGAGGCTAAACACAATTTGGGGTCTTCATGTAAATAAAGGAACTTCTGGGTAAATTCTGCAAATCTTCTTCACACTTTTAATAAAACAGCCATGCTCCTTCCTTAATGGGTGACGAGCGTCACCAAAGGTGGTGACGAGCGTCACCATATGTGATACTTTCTGCTTCGAGCTTGGTACTTCTTGGCTTCAACCCAGAATGCTCCAAAAGGTTCCAAAATCTCTAATTATACTCCAGACATGCAATAACCTGCAAAAACTCTTCTAGGACTCTAAAAAGACCAAAAAGTCTCAATAAAAAGGACTTATATCATGGTTAAAAACCATGATATATCAACTCCCCCAGACTTAGCTTTTGTTTGCCCTCAAGCAAACATCAGACAAAGAATAAGGTCGAGGTTTGAAAACAAGAAACAGTCAGTCAGTCATCAGGAACACCATACTAGTTTGAACTTTCGAATCCACATACCACAGAGTCAACACAAGATCAAATTTCAGTCTAATCATCACAAGCTTAGCAAATCTCTCAAATCCAGTCCAAATCCCTTCAAGAAACCCAAAATTTCTACTGCTAACTCCTTATTTTTATCTAAGTGTGATATCTCATCAAAGTTCTATCATCTTAATCACTTTACAGATTCTTTTCCCTTCCTAACAACTGAACAAATAGATCTCAACACAGCTCTCCTATTTTCTCTTCCCTTGATCTTTTCCTTAGGATATTTTCGATTTTTCACTTCTTTTTCTCAACTTTTACAGTCTAAGATATGGTGCTACTCAATACTTGTGTTCCTTGTGAGGAGACAGGTTCTTGAATGTGTTCACTACTGTTGTTCCTTGTTAGGAGACACGGTCATGAATGCACCATTCTTTGGACTTAATCTTTTAAAAACTACATCAGGGAAGATCAAAGAGAGACTGTATTTTAACCTTATTGTCAGTGTTGAAAGAGAGAATCAAGATCAATAAGAATCAATCTCCAAGACAAGAAGTTTAAAGTTCATTAAGGTGGAGCTAACAGCAAATTTTCCAGACTCTCTAAGAACCTAAACCTTCATTGCTAGACTGATCTACCTATGACTTTCAACTTAGTGAGACTTGTAATCAACTACTGTGGCAATGGTTCTTATCAGCAAAAACGTCCTATGGTTAGTTCCAAGAAAAACTAACAGTTTCAAAAATTTTGACTCTATAAAACAGGTTTTTGACTCAACTTAAAAACTACAAAGCACACAACGTCAGTAACCACCTCCCCCAGACTTAAACAACACTGTCCTCAGTGTTATTAAGCCAAGAGTTGGTCAGAAAAATGAATGAGAAGTCGAAAAACCAAGTCAGAAAAGTGTTACCTCGCGTGGGGTCGGGTGACGAGCGTCACCAGTCTGGTGACGAGCGTCACCACGACCTGTATTGCCCAATTCTTATGTCAGATGTTAATTAACGAAGTGTTTGCATGTGTACTCTAAAGTTAGACTTTTTGAGCACTCAAACACATAATTAACAACATCCAAACATAGCAATAATAACCTGGTTCAACAATCTCACAAAACATCATCAAAGAAACTGACAACTGCGCAAAGAAAACATAAAAATGACTCAAGAGAAAGAAAAAAAAAGAGAAAAAAAAAGGAACAAGTAACCAGATAGTGAAGCCTCAATCCTCATCCTCACAAGGCTCAGTGGTGTAATGGCGGCGGACACAACCACAGTTGCTAAGTGTAGCAACAGCATCCCAGAGTCCCTCAAAGCTGTCAATGACATACTCCTGAAAAGCAGCCATATCCATGGGAGTCTGTGGTCGTGGAGGACGCCTGAAAGCGGTAGAAGAACCACTCTGGCGTGTAGAAGGACCAGCATCAGCAGCAGCGGCAGTAGAAGCAGAGGTGCCAGCAGCAGCAGCTCTAGCAGGACGCATGGTCAAAGGGCGCAGAAGAGTCTGTGCTGGCATGAAGAATAGCTGGTGTGGATCTCCCTGAATCGTAGTGAGGGCTCTCTGTGGCAACTTAATGCCAACATACTCTCCAGAAGTGGTAGTGAAAGTCCAGACAACTCCAATCTTCATCCAAGTGACATGGCGCAGATACTGGTCATCCATAAGTGATATGTCACTGCGCAGACTGCAAGGAGTGACATCGATCTGGAAATGATGGAAGATCGGTGTCAGCAGGCTGCCAACACTCTCAGTCTTCTCCCCTGGACTGGTGAATGTCTTGGTCTTAAAGGAGACCAGATGCTCAGCGAAAACAGCGTCTAAGTTGGCGCGAACCATGCTATCAACAAGTATCAAATCATCCAGCATCTCATAAAGTCCGTAGTAGAGGAGAATCAGCTCACTAACTCGAGTCTTGCTAGGCGCAGAATTGCACAGAATGGTATGGCCAAAGAGGCGCAGAATGTACCTCAAGACCGGATGTCGAACCTCCGTCTGCGTGCTGGTCTTGCTGTCATAGACTCCATTCCCGAACTTGGACAAGAACGTCCGCATATGGGTCCACTGAGAGGGAAGGAGAACGCTTGTGGGATGGTCAGAGAAGCCATAGATCCCACAAAGCTCCATCAGACTGATCCGGTATCAAACTCCTCGGATCAGAAACGTCATCGTGCCTTCCTGCACACGCTTCGCCAGCTCATTCGTGTAGTAGACGCGAACTGTAGAGAGAAACTGGCGGACCAAATCTGGGTAGAGATCATACTGCTGGAACGACATAGTCCCCATCCCAATGCGCTCCAGAATCTGAACAACCTCCTCGAAGATCCCCATCTTCTGCAGAACAGCAGAATCCGTGAACCGAGTGGGGATAATCTTCACTCCCAGCCACGCATTGTAGAACAGCGTGTCATATTCATCCCACTCTTCCTGAATATCGCGGAATACACAGGTGTCTCGGGACACTTCCTGCTTTGGAGTCCCTGTCCAAGCCACTCTTGAGGCTATTTTCCGATCTTCTCGTTTGGGCCATGGGGGCCTGCAAACCGGGTGTTGACTGAAGGAATCCGTAGACCCTGTTGCAGTGCTTGAAGACGAGCTTTGCCTTGGTCGTTTCTCCTGACGAGGCATCTGAAAATTGAAAATCAAAATCGACCAAAAACATCACCAAAATTAGCAAATTTTTCAAAGTTCGAAAACTCAACCAATCAAGGTGAAATAACTGATGGCGATCAACTACAGCACTACCAGGAACACAATTCAATCATCAGTTCAATCCAAATCATCCAAAATTTCTAGATTTTTGCAATTTTCATCATGAACTCGAAAATTCAAAACTTGCAAATCAACCGATAAAAACTCACATAGATGGTTTCATTCCTCTAATACAGCCTAACTAACCATGATTCAACAGTTAAATCAAGCCAATCAAGTCAAAAATCGGATTTTACCAAACCTATGGCGGACTGAAAATTGGGGATTCCGAACACATACCTTGCAGATCTTAAAAACCGAGTTGATATTCAGAAAGAGGAGAAAAATCCGCACGGATTAGACTCTTGAATCACTCAATTTGGTTTAGAAAATCAAAAGTTATGAATCTCTGAAAATTTCTATGTGTTCGATGTTTAAACAGTTATGCCTGAGGAAGAAGAAGAAAGAAAACTAATACCCGTGCTCGACTTCGACGGGTGACGAGCGTCATCGTCACCTTTTTTTTTTCACTGAATAAAATTAAGCTAATTACTAATCCTAAACACGAAAATAATAACTAAGTGTTATATCTACAACTTACCAGTGGGTTGCCTCCCACTAAGCACTTGTTTAAAGTCATTAGCTTGACTTTGGTTGGCTGTTTAGACAGCTGGTGCATCATCCAGAGACACAATGTGTCCTGCTGGAATCTCTGCTTGTGCTCAGTAATGCTTCATCCTTTGTCCATTGACAGTGAACTCCTCTCCTTTGGAGTTAATCAGGACAATTGCTCCATGTGGGCGAGCTTCTTTGACAGTGAAAGGACCTGACCATCGAGAACGTAATTTACCAGAAAAAAGCTGTAAACGAGAGTTGTAGAGTAATACCTGGTCATTGGGCTCGAAATGCCTGGAGATGATCTTTTTATCATGATATGCCTTTGTCCTCTCCTTGTATAACTTGGAGTTTTCATAGGCCAGATATCTGATCTCATCGAGTTCATTGAGGTGAATCAAACGCATTTCCGCAGCAGGCTTCAGATCGAAGTTCAGCTTCTTGATGGCCCATTCTGCTTTGAACTCCAACTCTACTGGTAGATGGCACGCCTTGCCATAGAGAAGATGGAATGGTGTAGTCCCAAGTGGCGTTTTGTATGCAGTCCTGTAGGCCCATAATGCATCATCCAGCTTTGCAGACCAATCTTTCCTTGTCTTCCCAACTATCTTTTCCAGAATCTGTTTGATCTGCCTGTTGGAAACCTTAAATTTTCCACTTGTTTGGGGATGATAGGGCATGGCCACTCTGTGCTGTACACCATACTTCTTCAATAGCTTGTCAAAAACCTTGTTGACAAAGTGAGAACCACCATCACTTATGACAATCTGCGGGACACCAAATCTGGGAAAGATAATGGTCTTAAACAGCTTCAAAACCACTGCAGCATCATTAGTAGGAGTAACCAACGCCTCTACCCACTTAGATACATAATCAACAGCAACCAGAATGTATCTATTCCCATAAGATGAGGGAAAAGGTCCCATGAAGTCAATACCCCAACAATCAAAAACTTCAACTTCCAGAATGAAGTTCTGTGGCATCATGTCTCCTGCTGATTTTTCCTCTTCTTTGACAAGTATCACAGCTTGTGATGAAGGCTTGGGCGTCTCTGAACATAGTAGGCCACCAAAATCCAGCTTGCAATTCCTTAGAGACAGTCTTGAATGTAGCAAAGTGTCCAGCATATTCTGATCCATGACAGTGAGAAAGGACGTCCTGGACTTCTTCTTCTGCTAAGCATCTTCTGTAGATACCATCATCACAATGCTTGAAGAGATATGGCTCATCCCAATAGAATCTCCTAAGTTCTCTCAAGAACTTCTTCTTAGCATAGCCTTTAAAGTCATGTGGTTCATCCTCTGCAGCAAGATAATTTGCAATATCGGCATACCAGGGCCTCTTTGGATCATGCAAAGCATAAACAGGTTCTTCAAAAGCCAGCCCCAAGCTTGCACAAATCGCAGATAAGTGTTGAGATTGGTGACGAGCATCACCAATATTGGTGACGAGCGTCACCTCTCTCGTATACTTTGGTCGCGACTGTTCTGTGTTGGTGACGAGCGTTACCCTCCTGGTGTCGCTCGTCACCCCCCTGCAGTTTCGTGAAAACTGCAGGTTTTCAATACTTTCCTCCTGTTCCCTTGTTTCCACCAAGTAAACATTCTATTCAGGCAAGAAATCATTGATTGGAACACTGTCTTCGACCTGAATCCGGGATAAATGATCAGCAACTCCATTCTCAACCCCTTTCTTGTCCTTCACTTCAATGTCAAATTTCTGAAGAAGCAGGATCCATCTCAACAGCCTTGGTTTTGCATCTTTCTTCTGCATTAGGTACTTCAGTGCTGAATGGTCAGTATGAACCACGACCTTGGAGCCAACAAGATACTGCCTGAACTTCTCAAAAGCAAACACAACAGCTAACAATTCCTTCTCAGTTGTTGCATAATTCTTCTGAGCATCATCCAAAGTCCTACTTGCATAGTAGATGGCGTGGAGTTTCTTGTCTTTCCTCTGTCCCAGCACTGCTCCAACTGCAAAATCGCTGGCATCACACATTACCTCAAAAGGTAAGTCCCAATCTGGAGGCTGCACAACAGGAGCTGTAACCAAAGCTTGTTTGATCTGTTCAAAGGCGGATTTGCACTCTTCTGTGAACTCAAACTTCACATCCTTGCAGAGGAGAGCAGTAAGGGGGCGTGCTATCTTGCTAAAGTCCTTGATGAATCTTCTGTAGAAGCCTGCATGACCCAGAAAACTCCTCACTGCTTTGACTGAATCAGGTGCTTGCAGACTTGTCATCACCTCAATTTTCGCCCTATCCACCTCTATACCGTCTCTTGAGACTCTGTGGCCAAGTACAATACCATCCTGAACCATAAAATGGCACTTCTCCCAGTTTAAAACCAAGTGCTTCTCTTCACATCTCTGCAGAACTGCACACAGATTATCCAAGCAGTTCTTGAAAGAGGACCCATAAACGGAGAAGTCATCCATGAACACCTCCATAAACTTCCCTATCATGTCTATGAAAATCGACATCATGCATCTCTGGAAGGTTGCAGGAGCATTACACAGCCCAAAAGGCATTCTGCGATATGCAAAAGTGCCATATGGACAGGTAAAAGTGGTCTTCTCCTGATCATCTGGATGGATGGGGATCTGAAAGAAGCTTGAATACCCATCAAGGAAGCAGTAATACTTGTGATTCGGCAGCCTCTCTAGCATCTGATCGATGAAAGGCAGAGGAAAATGATATTTCCTTGTTGCTGCATTCAGTTTCATGTAGTCTATGCACATCCTGTGTCCTGTCACAGTCCTGGTTGGAATCAGCTCATCCTTGTCATTCTTTACCACTGTGACACCTCCTTTCTTAGGCACCACGTGCACTGGACTCACCCAAGCACTGTCTGATATAGGATAAATGATACCAGCCTGCAACAACTTCATGATCTCTTTCTTGACCACGTCCTGCAAATTCGGATTCAGCCTCCTCTGGTGCTCAACTGATGATTTCGACTCATCCTCCAAGTGTATCCTATGCATGCACAAGTCTGGGGAGATACCTGAAATGTCATCAAGAGAATAGCCAAGAGCTTTGCGAAATTTTCACAGCTTACTTAGCAAAAGGGTGAGCTCTGCATTGTTCAATGAAGCATTAACAATAACAGGATAGGTGGAGTTTTCTCCCAGAAATGCGTACCTTAGCCCTGCAGGGAGCTGTTTAAGCTCAACTTTTGGTGCTTTTGCTGCAGACCAATCACCCATTGTGGCAGCTTTCGCAGATGTGGAGAGAAGCTCATCCTGTGCAACCAGTTGTATCACTTGTGCAGTAGCATCCATCATCTTTGTGTAGCCTGTTGCAGCAGCATCTAAATGCTCATACTCAGCTGTAGAAGTGGTCAACGCCCTTTCCAAGGAATCCTCTGAACTCATCTCATGGAAGATCTGATCAGCAATGTTTGTGAGAACATCCACATAAAAAGTCTGTCCATCTATGGTTGGCCTCTTCATCAGCTTGTCCATTTTGAATTTCATCACTAAATCACCAACATTCAGCTCTATTCTACCCTTCCTGACGTCAATAATAGCTTCTGCAGTAGCCAAGAAGGGTCTGCCAAGAATCAAGGGGTCTTTGGGTTCTTCTCCATACTCTAGAACCACAAAATCAGTAGGAATCATACAATCTCCTATTTTAATAGGAACATCCTCTATCACTCCTTCAGGAACTCTGATTGATCTATCAGCTAAGACAAGAGATATCCTTGTAGCCTTAAAATCGGTCATCCCCAAACTCTTGGCAACAGAATGAGGCATGAGGTTCACACTAGAACCAAGATCACACAATGACCTCTCAAACTTGTCACTGAAGATGGTGCAGTCTAAAACAAAGCTTCCTGGGTCTGAAAGCTTCTCTGGAACTCTGTTCTGAATCACTGCACTGACCTGCTCGTTGATCATCATAGCTCCAACCTCAAGACTCAAGTTATTGGTCACCATCCTCTTCACATACCTCCTTATAACAGGAGTGATCCTTACAGCATCTATCAATGGGATCTCTATAACCAATTTGTCCATGATAGCCTTGCATCTTGCATCTTCAAGCTTTTGCTTAGACTTCTTAGGATGCTTAGGATAGGGTATCTTGGGTTTATACACGGTCTCCTTAGCATTATCTGAAGTCTTAGGCGAAACTGCAGCATATGGTGTCTGGTGACGAGCGTCACTGGGATGGTGGCGAGCGTCACTTACTTTGGACGAGTTGGGATCGATCATTGGATATGGGTGAGAAGCGGCACCCACCTGGTGACGGTCGTCACCAATCTGTGAAGAGTTGGGGTCGGGGTTATGCTCGATGGGTGACGAGCGACACCCATTATTGGTGACGAGCGTCACCCGTGGGTCTTCAGCAAATATTTCTTCATCTTCATACTCTTCAATACCCACAAAATTCCTTGAGGTTGAATCCTTCTGCAACACTGGTTGCAGGTTTTTTCCACTCCTCAATGTGATGGCATTCACATGGTGTTTGGGATTAGCATCAGTTCTTCCTGGAAGAAATCCTTCTTGCCTCTGAACAGCTCCTGCAGTTTGGGCAACTTGAACATCAAGCTTCTTCATATGAGAGTTCAGACACTCAATTTTTCCATTCAAATCCTGATAGAGCGAATCTATCTTGCCATTGAAGTCCACTGTAAGCTTATGTTGTCCTTCCAAGATCTGTTCTAACATTGCTTCCATTTTGTTCCCTTGTGGAGGTGCTGGTTGATAGGAAGAAGAACCATAGTTTCTGTAATTTCCACTGTTCTGGAATGGCTTCTGGTACTCTGTCTTCTGGAATGGGGGTCTAAGAGTGAAACCAGGCATGCTCTGTCCTCCTGTAAGGGCGTTCTTCTGATTGTTGTTGCTGTATCCTCTGTTCCACTGCTGATTCCCATACCTTTGTCCCTGAAAACCACCAGAATTGATGAAATTTACATCCTCCTGCTCAACTTCCTCTGGAGCTTCAAAAGTTTCCACTTCTGCAGCAAAGTGAACTGACTTCTTCCCCACCAAAAGGTTGTGCATATCATCCAACTTAGCCTTAACTTCAGCAATCTGATTTCCATCAGCTACACCAGCTTGTTTCATCCTCTGAAAGTCTCCGTTTTTAGTGCTGTTGCTGCAGACCAAGTTCTCAATCAGTCTGATCGCCTCTTCTGGTCTGTTGGTGTTGAAGTTTCCTGCACTTGCTGCATCCAGCACCATCTGATATTTCCAGTCAATGCCTCTGAAGAAAATCCCAAGTAATTGCACCTGACTGAAGCCATGATGAGGACAGTCCCTTTGATAAGACTTGAACCTGATCCAAGAAGCCTTAAAAGCTTCAGTAAGGCCTTGTGTAAATGATGCAATTTTCGTCCTCATGTCCTCTGATCTTGCATCATCATAGAAGTTATTCAAAAAGGCATTCTTGGTGTCTTCCCAAGTGGTCAATGAAGCAGGTTCCAGTTGCTTCAGCCAATATGCAGCTTCTCCTTCAAGAGAGTAAGGAAAAAGCTTGCAGAACAGAAAGTCATTGCTAACCCCATTAGCTTTGACACTGGAAGCCAAGTCCTCAAATCTCTCTATGTGATCCATAAGATGCTCATGAGGTAGGCCATGGAATGGATGCTGGCCAACCAGCTGATAGTAGACTGGTTTAACCTCAAAATCGTTCCTCTGGAAGGCAGGAGGTCGGATTGCAGCTCTGTTGGCATAGAACTGATCAGGTCTGTTGTAGTCACCTAGAGTCCTCTGAACAAAACGCCCAGCAGCGTTATTGACAGCAGCAGGGATCCCCACGTTCTCAGCCACTTGCTGAAACTGCTGTTCAACAATGACATTCCCCTCTGGATCAATTCTCTGCCCCTCTTCATTCCTCCTGTTTCCTTCCCTGTCAACCAAGTGACCTTCTGCATCTTCAACCAAGATAAGTGGAGCGACCATTGTAGATTGCTTCTTAGCTTTCCTGTTAGTTCTCTCCAACCTAGCAAGTTCGTCAATGCTCAAAGTCACAAGCTCCTTTTCTTTGTTGCTTCTGGTACTGCGATTAGGCATACACCTGAAACGGGAACAATGAAAACTTGAGTAGTGATGAATTTTCCACCCTTTTAAATGAGCTAAGAAAGTTTAGGAGAGCCATTGGATACTCCTTGGAGGATATCAAAAGCATATCTCCTGAAATTTACACTCATAGAATCCACTTTGAAAATGAATCAATAACTTCTATAGAATATCAAAGAAGGTTGAACCCTAATTTGAAAGAAATTGTAAAGAAAAAGATTGGTGTTATCCATCCTATCTCTGATATTACATGTGTTTCATCAGTCCATGTGGTGTCTAAGAAGGGTGGAATCACAGTTATGAAAAACGAAAAAGATGAGCTAATAAAAACAAGAACCATAACTGGCCATAGAATGTGTATTGACTATAGAAAACTTAATTCAACTTCAAGATGGTAGAAGTGTTTATGGATGATTTTTCTGTTTATAGTGTCGCTTTTGGTGTTTGTTTGTCCAACTTGTGTAGGGTTCTACAAAGATGTGAAGAGACAAACTTAGTGCTGAACTGGGAGAAATGCCATTTTATTGTTAGAGAAAGGATTATTCTTGGGCATAAGATCTTAGAAAAGGGTATTGAGGGAGACAAAGCCAAGATTGAGGTGATGATTCAGTTGGAACCTCCAAATTCAGTCAAGGGTATAAGGAGTTTCTTGGAACATGCTGGTTTCTATAGGAGATTCATCATGGTTTTTCAAAGATAGCAAGACCCATCACAAGATAGCTGTGCAAATAATTGGAGTTTGTCTTTAATGAAGAGTCCACAAAGGCTTTGTTGACTATCACAGAAGCTCTTGTGATTGCATCTATTGTTTAAGCCCAAATTGGGATCTTCACTTTCAAATCATGTGTGATGCATGTGACTATGCAGTTGAGGCTGTCTTGGGGCAAAGGGTTGATAAAAAACTATATGTTATCTACTATGCTAGTAGGACCCTATATGAGACTCAATGAAGGTAAAGTCCTGAACCTCTCGTCTAACGCGGACAAGCGCCCAGGGTCGACTTATCGTAAATCCATGAGGTCCCAGACGCTATGCGGGGAAAGCAAGAAGTCAGCATATGGATAATAAAATATTCGGGAGATACTGATCGGCTAGCAAAGCTTACCACAGACCCGCCAGAATAAAGGAACATCGATGCCCTGGTGGACCAACAGAAGAATTAATGTTCCCTTCAGTTCTGGTTGCCCGACCGATCCCCGGAGATCAAGGTAGGGTGTGCAACATATAGTGGAGAAAGTCACCAGAGATACGGAGAAGTCGATACGATAGCAGCACCACAGACCCCCGCACTCGAAGCCTAAAGAGTTTGGAAAGGACCTGATACGCGTTAAACAGTCTCCACGCCGACAGATGCAACAGGCTGGGGTAGATGCCGGAGCAACGGCAGAAATTGACGAGCACGCGGGAAAAGTAGCTCTTAAAGCGATAGAGTTGAGCGGAGCGTGATCCGTCTGATCCTCTTCGGTAGGGAAGAGGGGGTTTAGAGGGGCACAAGGAGGGTCGGCTGCCAAAATAACTACCGTACACACCGACGGGGGGCCGATCCTGCTTCTCGACCACCTCAGGGATATGGGGGTTATTCTTGATGACACCCTGAGACCATGAGAAAGAGGCGCGCTAAGTATCCATATATGAGTTTGTCGGCAAGGATGTGATCTCATTTTTGAAAGAAAAAGAAAAAAAAAGGGGGAGAAGAGCGAAGGCTAAGCGAATGTGATAATAGAAAAAATATGAAAATCAAATTCAAATCGGAAAAGGAAACAGGTGAAGGGTTTCTGCGGTTCTTGATTATCATATAAAGATGCGAGAAACTACAATAACACGTGAAAATGGCTGCGATCATTTGTAGATAACGGATGAAGTCAAGGGTTATTTTGGTAAATAGCCAACCCTCGAGTCGTGAACTTGAAAAGACACGTCATTATGACGAAGGAGACAGGCGGTCCCTCATTATGGAGATAGCAAGCGGCAGTTCACGAGAAGTGAGGCAAAAAGTGCGGCATAACTTCTAACACAGCAGACAAACAAAACTCTGCCACGTGGACTGCACCCTTCAACGAAGGAAAACAGCCATGACCGAGAGAATTGCGTCTCCCAACTCAGAGAAGTAATGCGAAGGCATCCGAAGCCCTCAGGAGCACGAGCGAGTAACCATCCCCGTCAAAGGTAAGTCATAAGGCAACAATATGAGTTCTCAAACCCTACAGGAAATAGGTATCGCTTCGGGACAGCCCTCACCCACAGGGGCAAGCCGCACGGGCTCACCTTATCGTTTGTGCGCACGTGCAAGCCCCTAATCATTTTTGTTAGGCACGTGCATCGATCTTATTCCTTTTTCGAGTTATTGCGTGTGATTCCCTACCTGAGTGATTTTCTTTTTCAATGAGTTCTTGCTGGCGTGATTACTTGATTCTTTGATTGCATGATTTCTTACCTACTTTAATCTCTGCTTGCACGTTAATTCTCGCACTCGATCTTCCGAGACCCCCGGCTCTTTTCTTTACTTTTCCTTGTCAATTTATCGCCCTTCATTTTCGTTGATCTCCTTATTTGTATTTATCTTAGGGGCATCCTGCTTATGGCCGAATTCCCATCAAAACTGCTTGGTTCGAATTTCTTCGAGCATGCTCCCTTGTGGACTTGCTTACCTACTGGAGCACCATTCTTCCGGAAATTCTGGACTTCGGTCCTGCAGACTTCCAGGTCCTTTGCTAACTCCTTCTGAGGACCGCATAACTTTTTGGTGTGCTCCTTACGGGCATGCACCCGCCTTCAAGGGCACCATTCTTCCGAAAATTCTGGACTCCTGTCCCGCAGAGCTCCGGAGGTCCAACTTACTTGTTTGCCAGTGTACGTAAAACCCCGTTAAAAATTTTCTCTGAAACTATATACCGCCAATCCCTTAGCTCTGCCCAAATAATTAAACATATTTTGTAAGTATTTTAGAATTTGCTTTCAAACAATAAAATAATATTACCAGCATATTATATCAAAAAAAAAAAAAGATCAATGATATTTTTTATATAACTTAAGTGAAATGATATTTATAACTAAAAATACGTTTTTATTTCTTACTTATCTAATTTTCAAACAATCATTATTATTATAAAAAAAATCCAGTCAACCATTAATATTAACTAAATGTATTAACAAAATCTAAATCGTTTTTGAATAATTTTCTATTTCCAAAAAAAAATACATTTCACTTTTGCTCAACTTGGCATGTTTGCATAATTTTTTCTTTAAAAAGAATAAATTTATTCCTAAAAACAGTTGTACTAGTTTTTAATAATTTTAATTTATTTTTCTTTTTCAAAATCGAAATCAAGTCAAACACAAATTATAATCAATAGTAAGTAAATAAATTTTAATCATAAAATGGTGAAATATATAGGTTAGTGAGAAGAGAAAAACAAAACAAAAAACCCCAAATTTAGGGTTACAAATCCACTCCCAATGAAATTCCCGCTTCTCCCGCTCCTTTGCTTTCCTTTTGCCTCTGTCTGAAAATTGCTTTCCATCCTCTTCTTTTTCCATTTAAATATTCATCTTAATCATCGCCTATTTACAAAACCAACGATTAGGATCTCTACCTGAAATTTTCATTAAACTCCATATTTCTAACAATTTTAAATCCTATTCTAAGAATCCTGTTGCCTTTCGATTATCTTTGGATCTGTAAGTTTCTCAATACATTGATCTAATTTGTTGAGATCCTGGAATTAATTAGGCATCTTGTATTGATCCTTAGAGTTAAATTTAGTTATCTACGAGCAGATTTCGGTAATATGTTTCTGAGGTTTTGAGAATGGCAGCTAAATTAGTATTTGCAAAATTGTAATTTTGTTTTATCAACAAATTTGCATCAACAGTTCTTTGATTTTTGTAATAGGTATGGAGAATTCTCCTAAACATAATGTGGTGGAAGGGGAACAATTGGAGGAGATGAAATCTGCTGAGATTATCGCTGAGGAAGTTTCTCTTAAACACGATGTTGAAACTGCTTCTGCAACATTGGAGGAGAACAATGGGGAAGAGATTAAAGAGACGAAATTTGTTGAGATCATTGATGATGAAGTTTATCCTAAACCTATTGTTGAAATTGAGGAGTTGATCGATGAGATGGAGTCTATAGACATCCACCAAGAAGACAAGACTGTTTCTTTTAAGTTTGAGACACAGCAAGATAAGTTGGATGGTGATGATCATGATGATGATGATGATAATGAGGATGATGATAGTGAGAGTTCTGCTTATTTAAAACATGACGATGAAATAGAGAAAGCTGATGAAGAAGAAACAATGGATGATAACGAGAATCTGAAACCCGACTCACCCGATTCTACATCATCCGCTTCTGCTTGGACGGAGAAAGCAGCTGCGATCAAGAATTTCGTTAGAGTAAAGAGTGAAGTCGCGGTACATACATTAATGCGCCGTCTTTCTGGGAAAATGAACGATGAAAACGCTGCTCAAAATATACCAAATGATGGGAAAGACTCAAGAGATGATGAATCTCCTAAAGTAGAAGGGAAGTCATCATTCATATGGAATCCCTTAAGCTATTTGAAGATGATGCAGAACGATGATTCGGTTGATAAAGGAGATGCAACGACGACAATGGAGACAGCATTGGAGCCTGTAGTGATGAAAGGTAGGATTATACTTTATACAAGACTATGTTGTGAAGAATGCAGAGAATGTAGAATATATTTGCATGAAAAGAGGCTTAGGTATGTCGAGATAAACATCGATATCTACCCCACAAGAACGCTGGAGCTGGAAAATATTTCCAGATCTTCTTCAGAAGTTCCTAAGGTTTTCTTCAATGAAGTGTTAGTTGGGAATTTAAAGAAGCTCAAGGAATTGGATGAATCAGGTCAACTTGATGCGAAGATTGAACATTTGATAGCCGAAGCACCGCCTAGAGAAGCTCCTCTGCCACCACTTTCAGGGGAAGATGATGCATCAAGTAAAGGTCCTGTAGATGAACTAGCTTTAATAGTGCTGAAAATGAAGCCTTTCATCGTCAAGGATCGGTTTTATAAGTTGCGAAGGTTTAAAAACTGTTTCTTAGGTTCTGAAGCTGTGGATTTCCTATATGCGGATCAACGTCTTGAAAGAGGCGAGGTAAAAAAGAGATATAAGTAATGTGATCACTGTTACGTTTTAAGAATATTTGCTATATATAAAATCTGATCGTCATGTTAAATAGGCCATTGAAGTTGCTCGAAAACTTGCAAGCCAACTCTTCTTTCAACATGTCTTAGAGTAAGCTTTTTTTCTTTCCACCATTGTTTTGAGGTTTTACGGCTTCATTTGTGCTTAAATTGTATATTTTTTTTCAATCAGCGAGAATCTGTTTGAGGATGGGAATCACTTGTACCGGTTTTTAGATGATGACCCTATTGTGTCATCTCAATGCCACAACATCCCTAGAGGAATAATTGAGTTGAAGCCAAGACCAATTGAAGAAATCGCGTTTAGAATCCGACTTTTGTATCTAGCAATCCTTGAAGCTTACACTTCACCAGATGGAAAACATGTGGACTACAGAAGCATCCATGGAAGTGAAGAGTTTGCAAGGTATGTAAATAAATGATCCTCGGCCATGTTCTTTTCGTAATAGCTAGCTACAGCGACTAGCAATTAATTTTCATTTCACAGTTGCTGCAGCAAGGGGCGTCCAAATTCAGACGTCCGTTTGGTTTTTGATCGGTTTTTATGGTTATTCGGTTTTTATATAATTGTATCCAAAATAAAACCAAATTTATCATGGATAGTTTGGTTTCGAATTCGGTTTCCATTCAGATTCAATTTTTAGTAAAATATTCGCTCTAAATCAGTTTAAAAAAAATATATATATATTCGCTTTAAATCAGTTCGGTTCAGTTTTGGTTTTTGATTTTTCAGTTATAAAAAAAAGGTGACTCCATTTAAACTTATTAGTTATGGTTCGGTTTTCGAATAGGTGTTTGGTTCGGATCTGCTCGTAGTGACTAGTGACTACATATTTCTTATTTTCTGACCTGAGTATCATTCCATTCCCCCTAAGGTATCTGAGAATAATCCAAGAGCTCCACAGAGTAGAACTTGATGATATGCAAAGAGAGGAAAAACTCGCCTTCTTTGTAAACCTTTACAACATGATGGCTATTCATGCAATACTAGTATGGGGACATCCAACAGGACCACTTGAACGAACAAAGATGTTTGGGGACTTCAAATATGTTATTGGTGGCTACACTTACTCGCTCTCAGCTATCCAAAATGGCATTCTAAGGGGTAACCAGAGACCGCCTTACAATCTTATGAAACCTTTTGGTGCAAAAGATAAACGTTCCAAGGTAAAAAAATAAACAGTTTGAAGAAGCTGTCTTAACTTTTTATACAAGCTTTTTTGTGTGCTGCATGCCGATGCATATTATCATCTGTTTAGGTTGCTCTGCCTTATGTCGAACCTTTGAGTCATTTTGCTCTGGTTTGTGGTACTCGGTCTGGACCGCCTCTCCGATGTTTTTCGCCTGGAGAGATCGATAAAGAACTCATGGAGGCTGCTCGCGATTTCTTAAGGGGTGGGGGACTCATAGTTGATCTCAATTCCAAGGTTGCTTACATTAGCAAAATATTTAATTGGTAATCTTACATATCTCAACATACTTAAAAGTTACATGATTCCATCTTTGTTTACTAAACCCAGTTGGTGCATAGGTATGGGGTTGATTTCGGAAAGGGTGAAGAGGAGGCACTGAAGCATGCATCAACCTACTTGGAGCCACAACTTTCAGAAGCTTTGTTGGATTTTCTAGTTGATACTCAGTTCAGAGTAGTCTACCAAACATATGATTGGGGGCTTAACAACTAAATGACTTAAAAATCCGGATGGATTGAAGCAACTTTGGACTTACGCCGCTTTTATTTAGTTGGTCGAATTGATGGAATATTTTGGAGAGAAAAATATTTACCATGCCTAGAGTCAACTACATATGATCTATAAGAATGTCATGATGATGTGTTGTTATTACAAAACTTCTCAAAAAAAAAGTTAAACTAACTAAATTATTATGAATTCCTGCCATTCACATTAATCTAATTAAAAAATAAAATTTATTAATTATTTATAATTTAGCAGTATTTGCTATATGAAGATATTCCTATGTTTTTAATTTTTAATTTTTTTAAAAAACTTTTTGCCAAAAATATATTATAATAATTATTTATTTGTTCATCCGAAGTGTTGTTCTCTAGATCATTCTCTATTCTTTCATTCAATAAAATGTTTTCAAAAATATGTTTAAATTCATTTTTTATTTATACTTGTAGATGATCCGCAAAACCTGCAAACACATGTAGGACAAATGCGGATATACTATTATTTTTATTTTGCTTAACAATGCGGGTATACTATTTTAGTCCAAAAATCGTGTAGAGCAAGCGAGTTATGATAACTGATGCAGTTTAAATTTGTTGCCAATATTTTATCTTCCTCCACTATTTCTTTTCTTCAATAAATGTGTTTTTATTTTTTGATAATTTTCTTAATCATCATAACTAAATATATATATATATATATATATTTTTTGGTATGAATGTTAAGAATCATAACTAAATATTGTCAATACTGAAAACTATAATGCAAAATTTCAAAATGGATTTGTGGATAGATTTTGAGGATCTAGCATTGGAGAAATCATCTTTTTTTTTGTAGATGTGCTGTAGTTAAAATAAAACTTGTGGTTCAAGATATCTCTACAATATTATTTGAGAAATATATTTTTCAAACATTCGAAAAATAGTTTATTTACGAAAATTGCCATTGCTTTAGTTCATAAAAACTGTTTGGAAACAGTAGTAACTGGAGATAATTGTGTACAAAATTTTGAGTCAACTCAGCGAGTCAAAAATAACCCAACCCAAAACCATTTCAATAACATGCGGATGTTGAATCATTTAAATCAAACCGAGTGCAAATAATTTGACTATTGTTAACGGTTTAAGAATCATTTTCTTTACCTTTTATAAAAACAGAAAAAAAGAATACAATTTTTTTGGAAATCTCAGACCGATCAATAATATCAACCATTTTTTTATCTGTTACAAACAAAGGAAAAATAATATTACAATCGAAAATCTCAGGACCAATACATATAACTTCTTCAATCAATTTAAAAATCTCTACAAAATCAAAAATCTCTGGAAAATCTCTACAAAATTGCAAATCAACACATAAAGGAAAATCTCTACAATAACATAAAGATTTATTGAATGTCTCGAACTTTCTCAACCAACCAAATAAACAGGACTAATAAATCTACAAGAAAATAAATTTAAATCTTTGAAAACCAACCTTCAATATTGTCGAATATAGCAACTTCTACAATTATGTTGTTAAGATCTTCAACTATAATTATATAAGAATATCTATATTGAATTAATAATTATATCTGGAGATCATAGAAAGCAAACCTAACTCAACCTAGGATACACTATATAAATAGGGTAGCAAGATTGCTCAACATTCATACCTCGACACAAGATCAAAAGCAAAAGGCAAATGCAGTCGCTAGCACTCCATTGAATCAAGCCTTTCTAAACCACATGGAGAATTCAAGTCAAAAATCATGCATACATACAGTTGGCTAATTCATTTGGTGAAATACTTGAAATGATTTTAGCCGACGAGAGGTAAATATATGTCTACTCTAAATGTCACAATATTTAAATAAATTTTCAAACTATCTACCACTTATGTTTACTATGTATAGGGTACAATTGCTTTTCATTTGTAAACTTTAAGTCAATTACATTGGGAAAAGTAAACCTTTACATCTTGATTGGTTAGTATGGTTCTTAAACTCTTTTTATTTTTTTAAGTATTTACTAGGTAATAACTCGTGCTCTCCGCGGAGTGAAATATCTTTTATTTAATTAATATAATTTTTTTATATTATATAACATAATATATTTAATTTTAATTTTAGTTTTATATAATATGATTGTAAAATATATTAATAATATAATAAAGTTTTTTGTTTATATTAGTATAAAATCGATGTAACGCCCAATCAATATACATAGCATCTAATGCAAAGAAAAAATCAAAAAAATTGAAATTTTTTAAAAAATTGCTTCATAAAAAGAGTTTGATTTTCATGCATTCTTATAGGATTTAGACTTCATGCATTCATATAGGACTAGCTTGCTTGTATAAATTAGGAACTATGATAGTACATCTTTGTTAATGCTAGTGGTTTATGAGTTAATGCTAGTGGTTTATGAAAATAAAGTCCTTGTTTTTAATCCTTTGGTGCATTTGATGTTGAACTAGAAATAAAGCTGAACCACTTTTGGAATTTGCATTTGTGTGAGCTTTGTTTGAGACTGAAGCATGCTTTGAAATGATTTCAACATTTGTTTAAGTGGAACCTAATTTGAATTCGCAATTATCATGCCTTATGCTTTTGTGATTGATGTCATGGATATTTAAAACATTTGGATCTTCTTATTCTCTTTTTCCACTCTCTAAAAGATCCATTTAGATTTCTCCATCCTTAAATAAATCTTCTTTCAAGCCAAGACATTAATAGTGTGTGATTTGTTAGGCCTTTTCTATCATGGTTGTTGCTTAGCAAAAAGTGTTGGGTTGGAACTACAAGGGAAGTATTCCCATTGTAGAACTAGCTCACTCTTGAGTTAGATAGGATGTTTGGGGAATGATTTGGTTTTATCTTGGGATTAGTTATTAAGAGAAGCAAAGAAGAAAAAAAGTCAAGGCATAAAAGAAAAAGGAGTGCGATACAAGCAAAAGGGTGGAAATGGCGATTCTAAACTGAAAGAAAGAAGGCTCATGTTCAAAGAAGAAAAGAAGATGCAAGAAGTGCAAAACAAGTCAATCAAAAAGCCAAAGGCGAATCAAGCACCAGCATCACCTAATAAAATAGCCAAACTCAAAAGAAGCAAATCGCCACCACTTGAAGTTCAAAAGAAGAAGTGTCCTCCAAAGCGCTAGAAGGAGAAAAGTTTTTGGTTGTTTTAAAAGAGTTTAAATTCTTAAAAAAGGGTAGCATAGGTGGGTTTACACTGATAGGCTAGAGTTAGGAAAACATCTTATAGATCTTGGGTAGATGGGAGTCTTCCTTTGTATGTGTAAGTTGTTCTTTGACCCTTAGCATTTTGCCGAAGCACAACCATGTTTTTCCTTGAGAGAACCCTTTAAACACCAAAACCAGTTTGTGAAGTGGGATCATTTTTTTTCTACTAAGCCTTGTCCCTTAGCCAAATGACACATTTGCATTTGCATAAGCATGATTCACGGTTTCAGCTTAATTGAATGTTAAAAAGGTTTTTTGATTTGATGAGCATGTGTAGGTTGATAGCTTTGTGATCATTCTTGTTTTGTGATGAAAGTGGCTAAGTGCTTAAAGTATCTTCCATCAAGTGCACTCTAGAATTGAGAACATGGACTTCATTTTGATTTATTGTTAGCATTTTCAAAGATATGAGTTCCCATTTAAAACCTCATCACCATGTTAAGTGTTTGTTTGCTTGAGGGCAAGCAAAAGCTAAATGTGGGGGTGTTGATAGCTTGCTATTTTAGACCATTTTAGGCTGCATTTCATGTATCTTTTCCTCTGTTTTTGTATTATAGTTTAGCATTTTAGTATCATTTGCACTTAGACTCAACATGGCATGCATTTAGCTTAGGATTGCATACATTTGCATATATGTGCATGTTTGTGGTGGTTTTCAGGTGTTTTTGGAGGTTCTTAGAGTTGGGAAAGAGATAGAAGAAGCTCATGATCAAAGAAGATGTCAGAAATGGAGCTCTTGCAAAGTCTGGTCCATATTGAGCAAGCATATCAAGCAGAACATCCGTGGAGTATGTTCGATGTAAGCTGCAGGACGAGAGGAAGAGGATCAGCACGAGGAATCTTAGCCATTGGTCTGCCTCGAGGTCCTGCATCGAGCAGAACATTGCCCGTACAACCTCGATGCAAGTCATCCGCACATTGACCACTTTATTTTCTTTGACCTTATCCTATTTTTAGGTTTTTATGCTTCTTTTGGCTCCCTACTATAAAAAGGAAGCCACAAAACATTATCTTTATGGAAGTTTAGCTTTTTTATCTAAAAACTATCTCTTCTCTAAACCTTAAAGGGCAATTTGCCTTAAGGATCTTAATCTCTAATCAAGTTTGCATTTTTATGATTTAATCTTGTCTTTTAATCTTTGTTCTTGCACCTTGTTAGTTTAGATTTATCATCTTTGCATTTTAATTTATGTTTAACTCCAAACAAATGAGATTAAACATGATTACTGAGTAGTTTAATTTAGATTTAGGGTTCTGAGTAGGGAACGTGGTGATTATGATGTGATTAAGGGGTGATTAGACTTATTTAACTGTTCTCTATTGTCTCCTTCTCTTGCAAAGTGGTTATTGTTCATAAAACTTGCTCCTTTTGATTGAATATGGTATTGATTGATGCATATGGTTCACTAAATGGCTTGTTATCTCATTTCTAAGCATGGTTCACTTATTTGGCTTGATAGTTTGGCTTGGTCTATGTTTCTTTTGTTCAGTGACACCAAAGTGATAGTTCACCATTGCTAGATGATTCGGTTAGGGCTAGATAATGCTGGTTTTGGGATTCTTGCTTGATGGTTTGATAGTATGCATCAAAAGATCTTGCCTTTGTTTCATTCCTGTTCATTGCTTAGCTTTGTTAGGATGTTGCAGCTGTGTGCTTTAATCCATATTCTTGATTGGTGTTTAGCTAATTAGGTCCTTATTGGTTCACAAGATTGATAAGTTGATCTAAATTCTTGCTTGGGTGAGAGTGTGATTGCTTGATTAGTACTTCTCTTACGCTGTAATGGTTCTGATCTTTATGCTCATGGTTGAAGGATACGCCATCACAGGTGGGTCTGACACTTCAATCTTGTTGAATATGAACTGCTTATTGACGCCAAGTTAGTTCCTTTTAGATACCTTGTCTAGGAGTACAACATTGAGAATTGCTTGCTTATGAATGATGCTTGCCTTAGTTAGAAATCTCCATTTCCACTCTTGAAATCCACTATCCCACAATTGCTTAGAACCTTGAGTTTTGCTTTTGATTATTGTCTTTAAGATCATCTTGCTTAGTTCTTGCTTTAGTAGTCATCTTGCTTAATTCTTGCTTAGTCATTGCTTTAAGTTTATTGTTTAGTTCTTTTCACTTGAATTTAGTTGATGCTATCTTTCCATTGCATTGTTAGGTTTTTAGACTTGTCCTTGTTCAATCAAAACCCCATCATTGCTTAGCTTATGGCATTGTTTGCATCTCATATTCCACAAGTGAATTGACACCTGATCCCTATTCTACAACTGATTAGAGTCTAAGGACATTTGAGTTTAGACTTGCAAAAGTTCCTCTTTCAATAGATGGGAGTTTACCTTTGTATGCATAAGTTACTCTTTACCCTTAGCATTTTACCAAAGCTCATTCCATTTTCTCTAGAGAATCCTTGCATTTAAACTTAACCAGTTCGAAATTGTTTGAGGTCATATTTGCCTCATAAGCCTTGCTTTTAGCCAAATGAAACACAAGGTTTGCATAAGCATGCTCTATTTGGTTGATGAGTTAATAGAATGTTAAAGTGATTGAATGATGTGATTGCTTATGTAAGATAAACTTTAGTTTTCTTGTATATGCTTGTGATGAGTGTGGCTAGATTTTCAGTAAGAAAAAACATCATTTGCATTTTAGAATCATTAACTCGGACAATGACTTGATTTTTATTATTAGCATCTTTCAAATCAAATAGCTCATATTTTCAAACCTCTCTTCCACCATGTTCATACTTGCTTGAGGGCAAGCAAGAGATAAGTGTGGGGGTGTTGATAACCTCATAACTTACCATATTTTAGCATACATCTAGTTCAAGTTTTGTTTCATTTCATACATTCATTCATCATATTTTGTCCTGTATGCATCCATATTAGACATGTTAGATTTTAGATTAGGCATTGCATATTTTACATGATTTGGAGTCTTTTTCAGGTTTATATGGAGCATAGGAGATTTAGTGGAGGATGGTGAATTGTGTGGACCAGAAGAATTGAGCTGAAAGCATTGAAAAACTCGTCCAAGACTCATACCGTGGAGGTGAATGAAACTGGAGGTGCGAAATGTATGGATCCGGACGAATGCCTTGCACTTAGTTTCAGCCTCTGCATCCTTCATCAAAATTGTATAGAGCCCAATGAGCTTTCCAATGGAGTTAAAATCATGTCATTCAGACCCGGAGTTAGAGAGTTACAGCAATTTTAAGAAGGCATAGTGGATAGTTCGTACATCGAGCTAGCTTCGCAAGGGAGATCATATCGAGGGCGCACATCGAGCAGAATCTCGTGAAGCTCTGCTTGATACAATCGCCACTACCGTACATGAAGCTGACTGAATCTGTACGCCGAGCAAGATGCCCGATGGAGATCACATTGGGCATGCACATCGAGGAGAAGACCTTCTCCCTTCCACGGTGCATCTGTACCGCCCGATTGATCGACCCGAACAGAGCCTTTTCAGTGCGACTAAACCTCAGCATCCTTCATAGAAGTTGAAGAGGATCAAGTTAGATTTCCAATGGAGGTTTAATCAGGTCTTTCCGGTCAGTAGTTGAATAGATACGACGATTCTAGAAACACGGTCTGCACCCAACAATCCATACCGAGGAGTTGCATCGAGCAAAACCACTCCTGTCCTTGCTTGGTACAACTTTTCCGAGACAAAAAGTTGACTTTTTGTATACCTCTTTATTTGTTGACCAAGGTCGTTTTAAAGCTCTCCATTAAATAGCCTAGACCTAAACTCTTATCGTTATCCTTCATTTTGCCCCCAAAGCTTGTGCTTTGGTTTCTTTATAGATCTTAGAACAAATCCTTTTGGGGTAAGAGATTGGATCATTGTATATACTTTTTTATTTATGTTTTTTATCTTTTAATCTTATGTCTTTCATCTAGTCTTGTTTTCCATTTGTTATTGCCTTTATTAATTTCGAATTTCTGTGTTGCTTTTTTAGAGATTCTTGGTTTTTGAAGAACAAAAATGGTTCCTTTGATGCTCATGGCTGTTGAGGTTGTTAGATCTATGATTAACTTTTCTTAAGTGATTATGCTTAATGCTTAGTACCACCTTGTTAGAAAAGCTAGATCCTAGGATTTTTAGTATTGCACTTAGGATGTTTGCTAGAATGCTTGAAAGAAGTTTTGGTTGATGTAATGTCTTGCTTAACTTATGCTTAAAGCTTAGTATAACGATGAAGGGAAGTTGTCTTTAGATTCTTATTATGCATCAAAAGTGTGAGTTAGTGTCTGAACCATTGCTTAAGAGATGAGTTGATTAAGGGTGTTTAGGTTATTGTTTATCTTGTTCTTTATTGTTTCATTCTCATGCAAAGTGATTATTGTTCATAAAACTTCTCCCTTTTGATTGTATAAAGATTGTTGATGCAAATGGTTCACTTTATGGCTTGATGTCTTGTTATTTAGCATGATTCGCCTATTTGGTTTGATAGTCTAGCTTTGTCTATGTTTTCTTTGTTCAGTGACACCAAAGTGATAGTTCACCTTGCTAGATGATTCACTTAGGGCTAGATAATGCTAGTTCTAGGACTCTTGCTAGATGGTTAGAGAGTTTGCATCGAATGATCATGCCTTTGCTTGAATCCTGTTAATTATTTAGAATTGTTAGGATTACACAACTGTGAGTTTAAATCTATGTTGTTGAATGGTTTATTAGCTACATAGGTCCTTTGAGAATCCAAAAGATTGATTAGTGGACCTGAATTCTTGTTTGAATCCAAAAGTTTACTTGATTAGTGCTTCTTTTAGGCTTTATGGTTCTGTGCTTTATGCTCATGGTCAGAGAATACACCTTCAAAAGTGGGTTTGACACTCTAATCTTATTGAATATGAATTGGTTATTGACACCAAGTTGATTCCCATTAGATACCTTGTTTAGGAATTCAATATTGAGACTTGCTTGCTTAGGATTATGCTTGATGATTGCCTTGTTTAGAAAACCCTTTAGTCACTCTTATAGCCACTTGACCATTACTGCTTAGAACCTTGAGTCTTGCCTTTTATTTATAGTCTTAATTCGCATATCATATAGTTTGCTCTGTTTTGCATTTCTTTGTTCACTTTCGATTGTTAGTTTGAACCCTTCTTTTTATATGATTAGGCCTAGATTAGCAAGTTTTCTGCATCTCATATGTTTTTAGTCTTTGGATTGGATTGATAACCTCTCTATACTACAATGGCAACTGTAGAGAGGTATTCAGAGTAAAATTTCTAACTCTAGAAAATCTCCTCTTTCACGTCCATGGTGGTAATGAGAGTGTAACGTCTAGAAATGACATCCGCTACAATGTTCTCTTTCCCCTTTTTATACATGATGATGCAGGGAAATGTCTCCATGAACTCTAGCCACCTCGTGTGTCATCTCTTCAATGTAGTTTGGCCTTTAAGATTCTTGAGCATTTCATGATCTGAGTGTATGACAAACTCGTTGGAAAGCAAGTAATGCTGCCATGTCTCCAATGATCTCACCAAAGCGTACAGCACTTTATCGTACATGGGGTAGTTAAGGGTGGCTCCACTCAGCTTATCACTGAAGTATGCGACTGGCTTGCCTCCTTGTCTAAGAACAGCTCCAATGCCTAATCCTGAAGTATCATAATCAACCTCAAACATTTTATAAAAATCAGGAAGCACTAGTACCGGGGCGTTGGTAACGCTGTGTTATAGTGTTGCAAAGGGTTCTTCTTGCAGGATACATCCTTCTTGGTCACGGCTGAAAGAGGGGCTGCTATGGTGTTAAAATCTTTTACAAACCACCTATAGAAGCTGATTAAACCATGAAAGCTCCAGACATGTCCTATGGAAGACGGCGTGGGCCATTCTTGTATAGCTGGTATCTTCTCTTGGTCTACACTTAGTCACTCCAAATGTTATTGATCTCAAGGTTGTCAAAGACTACAAGCTTGGACGGCGGAAAGGGGAATGATGGCGGAATGGGGTTTAGAATGTCTTGTGACGATGTCTTTCCTAGTGACTACGCAAAAGAATGCAAGATGAGGTAAGTAACACCTTTCTCCTTATTTCACTCAGCAAGAGCGCTTTCCAGCTCCTTCTCATAATTGTTTATGGTATTTCGAGTCACCACCAAACATATGATAAACATCATTATCTAACAGTTAAAAAGGATATCTATGTTTTAAAATAAAAGAAGTCTCTAGTAAGAAAAAGAAGAAAAGAAGCCAAAAAAGGCTTAGGCATCCAAAGGATGAGAAGAAATAGAGACTGGAAAAGAAGATAAAAGAAGAGCTAAAGATAAAAGATAAAAGATAAAGGAGGCCAAGCCATTTAGAGATCAAAGGAAAGAAAGATGGTTAAAGTTTTGTGGCCCAAGAAGGCAAAATGCCTTGAGTAAAGGGTAGAATACGAGGGAATTTTTTGGGTTTAGGAGTAAGGGTTAAGATCACTACTATTGTTGGGTAGATGTAAGTTGTTCTTGTATGCATAGGTTATTCTTTATCCTTACCGTTATGCCAAAGTTAATTTTTTTCATAAGAGATCCCTTGTATTGAAGAACCCACATAAATGATATCACTTTTATCTCATAAATTTTTCCTTTAGCCGAATGAGTTCAATTGATTTGCATAAACTTGATCCTAGGTTACACTTAATTGAATATTAAAAGTATTGGATGATAGGAATGCTTGTATTGGCTAAGCTTGAGTTTATTTCATGTAAGGATGGATATGGCTAAGACTTTTGAAGTAGAAAAAACTCAAGTGCATCTTAAATCTATTGAGTTGGAACTTTGTTGGATTTCCTTTATTAATATCTTTGGATTTAACCTCCCACCATCAAATCTCTTCTCCATCTTGTTTTTATGTGTTTGCTCGAGGGCAAGCAAAATGTAAGTTTGTGAGAACTGGTAATTGTATTATTTACATCATTTTTGCATTCATTTAGGATAGCATTTGCATTCCTTCATACATTAACTTGTTAATGTGGTCTTAGTTTGCATCTATTTTAGAGTTAATGAGTCTTAGCTTAGGTCTTGCATAATTGGAGCATTTAGAGTATTTTCTAGGTGTTTTGGAAACTATGGAAGCTTGTTGGAGTTTGGGGAATGAGCAAAGACCAAGCAATGACCGTGGAAGAATCAAGAGAAGGACATCATAAGTCGTCGTTCTCCATGGTGGGCTGGCATGGCAGGCTGGCTGGCTGCTACATGAATCCTGGAGACCATGGCAGGCTGGCATGGCGGTCTGGTTGACTGTTATAAGAAACTAGGTGACCATGGTGGGCTGGCATGGCAGGCTGGCTGGCCGCTACAAGAATCCTGGGGACCATGGCAGGCTGGCATGGCGGTCTGGTTGACTGTTATAAGAAACCAGGGGACCATGGTGGGCTGGCTGACCGCTACAAGAAACCAAGAGACCATGGAGGGTTGGCTGACTGCTATAAGAGACCATGGGTCCATGGCCGGCTGGCTGACCATTAAAAGCCATGAATCCATACGCAAACCCGTGTCAAAACCCAGTTTGTTCTAGAGTGACTAGGTTCGACCGTTTTATATAAATACCTAAAGGACCTAATTTTATAATTATCTTGTTATTGTCTTTCAAATACTTTCCCTTTTGAGATTTTTTAGAGTTTTGTATGAGATCTTTGACTTTGTAATAGACCAGCTCTAGACATTGCAATCACAAGTTTATTTTCCTTAATATTTCATCTCTTGATCTCTAATCCTGATCTTTAACATCTTCCTCATGGGATTTATAGTTTTTTTCATGATTAGTGAATAGTTCTTTTAGGATCTTAAGATGAGGTAGATTATGATGATTCTATTATTGAGCTAAAATGTCTAGAGCTTAGAAAGTTTATATCCTTCCTTATTTAGTATTTTAAATGCTAGATTAGTCTGGATAATGCTAATCTAGATCTTAAAAAGTTTTTTACACCGAATCGTGTTTGATGAAATCCCCAATGAACTATTTAAAGGATTTACATCCTAAGCATATGATAATAGATGTCTAAGATATTTATTGGTTGATTAGAACTGGTTTGTAATGCTTGGTGATTGCTTATTCATAAATGAAAGTTTGTTCTTGATTAGGAGATTAACAAAATGATTAGTGGATGAATCTAATGAATAACATTTATGTGATTGTTTTGAGTGATTGCCATAAAAGTTGATTAATCTTGTTTAGAGTTCTAAACCTAATAATTAACATTTTTCTGTTTGTTTCGACATTAGTTAGCTTTAGAGTCACCTAAAATCAATAACCTCATCCTTAGATTTACCTTCATCATTATCTTAATCTTGTTCAACATCTTGCCTTGCTATCTTCTCTTGCTTAGTTTTGATCTTTGTTTATACTTAAGTTGTTAGCGTCTTTTGTGTTTGGCTGCTTGTTTAAGAGTTTACTTAGGTTATTAGATAAAACCACTCTTTGATTTTGTTTAACTTAGATAGTTTCATGTATTCCTAGTGTTGTTAATTTTAATCCCTTTAGATTGATCCTCAAATAGTATACTGACATGAGTAGGTTTGAGTAATTGATTGTAAAAATCCTATTACTAGACATTGAGAATCACTTAGCACATTCTATTTATACCAGTGACATGAGCTCTGTTTTTCATTGACCAAGTGACCCTACAAAAGAGATCATTCGAGCCCAGACACAAATGACACGAGTTGATTCACCAAGGGTCGTAGATGATCTTATTGGACCCGAGAGGGACCTAACTAAAGAATTCAACCGTCTCACCATCAGTCCACACGAATAATGGAAGTTGACTTTTGCTCTCAAATATACATTTTCTTAAAAATGCAGGAGAAACATTACTTGGAGAGCAACCAAAGCCCCAAGAAACCACACCCATAAGTCCCTTAGCCGAGAAGGAGCAACCAGAACAAGAAGACGTTTTAAGAGTTAACTAACAGGGAACTCATGAAAATCATCCTCACGTCAACTCCAGAGGACTCCAAGAACAGGGACTCACCAATAGTTGCACCAACCGGACTAAGAATGAGCTCGACCACCTGATGCAAGCTATTGAGTTACTTCATTTACTCAACTTACACTAGTCACTGTAGTACTGAGCTCTTATCAATCCATAGACAAATGTGAAAACACCAAGAATGCAATTGATACTCTAATTCAAGCGGAAATAGAAAGATTGTTTAAACTATCAACCTAATGAATCATCAACCAAACAAAACTAGCAAGAGCAATGATTAGGCAATGACCAAACTAACTAAGACAAGTACTTAAGCAAATTCGAAATTCAATAAACTAAAAGCAAGGATCCTAGATGAGGTTATGGAGTTAGGGGGATTCAAACACAAGACCAAGATGCTTTCAATCTCATTAACAATGCAACAAGGCATGTAATGCTAAGTCCTAGGCATAGAATTCAACAATAAAAAAAAGGTAAACCCAATCCCTTGGTGATCATCCCTTTACTAATACAACCGAGCAAGAACTAATTCTAATTAGTGCTAAACTCTTCAGAAAGGATGTTTAATCAATTCTATTAAGCCAAAATATCGCTGAGACAGACAAGCATTTGAGCCAAGATAGATAAATCCTCTAAAAGACCAGATCAGCATTTCATCAAACACTTAGTGGGCATAAGAGAAATCTAAAATATAGGTTTAAGTGATCAAGAGAAACCTAGCATCTAAAGAGTATAAGAGAGAGGGATCAAAGATAATAAGCACAAACAAGCAGTAATCAATGCATAGAATCCCCTTAATCTACCCCATCTAAGAGCTTTTAGAGGACTACTCAGTAATCATGGTGAAAACCATCAAATCTATGAAGAAACAATGGTTAAACATAATTAGGGAGAGATATTAAGAAAGATTAAGTATGGAAGTACATAAACTTAGATTAAAAGATGAAACTTTGTTCTTACAAATCACAAAATCAAAGAGAAATAGAGTTTTAAAACAAAAACGTAAGATTCCTAATATTTTTAGGTCTTTAAGTATTTATACTGAGAGACAAATAACCCTAAAAGAGTGGCAAAAGTATAAATAATTAGACTTCTGGACGAGCACATATCGGGCACCATGCTCGATGTGCTCCTCGATGTGGAGACAAAGTCTCTTCCTGCTGGTGTATGTTGGGCACGCCTTGCCCGACAACCTGCTAGATGTGGAGCTTCGGTTTTCCCTACAAGGTTACATCGGGCACGCCTTGCCCGATGTACAGCTCGATATGCTTGTCCCGTCTCTCAGATATCAGGCATGGTTGCCCAATGTGATACCCGATGTGAACTCTGTCCTTTGCTACTGGTGGATGTAGGCCATAATGCCCGATGTGCAGCCTGACATCAGCTCCCGAAGTGTGCTCCTTTAGCTCTCTTTGTCACACCTTGGCTGGGACATCTCCTTGGATCACTCCCATTCCTCCACAATGTCTCCAACAGCTCTTTTGGTACCTAAAAACATTCCTTATGCAAGAAAAATGCAAACTACATCCTAAATGCAATCTATGTCTAGAAAATAAGGAAAATGGGACAGATCATAAGGAAAACATGTAAGAAATGACCAAAACATGTACTAAATGCAGTCCTAAATAGTGCAAATATAAGAGACATCAACTCCCCCAAACTTGCTTTTTGCTTGTCCTCAAGCAAACTAAGGCTTTAACTGGTGACGAATAAAAAAGGAATAGGAATGAAAAAGGAAAATAATGAAAGGAACAAAAGAAAATGAATGAATAGGAATGAAAAATATATACGGAAATAAATAAATATATTTTGTTCCTCCCTAATTTTAATAAGGAATACATTTGTACTATAATTCCTTATATGATAAGGAATAAGAAGGAATGATAGGGAAATATTAGTACTAGCAAATGGTAAAAACTTTAAGGAATGAAGAGGAATTCATTATTCCTCCTCATTTCTTTGGTCACCAGTTGAAGCCTAAGACAAGAAGAGAGAGATAGGTTTGAAAGTGGGTGCTTAAATCCAAAAAAACTTAAAAGGGAAAGATCAAACCAATATCCTTGTTATCAATTCTATGATGCATCATTCAAACTCAATGTACTATCAAACACCTAGGCATACTCATCACAATCTCAAAATGACAACATACTTATGCTTAAACAAGTGATCCAATCAACAAACTCTTTAAATTCAATTAAGCTTTGTAACCAATGAATCATGTTTATGCAAATAAAGTGAATTCATTTGGCTAAGGGATAAGGCTATGAGATGAAGATGATCTCTTCAAAATGTGGGTTCAAATGCAAGGGTTTCTCTCACGAAAGGAATGAACTTAAGTATAATGCTAAAGGTAAAGCACAACTCATGCATACAAGGATATATTACTATCTATCTAATACCTAAGCTGTTCTAAACCCCAACTTTTAAAACCAAACCAAAACCAATCCTAGCTACCCTTTTCCCAAAACTCTTCCTTCACCCTTCACACTTGACCATCTCCTTAGGGAAACTTCTTCTTTTGCTGCCAACATATTGTGGCTTTCTTTATGCTCCTTTGTTGTTAGTGTCTTCTTTTTTTAGTCGGGAGTTTCCTTTGCTTCATCTCTTTGATGCATTAGGCTTTTGTGCCTTCTTTGTTTGTTGTTGCTGAGACTCCATCTTCACAATGGCCATCTTGTTTGAGCTTATTTGGTTCCACACATGTTGAGCTTTTTGCTTGTTTCCTCCTTCTTCTTCTCTTGTGTCCTTCTTTCTTCTTTCACACTCTTCTTATGATCAACATAAAACCCAAGTCCACCCCACACCTAAAAATACCATCCTAACCTATGTCTAACTCAAAGAGAAGAGCTAGATCTACATAGCAATCAATCCTTGTAGTGCTAAACTTTATGCTTAGTTCATTAAAAGAGGTCTCACTCTCACAAGATAGTGTTTAGGCTTGAAAGGAGGTTAGGATTAAGGTGTGCTAAAATGTCCCTTAATGATTAGGATCAGCTATTTGGACTAGCAAGAGTGGTAAAAAGTAAGAAAGAAATTCCGAATATGTATATGGTAATCCATGAACACACTTTTATTTGCAAAAACATGATAATTTTCAAGTCAAGATTGTGGTTCTAATAACTAGTGTTGATTATTAATTCACACAAGCTCAAGACACAAGAAATGGATTACAAATTTCAAATTCCAAGAATGGTTCAGCCTTAAGTTTCAAATCATCTAAAGATGCATCAAACAATTGCCAACAAGGAAATTGGGTTCATCTAAAAAATTCAAGCATTTTACAAGGAACTTCTATCATTACACCCTATACAAGTGATATGCATCCAATATGCTTCAAAACTAGACTCAATCCTAATGAAAATGCAACTAGATGATTTGTTTTTGGGTTGCAAAAATGCAAAAAGTTTCAAAAATTTCTGATTTTTGTGTATTTTTCAATGCACATAGATGAATGCATGAATACATGAGTCTCAAAGAGATGAATTAAAAGAAAAACTAAGAAAACAAAACACAATGTCATATACACAAACTCTCCCCCAAACTTAAATTACACAATCTCTTGTGTAATAGAAGAATGAGACAAAGATGCAAAAACACACAAAAACAAAATGCAATGGTATATACAATGGTTGGATTATTGGTACCTTAGTTGTGGTGGGAGGAGTAAGAAATCTCCTCAGTATATCCTTGTCCACTTGAGGTAGCAGGTGGTGGAGACTTGCTTGCCTTCCTCTTGCCCCTTCCTTGCTCATAGGAGGATGATCTTGGAGGTTTCCAACTTGTCCATTGTGCATTGGCATGTACATGAGATGAAGTTCCTTGAGCATCCCAAACTTGCCAATATGTGTTATCATGCTCTTAAGAGGGAGCTAGAGGCGCCTCCCAAGCTGACCAAGGCTGGGTCCTGGGCTTATAAGATGAAGCCCTTGAAGGTTTCCATGGCGGCCAAGGTGTGGTCATCTGCTCATGGTAGGAGTAGCTTCTGATAGGTGCCCTCCAACTCTACTCTTGCTCCTCTTCTTGGGGCTCTTCCTCTTTCTCATGCTCATGTTCATATCCTTGGTGAGGGACTCCTTGGTTCTTAGACTTTTGCTTATTGAATGTCTTCTTCACCAAGTTAACAAGCTTCTTAATTATCTTTTCTTGCCATTTACGCCACTTTTGTAGCTTGTTGATGTGGTCATGAACATGCTTCACAGAGCTTCCTTGGCTTGGAACTTCATAGGGTTCCAAGTGGAACTCATCAACATTGTAGTCTCCCAAGTCAACCTCTTGGTCTTCCTCATGGAACTCCTCCTGAATTTCAGCGCCTCCTTGAGCCTCTTCTCCTTCTTCATTGCTCACTTGATCATCTTCCTCTTCATTTGATGCAACAGACTCACCAATGTAGAGCATGTCTATGCTTGGATAGAAGTCAATGTTGCTTCTCATGGTGGTGGAGGTGAACTGCTCATTGGGGAGTGAAAACTGAGTTGCTTCATTTGTTGGCTTGAGGAAGTGATAGATGTATTGCCTTTGAATCTTCTTCACAAGGAATTGGGTCCTCTTCAAGTATGGAATGTCTATATGATATACACTATATTTACTCCTTTATATGCATACAATTATCATTAGTTTCACCATTTAAGCACCCTTTCTTACATATTACTATCCTAATTGCATCCATTTAAGACTTAGCGTATAGTTAGGAGTTTCATAGCATATTATGTGCATTTTAAGCAATTGAAGAGTTTAAAGACTGAGAGGAGTTTCAGGAGTGATCAAAGGGAGGAACAAAGGCGAGAAGGCTTTATATCGAGCAGTGTATCGGCCTACTAAGCCAATACGGAGCATACGGAGCAGCTTATCGACATGCACACATTGATACAAGGCCAAGCGGCAATACCGGGGTGTGTATCAGGATCCCAAGTCGATACAAATGAGACGGGGCAAGCTGAGAAGTTCTAGCTCTCATACCAGCCACCGTATCGAGCTGCTCTGACCGAGACATCTTATTCAGGACACTTGTACCGGACTACATATCGAATGGAAGCAAATTGATACATGGGCAGGGCCAAAGCATATCGTGTACCGTATCGGGATGCTACCCCGGAAAGCATTAACTTGAGGCGATTGTACCGACCATCGTATCGACCAGGCTTGGTCGATACATCCTTTGACCGAGCCAATATCGAGCTGAGTATCGACCAGACAGGCCGATACAAACCCTCCGAACCAGCCTATTTCCAGTTTCATCCCGCTTTACTAAGGGTTTTCCTGAGATACTATAAATATGTAATGACCCAAAATTTTGTGGAGGATCTTCTTTTCATCTTTTATCCTTTAGATAATAGCTTTATCCTTTGTATTTCTCATTGTAACCTTGAATTTCTGTCTTGAATCTTGTTCTTTTAATCAAAGTTTATGTTTATCTTTCTTCTAATCATGATTAGTCATCTTCCTTTGCTTTTGTTCATGGCTAAAACCATGTTTAGTGAGTAGTTTGCTTAGGATTTGAGATGGGATAGATAAAAGGGGATTTGAAGCTTGATTAGTGATTGCTTAATTCTTAATCTTATTGTTCCTTCTTATTGATGTGTTTAATGCTAGATTAGCCCTTGCTAAGTTGATATAGATTTTAGGGTTCTCTTGCGCTTAATGAGTGTTTGATGAATTGCCAAAATGAGTCAAGTAAGAGATTTGTTTATCTTAGCCTAAGAAATTAGTTGCCTAAGGAGTAGATTGGCAATATAAAATTGGATTAGTTGCTTATAATGCTTGTTGACCATTTTGTTCACTAATGAGAGTTAGTTATTGGATGAATGTTCTTGCAAAGTGATTAGTACCTAAGAAATTGGGCTAGTTATAGCTGTAAATTCTATGCCTAGGAATGGCTTGTTGTGGGGTTTGTGAGAATCACTAGTTAAGTTGAGAATCTCCTTTGATCAATAACCCCATCTCAAGTCCCTTTGTCTTTTGATTGTCTAAATTCGAAATTGCTCTTTTGCTTAGCCTTGCTTAGTTAATTGTTTAAGTTTGAACATCACTTGTCCTTGATTTAGCTTGACTTGAGTACGCTATTTCATTCTTAGTGTCTTACATTGCCCATTTTTGATTGACACTCTCATACTACAATGATATGAGTATATGTGGTAGCTGAAATAGGATAAACTCCTACATAAATTTTGGCGCCGTTGCCATATGGGAATGTTCTAAGCATTAAGATTTGTAGTTTGTTTGAGATTAAGCTTCTATTTTCGTTTATGGTTACTAATTACTCTTCTTGATCTAGAATTTCCTTTGTAGGTACCAAAACACTTGCTCTTAAAACCGCACAAGAAGTTCAAATATTTTGGGTTCACAGAAGCAGAAATCAGTTGTTGAATGATGGAAGAGCATCCATATGCTGCTGGTTTTGGTCTACAAGGTCCACAAGGTCTTCAAGGTCCACAAGGGATCCAAAGTTTACAAGGACAGCAAGGTCCATATGGTTTACAAGGTGATTGGGGTTTGAGGGATCAAAGGCCACCAAGACCTATAGGAGCTGGTGATTCACCAACATCTTTTGCTTCAAGACATGGCATCCTCCCTCCGATAGAAGACAATCATTTTGAGATCATAAAAGGGATGATTTCCATGGTCCAAGACAACAGATTCATAAGGATGCCAAATGAAGATCTTCTTGATCATCTTGATAACTTTGAGATGATATGCTTTATGGCTCGAATGAGTGGAATATCTGATGATGGCCTGAAGCTAAGACTCTTCTCTTTCACACTTGGAGATATAGCTCATCTATGGGAGAAAAGTTTGCTGCAAGGGAGTATCACCACATGGGCTCAATGCGAAAGCGCATTCCTCATTAAGTTCTTCTCTCCCTATAGGACAGTCATATTCAGAAATGAGGTTTACAACTTCAACCAATGGCCCATTGAAAGCTTTGGGGATGCTTGGGTAAGGTTTAGAAGCTTCACAGTTCAATGTCCTCATCATGGCTTTACAAAAGAAGCACTCTTGTCCACACTATATAAAGGTGTCTTGCCTAAGATGAGACTCCTTCTTGATACTGCTAATAGAGGTAACTTCCTTGGTCAAGATATGGAAGATGGTCTAGCTCTGATTGAGATTTAGCTCATAGCAATGGACAATATGGCGAAGAGCAAGAGGGGACTTTGAAATTAGTCTCTTCTCAACTAGAAGCCACCTTGCTTGAAGTGAAGGTGATGATGGAGAGAAAGGATGATGTCTTACGCCAATCTCAGTTTAAGCAACAATTTATAGCTCACTATGTTCAGCAACAAGAAGGGGAGACAGCCACAACAAGAGCAGCATAACACTAACCTTTTGCCTTCAGAAATGACATGAAGCAAATGATGCAGCAGCTTCTCAACTCCCAACAAACTGGTGTCCAAGAGCTTAAACAAGACATAACTACACAAGTAGCTACACTAAAGTATGAGCTTCAGTCTCAACTTCAGTCCGAACTCAAATCTCAACAACTATCCTTTGACCAAAAGCATGAGCAGCTGAACCTACAACATGCGCCTCATACATCTTATTCCTCTAAGGAATACATCAAAGCTGTCACCTTAAGGAGTAGGAAACAGCTTCCTCCTATAGTGGCTCCTACTATCCCCAATGAGGACATTGAGGAACAATAGGGGGAGGTGGCAGTAGAAGATGATGAAGTGGTAAAAGCTGATGAAAGCTCAAAGAAAGTTAAAGGAAAAGAAGTGGTTCAAGAGAAGCAAAAGGAGGTGCCTAAGGAGACAAACAAAGAACCAAGATATATTCCTCCTCCTTAAAAACCTCCACTACCATTTCCTGGAAGGTTCAAGAAAGATCTGATTGCCAAATACAGAGGTCTCTTTGATGACCAGATGAAGAAATTTCAGGTCACTATGCCTTTACTCGATGCCTTTGTGTTGGTTCCTCCTTACCAAAAATTTTTGAAAGATGATGTGGTTGAGAGAACAAAAGATTTGCAAGGGATGGTAGTGCTTACACATGAGTGCAGCGCCATTATTCAGCAACAGAAAGTGACTCCCAACAAGCTTGCTGATCTAACAAGCTTTACTATACCTTGCTCTATAGGCCCTCTTATCTTTAACAATTGCTTATGTGATTTGGGAGCTAGTGTAAGCCTTATGCAACTCTCCATAGTCAAGCACTTAGGCTTCACCAAGTTCAAGGACTGTAGGATATCTTTGGTGCTAGCTGACAGGTTTATAAGACTTCCCAAATGACTGCTTGAAGATGTACCAATAAGGATTGGTAGCTTAGAAGTTGCAACTGATTTTGTGGTTCTTGAGATGGATGAAGAACTCAAAGATCCACTTATCCTTAGGAGACCTTTCTTAGCTAGTGCAGGAGCTGTCATTGATGTCAAGAAAGGGAAGATTAAGCTGAATTTGGGTAAATACATTGTCCTTAATTTTGACATAAAGCAGACCATGCAGCAGCCCACCATAGAAGGACAAGTGTTCAAGGTTGAGACCTTAGAAAGGCTGCATGATGAAGTGCAAGAAGAGCTGTGTTGTGAGGATAAAATTTAGGTTACCTTGACCAAGGAACATGGAGAAGATGGTCATTTGGATAAGGAAAGCTTAGGATACATGCTAAGGCTTGACTCTCAAAGGCCTTTGATTAATGGGAACCATTTGAGGAGCTAGAGTACAAGAAAGTGGAGGTGCTTTCAGTCCAAGAAGATGGTCCTCTAAGCAAGGATGCTGAAGCTAAAGAGGATAGCATCAATGAGGATGACTGGAGTGAGCTCAAGGCACCCAAAGTGGAGCTCAAACCACTTCCTAGAGCACTAAGGTATGTTTTCTTAGGGTCTAATTATTCTTATCATGTAATTGTCAATGAAAACATCAATGATGATGAAATCTCTGCTCTTCTCAAAGAGTTAAAAATAGTTAGGAGAGCAATTGGATATTCACTAGATGATATCAAAAGAATATCTCATAGCCTTTGTACTCACATGATTCATCTATAGGATGAGACAAAAACCTAAATTGAACCCCAAAGAAGACTAAACTCAAACCTTAAGGAAGTTGTGAAAAGAGAGATCTTAAAATTGCTTGAAGCTGGCGTTGTATACCCCATTTCAGACAGTACATGGGTCTCACCAGTCCATGTAGTGCCCAAAAATGGAGATATCATAGTAGTAAAGAATGATAAAGATGAGCTAATCCCAACTAGAACCATAAGAGGACATAGAATGTGCATTGACTATAGGAAATTGAATGCTGCATCTTGAAAAGATAATTTTATTTGACCATTCATTTATCAAATGCTTGAATGATTAGCTAATCATCCTTACTACTGTTTCTTAGATGGCTATAGTGATTTTTTCAAATTCCTATTCATCTAAATGATCAGGAGAAAACCTCTTTCACATGTACTTATGGCACTTTTGCTTTGATATCTCTTGTATTTACACTATTTAGGACTGCATTTAATACATGATTTGGTTCTCTTTTGCATGTTTTTCTTTAGTTTTTGTCCCATTTTCTTTTCCTTTTAGACTTAGGTTGCATTTAGGGTATAGTTTGCATTTTCCTTGCATTATGGATGTTTTTAGGTGCTTTTGGAGCTAAAAGGAGCTTGGGGGAGCTTTGAGGATGATTCAGGATGCTAGCTGGATCAAAGGGAGCAAAAGGGATCAAAGCACACAATCTCTGCAGAGGTTTTCGGTCAGAGCACGGAGAACATCGATCAAGGGGATGACTGGTACTGGATTTTTGGTCAGGAGTATCGATCATGAGGTGATCGATACGAGCACATCGATCATCATCATCGATCAGAAGTGATCGGTACAAACCACACTGATGAATTTTGGTCACCACATCGATCACTGCCCAGACCGATGTAACTCTACATCGATCACCCCTGACTGTTCTAATTGATCGATGTAAGCCCAGACTGAAGACCATTTATTTACAATTTTGCCATTTTTGCTTAAACTCCTATAAATACGAAAAATCCCTAATTTCTTAGGATAGTCATTTATCCAGCAGTTCTTTCTTCCTTGTCTAGACCTTTGGGTTTTGTAATTTGAATCTTTGCTTGATTTTAATTAAAGTTTGCATCTTTCATCTTGTTTAAGCTCTCTAATCATGATTATTCATCTTTCTCTCTTTGAATTGATGGTTTTAATGGTGTTTAGTGAGTAGTCCTTTTAGGGATTTTGAGATGGGTTAGGTTTAGGGTATCTGAGGCTCTATCTATGATTGCTTAGTGTTAATTCTTCCATTTCCTTTCTTGATTGCTGTGTTTAATGCTTAATTAGCCCTAGCTAAGTTGATTAAGATCTTAGGCTCATTTTATGCCCACCAAGTGTTTGATGAAATGCCTGAACTGCTTTGCAAGAGAATTGCTTATCCTAGCTCAAGAGATTGACTGTCTAGAGAGTGATTTGGCAATATAGGGTTGATAGATTTGTCTTAATGTTTGCTCTTTATCATTTCACTAATGAGAATTAGTTCTTGACTTGGTAATTAGCAAAGAGATTAGTGCCAAGAGATTAGATTAGTCATATAAATGAATCCTATGCATAAGGAATAGCATTGTGTGAGTTTGTAGCATCATAGGTTGAGTCGAGAGTTCCCTAACACCAATAATCTCATCTCAAGTCCCATCTTTTCTCTGTTTTTAGCTTGATTTCGAAATTGACCTGTATTTACCTTTACTTTGGTTGTGTTGCTTGCTTTCCTCCTTATTTTGTGTTTGTTTGGTTTCTGCTTGATCACTTAGGTTGCTAGATATTCTAAAACCCCTTTTATATCTGCTTGAATTAGAAAATCTATTATAATCCTGCTGTTTCAATCTTCCTCTTTGGATTGACATTAAAACCCAATGCTACAATGACTAGTACAATGGGTGATTGACCAAGAGAGTTAAAATTCTTGTATCAATTTTGGCGCCATTGCCATTAGGAGAAAGTTTTTTTCAGTAGGATTTGTAGAGATCTTGAGATCAAGCTTTGTTATTTTTGATTTTGGTTAGTAAATTCTCGTTTGGTCTTGATTTTCTTTTGTAGGTACCACTACACTTGCTCTTAAGTGTCTACATCTACAAGTGAGGTTCAAGGTCAAAGATTTTGGGGTTTGCTGAATCAGAAGTCAGCTGTTGCAGCATGGAAGAACATCAGTATGCTGCTGCTTTTGGTTTGCAAGGTCCACAAGGTCTACAAGGTCCTCAAGGAATTTAAGGTCTGCAAGGTGAACAAGGACAAGCTGGTCTACAAGGTAATTGGGGAATGAGAGTTCAAAGACCAAGAATGCCTATTGGTGCTGCTGATATACCTTCCAAATATGCTTCAAGGCAATGGATTCTTCCACCTATGGAGACTCAGCAATATCAGATCAAGAGCAGTCTCATCACCATGATCCAAGAAAGGCAGTTCTTTGGATTGCCCAACCAAGACCTCTTAGAGCACCTGGATCAGTTTGAGAGGATATGCACTTTGACAATGCTTAGTGGAGTATCATATGATGGTTTAAAGCTCAATTTATTCCCATTTTCTCTTGGTGATAGAGCTAGATTATAGGAGAAATCTCTAGCACAAGGCAGCATCACCACTTGGGAACAATGTAAAGGTGCTTTCTTAACCAAATTCTTCTCTCCCTCAAGAACTGCACACTTCAGAAATGAGATCACAAACTTCAGGCAGTGGTCTAATAAAAGGTTTGGAGACACATGGGAAAGATTCAGAGGTTTCACTCATCAATGCCCTCACCATGGCTTCACCAAGGAAATGCTCCTATCCACACTCTATAGAGGTGTTCTCCCAAAGATAAGAATCCTTCTAGACACAGCAAGTAATAGTTATTTTCTTGGGAATGATATTGATGAAGGTTGAATATTAGTGGAGAACATGGCACTCAACAATTGGGATTATGTGGATGATAAGGAACAACAATCCAAAGCAACTGAAGAAAAGCTAGAGACAGCATTGCATGAGATGAAAGCCTTGCAGATGAGAGTTGACTTGCTGCTCAATGAGACAACTAAACTCCTTCCTAGTGCTATCTCACCACACCACTACAAAGAACATCCAGTCCAAGATCTTCAACAACAAGAGGCGCCAGTGATTCATCAAGACTATGATGTTTATGTTAACAAATCCTATGGAGACACTCATCCTCAACAATATCAAGCCTCCTTTTTTAAAACAGTTGGCATCAACACTTCTCCTCCTTCACATGATTTGGACTATAAAGAGATGCTCATCCAACTCAAACAACTTACCAATGGAGGACTCCAGAAGATGATGGCTGTTGAGATCCAAAAGAGGTTGACTGATATTCAAAGAAGTATGACTGATGAAATACACAAAGGCATTGACTCAAGACTTCAGTCACACATCGGCCCTATGAATATGAAGATCAACCAACTAGAGACCATGGCTCCACCATCCACATCTTCACTAACACAAGAGTGTGTCAAATCTGTTACCCTAAGAAGTGGGAAGCAACTTCCACCAAGAGTGGCACCTTCTACACCCAATGTGGACATTGAGGAACAAGAAGAGAGGGTGGAAGCTAAAGATACTACAGAAGCTCAAGAGGATGAAGTAGCCGAAGCTGGAAGAGGTTCAGATAACACCAAAGCCAAATAAGTGGTTAAGGAAAAACCAAAGGAAGCCTCTAAGGAGTTGGTCAAGGAAGCAAGATTAATCCCTCCTCCTTATCAGCCAACCATACCTTTCCCTGGTAGATTTAAGAAGCAGCTGGTTGCTAAATACAAAGGGCTCTTTGATGAACAGATGAAGAAGATCCAGCTCATAATGCCATTGCTGGATGCCTTCGTTCTAGTTCCTCCCTATCAGAAATTCTTAAAGGATGCTGTTGCTGAAAGAACCAAGGACCTACAAGGGATGGTGATCCTCACACATGAGTGTAGTGCTATTATCCAACAGAAGAGAGTGACTCCCAACAAGCTTGGAAATCCAGGAAGCTTTACTCTGCCCTGCTCTATAGGTCCACTTCTGTTTGACAAATGTTTGTGTGATCTTGGAGCTAGTGTCAGCTTAATCCCCTACTCTGTAGCACAGCGCCTAGGTTTCACCAAGTTCAAGGATTGTAGAATCTCTTTGGTGTTGGCTGATAGATCAGTGAGACTCCCCAAGGGTTTGCTTGAAGATGTACCACTCAGAATTGGAATATAGATATACCTACTGATTTTGTGGTTTTAGATATGGATGTGGAACCTAAAGATCCTCTCATTCTTGGGAGACCTTTCCTAGCCACAACAGGAGCTGTCATTGATGTCAAGAAAGGGAAGATTGAGCTACAGTTGAGTAAAGACATGTCTCTGAAGTTTGACATCAAGCAGATTATGCAGCAGCCTACTATTAAAGGTTAAGTGTTCCAAATTGATATTTTAGAAAAGCTGCATGATGAAATTCAAGAAGAGTTGTGTTGTGGAGACAAGCTTCAAGTAGCTTTGACAAGTGAGAATGTAGATGATGGATACTTTGATAAGGAAAGCTTGGGTTATCAGCTGAGATTAGACTCTCACAGATTCTTTGAAGAGGAAGAGCCATTTGAAAAGTTGGAGTACACAAGAAAGGAAGTCTTCTCAGCTCAAGAAACTGATTCCCCAAGCAATGAAGCTGACGCCAAGAAGCAAAGCAGCTTAGATGAGGACTGGAGTGAACTCAAGGCACCAAAAATGGACCTCAAACCAATTCCTCAAGGGCTAAGGTATGTTTTCTTAGGTCCTAACTCCACTTATCCTGTTATAGTCAATGACAACCTCAATGATGATGAGATCCTGGCCCTTGTCAAGGTGTTAAAGAGGTTTAGGAAAGCTATTGGATATTCACTAGATGATATCCAAAGCATATCTCATAACCTCTGCACTCACATGATCCATTTAGAGGATGAGACAAGAACATTTATTGAACCTCAGAGAAGGCTGAATCCTAATTTAAAAGAAGTAGTAAAAATTGAAATCTTGAAGTTGCTTGAAGCAGGAGTGATCTATCCCATCTCAGATAGAACATGGGTCTCACCAGTCCATGTGGTACCTAAAAAAGGAGGGATCACTGTTGTTAAAAATGAAAATGATGAGCTAATACCAACTAGAACAATTACTGGTCATAGAATGTGCATAGATTACAGAAAACTTAATTCAGCTTCTAGAAAAGATCACTTCTCTCTGCCATTTATAGACCTAATGTTAGAAAGATTAGTAAATCATAAGTATTACTGCTTTTTAGATGGTTATAGTGGATTCTTTCAGATCCCTATCCATCCTAATGATCAAGAGAAAACTACTTTTACTTGCCCATATGGAACTTTTCCTTATAGAAGAATGCCTTTGGGTTTATGCAATGCTCTTGCTACTTTTCAAAGATGTATGACTTCTATCTTTTCTGACTTGCTTGAAGAAATGGTGGAGGTATTCATGGATGACTTTAGTGTCTATGGATCCTCATTTGGTGTCTGCTTGTCTAACCTTTCTCAGGTCCTCCAAAGGTGTGAAGACACAATACTGGTCCTGAATTGGGAGAAGTGTCACTTCATGGTGCAGGAAGGAATTGTTTTGGGTCACAAGATCTCAGAGAAAAGGATAGAAGTGGACAAGGCTAAGATTGATGTAATGGTGCACTTAGAACCTCCAACCACTGTCACGAGGATCAGAAGCTTTCTGGGGCATGCTGGCTTCTACAGAAGATTCATCAAGGACTTCTCAAGGATTGCAAGACCCTTGACAAGATTGTTGTGTAAAGAGACAGAGTTTGTGTTTGATGAAGACTGCCTGCAAGCCTTCCTTACTCTCAAACAAGCTCTGATATCAGCACCAATAGTCCAAGCCCAAAAATGGGATTTGCCATTTGAAATAATGTGTGATGCTAGTGACTATGCAGCTGGAGCAGTTTTGGGACAGAGAGTTGACAAGAAGCTCCATGTTATCTACTATGCCAGCAGAACTATGGATGAAGCTCAGTCAAAATATGCTACAACTGAGAAAGAGCTCTTGGCAATTGTCTTTGCATTTGAGAAGTTCAGAAGCTATCTAGTAGGCTCCAAGGTGATTTTTTTATACTGATCATACTGCGCTGAGACGCATCTATGCCAAGAAAGACACCAAACCAAGGCTTCTTAGATGGATTCTCCTCTCACAAGAGTTTGATATGAAGATTGTGGATAAAAGAGGCATTGAGAATGGAGTTGCTGATCACCTGTCAAGACTGAGGATAGATGAATTTGTCCTAATCAATGATACTCTACCAGAAGAACAGTTGCATGCTTTAGGAGTCAAGAGCTGAAGTAGAAAGCTTAGAAGAGGATAAACTGCCTTGGTATGCTGACTTTGTGAACTACTTGGTGATTGGCCAGATACCACAGACCCTAAACTCACATCAGAAGAAGAAGTTCTTAAGAGATGTCTCTCATTACTTTTGGGATGAGCCTTATTTGTACAAAAGAGGGAATGATGGGTTGTTCAGAAGGTGTATAGCTGAAGAATAAATTCTAGGAATTTTGCATCATTGCCATGGCTCAGCCTATGGAGGGCACTTTGCAACATTCAAGACAGCCTCTAAGGTCCTCCAAGCTGGCTTTTGGTGGCCCAGTCTCTCCAAGGGCGCCCAAGCTCACATCACCTCATGTGATGCTTATCAAAGAAAGGGAAACATCTCCAAGAGGGATGAGATGCCTCTGAATTCTATCCTTGTAGTGGATCTGTTTGATGTGTGGGGGATTCACTTTATGGGACCCTTCCCTTCCTCTTATGGGAACAAGTACATTCTTGTAGCTGTTGATTATGTGTCAAAGTGGGTTGAAGCCATTGCTAGTCCAACAAATGATGCTAGAGTTGTGATGAAGATCTTCAAGACAATTATCTTCCCAAGGTTTGGTACTCCAAGGTGTGTGATCAGTGATGGTGGGAGTCATTTCATCAACAAGGTTTTTGAGAGCTTGCTCAAGAAGAATGGTGTCAAGCACAAGGTTGTTTTTCCTTACCATCCTCAAACAAGTGGCCAAGTGGAGGTGTCCAACAGAGAGATCAAAGCCATCTTAGAGAAAACAGTTGGTGTCACAAGAAAGGGCTTATAGGACAGCCTTCAAGACACCCATTAGCAGAACTCCTTTCTCACTCCTTTATGGGGAGTCCTGTCATCTACCTGTTGGGCTGGAATATAAAGATTTGTGGGCAACAAAGTTGCTGAATTTTGACATCAAGACAGCTCAAGAAAAGAGATTTATCAACTTGCATGAACTAGAGGAAAACCGCCTTGAAGCTTTTGAGAGTTCTAGGATCTACAAGGAGAGGACAAAAGCCTTCCATGACAAAAGGATCAAACACAAGAGCTTCAAGGCAGGGGATCAGGTGCTGCTATTCAACTCAAGGTTGAAGCTATTCCCTGGAAAGCTGAAGTCAAGATGGTCAGGACCATTCAAGATCAAGGAACTGATGCCATATGGAGCTGTGACTTTGTTTAGCAAGAATGGAGAAGACTTCACAGTGAATGGGTACAAGCTGAAGCCATACATGTCAAGTGAGTCTCTTGGAGATGAAGTAGACATCAGCCTTAATGAACCTCCATAAGAGTGATCAACCAAGGAAAGTCAAGCTAAAGACGTTAAACAAGCACACTTGGGAGGTATTTCCCTGTTATCCTTGTACATATTCTTGCATTTTATGTTTCCCTTTGTATTTTTCTTTCAATCAACAGGAGCAAGTGTGAGCTAAGGCAAATTGTTATGGGTTAAGGAGGCAAAAGCAGGTGCTTTCTGGCTGCAATCGATCAACTGTATCGGTCATGACAAGACCGATGCAGACATTTCGGTCATGAATATCGATCATATTTGATCGATGTCAGTGGAGCCAGTTTGCACCAGTCAACATATCGGTCACTTGTGATCGATATGGAAGGAAGTTTGAAAGGGGGATTCATTTCGGTCATTCACATCGATCAAGCTTGATCGTTGTAAACCCGCCGAACTAATTTCAGTCAAGTGTATCGATCAGTTGGTGATCGATGTGATTCTCAGAAACATATTGATCACCCACAACGATCACACACTGATCGACATAAACCCAGCGGATTAATTTTGGTCAAGAACATCGATCGTGTGATGACCGATATGATCTCCAGGAAAAACATCGATCACTAGCATCAATCACTTGTGATCGATGCTGACCTTCCGGTCAGTAACAACAGTTACTTGTGATCGATGCCCACCCGAAGTACACTGCAAAGAAGGCAGTTCCTTGAGAGAGGTATCAGCAGCCAACACATCTACACCTTCTTCAAGAATCCCCAAACACCAGCATGGTTCTTCCTCCCAAACCCACAGCAAACAAGCATCAATATAAGGAGTAACTTGAGTTTTTTGCCATGATGAGACCCAATTCTACCAATAGAGATCAGTAGCTGAAGAGCGAAATGACAGTCATGGAGACACAAAAGAGGGATCTTCTCACCACTCCTCCCACCACTCCTACTATTAAGCAGGGTACCACATCCTATCCACTGTTTATACCATTGCACCTTTTTCAGTTTTGTATTATACATTGCGCTTCTCTCTCTCATTGCTTTCATTACACAAGAGATTGTGTAATTTAAGTGTGGGGGAGAGATTTGGGGTTTGACTTTGTGTTTTGTTTTCTTAGGTTTTCTTTTTCTTTCACTTTGAGTCTCATGCATATCATGCATTCATGTAAGGCATAGAAAAACACAAAAAATTGAAAAATTTTAAAAATTTTGCATTCTTGCAAACCAAAAAGAAAGCATGTAGTTGCATTTCATTCTTCTAGGATTGAGTCTAGTGTTGACATACAGGTTGCATTGCATTTGCATAGGGCATTATGATGAGTTTTCCTTGTAAAGTGCTTAGTGTTTAGAGATGATTTCAGTGTTTAAATGGCTAGTTGTTTGATGCATCATATGATCGCTGGAAGTTAAGGCTGAACCATGCTTAGATTGCTAGATTTGGTCTTCTCATCTCATTCTGAAAGCACTTGTTCTCTGAAAATCAACTCTATCAAGTTGAACTTTAATTTGGACTTTTAATTATCATGTCTTATGCATTGAAAAGTGAATTCATGGCTATCATATACATATTTGGATCATTTTTTTCCTTTCTACCACTCTTGTTGATCCAAATAGCTGATCCTCATACTTATGGGACAGTTACATCCACACCCTTAACCAAAACCTCCCTTTGAGCCTAAACACTATTGTGAGAGCTGTGAGGCCTTTGCATTGCATTTTCGATTTTGTCATGGCAAAAAGTGTTAGGAATAAGGCTGGCAATGATTAGCTCTTTTGTAGATATCAACTTGCATCTTGAGCTTGATTCTAGGATAGGAGTTTTGGGGTTTAAAAGGGTAGGGTAAGAGGTTTGAACTTCATGTTTATATGTTTTTAAAGAAAAGAAAAAGATTTGAAATGGTAGAAAAGGAGAAACAGTCTAGAATTGTGGTTAAGTAAAGGGAAGAAAAAGCTCTAAGTACAAAGAAGAAAGGCACCAGCAACAAAGCTCAGAAAGGTCTAAAGAAGAAAAAATCGGACCAGGAGCAATCCACCAAAGGTGATGAAGGTGCCAATACAATAAAGAAGAGCAAGTCCCAACCAAAAAGAAGCAACCACACAAGCAAAAAGAAGAAGTCTCCCCAGCCATAAAGAAGGGTAAAGGGTAGAGTTTAGGAAAGGCTAGACTTAGGGGTTCACTTTTGGGTTTAGAAATGCTTAGGATTCATCTATGGGTAGAAGGGAGCTGTGATTTGCATGCACAAGTGTGCTTTTACCTTTAGCATTTTGCCTAAGATGAAATCCTTTTCATTGAGTGATCCCTTATGTTTATATACCCTTTGCTAAAATGAGATCATTCTTATCTCATGACCTTACCCTTTTCAACCAAATGTCTTCACTTGATTTGCATAAGCATGGTTCATGGTTCTGATCCTAATTGAATGTTAAAGAGTTGGTTGATTTGAGCATTTACCTTAGTTGAGATTTGAGATCATATTGAAACATGATGAACATGGCTAGGTTCTTTAAAGTATAGCTTATTATGTTTGCATCCGACAACTAAGCACTTAAGCATTGATACCATCTCTTTACCTTTGCCCTTTTGGAATCTGAATGCCCACCTTCAAACCTCACTCTCTCATTTGTTCTAATTTGCTTGAGGACAAGCAAAAGGCAAGTGTGGGGGTGTTGATATATCTTGTATTTACACCATTTATGACTGCATTTAATACATGATTTGGTTCTCTTTTGCATGTTTTCCCTTAGTTTTTGTGTCATTTTCTTCTCCTTTTAGACTTAGGTTGCATTTAGGGTATAGTTTACATTTTCTTTGCATTATGGATGTTTTTAGGTGCTTTTGGAGTTAAAAGGAGCTTGGGGAGCTTTGAGGATGATTCAGGATGCTAGCTGGATCAAAGGGAGCAAAAGGGATCAAAGCAGACAATCTCTGCAGAGGTTTTCAGTCAGAGCACAGAGAACGTTGATCAAGGGGGTGACTGATACTGGATTTTCGGTCAGGAGTATCGATCATGATGTGATCGATACGAGCACATCGATCATCAGCATCGATCAGAAGTGATCGGTACAAGCGCCCCGAATAAATTTTGGTCACCACATCGATCACTGCCCAGACCGATGTAACTCTACATCGATCACCCCTAACTGTTGTAATTGATCGATGTAAACCCAGACTGAAGACCATTTATTTAGAATTTTGCCATTTTTGCTTACTCCTCTAAATACGAAAAACCCCTAATTTCTTAGGATAGTCTTTTATCCAGCAGTTCTTTCTTCCTTGTCTATACCTTTGGGTTTTGTAATTTTAATCTTTGCTTAATTTTAATTAAATTTTGCATCTTTCATCTTTTTTAAGCTCTATAATCATGATTATTCATCTTTCTCTCTTTGAATTGATGGTTTTAATGGTGCTTAGTGAGTAGTCTTTTTAGGGATTTTGAGATGGGTTAGGTTTAGGGAATCTTAGGCTCTATCTATGATTGTTTAGTGTTAATTCTTCCATTTCCTTTCTTGATTGCTGTGTATAATGCTTAATTAGCCCTAGCTAAGTTGATTAAGATCTTAGGCTCATTTTATGCCCACCAAGTGTTTAATGAAATGCCTGAACTGCTTTACAAGAGAATTGCTTATCCTAGCTCAAGAGATTGACTGTCTAGGGAGTGATTTGGCAATATAGGGTTGATAGATTTGTCTTAATGTTTGCTCTTTATCATTTCACTAATGAAAATTAGTTCTTGACTTGGTAATTAGCAAAGAGATTAGTCAAAGGGATTAGGAGCCTCCAAACTCAGTCAAAGGGATTAGGCCAAGATATATATGATCTTGCACTTAGAGCCTCCAAACTCAGTCAAAGAGATTAGGAGCTTCTTGGGACATGCTGACTTTTACAAGAGGTTCATCAAGGATTTTTCCAAGATAGCAAGGCCACTAACAAGACTGCTGTGAAAGGAAATAGAGTTTGCTTTTGATGAAGAATGCTTGCAGGCTTTCCTAACCCTTAAGAAGGCTCTAGTGAGTGCACCAATAGTCCAAGCGCTTGATCAGGATCTTCCTTTTCAAATCATGTGTGATGCAAGTGACTTTGCAGTTTGCGCAGTGTTAGGACAGAGAGTAGACAAGAAGCAGCATGTTATATACTATGCTAGCAGGACTCTTGATGATGCTCAAACCAAGTATGCCACAACAGATAAGGAGCTTCTAGCAATAGTCTTTATATTTGAGAAGTTTAGGAGTTATCTGGTTGGATCTAAGGTGACATTCTATACTGATCATGCTGCACTAAGGCACATCTATTCCAAGAAGGACATCAAACCAAGACTCCTCAGATGGATACCACTCGTGCAGGAGTTTAATGTGGAGATATTAGACAAAAAAAGGCATTGAAAATGGTGTAGCTGATCACCTCAAGGCCAAGGATTGATGACTTTATCCCCATCAATGACATTCTACCAGAAGAGCAACTAAATGCATTGACACTAAGGAAGGATGAGGTAATGAGTTTACAAGAGGAAAAACTTCCTTGGTATGCTGATTTCGCCAATTACTTAGCATGTGGAGATGTCCCAACCAACCTTGACTCCTATCACAAGAAGAAGTTCTTCAAGGATGTATATCACTACTATTGGGATGAGCCTTATCTCTACAAGAAGGGAAATGATGGGCTGTTTATAAGATGCATAGCAGAAGAGGAAGTCAAAAGCGTCCTCCACCACTGTTATGGATCAGCCTATGGTGGTTACTTTGCTACTTTCAAGACAACACAAAGGTGCTTCAAGCTAGACTATGGTGGCCAATTTTGTTCAAGGATGCTCAGACCTATATTGCATCTTGTGAATATTTCCAAAGGAAAGGAGGTATCAAAAAGAGATATGAGATGTTGATATCCCTTGTATTTAAACCATTTTGGGCTGCATTTAGTACATCTTTGGGTCCTCTTTTGCATGTTTTCCCTTTGCTTTTGTCCCATTTTCTTCTCATTTTAGACTTAGGTTGCATTTAGAGTATAGTTTGCATTTTCTTTGCATTTTGGATGTTTTTAGGTGCTTTTGGAGCTAAGAGGAGCTTGGAGGAGTTTTGGGAATGATACAAGATGTTAGCTGGGCAAAAGGGAGCAAGAAGGATCACAGCAGAAGATCTTTGCAGAAGTTTTCGGTCAGAGCACAGAGAGTATCGGTCAAGGATGACCGATACAGAGCAGTATCGATCACCAGTATCGGTCAAGTGTGATCAACACAAAAACACCGGATGGATTTCGGTCATATGTGTCGATCACTCCAGACCGATAGGGATCTATTTCGGTCACTGAAGACCGACACAACTGACTGATATATCATGGTTTTTATGGTTTTTAACCATGATATAAGTCCTTTTTATTGAGTCTTTTTGGTCTTTTTAGAGTCCTAGAAGAGTCTTTGCAGGTTAAAGCATGTCTGGAGCATAATTGGAGATATTGGAACCTTTTGGAGCATTCTGAGTTGAAGCCACGAAGTACCAAGATCGAAGCAGAAAGTATTCACTAATGGTGACGATCGTCACCCCATTGGTGACGCTCGTCACCCAGATAGGAAGGAGCGTGGCTATTTGTTAAAAGTATCAAGAAGAATTGCAGAACTTACCCAGAAGTTTCCTTTATTTATATGAAGACCCCAGATCGTGTTTAGTCCCTATATATTAGGTTTTTCAGCCACTGTTGGCAAGAATCTTAGTTTTGAGAATTGAGAGAGCTAGAGAGAGATTTTATTCAGAGCTTCTTGGGGAGACAAATCTTGTACTCTTTAGAGAAGATTTCGAACCCCCTTTGTTTTCTACTCTTTCTCTTAATGCAATTTTATTCAGTTATGTTTTGTGATCTCATAATCATGTCTGAGTAATCTGCTAGTTAAGTTAGGGTTTTTCAAAGGTTGATGAAAAGAGTGTAGAATCGCTATCTGTTAGGAATATCTCAAGGTTTTTCATCTCTGCTTGCTTTAAAATCGAATTTCTGAGACACATCATCTAGGAATCCGAAAATCATAGGTTGTTAAATATTTGTGAGAGCATTATTCATAACCTGAACTAGTATTTGATGAGCAAAACAACTTAGTACAAAGAGATTTGGCTTAGGAGTTTTGTAAACAATTGAATCTGATCATTCCTGCATACTTAGGTTGTTAGGGTTTGCAAAGAGATTTGAAACTCTGTGATCTAGGTATAGATAACTTCTACAATGAGAATTGATTAGTTATGCATTAGAGATTCATGTTTAAAAACGGTTCTTAATCATTCCTGATTCCCTGCACTCTGCATTCTTGGATTCATACCTGCGAATTACCCTAGCTTAGCGCTTTTAGTCTTCCTGAACTTAGAACATATCATACCATCGTTTGCTTATTTCTAATTATTCATTCGCATTACATACATCATATTTTGCTTAGCTTAGTCCAAATCTATAATTGATAGTGTAGTTAGCATTACTCTCTTGGGATTTCGATACCCCTTATACTACATCTGCTTGCTGTGCACTTGCAGTAGTTTTTATTTGGGTAAAACCTGAACCCTATCAAGTTTTTGGCGCCGTTGCCGGGGAGTAATAGCTGCCTATCGATTTTTAGTATTAGGATTTTGTCTAAGTTTTTATTTGTTTACTGACTTTCAGCTACTTTTCTTTGTTCCTGTTTCAGGTGTATGCCTAATCGCAGAACCAGAAGCAACAAAGAGAAGGAGCTTGTGACTTTGAGCATCGACGAGCTTGCTAGGTTGGAGAGAACTAACAGGAAAGCTAAGAAGCAATCTGCAATGGTCGCTCCACTGATCTTGGTTGAAGATGCAGAAGGTCACTTGGTTGACAGGGAAGGAAATAGGAGGAACGAAGAGGGGCAGAGAATTGATCAAGAGGGGAATGTCATTGTTGAACAGCAGGTTCAGCAAGTGGCTGAGAACGTGGGAGTCCCTGCTGCTGTCAATAACGCTGCTGGGCGTTTTGTTCAGAGGACTCTAGGTGATTACAACAGACCTGATCAGTTCTATGCCAACAGAGCTGCAATCCGACCTCCTGCCTTCCAGAGGAACGATTTTGAGGTCAAACCTGTCTACTATCAGCTGGTTGGACAGCATCCCTTCCATGGTTTACCTCATGAGCATCCTATGGATCACATAGAGAGGTTTGAGGACCTAGCTTCCAGTGTCAAAGCTAATGGGGTTAGCAATGACTTTCTGTTCTGCAAGCTTTTTCCCTATTCTCTTGGAGGAGAAGCTGCATATTGGCTAAAGCAACTGGAACCTGCTTCACTAACTACTTGGGAGGACACCAAGAATGCTTTTCTGGACAATTTCTATGATGATGCCAGATCAGAAGACATGAGAACGAAAATTACATCATTTACACAAGGCCCTACTGAAGCTTTCAAGGCTTCTTGGATCAGGTTCAAGTCTTATCAGAGGGACTGTCCTCATCATGGTTTCAGTCAGGTGCAATTGCTTGGGATCTTTTTCAGAGGCATTGACTGGAAATATCAGATGGCGTTGGATGCTTCAAGCAGTGGAAACTTCAATACCAACAGACCAGAGGAGGCGGTGAGACTGATTGAGAACTTGGTCTGCAGCAACAGCACTAAAAATGCAGACTTTCAGAGAATGAAACAAGCTGGTGCAGCTGATGGAAATCAGATTGCTGAAGTTAAGGCTAAGTTAGATGATATGCACAGCCTTTTGGTAGGGAAGAAGTCAGTTCACTTTGCTGCAGAAGTAGAGACTTTCGAAGCTCCAGAGGAAGTTGAGCAGGAGGATGTAAATTTCATCAACTCTGGCGGATTTCAGGGACAAAGGTATGGGAATCAGCAGTGAAACAGAGGATACAGCAACAACAATCAGAAAAACGCCCCTACAGGAGGACAGAACACGCCTGGTTTCACTCCTAGACCCCCTTTTCAGAAGACAGAGTATCAGAAGCCATTCCAGAGCAGTGGAAACTACAGAAACTATGGTTCTACTTCCTATCAACCAGCACCTCCACAAGAGAACAAAATGGAAGCAATGTTCGAACAGATTCTGGAAGGACAACAGAAGCTTACTGTGAACTTCAATGGCAAGATAGATTCGCTCTATCAGGACCTGAATGGGAAAATTGAGAGTCTGAACTCTCATATGAAGAAGCTTGATGTTCAAGTTGCTCAAACTGCAGGAGCTGTTCAGAGGCAAGAAAGATTTCTTCCAGGAAGAACTGATGCTAATCCCAAACACCACGTGAATGCCATCACATTGAGGAGTGGAAGGAACCTGCAACCAGTGTTGCAGAAGGATATAACCTCAAGAAATTTCGTGGGTGTAGAAGAGTATGAAGATGAAGAAAATTTTGCTGCAGAACCATTGGTGACGATCGTCACCAATAATGGGTGTCGCTCGTCACCCAATGAGGATAACCCCGAGCCTGATTCTTCACTTATTGGTGACGACCGTCACCAAGGGAGTGACGCTCGTCACCCAAATCCAATACTCGACCCCGACTTGTCCAAAGTGAGTGACGCTCGTCACCAGTCCAGTGACGCTCGTCACCAGACACCACATATTGCAGTTTCGCCTAAGACTTCAGATAATGCTAAGGAGACCGTGTATAAACCCAAGATACCCTATCCTAAGCATCCTAAGAAGTCTAAGCAGGAGCTTGAGGATGCCAGATGCAAGGCTATCATGGACAAGTTGGTGATAGAGATCCCATTGATTGATGCTGTAAGGATCACTCCTGTTATTAGGAGGTATGTGAAGAGAATGGTGACCAACAACTTGAGCCTTGAGGTTGGAGCTATGATGATCAACGAGCAGGTCAGTGCAGTGATTCAGAACAGAGTTCCAGAGAAGCTTTCAGACCCAGGAAGCTTTGTTTTAGAATGCACCATCTTCAATGACAAGTTTGAGAGGTCATTGTGTGACCTTGGTTCTAGTGTGAACCTCATGCCCCACTCTGTTGCAAAGAGTTTGGGGATGACTGATTTTAAAACTACAAGGATATCTCTTGTCCTAGCTGATAGATCAGTTAGAGTTCCTGAAGGGGTAATAGAGGATGTTCCTATCAAAGTAGGAGATTGTATGATCCCTACTGATTTTGTGGTTTTAGAGTATGGAGAAGAGCCCAAAGACCCCTTGATCCTTGGCAGACCCTTCCTGGCCACTGCAGGAGCTATTATTGACGTCAGGAAGGGTAGAATAGAGCTGAATGTTGGCGATTTAGTGATGAAATTCGAAATGGACAAGCTGATGAAAAGGCGAAGCATAGATGGACAGACTTTTTATGTTGATGTTCTCACAAACATTGCTGATCAGATCTTCCATGAGATGAGTTCAGATGACCCCTTGGAAAGGGCGTTGACCACTTCTACAGCTGAGTATGAGCATTTAGATGCTGCTGCAACAGGCTACACAAAGATGATGGATGCTACTGCACAAGTTATGCAACTGGTTGCACAGGATGAACTTGTCTCCACATCTGCAAAAGCCGCCACAATGGGTGACTGGTCAGCAGCAAAAGCACCAAAAGTTGAGCTTAAACAGCTCCCTGCAGGGCTAAGGTACGCATTCCTAGGAGAAAACTCTACCTATCCTGTTATTGTTAATGCTTCATTGAACAATGCAGAGCTCACCCTATTGCTAAGCAAGCTGCGAAAATTTCGCAAAGCTCTTGGCTATTCTCTTGATGACATTTCAGGTATCTCTCCAGACTTGTGCATGCATAGAATACACCTAGAAGATGAGTCGAAATCATCAGTTGAGCATCAGAGGAGGCTAAATCCGAATTTGCAAGATGTGGTCAAGAAAGAAATCATGAAGTTGTTGCAGGCTGGTATCATCTATCCTATTTCAGACAGTGCTTGGGTTAGTCCAGTGCACGTGGTGCCTAAGAAAGGAGGTGTCACCGTGGTCAAGAATGACAAGGATGAGCTGATTCTAACCAGGACTGTGACAGGACACAGGATGTGTATAGACTACAGGAAACTGAATGCAGCAACAAGGAAGGACCATTTTCCTCTACCTTTCATCGATCAGATGCTAGAAAGGCTGGCGAATCACAAGTATTACTGCTTCCTTGATGGGTATTCAGGCTTCTTTCAGATCCCCATCCATCTAGATGATCAGGAGAAGACCACGTTTACCTGTCCTTATGGCACTTTTGCCTATCGCAGAATGCCCTTTGGTCTGTGTAATGCTCCCGCAACCTTCCAGAGATGCATGATGTCGATTTTTACAGACATGATAGAGAAGTTTATGGAGGTGTTCATGGATGACTTCTCTGTTTATAGATCTTCTTTCAAGAGCTGTTTGGACAACCTGTGTGCAGTTCTGCAGAGATGCGAAGAGAAACACTTGGTTTTAAATTGGGAGAAGTGCCATTTTATGGTACAGGATGGTATTGTACTTGGTCACAGAGTCTCAGGAGACGGTATAGAGGTGGATAGGGCGAAAATTGAGGTGATGACAAGTCTGCAAGCACCTGATTCAGTCAAAGCAGTGAGGAGTTTTCTGGGACATGCAGGCTTCTACAGAAGGTTCATCAAAGATTTTAGCAAGATAGCACGTCCACTTACTGCTCTCCTCTGCAAAGATGTGAAGTTTGAGTTCACAGAAGAGTGCAAATCTGCTTTTGAACAGATCAAACAGGCGTTGGTTACAGCCCCTGTTGTGCAGCCTCCAGATTGGGACTTACCTTTTGAGGTAATGTGTGATGCCAACGATTTTGCAGTTGGAGCAGTGCTGGGACAGAGGAAAGACAAGAAACTCCACGCCATCTACTATGCAAGTAGGACTTTGGATGATGCTCAGAAGAATTATGCAACAACTGAGAAGGAATTGTTAGCTGTTGTGTTTGCTTTTGAGAAGTTCAGGCAGTATCTTGTTGGCTCCAAGGTCGTGGTTCATACTGACCATTCAGCACTGAAGTACTTAATGCAGAAGAAGGATGCAAAACCAAGGCTGTTGAGATGGATCCTGCTTCTTCAGGAATTTGATATTGAAGTGAAGGATAAGAAAGGGGTTGAGAATGGAGTTGCTGACCATTTATCCCGGATTCAGGCGAAGACAGTGTTCCCATCAATGATTTCTTGCCTGAAGAGAATGTTTACTTAGTGGAAACCAGAGAACAGGAGGAAAGTGTCGAAAACCTGCAGTTTTCACGAAACTACAGGGGAGTGACGAGCGACACCAGGGGGGTGACGCTCGTCACCAACCAAGACCATTTGCGACAAAAGTATACGAGCTAGGTGACGCTCGTCACCAACATTGGTGATGCTCGTCACCGATCTCCACACTTATCTGCGATTTGTGCAAGCTTGGGGAAAGCTTTTGCAGAGCCTGTTTATGCTTTACATGATCCAAAGAGACCCTGGTATGCTGATATTGCAAACTACCTTGCTGCAGAGGATGAACCACATGATTTTAAAGGATATGCTAAGAAGAAGTTCTTGAGAGAACTTAGGAGATTCTATTGGGATGAGCCATACCTCTACAAGCATTGTGCTGATGGTATTTACAGAAGATGTTTAGCAGAAGAAGAAGTTCAGGACGTGCTCTTCCACTGTCATGGATCAGACTATGCTGGACACTTTGCTACATTCAAGACTGTCTCTAAGGTTTTGCAGGCTGGATTTTGGTGGCCTACCATGTTCAGGGACGCCCAAGCCTTCATCACAAGCTGTGATGCTTGTCAGAGAAGAGGAAAAATCAGCAGGAGACATGAGATGCCACAGAACTTCATTCTAGAAGTTGAAGTTTTCGATTGTTGGGGTATTGACTTCATGGGACCTTTTCCCTCATCTTATGGGAATAGATACATTCTGGTTGCTGTTGATTATGTATCTAAGTGGGTAGAGGCGTTGGCTACTCCTACTAATGATGCTGCAGTGGTTTTGAAGCTGTTTAAGACCATTATCTTTCCCAGATTTGGTGTCCCACGGATTGTCATAAGTGATGGGGGTTCTCACTTTGTCAACAAGGTTTTTGACAAGCTGTTGAAGAAGTATGGTGTACAGCACAGAGTGGCCACGCCCTATCACCCCCAAACAAGTGGACAAGTCGAGGTTTCCAACAGACAGATCAAGCAAATTCTGGAAAAGACAGTTGGGAAAACAAGGAAGGATTGGTCTGCAAAGCTGGATGATGCATTATGGGCCTACAGGACTGCCTACAAAACGCCACTTGGGACTACTCCTTTCCACCTTCTCTATGGCAAGGCGTGCCATCTACCAGTAGAACTGGAGTTCAGAGCAGAATGGGCAATCAAGAAGCTGAATATCGATCTGAAACCTGCTGCAGAAAGGCGTTTGATTCAGCTCAATGAACTGGATGAGATTCGATATCTAGCCTATGAAAACTCCAAATTATACAAGGAGAGGACAAAGGCATATCATGATAAGAAGATCATCTCCAGGCATTTCGAGCCCAATGACCAGGTATTACTCTATAACTCTCGTTTACAGCTTTTTCCTGGTAAACGGCGTTCTAGATGGTCAGGTCCTTTCACTGTCAAAGAGGCTCTCCCACATGGTGCAATTGTCCTGATTAACTCCAAAGGAGAAGAGTTTATTGTCAATGGACAAAGGGTGAAGCATTACTGGGCACAAGCAGAGATTCCAGCAGGACACATTGTGTCTCTGAATCAGGCACCAGCTGTCTAAACAGCCAACCAAAGTCAAGCTAATGACTTTAAAAGAGCGCTTAGTGGGAGGCAACCCACTGGTAAGTTGTAGATATATTACTTAGTATTTATTTTTGTGCTTAGGATTATTAGTTAGAATTTTATTCAGCTAAAAAAAAAAAAAAAAAAAAAAAAAACGGTGACGATCGTCACCCTTATGGTGACGCTCGTCACCCATCAGAATCGAACACGGGACTTAAGCTTTTCTCTTCTTCTTCCTCGAGCACACCTGCAAAATAACCGAAACTAGTTAGAAAATAGGAATTTCATAACTTTTGATTTTCTTAACCAAATTGAGTGATTTAAGAGTCTAATCAGTGTGGATTTTACTCCTCTTTCTGAATATCAACTCAGTTTTTACGATCTGCAAGGTATGTTTTCGGAATCCCCAATTTTCAGTCCGCCATAGGTTTGGTAAAATCCGATTTTTGACTTGATTGGCTTGATTTAACTGTTGAATCATGGTTAGTTAGGTTGTATTAGAGGAATGGAACCATCTTTGTGAGCTTTTATCGGTTGATTGCACTATTTTGAATTTTCGAGTTCATGATGAAAGTTGCAAAAATCTGGAAATTTTGGGTGATTTAGGTTGAACTGATGCTTGAATTGTGTTCTTGGTAGTATAGAGATTAATCGCCATTAGCTATTTGATCCTGTTTGGTTGATTTTTCGAACTTTGAAAAATTTGCTAACTTTTGAGATGGTTTTGGTCGATTTTGGTAATCAATTTGCAGATGCCTCGTCAAGAGAAAAGACTAAGACAAAGCTCGTCTTCCAGCACTGCAACAGGGTCTACAGATTCCTTCAGTCAGCACCCGGTTTGCAGGCCCCCATGGCCCAAACGAGAGGATCGGAAAATAGCCTCGGAGATGGCTTGGGCAGGGACTCCGAAGCAAGAAGTGGCTCGGGATACCTGTGTATTCCGTGATATTCAGGAGGAGTGGGATGAGTATGACACGCTGTTCTACAATGCGTGGCTAGGAGTTAAGATTATCCCTACTAGGCTCGCGGATCCTGCTGTTCTGCAGATGATGGGGATCTTTGAGGAGGTTTATGAGATTTTAGAGCGCATTGGCATGGGGACTATGCCTTTCCAGCAGTACGACTTGTACCCAGATTTGGTCCGCCAGTTTCTCTCTACAGTTCGCGTCTACTACGCGAATGAGCTGGCGAAGCGTGCTCAGGAAGGCACTATGACATTTCTGATCCGAGGGATTCGATACCGGATCAGTCTGATGGAGCTTTGTGGGATCTATGGCTTCTCTGACCATCCCACAGGCGTTCTCCTTCCCTCTCAGTGGACCCATATGAGGACATTCTGGTCTAAGTTCGGGAATGGAGTCTACGATAACAAGACCAGCACGCAAACAGAGGTTAGACATCCGGTTTTGAGGTACCTTCTGCGCCTCTTTGGTCATACTATTCTGTGCAAGTCTGCGCCCAGCAAGACTCGAGTTAGCGAGCTGATTCTCCTTTACTACGGACTTTATGAGATGCTGGATGATTCGATACCAGTTGATAGTATCGTTCGCGCCAACTTAGGTGCTGTTTTCGCTGAGCATTTGGTCTCTTTGAAGACCAAGCCATTCACCAGTCCAGGGGAGAAGACTGAGAGTGTGGGCAGCTTGTTGACACCGATCTTCCATCATTTCCAGATCGATGTTACCCCTTGCAGTCTGCGCAGTGATAGATCGCTTATGGATGAGCAGTATCTGCGCCATGTCACTTGGATGAAGACCGGAGTTGTCTGGACTTTTACTACTACTTTTGGAGAGTATGTTGGCATTAAGTTGCCACAGAGAGCACTCACTACTATCCAGACAGACCCACGCCAGCTATTCTTCATGCCAGCACAGACTCTTCTGCGCCCCTTGACTCTGCGCCCTGCTCGAGCTGCTACAGCTGGTCCCTCTGCTTCTACTGCTGCTGCTACTGATGCTGGACCTTCTACGCGTCAGAGTGACTCTTCTGCTGCCTTCAGGCGTCCTCCACGACCACAGACACCCATGGATATGGCTGCTTTTCAGGAGTATGTCATTGATAGCTTTGAGGGATTCTGGGATGCTGTTGCTACACTTAGCAACTGTGGTTGTGTCCGCCCCCACTACACTACTGAGCCTTGTGAGGATGAGGATTGAGGCTTCATTATCTGGTTACTTGTTCCTTTTTCCCTTTTTATTTTTCCTTCTTTTGAGTCATTTTTATGTTTCTTTTGAGTCAGTTGTCAGTTTCTTTGATGATGTTTTGTGAGATTGTTGAACTAGGTTATTATTGCTATGTTTGGATGTTGTTAGTTATGTGTTTGAATGCTCAAAAAGTCTAACTTTCGAGTACACACGCAAACACTTCGTTAATTAACATCTAACATAAGATTTATGCAATACAGGTCGTGGTGACGCTCGTCACCAGATTGGTGACGCTCGTCACCCGACCCCACGCGAGGTAACACTTTTCTGACTTGGTTTTTCGACTTCTTATTCATTTTTCTGACCAACTCTTGGCTTAATAACACTGGGGACAGTGTTGTTCAAGTCTGGGGGAGGTCGTTACTGACATTGTGTGCTTTGTGTCATGTTTATAGAGTCTTAAAGTTGAGTCAAAAACCTGTTTTTCTAGAGCCAAAACTTTTGAAACTGTTAGTTTTTCTTGGAACTAGCCATAGGACGTTTTTGCTGATAAGAACCATTGCCACAGTAGTTGATTACAAGTCTTACTAAGTTGAAAGTCATAGGTAGATCAGTCTAGCAATGAAGGTTTAGGTTCTTAGAGAATCTGGAAAATTTGCTGTTAGCTCCACCTTAATGAACTTTAAATTTCTTGTCTTGGTGATTGATTCTTATTGATCTTGATTCTCTCTTTAAGCACTGACAATAAGGTTAAAATACAGTCTCTCTTTGATTTTCCCTGATGTAGTTTTTAAAAGAAATTAAGTCCAAAGAGTGGTGCATTCATGACCCTGTCTCCTCACAAGGAACAACAGTAGTGAACACACTCATGAACCTGTCTCCTCACAAGGAACACAAGTATTGAGTAGCACCATATCTTAGACTGTAAAAGTTGAGAAAAAAAAAAAGAAGTGAAAAATCGAAAATATCCTAAGAAAAAGATTAAGGGAAGAGAAAATAGGAGAGTTGTGTTGAGATTGATTTGTTCAGTTGTTAGGAAGGGAAAAGAATCTGTAAAGTGATTAAGATGATAGAGCCTTGATGAGACTTCACACTTAGATAAAAATAAGGAGTTAACAGTAGAAATTTCGGATTTCTTGAAGGGATTTGGACTGGACTTGAGAGATTTGCTAAGCTTGTGATGATTAGACTGAAATTTGATCTTGTGTTGACTATGTAGTATGTGGATTTGAAAGTTTTAACTAGTGTGGTGTTCCTGATGACTGACTGACTGTTTCTTGTTTTCAAACCTCGACCTTATTCTTTGTCTAATGTTTGCTTGAGGGCAAGCAAAAGCTAAGTCTGGGGGAGTTGATATATCATGGTTTTTATGGTTTTTAACCATGATATAAGTCCTTTTTATTGAGTCTTTTTGGTCTTTTTAGAGTCCTAGAAGAGTCTTTGCAGGTTAAAGCATGTCTGGAGCATAATTGGAGATATTGGAACCTTCTGGAGCATTCTGAGTTGAAGCCACGAAGTACCAAGATCGAAGCAGAAAGTATTCACTAATGGTGACGATCGTCACCCCATTGGTGACGCTCGTCACCCAGATAGGAAGGAGCGTGGCTATTTGTTAAAAGTATCAAGAAGAATTGCAGAACTTACCCAGAAGTTTCCTTTATTTATATGAAGACCCCAGATCGTGTTTAGTCCCTATATATTAGGTTTTTCAGCCACTGTTGGCAAGAATCTTAGTTTTGAGAATTGAGAGAGCTAGAGAGAGATTTTATTCAGAGATTTTTGGGGAGACAAATCCTGTACTCTTTAGAGAAGATTTCGAACCCCCTTTGTTTTCTACTCTTTCTCTTAATGCAATTTTATTCAGTTATGTTTTGTGATCTCATAATCATGTCTGAGTAATCTGCTAGTTAAGTTAGGGTTTTTCAAAGGTTGAGGAAAAGAGTGTAGAATCGCTATCTGTTAGGAATATCTCAAGGTTTTTCATCTCTGCTTGCTTTAAAATCGAATTTCTGAGACACATCATCTAGGAATCCGAAAATCATAGGTTGTTAAATATTTGTGAGAGCATTATTCATAACCTGAACTAGTATTTGATGAGCAAAACAACTTAGTACAAAGAGATTTGGCTTAGGAGTTTTGTAAACAATTGAATCTGATCATTCCTGCATACTTAGGTTGTTAGGGTTTGCAAAGAGATTTGAAACTCTGTGATCTAGGTATAGATAACTTCTACAATGAGAATTGATTAGTTATGCATTAGAGATTCATGTTTAAAAACGGTTCTTAATCATTCCTGATTCCCTGCACTCTGCATTCTTGGATTCATACCTGCGAATTACCCTAGCTTAGCGCTTTTAGTCTTCCTGAACTTAGAACATATCATACCATCGTTTGCTTATTTCTAATTATTCATTCGCATTACATACATCATATTTCGCTTAGCTTAGTCCAAATCTATAATTGATAGTGTAGTTAGCATTACTCTCTTGGGATTTCGATACCCCTTATACTACATCTGCTTGCTGTGCACTTGCAGTAGTTTTTATTTGGGTAAAACCTGAACCCTATCACTGACCGATACTGACCCAGCCCGAACCTGTTTTTAATTACGCTTTTGCCATTACTCTAGGGCTTTCTTCTCTAGGCTATAAATAGCCTCTTTATCCAGATTTTCGACAAGTCTTGTCAAAAATACTGTTCTTGAGCATTTTCTTTAAGTTTGTAAAACAATTTCTTTGCTTTGTTTAATATAATCAAGTATTTGATTTAATATTTCTTTAATCTTTTTTTTAATCATGATTGGCATCCTTTCCCTTTGTGATTTGGTGTTAAACATGATTATGAGTGAGTAGTTATCTTAGGGTTTCTAGATGTGGTAGATTAGGGGGATTTAAGGCTTGATTAAGGCTTGTTAAGTGCTTCAGTTTATGGGTTCCTCTATATTCATCTGTTATGCATGCTAGATTAGTCTTGATCAAACTTGTCTATGTTGTTAGCTTTCTCTTATGCCCACCAAGTGTTTGATGAAATGCTGATCATGTTTAATAGAGGATTTGCTGGCCTTGGCTCAAGAGATTGACAATTTGAGGAGCATTTTGACTTGAATAGAGTTGTTTAATCTTGCTTGCTTGATGTTTTAGCACTAATGAGAGTTAGTTCTTGTCAGAATGTTTAGCAAAGGGTTATTTGCCAAGAGATTAGATCTAACTAGCTTAACTGTGAACTCTATGTCTAGGAATCATCATTGCTTGCTTACTTGCTTGATCAATGTAGTTTGAAACAGCCTTAGTTAATATCTGAAATTCCCCAAAGTCAATAACCACATGTAGGAACTTGCCTTTCTCTTATTTGAATCTCGGATTTGCTCTGTTTTACTCTGTTTTTCTTGCTTAGAACTGCTTAGTTTGCTTTTGCTTTCACTTTGTTTGCTGCTTGTTTCACTTAGGTTGCTAGAACTGTTGCTTAGGCAACAAAACCAATTCTCTGCTTGCTTGACTTAGAGATTTTACTCTCAACTCTTCTGTTTTCAACTCTTCCCAAATAGATTGACATAAAACTCATACTACAACTGACTAGTACAAGGGTGATTGGGACAAGAACTCACAAAACTTATGTCAATTTGGCGCCGTTGCCATTTGGGAATCATTTTGAATCATTAGAGTTTATAGAATCTTTAAGATCAAGTTTTTACTTTTCTTGGGTTACTAACTCTGTTTTCAAGTGTTCTCATTTCAGGTGAGTTGCAACAAAATATCAAGATGGTGTACTTTGAAGACACTACCTACAGCAACTTCTGCCAAGAGCTTCTACCTATGCATTACTTTAAAGAGAGCTACACTCCTTCCCACACTCAAGACCAACCCTATATTCCTACATCTGGATCAGCTGACATTAGGAGCATGATCATGGTCAACATCAATCTCCAAACCATTGGAACTATGGGGAAGAACAAGAGATTTGCTGAGCTGCACAACATGATAGATTATGTTCACAATGACCTTCATGCCAAGTTTGATGACCTGGATTCAAGGATACATCTCTTGGAGAACAGCCAAGATGAGGCACACACACCAAGACTTTAGGACACTCTTCCTCAGCAAGCTGCACACAAACCTCAGGAATACTGCCACTTACTTACTAAAGAGGCAGAGGAAGCAGAAGAGGAATTCACTGATGAAGATGCTTCATTGGAAGAGCTGGGCATCACGATCCAAGAGATGATATTCCATATAGACAGGATGGGGGTTGACTATGGAGGAGAACCCAGAAGAAGTAACATCAGTGATGAAGAAGCTCAGGAAGTTGTAGGGACGTTCCTTCGTGGCTTTGATGAACACTTGAACAGAGAAGAAGAACAGGAACGAGCAGCACTGGAAGCTGCTCAGAAAGAGGGGGCTGAGGAAACCCCAGCTGCTATAGAAGAGACCCCCACACCAAAGCACACTGATGCTGATGAAGAGGCACTAGAGACACACCATGATTTGATGGTTTTGTCTCACAACACTCCTCAGGACTCTAAGGAACTCTACCATAATCAAGTGGGAAATTCTTCAAGCACTACTGCAAAAGGTAAAGAACTCTCAGCTCAAGACTGTAAACCACCAGTCTCCTACCCCACAATGCACTTCACCAAAGCTAGAATGGAGATGTACACAAAGTTCAAGCAAGACATAGAAGATGCTGGAATACAACTCCCACATGGCACCACTTTGCTAGAAGTGAAACATCAAATCAGGTTCCTGAAAGAAGTTTTTGACAAGCTGGAAGTGGTGGAACCAATCCTTGTGAATGTGGGGGCTGACATGAATATAAGCAAGATGATCAAGTCATTGCCAAAACTCACAAACCCAGGAAAGTTCCTCATCACTTGTGAGCTGGAGATGCTTGAAAATGTCAAAGCCCTATGTGATTCAGGATCAACTGTCAATGTTATGTCTCTCCATCTTAGCCAAACTCTGGGAATCAAGAAGCTGGTGCCGTCCAGGACTTCCATCACCTTTGTGGACAACACTTCGACAAAACCTTTATGCATGGTGAATGACTATCCTGTGAAGATTGGAGAATGCCTAGTTCCAACAGACTTAGAAAACATATTCCAAAGAGGTGCCACTTCTTCTACGTACTCCATTCTTGGCAACAGCAGGAGCTCAGTTAGACTTCAAGAGTGGTTCTGTAATTTTGGAGAATGTTGATGAGTTCAAAGTCTACAAGATTGACTCTCCTTCCATAGCTTTCTGTGGAGCAGCTGAGCAAGAGGATTACTACTGGAAGCTCCCAGATAGTTTGTATGATGCTATGAACCCCACTATGAGCATGTTGATGAGTGATGCTTTCCTTACTGAACCAAACAAGAGTCAGACCACAAAGTTGAAGCTTGAGGAAAGTTTGAAGGATATCGACAACTCAACAGCCAAGGAAGTGACACCTTCAGCCACACCAAATGCCAAGAATAAAAGGCATAGGATGTCAGCTCAAGAGAAACACATGCAACTATCAAAGGGAACATGGGTCTGGAGGAAGAAAGAGGTAGGAGCACCAGCTCCATCCACCTCTACTCACAACTAAAGAGCTAATCAAAGTCAAGCTTAGTGACTTTAAACAAGCACACTTGGGAGGTAGTCCCATGGTATCCTTTTGTATATATTATGCTTTCTAGTTTATCTTTTATGCTTTGTTTTAGTGTATAGAAACAGGATTTCGAACTGGGTTTGAGAAAGTCTGAAAGGGGACAAAGAATAGGTGTATTCTGGCTGATATCGATCATTTGTATCAGTCATGACAGACCGATACACAGATTTTCGGTCATCAGTATCGATCATGTTTGACCGACATCAGTAGAGCGAGTCTACACCAGTCAACATATCAGTCACTTGTGACCGATATGGAAAGAAGTTTTGAAAGCAGGACAAATTTCGGTCATTCATATCGACCATACTTGATCGACATAAACACACCGTATGATTTTCTGTCCAGTGTGTCGATCACTGGTGATCGATGAGGTTCTTGGAATCATATCGGTCACCAGTATCGATCACTCATGATCGACACAATCATGCCGGATGTATTTCGGTCAAGTGTGTCGATCACTGATGACCGATACTAATCCCAGGAAGCACATCAGTCTCCAGTGTCGATCACTCATGACCGAAAATGCAATTTTGGTCAGTAATATCGGTCATGAGTGACCGAAACTCCATCCGAGGTAAGTATCTCAACTTTCAGAAATTTTTACTTCCTTTGGTTTGTAGCCAAGGGAGTTTGAATTTTTAAATGGGATTTCTTCCTACCTGTTTCTTAGCTTCTGAACACTTTTGTTTTTGTCCCCCACACTTTTGATTCCTTATGTTCCCTCACCGACCTTTGATTCCTTTGGTTTCCTCTCTTCTCTCTCTATTTAAGCAACAACTTTCTTCACTTCTCTTCACACTTAAACTCACTCTTCTTCTCACCTAAAGCTCGAAACAACTAGTTCATTTTCTTTTTGATTGCTTTCTCTAAGTGTTTAGAAGCTCACTAAAGGTTTGCTTCCTAAACTATCTCTCTTTGCTCTTACTCTTTTCTTATGTTAAAAATCGCTTAGTAAGAAGTTTTTAAGAGCAAGTAGTGTTTAATTTTGATTGTTGTGCTATGGTTTTGCAATTTGGATTTGTTTTGAAATATCAAGCTAGATGTTGAAGTTCTGTTTAATATCTATTTATCTCATTGCTTGTTCATCTTCATCCTTTTGCAAGATCATCATCTCTTTTGCCTAAGAACCATTTTGCTAGAATGTCATGCATAGTTTACCTTTTGTGCATTCTAGCTTATTTAGTTGCTAGCTTTTGATCTCTTCTTGCTTTGAATAAGTTTAAGCTTGTTGTTAGGACTTGTTAGACTTTTTTTAGCTTAAGGAGTTTCACCATTAAAAGCTTCCAACTATTTGGTTCTTCAGCTTTTATTCTTTCACTTACCTTGTTTTCAAGCTTTGGTTTTGAAGGTACCTTGTGAAGAACAAACATAGCTGCTGGGAAAAAGGGAAAAGCACCTCAGGAAGCACCAACATCACCAACAGTAAGGCAAGAAAAAGGAAAGGGCAAAGCTGTTGAGACTTCATCTAAGGCCGCTGGAAAGAGGCCAGCTAAGGATAAAAGCGCCAAGCAGAGAGGCAAGGGAAAAGCTGTTGAGGAACAAGTTCCACCCATGAAGTACAGTGCTAGGGAACTCATGGAGGGATTCAATAGATGCACCTTCAAGCCAACAAGATATCCATGCGCCTCCACAATGAAGGAGCTGGGAATCTATGAAGATTGCATCTGCACGTTTGAACATATAGGGCTTGCAGAGCTATTACAGCCTCTCCCATCATATGAGCGCTTCACTCATCAATTCCTCTCAACCCTCAAGGTGGTTTATTATGAGAAAAGTGAGCTCCCTGACCATGATGGATGGATCTCTTTCAAGCTTGGAAAACAGAAGTTCAAAATCACATTTCAAGAACTCTCTAGGGCGCTGGGGCTAAGTACCTACTTTCAAAGAGGGAAGAAGTTCTTAATCCATGAATCACAGTACACAAGGTTTTGGGAGGCAATTGGAGTAGGGGAATTCAAAGCTGGGGCTACAAGGAACCAACACTTGAAGCATCCTGCAGTTAGATATGCACACAAGGTGCTTGCAAACACATTCTTTTCAAGGAAAGAAACCTCACACCTAACTGGCAAGGAGTGAGACTTCCTCTAAAATGGATTGTACACTGGTCCAAGCACCAGCAGATGTGCAGTGAAAGTTCATCCACCAAGCAAGCTCCCATGCCTTGTAAGACTGTTGATGGAGCAGCTGCAAACATACCAGAGCTGGATTGTCAACAAGGGAAGAAGGGAGAAGAATCCACAACTGCACATTGGAGGATTTGTGACAGCAATTATAATAGCTTGTGATATGAACCTTGAGGAGCATGCTGAAGATGCTTTAGCTCATGTCTGGATAGATATGGAGTATCTGAAGAGAAGTCATTTTCTTGAGAAGAGTGTTCAGGGCAAGTATGTTTATCAATTCCACAACAATCACTTAGAGCAAGTCAGAGTCCTTCTCCCAAACCCAAGGCTAACCTCCTTCACCACATTAACAAACATCAACTTCAACTTGAGTGAGGAGGAGCTCTACACAGGCGGCCCTATTCCTACAGTAGAAGAAGAAGAAGACAGTGAAGAAGAAAAGGAGCACGCTGAAGAGATTAGAGAAGAAGGAGAAGAAGAACAATGGAATGCTACAGCTGGCGCTGAAGGCCAAGGAGGAACCTATGAAGAAGATGAGCTTGAAGAAGAAGAAGTGTTGAACTACAGCTCAAGGCAGTTCCACTTCCAGCCCTATGAAGCTCCCAACCAAGGAAGCTCTTTGAGAGCAGCTCATGAGCACATCAACACACTCCAGAAGTGGTGCAAGTGGCAAGACAAAGCCATCAAAGGGCTTATGAAGATGGTGAAAGGGAAGTTCAGGAAGAACAAGGCTACATCAGCAAAAACTTCCCACCACAGCCACACCCAAGAGCTCAACTCTCAACAAGAAGAGCAAATTCACCAAGCTGAGCCAACTGAAGAGGAGGAAGCTGTATGGAACCCCCATGGAAGACACTCATTCCATGCACAACCGAGTGATCAATGAGGTACATGGGCACAATCAAGGGCCTCATCTTATGAGCCAAGATCCCATGTTCCATCAGCTTGGGAGGCGCCAAACCCCAACCCCTCTGAAGTTCAAGAGACATGTCAATGGCGCACACAAGGAACTTCTTCACAAGCTGAGAAACTATGGTCAAGCTGGGTTCAACCACCTCAAGAAGCAGAGCATTCCACTCAAGTCTATGAGAGAAGGAAGAGGAGAGCTAGCAAGTCTCCACAAGCCTCAGGATCATCTCACAACTCCTACCATTAAACCAAGTACCACATCCTTTCCATTGTTTTATACCATTGCATCTTTTTATTTTTGTAATATATTTTGTTGCTTCTCTCTTCCATTGCTTTCATTACACAAGGGACTGTGTAATTTAAGTGTGGGGGAGAGATTTGGGGTTTGAATTTGTGTTCTGTTTTCTTAATATTTCTTTTTCTTTTCATTTTGAGTCTCATGCATATCATGCATACATGTAAGGCATAGAAAAACACAAAAAAAAAATCGAAAAAGTTTAAAAAATTTTGCATTTTTTGCAAACCAAAAAGAAAGCATGTAGTTGCATTTCATTCTTCTAGGATTGAGTCTAGTGTTGACATGTAGGTTGCATTGCATTTGCATAGGGCATTATGATGAATTTTCCTTGTAAAGTGCTTAGTGTTTAGAGATGATTTCAGTTTTTAAGTGCTTAGTTGTTTGATGCATCATTTGATTGCTAGAAGTTAAGGCTGAACCATGCTTAGATTGCTAGATTTGGTCTTCTCATCTCATTCTGAAAGCATTTGTTCTCTGAAAATCAACTCTATCAACTTGAACTTTAATTTGGACTTTTAATTATCATGTCTTATGCATTAAAAAGTGATTACATGGCTACCATATACATATTTGGATCATCTTTCTCCTTTCTACCACTCTTGTTGATCCAAATAGCTGATCCTCATAATTATGGGACAGTTACATCCTCATCCTTAACCAAAACCTCCTTTTGAGCCTAAACACTATTGTGAGAGCTGTGAGGCCTTTGCATTGCATTTTCGATTTTGTCTTTGCAAAAAGTGTTCGAAATAAGGCTGGCAATGATTAGCTTTCTTGTAGATATCAGCTTGCATCTTGAGCTTGATTCTAGGATAGGAGTTTTGGGGTTTAAAAAGGGTAGTGTAAGTGGTTTGAACTTCATGTTTATATGTTTTGAAAGAAAAGGAAAAAATCTGAAATGATAGAAAAGGGGAAACAGTTTAGTATTGTGGTTAAGTAAAGGGAATAAAAGCTCTAAGTTCAAAAAGAAGAATTGGCGCCAACAACAATGCTTAGAGGGGTCCAAAAGAAGAAAAATCTGACCAAGGAGAAATCAACCAAAGGTGATGAAGGTGCCAACACAACAAAGAAGAGCAAGTCCCAACCAAAAAGAAGCAACCACACAAGCAAAAAGAAGAAGTTTCCCCAGCCATGAAGATGGGTAAAGGGTAGAGTTTAGGAAATGGTAGACTTAGAGGGTTCACTCTTGGGTTTAGAAATGCTTATGACTCATCTTTGGGAAATAAGGGTAGATGAGAGCTTTGAATTGCATGCATAAGTGTGCTTTTACCTTTAGCATTTTGCCTAAGATGAAGTCTTTTCATCGAGTGATCCTTTATGTTTTTGAAACCCTGTGCTTGAATGTGATCATCCTTATCTCATAACCTTACCCTTTTCAACCAAATGTCTTCACTTGATTTGCATAAGTATGATTCATGTTCTGATCTTAATTGAATGTGAAAGAGTTGATTGATTTGAGCATTTGCCTAAGTTGAGATTTGAGACTATTTTGAAACATGATGAGCATGCCTAGGATCTTTAAAGTATAACTAATTATGTTTGCATCCTACAACTAGGCACTTGAGCATTGAAACCATCTCTTTACCTTTGCACTTTTGGAATCTGAATGCCCACTTCAAACCTCACTCTCCCATTTGTTCTTATTTGCTTGAGGACAAGCAAAAGGCAAGTGTGGGGGTGTTGATATCCCTTGTATTTACACCATTTAGGGCTGCATTTAGTACATCTTTTGGTCCTCTTTTGCATGTTTTCCCTTTGCTTTTTTCCTATTTTCTTCTCCTTTTAGACTTAGGTTGCATTTAGAATATAGTTTGCATTTTGGATGTTTTTAGGTGCTTTTGGAGCTAAAAGGAGCTTGGAGGAGTTTTGGGAATGATACAAGATGCTAGCTGGGCAAAAGGGAGCAAGAAGGATCACAGCAGAAGATCTCTGCAGAAGTTTTCCGTCAGAGCACAGAGAGTATCGGTCAAGGATAACCGATACGGAGCAGTATCGATCACCAGTATCGGTCAAGTGTGGTCGACACAAACACACCGGATGGATTTCGGTCATATGTGTCGATCACTCCAGACCGATAGGGATCCATTTCGGTCACTGAAGACCGACACAACTGACCGATACTGACCCAGCTCGAACCTGTTTTTAATTACACTTTTGTCATTACTTTAGGGCTTTCTTCTCTAGGCTATAAATAGCCTCTTTATCCAGATTTTCGATAAGTCTTGTCAAAAATACTGTTCTTGAGCATTTTATTTAAGTTTGTAAAATAATTTCTTTGCTTTGTTTAATATAATCAAGTATTTGATTTAATCTTTCTTTAATCTTTTTTTTAATCATGATTGGCATCCTTTCCCTTTGTGATTTGGTGTTAAACATGATTATGAGTGAGTAGTTATCTTAAGGTTTTTAGATGTGGTAGATTAGGGGGATTTAAAGCTTGATTAAGGCTTGTTAAGTGCTTCAGTTTATGGGTTCCTCTCTATTAATCTGTTATTCATGCTAGATTAGTCTTGATGAAACTTGTCTAAGTTGTTAGCTTTCTCTTATGCCCACCAAGTGTTTGATGAAATGCTGATCATGTTTAATAGAGGATTTGCTGGCCTTGGCTCAAGAGATTGACTGTTTGAGGAGCATTTTGACTTGAATAGAGTTGTTTAATCTTGCTTGCTTGATGTTTTAGCACTAATGAGAATTAGTTCTTGTTAGAATGTTTAGCAAAGGGATATTTGCCAAGAGATTGGATCTAACTAGCTTAATTGTGAACTCTATGTCTAGGACTCACCATTGCTGGCTTACTTGCTTGATCAATGTAGTTTGAAACAGCCTTAGTTAATATCTGAAATTCCCCAAAGTCAATAACCACATGTAGGAACTTGCCTTTCTCTTATTTGAATCTCGGATTTGCTCTGTTTTACTCTGCTTTTCTTGCTTAGAACTGCTTAGTTTGCTTTTGCTTTCACTTTGTTTGCTGCTTGTTTCACTTAGGTTGCTAGAACTGTTGCTTAGGCAACAAAACCAATTCTCTGCTTGCTTGACTTAGAGATTTTACTCTCAACTCTTCTGTTTTCAACTCTTCCCAACTGGATTGACATAAAACCCATACTACAACTGATTAGTACAAGGGTGACTGGGACAAGAACTCACAAACCTTGTGTCTGATGCCCCTAAACCCACGTCTCGAAGTTGATGTGTTTGATGTTTGGAGCATAGACTTCATGGGACCATTTCCCTCTTCTTATGGAAACAAGTATATCCTTGTGGCAGTGGACTATGTGTCAAAATGGGTGGAAGCAATAGCTAGTCCCACAAATGACGCCAAGGTTATGCTTAAGCTCTTCATGTTAATCATCTTCCCATGGTTTGTTGTTCCAAGATGTGTTATAAGTGATGGAAGAAGCCACTTTATGAACAAGGTTTTTGAGAGCTTACTCAAGAAGAATGGTGTGAAGCATAAGGTTGCTACTCCTTACCATCCTCAAACCAGTGGTCAAGTGGAAGTATCTAACAGAGAAATCAAGGCTATCTTGGAGAAAACTGTGGGGATAACAAGGAAAGACTGGTCTCACAACCTGGATGATGTTCTTTGGTCATATAGGACAGCCTTCAAGACACCTATTGGAAGGTCACCATTCTCACTTCTATATGGTAATGCCTGCCATCTTCCTGTGGAACTGGAGTACAACAAGGCTGATGAACTTTGATATCAAGACTGCCCAAGGGAAGAGGCTTATCAACCTTCATTAGCTGGAATCAAATCATCTAGAAGCATTTGAAAGCTCCAGGATTTACAAAGAAAGAACCAAAGCCTTCCATGATAAGAAGATAAGACCTAAGAGCATCTGTAACGCAGAGCTGCTAAAAAAGCCCTTAATTTTTTTTTATTATTAAATTTTTGCCACGTCAGCGTAGAGTCGACTCTACAGTCTCTGCACAGAGAGACGCCTCTGCGCTTCAGTCTTGCCATGTCATTAAAATTATTATTATTTTTTTAAGAGCTTGGGAAAAGCTCTGCGTTACAGATGCTCTAAGGACTTCAAAGCTGGAGACAAGGTGATGCTTTTCAACTCTAGGCTGAAGTTATTTCCTGGAAAGCTCAAGTCCAAATGGACAGGATCTTACAAGATTAAAGATGTACTTCCTTATAAAGCTGTGGCATTATTCACCAAGGAAGGAGCAGAATCTACAATGAATGGGCACAGGCTGAAGCCATACATGGCTAGTGACACCCTTGGAGATTATACAGACATTCACCTCCAAGAAACTCCGGCAATCTTGTTAGCTATTCCTATGTTATCCTTGTAATTATTATTTGCTTTCTCATGTTTTTCTTGTTTATTTTAGTGCACAGGAGTGCCTTTAGGCACCAGGTTTGAGATCAGGAAAGAAAGGTTGAATTACATAGAAGGGAGAGCTCGGAGAGGGGTCATAACAAACAGCATATTGGTTTGCTCAGGCAGGTACGGGTGATATCGAGCTATACATCAGGTTACCTAGCCCGATGTCGAGCAGAGCAAAGCTGGTACCAACCTATGTACCGATCGCACATGAGTCGATATGTAGAGGGGAGTGACGTATCGATCCGTGTATCGGGGAGCAACCAAGATGCCACGAAGAGGCGTCAAGGCATACCAGCCTACGCATCAGGTTAGTCAGCTCGGTACGAGTAACCCAGGAGAGTATCGATCAACGTATTGATGTCCCACCCCGATACCCACCACCTCCGGGGTGTATCGACCACTGTACCGGGCATTTACCCCGATATCGACGACACTTACACATGTAAGTCCTCCCTAACAACTTCCTCCCTGACCTCTCTTGCACTGCCTTTCTTCCATACATCATTTATAGTTGTTTAACCCTTCTCTATAACTTTTATTACACAGAGGACTGTGTAATTTAAGTGTGGGGGAGGGTATTGCATTTGACTTTGTGTTTTGTTATTGTATTCTCTCTTTTTAATATTTGAGTCCCATGTATCTATGACATATAAAATCCATAAAAGTATCAAATTTTTGGGAACCAAAAAGAATCATTCAGGTGCATATGCATCATTAAGATTGAGTCTAGATGCATCTCATGTAGCTTTGCATACATTTTCATAGGGAGTAATGATAAACACTTATTAAGATGTCCATATTTAAATTGTTTTCAGTGCCTTGGTTATTTGTTGTTTGGTTGAATAGTAATGAGTCTGAAATTAAGGTTGCACCATGCTTTGAATTCTCGCATTGACACTCTTGTTTTATGCTGAAGCTTGCTGTGATTTGATTCCAACTCTATCTATTAGAACCTTAATCTTGACTTGTAATTATCTTGCTTATGTTTTGAAAAGTGATTGCATGGCTACCATATACATATTTGGACTTTCTTTCTTCATTTTTACCCCTCTTGCTAGTCCAAATAGCTGATCCTTATCATTAAGGGACAGTTTACCACACCATAACCCTAACCTCCTTTCAAACCTAAACACTATCTTGTGAGTGTGAGACCTCTTTTGAATGAACTAACCATAAAGTGAGACCTCTTTTGAATGAACTAACCATAAAGTGTTAGGTTGGCACTACAAGGATTGATTGCTATATAGAACTGGCTCTTCTCTTTGAGCTATACATAGGTTAGGATGGTAGTTATAGGTTTGGGTGGATTTGGGTTTCATGTTGATCAAAAGAAGAGTGTGAAAGAAGAAAGAAGAATACAAGGAAAGAAGAGGGAACAAGCAAGAAGCTCAGCATGTGTGGAACCAAATAAGCTCAAAATTGGTGCCCATTATGAAGAAGGAATCTCAGCAACAAACAACAAAGAAGGCACAAAAGCCTAACGTATCAAAGAGGTGAAGCAAATGAGACTTCCCATTAAGCAAAGAAGGCGCCAACAAAAAAGGAGTACAAAGAAAACCACAATATGGAGAAAGAAAAAGAAGAAATTTCCCTGAAAAGTGATGATCAATTGTGAAGGGTGAAGTAAGAGTTTTGAGAAAAGGGTAGCTAGGATCTGGGATTTGGTTTGGGTTATAAAGTTGGGGTTTAGAACATCTTAGGTATTGGGTAGATAGTAATATGTCCTTGTATGCATGAGTTGTGATTGACTTTTAGCATTATGCCTAATTTCATTCATTTTTGAGAGATCCCTTGCATCTGAAAACCCACATTAAAATAGATCATTTTCATCTCTTAGCCATGTCCTTGAACAAAATGCTTTCACTTGATTTACATGAGCAAGAGCCATTAGTAACAATCAATGAATGCTAAAGAGTTTGTTGATTTGAATGCCTGTGTAGGCTACGCTTGAGTTTATTGTTTGTTATGATGAGTATGGCTAAAGCCTTTGAAGTAACACAAATTCTATGCATCTTAGAACATATAACTTGGGCATTCAATCAATTTTTTCATTGACATCTTTAGTTTTGAGATCCCATCTTCAAACCTCTCTCTCTCAATTGGCTTTGTTTGCTTGAGGACAAGCAAAAGGCAAGTTTGTGGGGACTTGATATACACTATATTTACTCTTTTATATGCATACATTTAGTATTAGTTTCAGCATTTAAGCACCCTTTCTTGCATGTTCCTATCCTAATTGCATCCATTTAAGACTTAGAGTATAGTTAGGAGCTGCATTGCATGTGTTGTGTATTTTAAGCATTTGGCAGGTGCAATTGAAGAGTTTTTTAGACTGAGAGGAGTTTTGGGAGTGATCAAAGGGAGGAACAAAGGCGAGAAGGCTTTATATCGAGCAGTGTATCGGCCTACTAAGCAGATACGGGGCATACAAAGCAGCATATCGACATGCACACATCGATACAAGGCCAAGCGGCCATACCGGGGTGTGTATCGGGATGCCAAGTCGATACAAGTGAGAAAGGTCAAGCCAAGAAGTTCCAGATCTCATACCAACCACCATATCGAGCTGCTCTGACCGATGCATCTTCTTTAGGACACTTGTACCGGACTACATATCGACTGGAAGCAAGCCGATACACGGGCAGGGCCAAATCATATCGAGGACTGTATCGGGATGCTACCCTGGTAAGCCTTAACTCCAGGCGATTGTACCGACCAGCGTATCGACCAGGCTTGTTCGATACAGCCTTGGACCGAGCCAATATCGAGGTGAGTATCGATCAGACAGGCTAATACAAACCCTCCGAACCAGCTTATTTCTTGTTTATTCCCGATTTACTAAAAGTTTTCCTGAGATACTATAAATATGTAATGACCCAAATTTTGGGGAGGATCTTCTTTTTTATCTTTTATCCTTTAGATAATAACTCTATCCTTTGTATTTCTCTTTGTAACCTTGAATTTATGTCTTGAATTTTGTTCTTCTAATTAAAGTTTGTGTTTATCTTTCTCCTAATCATGATTAGTCATCTTCCTTTGCTTTGATTCATGGCTAAAACCATGTTTGGTGAGTAGTTTGCTTAGAATTTGAGATAGGATAGTTCAAAGGTGAAGCTTGATTAGTAATTGCTTAATTCTTATTCTTATTGATGTGTTTAATTCTAGATTAGCCCTTGCTAAGTTGATCTATATTTTAGGGTTCTCTTGCGCCCAATAAGTGTCTGATGAAATGTCTGATTGATTCAAGTAAGAGATTTGTTTATCTTAGCCTAAGAAATTAGCTGTCTAAGCAGTAGATTGGCAATATAGAATTTGATTAGTTGCATATAATGCTTGTTGATCATTTGCTGACTAACGAGAGTTAGTTCTTGGATGAATGTTCTTGCAAAGTGATTAGTACTCAAGAAATTGGGCTAGTTATAGCTGTAAATTATATGCCTAGGAATAGCTTGTTGTGGGTCTTGAGCAAACTAGTTAAGTTGAGAATCTCCTTTGATTAATAACCCCATCTCAAGTCCCTTTTGTCTTTTGATTGTCTAAATTCGAAATTGTTCTTTTGCTTAGCCTTGCTTAATCAATTGTTCATGTTTTATCATCACTTGTCCTTGATTTGGCTTGATTTGAGTAACCTATTGCATTCTTAGTGTCTTACATTTCCCATTTTAGATTGAAACTCACATACTACAATGATATGAGTATATGTGAGAGTTGAAATCGAACAAACTCCTACATCACTATCCATTACACAGCTGTTGCATTTCTTGAATGCTCCTCAAGGTCCACCCCACAAACCATCAATATAGCTGATACAACTCCTCCACAACTAAGTTGATGATCCTTCTTCCTCTTCCTCTTTTGTATCCAGCTCTTGCAAGACAGCATCTGATCCATGAGCAAGGTCACATAGCAGGGGTAGTGCTCAGGGTTGGTTATCACCCAATTGTTTTGAGAATCTGACCATCTTGTACAGACTCATGAATATGAAGTCCATCTCCCTAGCTGTGATAGTCCCACACTCCTTCCTTGCATACATGGTGTGAGCAAGGGACTTGTGAGCTTAAGGTTGGATGATTTATGTGAGCGCTTCTTGTAATGCTAGGGATGAAGACATCAATGCCTGTGGTTCCCCATAGCTTCTCAATTTCAGTGAGCTTCACTTGAAACTGATTATCTCTGCTCAAGAAGTTATCAAAGTCAAAGGCTGCATGAATCTGCTTGAAGAAGGTCTTGTACTTGGTCTTCCCAAGCTTAAAGGTGATCCACCCATCTCCATCTTCTTTCCCAACATCCTCATAGTTAGTCACCTCAAGTTTGGAGAGGAACTGGATGCTGAGCTTCTTGTAGGAAGGGAGAGCCATCTCCATGAATCTGCGAAGCCCCATTGCTGTGAAAAATTCCTTGCGATCATCATAGATGCCTAGTGCTTGCATTGTTAATGCATGTGGGTACCTTGTGGCCTTGAAAGTGCATCTGTTGAAGAGTTCAAAGAGTTCACTAGGTGTTGGCTGCTTGGTGTAAGCTTCTTCAACAGCTTTGCCCTTTGCTTTGTCCTTGCTCTTCTCAGCCTTACCCTCTTTCCATCAGCTTTTGAAGATTGTACTTCAGCAACACTCTTCCCTTTGTCCTTTGTTGCCTTTGTCTCAGCAGTCCTTTTCTTTCCATGAGCTCTTGTTACAGCCACATCCTTCTCTCCTCTTGTCCCTTTCATTGTTCCTATTAGAACAAACTTGAAAATAAATGAGTACAAGAACAAGAGATGAAGAACTATGGTATGATATATTCTAAAAAACAAATTCTCACATTTACAAGAAGTTGTGTACTATTTTTAAACAAGTGAAGCCCTAGTTAAACATGGGATTTCAAGAAAAATAAACCATTTTCAAGCTAAAACCAAAATTGATTAAAGCAATTACATGCATGATCCTAGCATGGTGGTGCTAAAATAAGATGGAAAGATGATGATGCAATGGTGAACAAAAATCATAACGATAAACACAATCAGTCCTATGATTCTAGCTTGTTAAAATTAAAACTCCACCATGCAAAATCAAAAGAAGGTTCATAAAGAAACTATCAAGTTCAGTTGGCAGCTCATATAAATCACAAAATCAACATTCAACCAACAAAAACAAGATAAGAAGAGGATAACTCTCCAAAGAAGTTTCCTTGGAGATTCATCAAGTTTAGAAGCAAACCTTGTTTGTGGACTCCTGAACACTTGCAAAGATGAACAAAAGAGAGAGAGAAAAGAGAAATTTTGAGCTAAGTGATGTAAGAGTGAGGAGAGTGATGAGAAAAGATAAGAAAGAGAGAGTTTGTTAGTTTTGAACACAAAGTAGGGGACAAAGAATCTTTAGGAGTGGGAGACCAAGAAACAAGGTGTTCAAGAGTGGGCTATATTACCTTGAAAAGAAGTATGAATTCAAATTCAAAATCCCTTGGAGCCAAGCCCTTAGGAGGGAAATTTTTTCAGTTCAAAAACACTTACCTTGGGTGCAGTATCGGGCATGGTTGCCCGATATGCTGGTCGATATGCCTCATGTAATGCATGGTTGCCCGATGTTGTGTCCGACATTGCCCTATGTTCCTCCCTGCACGATCATGTCGGGCTCTCCATGCCCAACATCATGCTCGATATACCTTGTGTTTCTCCCTGCTCATTCATATCGGGCAAGCAATGTGATATCCACTATATTTGCAAGGGTGAGAATGCAATGAGGTTATCAAACTCAAATGCAAGACATGTTATAGTACAGCAAGCAATAGAGAGTCAATCCACACCTAGGATGATAGAGAATGCAAAGAGAATACAAGGACTAATGCAAATCTAAGCGAAACAAGATGAGTTATGAGAAAATCCCTAACAACTAGATGCAGCAACTTAAATGGAATGCAACCTATTTTAAAATTACTAGGAATGATGAAACTACCACGAGGAACAAACAGAATAATTAAAGGACAAAGCTTCGAATTACTAAAATTCGACTAGTGGATCGACCACTAGATCGAGAAATAACAATCGATCTCGTCTAAAAATGCAAGAACAGTAAAACTAACGACCAGGATGCTATCAAAGATCAAGCGAATGACGAGAGAAGATGTAGAGATGCTAAAAGAAAGAGCCTAGGGTTGAGATTCATGGTCAGGGGTTTCAAAGGTTTGATCTTGGGTTGAAAACTTTAAATCGACTCACTTTGTGAGGATCTCTAAGCCTTGAAAACTAAGCAAGATCTATCTGTGGCTTTCGGTATAGATCACTCCTTCATCCCCTCCTCCAAACCCATGGCTTTTGGTGGAAAGAGAGTTCGAAGGGCATGGAAAACAGATTTCAAATGAGTGGCTTAACTAGTCCCCCAAACTTCCATGGCTTTTGGGAAGGGGTAACTAGTCTCTAGGGTGTGATCTTCCGAGGCTCCTGAATCCTGTCAAGGTAAGGAACCTCTCGGATGATGAAGCTCTTGGCGTGAGAGTCTTCAAGCATTGAGATCTCAACACCCTAGAAGAGATAGCCGTTGAAAACACTTAGAAAAACCCCAAGATCGAAACCCTTTAGACCCCTTAATCCTCTCAACCCCGAACCCAAATAAACTACTCACTACACATAAGGTAAATCAAGCAAAGCATGTAAAAGGAAACGATGAACATGAAAAGAAAACTAGATTAAAATGAAAACGATTCGATTACAAAGCTTAAGAAAAAACTCAAGTTCGACAATGGTGTTCTCTGTCAAAACCAGAGAGAAAACATACATAAAAAGATAAGGATTGAAAGTTGTCTGGGAAAAGGACGTCGCCGCCTTCCCAAAATGGCCAAACCAAGCTGATGGTCCCCCCCCCCCCCCCCCCCCCTCGCTAGCGGCCAAAAGTGGTTGAAAGGACAGAGATCGACTCCAGGATCGAGCGGTTCTCTCGATCATATCAGGACATCGTGTCTTCAGCTCGATCTGGGCCTCGATCATCATCGGCGAATCGAGTGTTGCATCCGATCTCGGTATTGATCTTTGGTTGGATCGAGTGGTGTACTCGATCTGGCTCTCGCTCTGCATGGCGTCATTCACGTCCGTACCGTTTGATCGACTGCTTCACTCGATCCTCGTCTCGATCATTCTCCTTGGATCGCCTGGTTGGCTCGATCTTCTGGTCGATCACATCCTAGATCGACCGGCCATGTTCGATCTGCTCCTCGATCTCTGATCCTTAACAAATATCCGAGCTTCCACGAACTGCTGCAACAGCCTCAACATGTCCACGAACCTCCACGACTCCAAAGCAGCCAGAAACAACCTAAATGTGATGCAAAATGCAAGGAACATGCGTATGCTGGTGCAAGAATGCTCTAGGACTCTAAGTGATGCAATCTAACCTAAAATATGATACAAATGCATGAAAAGCTAACTAATGAGTATGCAAAATGTATGTAATATGCAGTAACATCAACTCCCCCAAACTTACTTCTTGCTTGCCCTCAAGCAGCAGAAAATAAGTAAGGAAGAGAGGTTTTCAGAAAAACGAATGGGGGTTTAAACTTCTTGCAAAAGTGCCTTTCAAATGAATCAATCTCAATGTCCTAGTTAACAGTTCTAAAATGCTATGCTTATACTCATACTCCAAAGAACTTAGCCATACTCATCACAGAAAGAAATTCAAATCATGACTCTCCTATTCCTAACAATCAAAGAAACTCATCCTTTAACATTCATTAACAATAGAACCATGAATCAAACTTATGCACTTTAAAGCAAAACACATTTGGCTAAAGGTGAAGGTTATGAGCATTGAATGATCTCATTTGAAAAGGGTTTATAATTAGAACAAGGGTTTCTCTCAAAAATGGTTGAACTTATGCATAATGCTAAAGGTAAAGACAATTGATGCATACAAGATTAGATTCTCATCTACCCATGTAAACTAACAAATGGTCCTAAACCCCTCTCATTTAACAACTTTTATCCTCACTCACCACTTAGAGTCTATCCTTTATATTCACAAAACTTAGCAATCCCCAATTCGAAACAAAAACATTTTTTTTAAACTCTTAAGGCTAGTGAAAAGGTTTTGAAAATGACTTTGCTCTTTAAATATTTTTTATTGGTAGCTCTCTTATTATTTTTTTTCTTTTTTCTTTTTTTTTCTTTTTATTTTTATTTGGCACTTAGGCTCTTTTACTTTTTTTTCTTTTTTTTCTTATTTTTTTTAAACATAACCTTTCACTTAAAACCCATTTCTTTCTTTAAAACACCAAACTCTTTGAAACCAAGAACAAATAGAAATGAAAACAACCCCAATGATCCCCCAAACTTATCCTAAGCCTATACCTAGCTTCAAAATGCAAAGCTAGCAATCATATGAGAACCAAATCATGTCGCCTAAACCTAACACTTTATGCCAAGTTCAAACCGAAAGGAAGGCCTCACAATGATGTCACACAAGAACATTTGGCTTCAAGGAAGGGTAAGGTTCAAGGTGGGAGTTCTACTTAGGCTTACAAAGAGTGGTAAAAAGGAAGAAGAGAGCCTAAATATTTTAAAACCATGTGTTCATTTTCAAATGCATAAGGATGATAATTAGAATTTCAAATTAAAGTTCTCACTTATTAGGATAAGTTTCAAATCATGAGAGTTCAATTCAAGCCACGAAAATCCTAACAAGTGATCCAAGCATGGTAAGAACTTACTTTCAAAGCATAGACAAAGCATTAGAGAACTACTAACTAGGGCATTGAAATAATTCAAAAGTAAAAACACCTTTTCAAGAAATTCTAACCCCTTATGCAAAATGCAAACAACCTAGATGCTATGAGAAACTCTAGACTCAATCCTAACATGTTTTGACAAGATGAATGCAACTACATGAATCTTTTCAAAAATAAAAATAAAAATTTTACCAATTTTTCATGAACTAAAGACTCAAGGATGCTAAAGGAAGATAAGATCACAAAACACAAGTCAAATAACACATGTACTCCCCCAAACTTGCTTGACACCGTCCCGGTGGCAAACTCATTCGAAGGAGTATCAAAACACAAAGCAAAAAGAAGCAAATATGAGCGGTTATGTACAATGGAAGAAGGTTGTTACCTCTGGTCTAGTCTTGGCTGGAACTTGAGGATGTTCCAGAGGAGCTAGAGATTGTTGCTTTGCCCTTGTCGGCTGGTTCTTGGAGAGAATGGCGCGCCGGCTGAATGGTGCTGCTTTGTGCCTCGCGGCTGACAACTCCACCGGTTGAGAGCCTTCTCTTCTCGGGTTGTTGAACCTCCTTACTTGCATCCTTCTTAGGCGAGCCTCCTTGAAGTGCCTTGACTTTCTTTTCCAAGTTTCTTGAGCATTTTGCCTTGCCACTTATTGATCTTCCTTTGCATCTCCACAACAGATGCTAGGAACTTCTCGGTTTTTGTCCTCGGCTCAAAGTCTAACTTGGGAAGTGTGTAGGCCTCGAGCATCTCATCTTCCGTGGCTGGAGACTCGGACCTTTGACGAGGAGCAATTTCTGAAGCAAGTGGTCCTCCTAGAGGAGCAAAGCACTCTTCCTCCGTGGGCAATAACTCGATGTTCCCAACACCAAGCAGCTTGGTTTCATCTTTGTTTCGGAGGATGCACACTCTCTTCTTGTCTTCGTCGTCTATGAAGAGGTAGGCGTAGAACCCTTCTGCTGGCGTGCGTCCCAAGCTGTCGGTATTCCTCATGTATGCCTCATCCATGAAAGCTCTGGCTGGTACATGAGCGAAGTCGTGAATAGGCACACCAGCTTGCAAGAATAAAGGAGTGAGGAAGCCGCCAATGTAAGAAGAAGATGCCTTGCACCGCAAGGCATAAGCCTTGTATTTCACCAAAGAAGCAGCAAGCACACATCCGTAGTTTACCTCATCGCCGAGTTCATCCTCCATAGGCTCGTCATTTGCATCCGGATCACACACCAAGTGTTTCACGCCTTGGAACAGGAAGCAAAGCTCGGTTTTTATGACCGTGGGAGCAACAGATCTTCCACTAAACGTGTTGGCAATCAGCTTGAGAGTGTACCTCAACACCGGGCTTCTCACTCGCTTGATCTTGGCGGTGTTGGCTTTGTAGTCCTCATTGCTAATCAGGTCCCAAAAGTCATTGGCTTTCTTGAAGGCGGGGAACTCGACCTTGATGGCATCCGCGTTGAGACCGTAAGCTTGGCATAGCTCAGGGATGGAGAGGGTGTAGGCTTGACGGCCAACCTTGAAGTAGAGGCGACCTTGTGAAGGGACGGGTGTGCTAGGATTCTCGTAACGGAACTCCAACGTGGCAAGGAAGTCTATTGTCACTTCTGGATTGGTTGGGCAATCCATCCGTGACAGACATCTTAGGCCAATGTTCTTGAGGAGTTGGTCGAAATCCCCAAGAATCCCTAGCTTGAACAGCAGCTCTCGATCAGCAAACTTGGTAGGCTCAAACCGAAGCCTTTCCAGCCGTTTCTTGTCCCTCTTCTCATCCTTAGTCCATCTGACCCTCTCTTGAACTGCCACCTCTTTTCCTTCTCCCTCTTGTGCTGTCTCTTCTCTTGTTCTTTTGGGGGCCATTGTACCTGAAACAAGTTCCTCAAGAAGCTTGATAAGCAAAACGGCGGTTTGAAGAGAATTAGAGAGGAGAAGGAGAAAACTTATAAATAATACCCTAGAATTTTGGGGAATTAATAAAAATAATAGCTAAATAAAGGAGAATCAGATCTTTAGATACAAAAAAATCTAGAATTATTCCTTTTACTTAGCTAATTTTTAAAAATCAAAACTGACCCTATATTCTAGAACAATATCTTGCGAATTTAAATGAAATTTTCCTAAAGATAAATCATTAAATTTTGAAAATACCTTTGAAAGAAATGTAAAAAATCTTTGCTAGCTTCTGAAAACCGAAACTCTCACTCTCTTTGTTTAAAATTTTCGAGAAAAACAGGAATGAGAGGATGAGAGGTTGTTGAAACATTTAAAGACTAGCAGAGAGCAAAAGCATGGGTAGTAAAGGTGGTTTTCTGACAAAGTCTTGGTCAAGGCACATCTTTCATGGTCAAAGATGCTTGCCTTGACCAAGTTTTGAATTTAAAAATTGGAGGGAAAAGAATAAAGGAGGGAAAGAAAATGTTACCTCGGCATGAGATCGAGTCCATTTGGTCGATCTAGGAGTCGATCTCATGCCCATAATGGCTTAGATCGAGAGGGTTACTCGATTTGAGACTCGATTCATGATGAATCGAGTCTTGGATCGATTGGCTCTCTCGATCATTGAGATGTTGGCTCCACGGCTAAGTCCTCATGATCGAGCTATGTCCTCGATTTAGGGGTCGATTTGGCACATATCGAGTGATGGATCGAGTCGAGTGATCGATCGAGTCGAGTGATCGATCTGTTTTCAACAAATTTTCCCGAGAGAAATTAGATCGGTCGATCCATTTTGGATCGATCGATCCTTTTTCGTCAAGGTCGATCTTATCACTCGTTCTCGTCTAGATCGACTGGCTCCTCTCGATTCACTGACTCGATCTAGCAAAGATCGAGTCAGAATCAGTCGATCTAGCACTCGATCTCTAACCTCATCTTAACCCCTATCGCCCCTTTTGGACTTCAAGATCAATGTTTAGACTCCTCATACCTGTTCCTACACACTTGCAAAATAAAAACATTAAACTGAAAGAGAAATAAAGCAGAAATATGTACAAGATAAACATGGGAATGCCTCCTAAGTGCGCTTTCTTTAACGTCTTTAGCTAGACTTTACTTGGTTTAGGCAGATGGTGGGTCTTGGAGAAGCACCAAGGTACTCTCCTTGTCATTGCTGTCTGCCAAGTAAGGCTTAACTCTGTGTCCGTTGACGGTGAATGCACTGCCACTTTTTCCCATCAGAGTAACAGCTCCATAAGGCTCCACCTTGACTTCAGCTTTCCCGGGAAGAGTTTGAGCCTTGAGTTGTACAGCAACACTAACCCTCCTTCCTTAAGCTCCTTGGCAACCAACTTCTTGTCATGAGTCTCCTTAGTCCGCTCCTTGTATATCCGAGAGCTCTCATAAGCGTTCAGTCTTAACTCATCCAGTTCGTGTAGCTGAATAAGGCGCCTCTCCTGAGCAGTCTTGAGGTCAAAGTTCAGCCTCTTCACAGCCCACAACGCACGGTTCTCCAGCTCAACCGGGAGATGACAGCCCTTGCCATAGCGTAGAGTGAAAGGGGTTGTACCAATCGGCGTTTTGAAGACGGTACGGTAGGCCCAAAGAGCGTCGTCCAGCTTCACTGCCCAGTCTTTCCTTGTTGCCCCGACAGTCTTCTCTAGTATAGCCTTGACTTGCCGGTTGGAAACTTCCACTTGACCGCTTGTTTGAGGATGATACGGTGTAGCCACCTTATGCTTAACTCCATACTTTCTCAAGAGGTTCTCAAAGACCTTGTTTATGAAGTGGCTTCCTCCATCGCTTATAACCACCTTAGGTACTCCAAACCTCGGGAAGATGACACTCTCGAACAGCTTGATTACCACCTTAGAGTCATTTGTAGGGGAAGCAACCGCCTCAACCCATTTAGAGACATAATCCACTGCTACTAAGATGTATTTGTTGCCATATGAAGAAGAAAATGGCCCCATGAAGTCTATTCCCCACGCATCGAACACGTCAACCTCGAAGATGGGAACTTGAGGCATTTCGTTCCTCTTAGTGATATTCCCTGCTCGTTGACATGCCTCACAGCTCTTCACAAACTCGTGTGCATCTTTAAAAATGGACGGCCACCAGAAACCGGCTTGCAACACTTTCGTGGCAGTCTTGAATGAGGCGAAGTGTCCTCTGTAGGAAGAGCCATGGCAATGATAGAGGATGTCCCTGGGTTCTTCCCTTGTAACACATCTCCGGTACAAACTGTCTACTCCTCTCTTGTATAAGTAGGGCTCGTCCCAAAAGTAATCACTTGCCTCTCTCATAAACCGCTTTTTGTGATAGCTGTTGAGATGTGTTGGCTCCTCACCACACGCTAGATAGTTCACTACATCAGCATACCACGGTAGATCCTCTTCTTTGAAACTCAACACCTCTTCAAACCTCCCTTCTAGCTTTCTACAAACAGCCGTGGTAATCGCCATGAGCTGCTCTTCTGGAAGAGAGTCATCCAAGGGGAGAGACTCGTTGATCCTTAGCCGTGAGAGATGGTCAGCGACTCCGTTTTCTATTCCCTTCTTGTCTTTAATCTCCATGTCAAACTCCTGGAGCAAGAGAATCCACCTTAAAAGCCAAGGCTTAGTGTCTTTCTTCGAATAGATGTATCACAAGGCAGCGTGATCCGTGTATACAATAGCCTTGGAGCCAACGAGATATGATCTGAACTTCTCAAAGGCCAACACTACTTTAAGCAACTCCTTCTCCGTAGTGGTGTACCTTGTTTGCGTTTCATCCAAGGTTCTTGAAGCATAGTAGATCACGTGTAGCTTCTTGTCTTTCTTCTGACTAAGAACGGCTCCTACGGCGTAGTCACTAGCATCACACATGATCTCAAAGGGAACAGACCAGTCTGGTGCTTGGACTATAGGGGCTGATGTAAGGGCTTCCTTGATGGTCACGAAAGCTCTCAAACACTCCTCATCAAACACAAACTCAACTTCCTTGCACAACAACCGTGTAAGAGGGCGTGCAATCTTGGAGAAATCTTTGATGAAGCGCCTATAGAACCCTGCGTGTCCCAAGAAGCTTCTGACTCCCTTGACGTTAACCGGCGGCTCAAGACCCATCATGACTTCCACTTTAGCCTGATCAACCTCAGTGCCCTTCTCTGATATCTTATGACCAAGCACGATCCCTTCCTTAACCATAAAGTGGCATTTCTCCCAGTTCAGTACCAAGTTTGTCTCTTCACACCGTTTTAGTACCCTGCAAAGATTCAACAAACACGCAGAAAAGGACGCACCATAGACAGAGAAGTCATCCATGAACACCTCTACCATCTCTTCTATTAGATCGGAGAAGATCGACATCATACACCGCTGAAACGTATCCGGTGCATTACACAATCCAAACGGCATCCTTCGATATGCGAAGGTACCATAGGGACATGTGAAGGTCGTCTTCTCCTGATCATTTGGGTGAATTGGTATCTGAAAGAAACCACTATACCCATCAAGGAAACAGTAGTAAGGGTGATTAGCAAGTCTCTCAAGCATTTGATCAATAAAAGGCAAAGGGAAATGGTCTTTCCTAGTCGCAAGGTTAAGTTTCCTATAATCAATACACATCCTATGACCAGTGATGGTTCTAGTAGGAATAAGCTCTTCCTTTTCATTCCTTATGACCGTGATCCCTCCCTTCTTAGGCACCACGTGTACAGGAGAAACCCACGTGCTGTCACTTATGGGATAGGTCACGTCAGCCTCTAAAAGCTTAAGGATTTCTTTCTTAACAACCTCTTTCAAATTAGGATTCAAACGCCTTTGATGTTCTATAGAAGAGGCGTTCTCATTATCCAAGTGAATCCTGTGAGTGCAGAGCATTGGTGAAAGGCCCTTGATGTCACTTAAAGAGTACCCAATGGCCTTCCTATACTTTCTCAGCTCAGTCAGGAGCGAGTGCAACTCATCATCACATAGGTTATCATTCACAATCACGGGATAAGTGTTATTAGGCCCTAAGAAAGCATACCTTAGCCCTTTTGGGAGCTCTTTAAGGTCCACCTTTGGGGCTAACAGCTCACTCCAGTAATCCTCGTGGCTGTTGTTTTTGCTTTCCTCCTTGGAACCCTCCTTTGAACCCGAGGCATGGCCCTTAAGACTGCTTTCCTCCATCGCTATCCCTTCTGAAATCGAGTCCTCCAGTCGATTCTCCTCTTGATGTCGTCTAGATCGAGCCATTTCGCTCGATTAACTTACTCGATTTGATGTGGATCGAGTAAGGGATCGAGACGCTGAGTCGATCTCCTGATCGGACCCCAAAATAATCGGGAGGTCTCTCTCGATCGTCGACTCGATTGTTTTTCCTGATCGAGCATTCCTCTCGATCTGTCTGTCAATTGTTGCACCGGATCGAGTTGTGTTCTCGATTGTCTTGTCGATCTGATTCCTGGATCGAGTGATAGCGTCGATCTCGGGGTCGATCTCTAGGCAGCAACTTTCGTCCTTCTTAACAATCTTCCTAGAATCCAGCAGGTTGACGTACTCCTGGGTCCTCTGATCCACATAGTCAAACTCTCCTGGCTCCTTAGTCAGTGCTAGCTTTAGATGGTCTTCTAGAGCCAGCTCTTCCAGCAACTCATCCGCTAAGGCATCCATCGTTTCAATGTAGAAAGCTTGCCCTTCTATGGTCGGCTTCTTCAGAACCTCATTGATGTCGAAGTCAAGCCTTATCTCCTTTCCCAATTGCAAGGCAATCTTCCCATTCTTCACATCTATGATAGCCCCGGCGGTTGCAAGGAATGGTCTCCCTAAGATGAGTGGATCCTTAGGCTCTTCATCCATCTCCAACACGACGAAGTCCGTAGGCACGTTCACACCACTGATTCGCACCGGTAAGTCTTCAAGCTGCCCCACTGGTAGCCTTACACTCCTATCAGCCAGTACCAACGAGATCCGACAGTCTTTGAAACGAGTAAAGCCAAGCTTCTTAGCCACGGAGTGAGGCATCAGGTTTATGCTAGCTCCGAGATCACATAAGCAACTCTTGAACTCTAGAGGACCTAAAGCGCATGGTATAGTGAAGCTTCCAGGGTCTCCCAACTTCTTAGGGACTATCTCCTTATGTATCACAGCACTACACTCTTCACTTAGAACAAGTACCTCCTTGCTTTCCTTATTCTTCTTCACTATAGTGTCTTTGAAGAATTTGGCGCATTTAGGCATCATTGCAAGGCAGTCGACGAGAGGTAGCTTGATCCCCGTGTCCTTAAGATGCTTCTCAAAGAGGATTCTATGCTTCTCTATGAGTTGCTTCTTGAAACGGCCAGGAAAAGGCAGCTTAGGTACATACGGTGGAGGCACATAAGCATTCTTCTCCTTAGTAGTTTGCTCAGCTTTCTTCTCAACAACTGCTTTGTCTCCTCTTCTTGGCCCTTGGATCCAAACGTTGTCAAAGTTAATCTCATCATCATCAGCCGAAGGTTTACCCTCCCCCTCTTGAATTACAACGTCCTCGTTGTTCTTGGTAGAGACCGGAGGTTCGAGCTCTTTGCCGCTTCTCAACGTTATGGCGTTAGCATACTCCTTAGGAGTCTGCTCACACTTTCCCGGAAGACTATTCTGACCACTCGTACTCGCTTTCCCCTTCTCTAGCTACTTGATCTTGTTGTTTAAGTTGGTGATCTGAGTGGAGAAGTCAGTGAGAGACGAGTCTAGACGAGTGTTCATCTCGGCAAACTTCTGGTTTGTAGAGGCTTGCCCTTGTATCAGCTGTTGAAACATTTCTTTAACCGGATCAACTTGTTGTTGCATCGGCTGTTGCTGCTGAGGTGCAAAACCCGGAGGGTAGTTAGGCGTATAACCCTTGTTACTTTGATGTTGCCCTTGGAAGTTGTTCTGCCCTTGACCTTGGAAACTACCACTCGGTTGAAAACCTTTGTTGTAAGGGATGAAATGTTTTGCTTGCTGAGCAGGGTACACTTGATCTTTAGGGTTGGCTATGTTGGTGCTTCGGTAGGAGAGGTTGTTGTTCTGGTAGCCTTGGTTGTAGCCTTGAGGTTTGTAGTTGTTCTGTCCCGCCACCCAATTGGCTTCTTCTTGGCTCAACTCTAACACCTCTTGATTATCATCAGCTTCACCAACAAAGTGAACATGCTTCTGGTTGGCTAACACCAGCTTATCTATCTTCTCATGCAAAGATTTCAGCTCCTTTTTGTGAGACTCTAGCTCTGATCCTCTCGGTGCACGGTCATAGTCTTCAGCGTAGTTGCCATCACTCAATGCCAAGTTTTCTATCAGCTCCATACCCTCTTCTACCTCCTGACCAAGGAAGTTCCGTTTGCTAGCTGTGTCAAGCAACAACCTGATCTTCGGTGAAGCTACACGGTATATGGTACTGAGTAGTGTCTCCTCGCTGAACCCGTGATGAGGACATTGGATCGTGTAGTCTTTGAAACGCTCCATTGCCTCGTTGAATGTCTCATTGTTCCGTTGAGTGAAGCCGTTGATTTTGCTTCTCAACCGTTCTGTCCTGGTGCTAGAGAAGAACTTTGAGAGAAAGGCCTTCTTACACTCAGCCCATGAGGTGATGGTGCCTTGTGGGAGGGTCTTCTCCCAATGCCTAGCCTTGTCTCCGAGTGAAAAGGGAAAGAGACGCAGCTTGAAAGCATCTTCGGATATGCCATTGATCTTTATCATCCCACATACTTGCTCGAAGTTGTCAAAGTGCTCCAAGGGATCTTCCATTGCTAAGCCGTGGAACTTGTTTTTTTGCACCATGGAGATGAAACCTGGCTTGATCTCGAAGTTGTTGTTTTGTACAGGAGGAGGAGTGATCCCAAACCTATTGTGATGAGTGTTGGGAGCATCTCCGGCTCCTATGATCTTTGGGGGTCTAGCCGCGTGTTGGGGGTTTCCATTGCCCCTTCCTACTGCCCCGTGAGCTGGAGGAGGTCCTTCTGGATGCTCGTGTTCAGCCATAGCTTCAAAGTCAACCAAACCGTGCTGAACAATCTCCTCAAAGGCTCTGGCTTGTTCTCTGACTCTTCTTTGCCGTGAGTGACCAAGCTGATGAATATTGTCCAAAGGTGGAAGTAGATTGTTATCTCCCCGTGAACGAAGATTCATATACCTGAAAACACACGTTTGAGAGTAGAATGATTAGTAACTTGAAAAAGGTAAAGACTTAGTCTTTGCTAAGTCCCAAATCTCTATGTTCCCTAAACAGTCCTAGGACGGCAACGGCGCCATTTGATATCCACTTTATTTGCAAGGGTGAGAATGCAATGAGGTTATCAAACTCAAATGCAAGACAGGTTGTAGTACAGCAAGCAAGAGAGAGTCAATCCACACCTAGGATGATAGAGAATGCAAAGAGAATACAAGGACTAATGAAAATCTAAGCGAAACGAGATGAGTTATGAGAAAATCCCTAACAACTAGATGCAGCAACTTAAATGGAATGCAACCTATTTTAAAATTACTAGGAATGATGAAACTACCACGAGGAAGAAACAGAATAATTAAAGGACAAAGCTTCGAATTACTAAAATTCGACTAGTGGATCGACCATGAGATCGACCACTAGATCGAGAAATAACAATCGATCTCGTCTAAAAATGCAAGAACAGTAAAACTAACGACCAGAATGCTATTAAAGATCAAGCGAATGACGAGAGAAGATGTAGAGATGCTAAAAGAAAGGGCCTAGGGTTGAGATTCATGGTCAGGGGTTTCAAAGGTTCGACCTTGGGTTGAAAACTATAAATCGACTCACTTTGTGAGGATCTCTTAGCCTTGAAAACTAAGCAAGATCTATCCGTGGCTTTCGGTATAGATCACTCCTTCATCCCCTCCTCCACACCTATGGCTTTTGGTGGAAAGAGAGGTCGAAGGGCATGGAAAACAGATTTCAAATGAGTGGCTTAACTAGTTCCCCAAACTTCCATGGCGTTAGGGAAGGGGTAACTAGTCTCTAGGGTGTGATCTTCCGAGGCTCCTGAATCCTGTCAAGGTAAGGAACCTCTTGGATCATGAAGCTCTTGGCGTGAGAGTCTTCAAACATTGAGATCTCAACACCCTAGAAGAGATAGCCGTTGAAAACACTTAGAAAAACCCCAAGATCGAAACCCTTTAGACCCCTTAATCCTCTCAACCCCGAACCCAAATAAACTACTCACTACACATAAGGTAAATCAAGCAAAGCATGTAAAAGGAAACGATGAACATGAAAAGAAAACTAGATTAAGATGAAAACGATTCGATTACAAAGCTTAAGAAAAAACTCAAGTTCGACAATGGTGTTCTCTGTCAAAACCAGAGAGAAAACATACATAAAAAGATAAGGATTGAAAGTTGTCTGGGAAAAGGACGTCGCCGCCTTCCCAAAATGGCCAAAACAAGCTGATGGTCCCCCCCTCGCTGCGGCCAAAAGTGGTTGAAAGGACAGAGATCGACTCCAGGATCGAGTGGTTCTCTCGATCATATCCGGACATCGTGTCTTCTGCTCGATCTGGGCCTCGATCATCATCGGCGAATCGAGTGTTGCATTCGATCACGGTATCGATCTTCGGTTGGATCGAGTGGTGTACTCGATCTGGCTCTCGCTCTGCATGGCGTCATTCACGTCCGTACCGTTTGATCGACCGCTTCACTCGATCCTCGTCTCGATCATTCTCCTTGGATCGCCTGGTTGGCTCGATCTTCTGGTCGATCACATCCTAGATCGACCGGCCATGCTCGATCTGCTCCTCGATCTCTGATCCTTAGCAAATATCCGAGCTTCCACGAACTGCTGCAACAGCCTCAACATGTCCACGAACCTCCACGACTCCAAAGCAGCCAGAAACAACCTAAATGTGATGCAAAATGCAAGGAACATGCGTATGCTGGTGCAAGAATGCTCTAGGACTCTAAGTGATGCAATCTAACCTAAAATATGATACAAATGCCTGAAAAGCTAACTAATGAGTATGCAAAATGTATGTAATATGCAGTAACATCACAGTGCCTGATATCCTGCTCGACACAACTTAGCAGGAAGAAACTTTTTTCCCATGTCAGTCTTGTCATACCCGACATGATATCCAACATAGACGTCCAGGAACATCATGTTTCATTATCGGGCTTGACATGCCTGATATGTTGCCCGATGTGTTCTCGGCTTGGGCGATATCGAGCAATTATACCTGATATGCTGTCAGACCTAGGTCCAGGAAACGCAATATCGAGCAAGGCATCCCCGATATGCACCTGCACATCCGCCAAGAACACATCTAATGGTTTCCCAATTCATCCAGCCACCTCCATTAACTTACACCTGCTTCTAGAGTCAAAAGAAAAACACAAACATAAACGAAAAGGAATAATATGTACAAGGATACCATGGGACTACCTCCCAAGTGTGCTTGTTTAGAGTCACTTAGCTTGACTTTCCTTGGCTCCTTAGATGGGGGTAATGAGAAGGAGTTAGGGAACTCCTCGGTTGGACCATGCTTTCTCCTTTGACCTTCTTGGTGACCCATCAATCTTGAGCACTCCAAAAGGCTTAGACCTACCTTCTTACTTCATCTTGTAGGAGACTTCACCATTCTTAGACCCAAACGGCCTCAAATCACCCCTTATTCCAAAGAACCATGTAAGATATCATTGCCAAACTTCACACTATCCACTTTGAGCACCTCCTTTCAGTGGTGTCACCAAACAGCCTAGGGAGACTGCATTCATCAAAGCTTTCACTATCATACCCATAAAATGAAAGTCAATTCTCAGCAGCTCCTTTCAGCTTCTTCACTTCCATAGATAAAGCATGCTCACCCTCTAGCTTTTTGCCCTTATAATCAAACCTCAGCACCTTTTCCTTGGTCAACCTCAGCTCATTAGTGCACTCTTTAGCATCAAATACTGCTCCAGATGTTGTTAAGAAAGGCTTTCACAAGATTATGGGGTTCTTGATCTTTCCTTCTACACCCAACAGCAGAAAATCTGTCACCACATCCTCAATCATCATTGGGACACCCTTCAAGGCTCCAAGTGGTGTCTTAACAGAACCATCAGCTATGGTGAGAGAGACATTGCTCTCTTGGAAGTTGGTATAGCCTAGTGCTTTGGCTGTAGAGGAAGGAAGCAAATTTATGCTTGCTCCAAGATCACAAAGACAGCTTTTGAAAGTCTTTTCCTTCAGCTCACAAGGCAGAGTAAAGCAACCTGGATCACCAAGCTTGGTGATTGATGTAGGAGTTTACTCTACTTCAAATCCTACATATACTCATATCATTATAGTATGTAGGTATAAATCCAAATGGGTAAAGTGAGCAATCAGGAATGAAATAGATTATTTAATTCAAGCAAGCAATGATTAGATAAAGTGAACTATGATTCTAATAGCTAGAGAGACTTCAAATGAACTAAAGCAACCAAAGCAAGACTAGAAACTAAAGCAAGTTCGAATTCAAACAGTCAAAGGACTAGCAGGTTTGAGATATGGTAATTGATCTAAGGAGACTTTCAGCTTAACTAATGATTCTTACAAATCCACAACAAGTTATTTCTAGGCATAGAATTAACAGCTATGAGCAGCCCAATTCGTTGGCACTGATCACTTTGGTAAACACATATCTAAGACAATTTCCATTACTGAAATAAATTATCAACAAGCATTAAGAGCAGCTAATCCAGTTCTATATTGCCAATCAACTTCTTAGACATTTACTTCCTTAAGCTAAGACAAGCAAATCTCTTACTTGACTCATTCAAGCATTTTTTCAAACACTTATCAGAGAACCCTAGGATCTAGATCAACTTAGCAAGGTCTAATCTAGTATTAAACACAATCAATAAGAAGGAACAATGACATTAAGCACTAAGCAATCACTAATCAAGCTTCAAATCTTTTTATTTTTATCCTATCTCAAACCCTAAGCAAATTACTCATTAATCATGGTTTTAGCCATAACCCCTAGCAAATGAGAAACACTAATCATGATCAGAATGAGGATAAACACCAGATTTGATTGAAAGAACAAGATTCAAAGAAGAAATTACAAGGGATTAAAGGGAGAATACAAAGGATAAAGCTAATATCTAAAGGATAAAGATGAAAAGAAGATCCCCTCATTGTTTTTGGGTCACAACATATATATTTTTCAGGAAAAATCCTTAGTAAACCGGAAATAAACCAGAAAACTGCTGGTTTGGACGCCTTGTATCGGCCTGTTACGTCGATACGCTGGTCGATATTGGTCGGTTGATGGTTGTATCGACCAAGTCTGGTCGATACACTGATCGATACAATCGCCTCTGGCCAAGGCTTATCGGCTGGTCTCATTGGTATGCTGGTGGATACAATCGCCCTTTTATTAAGGTATAGGAAGCAAAACCATCGATACTCTGCTAGATACATGTCCTGGCTTGTATATCGATTTGCTCCCTATCAATATGTAGACCGGAACAGATGTCCTAAAGATGGTGTATCGGTTAGAGTAGCTCGATACCCTTTGACTTTTCCAGTCTCGATGTATCGACATGGGAACTCGATATGCTCCTCAGTATGACTCCTTAGCTTGTATTGACGTATGCATGTCGATTTGTTGCTCTTTATGTTCCGTATCGACTTGGTGAGTCGATATCCAGCTCGATATGGGGCCTTCTTGCCTTGGTCTCTCCACCAGGTCACTCCCAGAACTTCTCTCAGTCCTTAAACTTCTTCATTGGACCTTCCAAGTCCTTAAAATGCACTAAATATGCAATACAACTCCTAACTACACTCCAAGTGCTAAATGGATGCAATTGAGACATGAACATACAAGAAAGGGTGTTCAAATGCTGAAATTAATGCTAAATATTTGCATATAATGTAATTATGGTGTATATTAACTCTCCCATACTTTTCTTTTGCTTGTCCTCAAGCAATCAAAGACAAATAAGAGTAAGAGGTTTGAAGGTGGGAGCTCAAAACTAACGATGTCAATGGAAAAATTGATTCAATGCCCAAGTTATATGTTCTAAGATGCATAAAGATTATTCTACTTTAGAAATATTAACCATACTCATCCTAACAAACACTGAACTCAAGCTCAGCCTACACGAATATTCAAATCAACTAACTCTTTAACATTCATTAATTGTAACCAATGGTCCCTTCTCTTCTTCAACACTTAGAGCTTTCTTCCTTTTTACTTAACCACATAATCTAATTATCTTCCCCACACTCCTTCTTTCAAAAGATGCAAACAATTAAAGATCAATCCACTTAGCACTTCCCTTTCCCAATCTCCTACTTTAATACCAAGCTCAAAATGCAAGCTGGTGTCTACAAGAGAGATTCTCCTTGCCAGCCTTATTCCTAACACTTTTTGCCAAGATAAAATCAAAAATGATGCGATGCAAGGCCTAACAAGTCTTACAATAGTGTTTAGATTTAGAAGGAAGGATTGTTTAAAGGTGTGGATAACTGTCCCATAATGATGACGATCAGCTACTTGGATAACCAAGAGTGGTAAGAAAGGAAGAAGATGATCCAAGTATGTATATGGGTAGCCATGTAGACACTCTCAATGCACAAACAATATAATTCAATTTCAGATTAAGGTTATAGTAAGATAGAGTTGGAATTAAATTACAGCAAGCTTCAGTATAAGTCAAGAGTATCAATGCAAGAATTAAAAGCATGGTGCAGCCTTAAATTCAAACTCACTATTATGCATTAAAACAACAAGTAACCAAGGCATTGAAAATAATTCAAACTGGGCATCTTAACAAGTGTTTATCATCTACTCCCTATGGACGTATATGCAAAGCTATATAAAATGCATCTAGACTAAATCTTAATCATGAAAATGCACCTAAATGATTCTGTTTGGTTTCAAACATTTGAAAATCATATGGATTTTCAATGCACATAGATGAATGCATGAATGCATGAGACTCAAATATGCAAAAAGGGAAAATAAGGAAACAAAACACAATGTCAAATGCAATACCCTCCCCCACACTTGAATTACACAGTCCTCTGTGTAATAAGAGTCATAGAGGCGGTTCAAAACACTATAAATGATGAAGGGACAAAAGGCAGTGCAAAAGAAGTGAAGCATGAGGAGTTAGGGAGACATACAGCTTTTTTCATGGCCGATATCGGGGTGCAAGGTCGATATGGTCATCGATATGCTGCCAAGGCAGTGGGTATCACGGTGGGACATCGATATGCTGATCGATACTCGCTCAGGTGACTCGTATCGAGCTGACAAACAGATACGGACGTCGATGCTCTCAGAAATCGCCATCGCCCTTTTTGTTAAGGCATATGGAGCTTGCTCGTTACGTCCTTCGTGCTTAGTGTAGCAGGAAACTGAGGTTGATGCACATGTCGATACGCAATGCTTCTGCTTTGTATCAGGATGTAGGATGTCTGGTATATGGATATTGAAGCTGTATCGTTCTAGGTATGACCAGTACGTTGGTCGATACATGCGCCAGTGGGTTGTATCATGTAGCTGTTTGTCGGCACGCAGGTCGATACGGACTTCTCTCTTATGTATCGACTTGCATCCTGTTCGATATTTAGATTGGCATAAGCGAAGAGACATGCTATATCCAGCAAGTGAGCTCGATATGTATGTCGATACTACTTGTATCGACTTGATTTCATTGATATGATGCCCGATATGACCTCCCTTTGAGTTCATCCTCCTTTGTAACTCAGCTGTTCTTTCCTGACCTCATCCCAGATTCCTAAAGATACTCTTGGATAGTAAAACAAACAAGAAAAACATGAAAAACCAAATAATATACACATGGATAACATGGGAATACCTCCCAAGAGTGCTTGTTTAGAGTCACTAAGCTTGACTTTTCTTGCTCCTTAGGCAGCTGGAGGTTCTTGGAGGTGAATGTCTGTATCATCTCCAAGTGTGTCACTTGCAATGTAAGGCTTCAGTATATGCCAATTCACTGTGAAGTCTCCTCCTTCTGGTTTGAGCAATGTCACAGCTCCATAGGGAAGTTCTTCCTTGATCTTCAAAGGACTTGTCCATTTGGACTTGAGTTTTCTTCGAAATAACTTCAGCCTTCAGTTGAAAAACAGCACCTTGTCTCCAGCTTTGAAGTCATTAGGCCTTATCCTCTTATCATGGAAAGTCTTGGTCCTCTCCTTGCAAATCCTAGAGCTTTCAAATGCTTCTAGGCGGTTTTCTTCTAGCTCATGGAGGTTGATGAGCCTCTACTCTTGGTCAGTCTTGATGTCAAAATTCAGCAACTTTGGTGCCCATAAGGCCATGTACTCCAGCTCCACAGGTAGATGGCAAGCTTGGCCATAAAGGAGTGAAAAGGGAGATCTCCCGATGGGTGTCTTGAAGGCTGTCATGTAAGCCCAAGGAGCATCATCTAGCTTGTGAGACTAATCCTTCCTAGTTATCCCCACAGTCTTTTCCAAGATAACTTTAATTTCTCTGTTGGATACTTCCACTTGGCCACTGATTTGAGGGTGGTAAGGAGTAGCAACCTTATGCTTAAGACCATGCTTCTCTAGCAAACTCTCAAAGACCTTGTTGATGAAGTGGCTCCCTCCCTCCATCAGTGATGACACATCTTGGAACACCAAACCTTGGGAAGATGATTGTCTTGAAGAGCTTCAGCAGAATCTTGGCATCATTTGTAGAACTAGCTACTGCTTCAACCCACTTTGTGACATAATCCACAGCAACTAGGATGTATTTATTCCCATAGGATGAAGTAAAAAGACCCATAAAGTCAATTCCCCAAACATCAAACAGATCAACTTCAAGAATTGAGTTCAGGGGCATCTTATCTCTCTTGGAGATGCCTCCCTTCCTTTGGCATGCAACACATGAGGGGATATAAGCTTGGGCGTCCTTGAACAAACTGGGCCACAAAAAACCAGCTTGAAGCACCTTTTGTGCTGTCTTGAAAGTGGCAAAGTGACCACCATAGGCTGAACCATGACAATGGTGAAGGACACCTTTGACTTCTTCTTATGCTATGCACCTTTTGAACAGCCCATCAGTTCCCTTCTTGTAGAGATAAGGTTCATCCCAATAGTAGCGAGATACATCCTCAAAGAACTTCTTCTTTTGATAAGCATCAAGTCCGGTTGGGACATCTCCACAGGCCAAATAGTTAGCGAAATCAGCATACCAAGGCATCTTCTCTTCTTCTAAACTCATTACCTCAGCTGTTTTCATTTCCAATGCATGCAGTTGCTCTTCTGGTAGATTGTCATTGATGGGGACAAAGTCATCAATCCTTAGCCTTGAGAGGTAATCAGCCACACCATTTTCAATGCCTCTCTTGTATACAATCTCCATGTCAAACTCTTGCAAGAGGAGTATCCATCTAAGGAGTCTTGACTTGGTATCCTTCTTGGCATAGAAGTGCCTTAATGCAGCATGATCAATGTAGACTATCACATTAGAACCAACCAAGTAGCTTCTGAACTTTTCAAATGCAAATACTACTGCAAGAAGCTCCTTCTCTGTTGTGGCATATCTGGTTTGAGCTTCATCCATTGTCCTACTAGCATAGTAGATGACATGTAGCTTCTTGTCCACTCTCTGTCCCAACACAGCTCGAACAGCATAATCACTTGCATAACACATGATCTCAAATGGAGATCCGAGTTAGGAGCTTGTACTATGGACGCACTCACTAAAGCTTTCTTGAGAGTGAGGAAAGCCTGCAAGCAGTCTTCATCAAAGACAAATTCTGTCTCCTTGCACAGCAACCTTGTAAGTGGTCTTGCTATCTTTGAGAATTCCTTGATGAACCTCCTTTAGAAACCAGCATATCCAAGAAGCTTCTGATTCCCTTCACTGAATTTAGAGGCTCCAAGTGCTGCATCACATCTATCTTGGCTTTGTCGACTTTTATTCTCTTCTCTGAAATCTTGTGACCCAACACTATGCCTTCTTGGACCATTAAATGGCATTTTTCCCAATTTAGAACTAGCTTAGTGTCTTCACATCTCTGTAAAATCTTAGAAAGATTGGTCAAATGATAGGACTCAGGTTTTACCCAAATAATTTACTACTGCAAGTGCACAGCAAACAGTTGTAGTATAAGGGGTTATCGAATCCCAAGGGCGTATGTATACCACACTAGCGATTTGTAGATTTAGATTAAGCTAAGCAATAAGTAATGAATGTAATGTGAAACCGTAAAATAAATGCAAGTGGGCATTTTATGCTTGTTCTTAAAGTTCAGAAAGCTAAAGGCGCTAAGTCAGGACAACTCGCAGGTTGAATCCGAGAGTGTAGAATGCATGAAATCAGGAATGAATTAAAACCGTCTTAAACATGAATCGCAAAGGTAAAACTAATCAATTCTCATTGCAGAAGTTAACTATGCTTAAATCACAGAGTTTCAAATATCTTTGCAAACCCTAACAATCTAAACATGCAGTAATGATCAGGTTCAATCGTTCACAAAACTCCTAAACCAAATCTCTTTGCACTAGGGCGTTTTGCTCATCTAATACTCGTTCAGGTGATTAATAATGCTCTCACATCTATCAAACAACCTAGGGTTTCAAAATTCAGATGATGTGTCTAAGAAATCGATAAGTTTAGCAATTTTACAAACTTTTCTTCAACCTTTGAAAAGCCCTAACTTAACTAACAAACTACTCAGACATGGTGAGTGAAACAAACATCATGAAAAGAATAGATTGCAAAAAAAGAAATAAGAAATAGAAATAAACGAGTTCGAAATCTGCTCTGAAGGAGTCTGATTTGTCTCTCCAAAAGCTCTTCTACAAATCTCTCTCTAAAGCTCTCAAAAAGAATAAGATACAAGATATCCGCCAAAAGAATGGCTGAAAAACCTAATATACAAGCTAAAACACGATCTCGGGCCTTTTTGCAAATATTAGAACTTCTGACCAAAACTGTAAATTCTTCCCAATCTTTTAAAAACCAGGCCACGACCCTTCCTCTATGAGTGACGAGCGTCAACCAAATCCATACTTTCTTCCGAGTTGCACACTTCGTGGCTTCATCTTGCAATGCTCCCAAAGGTTTCAATATCTCCAATTATGCTACATACATGGTACAACCTGCAAAGACTCTACTAGGACTCTAAAAAGACCAAAAAGACTCAATAAAAAGGACTTATACCATGGTTAAAAACCATAAAACCATGATATATCAACTCCTCCAGACTTAGCTTTTGCTTGCCCTCAAGCAAACATCAGACAGACAACGAGGTCGAGGTTTGAAAACAGAAACAGTCAGATAATGATTAGGAACACCACATTATTTAAGACATTCGAATCCACATACCACAGAGTCAACACAAAATCAAATTTCAGTCTAATCATCACAAGCTTAGCAAATCTCTCAAATCCAATCCAAATCCCTTCAAGAAATCCGAAATCTCTGCTGCTAACTCCTTATTTTTGTCTAAGTGTGATATCTCATCAAGGTTTTATCATCTCAATCACTTACAGATTCTTTTCCCTTCCTAAACACTCAACAATGCAATCTCAACACAGCTCTCCTATTTTCTCTTCCCTTGATCATTTCCTTTCATTTTTTTTTGATTTTTCAACTCTTTTCTCATTTTTTTACAGTATAAGATATGGTGCTACTCAATACTTGTGTTCCTTGTGAGGAGACAGGTTCTTGAGTGTGTTCATTACTGTTGTTCCTTGTTAAGAGAAGGGTCATGAATGCACCATTCTTTTGACTAAAACTTTTAAAAACTGCACCAGGGAAGATTAATACAAGAGTTTTTAGGGACTTGATTCAATTACCCAAGCTTGTACTAATCAGTTGTAGTATAGCATAGGGTTTTATCAATCCAAAAGGGGAGAATGATACAGTAAGAATGCAACAGAGATCTTAATTCAAGCAGATAAAGATGGTTTTAGATGTCTAACAACCTAAGTGAGCAAGCAAAGAAGCAAAAGAAGGCAAAAGAAAACAATTAAACAGCAGTAATGGCGAAGAGAAACAGAGCAAAAACAGAGTAAAAGATGAACTAAAACAAAGTAAAAGCAAGACTTCAAAGACTAAAAGATGGTTCAAGATCAAGGCAATGGTGATAGGGTGATTCATGTTCATGTCTAGGGTGATCAAAACAAGCAATTCTAAACACTCAACCTTAGGTAAGGAACACTAATAAAGACTAATCCAATCTCTTGGCATTAATCCCTTATCTAATCACATATTCAGGATAAATCTCTTTACTCAAACACATAATCATCAAGCATTAAAATCAAGTTCCATAAAACCAATTAGCATGCTAGACATCTAATCTCTTAGGCTAGGTTTACTAATCTATTATACAATATATCAAACATCAACTTACATTCTCATGCATAATCAACGTCTAAAGGCAATTTCTCATCAATATGGTACTAGGCAATAAGCACAATGAAGCAAGAAATGATAGATGCAAAGACTCATGATTATCTAAACACCATTTTCAAGCATTCAACTTCATTCAGGAATTTCATCAAACACTTGGTGTGTATGTGAAAACCTAAAATCAACTTCTCCAACAAAGAGGTACTAAGCATTAAGCACAATCATATAAGAAAGGAAATGAGAAGATCTAAGCCCTAATCAACCTAAACAATCACTAAAATCACTCCATCTGCCCTAATCTCAAACCTAAAGCAAACTACTCACTAATCATGGTGAAAACCATCAAATCTATGAAGAAAAGATAGTTAATCATGATTAGGGAGACAAAAGATTAAGGGAAATGCAAAATAATATTGAAATAAACAAAGATTCAAATACAAAGTTATTCAAAATTTAGAGAAGAAAAGAATAACTACTGGATAAAGAGTTGTTTCCAAAAATTTGGGATTTTACGTATTTATAGGAGTCTAAGCAAAAATGGCAAAATCGTAAGTAAATGGTCTTTGGTTTGGGTTCACAACGATCAGTTACAACAGTCAAGGTTGATCGTTGTGAATCCTATCGATGGGCTTCTGCTGGTCAATGCAGGTTAAGTGGTTTCACGAAAATTGCGATATCTGTTGAACGGCATATCAGAATGACCTGAAACCAGGTCCTCCTGAAAGCTAACTTACGTGGGTACAACTTTCATGAAACGTGAAGATGCTGAATAGATACGGAGGCTACTCGTCCGATCTGATCTTCAAGTCGGTCAAGATCAACGGTAAAAATACCAGATGGACTTGTGCTCACTTTATTCGCCGTAACATTTCAACCACTGCTGGGAATGACTCAAAACTAAAACCAAACGAAATCTTACTCAAGTGGCTACAAAGTTGATGAAGGACGCCGAAGCTAAATCGGAATGCAAACACCTCATCTGAGCTGATCTTCAGTCGATATGAATCATATCGGTCACCACCTGATCGTTGCACTTGACCGAAATTAATCCGGCGTGTTTATAATGATCAGTGCTGATCGATGCATCTGATCGATATGCTCATATCGGTCACTTCTTGATCGATGCTCTTGACCGAATATCTTGTATCGATCACCTCTTGATCGATGTCCCCCGTGCTCTGACCGAAAAGGGTTGAGCGGTTTCACGAAAAACTCTTGTAACTTTCTAACCGCTGATGGGAATGACCTGAAACTAACTCCACACGCAAGCTTACTCACGGGGCTACAACATTGGTGAATATAGTTGAAGCTGAATCGGGATTGAGATGCTTTGTCCGAGCCAGTTTTGTCAGGTGAAGTTTCTGGCAGTTTCAACAAGGTGCACCTTCTTCTTGGCTCTTTTCATGTCTTGTACTGCAACCACCATCATCTCCCATGCTCCTTGTAGCTCAATGGGTACCTATAAACATCTTTTATGCAAAGAAAATGCACACTACATCCTAAATGCAACCTTAGTCTAAAAGGAGAAGAAATTGGGACAAAGGATAAGGAAAACATGCAAAAGAGAACCAAAACATGAACTAAATGCAAGTCTAAATGATGTAAATACAAGAGATATCAACACCCACACACTTGCCTTTTGCTTATTTTCAAGCAAATAAGAACAAATGGGAGAGTAAGGTTTGAAATTGGGAGCTCAAAACCAAAGATGTCAATGGGAAAACTGATTCAATGCCCAAGTTATAGGTTCTAAGATGCATAGAGATTGTTCTACTTTAAAAACTTTAGCCATACCCATCATTGCAAACAATGAACTCTTGCTTAGCATACACAAGCATTCAAATCAACAAACTCTTTACGTTCATTAATCAGTAACCAATGGATCATGTTTGTGCAAATCAAGAGAAAACATTTGGTCAAAGGACATGGTTATGAGATGAAATCAAATAAGGGTTCAAACATTCAGAAGATCACTCAATGAAATGATTCTATTTTAGGCAAAATGCTAAAGGTAAAAGCACACCTATGCATGCAAGTCAAAGCTCTCTTCTACCCTTTTTACCCAAGATGAACCTAATAACTTCTAAAACCCTAAGTGGAATTCCTTAATCTACCCTTTCCCAAAGCACTTAATCTCTTCTTTCTTCATATTTGGGGGAAACTCCTTCTTCTTTTTGTTTATGTGGTTGACTTCTTTTTGGAACTTGCTCTTCTTTGTTGTATGATTGGCGCCATTTTCATCACTTTTGGTGGATTGCTTGGTCTGATTTCTCCTTTTGGATGACCTTTTGTAAGCTTTGTTGTTGTTGGCACCTTTCTTCTTTAACACTAGAGCTTTCTTTCTAATTAACTTAACCACAAAATGAACTGTTCGCCCATACTACCAATCCCATACTTCTTCTTCTTCTCAAAGATGAAAACAATTAAAGCTCAAACCACTTACACTACCCTTTCCCAAACTCCTAACCTAATACCAAGCTCAAAGTGCAAGTTGTGTCTACAAGAGAGCTTCTCCTTGCCAGCCTTAATCCTAACACTTTTTGCCAAGATAAAATCGAAAATGATGCAATGCAAGGCCTCAGAACTCTCACAATAGTGTTTAGGTCCAGAAAGAAAGATTGGTTTAGGGTGTGGTTAACTGTCCCATAATGATGAGGATCAGCTACTTGGATTAACAAGAGTGGTAAGAAGGGAAGAAGATAATCCAAGTATGTATATGGGTAGCCATGTAATCACTCTCAATGCACAAACAAAATAAATCAATGTCAGGATTACTGTTCTAATAAGATAGAGTTGGAATCAAATCAAAGCAAGCTTCAGCATAAGACAAGAATATCAATGCAAGCAGTCAAGATATGCTGCAGCCTTAACTTCAAAATCACTACAATGCAATCAAACAACAGATAACCAAGGCATTGAAAACAATTCAAAAATTAACATCTTGACAAGTGTTTATCATCTACTCCTTATGCAAATGTATGCAAACCTATATGAAATGCATCTAGACTCAATCTTAGTTATGTAAATGCAACTAAATGATCTTTTTGGTTCCAAAAAATTTGAAAATTTCATGGATTTTTAGTGCACATAGATGAATGCATGAGACTCAAGTATATAAAAGAGAAAATAAGAAAACAGAACACAATGTTAAATACAATGCCCTCCCCCACACTTAAATTACACAGTCCATTGTGTAATAGAAGCTTGAAGGAGGGTAATAAAAGGTACTCAGAAGTATTCTGAAGCAAATGAGCAGGATTGTGTACCTTAGAGGGGGTTTTGGCAGACCTATAACAAACTTAGAACAACTTGCCTTAGACCACACTTGCTCCTGTTATTGAAAGAAAAACAGAAAAGAAAACATAAAATGCAATAATATGTACAAGGATAACAGGGGAATACCTCCCAAGAGTGCTTGTTTAGAGTCACTAAGCTTGACTTGTCATGCTCCTTAAGATCATGGAGGATGATGGAGTGGAACTGGAGTTCCTTCTCCTTTCTTTTTGAACAATGTGTTGGGTCCACAGTAGAGCTTCTCCTTAGGTTTCCTGACTCTCTTTCTTGGCTTCTTTGGTCCACCATAGAGCTTCACCTTGATTCCATCAAACAAGTCAAGAAGACAAGAACCATCGAAGGCTTCACCATCATACTCACTGTGGTCAAGAGGGTCTTCATCTTCTTTTAGCACTCCAGCCTTGAATCCCCTCAGCTCTTTCTTGACATCAGGTGGCTTCTTAGCAGCTCCTTTCTCAACATTAGTGATGTTTCCACAAAAGCTTGAAGGTGGAGGCTTCATTGCATAGCTAACTCCACCATTCACCTTCTTGAGGGTGACTTTCTCTTTGGTGAAGTCAATATCAGCGCCTGTTGTGTTCAGAAATGGAGTCCCAAGTAGTAGAGAAGGCTTCTGAGTGTGAGTCATTTCCATCACAACAAAATCAGTTGGTATCTTGCATGCTCCAATCCTCACAGAAAAGTCTTCAATGAGACCAACAGGTGTTCTTGAAGAAGAGTCCACAAAAGTGATTGTGGAATCATATGGTTTCAGCTTGGTTACTCCTAGTTCTTTTGCCAAGTCAAGGGACATCACATTGATACTTGAACCTGTGTCACACATGGCCTCTTCCACAACCAATTCACCAAGCTCACAAGAGACTAGAACCATTCCTGGATTACCAAGCTTCTTTATGTTCTGCTCCTTAACCTCAGATGCTCCAGTTTTAACCCTTAGTTTTTAGGGACTTGATTCAATTATCCAAGCTTGTACAAATCAGTTGTAGTATAGCATATGGTTTTATCAATCCAAAAGGTAAGAATGAAACAGTAAGAATGTAATAGAGATCTTAATTCAAGCAGATAAAGATGGTTTTAGATGTCTAACAACCTAAGTGAGCAAGCAAAGAAGCAAAAAAAAGCAAAAGAAAGAAATTAAAGAACAGTAATGGCAAAGAGATACAGAGAAAAAACAGAGTAAAAGATGAACTAAAACAAAGTAAAAGCAAGACTTCAAAGATTAAAAGATGGTTCAAGATCAAGGCAATGGTGATAGGGTGATTCATGTTCATGTTTAGGGTGATCAAAACAAGCAATTCTAAACACTCAACCTTAGGTAAGGAACACTAATAAAGACTAATTCAATCTCTTGGCAGTAATCCCTTTTCTAATCACATATTCAAGATAAATCTCTTTACTCAAACACATAATCATCAAGCATTAAAATCAAGTTCCATAAAACCAATTAACATGCTAGACATCTAATCTCTTAGACTATGTTTAGTAATCTCTTATACAATATATCAAACATCAACTAACATTCTCATGCATAATCAACGGCTAAAGGCAATTTCTCATCAATATGGTACTAGGCAATAAGCACATTCAAGCAAGAAATGATAGATGCAAAGACTCATGATTATCTAAACACCATTTTCGAGCATTCAACTTCATTCAGGAATTTAATCAAACACTTGGTGTGCATGTGAAAACCTAAAATCAACTTCTCCAACAAAGAGGTACTAAGCATTAAGCACAATCATATAAGAAAAGGAATGAGAAGATCTAAGCCCTAATCAACCTAAAGAATCACTAAAATCATCCCACCTGCCCTAATCTCAAACCCAAAGCAAACTACTCACTAATCATGGTGAAAACCATCAAATCTATGAAGAAAAGATAATTAATCGTGATTAGAGAGACAAAAGATTAAGGGAAATGAAAACTAATATTGAAATAAACAAAGATTCAAATACAAAGTTATTCAAAATCTAGAGAACAAAAGAAGAACTGCTGGATAAAGAGTTGTTCCCAAAAATTAGGGATTTTTCGTATTTGTAGGAGTCTAAGCGAAAATGGCAAAATTGTAAATAAGTGGTCTTTGGTCTGGGTTGACAACGATCAGTTACAACAGTCAGGGTTGATCGTTGTGAATCCTATCGATGGGCTACTGCTGGTCAATGTAGGTTGAGCGGTTTCACAAACATTGCGATATCTGTTGAACGGCATATCAGAATGACCTGAAACCAAGTCCTCCTGAAAGCTAACTCACGTGGCTAAAACGTTTATGAAGATTGAAGATGCTGAATAGAGACGGAGGCTACTTTTCCGAGCTGATCTTCAAGTCGGTCAAGTTCAACGGTAAAAACTCCAGATGGACATGTGCTCACTTTAATCGCCGTAAATGTTCAACCACTAATGGGAATGACTCGAAACTACAACCAAGGGAAAGATAACTTAAGTGGCTAGAAAGTTAATGAAGGACGCCGAAGCTAAATCGGAATGCAAACACCTCATCTGAGCTGATCTTCAGTCGATATGAATCATATCGGTCACCACCTGATCGTTGCACTTGACCGAAATTAATCCAGCGGGTTTATAACGATCAGGGCTGATCGATGCATCTGATCGATATGCTCGTATCGGTCACTTCTTGATCGATGCTCTTGACCAAAAATCTTTTGTCGATCACCCCTTGATTGATATCCCCCGTGCTCTGACCGAAAAGGGTTGAGCGGTTTCACGAAAACTCCTGTAACTTTCTAACCGCTGGACGGAATGACCTGAAACCAACTCCAGACGCAAGCTAACTCACGGGGCTGCAAATTGGTGAAGACGGTTGAAGCTGAATCGGGTTGGAGATGCTTTGTCGGAGCCAGTTTTGTCAGGTAAAGTTTCTGGCCGCATCAACAAGGTGCACCTTCTTCGTGGCTCTTTTCATGTTTTGTGCTGCACCCACCATCATCTCCCATGCTCCTTGTAGCTCAATGATTACCTATAAACATATTTTATGTAAAGAAAATACAAACTACATCCTAAATGCAACCTAAGTCTAAAAGGAGAAGAAAATGGGGCAAATGATAAGGAAAACATGCAAAAGAGAACCAAAACATGCACTAAATGCAAGCCTAAATGATGTAAATAAAAGAGATATCAAAGATCAAAGAGAGACTGAATCTAAACATACTTGTCAGTGTTGAAAGAGAGAATCAAGATCAATGAGAATTAAGCCCCAAGATAAGAAGTTTAAAGTTCATTAAGGTGGACCTAACAGCAAATTTTCCAGATTCTCTAAGAACCTAAACCTTCATTGCTAGACTGATCTACCTATGACTTTCAACTTAGTAAGACTTGTAATCAACTACTGTGGCAATGGTTCTTATAAGCATAAACGTCTTATGGTTAGTTCCAAGGAAAACTGACAATTTCAAAATTTTCTATATAAAAACAGGTTTTTAACTCAACTTTAAGACTATAAACATGACAAAAAGCACACAACGTCAGTAACCACCTCCCCTAGACTTAAACAACACTGTCCCCAGTGTTATTAAGCCAAGAGTTGGTAGAAAAGAAGCATGTGAACTTGGAACAATGATTTGGAAAAGTGGTACCTCACGAAGGGACGGGTGACGAGCGTCACCAGCTTGGTGACGAGCGTCACCATCTCTGATACTCCAGAATCTTCATGTTGAATGCTTAAACGATATGCAATCATGTGTACTCGGAAGGTAGACTGTTAGAGCACTCAAAACACAAAACAAAAACATCCAAACAAAGCATAGCCCATGGTTTTATTAGTTCACAAAACACTCTCAAAGCAAACTGAACAAACTATCTCTTTTTTTTTTTTTTCGGGTTTTCTCATGTTTTTGGGGGGTTTTTTTAGCTATGTAATAGAAAACGAAACTAAGTACAAGAAAACTTACCAGTGGGTTGCCTCCCACTAAGCGCTTGTTAAACGTCATTAGCTCGACTTTGATTGCTGCTCAGATAGCTGGTGCATATTCCAGAGACACAATGTGTCCTGCCGGAATCTTGTCTTGCGCCTAATAGTGCTTCACTCTCTATCCATGGACAGTGAACTCCTCTCCTTTGGATTAACCAGGACAATGGTACCATGTGGTCGAGCCTCTTCGACAGTGAAGGGACCTGACGATCGAGAACGCAGTTTACCATGAAAAAGCTGTAAACAAGAGTTGTAAAGGAGTACCTGGTGATTGGGCTCGAAATGTCTGGAGATGATCTTCTTATCATGCCTTTGTCCTCTCCTTGTATAACTTGGAGTTTTCATAGGCCAGATATCTGATTACATCCAGTTCATTGAGCTGAATAAAGCGTCTCTCTGCAGCAGGCTTCAGATCGAAGTTCAGCTTCTTGATAGTCCATTCTGCTTTGAATGATGGCACTGACCTGTTCAGAAACAGGCGCCTTCTTCTTCTTCTTTGGAACTACGCCCAAGAGAATCGCACTGATGTCTCTGGTAAGCAATGCTCCTTCCTCAGGGCTTACACCATTCACCACCATCCTCTTTACATACCTTCTTAGAGCTGGTGAAAGCTTGACTGCATCAATAAGAGGAATCTCAACCATCAGTTTGTCTATCATAGCCTTGCATCTGGCTTCTTCTATCTCTTGTTTAGACTTTCTAGGATGCTTGGTGAAGGGTATCTTGGGTCTATACGCTTGTTCCTTGCTGTTATTTACAGTTACAGGCGAAAAATCTTCATTCTTGGGTGGGTGACAACCATCACCAGGGTGATGACGATCGTCACTCACCTGTGATGATTCCCGATTTTCTGCTCGAAGTGGGTGACGCTCGTCACCCACCTGGTGTCGCTCGTCACCAGTTTGTGAAGAAAATTTGTCGGGGTCTTGCAATTTGGGTGACGAGCGACACCCTCCTTGGTGACGCTCGTCACTGATCTCTGAGACTGCAAAATTTTCATCTTCAAACTCCATCTGCTGCACGATTTGCTCTGCACTCAGCCTCTTTTTCTGCATTGTTTCAAGTTCTTTTTCACTCCTGACAGTGATTGCATTAACCTGGTGCTTGGGATTGATATCAGTCCTACCAGGAAGGAATCCTTCTTGCCTCTGAACAGCTCCTGCAGTTTGAGCAACCTGAACACCTAGCTTCTTCATGTGAGAGTTCAGGTCCTGATACAGTGAATCCAACTTGCCATTGAAGTTCATTGTCATCTTCTGCTGTCCTTCAAGTATCTGCTCCAGCATAGCTTCCATCTTATTGTCTTGTGGAGGTGCAGATTGGTTGGAAGAAAAACCATAGTTCCTGCTGTTTTGGTAAGGTTTCTCAACTTCAGACTTTGGAACTGTGGCATTGAAGTATAACTAGATGGATTCTGGTTTCCTGGGATGGTATTCTTCTGATTATTGCTGTTGTAGCCTCTGTTCCACTGCTGATTTCCAACCTTTAGTTCTGAAAACCTCCATTGATGAAATTAACATCTTTCTACTCAAAATTTTCAGGATTTTCGATACTCTCAACTTTTGCAGCAAACTGGACTGATTTCTTTTCTGCCAAAAGGCTGTCCATACTGTCCAGCTTAGCCTTAACCTCAGCAATCTGGTTTCCATCATTCAAACCAGCCTGTTGCATCCTCTGAAAGTCAGCATTCTAGGTGTTGTTACTGCAGGCCAAGTTTTCAATCAATCTGATTGCTTCTTCTGGTCTGTTGGTGTTGAAGTTCCCACTGCTAGCTGCATCCAGCGCCATCTGATACTTCCAATCAATGCCTCTGAAGAAAATACCAAGCAGCTGCACTTGACTGAAACCATGATGAGGACAGTTCCTTTGATAAGACTTGAATCTCAGCCAAGAAGCCTTAAAAGCTTCACTAGGTCCTTGAGAGAATGATGCAATTTTCGTCCTCAGGTCCTCTGATCTAGCATCATCATAGAAATTGTTCAGAAAAGCATTCTTGGTGTCCTCCCAAGTAGTCAGTGAAGCAGGCTGTAGTTGCTTCAGCCAAAATGCAGCATCTCCTCCAAGAGAGTAAGAAAATAGCTTGCAGAACAGGAAGTCATTGCTAACTCCAATAGCTTTGACACTTGATGTTAAGTCCTCCAACCTCTCAATATGATCCATGGGATGCTCATGAGGTAAGCCATGGAAAGGATGCTGTCCCACAAGCTGATAATAAGCAGGCATAAGCTCAAAATCGTTCCTCTGGAAAGCAGGAGGGCAGATTGAAGCTTTGTTGGCATAGAACTGATCAGGTCTGTTGTAGTCTGAACAAAACGCCCAGCAGCGTTGTTAGCAGCAGCAGTGACTCCAGCGTCTTGTGCCACTTGTTGAACCTGCTGTTCAACAATGCCATTCCCATCTTGATCCAGTCTTTGCCCTTCTTCATACCTTCTGTTTCCCTCTCTGTCAACCAAATGACCTTCTGCATCTTCAACCATGATCAGTGGAGAAACCATTGTAGACTGTTTCTTAGTTTTCCTGATGGTCCTCTCCAACTTAGCTAGTTCGTTGATGCTCAAAGTCACAAGCTCCTTCTCTTTGTTGCTTCTGGTACTGCGATTAGGCATACACCTGAAACCAGCACAAAGAAAAGTAGCAGAAAGTTAGTAAACAAATTAAAACTTAAATAAAATCCTAATACTAAATATCGATAAGCAGCTATTACGCCTTGGCAACGGCGCCAAAAACTTGGTAGGACTCAGGTTTTACCCAAATAATTTACTACTACAAGTGCACAGCAAAGCAGTTGTAGTATAAGGGGTTATCGAATCCCAAGGGAGTATGTAAACCACACTAGCGATTTGTAGATTTAGATTAATCTAAGCAATAAGTAATGAATGTAATGTGAAACCGTAAAATAAATGCAAGTGGGCGTTTTATGCTTGTTCTTAAAGTTCAGAAAGCTAAAGGCGCTAAGTCAGGACAACTCGCAGGTTGAATCCGAGAGTGTAGAATGCATGCAATCATGAATAAATGAAAACCATCTTAAACATGAATCGCAAAGGTATAACTATTTGTTTCTCATTGCAGAAGTTAACTATGCTTAAATCATAGAGTTTAAAATCTCTTTGCAAACCCTAACAATCTAAACATGCAGTAATGATCAGGTTCAATTGTTCATAAAACTCCTAAGTGAAATATCTTTGCACTAGGGCATTTTGCTCATCTAATACTTGTTCAGATGATTAATAATGCTCTCATGTTTATCAAACAACCAAGGGTTTCGAAATCCAGATGATGTGTCTAAGAAATCGATATGAATGCAAGCACAGATGAAGAACCAATGGATTTCCTATAAGTTTAGCAATTTTACAAACTCTTCTTCAACCTTTGAAAAGCCATAACTTAACTAACAAACTACTCATACATGGTGAATAAAAAAAACATCAGGAAAAGAATAGATTGCATAAAAGAAATAAGAAATAGAAATAAAGGAGTTCGAAATCTGCTCTGAAGGAGTCTGATTTGTCTCTCCAAAAGCTCTTCTACAAATCTCTCTCTAATGCTTTCAAAAAGAATAAGATACAAGATATCCGCCAAAAGAATGGCTGAAAAACCTAATATACAAACTAAAACACGGTCTGGAGCCTTTTTGCAAATACTGAAACTTCTGGGCCAAAACTGCAAATTCTTCCCAATCATTTAAAAACCAGGCCACGACCCTTCCTCTATGGGTGACGAGCGTCACCATAGGTGGTGACGAGCGTCACCCAAATCCATACTTTTCTTCTGAGTTGCACATTTTGTGGCTTCATCTTGCAATGCTCCAAAACGCTTTAATATCTCCAATTATGCTCCAGACATGCTACAACCTGCAAAGACTGTACTAGGACTCTAAAAAGACCAAAAAGACTCAATAAAAAGGACTTATACCATGGTTAAAAACCATAAAATCATGATATATCAACAAATAGACACCAAGGGAAGATCCATAGACACTAAAGTCATCCATGAATACATCCACCATCTCTTCAAGTAAATCAGAGAAAATAGAGGTCATACATCTCTGGAATGTTTATGGGGCATTGCACAGTCTAAATGGCATTCTTCTATATGCAAAAGTGCCATAAGGACATGTGAATGTGGTTTTTTCCTGATCATTAGGGTGAATGGGAATCTGAAACAAACCACTATAGCCATCCAAGAAGCAATAAAAGGGATGATTAGCTAATCTTTCTAGCATCTGGTCTATGAATGGCAAAGAGAAGTGATCTATAGTCTATACACATCCTATGATCAGTTATAGTTCTTGTGGGGATTAGATCATCATTATCATTCTTTACCACTATGATTCCTCCTTTCTTAGGCACCACATTGACTGGTGAGACCCATGTGCTGTTTGAGATAAGGTAAATCACACCAGCTTCTAACAGTTTCAAATTAGATTTCCTTTTTAACAACTTCTTTCATATTAGAGTTTAATCTCCTTTGAGGTTCAATGGATGATTTTCTCTCATCCACTAGATGGATCCTATGAGTGCAGAGCCTAAGAGAGATGCTTTGAATATTATCTAGTGAATATCCAATGGCTCTCTTAAACTTTTTTAACTCTTCGACAAGGGCAAGGATCTCATCATCAAAGAGGTTCTCATTGACAATGATAGGATAAGTAGAGTTAGAGCCTAAAGACATACCTTAGCCCTTTAGGAAGTCATTTAAGGTCCACCTTTAGCGCCTTGAGCTCACTCCAGTCTTCATCTATGCTGCTCTGCTCCTTGGCGTCAACTTCTTGGATTGAGAGCACCTATGTCCTCTTGTATCCTAGTTCCTCAAATGGCTCCTCTTCCTCCAAGATCTTGTGAGAATCAAGCCTTAGCATTAAACCTAAGCTTTCCTTATCCAAATAACAATCTTCCCCATGCTCCTTTCTTAAAGCCACTTGGTGTTTGTTATCACAGCACAACTCCTCTTGGACCTCAGCATGCAGTTCCTCTATGGTTTCAATCTTGAACACTTGACCATATATAGTAGGCTGTTGCATAATCTGCTTGATGTCAAATTTCAGAGACATGTCTCTACCTAATTGCAACTCAATCTTCCCTTTCTTGATATCAACGACAGCTCCTGTTGTGGCCAAGAAGTGTCTCCCAAGTATGAAAGGATCTTTAGGCTCCTCATCCATCTCTAGGACTACAAAGCCAGTTGGGATCTCCACATTCGCAATTCTGATTGGCACATCCTCAAGAAGTCTTTTGGGGAGTCTCACTGATCTATCTGCTAATACTAAAGAGATCCTGCAGTCTTTAAACTCAGTGAAACCAAGGCGCCTAGCTATAGAGTAGGGCATTAAGCTTACACTTGCTCCCAAGTCACACAAACACTTCTCAAAGGTAAGAGGACCTATAGAGCATGGTATATTAAAGCTTCCTGGGTCACTGAGCTTGTTGGGAGTCACTTTTTGTTGCTGAATGATGGCGCTGCATTCATGAGTCAATACCACCATTCCTTGCAGATTTTTTGTTCTCTCAACGACAACATCTTTCAAGAATTTCTGGTTAGGAGGGACTAACACAAAAGCATCAAGTAGAGGCATAGTGAGCTGTATTTTCTTCTTCTGCTCAGTAAATAGACCTGTGTATTTGGCAATCAGCTCCTTCTTGAATCTTCCAGGAAATGGTAGTGGAGGCTTGTAAGGAGAAGGAATGTATCTTGGTTCTTTAACCAACTCATCAGGCGCCTCCTTTTTCTGCTCCTTAGCTACTTCTTTTCCCTTATTCTTCTTTTGGGTTTCATCAGCTTTGGCTGCTTAATCATCTTCTAATGCCACCTCCCCTTCTTGTTCCTCAATGTCCTCATTGGAGATAGTAAGAGCTACTCTAGGAGGAAGCTGTTTTCCACTACTTAGTGTGACAGCTTTGATGTATTCTCTAGAGGAATGAGATGTAGAGTGTGCATTCTGGAAGTTCAGTTTCTCAAGCTTTTGATCAAAGGCTAGTTGCTGAGAATGGAGTTCAGACTTAAGTCGAGACTGAAACTCAGGCTTTAGTGTAGCTACTTGTGTGGTTATGGCCTGTTGTGAGGTGATGAGCTGCTGTAGCATTTGCTTCATGTCATTATCTTGAGGTGAAGGATTGTGGGAGGCTTCTCTTGATATGTTTGTCTCTCCTCTTCTTGTTGTTGAACATAGTTAACCAGAAACTCTTGATGTAGCTGAGATTGGCGCAAGACATCATTCATTCTCTCCTTGACCGCCTTCACTTCGAAAAATGTCGCTTCTTGTTGGGAAGAGACTAATTTCGAGGTTTCTTCTTGCTCATCGCCATATTGTGCATTTCTGTTAGCTAGATTCTCAATCAAAGCCAAGCCATCATCTACATCTTGACTAAGAAAGTTACCTCTGCAATCCCTTTTCCCATAGTTGAGCTCTACCTCCAAGTGAGTATGGGAAGAGTCTAATCTTCAAACCATCATCAGATATACCACTCGTCCTTGCCATATAGCATATCCTCTCAAAGTTGTGTAGATGCTCAAGTGTATCTTCATTAGGCATTCCAAAGAATATGCAGTTTTGGACCATTGCAATCATCCCTTTTCTGATCCCAAAGTGACTGTCTTCTAAAGGAGGAGTGATCCCATGTCTTGAAACAAAGGATGTTGGGAAATCGCCAGCTCATATAGTTCTTGGTGGCCTTTGATCTCTCAAACCCCAATCACCTTGCAAACCCATTGGACCTTGCTGTCCTTGTAAACCCTGCATTCCTTGTGGACCTCGAAGTCCTTGTGAACCATGTGAACCAAAACCAGCAGCATGTGGATGCTCTTCCATCCTTTAACAACTGATAACTTCTGTTGTGAACCCAAAATCCTGCTTCTTGAACTAGTTATGCAGCTGTAGACACCTTAGAGCAAGTGTGTTGGTACCTACATAATAGATTCTAGTCCAAAAAGAGAAATTAGTAACCAGAGACGAAAATAAAAGGTTGATCTCAAACAATCTACAAATCCTGATACTTAGAACAATCCCAAATGGTAACAGCGTCAATTTGATATAGTTGTTTACTCTACTTCAAAATCCTACATATACTCATATCATTGTAGTATGTAGGTATCAATCCAAATAGGCAAAGTAAGCAATGAGGAATGCAATAGATTAGTTAATTCAAGCAAGCAATGATTAGATAAAGTGAACTATGATTCTAATAGCTAGAGAGACTTCAAATGAACTAAAGCAAGCAAAGCAAGACCAGAAACTAAAGCAAGTTCCAATTCAAACAATCAAAGGACTAGCAGGCTTGAGATAGGGTAATTGATCTAAGGAGACTTTCAGCTTAACTAATGATGCATACAAATCCACAACAAGCTATTCCTAGGCATAAAATTAACAGCTATGATCAGCCCAATTCCTTGGCATTGATCCTTTGCTAAACACATATTGAAGACAATTTTCATTACTGAAATAAATGATCAACAAGCATTAAGAGAAGCTATTCCAATTCTATATTGTCAATCTACTTCTTAGACATCTAATTCCTTAGGCTAAGACAAGAAAATCTCTTACTTGACTCATTCAGGCATTTCATCAAACCCTTATTGATATCTCCATTATTTATACCATTTTAGCTTGCATTCATCACTAGTTTTAGTCTTTAAACATGCATATTTTACTTCTTCTTATCCAATTTGCATACATTTAGGAGTTAGTGTAGTTTTAGGAGCTGCAATGCATTTTGCATGCATTTGGAGTTTTATTCAGGTACTAGAAGGAGTGTGGAGGTCATGTGGTGCTACGGGTGTAAGCTGAGAATGGAGCAAGACAAGAGACAAAGGCGGGTGGACGAATATCAATGATAATATCGACATCATATGATCGATACGGAGCATATCGATGGGAGTATCGACCATTTCAGCATCGATACAGTTAAGGCATGGTGAGAAGGAAGCATATTGACTAGGAGGCACCTCGATGCAACAGAAGGGAGTCCATATCGAGCAGTGTATCGACGTCCCAGACCGATACACATGACAGGACAATACCGAGGTGCCATATTGACTTGCGTGACCGATGAGCCTTGACTAAAAGGCGATTGTATCGACTTCACACCATGGAGAGCAAAACCGATACAACATAGGAGCCTTCTGTATCGACGTGTATATTGTCCAAGGGACATCGATACAACCCAGAAGAAGAGACGATATCGACATGTATATCGCTGTTCACAGTCGATATGGTCTGTCCGAGTCAACTTATGTTTGGTTTAATCTTGGTTTACTAGGGGTTTCCTATTTCCCTTATAGATACTAAAGTCCTAAAATGGTTTGGCAACTTGGATCTTATTATCTTTCTTCTGTTCTTAGACTTAAAAACCTTTCCTTTTTTAGCTTTGCTTTGTAAGAACTAGTTTGATTTAGTGAATTTCTGTACTTGCATTTAATCTATTCTTGTTTATTCTGCTTCCTAATCATGCTTAACCATTATTTCTCTTTGGAATTTGTGGTTTTGACTATGGCTAGTGAGTAGTTTTATTTAGGGTTTGAGATGGGATAGATTAGAGGGGTTTTACGACTAGATTAGTGATGTCTTATGCTTAATATGATTGTATACTCTCTATTAGATGTGCTTAACACTAGATTAGTCTTGGCAAGGCTTGTTTAGTATTTTGGCCTTCTCTTGTGCCTGGTAAGTGTTTGATAAAATGCTGCTTAGAGTCTCTTAGAGGATTTGTATGCTTAGCCTAAGGAATTAGATGTCTAAGGTGCATTTTGGCTTTATAGGATTGGAATTCTGATTTGAATGCTTCCTGATCATATGTTTGAGTAGATGGATTTATCTGAAATGTGTGCTTGGCAAAGTGATTGGTGTCAACGAATTGAGCTACTTATAGTTTATAATCCTATGCCTAGAAGATAGCATTGTTTGAATGGTTTTGAAGCATCACTAGTTAGGTTCTAATCCACTCTTAATCAATAACCCCCATCTTAGATCCTTACATTATCTATATGAATTCCTGCTTTGCTTAGTTCAGACTTTAGACTTGTTTAGTTTGTTCACAACTGCTTTCTTAAATTTAGCTTGACTTAAATGATTCGATGTATACTTGGCGCCTTAAGAACTCAGATGGATTGATACCTTACATGCTGAAATGACATGAGTGTGTTTGAATTTGCTTAGCTAGTCAAATAGAAGCTATCAAATTGGCGCAGTTGCCATATGGGTTTAGACTAAGCATTAGGATTAGTGGATTATTTAAGATCAAACTGTTATTTTTCTGTTTGTTACTGATTTGCAAGCTGCTCTTCTGCTTATAGGTGTATGAACTTGAGGTCGAAAGGCAATCAAAAACTTCTGGATTATTAACACAACATTCTGCAAGTGGAAAGGGCATTAAGAGCAACAAGGGAAAGAGAGAGACTGCAAAGGTTTCATCAGGTCAACATGGAGCATGGTATACATCATCAGTGATTTTATGGACCATCAGGAGCGCAAGGTGCTCAAGGAGTTGCTGGTGTTCAGGGACAGCAAGGAGTCCAAGGTGAACAAGGTCAGAGAGGACCAGCACATAGTGCATGCCAAATTAGACCCAAGCTGGTGATGCACCAAACGATTACAACAACAGAACAGGGATCCTTCCTCCAGCAGTTCATGACAATAAATTTGAGATCAAATCTGGATTGATCTCAATGGTTCAAGGCAGAAAGTTCCATGGGTTACAACTTGAAGACCCTCTAGATCACTTGGATAACTTTGATAGACTCTGCTCACTAACCAAGATCAATGGGGTATGCGAAGATGGTTTCAAGCTAAAGTTGTTCCCTTTCTTTCATGGGGACAAAGACCACCAATGGGAGAAAAACTTACCACAAGGAAGTATCACCAGCTGGGATAAGTGCAAGAGAGCTTTTATGGCAAAGTCGTTCTCTACTTCAAGGACTACTAGAATAAGGAATGAGATCTCTGGTTTTGATAAGAAGAATAGTGAGAGTTTTGGTGAAGCATGAGAGAGATTCAAAGGGTACACACTTCAGTGCACTCACCATGGGTTCTCACAAGCTTCACTCCACTCAACCTTATACATAGGCGCTCTCCCTAAGACCAGGATACTACTTGACAGTGCCTCTAATGGAAACTTCCTATCTAAGGATGTAGATGAAGGCCTAGAGCTGGTGGAGAACTTACCCCAAAGTGATGGCAATTATAGTGAAGACTATGATAGAACTCCAAGAGGAGAGGATGGCAACACTAAGAAGGAGCCGGAGTCTACAAGAAGAGAGTTGAAAGTGCTGAACATTAGGCTTGACAATCTGCTCCAAGTGCAACACAAAGAGATCAACTATGTTGGTGAAATGGTGGATATGCCAAATGAAGAGGAGGTACACTCCACTCAACCTTATACATAGGCGCTCTCCCTAAGACCAGGATGCTACTTGACACTGCCTCTAATGGAAACTTCCTATCTAAGGATGTAGATGAAGGCCTAGAGCTGGTGGAGAACTTACCCCAAAGTGATGGAAATTATAGTGAAGACTATGATAGAACTCCAAGAGGAGAGGATGGCAACACTAAGAAGGAGCCGGAGTCTAAAGGAAGAGAGTTGAAAGTGCTGAACATTAGGCTTGACAAACTGCTCCAAGTGCAAGACCAAGAGATCAACTATGTTGGTGAAATGGTGGATATGCCAAATGAAGAGGAGCTACAAGTAGAGGAGATGAACTACTTGGGTAATCAAGGTGGATACAATGGGTATGTGAACTTCAGACCTGACCCAAACCTGTCCTACAGGAGCAACAATGTTGCCAATCCCCAAGATCAAGTTTACCCTCAACAGCAACCTCAAGAGAATCAGCCAAGACCTTTTGCGCCATTCAACCAAGGATATGCACCAAGGATCAATGTTCAAAGCAACTTCCAGCAAAAGTTCTCCTCCTGGATTCTCTCAAGATCAAGCAAGCTACACCAACGATGCTGAAGTGAAAGGACTGCCGCAACAACTCCTTCAAGGCCACCAAGCTACTAATGTGGAGATCACAAAGAATTTTGTTGACCAAACGATTACAACAACAGAACAGGGATCCTTCCTCCAGCAGTTCATGACAATAAATTTGAGATCAAATCTGGATTGATCTCAATGGTTCAAGGCAGAAAGTTCCATGGGTTACAACTTGAAGACCCTCTAGATCACTTGGATAACTTTGATAGACTCTGCTCACTAACCAAGATCAATGGGGTATGCGTAGATGGTTTCAAGCTAAAGTTGTTCCCTTTCTTTCATGGCGACAAAGACCACCAATGGGAGAAAAACTTACCACAAGGAAGTATCACCAGCTGGGATAAGTGCAAGAGAGCTTTTATGGCAAAGTCGTTCTCTACTTCAAGGACTACTAGAATCAGGAATGAGATCTCTGGTTTTGCTAAGAAGAATAGTGAGAGTTTTGGTGAAGCATGAGAGAGATTCAAAGGGTACACACTTCAGTGCACTCACCATGGGTTCTCACAAGCTTCACTCCACTCAACCTTATACATAGGCGCTCTCCCTAAGACCAGGATACTACTTGACAGTGCCTCTAATGGAAACTTCCTATCTAAGGATGTAGATGAAGGCCTAGAGCTGGTGGAGAACTTACCCCAAAGTGATGGCAATTATAGTGAAGACTATGATAGAACTCCAAGAGGAGAGGATGGCAACACTAAGAAGGAGCCGGAGTCTACAAGAAGAGAGTTGAAAGTGCTGAACATTAGGCTTGACAATCTGCTCCAAGTGCAACACAAAGAGATCAACTATGTTGGTGAAATGGTGGATATGCCAAATGAAGAGGAGGTACACTCCACTCAACCTTATACATAGGCGCTCTCCCTAAGACCAGGATGCTACTTGACACTGCCTCTAATGGAAACTTCCTATCTAAGGATGTAGATGAAGGCCTAGAGCTGGTGGAGAACTTACCCCAAAGTGATGGCAATTATAGTGAAGACTATGATAGAACTCCAAGAGGAGAGGATGGCAACACTAAGAAGGAGCCGGAGTCTAAAGGAAGAGAGTTGAAAGTGCTGAACATTAGGCTTGACAAACTGCTCCAAGTGCAACACCAAGAGATCAACTATGTTGGTGAAATGGTGGATATGCCAAATGAAGAGGAGCTACAAGTAGAGGAGATGAACTACTTGGGTAATCAAGGTGGATACAATGGGTATGTGAACTTCAGACCTGACCCAAACCTGTCCTACAGGAGCAACAATGTTGCCAATCCCCAAGATCAAGTTTACCCTCAACAGCAACCTCAAGAGAATCAGCCAAGACCTTTTGCGCCATTCAACCAAGGATATGCACCAAGGATCAATGTTCAAAGCAACTTCCAGCAAAAGTTCTCCTCCTGGATTCTCTCAAGATCAAGCAAGCTACACCAACGATGCTGAAGTGAAAGGACTGCCGCAACAACTCCTTCAAGGCCACCAAGCTACTAATGTGGAGATCACAAAGAATTTTGTTGAGGTCTACAACAGAATAGATACTCTTCATATGGAGTTTTCAAACAAGATTGATGGGTTCAAGAGTGAAGACACTATGGAACAACAAGGGCATATCTGGTCCCAAACCTCAAGGAAACCTTGCTGGAAAACCAAAAGCTAACCATTAAGGATTTCTGCAACGGCATAGTTATTGAAGAAGAGACCTTCTCAGATGAAGAGGAAGCTGTCATTGAGGAGTTCCTTTCTCTGTTCAATGAGGACACTGAAATTCAGAGTGGGGGGGGGGGGGGGGGGGGGGGGGGGGGGGGGGAGAGAGTTTTTGGCTGCTGACACCAACCATGGAGTTGCAAAGGAAAAGTCTCTTGAAGCAACAGTAACTAAGAAAAATGAGAAGAAGGGGCTACTTGAGGAGAGTCAAGCTGAGAAACAAACTGGGATCTACGATAATTCTCCTTACAAGCCAGCTCTCCCCTTTCCTTGAATGTTTAAGAAGCAGCTTATGGATAAGTACACCATTCTCTATACCAACCAGATGAAGCTTAGAGGTCTTGATATTGGGACAGAGCTGAAGGAAGCCATTGCCAAAACTGAGGTACTGAACATCAAGAAGCTTACGAATCTATTCTAACTTTCAAGAGCTGTCTTTGTGACCTTGAAGCAAGTATCAACCGTCTCCAATCCTCTACTGCTAAGGCGCTTGGCTACACTCAACTTCAAGAGAGTAATGTGTCTGTAACTATAGCTGATGGCACAGTAATGGCACCACTTGGAGCTCTTAAAGATGTGCCAATGATGATTGAAGGAGTGATCATCCCAACAGATTTCCTGGCCCTAGATGTTGATGGGAAGATCAAGAACGCCATCATTCTAGGGAGGCCATTTTTAGCTTCAGATGGCGCAGTGTTTGATGCAAAGGAGAGCACAATAGAGCTAAGGTTGACCAAGGAGAAGGTTCAGAAGTTTGAATCCAAAGAGAACAAGCTGGAAGATGAGTAAGCCTTCTAAATGGAGGTCAATAAGTTGAAGAAAGTTGGAGAACATTGGCCAGAGTTTGATGGCTATATTGGTGTAATTTTTGATGGTTGCTGTCTCTCCAGGATGTTTGCTGATACCACTGAAGAGGAGGTCCTCGAACTAGCTGTTTCTGATTGTGTGAATGAAATCTGCTGGGTAACAAAGAAGATGAGGTTGTCTTGAAGCCGTTTTGCTCTAAGTATGGTGAGATCCACTACAAGCTAAAGGAGGGAAGCAAGCCAAAGCTCTTTGCTGTATTGAAGATTGATGGGGTCACCAGAAAGGTCAAGGGAGGCACAGAAACACCAAGGAGTTCCAAGACTCCTGCTCCACACCTCAACTAAGGAGCTGAGGAAAGTCAAGCTAAGTGACTCTAAACAAGCGCACTTGGGAGGCAATCCCATGGTATCCTTGTATATAGCTTTGTATTTTTATAATTTTTATGTTTGTGTGGGAGTTTTTGAGTGTCTCTAGTAACCAGGTTCGAGCTGAGGTAGAAGAAACCAAGCTTGGGAGAAGGAAGAGGTCGAATAAGGGTCAATATCGACCAGCATATCAGCCATGCACGTCGATACAACTCATATCGAGGATGTATATCAAGCATATCTTGCTCGATACAAGTATGTTGGACTTGTATCGACGTGCATATCAGGATGATCCTGATCGATACACCTAAGAGGAATATTGTATCGATCAGAGTACCGATATGCCTCAACTGGTATTTGTATCGGGGTACAAACAGTTTGATATGCCTCAACTGGTATTTGAATAGATCACATTTATCGACGTACCAAGTCGATATGACATCAAGAAGTGCGTATCGAGCACAATATCGATATAACACACCGATGTGCCTTAACTGCGAAGATGAAAGGCCATTAATCACCTTTTATTAAGACATATTGGGGTACATATCGACGTCCCACGTCCATACACCTTAAGTGACGAATGAAAACATGCTGTTCAGCATATGTCAAGGTGTATCGACGTGCAAATCGACATGCTAGTCCGATATGGATTTTTTCCAAGTCATACAGAGCTACATATCGAGCTACTAGCTCGATGTTGGATAGCTAAGTATGATGATCGGACTACACATCGGCATAAGGGATGTCAATACAAAAGATGTCAAGCAGTATCGACATGCATACAGATTGATATCACGACCCAGGACAACCGATATCGGCACGCATATCGACCAGACCAAGTCGATCTGATCAATATCGATCACAATATCAACTAAGGGTGGTCAATATTGCGCATGTGGTAAGCTTTCTTCAATTCAAAATTTTCTCTCCTTGGTCAAACTAGATCAAGAAATTCAAATTTGAATCCTTCTCCTTCCTAAGCACAAGTGGGACCTCTCTCTAGCACTCTTTGTCCCCTTGCTCCCCACAAAAAAATTCCCCAACCCTCTATATATACTAACCCCACCTTCTCTCTCTTTCTCACTTTCATTTTTCTAGTTTTCAACCACTAAATTTCGAATACCTTTGTTTTCTAAGTGCTTGAGAGAGTCAAACCACTTCAGGTATTGTCTCTTAGCTTTTAAATGTTACAAATTTTGTTTTCTGCACTTAAGAACTTGTTCTTGTTTTGTGATTGCCTTCTAGTTCAATGATTCATTGCATCTTACTTATTTTATTTCTTTTGCATGGTGAATAGACTGTTTTAAATTTTGAAGCATTTAACTTAATGAATACTTGCTTGTTAAATTCATCTATTTCTCTTTGCATTAGCATTTTAGTACATTTGTTTGGTTTTACCATGCTAGGATTCATCATTTTCGATTACTTGATAAAATTTGTTTAATCAAACATTTGCATGCATTGCGTATTTAGTTGCTTCACAACTGTTAAAGGTTTACATTTTAGTAAATAAACTCCTCCTCTTGTGATTTTTAGCAACATTAGGCATTATGTTTTATTGCTTCCATGGTTCTCATTTTTCTTTTGAGAATATGTTTTAGATACCATGGGAAGAACAACAATAAGTGGAGCTAACAAAGAGGATGAGAAGCAAGAAAATGGCAAGGGAAAAGCCAAAGAAGTTGGGAGTCCAAGCGCCAAATCCCAAGGAAAAAAGAGAATTGATGTTGGCGCTAGTGACCAGGTCCCTCAAAGGAAGAAAGGCACCACACCAGCTCAAAGGAAGCTGTACGGTAAACTGAAAAAGGTGGATGTGAGGCCAACTAGATACCCCCATGTGCCATCTCTAAAGGCCTTGGGACTCTATAAAGACTGCTCTTCTTTGCTGGAGACAATGGAGCTCACAAAGCTGGTGGGAACTCCATATTCAGCCAACAAAGACCAAGTCCTTCAATTCTTTGCAAGCTTTGAAGTGATATTTTATGAGCCTGGAGAGGAAACTCCTGAAGAAGACGGTGATGGCTTCATCACTTTCAGAATTTCCAAGAAGAACTATAGGATGTCTTTCTCAGCTATAGAAGACGCATTTGGATTCTCTTATGGAAGCGCTAGAGGACAGAATCTGGGGATTAGCAATGAAGAGATGAGCAGCCTTTGGGAGCAGGTAGCCAAGGGCGCTTTCAAGCCAGGAAGAAGCAAGGCTTCTCTGATCTGAAATCCAACAATAAGATATGTGCACAAGGCGCTGGCGCATACAGCCTTTGCTAGGAAGGAAAGTGGAGCTGTTGAAGGAGGAGAATGGGAGCTGATTGATCATGGTCTTATGAGTGTTTTAGAAAGCACCAACCAAGGTGTGGAGCTTAGGGTAGCAGATGGCACAACTGGAATGGTCACCATCTTCATGCAGCAGCTTTTGGTCATCAAACATTGGTTAACAACAAAAGATGACAAGGCACCAAAGCTGTATTGTGCTGGACTTATCACACAACTAATGGAAGCTGCAGGAGTTGAAAGTGGACCACCAACAGTCAAGATCACATACTTGGACCTGCCATACTTGAAGAAAGCAAGGTTCCTTGGTGAACAAGTAGGTGACAAGTTCATCTACAACTTCATCCAAGAAGATGGATCAGCTGCCAAGCTTCTTCTCCCCAATGAGCATCTCACATCCTTCTCCAATACCAACAGTTTTCTCTTTGCCATTCCCTAATAGCACCTCTACCAAGCTGGCGCTTCATTATCTCACACTTACCAAGGCCTTAACATCTCTCTTCCTCAAGGAAACTATCCCCTTGTGATCTTTGAAGGAGGGCAAATGGAAGAAGGAATTCAGGAAGAAGAAGACTCAAATGCTCCAAGCTACAACAATGAGGAGTACCACTTCCAGCCCCATTATACCTCACATCAAGTAGGGCCTTTAAAGAAAGTCCATGAACACATCAACCTCTTGCAAAGATGGAACAAATGGCAAGACAAAACAATCAAGAAGTTGGTGAATGGCATGAAGAGCATGAAAGCTCAAATCAAGGACTTAAAGAGGAAGTCTAGTGGAGCCTCTACTTCTGCTCCTCAAGAATAGCAAGAAGCTGAAATCCAAGGATGGCTAGAGATCCTAGTAGAAGGCGCTCGTTTTCTGGTTATGAGGAAGTGAGAGCTTGGGTGCCACCAAGGACATCCTGTCAAGAAGTGCCAAGGAGGAGGAGACACCCAAGGAGAGAGAGTCCAATGAGGAGCCACAACATTGACATGGAGGACCTTTCAGGCACTTCATACACCTCCCACACAACCTTCGAAGGTACCAAAAAACTCCTCCATTGTATATACCATTGCATATATCTTTATTTTTTTTAGTTCTTGTATATTTTTGTTGCTTCTCTATTCTACTCTTTTATTACACAAGGGATTGTGTAATTTAAGTATGAGGGAGGGATTTGGGGTTTAACTTTGTTTGTTCTTTTCTTAATTTTCCATTTTAATCAATCTTTGAGTCTCATGCATTCATCTAAGTGCATTAAAAAACCAAAAAAAAATTCATAAAATTTGGAAAATTTGCATCTTTTGCAAACCAAAAAGAAAAGCATGTAATTGCATTCATTTGATTAGGATTGAGTCTAGTATTTTTCATATAGGTTGCATTTCGTTTGCATAGGGCATGATGATGATAATTCCTTGTAAAATGCTAAGTGTTTAGAACTGATATAAATGTCTAAGTGGTTAAATGTCCGATGCATCATAAGAAGTTAGAAACTAAGGCTGAACCATGCTCTTGAATGCTAAATCTTATCCTGTAGTCTCATGCTAAAATCGCTTGCTCTCTGAAAATCACCCCTATTTATTAGAACCATTAATTTGAATTCTTAATTATCATGTTCTTGCATTGAAACGTGGTTTCATGGATCACCCATATACATATTTGGACTTTCTTTCTTCCTTCTTACCTCTCTTGCTAGTCCAAATAGCTGATCCTCATCATTAAGGGACAGTTACCACACAATAACCTTACCTTCCTTTCAAACCCAAACATTATCTTTGTGTGTGTGAGGCCTAGTTTTGAATGAACTAAGCACAAAATATTAGGTAGGCACGACAAGGATAGGTTGCTATGTAGAACTAGCTCTTCACGTTGAGCTAGAACATAGGTTTAGGATGGTAGTTATAGGCCTGGGCGGATTTGAGTGTAACATTGATCTAAGAGGGGAGAGTGAGAGAAGGAAGAAAGTGAAGGGGAAAAGGAATGAGAACAGGAAAGCAAGCAAAAACTCAGCATGTGTTAAGCTAAAAAAGGTGGACATTATGAAGATAGAGTCTCAGCAACAACAAAGAAGGCATCAAAGCCTAAATACATCAAACGGATGAAGAAATGGAGACTCCCAAATACAAAGAAAAGGCGCCCACAACAAAGGAGCACAAAGAAGGCCACAACATGATGAGATCAAAGAAGAAGCTTCCCTGAAAATGGCAAAGTGGGGAGAGTGTGAGAGTGTTGGGAAAGGTTAGTTAAATTTAGATCTGATTTGGGGTAAGAGTTTTGGGGTTTAGAACATTCTTAGGCATTGGGTAGATAGTAATTTATCCTTGTATGCATAAGTTGTGCTTAACCTTTAGCATTATGCACAAGTTCATTCTTTTTTGAGATAAACCCTTACACTTGAACCCACATTTTAATGAGATCATTTTTATCCCTTAGCCAAATGATTCCACTTGATTTGCTTGAACATGATTCACTTGGTTACAAAGTTTAAATGAATGTTAAAGGGATTGTCAGATTTGAGCATTTGACTAGGCTGAGCTAGAGATCATTTTGAAACTGGAAAGGAATAGCTAGGTTCTTATTAGTATGACTGATTGTGTTTTGCATCCTACATTTAAGCACTTAGACATTGACTTTACTTCTTTATTATAGCATTTTTGATTTGAGTGCCCACCTTTAAACCTCACTTCCTCCTTGTCTTAGTTTGTTTGCTTGAGGACAAGCAAAAGGCAAGTGTGGGGGTGTTGATATCTCCAATATTTATACCATTTTAGCTTGCATTCATCACTAGTTTTTGTCTTTAAACATGCATATTTTGCTTCTTCTTGTCCCATTTGCATACATTTAGGAGTTAGTGTAGTTTTAGGAGCTGCATTGCATTTTGCATGCATTTGGAGTTTTATTCAGGTACTAGAAGGAGTGTGGAGGTCATGTGGTGCAATGGGTGTGAGCTGGGAATAGAGCAAGGCAAGTGACAAAGGCGGATGGACCAATATCGATGATGATATCGACATCATCTGATCGATACAAAGCATATTGATGGGAGTATCGACCATTTCAGCATCGATACAGTAAAGGCATGGTGAGAAGGAAGCATATCGACTAGGACGCACCTCAATGCAACAGAAGGGAGTCCATATCGAGCAGTGTATCGACGTCCCAGACCGATACACATGATAGGACAATACCGAGGTGCCATATCGACTTGCTTGACCGATGAGCCTTAACTAAAGGGCGATTGTATAGACTTCACACCATGGAGAGCCAAAGCGATACAACATAGGAGCTTTCTGTATCGACGTGCATATCGACCGAGGGACATCGATACAACCCATAAGAAGAGACGATATCGACATGTATATCGATGTTCACGGTCGGTATGGTCTGTCCGAGTCAGCTTATTTATGGTTTAGTCTTGGTTTACTAGGGGTTTCCTAGTTCCCCTATAAATACTAAAGTCCTAAAAAGGTTAGGCAACTTCTACTTATTATCTTTCTTATGTTCTTGCACTCAAAACCTTTTATTTTTCAGCTTTGCTTTGTAAGAACTAGTTTGATTTAGTGAATTTCTATACTTGCGTTTAATCTATTCTTGTTTATTCTGCTTCCTAATCATGCTTAACCATTATTTCTCTTTGGAATTTGTGGTTTTGATTATGGCTAGTGAGTAGTCTTATTTAGGGTTTGAGATAGGATCGATTAGAGGGGTTTTAGGACAATATTAGTGATGTCTTATGCTTATTATGATTGTCTTCTCTCTATTAGATGTGCTTAACACTAGAATAGTCTTGGCCAGGCTTGTTTAATATTTTGGCTTTCTCTTGCGCCTGGTAAGTGTTTGGTGAAATGCTGCTTAGAGTCTCTTAGAGGATTTATATGCTTAGCCTAAGGAATTATATGTCTAAGGTGCATTTGGGCTTTATAGGATTGGAATTCTGATTTGAATGCTTGCTGATCATATGTTTTCATAAAGGGATTTATCTGAAATGTGTGCTTAGCAAAGTGATTAGTGTCAATGAATGGAACTAGTTATAGTTGTTAATCATATGCCTAGAAGATAGCATTGTTTGAATTGTTTTGTAGCATTGCTAGTTAGGTTCTAATCCCCTCTTAATTAATAACCCCCATCTTAGATCTTTACTTTATCTATTTGAATTTTCTGCTTTGCTTAGTTCAGTTTTTAGACTTGTTTAGTTTGTTCACAACTGCTTTCTTGAATTTAGCTTGACTTAAATGATTTGCTGTATTCTTGGTGCCTTAAGAACTCAGATTGATTGATACCTTACATGCTGCAATGACATGAGTGTGTTTGGATTTGCTTAGCTAATCAAATACAAGCTATCACTTATCAGGCATAAGAGAACCCTAGGATATAGATCAACTTAGCAAGGGCTAATCTAGCATTAAACACAATCAATAAGAAGGAACAATAATATTAAGCACTAAGCAATCACTATTTAAACCTCAAATCTCCCTATCTCTATCTCATCTCAAATCTTAAGAAAACTACTCACTAATAATGGTTCTAGATATAACTCCTAGCAAAGGAGAAACACTAATCATGATCAGAATAAGGATAAACACCAGATCTGATTGAAAGAACAAGATTCGAAGCAGAAATTACAAGGGATTAAAGTGAGAATACAAAGGACAAAGCTAATATCTAAAGGATAAAGATGAGAAGAAGATCCCCAATGTTTTTGGGTCACACCATATATATAGTTTTCAAGAAAAACTCGTAGTAAACCGGAAATAAACCGGAAAACAGCTGGTTTGGACGCCTTGTATCGGCCTGTTACATCGATACGCTGGTCGATATTGGTTGGTTGAAGGTTGTATTGACCAAGTCTGGTCGATACACTGATCGATACAGTCGTCTCTAGCTAAGGCTTATCGGCTGGTCTCCTTGGTATGATGGTCGATACAATCAGCCTTTTATTAAGGTATTTGGAGCAAAACCATCGATACTCTGCTCGATACATATCCTGGCTTGTGTATAGATTTACTCCACATCGATATGTGGACTGGTACAGATGTCTTGAAGATGGTGTATCGGTTAGCGTAGCTTAATACCTTTTGACTTGTCCTGTCTCGTCGGATCGACATGGGACCTCGATATGCTCCTCGGTATGGCTCCTTAGATTGTATTGACGTATGCATGTCGATGTGTTGCTCTATATCGACTTGGTGAGTCGATATCCTGGTTGACATGGGGCCTTCTCACCTTGGTCTCTCCACCAGATGACTCCCAGAACTTCTCTCAGTTCTTAAACTCCTTCATTGCACCTGCCAAGTGCTCAAAATGCATTAAATCTGCAATGCAACTCCTAACTACACTCTAAGTGCTAAATAGATGCAATAGAGACATGAACATGCAAGAAAGAGTCTTTAAATACTGAAACTAATGCTAAATATATGCATATAATGAAGTAATTATGGTGTATATTGGTGATGTTGAGCTTCTCCAGTTGTGGCATATTAGGTGGCTCAGCCTTGTCTCTATAGATCTTCTTATACTAAGCTTTATAGAGATTAATGTACTTCTCAAGAAGCTCCTTCTGAAACCTTCCAGGAAAAAGGAGAGCAGGCTTGTAAGATGTAAAAACATAAGCTTTGTCTTCCTTCTTGGCTTCAATAGCTTCAACTGGCGCTTTCTTCTCTCCTTCCTTGGTGGTTTCTTCTTCAAGAGACTCCTCCTTAGTGTCCTCCTTGGTAGCATAAGCTACTAGAGACTCATCTCTTCCCCTGAAAATTGTTTTTTGGAGAATATCCTTGGTTGAATGGTGCATACGCTCTTTGTTGATTCTTGAGCTTATTGTACAGGGTATAGCTGATCTTGTGGGTTAGCCACATTGTTGCTCCTATAAGAGAGGTTGTTGTTAGGCCTATAGTTGCTATAATTTTTTTATATTGCCTGATTTCCCACATAGTTCATCTCTTCCACTTGCAGCTCTTCCGCACTTGGCATTGGAACCATTTCACCAACAAAGTATATCTCCTTATGGTGCACTTGTAGAAGCTTATCCAGCCTAAAGTTCAGCTCCTTTAGCTCTCTTATTGTTGACTCTAACTCCTTTTTTGTATTCTCTTCACCTCTTGGAGTTCTGTCATAGTCCTCATTATAATTCCCATCACTTTGGGCCAAGTTTTCAACCAGCTTAAGACCTTCATCTACATCCTTAAACAAGAAGTTCCCATTGCTAGCTGTATCAAGGAGCATTCTGATATTGGGTAAGGCGCCTCTATAATGTGTAGACAGCAGGGATTCATTTGAAAAGCCATGATGTGGATATTAAAGAGTGTATCCCTTGAACCTCTCCCAAGCTTCTCCAAAGAACTCATTGCTTCTTTGTGAAAAGCTTGATATCTCATTTCTGATCCTTGCTGTTCTAGAGGTTCTGAAGAACTTTGCTAGGAATGCTTTCTTACACTGATCCCTGCTAGTGATGCTCTCTTGAGGCAGATTCTTCTCCCATTGGTGGGCTTTATCACCCAAAGAGAATGGGAAAAGCCTTAACTTGAAGCCATCTTCACTAACTCCATTGATCTTTGTGAGGGAACACAATCTATCAAAGTTGTCCAGATGATCTAGGGGATCCTCCAATGGAAGTCCATGAAATTTCCTGCTTTGAGCCATTGAGATAAGGCTGCTCTAAATCTAAAAGTTATTATTGTGGACAGGAGGAGGAAGGATACAATTCCTGTTGTTGTATGCATTTGGAGCATCTCCTGCATCTATTGGCCTCATTGGGCATGGAGCATGAGCCCGACCTATCTGCCCATGTTCGCCTTGCACACCTTGCTGTCCTTGTTGGCCCTGATGACCTTGCACTCCTGCAGCTCCTTGAACTCCTGGAGGTCCTTGTGGTCCCTGACCATAAACATTCTCATCTTGAACATTCATCCCTAACTTCTCAAAATGTTGCAACCTCTCTCTTTGCCTTCTTGCCCTTTGACATATGTCCAACAAGTTGATATTGTTAATGAAGTCAACGAAGTTGTTGGAGACACTTGATCTTAGGTTCATGCACCTGAAGAGGAAAATGAGAGTTTAAGAGAATTAGTAACCAAATAAAAAGGAAAAGCTTGATCTCAGAGTTTCTACAAATCCTAATGATTCAAACTATAGCCTATGGCAACGGCGCCAAATTGGTGCAAGCTATTGAGCTACTTCAATTCCGAAGAAACAATAATCATTATAGTACTGAGCTCTTAACAATCCATAGGCTAATGTGAAAACGCCAAGAATGCAATAGATACTCTAATTCAAGCAGTGATACAAGGGTTTTACCCCTTGTAGGACAATTGCCCTAGCTTGTACTAGTCAGTTGCAGTATAGCATAGGGTTGTATCAATCCCAATGGGAAGAGTTGAAAGACAGAAGAGTTGAGAGTGGAATCTCTAAATCAAGCAAGCCAGGAAAGGGGTTTTGTTGCCTAAGCAACAGTTCTAACAACCTAAGTGAAACAAGCAGCAACAAGGTGAAAGCAAAAGCAAACTAAGCAATTCTAAGCAAGAAAACAGAGTGAAACAGAGCAAAACAGAGCAAATCCGAAATTCAAATTAGAGAAAGACAAGTTCCTAGATGTGGTTATTGACTTTGGGGAATTTCAGACATTGATTAAGGCTGTTTCAAACTACATTGATCAAGCAAGTAAGCAAGCAATAGTGGTTCCTAGACATAGAGTTCACAACTAAGTTAGTTAGATCCAATCTCTTCGCAAATAACCCTTTGCTAAACATCTTAACAAGAACTAACTCTCATTAGTGCTAAAACATCAAGCAAGCAAGACTAATCAACTCTATTCAAGCCAAATGCTCCTCAAACAGTCAATCTCTTGAGCCAAGGCCAGCAAATCCTCTAATAAACAGGTTCAGCATTTCATCAAACACTTGGTGGGCATAAGAGAAAGCTAACAACCTAGACCAATTTGATCAAGACTAATCTAGCATGAATAACAGATTAATAGAAAGGAACCCATAAACAGAAGCACATAACAAGCCTTAATCAAGCCATCGATTCCCCTAATCTACCACATCTAGAAACCCTAAGGTAACTACTCACTCATAATCATGTTTAACACCAAATCACAAAGGGAGAAGATGCTAATCATGATTAAAAGAAAGATTAAATAAAGATTAAAGCAAATACTTGATTGTATTAAACAAAGCAAAGAAATTATCTTACAAACTTAAAGAAATAGTTTAAGAACAGTATTTTGACAAGACCTCTCGAAAATATAGAAAAAGGGGCTATTTATAGCCTAAGGGAGAAAACCCTAGAAAGGTGGTAAAAGTGTAATTAAAAACAGGTTCGGGCTGGGTCAGTATCGGTCAGTTGTGTCGACCTCCAGTGACCAAAATTTATCTGTATCGGTCATCAGTGATCGACACACACGACCGAAATTAGGATGGAGTGTTTGTGTCGACCACATCAGACCGATACTGGTGATCGATACTGCTCCTTTTCGGTCACCAGAGACCGAAAATCACCAGGTCTGACCGAAAACTTCTGCAGAGATCTTCTGCTTTGATCCTTCTTGCTCCCTTTTGTCCATCTAGCCTCCTGGATCATTCTCAAAGCTCCTCCAAGCTCCTTTAAGCTCCAAAAGCACCTAAAAACATCCAATATGCAAGGAAAATGCAATCTATACTCCTAATGCAACCTAAGTCTAAAAGGAGAAGAAAATGGGACAAAAGCTAAGGGAAAATATGCAAAAGAGGACCAAAACATGTACTAAATGCAGCCCTAAATGGTGTAAATACAAGGGATATCAACACCCCCACACTTGCCTTTTGCTTGTCCTCAAGCAAGTAAGAACAAATGGGAGAGTGAGGTTTAAAAGTGGGCATTCAGATTCCAAAAGTGCAAAGGTAAAGAGATGGTTTTAATGCTCAAGTGCCTAGTTGTAGGATGCAAACACAATCAGCTATACTTAAAAGAACCTAGCCATGCTCATCATGTTTCAAAATGATCTCAAATCTCAACTTAGGAAAATATTCAAATCAATCAACTCTTTAACATTCAATTAAGTTCAGAACATGAATCATGCTTATGCAAATCAAGTGAAGACATTTGGTTGAAAAGGGGTAAGGTTATGAGACAAGAATGATCTCATTTAAGCACAGGGTTAAAGACATAAAGGATCACTCAATGAAATGACTTCATCTTAGGCAAAATGCTAAAGGTAAAAGAACACTTATGCATGCAATTCAATGCCCTCTTCTACCCTTCCTTCCCAAAGATGAGTCCTAAACATTTCTAAACCCAAAAGTGAACCCTCTAAGTCTACCCTTTCCTAAACTCTACCCTTTTCTTTCTTCTTATTCATGGCTGGGGAAACCTTCTTCATTCTGCTTCTGTGGTTTCTTCTTCTTGGTTAGGACTTGCTCTTCTTTATTGTAATGGCACCTTCAACACCTTTGGTGGATTGCTCCTGGTCTGATTTTTCTTCTTTGGACCCTCTCTGAGCCTTGTTGTTGGCGCCAATTCTTCCTTTTGATTTTAGAGCTTTTCTTCCCTTTGCTTAACCACAATACTAAACTGTTTCCCCTTTATCTACCATTTCAAATCTTTCCCTTTTCTTTTCTTTAGATAAAAAACATTAAGGTCAAACCACCTAACTCTACCCTTTCAAACCCCAAAAACTCCTATCCTAGAATCAAGGTCAAGATGCAAGCTGATATCTACAAGAGAGCTAATCATTGCCAGCCTTATTCCTAACACTTTTTGCCAAGACAAAATCAAAAATGCAATGCAAAGGCCTCACAGCTCTCACAATAGTGTTTAGGCTCAAAAGGAGGTTTTGGCTAAGGATGAGGATGTAACTGTCCCATAAGTATGAGGATCAGCTATTTGGATCAACAAGAGTGGTAGAAAGGAGAAAGATGATCCAAATATGTATATGGTAGCCATGAATTCACTTTTCAATGCATAAGACATGATAATTGAAAGTGAAAATTAAAGATCAAGTTGATAGAGTTGATTTTCAGAGAACAAATGCTTTCAGAATGAAATGAGAAGACCAAATCTAGCAATCTAAGCATGGTTCAGCCTTAACTTCTAGCAATCATATGATGCATCAAACAACTAAGCACTTGAAAACCGAAATCATCTCTAAGCACTAAGCACTTTACAAGGAAAATTCATCATAATGCCCTATGCAAATGCAGTGCAACCTATATGTCAACACTAGACTCAATTTTAAAGGAATGAAATGCAACTACATGCTTTCTTTTTGGTTTGCAAAAAATGCAAAAGATTTTCAAATCTTTTCGATTTTTTTGTGTTTTTCTATGCCTTACATGTATGCATGATATGCATGAGACTCAAAGTGAAAAGAAAAAGAAAAACTAAGAAAACAGAAAACAAAGTCAAACCCCAAATCTCTCCCCCACACTTAAATTACACAGTCCCTTGTGTAATGAAAGCAATGGAAGAGAGAAGCAACAAAATATATTACAAAAATGAAAAGATGCAATGGTATATAACAATGGAAATGATGTGGTACTTGGTTTAGTGGCAGGAGTGGTGGGATGATCCTGAGGTTTGAGGAGACTTGCTAGCTCTCCTCTTCCTTCTTTCATAAACAATAGTGGAATGTTGAGCTGCTTGAGATGGTGGAACCCAGCTTGACCATAGCTGTTCAGCCTGTGAAGAAGTTTCTTGTGAGCCCCATTGCCATGTTTCCTGAACTTCAGAGGAGTTGGGGTTTGGCGCCTCCCAAGCTGATGGAGCATGGGCTCTTGGCTCATAAGATGAAGCCCTTGGTTGTTCCCATGTACCCCACTGGTTTCTTGGTTGTGTATGAAATGAATGTCTTCCATGGGGGTTCCACATAGCTTCCTCCTCTTCAGTTGGCTGAAGTTGCTTTTCTTGTTGAGAGTTGAGCTCATGGGTGTGGCTGTGGTGGGAAGTTCTTGCTGATTTAGCCTTGTTCTTCTTGAACTTCTCTTTCATCATTTTCATAAGCCCTTTGATGGCTTTATCCTGCCACTTGCACCACTTCTGGAGTGTGCTGATGTGCTCATGAGCTGCTCTCAAAGAGCTTCCTTGGTTGGGTGCTGCATAAGGCTGGAAGTGGAACTGCCTTGAGCTGTAGTTCAACACTTCCTCTTCTCCAAGATCATCTTCTTCATGGGTTCTTCCTTGAAATTCAGCGCCAGCATTAGCATTCCCTTGATCTTCTTCTTCTTCTTCTCTGATCCCTTCAGTGTGCTCCTCCTCTGCATCACTGTCTTCTTCTTCCTCTCCAGGAACAGGGCTGCCTGTGTAGAGCTCCTCAGTGCTTGGGTTGAAGCTGATGTTTCCGTTTCTGAAGAAGGATGTAAGCTTTGGATTGGGGAGGAGGACTTTTGCTGGTGTGTCAAAGCTTGTGATGAAGTTGTACACATGCTTTCTACCAATGGTTCTTTCAAGGTAGTGGCTTCTCTTGAGGTAATCAATGTCAATCCATAGTGGCTCAAGTGCATCACCTTCATGTTTGTCAAGGTCTACTCCACTAGCTTGTAGAACTGCTGTCACAACTCCCCCAACGTGCACTTGAGGGCTCTTCTCCTTCTTTGTCTTACTCAAAACCCAGCTCTGGTAGGATAGAAGCTGCTCCATCAACATAGCCACATAGCAGGGGTTGCTTCTGGGTACTCTGAGAGGTTCCCCAAACTCATCGCTTCCCAACACCTCATACAGTCCTTGGTATATCAGATATGTTTCCCTTCCTGTGAGATATGTCGTCTCATTCCTTGCAAAGAGTGTATTCGCAAGTGCTTTGTGGACATATCTCACGACTGGATGCCTTAGGTGTTGGTTCCTTGATCTTCCAGGAGTGTATTGCCCAACTCCAATGAGACCCCACAGCCTGGTGTGCTGCCTACTTGGGATTTCACAGTCGTCTCGATGAGCTTCCTTGTTGAAGGTTTTTGATCTTCTTTGCTAGCTTCTTGATCATCTCGCCTTGCTCCACCTGACCCTTTCTTCAACCACTTGCTGTGTTTCCTCTTGAGTTGCCAAATCTCTGCTTCTCTTCTTAGGAGCCATGGTACATGAAACGCAAGTTCTCAAAGAGAAAGTGAGGATAGGTGGCGATTAAGAGAGAAAGATATGGCAAAGAGAGAAAATCTCTAAATATACATCCTAGAATTTTTTTGGGATATTCTAAAATATATCAATAAATAGAAGAGAAAAATCTCTTGAGATAAGGCTAAATCAAGAAAATTTCCCTAATACTTAAATTCCTAGCAAATTTCATTCAACCATTGCAACAAAAAGGAAATTTTGAAAACTCAAATATGCAATTCAAGAAATTGGAAAATACCTTTGAAATGGGATGATTATGAGATGCTCTATGTATTTCAAATCCGAAACTCACACTCTCTCTTTCTAAAAATCAGTTTGAAATGCAATGTGAAGAGAGAGTGTGTATGTATGGCTTTATAAAGAAAAATCTTTGGATGCATGCAAGTGTGTTTTCGAAAAAATGTGGTCAAGGCACACATTCTCATGGTCAAAAATGTTTGCTTTGACCAAGATTCAAATTCAATATGGGAGGGAAAGAGGAAGAAGGGGGGAAATATAAACCAACCTTGGCATGAGATCGAGTCAAACTGGTCGATCTTGACCTCGATCTCATGCCCATTTAGTCCGTGATCGAGAGGCTTGCTCGATTGGAGGCTCGATCTGATTGGAATCGAGCCTTAGATCGAGTCTGCTCCTTGTTTCAAGATTCCACGTGGTTGTGGCCATGCTCCTTAGATCGAGCTCCCTGATCGATTCCGAGGTCGTTTTGGTGGAGATCGAGTGAGCTGATCGATCCTGCTATTGATCTCAGTTCGAAGATCGAGTGAGACCAGTCGATCCACACCCCGTTTTTACTTTAAGCTAAACGTATGGGTGGGTCACTCTCTCGCAATCGACTGATTCAATTGACTGTCTACTCGATCTCATCTAGATCGAGTAACTTCACTCGATTTACTACCTCGATCTGGTAAAGATCGAGCCAGGACAGGTCGATCTGTCACTCGATCGTTTGCCTCTGCTTCTATTTTCCTTGCCTTGTTGAATCCAAGATCGTTATCTCTGGTTCCCATCTCCTTGTACCTACACACTTAAAATAAAAAGCATAAAATTGAAACAGAAATAAATCAAAAATATGTACAATGATAGTCATGGGATTGCCTCCCAAGTGCACTTGTTTTAAGTCTCTAAGCTTGACTTTACTTGGTTAGGCTAGAGGGGGATCTTGGAGAAGCAACATGGTGCTCTCCTTGCTGCAATCACTTGCCATGTAGGGCTTGACTATGCCCATTCACTGTGAAACTCTCTCCACCCTTGCCAATCAAAGTCACTGCCCCATATGGTAGCACTTCTTTTATATCAAACGGACTGCTCCACCTAGACTTGAGCTTCCCGGGAAACAGCTTCAAACGTGAGTTGTAGAGCAGAACTAGGCTTCCCTCTTTGAGCTCCTTAAGCACCAGCTTCTTGTCATGAACAGCTTTGGTCCTCTCTTTGTAGATCTTGGCGCTTTCATAAGCATACAACCTCAATTCATCAAACTCATGAAGTTGCACTCGTCTTTTCTCTTGTGCCGTCTTGAGAGCGTAATTCACTTGCTTCACAGCCCAAAGAGCTTTGTGCTCTAACTCCACAGGGAGGTGACAAGATTTACCATAGAGGAGGTTGAAAGGCGTGGTACCAATGGGAGTCTTGAAACCCGTCCTATAAGCCCAAAGAGCGTCATCAAGCTTGCTTGCCCAATCTTTCCTAGTCACTACCGCGGTTCTCTCTAGGATGGTCTTGATTTGCCTATTCTAAACCTCCACTTGGCCACTGGTTTGAGGGTGATAAGGTGTGGCCACCTTGTGTTTAACTCCATGTCTTCTCAAAAGACCATCAAAAACTTTGTTGATGAAGTGGCTGCCTCCATCACTAATCACCACCTTAGGAACTCCAAACCTTGGAAAAATAATCGTCTTGAAAAGCTTAACTACCACCCTTGAATCAATAGTTGGTGAGGCTATGTCTTCCACCCACTTAGACACATAGTCTACTGCCACTAGGATGTACTTGTTGCCCTGTGATGATGGAAATGGACCCATAAAATCAATTCCCCAAACATCAAGGACTTCCACCTCAAAGATAGGTTATTGCGGCATCTCATTCCTCTCGGTTATGTTCCTGGCCCTTTGGAAAGATTCACATGATTTTACAAACTCATGTGCACCCAGCTTGTAGAACCTTTGTAGCTGTCTTGAATGATGCGAAGTGGCCACTATAAGTCATACCGTGGCAATGGAGAAGAATGTCTTTCGTTTCTTCTCTTGTGGCACATCTTCGGTATAGGCTGTCCACACCCCTCTTGTATAGATAAGGATCATCCCAATAGTAGTGAGAGATGTCCCTCATGAATTTTTTCCTATGTTAATGGTCCAGGTGAGTAGGCTCTTCTCCACAATCCAAATAGTTAACAATATCCGCGTACCATGGTAGATCTTCTTCCTTTCGGCTCAAGAATTCTTCAAACCTCTCCTCTAGCTTTGCACATACCACGGTGTTAACCATCATAATCTGCTCTTCAGAGAGTGAGTCATCCAAAGGCAAGACATCATCCACCCTCATCCTTGAAAGATGATCCGCTACACCGTTCTTTATACCCTTCTTGTCCTTGATCTCCATGTCAAACTCTTGTAAGAGAAGGATCCATCTTAAGAGTCTCGGTTTGGTGTCTTTCTTGGAGTATATGTATCTCAAGGCAGCATGGTAAGTATACACTATGACCTTAGAACCCACCAAGTAAGACCTAAACTTCTCAAAGTCAAAGACCACGACTAGAAACTCTTTCTCGGTGGTTGCATACTTCACTTGCGTATCATCCAAGGTACGGCTTGCATAGTAGATCACATGCAGCTTCTTGTCCTTCCTCTGACCCAAGACAGCACCCACGGCGTAGTCGCTTGCATCACACATTATCTCGAAGGGCAAATCCCAATCCGGAGCTTGAACTATAGGCGCGATGACCAAGGCTTCTTTGATGGTCTTAAAGGCTTGTAGGCATTCTTCATCAAAGATCAAATCGGTTTCCTTGCACAGTAGCCTTGTAAGAGGACGTGTTATCTTGGAGAAATCCTTGATAAACCTCCTGTAGAAGCCCGCATGCCCCAAGAAACTCCTAATCCCTTTCACATTAACCGGAGGTTCTAAACTTGTCATAACCTCTATCTTTGCCTTGTCAACCTCAATCCCACGCTCAGAAATTTTGTGCCCAAGCACAATGCCTTCTCTCACTATAAAGTGGCGCTTTTTCCAATTTAGCACCAAGTTTGTCTCCTCATATCTCTTGAGAACCCATTTGACAAACAACCACCAAACGAAGCACCATACACAGAAAAACTATCCATGAAAACTTCTACCATTTCCTCTATAAGGTCAGAGAAAATAGACATCATACACCTTTGGAAGGTTGCTGGTGCATTACATAACCCAAATGGCATCCTTCGATATGCAAAGGTACCATAAGCATGTGAAAGTGGATTTCTCTTGGCCATTAGGGTGAATGGGTATTTGAAAGAAACCGCTATAGCCATCTAGAAAACAGTAGTATGGATGATTGGCTAATCTCTCTAGCATTTGGTCAATAAAGGGAAGAGGGAAATGATCTTTCCTAGTGGCTGATTTGAGTTTCCTATAGTCAATACACATTCTATGTCCGGTTATTGTCCTAGTAGGAATTAGCTCATCTTTTTCATTTTTTATAACTGTGATACCCCCTTTCTTTGGCACCACATGGACGGAGAGACCCATGTGCTATCACTGATAGGGTATATCACGTCAGCTTCTAAGAGTTTTAAGATTTTTTTCTTAACTACTTCTTTCAAATTCGGTTTCAAACATCTTTGATGCTCTATGGAAGATGTGTTTTCATTGTCTAAATGAATCCTATGAGTACAAAGCATTAGTGAAAGGCCCTTGATGTCACTGAGAGAGTACCCAATGGCCCTTCTATACTTCCTCGGCTCCTTAAGGAGTGAGTCTAACTCATCGTAATTTAGATCTTCATTCACAATGACAGGATAAGTATCATTTGGTCCTAAGAAAGCGTACCTTAGCCCATTTGGAAGCTGCTTTAGGTCCACCTTTGGGGCTAGCAGCTCATTCCCGTCCTACTTTTGGCTTGTGTTGAGGTTTCTGTCCTCATTCGCCCCTTTTGAACCCGAGTCATGAGCTCTCAAGCTACCGTCTTGAACCGTTCCTACTGCAGATATCGAGCCAGTCAGTCGATCGCTCCCTTGTTCTACGCTGGATCGAGTGCACTCCCTCGATTCAGTTGCTCGATTGGATATGGATCGAGCAGGGGATCGATTCACGAGGTCGTTCTCTGAACAGATCGGGTTGTCTTGGTCGATCGTCTCATCGATCTCTTTCCTGGATCGGGAAATCTGGTCGATCTCCAGGTCGATCTCTAGGCACTGGCTTTCATCTTCTTTCACAACATTGCGAGAATCAAGGATGCGTACATATTCCTGGCTCTTTTCACTCAAGAAACCATACTCCCCAGACTCCTTTGTCAAAGCCAGCTGTAGATGATCCTCTTGTGCTAATCCCTCAAGCAACTCATCGGCCAATGCATCCAAAGTTTCTATGTAGAACTCTTGTCCACCAATCGTTGGCTTCTTCAAGACTTCGTTGATGTCAAAGTTCAGCTTGATGTCTTTGCCTAGGTGCAGAGAAATCTTGCCATTCTTCACGTCTATGATGGCTCCAGCAGTTGCTAGAAAGGGTCTACCGAGGATTAGAGGATCTCTTGGTTCCTCATCCATTTCTAGAACTACAAAATCTGTTGGCATATTCATGTTGCTAATCCTCACGGGTAGGTCTTCAAGCATGCCTACAGGGAGCCTTATACTTCGATCAGCCAGAATGAGTGAGATTCTACACTCCTTAAATTTGGTAAAGCCTAGCTTTTTGGCAATGGTGTTAGGCATAAGGTTAATGCTTGCCCCTAGTTCACACAAGCAACTCTCAAACTTCAAAGGGCCTAGTGCACAAGGGATAGTGAATGACCCCGGATCTCCTAGCTTCTTTGGAGCTATCTCCTTGTGGATGATTGCACTGCATTCTTGACTCCCAAGACCTCTTCACTCTCTTTCACCCTCTTAGCAAGAGTGTCTGTCAAAAACTTGGCGTATTTTGGCACCATAGCCATACAATCAAGCAACGGCAATTTTATCTCAACGTCCTTCAAGTGCTTCTCAAACAGGTCTCTATGCTTCTCAACCAATTGCTTCTTGAAACGTCCAGGGAAAGGGAGCTTTGGTTTGTAAGGCCGAGGCACGAAAAATTCTTTCTCTTTGCCTCCTACCCAATTCGCTTCCTCTTGGCTCTGCTCTAACTCATCTAGAACATCCGTAGCCTCTCCCACAAAGTGTACATGCTTTTGATTTGCTAGTACCAACTTGTCAATCTTTTCATGGAGCGATTTCAGCTCCTTCTTGTGTGCCTCAAGGTCAGATCCTCTAGGTGCTCTATCATAGTCTTCAGTGTAGTTTCTATCACTCAAAGCAAGATTCTCAATAAGCTCCATTCCCTCTTCTACAACTTGGCCAAGAAAATTCCCTTTACTCGCCGTGTCTAGAAGCATTCGAATTTTAGGAAGAGCTCCTCTATAGATGGTGCTTAAGAGTGTCTCCTCAGTGAAACCATGATGAGGACATGCAATGGTGTAGTCCTTTAACCGCTCCATTGCTTCACTAAAAGTCTCATTTTGCCTTTGTGTAAAACCGCTAATCTCACTCCTTAAGCGAGATGTCCTTGTACTTGAGAAGAACTTAGACAGAAATGCCTTCTTGCAATCAGCCCATGAGGTTATAGTCCCTTGAGGTAAGGTCTTCTCCCAATGCCTTGCTTTATCCCCAAGTGAAAAAGGGAAAAGCCTAAGCTTGAAACTATCCTCCGAGATCCCATTGATCTTGATCATGCCGCACACTTGCTCAAAGTTGTCTAAATGCTCCAAAGGATCCTCCAAGGCAAGTCCGTGGAACTTGTTGTTCTACACCATTGAGACAAAGCCTGGCTTGATCTCAAATTTGTTGTTTTGCACCGGTGATGGAGTGATGCCAAAACGATTGTGATGAGTGTTTGTTGCATCACCCGCACCAATGATCCTTGGTTGCCTTGGGGCATGGTTGAGGTTTCCATTACCCCTACCAGTAGCAGCCTGTTCTTGCTCAGCCATACGCTCAAAATCGACAATACCGGTTGCATTATCTCCTCGAAGTGTTGTGCTTGTTCTCTTGCCCTTCTTGACCTTGCACTTCCAAGTTGATGAATGTTGTCTAGAGGTTGTAATAAATTGTTGTTACCTCTAGACCTCAAATTCATGTACCTGAGAATACAAGTAGGAAGGTAGATAGATTAGTAACCAAAGTAAAAAAAAATACTTAGTCTCTACTAAGCTCCAAATTCTAATACTTTCAACCTAAACCCAAGTCTGCAACGGTGCCATTTGATAACTAACTTTTTTAGGAGCTAGTTTGATCAAACCTAAAGCAGTTTTACTGTTGTAGTATAGTGCTAAAGGTGTCAATCCAAATCAGATTGATGAAAGATACTAAGAATGCAAGAGCTTTGTAAATCTAAGTGAAATCCGAGTAATTTGAGGAGAAAATCTATAAAAACTAAATGCAGCTACTAAATGACCACAAAAACTATTTTAAAATCTCCACTTATGGGTTAAAAAAAATACTACATGACCTCTAAGAATTTAAAATGCAAAACTAGTGGTTTTTAAAATTCGAAAGCTAAAAGCAGATAAAAAAAAGAGAAAGTTCTAACAACCTAGGAAATGATTTTTAAGACAAAAGACTCAAACTTTAGAACTAAGAAATGATGACTTAGAGTTTGAAAAGGCTAAACGTGGATTCAAGGTTGAGGATCATGGTTAAGATAGCACATTTTAGTGCTATATCTAGGCCTTGAGAAGCTAAAGTTAGATTTATCCATGGTGTTTGGAATAAATCCTTTCCTCAATCTTTCCTCCTAACCCATGGCGTATGGTGGAAAGAAAGGGTGAAGAACATGAAGCATAAATCTCAAAAAATGGCCTAACTAGCTCCCTAAGCATCCATGGCGTTTGGGAAAGGATGAGCTAGTCTCTTTAATTTGGTTTTAAGGGATCTCCTGAACCCTGCTAAGGTAAAGAAATCCCTGAGATCAAAGAGATCTTTATCAAAAGTCTCTAGGCATTAAAACCCCCAAATCCAAGAAGAGATTAAGTTAAGTGCAAGAAAAGACCCAAGCTTAAACCCTTAGAACCCTCTTAATCACCTCAACCTTAAACCCTTGGTGGACAACTCACTACTCATGATTAAAACATATGAAAATGCAAAGGAAGAAAAGATGAGCATGATTAAACTACTAAACAAGAAAGATTAAGATAAATACTTAAGATTATAAGCAAGATTAAGGTTTTACAAACTATGAAAAATTTAAATAGTAACAATGGTGGTTTACTTAAGCTAAAGAAGAAGAGACATATTGAATGGTTGTGAATTGTCGGATCCATTGCCCAAAAATAGGGTAAAAACATTTATACCAAAGAGGGAAATGGTTCCCTCACTAAACTCCAAAATGTGAACTGTCCGGATAAGGTTCAGAGATCGACCTGTCCGCATATAACGTCTTCTTTTGCTCGATCATCGGGTCAATTCAGTCTGGAGGATTGAACGCTTCTATCGATCTTCTGGTCGATCCTCGGACGATCGAGTCGTGAGCTCAATCTGGCTCTCGTTCTTCGCGGGCTTAGTTCCCGTGTCCGTACTCACGTTCGATCACCTTGGTCGATCTTGACCTCGATCTTCTTCCTTGAAACGACCCGAGTGTCTCGATCTTCTGGTCGATCTCATCTAGATCGACCTGCCTAGCTCGATCTTCACCTTTATATCTTGGTTCCTTTGCTGCACGGCTAAGTTCCTCCAAGTATCCATAGGCTCCCTTTCGATCCTTAGCATATCCACGCACCCTCCATAGCTCCAGTGTATCCAAAACAACCTGAATATGATGGAAGAATGCAAGAAATATGCAAAATGCTAATGCAATGTGCTCTAGGACCTCAAATGAGATAAATGGTGAAAACTAGCCTATTATGAAAGATGTATGCATGAAAACTACTCTAAATGTATGCTAAATATGCAAAATATATGAGTATATCAATCGTCACCAGGGGGGTGACGCTCGTCACTCACTTGTGACAACCCCTGATTCTCTTGTATGTTGGTGACGAGCGTCACTCCTCCTTGGTGACGCTCGTCCTTCACCTCTGAGACTGCAAAATTTTCATTTTCAGACTCCATGAGTTGCACGATCTGTTCTGCACTCAACCTCTTTTTCTGCACTATTTTTAGCTCCTTTTCATTCCTGACTTTGATGGCATTAACCTGATGCTTGGGATTGATATCAGTCCTTCCAGGAAGGAATCCCTCTTTCCTTTGAACAGTTCCTGCAGTTTGAGCAACCTGTACATCAAGTTTCTTCATGTGAGAGTTCAGACTCTCAATTTTTCTATTGAGGTCTTGATACAGCGAATCTAGCTTACCATTGAAGTTCACTGTCATCTTCTGCTGTCTTTCAAGTATTTGCTCCAGCATAGCTTCCATCTTAGTGTCTTGTGGAGGTGTAGTTTGGTAAGAAGAAGAACCATAATTCCTGCTGTTTTGGTAAGGTTTCTCAACTTCAGTCTTCTGGAACTGTGGCATTGGAGTATAAACACTTGCATTCTGGTTTCCTGGGAAGGTGTTCTTCTGATTATTGTTGTTGTAGCCTCTGTTCCACTGCTGATTTCCAAACCTGTGGTTCTGAAAACCTCCATTGATGAAATTAACATCTTTCTTCTCAAATTCTTCAGGATTTCTGAAACTCTCCACTTCTGCAGCAAACTGGACTGATTTCTTTCCTGCCAGAAAACTGTGCATACTGTATAACTTAGCCTTAACCTCAGCTATTTGGTTTCCTTCATTCAAACCACCCTGTTTTATTCTCTGGAAATCTGCATTCTTTGTGCTGTTGCTGCAGGCTAAGTTTTCAATCAATCTGATTGCTTCTTCTGGTCTGTTGGTGTTGAAGTTTTCAGCACTAGCTGCATCCAGCGCCATCTAATACTTCCAGTCAATGCCTCTTAAGAAAATCCCAAGCAGCTGCACCTGACTGAAACCGTGATGAGGACAATCCCTTTGATAAGACTTGAATCTCAGCCAAGAAGCCTTAGAAGCTTCAGTAGGACCTTGAGAGAATGATGCAATTTTCGTCCTCAGGTCCTCTGATCTAGCATCAGCATAAAAATTATTCAGAAAGGCATTCTTGGTGTCCTCCCAAGTAGTTAGTGAAGCAGGCTCTAGTTGCTTCAACCAAAATGCAGCATCTCTTCCAAGTGAGTAAGGATAAAGCTTGCAGAACAAGAAGTCATTGCTAACTCCATTAGCTTTGACACTTGAAGCCAGGTCCTCAAACCTCTCAATATGATCCATTGGATGCTCATGAGGTAAGCCATGGAATGGATGCTGTCCCACTAGGTGATAATAAGCAGGCTTAAGCTCAAAACCGTTCCTCTGGAAAGCAAGAGGGCGGATTGCAGCTCTGTTGGCATAGAACTGATCAGGTCTGTTGTAGTCTCCTAAAGTCCTCTGAATAAAACGCCCAGCAGCGTTGTTAGCAGCAGCAGGGACTCCAGCGTCTTGTACCACTTGTTGAACCTGCTGTTCAACAATGACATTCCCATCTTGATCAATTCTCTGCCCTTCTTCGTTCCTCCTGTTCCCCTCTCTGTGACCTGACCCCTGTTGCGACCAAGACAAGTGGAGCAACCATTGTAGACTGTTTCTTAGTTGACCAAGTGACCCTCTGCGTTTGCGACCTGAAAGACAAGTGGAGTAAAACCATTGTAGACTGTTTCTTAGTTTCCCCTGATGGTCCTTTCCAACTTAGCAAGTTCGTTGAAGCTCAAATGATTAATAATGTTCTCACATCTATCAAACAACATAGGGTTTCGAAATCCAGATGTTGTGTCTAAGAAATCGATATGAATGCAAGCACAGATGAAGAACCAATGGATTTCCTATAAGTTTAGCAATTCTACAAACTCTTCTTCAACCTTTGAAAAGCCCTAACTTAACTAACAAACTACTCAGACATGGTGATTTGAGAAAACATCATGAAAAGAATAGATTGCATAAAAGAAATAAGAAGTAAAGATAAAGGAGATTGAAATCTGCTCTGAAGGAGTCAGATTTGTCTCTCCAAAAGCTCTGCTACAAATTTCTCTCTCAAGCTCTCAAAAAAGAATAAGATACAAGATATCTGCCAAAAAAATGGCTGAAAAACCTAATATACAAGTTAAAATACGATATGAGGTTTTTTTGCAAATACTAGAACTTTTGGGCCAAAACTGTAAATAATGCTCCTTCTTTTATGAAACCAGCCACGACCCTTCCTCTAGGGGTTACGAGCATCACCAGCTTGGTGACATGCGTCACCCAAAAGCATACTTTCTTCTCCGAGCTGGACACTTCGTAGCTTCAACTTTCAATGCTCCAAAAAGCTTCAATATCTCTAATTATGCTCCAGACATGCTATAACCTGTAAAGACTCTACTAGGATTGTAAAAAGACCAAAAAGACTCAATAAAAAGGACTTATATCATGGTTAAAAACTATAAAACCATGACATATCACCTTGCATGCTGCTCAGACTCATCAACATTGTCCCAATTGCTTAGTGCCATGTTCTCCACTAGTATCCATCCTTCATCAACATCTTTGCCAAGGAAATAGCCATTGCTTTCTGTATCTAGAAAGATTCTTCTGGTTGGGAGAACACCTCTATAAAGTGTTGATAGCAGCATTTCTTTGGTGAATCCATGGTGAGGCCATTGGTGAATAAAGCTTCTGAACCTTTCCCAAGTGTCTCTAAAGCTTTCAGTAGACCACTGTTTGATGTTTGTGATCTCATTCCTGAATTGTGCAGTTCTTGAGGGAGAGAAGAACTTGGTTAAGAAAGCACCTTTTCATTGGTTCCAAGTGGTGATGCTGCCTTGTGCTAAAGACTTTTCCCACATTTGAGCTCTATAACCAAGAGAGAATGGAAATAACCTGAGCTTCAAACCATCATCTGAGACTCCACTAAGCTTTGTCAAAGAACAAATCCTCTCAAAGTGATCCAAGTGCTCAAGAGGGTCTTCATTAGGCAAGCCAAAGAATTTCCTTTCTTGAACCATAGCAATCAGGCTGCTCTTAATCTTATAGTGTTGAGTCTCTATTGGTGGAAGAATACCTTGCCTTGAAGCATAACTTGAAGGTATATCTGCAGCACCAATGGGTCTCAATGGTCTTTGAACCCAAGCTCCTTGTAAATCATGTGGATCTTGCTGTCCTTGTAAGCCTTGAATCCCATGAAGACCTTGTGGACCTTGCAAACCAAAATCAGCAGCATACTGATGTTCTTCCATGCTTCAACAGCTGATATCTGATTCTGCAGACCCAAAATCTTTGACCTTGAACCTCAGTTGTAGTTGTAGACACTTAGGAGCAAGTGTTGTGGTACCAACAAAAGAAATTCTTGACCAAAAGAGAAATCAGTAACCAAAAACGAAAATAACATAGCTTGATCTCAAGATCTCTACAAATCCTACTGAACAAAGCATTCGCCTAATGGCTATGGCGCCAAATTGATACAAGAGTTTTGACTCTCTTGGTGAGTCACCCTTTGTACTAATCATTGTAGTAATGGTTTTATCAATCCAAAAGGGAAAGATTGAAACAGCAGGAATGCAATAGCGCTCTTAATTCAAGCAGATATAGATATGATTGAAGTGTCTGACAACCTAAGCGATCAAACAGATGTGAAGGAAACATCAAACAAAGAGTGAACAGCAAGTAAAACTACTAAAACATAAGCAAAAACAGAGCAAATTCGAATTTAACTAAAAACAGAGAAAAGATGGGACTTGAGATGAGATAATTGGTGCTAGGGAACTCTTAACTCAACCTATGATGCTTACACACTCACACAATGCTATTCCTTATGCATAGAATTCATTTATAAGACTAATCCAATCTCTTGGCACTAATTTATTTGCTAATTACCAAATCAAGAACTAATTCTCATTACTGAAATGATAAACAACAAGCATTAAGACAATCTATCAATCCTATATTGCCAAATCACTCCCTAGACAGTCAATCTCTTGAGCTAGGATAAGCAGTTCAGGAATTTCATCAAACACTTGGTGGGGCATAAAATGAGCCTAAGATTCTAACCAATTTAGCTAAGGCTAATCATGCATCAAACACAGCAATCAAGAAAGGAAATAAAATAATTAACACTAAGACATCATAGATTAAGCATAGAATCCCCTAAACCTAACCCATCTCAGTTCCCTAAAAAGACTACTCCCTAATCACCATCAAAACCATCAATCCAAAGAGAAAAAAATATGACTAATCATGATTAGAAATATTAAATAAGAAGATAAATGCATATTCTCATTAAAATCAAGCAAAGATTCAAATTACAAGAACAAATACAAAAACATAAGAGGAAAGAACTGTTCGATAAAGAGATGTTCCCAAAAATTAGGGATTTTAAGTATTTATAGGAGTCTAAGCGAGAATGTGATAGGGCTCAGTTTTTACCCAAATAAAACTACTGCAAGTGCACAGCGATCCAATCGTAGTATAAGGGGTTATCGAATCCCAATGGAGCAAGTAAACTACACTAAAGAGTTCAGGTTCGGACTAAGTTACCCAATAAGTAATGAATGTAATGCGAAACTGCAAAATAAAAGTAAGTGGGCATTTTTGGGATTGTTCTTAAAGTTCAGGACAATTCGCAGGTTGAATCCGTGAGTGTATAATGCATGCAATCAGGAATAAATTAAAACCGTCTTGAACATTAATAGCAAAAATATAACTAATCAATTCTCATTGCAGAAGTTAACTATGCCTAAATCACATAGTTTCAAATCTCTTTGCAAACCCTAACAACCTAAACTTGCAAAAATGATCAGGTTCAATTGTTCACAAAACTCCTAAGCCAAATCTCTTTGCACTAGGGCGTTTTGCTCATCTAATACTAGTTCAGGTGATTAATAATGCTCTCACATATATCAAACAACCTAGGGTTTCGAAATCCAGATGATGTGTCTAAGAAATCGATATGAATGCAAGCACATATGAAGAACCAATAGATTTCCTATAAGTTTAGCAATTCTACAAACTCTTCTTCAACCTTTGAAAAGTCCTAACTTAACTAACAAACTAATCAGACATGGTGAATGAAACAAACATCATGAAAAAAATAGATTGCATAAAAGAAATAAGAAATAGAAATAAAGGAGTTCGAAATCTGCTCTGAAAGAGTCCGATTTGTCTCTCCAAAAGCTCTGCTACAAATCTCTCTCTAAATCTCTTAAAAAGAATACAAGATAAAAAGCCAACAATGGCTGAAAACCTCATATATACAAGCTAAAACACGATCTGGAGTCTTTCTGCAAATACTGGAACTTCTGGGCCAAAACTGCAATTTATTCCCAATCTTTTAAAAACCAGCCACGATCCTTCCTCTATGGGTGAAGAGCGTCACCAGGTCAGTTACGGTCGTCATCCAAGTCAGAACAACGCTTCTGACTTGCTTCATTCGGGGTTGTATCTTGCAATCCTCCAAAAAGCTCTAAAACTTCCAATTATGCTCCAAACATGCTTTAAACTGCAAGGACTCTACTAGGATTCTAAAAACACCAAAAAGACTCATTAAAAAGGACTTATATCATGGTTAAAAACCATAAAAACCATGATATTTCAGAATGGAAAAATTGTAAATAAGTGGAATTTTGGACTGGTTCCCAACGATCTAGAGTGATCGATGGTGCATCCGCTGGGTTTCCATCGATCACTTTGATTGATGGTCTTGATCGATGGGCTTCTGCTGGTTGATGCAGGTTGAGCGGTTTCATGAAATTTACGATATCGTTTGAACGGCATATCAGAATGACCTGAAACCAAGTCCTCCTGAAAGCTAACTCACGTGGATACAACCTTAATGAAGCGTGCGGATGCTGAATCAAGACGGAGTGTACTCGTCTGAGCTGATCTTCAAGTCGGTCAAGATCAACGCTCAAAACTCAGATGGACATGTGCTCACTTTATTCGCCGTAAATCTTCAACCATTGTTGGGAATGACTCGAAACCAATACCAACCGAAAGTTAACTCAAGTGGCTAAAACGTTGATGAAAAATGTCGAGGCCAAATCGGAATTCAAATACCTCATCTGATCTGATCTTCAGTCAATATGGTCCTTCGGGTGATTCCCATCGGTCACTCCTTGACCGATGGCTTTGATTGATGGGCATCTATCGGTCATTCTTGATCGATGGGCTTGATTGATGGTGCATCCGCTGCTTTCCAATCTGTCACTCCTTGACCGAAGGGCTTGATCGATGGCTCATGTTGCTTTGTATCGATCATGCCAGACCGATACTGGTGATCGATGGAGCTGATCGGCTTCACAAAAACTTCTATAACTTTCTACCCACTGCTGGGAATGACCTGAAACCAACTCCAGACGCAATCTTACTCACGGGGCTACAACATTGATGAAGACTGTTGAAATTGAATCGGGTTGGAGATGCTTTTTCCGAGGCGGTTTTTTCAGGTTAAGTTTCTGTCCGCTTCAACTTCTTGGCTCTTTTGATGTCTTGTGCTGCATCCACCATCATTTTCCATGCTCCTTGTTTTCTCCAAACTCTCCAAACATACCTGCCAAACTCCTAAAATGCACAAAACATGCAGTGCACACCCTAAATCTACACTAAGTCCTAATTAAATACAAATGGGACAAAAACAAGCAAAAATGCATGTTTAAAGACTATAAAACAATACAAAATGTATGCTAATATGGTGTAAATAATGAGTTTATCAAGTTTGCATTTTCTTGGCATAAAAATGTTTTTAGGAACCCTAAGAAGCCTTTGGAGACATGGTGGAAGCTTGGGAGAGATCTAGGAAGTTGTCCCAGCCAAGGAGAATCAAGAGGAGCCAAGGAAGTGCATTTGAGAGCCAATGTCGACCTCCATATCGTGCCTCCAGCACGACATCTTCCAGCCGAGAGAGAAGAAGCCCATGTCGACCACTGATGTCGAGTGATATATCACGGTTTTTATGGTTTTTAACCATCACATAAGTCCTTTTTATTAGGTCTTTTTAGAATCCTAGTGGAGTCTTTACAGGTTACTGCATGCTTAGAGTATAATTGGAGGTTTTGGAGCATTTTGGATCAAAGCAAGAATTCTTCTCGGATGAAGCAACATGAAGGCGTGATATTGCACTGGTGATGAACGTCAGCTTCTGCTTGGTGACGATCGTCACCAACATCTGAGAAGCATCGCGCGGTTTATTAAAAGATGAAGGAAGAATTATAATTTTGGCCCTAAAGTTCCACTATTTGTAAAAGTGTCCCATTCATGTTTTAGCTTGTATATTAAGTTTTTCAGCCATTCTTTGGCCTGTATCTGATTTTCTAGACAGCTTTTGAGAGAGATTGATTTCAGAGCTTTGAGGGAGACGCTTTGAGGGAGACAAATCTTGTACTCTTTTATAGAAGATTTCGAACCCTTGTACCTTTACTTTTATCTTTTATATGCAGTATTATTCATCTATTATTTGTGCATTCATATCCATGTCTGAGTAATCTACCAGTTAGGTTAGGATTATTTAAGGGTTGATGAAGAGTTTGTATTCAATTTGATTTTAGGACTGATCATCTATAAATCGCACCTTAGGTTATTCAATAGATGTGAGAAAATTGTTAATCACATGAACTAGTTTTAGAATAGCAAAATTGCTATCTACAGAGAGATTTGATTTAGGAATTTTGTGAACAATCGAACCTGATCATTACTGCTTGTTTAAATTGTTAGAATTTGCAAAGAGATTTGAAATTCTGAAATTTAAGCATAGATAACATATGCAATGAGAATTGATAAGTTATAAATTAGTTGTTTAAGTTTTAGACGGTTTTAATTATTTTCTGATTGCATGCATTCTATATTCTCGGATTCAACCTGTGAATTAGCTCTCTGAACTTTAGAAACAATCACTCTTTTCATGATCTTCCTCATGAACACCCCATGGACCACATTGAGAGATTTGAGGACTTGGTGACTAGTATCAAATACAATGGTGCGTCCAGTGATTATCTTTTCTGCAAGCTCTTGCCATACTCACTTGGAGGAGATGCATCATACTGGCTGAAGCAGTTGCCACCAGCTTCACTGACCACTAGGGAGGACACCAAGAACACATTTTGGAATAATTTGTATGCTGATGCCAGGTCTGAAGAGCTGAGGACGAAAATCTCTAGCTTTTCTCAAGGACCTAATGAAGCTTTCAAGGCTGCTTGGCTTAGATTCAGGGCATATCAAAGAGACTGTCCACACCATGGGTTCAGTGAGGTTCAATTACTAGGAATGTTCTTCAGAGGAGTGGATTGGAAATATCAGATGGCGCTGGATGCTGCCAGTAATGGTAATTGAAACACAAGGTTTCCAGAGGATGCATATGTGCTTATTGAGAATTCGGCATCCAGTAACATCGCCAAGAATGCTGACTTTCAATGGCTGAAGCAAGATGATGTGAATGATGGAAGCCAAATTGCTGAGGTCAAGGCCAAGTTAAACAGTATGCATAGCCTTCTGGTGGGAAAGAATTCAGTCCAATTTTCTGCTGAAGTGGAGAGTTTCTAAAATCCTGAAGAATTTGAGCAAGAGGAAGATGTAAACTTCATCAATGGAGGAGGATTTCAGAGTCAAAGGTTTGGGAATCAGCAAGGGAACAGCGGTTACAATGGAAATAATCAGAGGAGTTCCTTCACAGGAAACCAGAACTTTTCTGGTTATACTCCAAAGCCACAGTTTCAGAAACCATATTTGAACAGCAGCAACTTCAACAGGAACTATGGTTCCTCTTCCTATCAAACTCTACCACCACAAGACAATAAGGTGGAAGCTTTGTTGGAGTAGCGTCTACAAGGACAGCAGAAGATGACTGTGGACTTCAATGGGAAGATGGATTCGCTGTACCAAGACTTGAATGGGAAGATTGAGAGTCTGAACTCTCATGTGAAGAAGCTGGATATTCAAGTTGCTCAAACTACAGGAGCTGTTCAAAGGCAAGAGGGATTCCTTCCTGGAAGTACTGATGTTAATCTTAAGCACCACGTGAATTCCATCACATTGAGGAGTGGAAGAAATCTTCAACCAGTGATGAAGAAATGTTTGAGTGCTGAAGAAATCGTGGAACTGGAAGAAGTGGAAGATGATGAATTTTCTGCTGAGAAAGAAGGAGTGATGCTCGTCACCCCAGATGGGTGTCGCTCGTAACCAGGTTCAAAAAAGGAAAATATACGTTTCAACGGAATGGTGACGAGGGAAGTCTTCCCCTAGGGCTAGTCACCAGGACGGTGACGCTCGTCACCAACCCCGAGGCAAAGCCGTTTTGCCTGAAATTTCAGATAATGTAAGGAAAATGTGTACTAGCCCAAGATTCCCTATCATAAGCATCCTAAGAAGTCTAAATAGGAGCTTGAAGATGCCAAATGCAAAGCTATCATGGACAAGCTGGTGACTGAAATTCCATTGATAGATGATGTGAGGATTACTCTTATGATAAGGAGGTACGTGAAGAGAATGGTCACCAACAACCTGAGTCTGGAGCAAGGAGCAATGATGATAAACGAACAGGTCAGTGCAGTGATTCAGAACAGTGTACCATAGAAGCTTTCAGATCATGGGAGCTTTGTGTTAGACTGCACCATCTTTTCAAACAGGTTTGGGAGATCATTTTGTGATCTTGTTTCTAGTGTGAACCTGATGCCACATTCAGTTGCTAAGAACCTGGGTATGACTGATTTCAAAGCTATTAAGATCTCTCTTGTTGTAGCTGATAGATTAGAGAGAATCCCAGAAGGTGTGATTTCGGATGTGCCTATCAAAGTGAGAGATTGTATGATTCCCACTGACTTTGTGATTCTGGAGTATGGAGAAGAACCCAAAGATCCTCTGATTCTTGGCAGAACTTTCTTGTCTACTGCTGGAGCCATCATAGATGTCAGGAAAGGGCAAATAATGCTGAATGTTGGTGACTAGGTGAAGAATTTCGAAATGGACAAGCTGATGAAGAGCCTAATCATAGATGGACATACATTTTATGTGGATGTTCTCACCAACATTGCTGAACAAATCTTCAATCAGATGAGTCCATCAGATCCCTTATAGAGTGCGTTGACCACTTATACAGCAGAAGCAGAATGCCTGGACGAAGCTGCTACTGGGTATGCCAAGATGATGGATGCTATTGCACATGTCATGCAGCTGGTTGCACAAGAGGAGCTAGTCAGCATCTCTGCGAAAGCTGCAACAATGGAAGACTGGAGTGAAGCAAAAGCTCCAAAAGTAGATCTAAAACAGCTCCCTGCAGGGCTAAGGTACGCCTATCTTCAACATAATTCTACTTATCCTGTCATTGTTAATGCTTCATTAAACAATGAAGAGTTCACCCTGCTGCTAAGTAAGCTGCACAAATTTTGCAAAGCTCTTGGCTACTCTCTTGATGACATTTCAGGTATCTCTCCAGACTTGTGCATGCATAGGATACATCTGGAGGATGAATCGAAATCATCAGTTGAGCATCAGAGAAGGCTGAATCCAAATCTGAAGGATAGTCAAGAAGGAGATCATGAAGCTCCTGGAAGCTGGGATCATCTATCCCATATCTGACAGTGCCTGGGCCAGTCCAGTTTATGTGGTTCCTAAGAAAGGAGGAGTCACAGTGGTGAAGAACTAGAAGGATGAGCTGATTGTTACAAGAATAGTGACTGGGCAAAGGATGTGTATAGACTACAGGAAGCTGAATGCAGCCACCGGGAAATACATCTTCCCACTGCCTTTCATTGACCAGATGTTGGAGAGATTGGCGATTCATCAGTACTACTGCTTCCTAGATGGTTATTCAGGGTTCTTTCAGATTCCTATCCATCGAGATGATCAGGAGAAGACCATCTTTACATGTCCTTATGTTACATTTGCATACCGCAAAATACCATTTGGACTTCGTAATGCTCCTGCAACCTTCCAGAGATGCATGCTGTCGATCTTTACAGACATGATTGAGAAGTTTATGGAGGTCTTTGTGGATGACTATTCATTTTATGGGTCTTTCTTTAAAGACTGCATGGAGAACTTGTGTGCTGTCTTGCAGAGATGTGAAGAGAAACACCTGGTTCTAAATTGCGAGAAACGCCATTTTATGGTCAAAGATGGCATTGTTCTTGGGCATAGAGTCCCTGGATATGGTATTGAAGTGGACGGGGCGAAAATTGGCATCATGACAACCTTGCAGGCACCTTATTCTATGAAGTTAGTGAGGAGTTTTCTGGGTCATGCTGGGTTCTACAGGAGGTTCATCAAAGACTTCAGAAAGATTGCAAGACCACTTACTGCTCTTCTCTGCAAAGATGTGAAGTTTGAATTCTCTTCAGAAAGTCAGTCTGCTTTTAAAAATATCAAACAAGCTTTGGTGACTGTACCAATTGTAGAACTCCAAACTGGGATTTCTCTTTTGAGGTGATGTGTCACGCCAATGATTTTACTGTTGGAAGACAAGAAGCTACACGCCATCTACTATGCTAGCAGAACATTGGTTGTAATTCAGAAGAACTATCCTACCATAGAAAAAAGAATTTCTGGCAGTGGTCTTTGCCTTTGAGAAATTTCGCCAGTATCTTGTAGGCTCCAAGGTCGTGGTCCATACAGATCATTTGACACTGAAGTGCTTGATGCAGAAGAAGGATGCAAAGCCATGGTTATTGACATTGAGGTTAGCGACAGGAAAGGAGTTGAGAATGGAGTAGCTAATCATGTCTCCAGGATTAGGATTGAAGATGGTGTTCCAATCAATGATTTCCTGCCTGAAGAAATGTCTATCCCATTGAAACAAAACTGCAGGATGATAGTACTGAAACCTGCAGCTCCGTGGCAAAAACCAGGAGGGTGACGAGCGTCACCCATTCTGAGACTCGAGATCAAGTCGCGATATGAAACCAGTAACGACCGCCACCCCCCTAGGTGACGCTCGTCACCCAACACAGACGTTGGCAATAATTTGTGCCAGCTTGGGAACTAGTTTTGAAGAGCTAGCTTATGTCATTACTGATCCCAAGATACCCTGGTATGATGATATTGCCAAATATTTGGCCGCAGAGGACGAACCACATGATTTTAAAGGCTATGCTAAGAAGAAGGTCATGAGAAAACTTATGAGATTTTACTGGGATTAACCATATCTGTACAGACATTGTTCAGATGGGCTTTACAGGAGATGTATTGAAGAGCCTGAAATTCCAGATGTGCCGTTTCATTGCCATGGTTCTGAGTATGCTGGACACTTTGTTACATTCAAAACAGTGTCCAAGGTTCTTCAAGAAGGCTTCTGGTGACCTGCTATGTTCCAGGATGCACAGGATTTTATATCAAGATGTGATACCTGTCAAAGGAGAGGGAAAATTAGCAGAAGACATGAGATGCCACATAACTTCATCCTTGAAGTTGAATTCTTTGATTGCTGGGGCATTGACTCCATGGGTCATTTTCCTTCACCCTATGGGAACAAATACATCTTGGTTGCTGTGGATTATGTATCCAAGTAGGTGGAGGCGCTGGCTACTCCCACAAACGACTCTGCAGTGATTCTGAAGATGATTAGGACCATTATTTTCTCCAGATTTGGAGTACCTCGAATTGTTATAAGTGATGGTGGTTCTCACTTTGTTAACAAGGTCTTTGACAAGCTGCTGAAGAAGTATGGTGTCCAACACCGTGTAGCCACTCCCTATCATCCTCAGACCAGTGGACAGGTTAAAGTCTCTAACAGACAGATCAAGCAGATACTAGAAAAGACTATGGGAAAGACAAGGAAAGACTGGGCTGCGAAGTTAGACGATGCGATGTGGGCTTACAGGACTGCCTACAAGATGCCACTTGGGACAACACCATTCCACTTGCTCTATGGCAAGACGTACCATCTACCAGTGAAATTGGAACACAAGGCACCATGGACTATAAAGAGGATGAATTTCGATTTTAAGCCTGCTGCAGAAAGGCGTTTAGTACAGCTCAATGAACTGGATGAACTCCAATATTTGGCCTATGAAAACTCCAAGTTGTACAAGGAGAGGACTAAGACATATCATGATAAGAAGATCATCACCAGACATTTCGAGCCCAATGACCATGTACTTCTCTATAACTCTCGTCTGCAGTTATTTCCTGGTAAGTTGCGTTCTCGTTGGTCAGGTCTTTTCAGTGTTAAAGAGGCCAGACCATATGGCACCATTGTCCTGATAAACTCCAAAGGAGAAGAGTTCACTGTGGATGGCCAATGGGTGAAGCATTATTGGTCGCAAGCAGAGATTCCAAAGTAGGACACATTGTGTCTTTGGATGATGCACCCGCTGTCTAAGCAGCATTCCAAGTCAAGCTCATGACTTAAAACAAGCGCTAGATGGGAGACAATCCACTGGTAAGTTTTCTAGTTATTGTACATTGATTTAATTTCGCTTTGTGCAGATATATATATGAAAAAAAAAACCAAAAAAACTAATTGTGGCGGAGTGGTGACCATCTAGCTTGTTATCACAGCTCGTCACTACGGGTGATGGTCGTCACCCACTATTTTCTTCTTCTTCGTCAGCAGACCAGGTACGCGACTTATATATTTTTTTTTCTTCTTCTTCCCACAATTTTTTTTATCTCTCTCTCTTGCGACACCATAGATCACCAAACTCTATCTTTTGATTCTGTTAACCAAATTGAGTGATTCAAACTCTTAATCCGTGCAGATTTTAGCCCTCTTTCATAATCTATCACTCGTTTTCAAGATCTGCAAGGTATGTGTTTAGAATCTCCAATTGTTAGTCCACCATATGTTTGGTAAAAATCGAATTTCGAACTTTTTAGCTTGATTTGCGTGTTAAATCATGGTTATTTAGATTTTATTAGAGCAATGCAACAAATCCCAAGTGATTTTAATGGCAATTTCGCAAGTTTTTGAAATTTTCAAACTGGTGATTAAACTTGCAATAATCTGGAAAATTGGGATGTTTTGGGTTAAATGGAGGATTGAATTGTGCTCCTAGCAGTGATAGGAACAAATGCTAGTAATTGTTTCGCCTTGAATAACTGATTTTTGGAATTTTCGAATTTGAATTGATTTTGGTGGATTTTTGTTTGTTTTTGTTTTGAATGCATATTCCTCCAAGAGAAAAGAGCCCACGACCCTCTGCTTCCACTAGCGAAGCATCTAGCTCCACACCACCAGAGGTCAGAGGACCGTCGTGTTTGCCACCATGGCCCAAGAGAGAGGGCAGAAAGATTGCATTGGGAATTGCTTGGGAATGCACCCCGAAAGAAGAGATAGCTAAGGATGCATTTGTGTTCCGCGACATATTCGAGAGCTGGGATGAGTATGACATGCTGTTATACAATGTGTGGATCGACGTGAAGATCCTGCCCACCGGTTCGCAGACACTAAGGTGATGCAGCAGATGAGCATTCGGGAAGAGGCTATGCGAGTTTTGAGGAGGATTGGCATGAGAACTATGGCCACTAAGCAGCACGATCTATATCCTGATCTAATCCGCTAGCTCCTCGCCACCGTTAGAGTACTACGAGAACGAGCTGGCCAAGAACGCATAGCAGGGTACTCTTACGTTTCTGATCAGAGGAGGGTGCTACAGGATCAGTCTTTTGAGCTTTGCGGAATTTATGAGTTCGATCAGCATCCTACAAGTGTTCTCACGCCTTCACAGTGGTCTTACATGCAGACTTTCTGGTCCAAGTTCGAGAATAGGACTTATGAGTCCAAGACGAGCACTCAGACTGAGGTCAGACACCCTGTGGCGCGCTACATTATGCACCTTATAGGCAACACTATCCTCTGTAAGTCAGCGCCAAGCAAGATGCGCGTGAGCGAGCTTGTTTTGCTTAATATGGCTTTACTACTATGCTTGATGGTGAGATCCCAATGGAGAGTATGATCCGAGACAGCTTGGGGGATCTATTTGCATAGCATTTGGTCTCTCTGAAGACCAAGCCATTCACGAGCTCTGGGACCACGAAAGAGAGCGTTGGCAGTCTTCTCACTCCCATCTTTCAGAACCTCGGGATCAGCACAGAGTCCTACACGATTGTCACTGCGCGAGCTCTCATGGATGAGGCATATTTGGGATATGCCACTTGGCTTAAGCCAAGGTTGATTTGGTGTTTTACTACTCCTACTGGAGAGTATGTGGGCGTGCAGTTTCCCAATAAAGAGCTTACTATGATCCAGGGCGATCCACTTCAACTACACTATCATCCTGACCCGATATTACTGCGATCTCTTGTGCCCACACGACGCCATCGAGGAGCTACTGCTGGCGCTTCTTCCTCTGCTGCTGTGGATCAGAACAGACCATCACGATGTCAGCCACTGCCCACGCCAGACCTTCCGAGTGTTAGGCGTCCTACTGCTCCTCCGACTCCTATGGATATGACTTCGTTTCAGGACTATTTATCCAGAGCTTCGACAGCCTCTGGATTTCTGTAGCCACTGTGAGCAACTGCGGTTGTATTCACCCTACTACACCTCGTGCGGTTGTGTTCTTTTTCCCTTTTATTTTTCTTTCTCTTGAGTCAGTTTTATGCTTTTGGTTTGAGTTAGTTTGTTAGTCTCATTGATGATGTTTTAGAACTTGTTGAACTATGAGTTATGCTATGTTTGGATGTTTTCAACCTGTGTATGAGTGCTCTAACAGTCTAACTAAGGAGTACATCTGATCACATCATGTTTAGACCATCTAACAGTTCGTATTGGAGTTTCAGACATGGTGACTATCGTCACCCATGCTGAGTGACGCTCATCACCAACACCTTCGTGAGGTAACACTTTCAAACTCGTTTCAACATGTTCCATTACTTCTAATTGACCAACTTCAGGCTTGATAACACTGGGGAAAGTGTTGTTTAAGTATAAGGGAGGTAGTTAGTGACATTGTGTTCTGTTTAAGAGTCAATTAGTTGTGTCAAAAACCTATTTTATTGAGTCAAAATTAGATGGGAACTAGGAACTTTTTCTTGATTGTTTGTGTTGATTGTTTCATCTGAGTGACCATTGCTGCATAATTAATACCAGTTTCTCGGTAATAAAAATTCCTTAGACTGACGAGTTAACTAGAAACATCCATAGTTCCAGCAAAGTCCACTTAACTTGAGCATGAAAAAGACTAAGTTAGTAACTTTTATGTTCATAGAGCTTGATTCCTCATTCCTACCTGATGATTTGCCTGCAATGTTTTAAAAGTGATGATACTCCTCTCCCTTGATTGGTAAAAAAAAAGAAATAAATGCGATAAAATTCGAAAATTTGAGATGATTCTCTTTAAATGAAGGGTAGGAAAATTTCCAATGATCTGAGAATTTCATTATAAAGAGATGGTCATAAGTGGAAGTAAGGTTATGATTATCCCGTGATACCATTATTTACCTACACCTGAATAATATAATGAAACATAAGAAAATAATAAGTCTGGGGGAGAGAAAGAGTACCAAAGGTTGATTGATTAAAGTGCAAATTTATTTAAGTATAGTATGGGAATGAATCTAGAAGTTTCTCGAATATTTAGACTGCTAATGAGGTTTAGCAAGGATTGTTATTGGACAATGCTGTGAATTTATGAGTTTAATTTGGGATGTTGTAAATGTCTAAGGAGAAGTACATGGTGGTCTGATTTGGTTTAAGAAATGCAGTGTGTGGATTACTGGATAAACAGTCAAAACAATGACCTATGAAAAGGTGAGTTCCCATGTTTTCAAACTTCGACTCTGTTCTTCGTCTTATGTTTGCTTGAGGGCAAGCAAAAGTTAAGTCTGTGGGAGCTGATATATCATGATTTTTATGATTTTTAACCATGATATAAGTCTTTTTTATTGAGTCTTTTTGGTCTTTTAGAGTCCTAGTAGAGTCTTTACAGGTTACTGCATGCTTGAAGCATAACTGGAGATTTTGGAGCATTTTGGATCAAAGCAAGAGTTCTTCCCGAATGAAGCAACATGAAGGCGTGCCATTGCACTGGTGACGATCGTCACCCTCTGCTTGGTGACGCTCGTCACCTACATTTGAGAAGCATCCCGCGGTTTATTAAAAGATGAAGGAAGAATTATAATTCTGGCTCAGAAGTTCTACTATTTGCAAAAGTGTCCCATTCATAGCGAAAGAGCTGTAAGACAGAGAGTTCAAGAGTTAGAAGAACCGAGGATGGCAGAGCAAGAGGCTCAGTTACCACATGTTGGTGTTGTAGGGCAGGCACCATTATAACAAGCTGCAGCACACATAGATGAAGCACACATAGATGAAGCACAAGATGTTTTGAACCAAGCGGCTGGAGTTCAGAGTTTGAGAGTACCAGTTCATGCATCAAGAGCTGCAAGACCTATCAGAGCTGGTGATGCGCCTGATACTCACCACAACAGGAATGGCATTAGTGCTCCAGCTGTGCACCAAAACCACTTTGAGAGCAAGCTTTGGTTGATCAACATGGTGCAAGGAAACAGATTTCATGGTCTGCCCAATGAAGACCCTTTGGATTATTTGGATCAGTTTGACAAGGTGTATGGTGTGACCCAGATTCAAGGAGTCTCTGAAGATGCTTTGAAGATGTGTTTGTTCCTTTTCAGTTTTGGTGACAAAGCACATCAGTGGGAGAAGACAGTTCCACAAGGCTCTATATCCACTTGGGATGAATGCAATACAACATTCATCAACAAATTCTTCAGCTCAACAAGAACAGCAAAGCTCAGGAAGACCATAAGCAGCTTCACTCAACATAGGAATGAGACATTTGATGAAGCATGGGAGCGTTTCAAGTCATACACTTTGCAGTGTCCTCATCATGGCTTCACAAATGAAAGCTTGATGTCTACTTTGTACAGAGGAGTGACGCCAAAGTACAGGATGCTCTTGGATACAACATCAAATGAAAATTTCGTGGGGAATACTGTTGTTGATGGACTAGCTCTTGTGGAGACTTTGGCACTTTCTGATGGTAACTATGGTGAGGAGTATGACAGAACATCTAGAGCTGTTGTAAGCGCTGAAGGTGATAGCAGAACAAAGAAGGAGATTAAAGCTTTCAGTGACAAGTTAGACAAGTTGTTGAGTGTGTCTCTCAAGAATGTCAGCTTTGTTGGTAATAGTGTTGCTACACAAGAAGAGGATGGGACAGTTGTAGAAGAAGAAGAAGCCTTCTACATGAATCAACAAGGAGGCGGTTTCAACAACTACAGGATCAAGTCTATTCATCACAAGCTGCTCAACAAAGCCAAGGAACCAAATCTTTTGTTCCTTTCAACCAGCAGAACAATTTTGCGCCAAGACCACCATTTTAAGGAGGTTTTCAACAAGCAAACTTTCAGCCAAGACCAGCTTTTGTTCCACCAAGTTTTGGCAATACACAGACTTCTTCCAGCACTCAAGATGTTGATCTCAAGCAGATGATACTATAGAACTGCACAAAAATTTTGCTGATGTACACAACAAGATAGACGCCACTACTTGTGACCTGAATGGCAAGTTAAATGCTCTAAACCAAAGAGTCAAGTCTCTAGAAAGCAAAGGAGCTTCATCTTCAAAACCTCAAAAACAATTACGAGGAAAGAGTGAAGCTAAACCTAAGAAATTCTGCCATTTGCTTGCTGAAGAGGATGAAAAGTTTGATGATGAAGATGCTTCATTGGAAGACCTTGGCATAATGCTTCAAGAGATGTTGTTACATGTTGACATGTTAAAGGCTGAGTGTGGGGGGAATGTCATCAATGTCACCATTGATGATCAAGAAGTTGTTGATACTGTAGAACAGTTCTTCCAAGGGTTAGATGAAAACTTTAACAGAGAAGAAGAGCTTGCTTTGGAGCAAGAGAGAGCTGCAAGAGAAGCTGCTGAGAAGGAAGAGGCTATAAAAGCCTTAGTTGCTTCAGACGAAGAAGCCAAACCAGAGCTCAGTGAAGCTGATAAGGAGCTTGTAGAGGCATACCACGCCTTGATGGTCTTGGCTTTGGAAAGTCCTGAAGACTTCAAAGAGCTGTACGCCAAGTATGTAGTTCTTCAAGCAATAATAAGAAGGGTAAAGCTCCTGAAGTTCAAGCTTATAAGCCACCAATCCCTTACGCCACAATGCACTTTACAAAGGCTCAAATGGCAGTCTATTCAAACTTCAGGAAGGATATACAAGACGCTGGAATAAAGCTTCCTCATTGCACCACTTTGCTTGCAGTAAAGGATCAAATCAGGTTCCTCAAATAATTTTTTGACAAGCTGGAGGTAGTGGAGCCAATTCTAGAGAATGTGGGGGCCAATCTAATGAGAAACAAGGAGTTGAAAACATTAACCAAGCTTCCCAATCCAGGAAAGTTTCTTATCACTTGCGAGCTTGAAATGCTAGACAATGTTGGAGCCTTGTGTGATTCAGGATCAACTGTGAATGTTATGTCTCTCCACTTAAGCCAAACCTTAGGAATCAAGGAGCTGAAGCCCTGCAAAGCCTCAATTACTTTTGTGGATAATACCTCAACAAGACCTTCGGGCATGGTGAAGGATTTTCCCTTGAAGATTGGCAATTGCTTGGTGCTAACAGATTTTGTGGTTATAAAGAAGACATATTCAAGAGAGGTACCACTTCTTCTAGGAACACCATTCTTGGCAACAGAAGGATCTCAAGTAGACTTCAAAATAGGCTCTGTGATTCTGAAGAATGTTGATGAGTACAAACTCTACAAGATTGTCTCACCCTTCGTAGCTTTTTGTGGAACCATTGTGGAAGAAGAGAGTGAGCAACAGCAAATTCCAGAGCGTGTGGAGCAAGCTATGAGCTTTACAATGAACATGCTAATGAGAGACACTCTCCCTGATGAGCTAGAACATAATTTTTACACTGAGTTGAAGCTTGAAGATGGTTTGAAAGAGGATGAAGGCTTGATCATCAAAGAAGTGAAGCTTTTGATCACACCAAGTGTCAAGAAAAGGAGAAATAGGAAGACAGCTTGTGACAAGAAGAAACTGATGTTAGTGGGTATTTGGATTTACAAGAAGAAGGAGGAAGGAGAACCAACTCCATCAACCTCTTCTCACTAGTTCTCAAACAATCAAAGTCAAGCGTAGTGACTAAAAAAAGCACACTTGGGAGGTAATCCCTTGACTATCTTTATAAATATATGCTTTTTTTAATACTAATGTCACTATTTAGTGTTTCAGAGGTCAAAGAACAGGGCCATGGCTGTGTAGGATTGTTTATAGGCCAAGGAAAGAAAACTCTGTTTTCATATCGAGGTACCATATTGAGCAGAACATCTGTCATTGCTGCTCGATACAGATTATCTCGGGGAAGGAGCAGTCCGTACACCGAGCAGGTTGCACGATGGAGACTACATCGAGGTGTCACATCAAGCAAAACCTCCAACGTCTTGCTCGATGTGATCGCTCCTGAAACCCCAGTCCGTACACCAAGGAGAATGGACCGTACATCGATCAAATTGCATGGTGGTGATCACATCGGGGTGCAGTATCGATCAGAACCTCGATAACTCTTGCTCGATGCAATCCCTAGTTCGTACATCATGGAGCCCCAGCCCGTACATTGATGAAGATGCTCCATGGAGTCACACCGAGGAGTAGCATCGAGCAAAACATCTAAGGTTTTGCTCGATATGGATGTTATCAGCTGACTCGAGCACAAGACGATGTCCGGTACGACAACCACCGATGAGCATTGCAACCAGGTACGAGAAGATCCACATCAAGGTGTACCATCGAGCAAAACACAAATATGTTTGCTCTATGTAGAATGGCCGAGCCAAGAACAAGCATCTGGATGATGCCATGCACTGCCCACGGGAAGGATAATGCAAGCAAAAGTGTCTCCCTACACTGAGCAACAACACCGAGCAGAACATCTGCTGAGCCTGCTCGATGCAAGGTGTCCTGAAGGAGAAGCTGACCAGAACACAGAACCCCCGAGGCAGAGGAGCAGGATCGCCGAGGCACATGACCCGATGTCCTCGATATGGTACACATCGAGGTACCACATCCAGTGTTTTGCTTGATATGATCCATGTAAAAAAATTTTAAAATTTTTACATGGATAAATCGAGTAAAATCTTTTTGTGGATCTTGATGACTGGTAAAAGAATCTTTTCTTTCCCCCTCACATGCATTTTTAAATTTTAAACAAGATTTTCTTGAATTATCTTTTATTTATTTTAGATTTTCCTTATCTTTTACTTTAAAACTAGCATTTTAATCTCTCTCCACACATCCATATCGAGCTGAACACCATTGCCAAACATATCTTTCTTCTCTCTTGCATTCTCTGTTTTAGAACATCATCTCTTTGTTCAAAGATTAAGGTAAACTTTGCTAAAACCTTCATTTCTTGAGTTTAATCTTTGCGAGATGAAATATGATGCATTAGAATGATTGTTGAGATTGTTTTGCATAATTTTGTTTATGGTTTTGATCTGCATGTCACCATTGTTGCTCTTACTTGAGAATTCATGGTTGAAATGTTTGAGAAATACTCATTTTGTGCTTAATTTGACATAGTGTTTAGATTCTGGCCAAATCTAGGCATGCGATTGTTCTTTCAAGCTTATTCACCACTTAATTGCTTCATATTGGAATAGTAGTGATAAATTTGATGCATTGTCATAGTTTGGTGGAGAGAAGATGATATTTTTGCTGCATATGCTTGAAATTGACTAAATCGATGCTCGTTGCTATGGGAATTTTAATTATCAATGTGTTTATCCTTCTAAGCTGGAAATTTTTTTTAAATTCGACTCTGTTTGTTGCCAATTAGTTTGAATGTTTATAGAATTTCATGTGCATGCTTGATATTTGAAAAAATAATTTTATGCACAGTGCTCTTAAAGGATAATATGCTAATTTTTACGTCAACCATTGCATTTTCAGGTACTATGTCAAGCACTATAGGAGATGAGGAGATTTCTGACTAAAATGCTGCTGAAAAAAACAGACCAGAGGGAAAAAGGCCAGTGGTTGAAGAAGAACATGTCCAAGATGCAGCACCTAAGCTCAAGGATTACACGAGAGCGATGAGGAGAGTGGACTTTGCTCCAACAAGATATGCTGATCCTGGTATGTTGGAAGAGCTGGGAATAAATACTGAGGTGGATGAGATGTTAACCAACATTGGACTTGAGAAGTTTGCTAGTCTTGGGTATCCAACATACAAACAGCTTTCTTGTGAGTTCCTTGCAAGCTTTAAAGTCTACTTCTAGAAATATGATGAAGAATATGATGAAGGAGAAGAAGACTTTGGCACTGGATTCATCAAGTTCAGAGCCCACAAAGCATGGTACACCATGGGGTTCACTCAGCTTGAAGAAATATTTGGATTTGATCAAGGCTCAAGAGCACAAAACATGAACTTCAAGAACAATGAGCTAAGGCATGTGTGGGAGGAGATAGTGAATGACACCTATAGAGCTGGTCATCTGAAGAGTGCTAGTATCCGCCATCCAGCTATCAGATATGTTTATAGGGTCCTCACCAGCACATTCTTCTACATAAAAGAACGGAGTATGGTCAAAGAAGATGAGATGGGGTTGCTTGTGAATGGCTTGAAGTACATTATGATGGAGACAAGGCATGTAAAGATTCATGGAGAACGCTTAGGAGTTGGTATTGTGACAGTCCTAATGAAGCAATTTCTATCATGCCAACAATGGGCTTTCAACACAAGAGACAAGAAGCCTAAGTTGGCCATTGAAGGTGTGATCACTCCCGTCTTGCTTGGTGCAGGAGTTGAGCTTGGCACACCAGATGTTAGCATGATCTTCCTTGATGTCCCCTATCTCAGCAAAATTGAATTCTTCTCAGGAGCTGTGGAAACCGGATTTGGTTATCAGTTTGAGCTGGAAAACAGGAAGAGGAAGATCATCTTGCCAAGTTAGCGCCTCACCAAGTTTACCACATATGAGAACATCCGCTTCATGCCAACAGAAGATGAGCTTTATGATCCAAGGACTGACCCTCCATTGATAAGGCCAAGCAAGGTTAAGAACATGAGCACCATCATAGATTCAGATGTGGAAGAAGACATTGAAGAGCAGCATCAAGAACAAGAGATCATCATCAAGGGAGAGAGGCGGATGAACATGAAGACTATGATAGCCGCCCTTATACATTTGACCCTCATGATGTTATATGCACATCTGAAGCTTCAAAGACTGCTCATGAGCATATTAGGCTTCTTCAGAGTTGGAACCATTTCCAGGATAAGTCTATTAAAGGCTTGATGAAGATAATTAAAGCTAGCAAGAAGTCGGTTGATTCCTTAAAGAAGAAAGCGAGAAAGCTCAAGAAGAAGTTGGGAGGATCTTCATCAGCCAAGAGAAGTGATCAAGCAGTTCAAGCAGAAGCACAAGGAGGAGGATCTGATGCTGAGGACATGTCTGAGGAAACACCAGAAGCCACAGTCCAAGAGAGACACTCATTCCACATCAGTGAGAGGCCAATAACACATGTAGCCGAAACGGCAATGCACTCATCTCATGTAACTGTTCCAAGGCGAAAAGGAAAGAAGAGATGGGCTAGACAGCAAACTCAATCAGAGGAAGAAGCTTCACCCTCCCATGCCGTTGAGAGTTCAGACTCTCACCACTCCTCCACCTGAAGTAAGGTACACCACACTAACCATTGTAAATACCATAATTTTTTTTAAAGATTCTATGTGATTGTTTGATTGATGTTTGTGAGCACTCTCTTTAGCATTTTTATTACATGGGCGGGTGTATGATAAACTGATGCTTGCATTTGCATATTATAATAGAAACCATGCATCATGATTACATAGCATCTAACGCAAAGAAAAAACCAAAACAATTGAGATTTTTTCGAAAATTGCTTCACAAAAAGAATTTGATTTTCATGCATTCTTATGGGATCTAGACTTCATGCATTCATATAGGACTAGCTTGCTTGTTTAAATTAGGAACTATGATAGTACATCTTTGTTAATGCTAGTAGTTAATGAAAATGAAACCCTTGTTTTTAATCCTTTGGTGCATTTGATGTTGAACTCAAAATAAGGCTGAACCACTTTTGGAATTTGCATTTGTGTGAGCCTTGTTTGAGACTGAAGCATGCTTTGAAATAATTTCAACATTTGTTTAAGTGGAACCTAATTTGAATTTGCAATTATCATGTATTATTCTCTTTTGCCACTCTCTAAAAGATCCACTTAGATTTTCCCACCCTTAACTAAACCTCATTTCAAGCCAATACATTAATAGTGTGTGATTTGTGAGGCCTCTTTCCATCATGGTTGTTGCTTAGCAAAAAGTGTTGGGTTGGAACTAGAAGAGAAGTATTTCCATTGTAGAACTAACTAACTCTTGAGTTAGATAGGCTATGATGTTTGGGGATTGGTTTGGGATTTATTTTTGGTTAGTCTTTAAGAGAAGCAAATAAGAAAAGAAGTCAAGGCTCAAAGAAAAAGAGTGTGACACAAGCAATGGTGGAAATGGCGGTTATAAGTTCAAAAGAAAGAAGGCTCATGTTCAAAGAAGAAAAGAAGATGCAAGAAGTGCAAAACAAGTAAATCAGAAAGCCAAAAGCGAATAAAGCACCAGCATCACCAAATAAAGTAGCCAAACACAAAGAAGCAAATCGCCACCACATGAAGACCAAAAGAGGAAGTGTCCTCCAAAGCACTTGAAAGAGAAGAGTTTTTGGGTTTTTAAAAGGGTTTTAAGCTCTTAAAAGGGTAGCCTAGGTGGGTTTACATTGATTAGCTAGAGTTAGGAACATATCTTATAGGTCATGGGTAGATGGAAGTCTTCCTTTCTATGTCTAAGTTGTTCTTTGACCTTTAGCATTTTGCCAAAGCACAACCATGCTTTTTCTTGAGAGAACCCTTTAAACACCAAAACCAGTTTGAGAAGTGGGATCATTTTTATTTCACTAAGCCTTGTCCCTTAGCCATATGACACATTTGCCTTAGCATAAGCATGATTCACGGTTTAAGCTTAGTAGAATGTTAAAAAAGTTGTTTGATTTGATGAGCATGTGTAGGTTGGTATCATTGTGATCATTGTTGTTTTGTGATGAAAGTGGCTAATTGTTTAATGTATTCTTCCATCAAGTGCACTCTAGAATTAAGAACATGGACTTCATTTTGATTTATTGTTAGCATTTTTAGAGATATGAGTTCCCATTTAAAACTTCATCATCATGTTAAGTGTTTGTTTGCTTGAGGCCAAACAAAATCTAAGTGTGAGGGTGTTGATAGCTTGCTATTTTAGAGCATTTTTGGCTGCATTTCATGCATTTTTCCTTTGTTTTTGAATTATAGTTTAGCGTTTTAGTCTCATTTGCACTTAGAATCAATATGGCATACATTTAGCTTAGGATTGCATACATTTGCATACATGTGCATGTTTGTGGTGGTTGTCAGGTACTTTTGGAGATTCTTGGAGTTGGGGAGGAGATGAAAGCAGCTCATGATCGAAGAGGAGTTCAAGAAGGAGCTTTTGCAAAGTCTGGTCCATATCGAGCAAGGATATCGAGCAAAACCTCTATGGAGTGTGCTCGATGTAAGCCGCATGACGTGAGGAAGATGATCAGTTCGAGGAGTCTAAGCTGTTGGTCTGCATCGAGGTATATCATCAAACAAGGAAGCTGCTACACGCTGCAAGAGCCATATCGACGTTGTATATCGAGCAGAACACCGTACGTACAACCTCGATGCAACTCATCCGCGCGTTGACCACTTAATTTTTGTTGGCCTTATCTTGTTTTTAGGTTTTTTATGCTTCTTTTGGTTCCCTACTATAAAAGGGAAGCCGCAAAACATTATATTTATGCTATCTTAGTCTTTCTATCAAAAACTTACTCCTTTCATCTTGTTATAAACCTTAAAGGGCGATTTGTTCTAGTAATCATTTTCTTTAGTAAAGTTTGCACTTTTTTAATCTTGTCTCTTGATCTTTATTCTAGCATCTTGGTAGTTGATATTTATCATCTTTGCATTTTAATCTCATCTAATCATGTTTAACTCTAAACAAATGGGATTAAATATAATTAGTGAGTAGTTTACCTTAGATTTAGGATTCTAAGTAGGGAAAGTAGTGATTAAGATGTGACTAAAGGGTGATTATTGATAACAAGCTTTTTAGGTCTATATAAGTAAGCAATGCAAGCAGGAGGTTATCAAAACTCAACCAGCACACAGTCGTAGTATAGTGCAAGAGGAATCAATCCAACCTAGGAGCTAGAAAGTGCAATGAGAATGCAAGGATCATGCAAAGCTAAGCAAAAGATGAACGGTTTGGTAAAAATCCTAAAAACTATATGCAATAGTCAAATGCAAAGCAAAACTATTTTAAAAATACTAGAAGCAAGTTAACTACCACGAGGAACAAGCGGAACGATTAAAATACAAAGCTATGAATTATTAAAAATCGACTAGTGGATCGACCACTGGATTGACCACTAGATCGAGAAACAACGATCGATCTCGTCTAAACAGTTCAACACGGATGAATCTAATGACCAGGATGCGTACAGATAGCAAGCGAATGATTAATAAAGATGTGAAAATACTAAGAAAGAGGGTCCAGGGTTGAGATTCATGTTCAAGGGTTTCAAAGGTACAAGCTTGGTTTGAAAACTTTAGATCTACTCACTTTGTGAGATTCTCTAGGCCTTGAAAACAAAGCAAGATCCATCCATGGCGTGTGGTATGGATCCCTCCTTCATTCTCTTCTCCAAACCCATGGCATTTGGTAGAAAAAGAGATTGAAGGGCATAAAACATAGAGTTCAAACACACGGCCTAACTAGTCCCTCTAAACTACCATGGCGTTTGGGAAAGGTAGACTAGCCTCTAGGATTCGATTTTCCAGGACCTCTGGATCCTGTCAAGGTAAGAGGCCCTTTGGATCTTAGAGATCTTGGCGTGAGACTCTCTAAGCCTTAAGCACTTGAAATCCTAGAAGAGAAGGCAACGAAGAACAAGAAATCACCAAGCTTTTAAAACCTTTTCGACCCCTTTGAATCCTCTCAACCCCAAAACCCGATGAAACTACTCACTTCTCATAAAGTAAACCGAGCAAAACATAGAAGATGATCTAGTAAACATGAAAAACGATTGCTTTAAACTTAAAAGATTCAATATTCAAGAACAAAGCAAGAAAAGCTCCAAGTCTAACAATGGCGAAATCGCCCTCAAAACAGAGAGAAAAACTCGAAAAAGATAAAGTGAAAACGTGTGTGGAAAAGCAGGATCGCCGCCTTCCCAAAATAGGCCAAACAGCTCGATGGTCCCCCCTCGCTAGAAGCCAAAAACGTTTAAAGTGCACTGGGATCGACCTCGAGATCGAGCATCTCACTCGATCGTCTTCGAACATCGTGACTTCAGCTCGATCTGTGTCTCGATCTTCATTGATGGATCGGGTGCTTCGTTCGATCTTGAAGTCGATCTTTGGAGGATCGAGTGGTGGACTCGATCCGACTCTCGCTCTTCATGGCGTCATTTACATCCGTACTCCTTGATCGATCTCTTCACTCGATCTTGGTCTCGATCAGTTCCCTTGGATCGGATGGGCTACTAGATCTTCTGGTCGATATCGACCGGCCATGCTCGATCCGCTTCTCGATCTCTGATCCTTAGCAAGCATTCCTGAATTCTCCAAGTTTCCACGAGCCTCCTCACGAGCCTTAGCACGTACACGAATCTTGCAAGGCTCCAAAGTAGCCGAAAACAACCTGAATGCGATCCAAAATGCAAGAAACATGCATATGCTGGTGCAAGAGTACTCTAGGACCTAAAGTGATGCAAACTAGCCTAAGGTGCAAGGTAAATGCATGAGAAACTAACTAATATGTATGCAAAATACATGAAATATGCAGCAATATCAACTCACCCACACTTGTCTTTTGCTTGCCCTCAAGCAAAAAAAATTCAAGAAGGGAGAGAGGTTTTAAAACAAACGGGGGTTTAAGCTTCTTGCAAAGGTGCCTTTCAAATGAATCAATCTCAACGTCCTAGTTATTAATTCTAAAATGCAATGCCCACACTCATACTCCAAAGAACTTAGCCATACTCATCACACAATGAATTTCAAATCATGACTCTCCTATTCCAAACAATCAAAGAATCTCATCCTTTAACATTCATTAATAATCAAACCGTGAATCAAACTTATGCACTTTATATCAGAACACATTTGGCTAAGGATGAAGGCTATGAGCATATAATGATCTCATTTTAAAAAGGGTTTCACAATGCAACGGGTTTCTCTCAAGAATTGTATGAACTTTATGCATAATGCTAAAGGTAAAGGCAATTGATGCATACATGATCAGATTCTCATCTACCCATACACTAATCAATTATCCTAAGACCCCTCTCATTTTTTTTATTTTAATCTCACTCACCCTCTTAAATACTACCCTTATCAACAAAGCACTAGCTTAGCAAACCCCAAATCAAAACAGAAAACATCTTTACTCTTTAGGCTACTGAAAGCCTTGAAAATATTTTAGCTCCTTATTTTTTTCTTATTGATAGCTCTCCATTCTTTCTCTTTTTTTCTTTTCTTTTTATTTGGCTCTTAGGCTCTTTTCTTTTTATTTTTATTTTTCTTGAGAAAGCTATCTTCTGAAATACTTAGAGCTTTATACATTTTGAAAACGAAACCTTTCACTTAAAACCTTTAAATCACTTCAATCACCAAGACATTTTGAAACCGTAAGCATATAAACAAGAAAGCAATCCCAATAAACCCTCAAACTTATCCTAAGCCTAAAACTAGCTTCAAAATGCAAAGCTAGCAATCATATGAGAACCTAATCATATCGCCTAAACGTAACACGTTATGCTAAGTTCAAACCGAAAAGAGGCCTCATAATAATGTCACACAAGAAAGCTTGGCTTGAAAGAAAGGTAAGGGTTAAGGTGTGAGTTCTAGTTAGGCTCACAAAGAGTGGTAAAGAGAGGAAGAGAGCCCAAATATGTATAAGATCCATGTGTTCATTTTCAAATGCATAATAATGATATTTATAAATCAGATTAGGATTCTCACTTATTAGGACAAGTTTCAAATCATGAATGTTCAAGTCAAGCCACGAAAATCAAAACAAGTGATCCAAGCATGGTAAGGACTTACTTTCAAAGCGTGAGCAAAGCATTAGAGAACTACTAACTAGGGCATTGAAACAATTCATGAGCTTAAAACACCTTTTTAAGAAAATCTTTAACCCCTTATGCAAATGTAAACAACCTAGATGCTTAAAAATTCTAGACTCAATCCTAAAATGTTTAACAAAGTGAATGCAACTACATGAATTTTTTTTGAAAGTTTTTAAAACTTTTACCAATTTTTTTGTTCTTTTCTATGCCTTAGATGCAATGAAGACTCAAGGGATGCAAAGAGAAAATAAGAGCAAAATAAGCATGTCAAACCACACACATACTCCCCCAAATTTGAATGACACCGTCTCAGTGGCAAACAAATTCAAAGGAGCTCAAAAACACAAAGCAAAAACAGAAAAAGAATGCGTGGTAGGTACAATAGAAGGTTGTTGGTACCTCGGATCTAGTCTCGGCTGGAACTTGAGGATGTTCCAGACGAGCTAGATACTATGGCTTTACCTTTGGAAGCTGGCTCTTGGAGGGAAAGAGGGCCCGGCTGGATGTTGCTTCCTTGAGTCTCACAGATGACAACTCCACCGGTTGAAAGCCTCCTCTTCTCGGGCTGTTGAACCTCCTCACTTGCAGCCTGCTTTAGCGAAGCTCCTTGAGCGCCTTGACTTTCTTGGCAAGCTTCTTGATGACCTTGCTTTGCCATTTGTTGATCTTCCTTTGCATCTCCACAACAGAAGCAAAGAACTTCTCCGTCTTAGTCCGTGGCTTAAAGTCAAGCTTAGGGAGGACAAAGGCTTCGGGCATCTCATCATCCGTGGCTGGAGACTCTGATCTAGGGCAAGTAGCTTGCTGAATGGTTGTCGCGGCTCTTAGAGGAGCAAAGCACTCCTCTACGCTTGGGAGAAACTCGATGTTCCCAACTCCCAAAAGCTCGGTTTCGTCTTTGTTTGGTAAGATACACACCCTTTTCTCGTTCTCCTCACCAATGAACAGATATGCAAAGAAACCCCCAGCTGGCGTGCGTCCCAAGCTGTATGTGTTCCTTAGGTATATCTCGTCCATGAAAGCTCTATCCGGAACAGGAGTGAAGTCTTGAAGCGGTACACCAGCTTGCACGAACAAGGGCGTGAGGAAGCCTCCAATGAGCGATGAGCTTGCCTTGCATCTCAAGGCATACGCCTTGTATTTCACCAATGAAGCGGCTAGGATACATCCGTAGTTCACGTCGTCTCCCAACTGGTCTTCCAACGGCTCATCATTCTCATCCGGGTCACACACGAGATGCTTAATGCCTTGGAACAAAAAGCAAAGCTCTGTCCTGGTGACTGTAGGGGCTACTCACCTCCCACTAAAAGTGTTGGCGAGCAGCTTCAGCGTGTAACGCGGCACCGGATTCCTCACTCTCTTGATCTTTGCATTATTCGCCTTATAGTCATCGTTGCTGATGAGGTCCCATAGATCGTTTTCATGAGTGAAAGAGGGGAACTCAACTTTGGTGGCAGCAGCATCGAGACCATATGCTTGACAAAGCTCGGGGATTGAGAGACGAAAAGCTTGACGCTTGATCTTAAAGGAGAGGGAGTGGGGACGTTTGGATTCTCGTACGCAAACTCCAAGGTGGCAAGGAAGTCGTTTGTCACTTCGGGAAAGGTTGGGCAATCCATCCGTGACAAACACCTAAGCCACATGTTCTTGAGGAGTTTATCAAAATCTCCTAAAATCCTCATCTTGGCAAGCAAACCCCTATCCGCGAACTTAGTTGGCTCGAACCGAAGCCTTTCCAGCCGCTTCTTGTCTCGTTTCTCATCCTTACTCCAACGAACCCTCTCCTGAACAGCCACTTTTTGGTTTCCTCCCTTTTGTGCTGTCTCTTCTCTTGTTCTTTTGGGAGCCATAGCGCCTGAAATAAGATTCTCAAGCAAGATAATAAGCAAATCGGCGATTGTAGAGAGAAAGAGAGAAGCAAGAAATAAAACTTATAACTAATACCCTAGAATTTTGGGAGATTTATAAAAATTATAACAAGATAATAGAGAATCATATCTAGAGATATAGAGAAATCTAGAATTTTTCCTATTATCAAGCTCTTTTTAAAAATTCAAACCGCCCTAGCATCTAAAACAATCAAAGCGAATAAAAAAGGAAATTTTCTTGAAGATTTTCTTAAAGATTCGAAAATACCTTTGCAAGGATTGAAAAAGATGCTGTTAGCCTTCAGAAAAAAATGAATTCACACTCTCTTTTGCTTTAGAATTCGCGAAAACAGAAATGAGAGGGTGTGAAAGTAGTTGAAAATATATAAAGGCTAACAAAACACAAAACCATGGGTAAAAGAAGTGGTTTCTGACATAAAGCTTGGTCAAGGCACATCTTTCATGGTCAAAGATTCCTGCCTTGACCAAGTTTTGAATTTAAAAATTGGAGGGAAAGTGGGAAAAGGGAGAAGAGAAAATTTTGCCTCGGCACGAGATCGAGTCCATTTGGTCGATCTAGGACTCGATCTCATGCCCATATTGGCTTAGATCGAGAGGGTTTCTCGATTTGGGACTTGATTCGAATTGAATCGAGTCTTGGATCGATAACACCTCTTGTTCCTTGAGTTTTTGGCACGACGGCTAAGTCCTCGTGATCGAGCCACGTTCTCGATTCAGGGGTCGATTTAGGCTTGGATCGAATGGCAGATCGAGTAAACTACTCGATCTAGATTTAAGAATGGAGTGACTCAGTCGATTTACCTCTCGTTTGCTTTTCAAGCTAAACGTATAGGGCGTTCATCCTCTCGTGATCGACTGTATCACACGATCTGTCTACTCGATCTCGTCTAGATCGAGTAAAGATCTGTCTACTCGATCTCCTCTCGATTCACTATCTTGATCTAGCAAAGATCGAGCCAGGATGTGTCGATCTAGCACTCGATCTCTAACCTATATTCGCCCCTTCTTACTCCTTTTGGATCTAACATCATGCACTGCAATCCCTTATACCTGTCCCTACACACTAATAAGATAAAAACATAAAACTGAAAGAAAAATAAAGCAAAAATATATACAAGATAAACATGGGAATGCCTCCCAAGTGCACTTTCTTTAACGTCTTTAGCTAGACTTTACTTGGTTTAGGCAGATGGTGGGTCTTGGAGAAGCATTGAGGTGCTCTCCTTGTCAAATTCACTCGCCATGTATGGCTTAACTCTGTGTCCGTTCACTGTGAATGCATTCCCATTCTTGCCGACCAAGGTGACAGCTCCGTAGGGCAATACCTCCTTGATTTCAGATGGAACGCTCCATCTATATTTCAGCTTTCCTGGAAAGAGCTTGAGCCTTGAATTGTAAAGCAGCACCAAACTCCCTTCCTTAAGCTCTGTCGGTACCAACTTCTTGTCATGAGCAGCCTTTGTGCGCTCCTTGTAGATCCTAGCGCTTTCGTAAGCATCCAGCCTTAGCTCGCCAAGTTCGTGTAGCTGGATCAAGCGCTTCTCCTGAGCTGTCTTTAGATCAAAATTCAGCCGCTTCACAGCCCACAATGCTCTATGCTCCAGCTCAACAGGGAGATGACATCCTTTGCCGTAGAGAAGAGTGAAAGGAGTAGTACCAATGGGTGTTTTGAAAGCAGTCCGGTAAGCCCACAAAGCATCGTCTAACTTCACTGCCCAATCCTTCCGAGTTGTCCCAACTGTTCTCTCAAGTATCGCCTTGATCTTCCAGTTAGAGACTTCCACTTGGCCACTCTTTTGAGGATGGTAAGGTGTAGCTACCTTGTGCTTCACGCCATACTTCCGTAGAAGGTTTTCAAACAACTTGTTGATGAAATGGCTTCCTCTGTCGCTTATCACCACCTTGGGTACTCCAAACCTCGGGAATATGATGCTCTTAAAGAGCTTGATCACCACCTTAGAGTCGTTTGTAGGGGAAGCAATGGCCTCAACCCATTTAAAAACGTACTCAACAGCTACTAGGATGAACTTGTTGCCGTAAGAGGAAGGGAAAGGCCCCATGAAATCTATGCCCCATGCGTCAAACACGTCTACCTCAAAGATGGGAACCTGAGGCATCTCGTTCCTCTTGTTGATGTTCCCTGCTCGTTGACAAGCTTCACAACTCTTTATGAACCCATGGGCGTCTTTGAAGATGGACAGCCACCAGAAACCGGCTTGTAAGACCTTTGTAGCGGTCTTGAATGAAGCAATGTGTCCACCGTACAAAGAGCCATGGCAGTGAAAGAGAATGTCTTTAACTTCTTCCTTTGTAACACATCTCCTGTATAAACTGTCCATGCCCCTCTTGTACAGGTAAGGCTCGTCCCAAAAGAAGTGGCCCACGTCTCTCATGAACATCTTCTTGTGATAGTTGTCAAAATGCGAAGGCTCCTCTCCACATGCCAAGTAGTTCACAATGTCAGCGTACCAATGAAGATCCTCTTCTTTGAAACTCAAAACCTCCTCAAACAGCCCTTCGAGCTATCCACATATGGCTGTAATGATCATCATAGGTTGTTCTTCCGGAAGCGAATCATCAAGAGGTAAGGCTTCATCAATCCTCAACCTAGAGAGGTGATCAGCAACACCGTTATCTATCCCTTTCTTGTCCTTGATTTCCATGTCAAATTCTAGGAGCAAGAGGATCCATCTCAAAAGCCTTGGCTTAGTGTCCTTCTTGGAATAGATGTATCTAAGCGCCACGTGATCAGTGTAGACAACAACCTTGGCTCCTACTAGATAAGCTCTGAACTTCTGAAAGGCAAACACTACTGCCAATAGCTCCTTCTCCGTAGTAGTGTACCTTGTTTGCGTGTCATCCAAGGTTCTTGAAGCATAGTAAATCACGTGCAGCCTCTTGTCATTCCTCTGACCAAGAACCGCTCCCACGGCGTAGTCGCTCGCGTCACACATTATCTCGAACGGTAGAGTCCAGTTTGGTTCTTGCACTATAGGCGCGGATACTAGAGCTTCCTTGATGGTCACGAAAGCATGAAGGCAATCCTCATCAAACACAAAGTCAGCTTCCTTACACAACAGCCGTGTGAGAGGGCGTGCAATCTTGGAAAAATCTATGATGAAGCGCCAGTAGAAGCCAGCATGGCCTAGGAAACTCCTCACTCCTTTGACATTAACCGGCGGCTCAAGACTCATCATTACCTCAACCTTAGCCTAATCAACCTCAATGCCCTTCTCTGATATCTTGTGACCAAGGACGATCCCTTCTTTCACCATGAAGTGACATTTCTCCCAGTTGAGCACAAGATTCGTCTCTTCACAACACTTTAGTACCTTGCAAAGATTCAACAAACAAGCAGAAAAAGATGCACCATATACAGAGAAGTCGTCCATAAACACCTCTACCATCTCTTCTATTAGATCAGAGAATATCGACATCATACACCGCTGAAACGTAGCCGGTGCGTTACACAACTTGAATGGCATCCTTCGATACGCGAAGGTGCCATAAGGGCATGTAAAGGTCGTCTTCTCTTGATCGTTTGGATGGATTGGTATTTGAAAAAATCCACTATATCCATCAAGAAAGCAATAGTAGGGATTATTAGCAAGTCTTTCAAGCATTTGATCAATAAAAGGCAAGGGAAAATGATTCTTTCTAGTTGCAAGATTAAGCTTCCTATAGTCAATACACATACGGTGTCCTGTAATAGTCCTAGTAGGTATAAGCTCATCTTTATCATTCTTAATGACTGTGATCCCTCCCTTCTTAGGCACCACGTGTACGGGAGAAACCTACGTGCTGTCACTTATGGGATAGATCACGTCAGCCTCTAACAGCTTAAGAATCTCCTTCTTAACGACCTCTTTTAAATTCGGATTCAAACGCCTTTGGTGTTCTATAGAAGAGGCGTTCTCATTATCCAAGTGAATCCTATGAGTGCAAAGCATTGGTGAAAGGCCTTTAATGTCACTTAGAGAGTACCCAATGGCCTTCCTATACTTTCTCAGCTTAGTTAGGAGCGAGTGCAACTCATCATCACTTAAGTTTTCATTCACAATCACAGGATAGGTTTCGTTAAGCTCTAAGAAAGCATACCTTAGCACTTTTGGGAGCTTCTTAAGGTCCACCTTTGGGGCTAGCAGCTCGCTCCAGTCCTCCTCGTGGCTCTTGTTAACGTTCCCATCCTCAGTAGCCTCCTTAGAACCCGAGACATGTCCCAAAAGACTGCTTTCTTGAATCGTTGTCCCCTCCAAGATCGAGTCTTCCGGTCGATCTTGCTCTCGATGTCGTCGAGATCGAGCAATTTCACTCGATTCTCCCACTCGATTTAAGGTGGATTGGGTGAAAGATCGAGACGCTGGGTCGATCTCCGGAATGGACCCTGAACTGATCAGGAGGCACCTCTCGATCTTGGACTCGATTGATTTCCTTGATTGATCACTCTCCTCGATCTGACTGTCGATTGTTGCGCCGGATTGAGTTGTGTTCTCGATTGTCTTGTCGATCTGACTCCTGGATCGAGTGATAGCATCGATCTCAGATTCGATTTCTAGGCAGCCGCTTTCATCCTCCTTGACAATCTTCCTAGAATCCAAGTAACCGAACTCCCCTGGCTCCTTAGTCAATGCCAGCTTCAAATGATCCTCCTGAGCCAACTCTTCTAGCAACTCATCCGCCAAAGCCTCCAACGTCTCAATGTAGAAAGCTTGCCTTTCTATTGTAGGCTTCTTCAAAACATCATTAATGTCAAAATCAAGTCTGGTGTCTTTGCCTAGATGTAGAGCTATCTTGCCATTCTTGACGTCGATGATAGCTCCAGCAGTGGCTAAGAGCGGTCTACCAAGGATGAGCAGGTCCTTAGGTTCTTCATCCATTTCCAACACAATGAAGTCCTTAGGCACGTTTACACCACTGATTCTCACTGGCAAGTCCTCAAGTAGACCCACGGGTAACCTCACGCTCCTGTCAGCTAGTACCAAGGAGATTCTAAATCTTTGAACCTCGTGAATCCTAACTTCTTTGCTATAGAATGAGGCATCAAATTTATACTAGCTCCCAAATCGCAAAGGCAACTCTTGAACTCCAATGGACCTAAAGCGCAAGGTATAGTGAAGCTTCCAGGATCTCCCAACTTCTTGGAGACTATCTCCTTGTGTATTATAGTGCTACATTCCTCACTAAGAACCAGTACTTCCTTGCTCTCTTTATTCTTCTTTGCAAGCGTGTATTTGAAGAATTTAGCGCACTTAGGCATCATTGCAAGGCAGTCCACGAGAGGTAGCTTGATCTCTAGGTCCTTAAGATGCTTCTCAAACAAGATTTTGTGCTTCTCTATAAGTTGCTTCTTGAAGCGGCCAGGTAAAGGTAGCTTGGGTACATACGGTGAAGGCACATAAGCATCCTTCTCCTTAGCAGCTTGCTCCACTTTCTTATCTACAGACGCTTTCTCACCTCTCCTTGGCCCTTGAATCCAAACATTGTCAAAGTTGATCTCATCATCAGCTGAAAGAATACGCTCCCCCTCTTGAATTACAACGTCCTCGTTGTTCTTAGGAGTAACCGTAGGTGCAAGCCCTTTCCCACTTCTTAGTGTAATGGTGTTGGTGTATTCCTTGGGATTCTGCTCACACTTGCCCGGTAAGCTATTCTGACCACTTGTACTCGCCTTTCCTTTCTCTAGCTGCTTGATCTTGTTATTCAAGTTTGTAATCTGAGTATAGAAGTCAGTGAGGGAGGAGTCTAAGCGAGTGTTCATCTCGGAAAACTTCTGGTTTGTAGATGATTCCCCTTGAATCAATTGTTGAAACATGGCTTGGACAGGATCAACTTGTTGCTGTTGCATCTGTTGTTGTTGAGGAACAAAGCCCGGAGGGTACATTGGTGTATAACCCTTGTTTCCTTGCTGTTGTCCTTGGAAGTTGCCTTGCCCTTGCCCTTTGGAAACCACCACTTGGCTGAAAACCTTTGTTGTATGGTACGAAAGGCTTTGCTTGCTGAGCAGGGTACACTTGATCTTTAGGGTTCGCGACATTGGTGCTTCTATAGGAGAGATTGTTGTTCTGGTTGTAGCCTTGTGAATACCCTTGAGGTTTGTGGTTATTCTGACCCGCCACCCAATTGGCTTCTTCTTGACTCAACTCAAGCTCCTCTAAGGTCTCATCTGCTTCACCAACGAAGTGAACATGCTTCTGGTTAGCCAACACTAGCTTGTCAATCTTCTCATGCAGTGACTTAAGCTCTTTCTTGTGAGACTCTAGCTCAGAACCTCTCGGTGCACGGTCGTAGCCTTCAGCATAGTTGCCGTCACTTAATGCCAAGTTTTCAATCAGCTCCATGCCCTCTTCTACCTTTTGACCAAGGAAGTTTTCCTTACTAGCCGTGTCAAGTAGCAAGCGAATCTTAGGTGAAGCTCCGCGGTAGATAGTGCTTAAGAGGGTCTCTTCACTGAAGCCGTGGTGAGGACACTGGATGGTGTAGTCCTTGAACCGCTCCATGGCTTCATTGAATGTCTCATTGTTCCTTTGAGTGAAGCCGCTGATCTCACTTCTCAACCTTGCTGTTCTGGTACTAGAGAAGAACTTTGAGAGGAACGCCTTCTTACACTCAGCCCAAGAGGTAATGATGCCTTGTGGAAGGGTCTTCTCCCAATGTCTAGCCTTGTCTCCAAGAGAAAATGGAAAGAGACACAGCTTGAAAGCATCTTCGGATATGCCATTAACCTTGATCATCCCACATACTTGCTCAAAGTTGTCAAGATGCTCCAAGGGATCTTCCATTGCTAACCCGTGGAACTTATTGTTTTGCACCATTAAGATGAATCCTGGCTTAATCTTGAAGTTGTTGTTCTCTACAGGAGGAGGAGTGATCCCAAACCTATTATGATGAGTGTTGGGAGCATCTCCCGCTCTAATGATCTGTGGGGGTCTAGCCGCGTGGTGGGGGTTTCCATTGCCCCTTCCCACTGCCCCGTGAGCCGGAGGAGGTCCCTCTGGATGTTCGTGCTCAGCCATCGTTTGAAAATCCACTGAACCTTGCTGAACAATCTCCTCAAAAGCTCTAGCTTGCTCTCTAACTCTTCTTTGTCTTTAATGTCCGAGTTGATGAATGCTGTCCAAGGTTTGAAGTAGATTGTTTTCTCCCCTTGAACGTAGATTCATGTACCTGAAAGACACAAGTTTGAGAGTAGAGAAATCAGTAACCAAAAGAAAAACAAAGGCTTAATCTTTACTAAACCCCAAATCTCAATGCTTCCTAAACACTCCTAAGATGGCAACGGCGCCATTTGATAACAAGCTTTATATGTCTATATGAGTAAGCAATGCAAGCAGGAGGTTATCAAAACTCAAGCAGCACACAGTCGTAGTATAGTGCAAGAGGAATCAATCCAACCTAGGAGCTAGAAAGTGCAATGAGAATTCAAGGATCATGCAAAGCTAAGCAAAAGATGAATGGTTTGGTAAAAATCCTAAAAACTATATGCAATTGTCAAATGCAAAGCAAAACTATTTTAAAAATACTATAAGCAAGTTAACTACCACGAGCAACAAGCGGAACGATTAAAATGCAAAGCTTTGAATTATTAAAAATCGACTAGCGGATCAACCATTGGATCGACCGCTAGATCGAGCAACAACGATCGATCTCGTCTAAACAGTTACACACGGATGAATCTAATGACAAGGATGCGAACAGATAGCAAGCGAATGATTAATAAAGATGTGAAAATACAAAGAAAGAGGGTCCAGGGTTGAGATTCATGTTCAAGGGTTTCAAAGGTTCAAGCTTGGTTTAAAAACTTTAGATCTACTCACTTTGTGAGATTCTCTAGGCCTTGAAAACAAAGCAAGATCCATCCATGGCGTGTGGTATGGATCACTCCTTCATTCTCTTCTCCAAACCCATGGCGTTTGGTGGAAAAAGAGATTGAAGGGCATAAAATATAGATTTCAAACACACGGCCTAACTAGTCCCCTAAACTACCACGGCGTTTGGGAAAGGTAGACTAGCCTCTAGGATTCGATTTTCCAGGACCTCTGGATCCGGTCAAGGTAAGAGGCCCTTTAAATCTTAGAGATCTTGGTGTGAGACTCTCTAAGCCTTAAGCACTTGAAATCCTAGAAGAGAAGGCAATGAAGAACAAGAAAACACCAAGCTTTTAAAACCTTTCGACCCCTTTGAATCCTCTCAACCCCAAAACCCAATGAAACTACTCACTACTCATAAAGTAAACCGAGCAAAACATAGAAGATGATCTAGTAAACATGAAAAACGATTGCTTTAAACTTAAAAGATTCAATATTTAAGAACAAAGCAAGAAAAGCTCCATGTCTAACAATGGCGGAATCGCCTTCAAAACAGAGAGAAAAACTCGAAAAAGATAAAGTGAAAACGTGTGTGGAAAAGCAGGATCGCCGCCTTCCCAAAATAGGCCAAACAGCTCGATGGTCCCCCCCTCGCTAGAAGCCAAAAACGGTTAAAGTGCACTGGGATAGACCTCGAGATCGAGCATCTCACTCGATCGTCTTCGGACATCGTGACTTCAGCTTGATCTGTGTCTCGATCTTCTTTGATGGATCGGGTGCTTCGTTCGATCTTGGAGTCGATCTTTGGAGGATCGAGTGGTGGACTCGATCCGAGTCTCGCTCTGCATGGTGTCATTTACGTCCGTACGCCTTGATTGATCTCTTCACTCGATCTTGGTCTCGATCAGTTCCGTTGGATCGGATGGGCTACTCGATCTTCTGGTCGATCTTATCTAAATCGACCGGCCATGCTCGATCCGCTTCTCGATCTCTGATCCTTAGCAAGCATTCCTGAATTCTACAAGTTTCCACGAGCCTCCTCATGAGCCTTAGCACGTCCACGAATCTTCCAAGACTCCAAAGTAGCCGAAAACAACCTGAATGCAATGCAAAATGCAAGAAACATACATATGCTGGTGCAAGAGTACTCTAGGACCTAAAGTGATGCAAACTAGCCTAAAGCGCAAGGTAAATGCATGAACAACTAACTTATATATATGCAAAATACATGAAATATGCAGCAATATTAATTAGGCTTGATTAGTTGTTCTCTGTTGTCTCCTTCTCTTGCAAAGTGATTATTGTTCATAAAGCTTGCTCCTTTTGAATGAATATGGTATTGATTGATGCATATGGTTCACTAGATAGCTTGTTAGCTCACCTCTATGCATGGTTCGTTTATTTGGCTTGATAGTTTCGCGTGGTCTATGTTTCCTTTGTTCAGTGACACCAACGTGATAGTTCACTATTGCTAGATGATTCGCTTAGGGCTAGATAGTGTTGGTTTTGAGATTCTTGCTTGATGGTTAGATAGTATGCATTGAAAGACCTTGCCTTTGTTTGATTCCTCTACATTGCTTAGCATTATTAGGATGTTGCAACTGTGTGCTTAAGTCCATATTCTTGATTGGTGTTTAGCTAACTAGATCCCTATATGGTTCACAAGATTGATAGGTTGATCTGGATTCTTGCTTGAGTGAGAAAATGTTTGCTTGCTTAGTACTTCTCTTAGGCTAGAACAGTTCTGATCTTTATGCTCATGGTTGAAGAATACGCTATCACAAGTGGGTTTGACACTTTTGACACTTCAATCCTATTGAATATGAATTGCTTATTGACGCCAAGTTGATTCCTTTTAGATACTTTGTCTAGGAGTTTAACACTGAGAAGTGCTTGCTTTTGAATGCTTGATGTTTTTCTTTGCTAAAAATCCCCTTGTCACTCTTGAAAACCATTATTCCCACAATTGCTTAGAATCTTGAGTTTTGCTTTTAATCAATTGTCTTAAGATCATCTTGCTTAGTATTGCTTTAGTTATCATTCTCACTTTGTTCTTGTCTAGTCATTGCCATTTAGTTCATGCTTAGTCTTTGTTTACTTGCTTCTGATTTCTGCTTTCTTCTTATTGCATTGTTAGGTTGTTAGAATCATTACTTTACAAACAAAATCCTAAATCTCATTTAGCTTACAGTATTGTTTGTATATCAACTACCACAAGTGTGTTTGATAGCTAAGACCCTATACTATATCTGATTTGGGGATTCAGATAACTTTCACTACAAGAAAACAGCCAATTTGCATCGATAATATATGTCGCAAGTCCGTCGCAAGAGGGCTATAGCGGCGGATTTGCGACGAAGACCAAAACATTGCAATTCAATAGCCGCAAATATAAAATCATCGCCAAGCCATCGCAAATTTCGCGACGAACAAAAGACAACACAAAGCCATCGTGAAATTTGTGATGAACTAGGTACGTCGTAAATATTACGAGGAACAGTAAACACTGCAAGAACGTCGCAAGTGTGGTTCATGCAAATTGGACGCAAGGTTTGCGACGTAGTTATGTGGAACTCTCCATCGTTATATTGCAAATATTGCGACGCCTTTGCGACATACCTTGCTAAATATAGGAACCGGATGTTTGATAAGCGACGTCGCAAATGTGTCGCAAATTCTTTTAGCTGTCTGTTGCAAAGGTGTCGCAAATTTGTTAACATCCCAGTCACAAAACCGTCGCAAATTGTTTTAGGTGTCCGTCACAAAGGTGTCGCAAATTTATTAGCATCCCGGTTGCAAAGTCATCGCAAATTTATTAGTGGTGTGGTCGCAAAGTAGTCACAGTATTATTAGTACGGATTTCTATTATATTAAAAAAATAAAATTATCAATAATTAAAATGCAAATAAAATAATCATTAAAATAAAATTATAAATAAAACTGAAATTAAAATTTAAGTCGTTACAAAAACAAATGTAAATAAAAGACATAAAAGGAAATATTGTGCAAAATGTGGATCATTGTCCGCCAAGTGGTCGAAGAGCATATCGTAACTCTTCATCTTCTCAGCTTGAGTCTCAATCTTCTCAGATTTGATATCATTGCATATTGCATACATTCCGCATACTCATTAGGTAGTTTTTCATGCATTTGTATCATGTTTTAAGCTAGATTGCATCACTTAGGGTCCTAGAGCACTCTTGCATCAGCATATGCATTTTCTCTGCATTTTGCATCCATTCCAGGTTGTTTCTGGTTGCTTTGGAGACACGGAGGTTCGTGGAGGTGTGGAGGCCGATGTAGCAGTTCATGGAAGCTCGGAAGTGTGCTCGAGGAGCAGATCGAGCATGGGCGGTCGATCTAGGAGTTGATCGACCAGAAGATCGAGCCAACTAGGCGATCCAAGGATAATGATCGAGATGGAGATTGAGTGAAGCAATCGATGTATCGGTACGGACGTAAATGACGCCATGCAGAGCGAGAGCCGGATCGAGTACACCACTCGATCCTGCCAAAGATCGATACCAAGATCGGATGCAGCACTCGATTCACCAAAGAAGATCGAGACCCGGATCGAGCCGAAGACACGATGGCCGGATAGGGGTTGAGAGGAATAAGGGGTAGAAAAGGTTCGTTCTTGGTTTGTTTTCTAAACGTTTTAAGGCTATCTCTTCTAAGGTGTTGAAAGCTTAATGCTTGAAGACTCTCACGCCAAGAGCTTCATGATCCGAGAGGTCCCTTACCTTGACAGGATCCAGGGGCCTCGGAAGATCTCACCTTAGAGACTAGTTACCCCTTCCCAAAAGCCATAGAAGTTTGGGGGATTAGTTAAGCCATTGTTCGAAATCTGTTTTCCTTGCCTTTCGACCTCTCTTTCCACCAAAAGCCATGGGTTTGGAGGAGAGGATGAAAGAGTGATCTATACCGAAAGCCACAGATAGATCTTGTTTTGTTTTCGAGGCTTAGAGATCCTCACCAAGTGAGTCGATCCAAAGTTTCAAACCCAAGATCGTTCCTTGAAACCCCTTATATGAATCTCAACCCCCAAGTCCTCTCTTCTAGCATATTTACACCTCATTTCATCTTTAGCTTATTACCTGATAGCATCCTGGCCTTTAGATTTATTGTTCTTACGGTTTTAGACAAGATCGATCGTTTCTGCTCGATCTAGTGGTCGATCTTGTGGTCGATCCACTAGTCGAATTTTAACAATTCGAAGCTCTTCTCTTTAATTTATCTATTTGTTCCTCGTGGTAACTGCTTCCTTTCTAGTATTTTTAAAATAGGTTTCACTCCATTTAGGTTGTTGCATTTAGTTTTTAGATTATTTCTCATAAACTGTCTCATTTGCTTAGATTTGTCTTAGACCTTGCATTCTATGTGGATTCTCTATCATCTAGAAGTGGATTGACACTCTCCTGCTTGCCTTACTACAACATTGCTTGCATTAGAGTTTTGATAACCTCTCTGCTGCATTAGAGCGTAAAGAAAACAGCTTATCAAGATTGGGTATCAATCTTCTCAGATTGAGTCGTAAGCTGACGAGTCTGAGTCTCGATAATAGTCCTAATAGCCTCCATGTCGGGGTGAGATGAAGTAGAAGCGAATACAGCTGAAGAATTAATCTGAGACTGCAAAGAACCGACTCCATATATTCTTCCCTTTTTACGGAGAGCAACCTTAAAAAATAAAATAAATTCTTTAGAAGTATAAATATGTAAATTTATAAAATACAAAAATTAATAAACAATTACCTCAATAAAGATCTTGTTCTTATCAGCTACAGACACTCCGCCAGATGTTGTACCCTCGGGATCATCCGGATTTGCCTAACTCATATCCGCCATCTTGGAAGTGATGTTTTTGTATATCTGTTCCGAATATCCATTGACAAAAGATCCACCCGCCTTGCGCTCTGTCTCCTCGAGGACAGCTAGCAAATCCAGAATATCTAATCCGGTCCATTGAGACTAAAAAATAACAATAAGAATTATTAAAAAGATTAAATAATATGCCATAAGATCAAAAATAAATTAAGTTCAAAAAAACTTACAATTTTTCTAGCTCGAACTTACAATTTTTCTAGCTTGGACAGTGAACGATGTCTGACAAGAGCGGATCATTGTATCGAGCCTTGCGGTAATTGCTACTCATCTTCTCGTTTGCCGGATCTAACCAATATTAGACAAGACCGTCCCAGAATTCTGGATCAAGCCAATCAGGCCTCGCAGCATCTCCTTCAGCCTTCCAACTCGCCTTCCACCGGCCAATGTAATCAGTCATCCATTTCCTCAGTTTTGCATTGAACTCATCGTACACTCTTCTATTGATGCCCCCATCCCGATGATATTTTTGCTGCCAAAAAAAAAGTTAGTAATCTAAATAAATTTTTAAAAATATATATATAAAAAATCAGAACTTTATAAAACTTACCACAAATTGCTCATACCACCTTTGAATGGTGGCCCCCGAAGTGAGAGTAACATTAGGAGTTGCACTTTTGAGATACCTCAAAAATATCTCACGGATAGAAGAACCCAAACAACTATGATACCAGGAGGACGTTCGGGTACAAGGCGCATTAGTCTGTCATGATCAGGACTCTCTGAAAGAGCGCGGATTGCCAAATCGTGAGCATTATCTCAGGACTAGCAGTAGGAGTCGCCTGCGAACTAGAATCGGCAGGAGTAAATCGAGAAGCATACCGAGAATATGCACGTCGAGACATCTGAAATTGCAAAAAAAAATAAATATTTGTAACAAGTCATACAAAAAAAAATCATAAGTCCACAAATACATCTAAATATAAAAATTTACAAAATGGAAAATATAAATTCTAAATCAAATTCTAAGAACATAAAACTATCTCAAAATAATGTTTGAAAATATATAAATAACAAAAACTATAAAATAAAATTACAAAATCATATATTAAAAATTTCAAAAATAATATATTGAAATTACAAATATGATATAATAAAATTACAAAATCGTATATTAAAATTGCAAATATCATAAACTAAAATTAAAAACAAATCATATTTAAATTTTGCAAAAATTATATATGAAAAATGGCAACAAAATAACTTAAATCTAACAATTTCAATCTCTAAAAATTAAATACAAAACCTAATAAAATTTTAATTCCAATATGTAAATCAAATACAAAATTAATTATTTCAAACTCTAAAAGTCAAATACATAACCTATTAATTTTCAATTCCAATCTCTAAATCAAATACAAAATCTAACAATTTCTAATTCCAAACTTAAAACAAAATGTCTCAATCTAAGTAAAAGAGATTCTTACATTGGTACATCCGGCGGTGAGGAGGCGACGGCGAGTCACGGCGACGGCAAGACACGGCTGCTTCCAGAAGATAAGATGGCGATGGACTGCGGCGGCGAGGAGAGAGACTAGCAACAGCGGCGTGCAGACAGATCTGGGGCTGCAGCGAGCAGCAGAGCGGCGGGGAGAGAGAGAGCAGCGATCGATCGAACCTTTCTGTAAGTGTGGAGTAGTCGAGGGAAAGAAGATGAGTTTTTAGAAATAATATTAGGGTCTGCGCAATCACGTCGCAAAGTGGGCGGTCTAATCAATTTCACACGTTCTTTTGCGGCCACTTTGCGACGAATCCATCGCAAATCCATCACAAAATGGTGAAATATTTTGTATTTTGGGTCTGAATATATTCAAAATTTGCAAACTTTTTGCAAAGGGATTTTTAAATAATTAAACATTGCGACGACTTAGCGACATTAAGGGGCTTATCCGTCGCAAACCAGTCGCAATTTAAAAATTTAGGCTGGGGTTTCCTTACAAAATTGTAAAATATATGTACTTAGCATATTTTGATTTTATGAAAATATATAGATATAAATATTTGATTTTAAAAATATATCTTTCATCGATCAACTATATATATAAATATTTAATTTCAATATATATATAAATACACACATGTACATATATCATACATAAGATTGCTTTTTTAAATCCTAAACTTCCTATATATATACTCTAATGCTAAACTGTAAACTATTAATCGTTTAATGTGAGACACTCTTATTATCTGAAATATACATGGTTTTAAAAATGAATGGTTCTTTTACATGCATTTTACATCAGAAACAATAGTATGTTCAAAAGTTTCGGTGCAAGAAGCCTAACCTTAACCCTAACCTCAATTCTGCTGTAGAGCCGTCGCAAAATCACATAGTTATTCTAAAAAAATTACAAAATAATAAAAGTACAATTATATGAAACGGAGTTTATTCAGATTGATTGTCCTCTGAATTATCCTCATCACTGTCTGTTGAATCATCGGTCTCATCAAACTCGTCTGATGTTATGCCTTCTGTTGAATCATCGATGATGTCCTCAATCTCTCTGCTTTGTGGAACAACATGTATGATCTGTGCGACTGGGATGGAGATTGCTTCTACTCTTTCAGCTTGCATTGGGACATCATCAGTTTGCGCGATAATACGGCCATGCGGATTCACTTTTATCACTGATAACCATCTTTTGCATTTGACTTTAATCCGAGGGTAAGGAATAAAACACACTTGCTCCACTTGCGAGGCTAGACAAAAGGGTTCGAACTTTGAAAAACATCTGTTTGCATTTACGTCAATCACACCTTAGTTGTTCGCACGGACCCCTCGAACACTCGGATCATACCACTCACATTTGAATAATATGCATCTCAAATTGATGGTTCCTGGATATTTGACTTCGATTATGTCTTGTAATATGCCGTAGAAGTCAGTTTCAGCTTTGACGTGGATTCCATAATTGGCAGTTAACCTCTTTTATCCATGTGTATATGTATGAAATGTGTATTCACGGATAAAGTTCATAGGAGCAGAAACGATTCTTGCTATAGGTTCCTCTAAAAGTTCGTGCAACTATAGTGGAGAAGGCTCAGTCGAACAATGCCTAACCTGGACAAATTAATTAACACATTAGTCTAAATAAAACATATATATATATATGTCGATCTTACATACAAAGTATTTAAGCCACCCAACAAAATCACGTTCATTCAACTTCTCGTACTCTTTCTCTTCTAAGCCAGGATAGTGTTCTCGAACCAGAGAGTCGAATAACCTAAATTGTACTCACGAGTCAGTTCAGGCAAATTGTAATTTTATATAAAGAATGTACTTATTAAGTTATAAACTTATACCTTTCAAATTGCTGTATATACTCACAGTTCCGCAATATATAATTGTGAGCCGCACAACAATGATCAATATCCTCCCAACAAACTTCCTTAACTTTTCCAGCAAGTCTGCCTATCTGGACAAACATATCTAGCACGTCAACATGATAAGTCGGTGCTTCTCCTCCGTCATTATATCGCATAGTGTCGGTCTTTTACGTCCGCACCATTGGACTGGAGTAGTATGAGGTGAAGTGAGAAGTTTCCTTGGTCAAACTTCCAGCAACAATCGATCTCCACCTTAGCAAGATATTTAGCCTTCCTTTTAAGATATCCCATGAATCGCTTAAATGGGCATATCCATCGGAGTCGCACTGGCCATTCGAGCGCTGCTTCATGTGGTAGATGGATTGGGAGATGTTCCATGACATCAAAAAATGAAGGAGGGAAAACCTTTTCTAGGTTACAAAGCAACACGGCGATATTCTGTTCTAGTTGGGCCTCCTCAGTCTATGTCCACGTGCATAAATCCTTAAAAAAGCTCCAATGCCTACATGCAGGTATATGAAGATATATATAGTTAATAACTTACTGGAATAGACATTAATAATCTTAATTACTTATAAAAAGAATATTATATAATTTTTAATTTTCTTATTTTATCTGAAATAGCTTCATGGCTTTGTTTTGGCAAGAACTCGGTTAATGCAAACGGTAGCAGTCGCTGCATGAATACATGCTAATCATGGCCCTTCATGCCTGAAAATTTCTGGCCTTGCTCAACACATCTTGAAAATTTTGACACATATCCATCTGGAAACTTAACATCATAATCAACCCACTCCAATAATGCCCGCTTTGCCTCTCCGGACAATCAAAAGTTTGGAACAGGTAATTTTCCCTCGCTTGTAATATGCAACCCAGCTCTTACACATATTTCAGGCAAGTCCAACCTTGATTTCAAATTGTCTTTGCTCCTTCCCTTGACATTCAAGATTGTATTGGCAATGTTATCAAAAATAAATTTCTCAATATGCATCACATCAAGATTGTGTCGTAAGAGGAGATTTTGCCAATACGAAAGCTCCCAAAAGATACTCTTTTTATATCCGTCGTGCATGTTAGCTGGTGTGTGCCAATTTCCCCCTACTTTACACGTTTTCTGAGCATCATAATGTTCAATTTGCTCATACAAATCATTGCCTGATGGATAAACGGGGGGAGGGATACGCATAACCTTGTTCCTCCTAAACAACCTCTTGTTGTTCCGGTATGTATGACTCAACGGAAGAAATCTACGATGACAATCAAACCAACATGGCTTTCTTCCATTCTGTAGTTCAAAGGCATCTAACATATCCAGACAATATGAACAAGATAATCCTCCATGCGTAGTCCACCCTGACAACATTCCATATACAGGAAAGTCACTGATAGTCTACGATAACACTGCACGCATGTTGAAGTTCTGTTGCTGCGAGTTGTCAAATGTGTGAACACCCGAATGCCATAACTGTTTCAACTCATGAATCAGAGGCTGTAAGAATACATCAAGTGCGCGCTTTGGATGCTCAGGACCAGGAACTATAATAGTCATGAACAAAAATTCTCTTTGCATGCACATATCCAGAGGAAGATTATATGGTGTCAAGATGACAGGCCACAAAGAATATTGTCTCCCAGATATACAAAATGGAGTAAATTTATCAGTACATAAACCAAGATTGTCATTTTTAACCTCACTATCAAAGTCTGAATATACCGTCTGAAAGTGCTTCCACGTCTTTGCATCTGAAGGATGTGTAACCTCTCCATCCTCTGTAGAATGTTCTGCATGCCATCTCATTGCTGACGCCGTCCTATCTGAATGGTATAACCGCTTCAATCTTTTAGTGATTGGCAGGTACCACATATGTTGGTATGTAACCCGAGTTCTTCCAGTAGTTTCTTGATATCTCGGCTTCCCACAAAATCGACATTCCTGCAGCTTTTCATTGTCTTTCCAGAATATCATGCAATTGTCAATGCATACATCAATCATTTCTGATGGTAAGCCAAGACCCGGAACCAACCACTGTGTTTCATAATAATTCTCAGCGGAAAGATTATCAGCCGGCAGGTACTCTTTGAAAAGTTTAGCCCACGAATCAATGCAAACCTCAGAGAGATTATTATCAGTTTTAATTGTCATCATCCTAGATGCCAATGACAGTTTGGACTGCCCTTCTCTACATCCATCATAGATAGGCTGATTAGCAGCATCTAACATATCATAAAACCTTTTTGCATCTGCGTTGGGTTCTTCCCAAATATTATCAACAAATGAGGTTGCTGGAGCTTCATGCACTGCATCTACAACCATATCATGAAACCTATTCCCTTGTTGATACCCTTGATCTACATTTCCAAACATATTCTGCCCATAATGTTCATAATTAGCATTATAATTGGGCTGCTCTAAATCCTGACCCATACTACTAGTTCTGACCGTAGCAACACTAGTATCTTCCTCATGCAAAAACCATACGTAATAGTTCAGGATAAATCCTCTATTATATACATGCTTCTTCACGGTATCAATTTCTAAATAAGGCACATTCTTGCACTTCCTACATGGCCAGAATATTTTACTGTTTTCCTTTGTAAATGATTGGTTTGTCGCCTGGTATAAAAATCCTCGAAACCCATCCCGAAACTCTTTCGTCACCTCGGCGGTCTCCGGATCTCGGTGATTGTACATCCACGATCGTAACATATATATATTATGCTCTGAAGACATACTCTCATTATCTTTTTTATCACTTCTTTTTTCACTCTTTCTTTTCTTTCTTTCTTTCTTTCTTTCTGTTGTGATTCTTTCACTAACTCACGAAGGCTTTTTAAAGGCTTTCATAAATTTTGCGATGGCCTTGCGATGTAAACTTGCGACCGATTTGCGAGAACATACAATATTGCGAGCCATTTGCGACAGATTTGTGACATAGAACCGACTGATTTGGGACTTTGTAACTAATTGCTTAGACCGGTGGGAATTGAGTAAAACATGTTTCACCTACTTTTCGTATCCACGCACATACGTCGCAAGTTAGTCACAACTTTGCGACGGCACAGTTTCCTCACTACCGCGTCGTAACATGCGACATACTTAGCGACAGCCAGTTTCGTTCGTCGCAATTGCCCCTTTTGGTTGCAGGTTCATCGCAATGTCGTCGCAATACTGCAGTAAATTTGCGACGACCAACGATGTCACTATTTGCGATGGAGTTACAATATTTTTTTATGTTTATGGCAAGTCCGTCGCAAATGCGTCGCAAAATTGTGACTACACCTTGCGTCGCAAAATTCCGACGAAAATCGGCTGTTTTCTTGTAGTGTTTAAAGAACAAACAAGGGCCTCAAAAACCCTTGCTTCAGTGCTGCATCAAGCAAGGAAAGCATGCACCAGCCGATAGAAGCTGCACGGACCATATCGGGGTGGTGCATCGAGCAGAACACCGTCCATACCATCCCGATACAACTTATTCGCGTGTTTGACCGGATTTTATCGTTGACCTTATCTTATTTTTAGGTTTTTCCTTTCTTTTTGGTTTCCTACTATAGAAGGGAAGCCACCAAACTTTGTCATTATGTCATCATGATTCTAAACCCTTATCTTATCTCTTGCTTAGCCAAAAAGGGCGATTTTCCTCAATCTTGAAAACCCTTTATTTTTTTCTATCAAGTTTGCATTTTTATGGTTTAATCTTGTCTTCTGATCTTTGATTTAGCATCCTCGTAGTTTAGTTTTCATTTATCTTGCATTTAATCTCATCTAATAATGTTTAACTCTAATCAAATGGGATTGGACATGATTAGTGAGTAGTTTACTTTAGAATTAGGGTTTTAAGTAGGGAAAGTGGAGATTAAGATGTGATTAAGGGATGATTAGGCTTAATTAGTTGTTCTCTGATGTCTCCTTCTCTTGAAAAGTGATTATTGTTCATAAATCTTCTCCTTGTTGATTAAATATGGTATTGTTGATGCATATGGTTCACTTGATTGTTTGAAGTCTTGGTCTTTGCATGATTCACTTATTTTGCTTGATAGTCTTAGCTTGGTCTATGTTTTCTTTGTTCAATGACACCAAAGTGATAGTTCATCTGGCTAGATGATTTGCTTAGGGCTAGATAGTGCATCATTTGAGATTCTTGCTTGATGGTTAGATAGTATGCATTATAAGAACATGCTTTTGCTTGAAGTCATGTTCACTGCTATAAATTGTTAGGATTCGCAACTGTGAGATTACCTCTATGTTCTTAATTGGTGTTTAGCTACTTAGACCATCTCCAATATATTTTGCTATTTTTTCCTCTAAAATAGAGGAACTCTAAAATAGAAGTAGATTTCTCTCCAATCCACCTCTATTTTAGAGGAATACCTCTATTTTAGAGGAAAATATAGAGGAACCTATTTTTTCCTCTATATTTGGAGGAAAAAGTAGCATCTCTATTTTTTCTCTAAAATAGAGGTGGATTGGAGAACAAAAATGACACCTCTATTTTTTCATCTAAAAGTAGAAGAAAAAATAGCAATAGATTGGAGATGCTCTTAGGTCCCTATATTTCTCAATGTTTCTTGACTAGTTCATCTTTTATGCTTTATGGTTCTGTTCTTTATGCTCATTATTAGAGAATACACTATCAAATGTGGGTTTGACACTCTAGTCTTGTTGAATTGAGTTTGCCTATTAACCACTAAGAAGATCATTCATTAGAAACCTTGTCTAGGATTACATCATTGAGAATTGCTTGTTTGTTTGATGCTTGATGATTGCCTTTACTAGAAATCCCCTCATTCACTCTTGAAAACCACTTGAGCACTAATACTTAGAACCTTGAGTCTTGCTTTCCTTTAATTTTCTTAAATCCGTTTTGCTTAGTTTCTTTTGCTTGCTTAATTTCAGTCTTCATCTTGCTTAGTTTCATTCCTGCTTAGTTCTTGCTTTAGATTCATCTTGCTTAGTCTATGTTTACTTGCAATTCAGTTCTGTTTTCTCTTTATTGCATTGCTAGGTTGTTAGTGTTACTCTTGTACAGTCAAAACCTCATATTTCTTAGCTTATAGCATTGTTTGCATCTCACATCTGCATGTGTGTTTGACATCTGATCTCTATACTACAACTGATTAGAGAGTTGGAATTATCTTGCTTACAAGGGCCTAAAAAACCCGTGTTTCATATGACCAAGATACAAGGAGTCTCTGGAGATGCTTTAAAGCTGCGCCTATTTCCTTTCAGCCTTGGAGATAAGGCATACCAATGGGAGAAAACACTTCCTCAAGGTCGAGACCCAGATCGAGCCGAAGACACGATGTCCGGATATGATCGAGAGAACCGCTCGATCCTGGAGTCGATCTCTGTCCTTTCAACCATTTTTGGCCGCTAGCGAGGGGGAGACCATCAGCTTGTTTCGGCATTTTGGGAAGGCGGCGACGTCCTTTTCCCACAACAACTTTAGATCCTTATCTTTTTCCTTATGTTTTCTCTCTCGTTTTCGTAGAGAAGACCATTGTTGAACTCGCGTTTTTCTTAAGCTTTGTAATCGAATCATTTCCGTTTCAATCTAGTTTTCTTTTCATGTTCATCGTCTCGCTTTACATGCTTTGCTTGATTTACTCTATGTGTAGCGAGTAGTTTATTTGGGTTCGGGGTTAAGAGGATTAAGGGGTCTAAAGGGTTTCGATCTTGGGGTTTTTCTAATCTTTTCAATGGCTATCTTTTCTAGGGTGTTGAGATCTCAATGCTTGAAGACTCTCACGCCAAGAGCTTCATGATCCGTGAGGTTTCTTACCTTGACAGGATTCAGGAGCCTCGGAAGATCACACCCTAGAGACTAGTTACCCCTTCCCAAAAGCCATGGAAGTTTGGGGGACTAGTTAAGCCATTTGTTTGAAATCTGTTTTCTTTGCCCTTCGACCTCTCTTTCCACCAAAAGCCATGGGTTTGGAGGAGAGGATGAAGGAGTGATCTATACCAAAAGCCACGGATAGATCTTGCTTAGTTTTCAAGGCTTAGAGATCCTCACCAAGTTTTAAACCCAAGATCGAACCTTTGAAACCCCTGACCATGAATCTCAACCCTAGGCCCTTTCTCTTAGCATCTTTACATCTTATCTCGTCTTTCGCTTGATCTCTGATAGCATCCTGGTCCTTAGTTTTACTGTTCTTGCATTTTTAGACGAGATCGATTGTTACTGCTCGATCTAGTGGTCGATCTCATGGTCGATCCACTAGTCGAATTTTAATAATTCAAAGCTTTCTCCTTTAATTAATCTGTTTATTTCTCGTGGTAGTTTCTTCCTTTCTAGTATTTTTAAAATAGGGTTCATTCCATTTAAGTTGCTGCATCTAGTTTTTTAGAGATTTTCTCATAAATCATCTCATTTCGCTTAGATTTGCATTAGTCCTTGTATTCTCTGTGCATTCTCTATCATCCTAGGCATGGATTGACTTTCTCTTGCTTGCTGTACTACAACATGTCTTGCATTTGAGTTTGATAACCTCACTGCAATTTAACCCTTGCTCAAAAAAGTGTTTATCAAATGGCGCCGTTGCCATCCTAGGACTGTTTAGAGAACATAGAGATTTGGGACTTAGCAAAGACTAAGTCTTTACCTTTTCAAGTTACTAATCCTTCTACTCTCAAACGTGTGTTTTCAGGTACATGAATCTTCGTTCAAGGGGAGACAACAATCTACTACAACCCTTAGACAACATTCATCAACTTGGTCACTCACGGCAAAGGAGAGTCAGAGAACAAACAAGAGTCTTTGAGGAGATTGTTCAGCACGGTTTGGTTGTCTTTGAAGCTATGACTGAACACGAGCATCCAGAAGGACCTCCTCCAGCTCACGGGGCAGCAGGAAGGGGCAATGGAAACCCCCAACACGCGGCTAGACCCCCAAGGATCATAGGAGCCGGAGATGCTCCCAATACTCATCACAATAGGTTTGGGATCACTCCTCCTCCTGTGCAAAACAATAACTTCGAGATCAAGCCAGGTTTCATCTCAATGGTGCAAAACAACAAGTTCCACGGCTTAGCAATGGAAGACCTCTTGGAGCACCTAGACAACTTCGAGCAAGTATGTGGGATGATAAAGATCAATGGCATATCCGAAGATGCTTTCAAGCTGCGTCTCTTCCCCTTTTCACTCGGAGACAAAGCCAGACATTGGGAGAAGACCCTCCCACAAGGCACCATCACATCATGGGCCGAGTGTAAGAAGGCTTTTCTCTCAAAGTTCTTCTCAAGCACCAGGACAGCACGGTTGAGAAGCGAAATCAGCGGTTTCACTCAAAGGAACAATGAGACATTCAACGAGGCAATGGAGCGTTTCAAAGACTACACGATCCAATGTCCTCATCACGGGTTCAGCGAGGAGACACTACTCAGTACCATATACCGTGGAGCTTCACCAAAGATCAGGTTGTTGCTGGACACAGCTAGCAAAGGGAACTTCCTCGGTCTAGAGGTAGAAGAGGGTATGGAGCTGATAGAAAACTTGGCATTGAGTGACGGCAATTACGCTGAGGATTATGACCGTGCACCGAGAGGATCAGAGTTAGAGTCTTACAAGAAGGAGCTAAAATCTTTGCATGAGAAGATATATAAGCTGGTGTTAGCCAATCAGAAGCATGTTCACTTTGTTGGTGAAGCTGATGAGAACCAAGAGGAGTTAGAGTTGAGCCAAGAAGAAGTCAATTGGGTAGCGGGACAGAACAACTACAAATCTCAAGGCCACAACCAAGGCTACCAGAACAACAACCTCTCTTACCGAAGCACCAACGTAGCAAACCCTAAAGATCAAGTGTACCCTGCTCAGCAAGAAAAGCCTTTCATCCCTTACAACAAAGGTTTTCAATCGAGTGGTGGTTTCCAAGGTCAAGGGCAGAACAACTTCCAAGGGCAACATCAAAATAAAAAGGGTTATACACCTAACTACCCTCCGGGCTTTGCACCTCAGCAGCAACAACCGATGCAACAACAAGTTGATCCGGTCCAAGCAATGTTTAGACAGCTAATACAAGGGCAAACCTCTACAAACCAGAAGTTCGCCGAGATGAACACTCGTCTAGACTCGTCTCTCACTGACTTCTCCACTCATATCACCAACTTAAACAACAAGATCAAGCAGCTAGAGAAAGGGAAAGCGAGTACGAGTGGTCAGAACAGTCTTCCGGGGAAGTGTGAGCAGAATCCCAAGGAGTATGCTAATGCCATAACGTTGAGAGGCGGCAAAGAGCTCGAACCTCCGGTCTCTAACAAGAACAACGAGGACGTTGTAATTCAAGAGGGGGAGGGTAAACCTTCGGCTGATGATGATGAGATTAACTTTGACAACGTTTGGATCAAAGGACCAAGAAGAGGAGACAAAGAAGTTGCTGAGAAGAAAGCTGAGCAAACCACTAAGGAGAAGAATGCTTATGTGCCTCAACCTTATGTATCTAATCTGCCTTTTCCTGGCCGCTTCAAGAAGCAACTCATAGAGAAGCATAGAATCCTCTTTGAGAAGCACCTTAAGGGCGTGGAGATCAAGCTACCTCTCGTTGACTGCCTTGCAATGATGCCTAAATGCGCCAAATTCTTCAAAGACACTCTCGTGAAGAAGAACAAGGAAAGCAATGAGGTACTTGTTCTAAGTGAAGAGTGTAGTGTTGTGATACATAAGGAGATAGTCCCTAAGAATTTGGGAGACCCTGGAAGCTTCACTATACCCTGCGCTTTAGGTCCTCTAGAGTTCAAGAGTTGCTTATGTCATCTCAGAGCTAGCATAAACCTGATGCCTCACTCCGTGGCTAAGAAGCTTGGTTTTACTCGTTTCAAAGACTGTCGGATCTCGTTGGTACTGGCTGATAGGAGTGTGAGGTTACCAGTGGGGCTGCTTGAAGATTTACTGGTGCGAATCAGTGGTGTGAACGTGCCTACAGACTTTGTCGTGTTGGAGATGGATGAAGAGCCTAAGGATCCACTCATCTTAGGGAGACCATTCCTTGCAACCGCCGGGGCCATCATAGATGTGAAGAATGGGAAGATTGCCTTGCATTTGGGAAAGGAGATAAGGCTTGACTTCGACATCAATGAGGTTCTGAAGAAGCCGACCATTGAAGGGCAAGCTTTCTATATTGAAACGATGGATGCTTTAGCGGATGAGTTGCTGGAAGAGCTGGCTCTAGAAGACCATCTGAAGCTAGCACTGACTAAGGAGCCAGGAGAGTTTGGCTATGTGGACCAGAGGACCCAGGAGTACGTCAACCTGCTGGATTCTAGGAAGATTGTTAAGAAGGATGAAAGTTGCTGCCTAGAGATCGACCCCGAGATCGACGCTATCACTCGATCCAGGAGTCAGATCGACAAGGAAATCGAGAACACAACTCGATCCGGTGCAACAATCGACAGACAGATCGAGAAGAATGCTCGATCAGGAAAAACAATCGAGTCGACGATCGAGGGAGACCTCCCGATCATTTTGGGGTCCATTCAAGAGATCGACCCAGCGTCTCCATCCCTTACTCGATCCACATCAAATCGAGTAAGTGAATCGAGCGAAATGGCTCGATCTAGACGACATCGAGAGGAGAATCGACCGGAGGACTCGATTTCAGAAGGGATAGCGATGGAGGAAAGCAGTCTAAAGGGCTATACCTCAGGTTCAAGGGAGAGTTCCAAGGAGGAAAGCAACAACAACAGCCACGAGGATGTCTGGAGTGAGCTGTTAGCCCCAAAGTTGGACCTTAAGGAGCTCCCAAAAGGGCTAAGGTATGCTTTCTTAGGGCCTAATAACACCTATCCCGTGATTGTGAATGAAAACCTTAGTGATGATGAGTTGCACTCGCTCCTGACTGAGCTGAGAAAGTATAGGAAGGCCATTGGGTACTCTTTAAGTGACATCAAGGGCCTTTCACCAATGCTTTGCACTCATAGGATTCACTTGGATAATGAGAACGCCTCTTCTATAGAACATCAAAGGCGTTTGAATCCTAATTTGAAAGAGGTTGCTAAGAAAGAAATCCTTAAGCTTTTAGAGGTTGACGTGATCTATCCCATAAGTGACAGCACGTGGGTTTCTCCTGTACACGTGGTGCCAAAGAAGGGAGGGATCACGGTCATAAGGAATGAAAAGGATGAGCTTATTCCTACTAGAACCATCACTGGTCATAGGATGTGTATTGACTATAGGAAACATAACCTTGCGACTAGGAAAGACCATTTCCCTTTGTCTTTTATTGATCAAATGCTTGAGAGACTTGCTAATCACCCTTACTAGTGTTTTCTCGATGGGTATAGTGGTTTCTTTCAAATACCAATTCACCCAAATGATCAGGAGAAGACGACCTTCACATGTCCCTACGGTACCTTTGCATATCGAAGGATGCCGTTTGTATTGTGTAATGCACCGGCTACGTTTCAGCGGTGTATGATGTCGATCTTCTCCGATCTAATAGAGGAGATGGTAGAGGTGTTCATGGATGACTTTTCTGTCTATGGTGCGTCCTTTTCTGCGTGTTTGTTGAATCTTTGCAGGGTACTAAAACGTTGTGAAGAGACAAACTTGGTGCTGAATTGGGAGAAATGCCACTTTATGGTTAAGGAAGGGATCGTGCTTGGTCATAAGATATCAGAGAAGGGCATTGAGGTTGATCAGGCTAAAGTGGAGGTCATGATGGGTCTTGAGCCGCCGGTTAATGTTAAAGGAGTCAGAAGCTTCTTGGGACACGCAGGGTTCTATAGGCGCTTCATCAAGGATTTCTCCAAGATTGCACGCCCTCTTACACGACTGTTGTGCAAGGAAGCTGAGTTTGTGTTTGATGAGGAGTGTTTGAAAGCTTTCGTGACCATCAAGGAAGCCCTTACATCAGCTCCTATAGTCCAAGCACCAGACTGGTCTCTTCCCTTTGAGATCATGTGTGATGCTAGTGACTACGCCGTAGGAGCCGTTCTTGGTCAGAAGAAAGACAAGAAGCTACACGTGATCTACTATGCTTCAAGAACCTTGGATGACACGCAAACAAGATACACCACTACGGAGAAGGAGTTCCTTGCAGTAGTCTTCGCATTTGAGAAGTTCAGATCGTATCTCGTTGGTTCCAAAGCTATTGTATACATGGATCACGCTGCCTTGCGAAACATCTACTCGAAGAAAGACACTAAGCCTCGGCTCGTAAGATGGATTCTCTTACTCCAGGAGTTTGACATGGAGATTAAAGACAAGAAAGGAATAGAAAACGGAGTCGCTGACCATCTCTCACGGCTAAGGATCAACGAGTCTCTCCCCTTAGATGACTCTCTTCCAGAAGAGCAGCTTATGGCGATTACCACGGCTGTTTGTGGAAAGCTAGAAGGGAAGTTTGAGGAGGTATTGTGTTTCAAAGAAGAGGATCTACCGTGGTATGCTGATGTGGTGAACTATCTAGCGTGTGGTGAGGAGCCAACACATCTCAACAGCTATCACAAGAAGCGGTTTATGAGAGAGGCTAGTGACTACTTTTTGGGACGAGCCCTACTTATACAAGAGAGGAGTAGACAGTTTGTACCGGAGATGTGTTACAAAGGAAGAAGCTAGGGACATCCTCTATCATTGCCATGGCTCTTCCTACGGAGGATACTTCGCCTCATTCAAGACTGCCACGAAAGTGTTGCAAGCCGGTTTCTGGTGGCCGTCCATTTTTAAAGATGCACACGAGTTTGTGAAGAGTTGTGAGGCATGTCGACGAGCAGGGAATATAACTAAGAGGAACAAAATGCCTCAAGTTCCTATCTTCGAGGTTGACGTGTTCGACGCGTGGGGGATAGACTTCATGGGGCCATTTCCTTCTTCATATGGCAACAAATACATCTTAGTAGCAGTGGATTATGTCTCTAAATGGGTTGAGGCTGTTGCTTCCCCTACAAATGACTCTAATGTGGTAATCAAGCTGTTCAAGAGTATCATCTTCCCGAGGTTTGGGGTACCCAAGTTTGTTATAAGCGATGGAGGAAGCCACTTCATAAACAAGGTCTTCGAGAACCTCTTGAGAAAGTATGAAGTTAAGCATAAGGTGGCTACACCGTATCACCCTCAAACAAGCGGTCAAGTGGAAGTCTCTAACAGGCAAATCAAGGCCATACTAGAGAAGACCGTCAGAGCAACAAGGAAAGACTGGGCAGTGAAGCTGGACGACGCTCTTTGGGCCTACCGTACCGCCTTCAAAATGCCGATTGGTACAACTCCTTTCACTCTACTCTATGGCAAGGGCTGTCACCTCCCGGTTGAGCTGGAACACCGTCCGTTGTGGGCTGTGAAGAGGCTGAACTTTGACCTCAAGACTGCTCAGGAGAGACGCCTTATTCAGCTACACGAACTGGATGAGTTGAGGCTGAACGCTTACGAGAGCTCTCGGATATACAAGGAGCAGACTAAGGAAACTCATGATAAGAAGTTGGTTGCCAAAGAGCTTAAGGAAGGAGGTTTAGTGTTGCTGTACAACTCGAGGCTCAAACTCTTCCCGGGCAAGCTGAAATCAAGGTGGAGCGGACCATTCGTGATTCAAGAAGTATTGCCTTGTGGAGCCGTTACTCTGATGGGAAAAAGTGGCAGTGCATTCACCGTCAACGGACACAGAGTCAAGCCTTACTTGGCAGACGGCTATGACAAGGAGAGTACCTCTGTGCTTCTCCAAGACCCACCATCCGCTTAAACCAAGTAAGGTCTAGCTAAAGACGTTAAAGAAAGCGCACTTGGGAGGCATTCCCATGTTTATCTTCTACATATTTCTGCTTTATTTCCCTTTCAGTTTTATGTTTTTATTCTGCAAGTGTGTAGGAACAGGTATAAGGAGTCTAAACATTGATCTTGAAGTCTAAAAGAGGCGATAAGGGTTAAGATAAAGCTAGAGATCGAGTGCTAGATCGACTGATCCTGGCTCGATCTTTGCTAGATCGAGTCAGTGTATCGAGAGGAGCCAGTCGATCTAGACTAGAACGAGTGACAAGATCGACCTTGAAGAAAAAGGATCGATCGATCCAAAACGGATCGACCGATCTAATTTCTCTCGAGAAAATCTATTGAAAATAGATCGATCACTCGACTCGATCCTTCACTCGATCTATGCCAAATCGACCCCTAAATCGAGGACATAGCTCGATCATGAGGACTTAGCCGTGGAGCCAACATCTCAATGATCGAGAGAGCCAATCGATCCAAGACTCGATTCACCATGAATCGAGTCTCAAATCGAGTAACCCTCTCGATCTAAGCCATTATGGACATGAGATCGAGTCCTAGATCGACCAAATGAACTTGATCTCATGCCAAGGTAACATTTTCTTTCCCTCCTTTACTCTTTTCCCTCCAACTTTTGAATTCAAAACTTGGTCAAGGCAAGCATCTTTGACCATGAAAGATGTGCCTTGACCAAGACTTTGTCAGAAAAACCACTTTTACTACCCATTGTTTTGATTTTTGCTAGCCTTTAAATATTTCAACAACCTCTCACCCTCTCATTCCTGTTTTTCTTGAAAATTTTAAACAAAGAGAGTGAGAGTTTCGGTTTTCAAAAGCTAGCAAAGATATTATGCATTTTTTGCAAAGGTATTTTCAAAAATTTAATGATTCAATTTTAGAAAATTTCCTTTAAATTCGCAAGATCTTGTTCTAGAATATAGGGTCGGTTTTGATTTTTAAAAACTAGCTAAGTAAAAGGAATAATTCTAGATTTTTCAGTATCTAAAGATATGATTCTCCTTTATTTAGCTATGATTTCTCTCCTTCTCTTCTCTCATTCTGATCAAAACCGCTGTTTGCTTATCAAATTTCTTTAGAAACTTGTTTCAGGAACAATGGCCCCAAAGAGAACAAGAGAAGAGACAGCACAAGAAGGAGAAGGACAAGAAGTGGTAGTTCAAGAGAGGGTCAGATGGAGTAAGGATGAGAAGAGGGACAAGAAACGGCTGGAAAGGCTTCGGTTTGAGCCTACCAAGTTTGCTGATCTAGAGCTGTTGTCCAAGCTAGGGATTCTTGGGGATTTCGACCAACTCCTCAAGAGCATTGGCTTGAGATGTCTGTCACGGATGGATTGCCCAACCATTCCTGAAGTGACAATAGAATTCCTTGCCACCTTGGAGTTCCGTTACGAGAATCCTAGCACACCGGTCCCTTCTCAAGGTCGCCTCTACTTCAAGGTTGGCCGTCAAGCCTATACACTCTCCATCCCTAAGCTATGCCAAGCTTATGGTCTCAACGAGGATGCCTACAAGGTCGAGTTCCCCGCCTTCAAGAAAGCCGACGACTTTTGGGACCTGATCAGCAATGAAGACTACAAAGCCAACACCGCCAAGATCAAGCGAGTAAGGAGCCCGGTGCTGAGGTACACTCTGAAGCTGATTGCCAACACGTTTAGTGGAAGATCTGTTGCTCCTACGGTCACGAAGACAGAGCTGTGCTTCCTGTTCCAAGGTGTCAAGCACTTGGTGTGTGATCCGGATGCAAATGACGAGCCCATGGAGGATGAACTCGGCGATGAAGTGAACTACGAGTGTGTGCTCGCGGCTTCCTTGGTGAAATACAAGGCTTATGCCTTGTGGTGCAAGGCAACTTCCTCTTACATTGGCGGTTTCCTTACTCCTCTGTTCGTGCAAGCTGGTGTGCCCATTCACGACTTTGCTCACGTCCCAACCACAGCTTTCATGGACGAGGCATACATGAGGAATACTGACAGCTTGGGACGCACGCCAGCGGAAGGGTTCTACGCCTACCTCTTCATAGACGACGAAGATAAGAAGAGAGTGTGCATCCTGCCCAACAAAGATGAAACCGAGCTGCTTGGTGTTGGGAACATCGAGTTCTTGCCCACGGAGGAAGAATGATTTGCCCCTTTAGGAGGACCACCTGCTTCAGCGATTGCCCCTCGTCAAAGGTCCGAGTCTCCAGCCACAGAAGATGAGATGCCCGAGGCCTACACACTTCCCAAGCTAGACTTTGAGCCGAGGACAAAAACCGAGAAGTTCCTAGCATCGGTTGTGGAGATACAAAAGGAAGATCAACAAGTGGCAAGGCAAGATGCTCAAGAAGCTTGGAAAGAAGGTCAAAGCACTTCAGGGAGGCTCACCTAAGAAAGCTGCGAGCCAAGAGGTGCAACAACCCGAGAAGAGAAGGCTCTCAACCGCTGGAGTTGTCATCCGCGAGACCCAAGGAACCCCCATTCAGCCGGCGCGCCACTCTCTCCAAGAACCAGCCAACAAAGGCAAGACCATAGTCTCTAGCTCCTCTGGAACATCCTCAAGTTCCAGCTGAGACTAGACCAGAGGTAACAACCTTCTTCCATTGTACATAACCGCTCATATTTGTTTCATTTTGCTTTGTGTTTTGATGCTCCTTCGAATGAATTTGCCACCGGGACGGTGTCAAGCAAGTTTGGAGAAGTACATGTGTGATTTGACTTGTGTTTTGTGATCTTATTTTCCTTTAGCATCCTTGAGTCTTTAGTTCATGAAAAATTGGTAAAATTTTTTTAAAAATTTTCAAAGATTCATGTAGTTGCATTTATCTTGTCAAAACATGTTAGGATTGAGTCTAGAGTTTCTCATAGCATCTAGGTTGCTTGCATTTTGCATAAGGGGTTAGAATTTCTTAAAAAGGTGTTTTTACTTATGAATTGTTTCAATGCCCTAGTTAGTAGTTCTCTAATGCTTTGTCTATGCTTTGAAAGTAAGTTCTTACCATGCTTGGATCACTTGTTAGGATTTTCGTGGCTTAAATTGAACTCTCATGATTTGAAACTTGTCCTAATAAGTGAGAACCTTAATTTGAAATTCTAATTATCATCCTTATGCATTTGAAAATGAACACATGGTTTTAAAATATTTAGGCTCTCTTCTTCCTTTTTACCACTCTTTGTGAGCCTAAGTAGAACTCCCTCCTTGAACCCTACCCTTCTTTGAAACCAAATGTTCTTGTGTGACATCTTTGTGAGTCCTTCCTTTCGGTTTGAACTTGGCATAAAGTGTTAGGTTTAGGCGACATGATTTGGTTTTTATATGATTGCTAGCTTTGCATTTTGAAGCAAGGGATAGGCTTAGGATAAGTTTGGGGGATCATTGGGGTTGCTTTCTTGCCTATTTGTTCTCGGTTTCAAAGAGCTTTGTGTTTTAAAGAAAGAAATGGGTTTTAAGTAAAAGGTTGTTTTTAAAACAAAGTATGCTCTAATAAATTTCAGGAGGTAGCTCTCCCATAATAAAAAAAAGAGAGAAAAGAAAAGAAAAAGAAATAAAAAGAGCCTAAGTGCCAAATAAAGAAAAAAATAAAAGAAAAAAAAATAATAATAATAAGAGAGCTACCAATAAGAAATATCTAAAGAGCAAAAATATTTTTCAAAAACTTTTCACTAGCCTAAAAAGTTTTAAAATGTTCTTGTTTCGGATTGGGGGTTGCTAAGTTTTGTGAAGAAAAAGAGTAGACTCTTAAGTGGTGAGTGAGGATAAATTTGTTAAATGAGAGGGGTATAGGATCGTTTGATAGTTTACATGGGTAGATGAGAATCTAATCATGTATGCATAAATTGTCTTTACCTTTAGCATTATGCACAAGTTCAGCCATTTTTGAGAGAAACCCTTGTTCTAATTATAAACCCTTTTCAAATGAGATCATTCAATGCTCATAACCTTCACCCTTAGCCAAATGTGTTTTGCTTTAAAGTGCATAAGTTTGATTCATGGTTCGAATGTTAATGAATGTTAAAGGATGAGTTTCTTTGATTGTCAGGAATAGGAGAGTCATGATTTGAATTTCTTTGTGTGATGAGTATGGCTAAGTTCTTTGGAGTATAAGTGTAAGCATAGCATTTTAGAACTGTTAACTAGGACATTGAGATGATTCATTGGAAAGGCACATTTGCAAAAAGTTTAAACCCCCATTCATTTTTTGGAAAACCTCTCTTCCTTACTCATTTTCTGTTGCTTGAGGGCAAGCAAGAAGTAAGTTTGGGGGAGTTGATGTTATTGCATATTGCATACATTTTGCATACTCATTAGTTAGCTTTTCATGAATTTGTATCACGTTTTAGGTTAGATTGCATCACTTAGGGTCCTAGAGAATTCTTGCATCAGCATACGCATTTTCTTTGCATTTTGCATCATATTCAGGTTGTTTCTGGCTGCTTTGGAGTCATGGAGGTTCGTGGACATGTTGAGGCTGATGTAGCAGTTCGGGGGAGCTTGGATATATGCTAAGGATCAGAGATCGAGGAGCAGATCGAGCATGGCCGGTCGATCTAGGAGTTGATCGACCAGAAGATCGAGCCAACCAGGCGATCCAAGGAGAATGATCGAGACAAGGATCGAGTGAAGCAATTGATCAAATGGTACAGACGTAAATGACGTCATGCAGAGCGAGAGCCAGATCGAGTACACCACTCGATCCACCCGAAGATCGATACCCAGATCGGATGCAACACTCGATTCTCCGATGATGATCGAGACCCAGATCGAGCCGAAGACACGATGTCCGGATATGATCGAGAGAACCACTCGATCCTGGAGTTGATCTCTGTCCTTTCAACCGTTTTTGGCCGCTAGCGAGGGGGGCACCATCAGCTTGTTTCGGCATTTTGGGAAGGCGGCGACATCCTTTTCCCACAACAACTTTAGATCCTTATCTTTTTCCTTATGTTTTCTCTCTCGTTTTCGTAGAGAAGACCATTGTTGAACTCGCGTTTTTCTTAAGCTTTGTAATCGAATCATTTCTGTTTCAATCTAGTTTTCTTTTCATGTTCATCGTCTCGCTTTACATGCTTTGCTTGATTTACTCTATCTGTAGCGAGTAGTTTATTTGGGTTCGGGGTTTAGAGGATTAAGGGGTCTAAAGGGTTTCGATCTTGGGGTTTTTCTAAACGTTTTCAATGGCTATCTTTTCTAGGGTGTTGAGATCTCAATGCTTGAAGACTCTCACGCCAAGAGCTTCATGATCCGAGAGGTTCCTTACCTTGACAGGATTCAGGAGCCTCGGAAGATCACACCTTAGAGACTAGTTACCCCTTCCCAAAAGCCATGAAAGTTTGGGGGACTAGTTAAGCCATTCGTTTGAAATCTGTTTTCCTTGCCCTTCGACCTCTCTTTCCACCAAAAGCCATGGGTTTGGAGGAGAGGATGAAGGAGTTATCTATACCAAAAGCCACGGATAGATCTTGCTTAGTTTTCAAGGCTTAGAGATCCTCACCAAGTGAGTCGATTTAAAGTTTTAAACCCAAGATCGAACCTTTGAAACCCCTGACCATGAATCTCAACCCTAGGCCCTTTCTCTTAGCATCTTTACATCTTATCTCGTATTTCGCTTGATCTCTGATAGCATCTTGGTCCTTAGTTTTACTGTTCTTGCATTTTTAGACGAGATCGATTGTTACTGCTCGATCTAGTGGTCGATCTCATGGTCGATCCACTAGTCGAATTTTAATAATTCGAAGCTTTCTCCTTTAATTAATCTTTTTGTTTTTCGTGGTAGTTTCTTCCTTTCTAGTATTTTTAAAATAGGGTTCATTCCATTTAAGTTGCTGCATCTAGTTTTTTAGAGATTTTCTCATAAATCATCTCATTTCGCTTAGACTTGCATTAGTTCTTGTATTCTCTGTGCATTCTCTATCATCCTAGGCATGGATTGACTTTCTCTTGCTTGCTGTACTACAACATGTCTTGCATTTGAGTTTGATAACCTCACTGCAATTTAACCCTTGCTCAAAAAAGTGTTTATCAGCTAGGCAGGTCGATCTAGATGAGATCGACCAGAAGATCGACTAAGCCCGGGTCGTTTCAAGGAAGATATCGAGGTCAAGATCGACCGAGGTGATCGATCGTGAGTACGGATGTTGATTAAAGCCATACAGAACGAGAGCCAGATCGAGTTCACGACTCGATCATCCGAGGATCGACAAGCAGATCGATTGAACTACTCGATCCATCCGACCGAATCGAACCAAGGATCGAGCAAAAGCAGACGTTCTAGCCAGGAGATCGAGTGATCATATCAACTACTCAGCTCGCTCCCTACACCTTATTCAGACAGCTCACTTTTGGACTCTAGTGGGGGGGACCATTTTCTTTGTTGGCCTATTTTGGGCGAAAAACCTTATCACTTTCAGGAACCACGCTTTGTCTACTATTTTTTCGAGCTTTCCTTTAGACTTATCGCCATTGTTTTAGTTTTCAAGATTTCTTAGTTTTGTAAACTCTTAATCTTGCTTTAATCATTAAGTATTTCTTTAATCTTGCTTGCTTAATCATTCTTATCTTTCTTTGCTTTGCATTTCCATCGGTTTTAATCATGTGTAGCGAGTAGTTTCCTTTGGGTTTAAGGTTGGGGCGATAAAGAGGGTTTAAGAGGTTTAAGCTTGGGACTTTTTCTTGTTCTTAATCTATTCTCTTCTTGGATTTGGACTATTAATGCTTAGAAATTCTTGGAAAAGATCTCTTTGATCTCAGGGATCTCCCTACCTTAGCAGAATTCAGGAGTCCCTTGAAACCAAATCCAAGAGACTAGCTCGTCCTTTCCCAAACGTCATGGATGCTTAAGGAGCTAGTTAAGCCACTTTTTGAGATCTATGATTTATGCTCTTCGACCTATCTTTCCACCACACGCCATGGGTTAGGAGGAAAGGTTGAGGAATGGGTTTATGCCATACACCATGGATAAATCTATTTTAGCTTCTCAAGGCTTAGAGATAGCACAAAATGTGTAGATCTAATGTTTTCAAAACCCAAGCTTGAATCTTAAACCTTCTTAACATGACCCTCAACCTTAGATCCTCTTTTTTGCTTTTCAAAACCTTTAAATCATCATCCTTTAGTTATAAAGTTTGCTTCTTTAGTCTTGAAAGTCATTGTTCTAGGTTGTTAGAAATTCTCTGTATATCTGCCTTTAGAGTTCGATTTTTATAAACTAGTATTCTTGCATTTTAATTTCCTAGAAGTTATCTGCTAGTTGTTTAACCCTTAAGAGGGGATTTTAAAATAGTTTTCTTGTTCATTTAGCATTTGCATTTAGTTTTTATCGATTTTCTCCCCCATTTACCCGATTTCACTTAGATTTGCTTTGCTCTTGCATTCTTAGTAGCTTTCATCAACCTAGGCTGGATTGACACCCTTACCACTATACTGCATCATAAACTGTGGTTTGGGCTTTGATAATTTCAACAGCTTTGCACAATAAACCTGTTTATCAAATGGCGCCGTTGCCAACTTGGGTTTTAGTTGAAAGTATTAGGATTTGGAGCTTAGTAGAGACGAAGTTTATGTTTTTACTTTGGTTACTAATCTCTATACCTTCACACTTTTCTTCTCAGGTACATGAATTTGAGGTCTAGTGGTGACAAAAATCTACTACAACCTCTAGACAACATTCATCAACTTGGAAGTGCAGGAGGAAGAAGGGCAAGAGAACAAGAACAACACTTTGAGGAGATATTGCAACCAGATCTTCTTGAATTTGAGGTCATGGCTGAGCAAGACCAAGCTGAGGCTCCACCTCACCGTGCTGCTGCTGGAAGGGGTAATGGAAACCCCAACCACGCCCCAAGGCAACCGAGAATCATTGGTGCGGGTGATGCACCAAACACTCATCATAATCATTGGGTTGGAGGTCAGAACTATTCTAAGCCACAAGGCTACAATCAAGGCTATCAGGTCAACAACAACCTCTCTTACCGAAGCACCAATGTGGAGAACCCTAAAGATCAAGTGTACCCTCCACAAGAAGGCAAACCTTTTGTTCCTTATAACAAAGGAGTAAGCTTTCAAATGATCAAGAGATCAGGTTTGACAATGTCTGGATTGCAAGACCTAGGAAAGGCAAGGAAGCGGTTGTAGAGAAGAAAGTGGAGGAGGTTAGCAAGGAGAAAGAAGCTTATGTGCCTCCACCTTACGTACCAAAGCTTTCTTTCCCTTGACGCTTCAAGAAACAGCTGATTCAGAAGCATAAGGCCTTGTTTGAGAAGCACATCAGGAATGTTGAGATTAAGCTGCCTTTGGTTGATTGCTTAGGGATGATGCCAAAGTATGCAAAGTTTTTGAAGGATACCCTAGTTAAGAAGGATAAAGAGAGTGACGAGGTCTTGGTACTGATTCAAGAATGCAGTGCAATCATCCACAAGGAGATAGCACCAAAGAAGCTAGGAGATCCGGGGTCATTCACTATCCCTTGTGCACTAGGTCATTTGAAGTTTGAAAGCTTCTTATGTGATCTTGGTGCAAGCATTAATCTTATGCCTCACTCCATTGCCAAAAAGCTAGACTTCACCAAGTTTAAGGAGTGTAGAATCTCACTCATTCTGGCTGATAAAAGCATAAGGCTCCCTGTAGGCTTGCTTGATGACCTACCCGTGAGGATCAGCAATGTGAATGTGCCAACAGATTTTGTAGTGCTAGAAATGGATGAGGAACCAAAGGACCCTCTAATCCTTGGTAGACCCTTTCTAGCAACTGCTGGAGCGATCATAGACATCAAGAATGGCAAGATCTCTCTGCACTTGGGTAAAGATATCAAGCTGAACTTTGACATCAATGAAGTCTTGAAGAAGCCAACCATTGAAGGACAAGCATTCTACATAGAAACTTTGGATGCATTGGCTGATGAGTTGCTTGAGGAGTTAACACAAGAGGATCACCTTCAGCTGGATTTGACAAAGGAGTGTGGAGAGTATGGTTTCCTGAGTGAACAGACCCAGGAGTATGTACACATCCTTGATTCTCGCAAGGTTGTGAAAGGAAGAGGAAGGCGAGTGCCTAGAGATCGACCCAGAGATCAACCAAGTTACTCGATCCAGGAAGAAGATCGATGAGACAATCGAACGACTCCGTTAATCGATCTCTTGCTCGATCCATATCAAATCGAGCAAGTGAATCGAGAGAGTGCAATCGATCCAGCCTAGAACGAGGGAGCGATCGACTGGTTGACTCGATCTCAGCGGTGGGAACGGTTCAAGATGGCAGCCTGAAAGCTCATGACTCGGGTTCGAAAGGGGCTAATGAGGATGGCAACGTCAACACAAGCCACGATGAGGACTAGAGCGAGCTGCTAGCCCCAAAGGTGGACCTAAAGGAGCTCCTGAATGGGCTAAGGTACACTTTCTTGGGACCAAATGACACTTATCCTGTCATTGTGAATGAAAATCTGAGTGATGATGAGGTAAACTCACTCCTTAAGGAGTTGAGGAAGTATAGAAGGGCCATTGGGTACTCTCTAAGTGACATCAAAGGCCTTTCACCAATGCTTTGTACTCACAGGATTCACTTGGAGAATGAAAACACTTCTTTTATTGAACATCAAAGACGTTTGGACCCAAACTTAAAAGAAGTAGTGAAGAAAGAGATCTTAAAACTTTTAGAAGTTGACGTGATATACCCTATCAGTGATAGAACATGGGTCTCTCCGGTCCATGTGGTACCAAAGAAAGGGGGTATCACAGTTATTAAAAATGAGAGAGATGAGTTAATTCCTACAAGAACCATAACCGGACTTTGAATGTGTATTGACTATAGAAAACTTTACTGAGCCACTAGAAAAGATCATTTTCCTCTTCTCTTTATTGATCAAATGCTTGAGAGATTAGCTAATCACCCATAGTACTGTTTTCTTGATGGTTATAATGGTTTTTTTTCAAATTCCCATTCATCCTAATGACCAAGAGAAGACAACTTTCACATGCCCTTATGGTACCTTCGCATATCGAAGGATGCCTTTTGGGTTATGTAATGCACCAGCAACCTTTCAAAGGTGCATGATGTCTATCTTCTCTGACCTTATAGAGGAAATGGTGGAAGTTTTTATAAATGAATTTTCTGTGTATGGTGCTTCCTTTAGTGGCTGTTTGTCAAATCTTTGCAGGGTTCTCAAAGATTTGAGGAGACAAACTTGGTGCTGAATTAGGAAAAGTGTCACTTTATGGTGAAGGAAGGCATTGTACTTGGGCCAAGATTTCTGAGAAAGGGTTTGAGGTTGTGAAAGAAAAGATAGAGGTCATGATGAGTTTAGAGCCGCCGGTTAATGTGAAGGGGATAAGGAGCTTCTTGGGGCATGCTGGCTTCTACAGGTGGTTTATCAAGGATTTCTCCAAGATAGCTCGTCCTCTTACAAGGCTGTTATGCAAGGAAGCCGAGTTCGTGTTTGATGATGAGTGTCTTCAAGCCTTTAAGACCATCAAAGAAGCTCTAGTCACCGCGCCTATAGTTCTAGCTCCTGACTGGGACCTGCCGTTTGAGATAATGTGCGACGCGAGTGACTATGCCGTGGGTGCTGTTTTGGGTCAGAGGAAGGATAAGTGGCTGCACGTGATCTACTATGAAAGTCGTACCTTGGATGACACGCAAGTGAAGTATGCAACCACCGAGAAAGAGCTACTAGTCGTTGTCTTTGCTTTTGAGAAGTGTAGATCATACTTGGTGGGTTCTAAGGTCATTGTTTACACTGATCACGCCGCCTTGAGGTACATCTACTCCAAGAAAGACACCAAGCCGAGACTCTTAAGGTGGATCCTTCTCCTACAAGAGTTTGACATGGAGATCAAAGACAAGAAGGGGATTGAGAACATCATAGCGGATCATCTCTCAAGGATGAGAGTGAATGAAGTCTTACCTTTGGATGACTCACTCCCTGAGGAGCAGCTTATGATGGTCAACACAGTGGTATGTGTGAAGCTAGACAAGAAGTTTGAAGGTGTCTTGAGCTTGAAGGAAGAAGATTTACCTTGGTATGCGGACATTGTCAACTACTTAGCTTGTGGAGAGGAGCCTACTCACCTAGATCACTACCATAAGAAGAAGTTCATGAGGGGCATCTCTCATTACTTTTGGGATGATCCTTATCTGTACAAGAGGGGAGTAGACAGCTTATACCGAAGGTGTGTAAAAGAGAAGAGGCAAAGGACATCCTTCTCCATTGCCACGGTTTATCTTATGGAGGGCATTTTGCTTCTTTCAAGACAGCTACAAAGGTTCTACAAGCCGGGTTTTGGTGGCCAACACTCTTCAAGGACGCTCATGAGTTTGTTAAGTCGTGTGAAGCATGTCAAAGAGGTGGGAACATCACAAAGAGGAATGAGATGCTACAGGTACCAATCTTTGAGGTGGATGTTTTTGATGCTTGGGGGATTGATTTCATGGGTCCATTACCATCTTCTTACGGCAATAAATATATCCTGGTGGCTGTAGACTATGTGTCTAAGTGGGTTGAGGCTATAGCTTCCCCAACTAACGATGCAAAGGTTGTGATCAAGCTCTTCAAGACTATCATCTTTCCAAGATTTGGGGTTCCAAAGGTAGTGATCAGCGATGGGGGCAGCCACTTCATCAACAAGGTCTTTGAATGTCTTTTGAAGAAGTATGGGGTTATGCACAAGGTAGCTACGCCCTATCACCCTCAAACCAGCGGCCAAGTGGAGGTGTCGAATAGGCAAATCAAGGCTATTCTAGAGAAAACCGCGGGGGTAACTAGAAAAGATTGGGCAAGCAAGCTTGATGAAGCTCTATGGGCGTATAGAACAGCTTTCAAAACTCCCATTGGTACTACTCCTTTCAACCTCCTCTACGGCAAGTCCGGTCACCTCCCTGTGGAGTTAGAGCACAGAGCTCTTTGGGCCGTGAAGCAAGTGAACTTCAATCTCAAGACGGCACAAGAGAAAAGGCTGGTGCAACTCCATGAGCTTGATTAACTAAGGCTGGATGCTTATGAGAGTGCCAAGATCTACAAAGAAAGGACCAAAGCGGTTCATGACAAGAAGCTGGTGCTTAAGGAGCTTAAGGAGGGAAGTCTGGTGCTGCTTTACAACTCACGGTTGAAGTTGTTCCCTGGAAAGCTCAAATCTAGGTGGGGCGGACCTTTTGAGATCAAGGAAGTGCTACCGTATGGGGCGGTTACATTGGTTGGCAAGAGTGGAGAGAGCTTCACGGTGAATGGGCATAGAGTCAAGCCCTACATGGCGAGTGAATGCAGCAAGGAGAGCACTACGTTGCTTCTCCAAGACCCACCCCTAGCCTAAACCAAGTAAAGTCAAGCTACTGGCGTAAAACAATCACACTTGGGAGGCATTCCCATGTCTATCACTGTACATATTTCTGCTTTATTTTGTTTCAATTTTATGCTTTTTAGTTCAAATGTGTAGGTACAAGGAGATGGGAACCAAGGCTTATGATCTTGGAGTCAAAAAGGCAAGGAAAGGAGAAACAGGGGCAAGCGATCGAGTGATAGATCGACCGACCCTGTCTCAATCTTTACTAGATCGAGCTAGTGAATCGAGTGAAGTCACTCGATCTAGATGAGATCGAGTAGACAATCGAATGAGTCAGTCGATCATGAGAGGATGACCCACCCATACGTTTAGCTCGAAATGCAAACGGGGTGTGGATCGACTGGTCTCACTCGATCCTCGAATTAGATCGATCAGTTCACTCGATCAGTCACTCGATCCTTGCCAAATCGACCTCAAAATCGATCAAGGAGCTCGATCCAAGGATGCATAGCCACAACCACGTGGAGTCTTGAAACGAGTATGAGACTCGATCTAAGGCTCGATTCAAATCAAATCGAGCCTCCAATCGAGCAAGCCACTCGATCACGGGCAGAATGGGCATGAGATCGAGGTCAAGATCGACCAAATTGACTCGATCTCATGCCGAGGTTGGTTAAAATTTTCCCTCTCTTTTCTCTTTCGCTCCTATTTTAAATTTGAATCTTGGTCAAGGCAAGCATCTTTGACCATGAAAGATGTGCCTTGACCAACTTTGTCAGAAACCACTTGCATAGATCCATAGATTTGTGTCTTTATAAACACATGTATCCACACTCTCTCCCATTGCATTTCAAACTGATTTTCTTAGAAAGAGAGAGTGTGAGTTCGGTTTTAAAGACATAAGAGCATCTTGCATTCATTCTTTTCAAAGGTATTTTCGAGTTTATTGAATTGCTTTTTAAATTTTTAGAAAATTTCCTTTTGTTGAATTGGTGGAATGTTAGTTGCTAAGGGATTAGGATAATTTTTTTTAAGTATCTAAATATTAGGGCAAATTGCTTGATTTAATCCTATTTAAAGATATTTTCTTCTACTATTTATTTATAATTTTTAGAAAATCTCTAACATTCTAGGATTTATGCTAAGAGTTTTTCTCTCTTGCCTTGTCTCTTTCTCTTAAACCGCCGCCTATACTCATCTTCTCTTTGAGAAATTGTGTTTTAGGTACCAATGGCACCCAAGAGAAGCAGAGATTTGGCGACACAAGAGGAAGAAACTCAGCAAGTGGTTCAGGAGAGGGTTAGATGGACTAAGGAGGAGAAGAAGGCAAAGAAAAAGCTAGAGAGGCTCCGGTTTGAACCCACCAAGTTTGCACGCAGGGACCTCTTGGGGAAGCTAGGATTGTTGGAAAATTTTGACAAGCTGCTCAAGGACATGGGGCTTGCGTGCTTGTCAAGGATGGACTGCCCCACCTACCCCTAGGCAATGCGGGACTTCCTCTCGACCTTGGACTTCTCCTATGAAGATCCAAGCCTTCCAGCTCCCTCCAAAGGACACCTCACGTTCAAGATTAGGAGGCAGGCTTATCACCTCTCCATCACCGAGCTATGTCAAGCCTACGGTCTTAATGCTGCGGCCATTCAAGTGGAGTTCCCTCAGCTCAAATCCGCCAACGATCTTTGGGACTTGATCTGCAATGATGACTACAAAGCCAACACCGCGAAGATCAAGAAAGTTCACAACCCCGTGCTGAGATATGCCCTCAAACTCCTAGCCAACACTTTCAGTGGGAGATCTGTGGCTCCAACGGTCACTAAGAATGAGTTGTGCTTTCTCTTCCAAGGAGATAAGAAGATCGTTTGCAGCAAAGAGGAGAATGATGAGCCGATGGAGGATGAACTAGGCGACGACGTCAACTATGGTTGTATCTTGGCCTCTTCTTTGGTCAAGTACAAGGCGTGGGCATTGATGTGTAAGGCGAGCTCAGTACTCATTGGAGGCTTCCTCACACCGTTGTTTACACAAGCCAGAGTACCTCTTCAGGAGTTTGAGCCTCTTGCGCGGAGAGAGCCTACATGGACGAGACCTACATGCGCAACACGGATTCCTTAGGTCCTACGCCAGCTCCAGGGTTCTATGCCTATCTTTTCTACAACTGTGAGCATGAGAAGAAGGTGTTCATCTTGCCCAACCAAGAAGAGACGAACATTGACAGCATGGGAACCATCGAGTTCTTGCCGAGTGAAGAGGAATGCTTCACAGCTCTAGGCGGCACGACGGCACCACCTCAGATCCCTCGAGCACCTTCAGATTCGACTCCTTCAGATGCCGTGATGCCAGTGAGTTTTGACATCCCAAAGCTTGATTATGAGCCGAGAACAAAAGCGGAAAAGTTCTTTGCTTCAGTGGTGGAGATCCAGCGCAAAGTCAACAAATGGCAAGGGAAAATGATTAAGAAGTTGGCTAAGAAGATCAAGGACCTACAAAGAAGCTCATCTGCGGCGTCTTCAAGTGAAGAGGTTGAGTAACCGTAGAAGAGAAGAAGATCAACCAGAGGAGTGGTGATCTGTGAGCCCCAAGGCGACAACCAAGTCGCACGCCTTTCTCTACAAGAAGGCACAAGCAAGAGGAAGGGCAAGGAAGTCACCCATGACACTCCTCGTAAGAGCAGGAGGACTGGAGCATCCTCAAGCTCCAGTCGTGCCTAACTCCAAGGTACCACACACAACCTTGTAAATAACATGCATTTTTCATTTTTTTGCTTTGTGTTTTGTCTCCTCTTGAATTTTTTTGTCACCGAGACAGTGTCATTCAAGTTTTGGGGAGAGTGTGTGGTTTGACATGTTTATTTTGGATCTTATTTTGAGTTATCATATTTGAGTCATCATGCATCATCTAAGGCATAGAAAAATACAAAAAATTCATCAAATTTTTAAAATTTTTTTAAAAAAATCATGTAGCTTGCATTTGCATTGTTAAACATTTTAGGATTCAGTCTAGAATTTTAATCATTTAGGTTGTTTGCATTTGCATACAGAGCAAACGTTTTTCTTGAAAAGTGTTTGAAGCTCATGAATTGTTTCAAGATCCTAGTTAGTAGTTCTATGATGCATTGTTCAAACTTTGAAAGTAAGCTCTAACCATATTTGGATCATTTGTTTTGATTTTTGTGGCTTAAGTTGAACATTCATGAATTGAATCCTTTCCTATCATGTAAGAACCTTAATTTGCATCTTTGAATTATCCTCCTTTCAAGCCAATTTTCTTGACCCTTATCCTCCTTTCAAGCCAATTTTCTTGTGTGATATCATTTTGAGGCCTTATTTTCTGTTTGAACTTGGCATAAAGTCTTAGGTTTAGGCGACATGATTAGGCTCTCATATTATTGCTTGCTTTGCATTTTGAAGCTAGTTTTAGGCTTAAGTTTAGGGGTGGGAATTCACGGGTGTTGTTGCTTTTGTTTATTTGGTTTCGGTTTTGAAAAGTGTTGGTGTTGGGAATTTGAAATAAAAGGGTTTCATAGTTTTAAGTGGGTGGTCTTGAAATGTTTTGTATAAAAGCTCTAGTTTAAAAGAAAAGAGATAGTTCTCGAAAAGAAAAGAAAAAAAATGAAAAGAGCCAAAGGCCAAATGTTTAAAGAAAAGAAAAAAAAATATTTAAAAAGAGAGCTATCAAAATAATAAGAAAAGAGCTAAGTATGTATAAGACCATCCCACTAGCTATAAGAAGGGTAAAGCTGTTTTCTCTTTTTGTGGGTTAAGCTTGGCGCCTTGCCTTGTTGTTGTGGGTAGTATCTAGAGGGTGAGTAAGCTTAAAAATAGAAAGAAAAAATGAGAGAGGGTTCTAGGATTATTGTTAGTGTATATGGGTAGATGAGAGTCTAGTCATGAATGCATCAATTGCCTTTACCTTTAGCATTATGCATAAGTTCATTCCCTTTTGAGATAACCCATTGCTTGATATACCCACTTAAATGAGATCATATTTATCTCATAACCTTTGATGGCCTATTTTGGACGAAAAACCTTATCACTTTCAGGAACCACGCTTTGTCTACTACTTTTTCGAGCTTTCCTTTAGGCTTATCGCCATTGTTCTAGTTTTCAAGTTTTCTTAGTTTTGTAAACTCATAATCTTGCTTTAATCATTATGTATTTCTTTAATCTTGCTTGCTTAATCATGCTTATCTTTCTTTGCTTTGCATTTCCATCGGTTTTAATCATGTGTAGCGAGTAGTTTCCCTTGGGTTTAAGGTTGAGGCGATTAAGAGGGTTTAAGAGGTTTAAGCTTGGGACTTTTTCTTGTTCTTAATCTATTCTCTTCTTGGATTTGGGCTCTTAATGCTTAGAGATTCTTGGGAAAGATCTCTTTGATCTCAGGGATATCCTTACCTTAGCAGGATTCAGGAGTCCCTTAAAACCAAATCCAAGAGACTAGCTCGTCCTTTCCCAAACGCCATGGATGCTTAGGGAGCTAGTTAAGCTACTTTTTGAGATCTATGATTTATGCTCTTCGACCTATCTTTCCACCACACGCCATGGGTTAGGAGGAAGGTTGAGAAGGGATTTATGCCATACACCATGGATAAATCTATTTTAGCTTGTCAAGACTTAGCGATAGCACAAAATGTGTAGATCTAATGTTTTCAAAACCCAAGCTTGAATCTTGAACCTTCTTAACATGACCATCAACCTTATAACCTCTTTTTAGCTTTTCAAAACCTTTAAATCATCATCCTTTAGTTATAAAGTTTGCTTCTTTGGTCTTGAAAGTCATTGTTCTAGGTTGTTAGAAATTCTCTATTTATCTGCCTTTAGAGTTCGATTTTTATAAATTAGTAGTCTTGAATTTTAATTTCCTAGAAGTTATCTGCTAGTTGTTTAACCCTTAAGAGGGGATTTTAAAATAGTTTTCTTGGTCATTTAGCATTTGCATTTAGTTTTTATCGATTTTCTCCTCCATTTACCCGATTTCACTTAGATTTGCTTTGCTCTTGCATTCTTAGTAGCTTTCATCAACCTAGGTTGGATTGACACCCTTACCACTATACTGCATCATAAATTGTGGGTTGGGCTTTGATAATTTAGCTTGCAAAAATCCTGTTTATCATGATGCTGCACAAGAAGAGGATGGGACAGTTTTGGAGGAAGAAGTCTTCTACATGAATCAACAGGGCTTTGGAGGTTTCAACAACAACTGCAACTATCCTAATCTCTCATACAGGAGCACAAACGTGGCTAACCCTCAGGATCAGAGTTATCCTCCACAAGCTCCCCAATAAGCTGCTCAGCCTCAGTTCCAAACCCGTTCATTTGTTCCATACTCTCAAGGCTATGCACCAAGGAACAACTTTCAAGGAAATGGTTTTCAACCAAGACCTTTGCCACCAGGTTTTGTCAACGAACAACAGCAACAAGGAGGTTCACAAGAGGCTGACTTGAAGCAGATGATGCAACAGGTTATAAATGGTCAAGCCTCTCTTACAATTGAGATGCACAAGGGCTTTGCTGAAGTGCATAACAAGATAGAAGTCAATGCTATTGACATTCACTCTAAGCTAGAGGCTCTTACAAACCGTGTGAAGACCATTGAGAACAGAGGAGCTTCTTTTTCAAAGCCTCAAAACTAGCTACCAGGAAATAATGAGGCAAATCCAAAGGAGTTTTGCCTTTTACTTGCTGAAGGTGAAGAAGACATGAGTGATGATGAAGATGCTTCATTGGAGGATCTTGGTATTATTCTTCAAGAGCTCTTACTCCATATGGACATGGAGGATTCTAGGCGTGGGGGAGATGTTTTAAACATTGCCATTGATGACCAAGAAGCTGTAGACATTATAGATCAGTTCCTTCAAGGTTTGGACAAAGAAGAAGAGTTGCCTTAGAGAGGGAAAGAGCAGAGAAATAAGCAGATGAGAAAGACTTGGTTTCACCAAACGAAGAAGCCAAAGCAGAGCCTAGTGAACCTGATAAAGAGTTGATAGAAGTCTACCATGTTTTGATGGTTCATGCCAAGGAAAGTCATGAAGACTTCAAAGCATTTCATGACCGCCAAGTAGGGACATTTACAACCATCAATGACAAAGGAAAAGCTGTTGAGGTTCAAGTCTACTCACAACCAGTTCCTTACCCCACGATGCACTTTACAAAGGCTCAAAGAGCAGTCTATCCAAAGTTCAGGAAGGATATAGAAGAGGCTGGAATCAAGCTACCTCATGGTACCACATTGCTTGAAGCTAGAGATCAAATCAGGTTCCTCAAGGTAGTATTTGATAAAGTAGAGGTTGTGGAGCCAATACTTGAGAATGTGGGAGCTAATATGAAGAGGATTAAGGAAGAGAAATCCTTGACCAAGCTGTCTAATCCTGGAAAATTTCTGGTTACATTGTGTGATTCAGGTTCTACAGTAAATGTGATGTCTCTCCACTTGAGCCAGACCTTAGGAATCAAAGAGCTGAAGTCTTGCAAGGCATATATCACCTTTGTGGATAACACTTCAAGGCGCCCTCTAGGCATGGTGAAGGGCTTTCCCTTGAAGATTGGTAATTGTCTAATACCAACAGATTTTGTGGTCATAGAGAATACATACTCTAGAGAGGTACCATTTCTTTTGGGAACACCTTTCTTGGCTACAGAAGGCACTCAAGTAGAATTCAAGAGAAGCTCAGTGGTATTGAAAAATGTTGATGAGTTTAAGGTCTACAAGATAGTGGCCCCTTCCATTGCTTTTTGTGGAACAATTGTGGATGAAGGAAGTGATTAACAACAACTTCTAGAACGTGTAGAACAGGCTATGAGCTTCACACTGAGCATGATGATGAGAGACCATGACGAGCCAGCAAAGAAGTGTGACACTGGGATATAGCTTGAAGATGGTTTGAAAAAATAAGAGGTTTTAATCATCAAGGAAGATAAGCCTTTGAGCATCACACAAAGTGTCAAGAAAAGGAGAACCAAGAAGTCAGCTCCTGATAAGAAGAAGCTGCATTCAGTTGGTACTTGGGTTTACTTGAAGAAGGGAGAAGGAGCTTCTGCTCCATCAACTTCTTCCCACTAAGTCACCAACCACCAAAGTCAAGTTTGGTGACTTAAAACAAGCACACTTGGGAGGTAATCCCATGACTATCCTTGTATATATATGCTTTCTTTTATTACTATCCTTATTTTGTCAATTTAGTGTTTTAGAGGTCAAAGAACAGGTTACAAGCTGTGTAGGTTGTTCAAAAGCCAAGAAAATCAAGATTCTGTTTTTACATCGGGATGCCATCTCGGGCAGAAACTCTGTCATTTATGCCCGATACACTCTATATCAGGGAAGATACAGTCCGTACACCGAGCAAGATGTATGAGAGCGACTGTATTGGGGTAGTTACATCGAGCAGAACTTCCGATGCAAGCCAAGGAGTTACTTGTCGCCAAGCATTTCCCCATCTCTCTCAGAGGATATCACCCGTATGACTATGGAGTACACATCGAGGAGTTACATCGAGCACATACACTACTACTCTGGTCGATGTGAAGCATCCGAACTAAGATAAAAGTCTAGCCACCCATGCAGCTGCCCGAGGGAAGATCCGAGAAAATCCAGGTGCCTCTCCAACATCTAGCAACTACATTGAGCAAAACATCATTTGATTTTGCTCGATGCAAGATTTCTTGGAGGAGAAACTGACCAGCACACCAAACCCCTGATGCACAGCAGCATGATCGCCGAGACACGGGACTCGACGTCTCCGATACGGCACACATCGGGTGTTTTGCTCGATATGACCCGTGTGAAAAAATCAAATTTTTACATGGGTAAATCGAGGAAAAACCCAATGTGGACCTTGTTGCAGGTAAAAATGTCTTATTTTCCTCCTCCTAGCAATTTTTAAATTCTGAAAAGATTTCCTTGCATTATTTGTATGGATTTTCTTGTTTTCTTATCCACTTAAAATGCATTATATTCTCTTCTCTCCACCCATCACTTTTCATCGAGCTAAACACTATCTATTTCACTGAAAAACACATTTCTTTACTCTTCTGCATTCTCTACTTGCATCTTCTCAAGTTTTTCAAGGGTTTAAGGTACTAAATGCTAGATTTCCTCACTTTAATGTGTTTGATCTTTGAAGGCTGAGCTAGGATGTTTAGAATGTTCTGTGAATTTGCTTTGCATGATTGAGACTGTGATTTGAGTTGCATATCACCATTGTTACATCTCTTGTTGATTAAAATGTTGGAAAAGGACTTGAATTTTCTTAGTTTTTCATATTGTTTAGATTCTGGCAAAATCTAGGCATGCTTTTTCCATCACATCTGCCATTTAAATGCTTTTTAATAGAGTGACAATGATGATTCTGATGCATGTTCATAGTTTAGTGGAGAGAAGATGACTTTTAAGCTGCATATGCTTAATTATCGGATAAACTACTGCTTGATGTTCACTGAATTTTAATTTTACCGGGTTTAGCTTTTTGAGCCGAAATGTTTTGCTAAATTCATCTATGTTTGTTGGCATTCAGTGTCAAGTTTTGTGGAATTTTCTTACGCATGCTTGATATCTGGAATTTATTTTTCTGAACTGTGCTCTAAGAGAACAAAACACTAATTCTTGCTACAAGCTTTGTGTTTTAAGGTAAAATGTCAAGGAGCAGGGGAGATGAGAATATTTTGGGTTCAAGCAAACATGCAAGAGACAGAGTTGAGGGAAAGAGGCCGGTTGTTGAAGAAGAGACAATCCCCAATGCATCTCCAAAGCTTAAGGACTATCTAAGAGCAATGAGGAGAGTGGAGTTTACTCCTACACGTTATGCTTCACCTGGTCTGTTGGAAGAGCTGAGAATTAAAGCTGAAGTTGATGAGCTGCTGAGCAACATTGGTCTAGAAAAGTTTAGCAGCCTTGGTTATCCAACATACAAGCAGATGTCTTGTGAATTCCCTGCAAGCTTCAAGGTCTACTTCTTTGACTTTGATGAGGAGTATGAGGAAGGAGAAGAGGAGTTTGGCAATGGATTCATTAAGTTCAGAGCTAACAAGGTGTGGTATACACTCAGATTCACTGAGCTAGAGGGAATTTTAGGAATTGATGAAACCACAAGAGCTCAAGCCATGGGTTTCAAGACCAATGAACTCAAACAAGAATGGGAGGAGATAGCGAATGGAGCTTACAAAGCAGGGCATCTAAGGAATGCAAGCATTCGCCATCCAGCCATCAAATATGTGCATCGCATGATCACAAGCACGCTCTTCTATTAGAAAGAACAGAATATGGTGAAAGAAGGAGAAATGGGCTTGTTAGTGAAAGGGTTGAAGAATATCTTAGTGGAAACAAGGCATGGGAAGATTGCTGGTGAGCGCTTAGGAGTAGGGCTCATAACCATCCTGATGAAGCAATTTCTCTCAAGCCAGCAGTGGGCTTACAACACCACTGATAAGAGGCCTAAACTAGCCATTGGAGGCTTGATTACACCCATCTTGCTTAGCGCTGGTGTAAACCTAGGAGAACTGGGTGGGCATGAACTTCATTGATGTCCCGTATCTAGGGAAGATTAGCTATCTCTCAGGAGCCATGGAGATAGGCTATGCTTATCAGTTTGTGCTGGATGATGAGAAGAAGAAGATTCTACTGCCCAAGCAACGCCTCACAAGCTTCATATGAGAACATCCGCGTCATGCCAAGTGTGGATCAGCTGTATGATCCAAGATGTGACCCGCCTTTGATGAGACCTATCAAGGTCAGAAACTGAAGTACATTGAGAGACTCAAATGTGGAAGACGAGGATGAAGGGAACCAAGAGGTTCAAGAGCAAGGAGAAGAGGTATTAGAACACCAAGACTATGATAACCGCCCTTATGCTTTTGACTCTTACAATGTGATATGCACATTTGAAGCATCAAAAGCTGCTCATGAGCACATTAGGCTCCTCCAAAGGTGGAATAACTTCGAGGACAAAGCAATCAGATGCCCCGTGAAGTCAGTTAAGGCGAGCAAGAAGTCAGTTGACTCCCTTAAAAGATGAGTGAACAAGCTGAAAAAGAAGTTGGGAGGATCTTCAAAGAAGAGTGAAGAAGCTGAAAAAGAAGTTGGGAGGATCTTCAAAGAAGACTGATCAAGCTGTTCAAACCGAGCCACAAGGAGGAGGATCGAATGGTGATAGCATGTCTGAGGATGAGCCTGATGCAACGGTTCAAGAGAGACATTCCTTCCACATTGTTGAGAGGCCAAGAGCGCAGCCAATGGAACCGCCAAGGCATTCATCTCATGTACCAATTTCAAGGAGCAAAGGAAAGAAGAGAAGGACCAGGCAGAAAACTCCATCTGAGGAAGACGCCTCTCCTTCCCATGTCACTGAGAGCTCAGCCTCTCACCACTCCTTCATCTAAAGTAAGTTACGCCATTCTATTCATTGTAAATACCACAATATTTTTTTAATTTTCCATGTGATTGCTTTCTTGATGTTTGTGAGCATTATCTTCACCATTTTTATTACACAGAGACTGTGTAATTTAAGTGTGTGTGTGGGGGGGGGGGGGGGGGGGGGGGGGGGGGGGAGTGTATGATGAGCTGATGATTTCATTTGCATTTGCATATTGATTATATAACCATGCATCATACTTGCATTGTACTTAAACCATAGAAAATCCAAAAAAATTTAAAAAAATTTCGAAAATCTGTTCCACAAAAAGAGTTTGTTCATGTGCATTCATATAGGACTTAGATTTCATGCATTCATCTAGGATTAGCTTGCTTGTTTAATTTGGGAACAATGATAGTAAATTTTTGTAAATTCTAGTAGTTTATGAAAATGATGCCCTTGTTCTTATTCTTTTGATGCATTTGATGTTGAACTAGAAATAAAGCTGAACCACTTTTGGAATTTGCAATTCTGAGAGCCTTGTTTGACACTGAAGCATGCTTTGAAATGATTTCAACCTTTATATAGGTGGAACCTTAATTTTGATCATTGCAATTATCATGTCTTGTGCATATGTGAGTGTTAATCATGGATAGTTTTAAATTATTTGGACTATCTTATCCCTTTTGCCACTTGATATGCTCAAATTAACCCTTAGAGCTACTCTCTCAAATTAAGAGATCACTGTAGTACTTAGGGATCGAATCCACAAGGACTTAAGGTTATCATTTAACAGATTTTTAGATTCAAATGAAGCTAAGCAATAAATGATGAAATGAAAATAAAGTAACAAACGAAAGCAATGATGTCAGGGGCGGATTCTAGGTTCTTAAAATCAGAAGACAAGACGCTAGGTAATGGAAAATTCGCAGGTTGACACAAATCGCAGACTACGGACTGAAAGGGATATTTATTAAAACCGTTCTAGAACTCAAAACACTAGTGTAAAACCGATTGACTTCCGTCGCAAAGATTAACTATGATCAGATTCCAGAATTCCAAATCCCTTTGCAAATTCTAACAACCTAAACATGCATTATAGATCAGGTTCGATATATTCACAAAATCACTAATCCAATTTCCTTTGCAACTAGTTATTTTGCTCATTTAAGATAGTTCTGGTGATTAACAATGTTTTCACATCTAATAAACAACCTAAGATCTGATTTCTAGGTGATCAATCTTAAAACCAGTATTAAAGCAATCAAGATGAAGAACCAAATGATTTATCATTCCAGTTTTGTAGTTCTAACAATTCTTTATCAACCTTTGAATAACCCAAAACCTAACTAGCAGATTACTCAGACATAGCAAGTGAAACACAAATCATGACTGAATAATATTGCATTAAGAAAATAGAGTAAAAGATGAAGGGGTTCGAAATTCTTCTCTACAGAGTATGGATTTGTCTCCCGAAAAGCTCTCAATCTAATCTCTCTCTTAGTCTCAATGAATATCAGAATAGTTACCTAACAATGGCTTAGAAAACCTAAATACAAGTCTAAACATGAACTGGGGCAAAAGCGCAAATAGTGGGAAACTTCTGGGCCAAGTTGTAATTTCTTCCAATGAGCTTTTATACTTCCTCGCGACCACGACCGGTGTCGATCGACACCAAGTAGTGGGTGTCGATCGACACCCTGCTCCTTAATGCCCTCCGACTTGGTCCTTTCAGCATCAACTCCAGTATAGCTCTAAAAGGTTCCAGAATTCACAATTATGCTCTATTCGTACCTAGACCTGCAAAGACTCTATAGGACTCGAAAAATACAAAAAGACTCTATAAACAAGACTTATATCATGGTAAAAAACCAGCAAAAACCATGATATATCAACTCCCCCAGACTTATCTTTTGCTTGCCCTCAAGAAAACATCAGACACAGCCTAGAGTAGAGGTTTGAAAACTCAGAAAAAGTCAGTCAGACCTCAGGAACACCACATTGATTAATACTTTTCGAATCCACATACCACAGGGTCAACACAAGATCAAATTTCTGTCTAATCATCACAGGCTTAGCAGATCTTTCAAATCCTGTTCAAGCTCTTTCATGAAGTCTGAAATCTCTACTGTTAAACTCCTATTTCTATCTAAGTGATGTCTCATCAAGGTTTTATCATCTCTATCACTTATTGATTCTTTTCCCTTCCTACACAACTGAACAAGCAGTCTTAACACAGTTCTCCTATTTTCTCTTCCCTTCATCTTTTCTTTCTGATATTTTTTTTATTTTAAGCTCTTTCTCATATTTTAATAGTCTAAGATATGGTGCTACTCAATACTTGTGTTCCTTGTGATGAGACAGGTTCTTGAGTGTGTTCACTACTGTTGTTCCTTGTGAGGAGACAGGGTCATGAATCCACCAAACTTTTTGATTCAAAATCTTTTAAGCTCATTCAGGGAAGATCAAAGAAAAACTGTGTTTTAACATACTTGTCAGTGTTAGAAGAGAGAATCAAGATCAAAAAGAGTCAAGCACCAAGACAATAAGTTTAAGTTCATTTAAGTGGAGCTAACAGCAAATTTTCCAGATTCTCTAAGAACCTAAACCTTCATTGCTAGACTGATCTACCTATGACTTTTAACTTAGTAAGACTTGCAATCAACAACTGTGGCAATGGTTCTTATAAGCATCAATGTTCTGTGGTTTGTTCCAAGAAAAACTGACAATTTCAAAAATTTTGACTCAATGAACAGGTTTTGACTCAACTTTGGGACTCTATAAATACAAAACAATGTACACAATGTCAGCAACGACCTCCCCCAGACTTAAACAACATTGTCCCCAATGTTATCAAGCAAGAAGTTGGTAGAAAGAGGCAATGAAACGGTTTGTACAGAGATGAGAAAGTGGTACCTATGACTGCGCGTGGTGTCGATCGACACCCTGTCCGAAAACAGAATGGGATGACCCAAACATGCGTATGTGTTGCAAGTTAGATTGTTAGCTGATGTTCTCCAAAGTCAGGACTGTTAAGAACACACAAGCAAACAATTAAAAGGCAACAACATAATCCATAATCTCAACAGTTCAAACAAATTTCAAGACACAATCAAAGCTGACAAACTGACTCAAAACAAAGACATAAAAACTGACTCAAGAGAAATTGAAAAATAACAAAGGGAAAAGAAAAATGTAACCAGGATAGCTAGAGGAACTAATCCTCATCCTCAGGATCAGGTGAATGTGGGCGAACACAACCGCAGTTGGAGATCACCAAGACAGCGTTCCACAACGCCTGAATACTCTGCACCACATAGCGCTGAAAAGTAGCCTGCTCCATCGGAATATCGGGAGTCGGTGGAAGTGTATGTGGACCAATCGGCGGAGGCAGCGTCCATGGTAGAGATGGGTGACGAGAGGAACCTCCAGCAAGGTCCTCAGCAGGCGCATCCTCAGCAGCAGAAGCAGCAGCTCGGGAAGATCCTCCTCTGCGCCTAGTAGCTGGCGCAGATCGTAGCGGTGTAGCATCAGGCTGGAAGCTGAGGGAGTCCGTCTGCAGTGTAGTGAGAGAAGTCTGAGGTAGCGGAATGAGGCATCGCTGACCAGTGTGACTGACGAAGCTCCATAGCGGCTCATCTCCTGCGATCCAGTGTGTCCTCCTCAAGTAATCCAGGTCAATGAGGTGGCGCTCAGACACAACTCTGCAAGTCGAAGTGTCAATGCGGAAGTGCCGGAAGATGGGTGTGAGGAGGCTGCCAATACTCTCGGGCTTGCCCCGAGCTCCAGTAAACGCCTTGGTCTTCAGCGAAGCCAAGTGATGGGCAAAAATGGCTCCCATATTGACATCGCTGTCAACTGGGTACTCCTCTGTCAAAACATCCTCAATGCTGTAATACAGGAGAGTCAGCTCAGAAACTCTCATCTTCCCGGGCTCAGACTTGCACAGGATGGTGGTGGAGAAAAGGCGGACCAGGTAGCGCAGCAGCGGATGGCGCACATCAGTTTGAGTAGACCTCTTGGAGTCATAAACTCCATTCCCGAAATGGGACCAGAAGCTGTTCAGGTCAGGAAACGGCGTCGGGAGAGCGACGCCAGTACGCTCTGGATCGAACCCGAAGATGGTACAGAGCTCAGGAAATGTGATCCTGTACCTGATGCCTCTGATGAGGAATGTGAGAGTGCCATCATCCGCTCTCCTCACTATGTCATTGGTGTAATACACCCTCGCCGTGGCAATGAACTGGCGGACTAGCTCTGGGTAGAGATCATACTGCTTGGTCGCCATAGTACCCAAGCCAATCTTCTGCAGCACACGCAGAGCCTCCTCCTTGAGCCCGAGGGGGCGCAATGTAGCCTCATCTGCTAACCGTGTTGGCGCAAAGTCCATCTTGAGCCACGCGTTGTAGAATAACGTATCATAGTCATCCCACTCTTCGCTGATGTCGCGGAAAATACAATCGCGCTTCGCGACTTCCTTCGCCGGAGTATCCTCCCAAGCCCTCTCCATCGGGATCCTCAACCCTTCTCGCCGAGGCCATGGAGGAAGAGCTGGTATAGTAGGTCCTGGGTTGGAGGATTCTCTGGTCTTGGTGCGTGATCGCTTGCTGCTTCGTCGAGCCATCTGCACTCAGAAAACCAAGAACACCGAAAATTCCCAAAATCAGGCCAAAAATCAAAATTTCGAAAAGTTAAAATCTGGCCTATATCATCAATGGCGAACCTAAACAGCAACTTAGTGATCACTAATCACAAACAGTTCCAGTCTAAAACCCCAATTTCGGACCTATTTTTGCAAAATTTTTCATCAATCCGAAAATTTCAAAATTTTGAAAAACAAGTGATAATAACTAAGGGGCAAGGCCGAATTCCTCCTAAACAACCTAGAGAAGTATGATTCCAGTCCTAAATCAAGCTAAAACAGGCCAAATCGGAAGTTTCAAACCTTGGAGTCGAACTGAAAAAATGGGATTTCGAGTGTCATACCTTGCAGATCGAATGAGTGAGTTATATATTCAGAATCAGCACGAAATTCCGCCTAGGTTACGCTTTTGAATCACTCAAATCCGTCAACAAACAAGGAAGTTGCGAATTTGGGGAAAATATGAGAGTTTTCGGGTTTATGGAGAATGAGGAAGAAGAAAAAGAACCTGACGAGTTAAAGACGACTTACCTGATTAATGAGGGTGTCGCTCGACACCGGGTAGGTGGTGTCGATCGACACTGGTGATAAACAATATCTTTGCAAGGGTGAGAATGCAATGAGGTTATCAAACTCAAATGCAAGACAGGTTGTAGCACAGTATGCAAGAGAGAGTCAATCCACACCTAGGATGATAGAAAATGCAAAGAGAATGCAAGGACTATGCAAATCTAAGCGAAACAAGATAGGTTTTGAGAAAATTCCTAAAAACTAGATGCAGCAACTAAATGGAATGCAAACTATTTTAATATTACCAGGAATGATCAAACTACCATGAAGAACAAACAGAATAATTAAAGGACAAAGCTATGAAGTACTAAAATTCGACTAGTGGATCGACCATGGGATCGACCACTAGATCGAGCAATAACAATCGATCTCGTCTAAAAATGCAAGAACAGTAAAAATAACGACCAGGATGCTATCAGAGATCAAGCGAATGACGAGGGAAGATGTAAAGATGCTAAAAGAGAGGGCCTAGGGTTGAGATTCATGGTCAGGGGTTTCAAAGGTCCGAACTTGGGTTGAAAACTTTAAATCGACTCACTTTGTGAGGATCTCTAAGCGTTGAAAACTAAGCAAGATCTATCCATGGCTTTCGGTATAGATCACTCCTTCATACTCTCCTCCAAACCCATGGCATTTATTGGAAAGAGAGGTCGAAGGGCATGGAAAACAGATTTCAAATGAGTGGCTTAACTAGTCCCCCAAACTTCCATGGCCTTTGGGAAGGGGTAACTAGTCTCTAGGGTGTGATCTTCAGAGGTCCCTGAATCCTGTCAAGGTAAGGAACCTATCGGATCATGAAGCTCTTGGCGTGAGAGTCTTCAAGCTTTGAGAACTCAACACCCTAGAAGAGATAGCCGTTAAAACACTTAGAAAAACCCCAAGATCGAAACCCTTTAGACCCCTTAATCCTCTCAACCCCGAACCCAAATAAACTATTCACTACACATAAGGTAAATCAAGCAAAGCATGTAAAAGGAAACGATGAACATGAAAAGAAAACTAGATTAAGATGAAAACGTTTCGATTACAAAGCTTAAGAAAAACTCAAGTTCGACAATGGTGTTCTCTCTCTAAACCAGAGAGAAAACATACATAAAAAGATAAGGATTGAAAGTTGTGTGGGAAAAGGACGTCGCCGCCTTCCCAAAATGGCCAAAACAAGCTGATGGTCCCCCCCTCGCTAGCGGCCAAAAGTGGTTGAAAGGACAGAGATCGACTCCGGGATAGAGCGGTTCTCTCGATCATCTCCGAACATCGTGTCTTCAGCTTGATCTGGGTCTCGATCATCATCAGCGGATCGAGTGTTGCATCCGATCTTGGTATCGATCTTCGGTTGGATCGAGTGGTGTACTCGATCTGGCTCTCGCTCTGCATGGCGTCATTTACGTCTGTACCGTTTGATCGACAGCTTCACTCGATCCTCATCTCGATCATTCTCCTTGGATCGCCGGGTCTTCTCGATCTTCTGGTCGATCACATCCTAGATCGACCTGCCATGCTCGATCTGCTCCTCGATCTCTGATCCTTAGTAAATATCCGAGCTTCCACAAACCGCTACAACAGCTTCAGCACGTCCACGAACCTCCACGACTCCAAAGCAGCCAGAAACAACCTGAATGTGATGCAAAATGCAAGGAACATGCGTATGCTGGTGCAAGAATGCTCTAGGACTCTAAGTGATGCAATCTAGTCTAAAATGTGATGTAAATGCAAGAAAAGCTAAGTAATGAGTATGTAAAATGTATGTAATATGCAGTAATATCAACTCCCCCAAACTTACTTCTTGCTTGCCCTCAAGCAACAGAAAATAAGTAAGGAAGAGAGGTTTTAAGAAAAACGAATGGGGGTTTAAGCTTCTTGCAAAGGTGCCTTTCAAATAAATCAATCTCAATGTCCTAGTTAACAGTTCTAAAATGCTATGCACACACTCATACTCCAAAGAACTTAGCCATACTCATCACACAAAGAAATTCAGATCATGACTCTCCTATTCCTAACAATCAAAGAAACTCATCCTTTAACATTCATTAACATTCGAACCATGAATCAAACTTATGCACTTTAAAGCAAAACACATTTGGCTAAGGGTGTAGGTTATGAGCATTGAATGATCTCATTTGAAAAGGGTTTTCAATTAAAACAAGGGTTTCTCTCAAAAATGGTTTAACTTATGCATAATGCTAAAGGTAAAGACAATTGATGCATACATGATCAGATTCTCATCTACCCATGTAAATTAACAACGATCCTAAACCCCTCTCATTTATCAACTTTTATCCTCACTCACCACTTAGAATCTACCCTTTTTCTTCTCAAAGTTTAGCATTCCCCAATTCGAAACAAAAATATTTTTAAACTCTTTAGGCTAGTGAAAAGATTTTGAAAATAATTTTGCTCTCTAAATATTTCTTATTGGTAGCTCTCTCCTATTTATTATTATTTTTTTTTCTTTTCTCTTTTTTTATTTTTATTTGGCACTTGGGCTCTTTTTTTTTCTTTTCTTTTTCTTTTTATTTGGGAGAGCTACCTCCTGAAATTTATTAGAGCATATACATAGTTTTTAAACACAACCTTTCACTTAAAACCTATTTCTTTCTTTCAATCATCAAACTCTTTGAAACCGAGAACAAATAGAAATAAAAACAACCCCAATGATCCCCCAAACTTATCCTAAGCTTATACCTAGCTTCAAATGCAAAGCTAGCAATCATATGAGAACCAAATCATGTCGCCTAAACCTAACACTTTATGCTAAGTTCAAAACCGAAAAGAAGGCCTCACAATGATGTCACACAAGAAATATTTGGCTTCAAAGAAGGGTAAGGGTTAAGGTGGGAGTTCTACTTAGGCTCACAAAGAGTGGTAAAAAGGAAGAAGAGAGCCTAAATATTTTAAAAACCATGTGTTCATTTTCAAATGCATAAGGATGATAATTAAAATTTCAGGTTAAGGTTTTCACTTATTAGGTCAAGTTTCAAATCATGAGAGTTCAATTCAAGTCACGAAAATCCTAGCAAGTGATACAAGCATGGTAAGAACTTTCTTTCAAAGCATAGACAAAGCATTAGAGAACTACTAACTAGGGCATTGAAACAATTAATAAGTATAAAACACCTTTTTAAGAAACTTTAACCCCTTATGCAAATGCAAACAACCTAGATGCTTCGAGAAATTATAGACTCAATCCTAACATGTTTTGACAAGATAAATGCAACTACATGAATCTTTGAAAAAAATTTAAAAGTTTTACCAATTTTTCATGAACTAAAGACTCAAGGATGCTAAAGGAAAATAAGATCACAAAACACATGTCAAACCACACATGTACTCCCCCAAACTTGCTTGACACTGTCCCGGTGGCAAACACATTCGAAGGAGCACCAAAACACAAAGCAAAAAGAAGCAAATATAAGCGGTTATGTACAATGGAAGAAGGTTGTTACCTCTGGTCTAGTCTCGGCTGGAACTTGAGGATGTTCCAGAGGAGCCAGAGACTGTTGTTTTGCCCTTGTCGGCTGGTTCTTGGAGAGAATGGCGCGCCGGCTGAATGGTGCTGCTTTGTGTCTCGCGGATGAAAACTCCACCGGTTGAGAGCCTTCTCTTCTCGGGTTGGTGAACCTCTTTACTTGCATCCTTCTTAGGCGAGCCTCCTTGAAGTGCCTTGACTTTCTTGCCAAGTTTCTTAAGCATTTTGCCTTGCCACTTATTGATTTTCCTTTGCATCTCCACAACAGATGCTAGGAACTTCTCTGTTTTGGTTCTCGGCTCAAAGTCTAACTTGGGAAGGGTGTAGGCTTCGGGCATCTCATCTTCCGTGGCTGGAGACTCGGACCTTTGATGAGGAGCAATCGCCGGGGTGGGTGGTCCTCATAGAGGAGCAAAGCACTCCTCTTCTGTGGGCAAGAACTCGATGTTCCCAACACCAAGCAGCTCGGTCTCGTCTTTGTTTGGCAGGATGCACACCCTCTTCTTGTCTTCGTCGTCTATGAAGAGGTAAGCGTATAACCCTTCTGCTGGCGTGCGTCCCAAGCTGTCGGTATTCCTCATGTAGGCCTCATCCATGAAAGCTCTTGCTGGTACAAGTCGTGTATAGGCACACCAGCTTGCAAGAATAGAGGAGTGAGGAAGCCGCCAATGTAAGAAGAAGTTTCCTTGCACCGCAAGGCATAAGCCTTGTATTTCACCAAGGAGGCAGCAAGCACACATCCGTAGTTCACCTCGTCACCGAGCTCATCCTCCATAGGCTCGTCATTTGCATCCGGATCACACACCAAGTGCTATACGCCTTGGAACAGGAAGCAAAGCTCGGTCTTTGTGACCGTGGGAGCAACTGATCTTCCGCTAAACGTGTTGGCAATCAGCTTCAGAGTGTACCTCAGCACCGGGCTTCTCACTCTCTTGATCTTGGCGGTGTTGGCTTTGTAGTCCTCTTTGCTAATCAGGTCCCAAAAGTCGTCTGCTCGTTTGAAGGCGAGGAACTCGACCTTGTTGGCATCCGCGTTGAGACCATACGCTTGACATAGCTTGGGGATGGAGAGGGTGTAGGATTGATGTCCAACCTTGAAGTAGAGGCAGCCCTTGAAGGAACGGGTGTGCTAGGATTCTCATAGCGGAACTCAAACGTGGCAAGGAAGTCTATTGTCACTTCTGGAATGGTTGGGCAATCCATCCGTGACAGACATCTTAGGCCAATGTTCTTGAGGAGTTGGTCGAAATCCCCAAGAATCCCTAGCTTGAACAGCAGCTCTCGATCCGCAAACTTGGTAGGCTCAAACCGAAGCCTTTCAAGCCGTTTCTTATCCCTCTTCTCATCCTTAGTCCATCTGACCCTCTCTTGAACAGCCACCTCTTGTCCTTCTCCCTCTTGTGCTGTCTCTTCTCTTGTTCTCTTGGGGGCCATTGTACCTGAAACAAATTTTCTCAAGAGGTTTGATAAGCAAAACGGCGGTTTGATGAGAATAAGAGAGGAGAAGGAGAAAACTTATAAATACTACCCTAGAATTTTGGGGAATTAATAAAAATTATAGCTAAATAAAGGAGAATCAAATCTTTAGATACTAGAAAATCTAGAATTATTCCTTTTACTTAGCTAAACTTTAAAAATCAAAACCGACCCTATCTTCTAGAACAATATCTTGCGAATTTAAAAGAATTTTTTCTAAAGATAAATCATTAAATTCTGAAAATACCTTTGCAAGAATGTTAAAGATCTTTGCTAGCCTTTGAAAACCGAAAACTCTCACTCTCTTTGTTTAAAATTTTCGAGAAAACAAGAATGAGAGGGTGAGAAGTTGTTGAAACATTTAAAGACTAGCAAAAAGCAAAACCATGGGTAGTAAATGTGATTTTCTGACAAAGTCTTGGTCAAGGCACATCTTTCATGGTCAAAGATGCTTGCCTTGACCAAGTTTTGAATTTAAAAATTGGAGGGAAAAGAATAAAGGAGGGAAAAAAAATGTTACCTCGGCATGAGATCGAGTCCATTTGGTCGATCTAGGACTCGATCTCATGCCCATAATGGCTTAGATCGAGAGGGTTACTCGATTTGAGACTCGATTCATGATGAATCGAGTCTTGGATCGATTGGCTCCCTCGATCATTGAGATGTTGGCTCCACGGCTAAGTCCTCATGATCGAGTTATGTCCTCGATTTAGGGGTCGATTTGGCATAGATCGAGTGATGGATCGAGTCGAGTGATCGATCTGTCTTCAACAGATTTTCCCGAGAGAAATTAGATCGGTCGATCCATTTTGAATCGATCGATCCGTTTTCGTCAAGGTCGATCTTATCACTCGTTCTCGTCTAGATCGACTGGCTCCTCTCGATTCACTGACTCGATCTAGCAAAGATCGAGTCAGGATCAGTCGATCTAGCACTCGATCTCTAGCCTTGTCTTAACCCCTATCGCCTCTTTTGGACTCCAAGATCGAGGTTTAGACTCCTCATACCTGTTCCTACACACTTGCAAAACATAAAACTGAAAGAGAAAGAAAGCAGAAATATATACAAGATAGACATGGGAATGCCTCCCAAGTGCGCTTTTTTTAATGTCTTTAGCTAGACTTTACTTGGTTTAGGCGGATGGTGGGTCTTGGAGAAGCACCGAGGTACTCTCCTTGTCAGAGCTGTCTGCCAAGTAAGGCTTGACTCTGTGTCCATTGACGGTGAATGCACTGCCACTCTTTCCCATCAGTGTAACAGCTCCATAAGGCAACACTTCTTGGATCACAAACGGCCCGCTCCACCTTGACTTCAGCTTTCCCGGGAAGAGTTTGAGTCTTGAGTTGTACAGCAACACTAAACCTCCTTCCTTAAGCTCCTTGGCAACCAACTTCTTGTCGTGAGCTTCCTTAGTCCGCTCCTTGTATATCCGAGAGCTTTCATAAGCGTTCAGTCTTAACTCGTCCAGTTCATGTAGCTGAATAAGGCGCCTATCTTGAGCAGTCTTGAGGTCAAAGTTCAGCCTCTTCACAGCCCACAACGCACGGTGTTCCAGCTCAACCGGGAGATGACAACCCTTGCCATAGAGTTGAGTGAAAGGGGTTGTACCAATCGGTGTTTTGAAGGCGGTACGGTAGGCCCAAAGAGCGTCGTGCAGCTTCACTGCCCAGTCTTTCCTTGTTGCTCCGACAGTCTTCTCCAGTATAGCCTTGATTTGCCGGTTGGAGACTTCCACTTGACCGCTTGTTTGAGGATGATACGGTGTAGCCACCTTATGCTTAACGCCATACTTTCTCAAGAGGTTCTCAAAAACCTTGTTTATGAAGTGGCATCCTCCATCGCTTATAACCACCTTAGGTACCCCAAACCTCGGGAAGATGATACTCTTGAACAGCTTGACCACCACCTTAGAATCGTTTGTAGGGGAAGCAATAGCCTCAACCCATTTAGAGACATAATCCACTGCTACTAAGATATATTTGTTGTCATATGAAGAAGGAAATGGCCCCATGAAGTCTATGCCCCATGCGTCGAACACGTCAACCTCGAAGATGGGAACTTGAGGCATTTCGTTCCTCTTAGTGATATTCCCTGCTCGTTGACATGCCTCACAGCTCTTCACAAACTCGTGTGCATCTTTGAAGATGGACGGCCACCAGAAACCAGCTTGCAACACTTTCGTGGCAGTCTTGAATGAAGCGAAGTGTCCTCCGTAAGAAGAGCCATGGCAATGATAGAGGATGTCTCTAGCTTCTTCCTTTGTAACACACCTCCGGTACAAACTGTCCACTCCTCTCTTGTATAAGTAGGGCTCGTCCCAAAAGTAGTCACTAGCCTCTCTCATGAACCGCTTCTTGTGATAGCTGTTGAGATGTGTTGGCTCCTCACCACACGCTAAATAGTTCACTACATCAACATACCACGGTAGATCCTCCTCCTTGAAACTCAACACCTCTTCAAACCGCCCCTTTAGCTTTCCACAAACAGCCGTGGTGATCGCCATGAGTTGCTTTTCTGGAAGAGAGTCATCTAAGGGGAGAGACTCGTTGATCCTTAGCTGTGAGAGATGGTCAGCGACTCTGTTTTCTATTCCCTTCTTGTCTTTAATCTCCATGTCAAACTCCTGGAGCAAGAGAATCCACCTCAAGAGCCGAGGCTTAGTGTCTTTCTTCGAATAGATGTATCGCAAAGCCGCATGATCCGTATAGACAATAGCCTTGGAACCAACAAGATATGACCGAAACTTCTCAAAGGCGAACACTACCGCAAGCAACTCTTTTTCTGTAGTGGTATACCTTGTTTGCGTGTCATCCAAGGTTCTTGAAGCATAGTAGATCACGTGTAGCTTCTTGTCTTTCTTCTAACCAAGAACGGCTCCTACGGCGTAGTCACTAGCATCACACATGATCTCAAAGGGTAGAGACCAGTCTGGTGCTTGAACTATAGGGGCTGATGTAAGGGCTTCCTTGATGGTCACAAAAGCTCGCAAACACTCCTCATCAAACACAAACTCAGCTTCTTTGCACAACAACCGTGTAAGAGGGCGTGCAATCTTGGAGAAATCCTTGATGAAGCGCCTATAGAACCCGACGTTTCCCAAGAAACTTCTGACTCCCTTAACGTTAACCGGCGGCTCAAGACCCATCATGACTTCCACTTTAGCCTGATCAACCTCAATGCCCTTCTCTGATATCTTATGACCAAGCATGATCCCTTCCTTAACCATAAAGTGGCATTTCTCCCAGTTTAGCACCAAGTTTGTCTCTTCACAACGCTTTAGTACCCTGCAAAGATTCAACAAACACGCAGAAAAGGACGCACCATAGAGAGAGAAGTCATCCATGAACACCTCTACCATCTCCTCTATTAGATCGGAGAAGATCGACATCATACACCGCTGAAACGTAGCCGGTGCATTACACAATCCAAACGGCATCCTTCGATATGCGAAGGTACCATAGGGACATGTGAAGGTCGTCTTCTCCTGATCATTTGGGTGAATTGATATCTGAAAGAAACCGCTATACCCATCGAGGAAACAGTAGTAAGGGTGATTAGCAAGTCTCTCAAGTCGCAAGGTTAAGTTTCCTATAATCAATACACATCCTATGACCAGTAATGGTTCTAGTAGGAATAAGCTCATCTTTATCATTCCTTATGACTGTGATCCCTCTCTTCTTAGGCACCACGTGTACAGGAGAAACCCACGTGCTGTCACTTATGGGATAGATCACGTCAGCTTCTAAAAGCTTAAGGATCTCCTTCTTAATAACCTCTTTCAAATTAGGATTCAAACGCCTTTGATGTTCTATAGAAGAGGCGTTCTCATTATCCAAGTGAATCCTGTGAGTGCAAAGCATTGGTGAAAGGCCCTTGATGTCACTTAAAGAGTACCCAATGGCCTTCCTATACTTTCTCAGCTCAGTCAGGAGCGAGTGCAACTCATCATCACTTAAGTTTTCATTCACAATCATGGGATATGTGTTATTAGGCCCTAAGAAAGCATACCTTAGCCCTTTTGGGAGCTCCTTAAGGTCCACCTTTGGGGCTAGCAGCTCGCTCCAGTCATCCTCGTGGCTGTGGTTGTTGCTTTCCTCCTTGGAACCCTCCTTAGAACCCGAGGCATGGCCCTTAAGACTGCTTTCCTCAACCGATATCCCTTCTGAAATCGAGTCCTCCAGTCGATCTTCCTCTCGATGTCGTCTAGATCGAGCAATTTCGCTCGATTCGCTTACTCGATTTGATGTGGATCGAGTAAGGGATCGAGACGCTGAGTCGATCTCCTGATTGGACCCCAAAATAATCGGAAGGTTTCTCTCGATCGTCGACTCGATTGTTTTTCCTGATCCATCATTCCTCTCGATCTGTCTGTCGATTGCTGCACCGGATCGAGTTGTGTTCTTGATTGCTTTGTCGATCTGACTCCTGGATCGAGTGATGGCGTCGATCTCGGGGTCAATCTCTAGGCAGCAGCTTTCATCCTTCTTAACAATCTTCCTAGAATCCAGCAGGTTGACGTACTCCTGGGTCCTCTGTTCACATAGCCAAACTCCCCTAGCTCCTTAGTCAGTACCAGCTTCATATGGTCTTCCAGAGCCAGCTCTTCCAGCAACTCATCCGCTAAGGCATCCATCGTTTCAATGTAGAAACTTGCCCTTCTATGGTCGGCTTCTTCAGAACCTCATTGATATCGAAGTCCTGCCTTATATCCTTTCCCAAGTGCAAGGCGATCTTCCCGTTCTTGACGTCGATGATAGCCCCGGCGGTTGCAAGGAATGGCCTTCCTAGGATGAGTGGATCCTTAGGCTCTTCATCCATCTCCAACACGATGAAGTTCGTAGGCACGTTCACACCACTGATTCGCACTGGTAGATCTTCAAGCTGCCCCATTGGTAGCCTCACACTCCTATCAGCCAGTACCAGCGAGATCCTACAGTCTTTAAAATGAGTAAAGCCAAGCTTCTTAGCCACAGAGTAAGGCATCAGGTTTATGCTAGTTCCGAGATCACATAGGCAACTCTTAAACTCTAGAGGACTTAAAGTGCAGGGTATAGTGAAGCTTCCAGGGTCTCACAACTTCTCCTTAGTAGTTTGCTCAGCTTTCTTCTCAGCAACTGCTTTATCTCCTCTTCTTGGCCCTTGGATCCAGACATTGTCAAAGTTAATCGCATCATCAGCTGAAGGCTTACCCTCCCCCTCTTGAATTACAACGTCCTCGTTGTTCTTAGTAGAGAACGGAGGTTCTAGCTCTTTGCCGCTTCTTAACGTGATGGCGTTGGCATACTCCTTAGGATTCTGCTCACACTTGCCCGATAGGCTATTCTGACCACTTGTACTCGCTTTCCCCTTATCTAGCTGCTTGATCTTATTGTTTAAGTTGGTGATCTGAGTGGAGAAGTCAGTGAGAGATGAGTCTAGACGAGTGTTCATCTCGGCGAACTTCTGGTTTGTAGAGGCTTGCCCTTGTATCAGCTGTTGAAACATTGCATGAACCGGATCAACTTGTTGTTGCATCGGCTGTTGCTGCTGAGGTGCAAAGCCCGGAGGGTAGTTAGGCGTATAACCCTTGTTACTTTGATGTTGCCCTTGGAAGTTGTTTTGCCCTTGACCTTGGAAACCACCCCTCGGCTGAAAGCCTTTGTTGTAAGGGATGAAAAGTTTTGCTTGCTGAGCAGGGCACACTTGGTCCTTAGGGTTGGCATAGTTGGTGCTTCGGTAGGAGAGATTGTTGTTCTGGTTGTAGCCTTGGTTGTAGCCTTGAGGTTTGTAATTGTTCTGTCCCACCACCCAATTGGCTTCTTCCTGGCTCAACTCAAGCTCCTCTTGAATCTCATCAGCTTCACCAACAAAGTGAACATGCTTCTGATTGGCTAACACCAGCTTATCTATCTTCTCATGCAAAGATTTCAGCTCCTTTTTGTGAGACTCTAGCTCGGATCCTCTCGGTGCACGGTCATAGTCCTCAGCGTAGTTGCCATCACTCAATGTCAAGTTTTCTATCAGCTCCATACCCTCTTCTACCTCCTGACCAAGGAAGTTCCCTTTGCTAGCTGTGTCAAGCAACAACCTGATCTTTGGTGAAGCTCCACGGTATATAGTGCTGAGTAGGGTCTCCTCGCTGAACCGTGATGAGGACATTGGATCGTGTAGTCTTTGAAACGTTCCATTCCCTCGTTGAATGTCTCGTTGTTTCGTTGAGTGAAGCCGCTGATTTCGCTTCTCAACCGTGCTGTCCCGGTGCTAGAGAAGAACTTTGAGAGAAAGGCCTTCTTACACTCGGCCCATGAGGTGATGGCGCCTTGTGGGAGGGTCTTCTCCCAATGCCTAGCCTTGTCTCCGAGTGAAAAGGGAAAGAGACGCAGCTTGAAAGCATCTTCGGATATGCCATTGATCATGATCATCCCACATACTTGCTCGAAGTTGTCTAGGTGCTCCAAGGGATCTTCCATTGCTAAGCCGTGGAACTTGTTGTTTTGCACCATAGAGATGAAACCTGGCTTGATCTCGAAGTTGTTGTTTTGTACAGGAGGAGGAGTGATCCCAAACCTATTGTGATGAGTATTGGGAGCATCTCCGGCTCCTATTATCCTTGGCGGTCTAGCCGCGTGTTGGTGGTTTCCATTGCCCCTTCCCACTGCCCCGTGAGCTGGCGGAGGTCCCTCTAGATGCTCGTGTTCAGCCATAGCTTCAAAGTCAACCAAACCATGCTGAACAATCTCCTCAAAGGCTCTGGCTTGTTCTCGTACTCTTCTTTGCCGTGAATGACCAAGCTGATGAATATTGTCCAAAGGTGGAAGTAGATTGTTATCTCCCCGTGAACGAAGATTCATATACCTGAGAACAAACGTTTGAGAGTAGAATTATTAGTAACTTAAACAAGGTAAAGACTTAGTCTCTGCTAAGTCCCAAATCTCTATGTTCTCTAAACAATCCTAGGATGGCAACGGCGCCATTTGATAAACAATATCTTTGCAAGGATGAGAATGTAATGAGGTTATCAAACTCAAATGCAAGACAGGTTGTAGCACAGTATGCAAGAGAGAGTCAATCCACACCTAGGATGATAGAAAATGCAAAGAGAATGCAAGGACTATGCAAATCTAAGCGAAACAAGATAGGTTTTGAGAAAATTTCTAAAAACTAGATGCAGCAACTAAATGGAATGCAAACTATTTTAATATTAACAGGAATGATCAAACTACCATTAGGAACAAACGGAATAATTAAAGGACAAAGCTACGAATTACTAAAATTCGACTAGTGGATCGACCATGGGATTGACCACTAGATCTAGCAATAACAATCGATCTCGTCTAAAAATGCAAGAACAGTAAAACTAACGACCAGGATGCTATCAGAGATCAAGCGAATGACGAGGGAAGATGTAAAGATGCTAAAAGAGAGGGCCTAGGGTTGAGATTCATAGTCAGGGGTTTCAAAGGTCCGAACTTGGGTTGAAAAATTTAAATCGACTCACTTTGTGAGGATCTCCAAGCCTTGAAAACTAAGCAAGATCTATCTGTGGCTTTCGGTAGAGATCACTCCTTCATCCTCTCCTCCAAACCCATGGCTTTTGGTGGAAAGAGAGGTCGAAGGGCATGGAAAACAGATTTCCAATGAGTGGCTTAACTAGTCCCCCAAACTTCCATGGCTTTTGGGAAGGGGTAACTAGTCTCTAGGGTGTGATCTATAGAGGTCCCTGAATCCTGTCAACGTAAGGAACCTCTCGGATCATGAAGCTCTTGGCGTGAGAGTCTTCAAGCTTTGAGAACTCAACACCCTAGAAGAGATAGCCATTAAAACACTTAGAAAATCCCCAAGATCGAAACCCTTTAGACCCCTTAATCCTCTCAACCCCGAACCCAAATGAACTACTCACTACACATAAGGTAAATCAAGCAAAGCATGGAAAAGGAAACGATGAACATGAAAAGAAAACTAGATTAAGCTAAAACGATTCGATTACAAAGCTAAAGAAAACTCAAGGTTCGACAATGGTATTCTCCTTCAAAAACAGAGAGAAAAGCATAAAAAAGATAGGGATGAAAAGTTGTTTTCGGGAAAAAGACGTCGCCGCCTTCCCAAAATGGCCAAAACAAGCTGATGGTCCCCCCTCCCTCGCTAGCGGCCAAAAGTGGTTGAAAGGACAGAGATCGACTCCGGGATCGAGCGGTTCTCTCGATCATCTCCGAACATCGTGTCTTCAGCTCGATCTGGGTCTCAATCATCTTCAGTGGATCGAGTGTTGCATCCGATCTCGGTATCGATCTTCGGTTGGATCGAGTGGTATACTCGATCTGGCTCTCGCTCTGCATGGCGTCATTTACGTCCGTACCGTTTGATCGACTGCTTCACTCGATCCTCATCTCGATCATTCTCCTTGGATCGTCTGGTCTTCTCGATCTTCTGGTCGATCACATCCTAGATCGACCTGCCATGCTCGATCTGTTCCTCGATCTCTGGTCCTTAGTAAATATCCGAGCTTCCACAAACCGCTACAACAGCTTCAGCACGTCCACAAACCTCCACGACTCCAAAGCAGCCAGAAACAACCTAAATGTGATGCAAAATGCAAGGAACATGCGTATGCTGGTGCAAGAATGCTCTAGGACTCTAAGTGATGCAATCTAGTCTAAAATGTGATGTAAATGCAAGAAAAGCTAACTAATGAGTATGTAAAATGTATGTAATATGCAGTAATATCAATTGGTCAGTGTCGACCAGGGTATCGACCGTGGTCGACAGGGGCTCGCCTCGACACCATGCACGTTTTGTTTTTTGTTTTTTTGACTGAATACCACGAAAATAAGTTAGTAAAAATCAAAAATTAGACTAAGTATGTACACTTACCAGTGGGTTGCCTCCCACCAAGCGCTCGTTTAACGTCATTAGATTGACTGTCCTCAAGATCAGGCTGTGGGTGCATCTGCCAAAGGTACAATCGCGGCTTGCGCCCAGTAATGTTTCACCCTTTACCCATTGACAACAAACTCCCTGCCTTCTAGAGTTGGCAGAACAACTGCGCTATATGGTCTAGTTTCCTTGACTGTGAAAGGACCTGACCAACGAGAACACAATTTTCCAGGAAATAATTGTAAACGTGAGTTATACAAGAGTACCTGGTCATTTGGTTCAAAGTGTCTGGCGAGGATATTCTTGTCATGGTAGGCTTTGGTCCTCTCCTTGTACAGCTTTGAGTTCTCATAAGCGTGATACCTGATCTCATCTAACTCATTGAGCTGTATATGGTGCCTCTCTACAGCTGCTTTCCAGTCAAAGTTCATCCTCTTGACAGCCCAATTTTCTTTGTGTTCAAGCTTCACTGGGAGGTGACATGATTTCCCATAAAGCAGATGGAACGGTGTGGTGCCAAGTGGTGTCTTGAATGCTGTCATGTAGGCCCAAATTGCATCATCTAGCTTGGCAGACCAGTCCTTTCTTGTCTTCCCTACTGTCTTCTCTAGGATTTCCTTGATTTGCCTGTTGGAAACTTCAACCTGACCACTTGTTTGGGGATGGTAAGGTGTAGCCACCTTGTGATGAACTCCATACTTCTGCAGCAGCTTCTCAAACACTATTGATAAAGTGTTTCCCACCATCACTGATCACAATTCGTGGTACTCCAAACCTGGGGAAAATGATGGTTTTGAACAGTTTCAGGACCACTGCAGCATCATTGTGTGGACTGGCAATTGCTTTCACCCATTTGGAGACATAATCCACTGCAACTAGGATATACTTATTCCCATAGGATGGAGGAAAAGGTCCCATGAAATCTATGCCCCAGCAGTCAAAAACTTCAACTTCAAGTATGAAGTTCTGTGGCATCTCATGTCTTCTACTGATCTTCCCTCTCCTTTGGCAGACATCACAGTGTGAGATGAATGTCTGAGCATCCTTGAACATCGTAGGCCACCAGAACCCTGCTTGTAGAACCTTGGAGACAGTTTTAAAGGTAGCAAGGTGTCCTGCATACTCAGAGCCATGACAGTGGAAAAGCACATTCTGAACCTCAGTTTCTGCAAAGCATCTTCTGTAGATTCCATCTCAACAGTACTTGTACAAGTATGGTTCATCCCAATAATATCTTCTTAGTTCCCTCATGAATTTCTTCTTCTCATATCCTTTGAGAGTGTCAGGGACTTCATCTGCAGCTAGGTAGTTGGCAATATCAGCATACCAAGGCCTAGAAGAGGTTGCAACTGTGAAGATAGGCTGAGAGAAAACATTACGCAGGATCTGTTAAAGCATAGTTGCAGTTCGGGACTGGTGTCGATCGACACCAGCTGGGGTGTGTCGATCGACACTGGTCAGCATCGAACAGAGTAACGAGGGTGATGTCGATCCTGCTCGATTACTGCTCGCGTCGAGATTGGTGTCGACCGACACCAAGGGGTGGGTGTCGATCGACACCCTGTTTGCAGTTCGAGAAAACTGCAGTGCATCCGTATCTGAGGTCTGCAATCTTGCCTCAATGAGACATATGTTCTCCTCTGGCAGGAAATCATCAATGGGGACGTTGTCTTCAATTCTAATTCTGGAGAGATGGTCTGCTACTCCATTCTCAACCCCTTTCTTGTCCCTTATCTCAATATCAAATTCTTGCAGCAGCAAAATCCATCTCAGCAGTCTTGGTTTTGCATCTTTCTTCTGCATCAAGAACTTGAGAGCAGAGTGATCAGTGTGCACAATTACCTTAGACCCAACCAAGTACTGTCTGAACTTCTCAAATGCAAATACTACAGCCAACAATTCCTTCTCTGTAGTTGCATAGTTCTTTTGAGCATCATCCAATGTTCTGCTTGCATAGTAGATTGCATGAAGCTTCTTGTCTTTTCTCTGACCCAATACAGCGCCCACTGCAAAGTCTGAAGCATCACACATCACCTCAAATGGTAGATCCCAATCAGGAGGTTGCACAATAGGGGCACTCACTAAATCTTGCTTGATTTGCTGGAAGGCTGAATGACATTCTTCAGTAAATTCAAACTTCACATCCTTGCAAAGCAGAGCTAGTGGTCTTGCAATCTTACTGAAATCCTTAATGAACCTTCTGTAAAATCCAGCATGTCCTAGAAAGCTCCTGACTGACTTCACACAATCTGGAGGCTGTAAATTGGTCATCACTTCGATCTTTGCTCTGTCAACCTCAATACCCTTTCCAGAAACTCGATGCCCAAGTACAATCCCATCTCTGACCATAAAATGGCATTTTTCCCAGTTCAGAACTAGATGCTTTTCTTCACACCTAGCGAGCACTTGACAGAGGTTGTCAAGGCAGTCTTTAAAAGATGATCCATACACTGAGAAGTCATCCATGAAGACCTTCATATACTTCTCAATCATGTCAGTGAAGATGGACAGCATGCATCTCTGAAATGTCGCAGGAGCATTACAAAGTCCAAATGGCATTCTGCGATATGCAAATGTACCATAAGGACAAGTAAATGTAGTCTTCTCCTGGTCATTTGGGTGGATAGGGATCTGAAAGAAGCCAAAGTAGCCATCCAGGAAGCAGTAATAGGAGTTATTCGCCAACCTCTCTAACATCTGGTCAATGAATGGCAGTGGGAAGTGATCCTTTCTCGTAGCAGCGTTGAGCTTCCTGTAGTCAATACACATTTTGTGCCCAGTGATGGTCCTTGTGGGAATCAACTCATTCTTCTCATTTTTCACCACTGTCACTCCTCCCTTCATGGGAACTACATATACTGCACTGACCCAAGTGCTATCTGAAATCGGGTAAATGATCCCAGCAACCAGAAGCTTCATAATCTCCTTCTTCACTACATCCTGCAAGTTTGGATTCAGCCTCCTCTGGTTCTCGATTGACGACTTCGACTCATCTTCAAGATGTATCCTGTGCATGCACAACTCTGGAGAGATACCTGAAATATCATCAAGAGAATAGCCAAGAGCTTTGCGAAAAGTGCGCAGCTTGCTTAGCAGTAAAGTGAGCTCTGCATTGTTTATGGTAGCACTAACTATGACAGGATATGTAGAGTTAGGTCCTAGAAAAGCATACCTTAGACCTGCAGGAAGCTGTTTGAGTTCGATTTTGGGAGCTTTTTCTTCACTCCGATCACCTAACTTTGCAGCTTTAACAGATGCCCCAACCAGCTCTTGTTGTGCAACCAGCTGCATGACCTGCTCATTGGCATCCATCATCTTGACATACCCAAGCAGCAATGTTGTCTAGATGCTCTGTTGATTCTGCAGAAACTGTCAATGCCCTCTCCAAAGGGTCTGCAGGATGCATCTCTTGGAAGATTTCTTCTGCAAGACTGGTGAGGGAGTCTACATAGAATGTGTTGCCATCTATTGTTGGCCTCTGCATCAACTTGTCCATGTCAAAATGCATCACCAAATCGCCCACATTCAGAGCAATTCTCCCTTTCCTGACATCAATGATGGCGCCTGCAGTAGCCAGAAATGGTCTTCCCAATATCAAGGGATCCTTTGGTTCTTCACCATAAGCCAGAACCACAAAATCTGTGGGAATCACACAGTCTCCCACTTTGACTGGTACATCTTCTAAAATGCCTTCAGGAATCCTTACAGACCTGTCTGCTAGGATAAGAGATATTCTGGTTGGCTGGAAGTCAGTCATACCTAAGCTGACAGCAACTGAATGAGGCATTAGGTTGACACTTGACCCTAGATCACATAATGATCTCTCAAACCTTTCAGAAAAGATTGTGCAATCCAGAACAAAGCTCCCAGGATCAGTCAGCTTCTCTGGTATCTTATTCTGAATCATTGCACTTACTTGTTCTGAAATCAGCATTGTTCCTTGCTTCAGCCCCAGATTCTTGGTCATCATCCTTTTAACATATCTCTTTATCACAGGAGTAGTCCTTATGGCATCTATCAAAGGAATCTCCACCACAAGCTTATCCATGATAGCTTTAATCCTAGCATCCTCCAGTTCCTGTTTAGACTTCCTCTGGTTCCTTGGATAAGGCACCTTTGGCTTATAGACCATTTCTTCTGCACTTTCTGGAGTCTGAGAACTCGGAACTTGCTTCTGTGGTGGGCGTCGATCGACACCAGGGGGTGGGTGTCGATCGACACTGGTTCCTGAGAGTGGTGTAGATCTGGTGTCGGGCAGCTTGTCGACCTCGGTCGATATCCGTTCGCTTCGAGTCGAGGAGTCGCGAACTTCATCTGGAGTCGATCGACACCAAGAGGTTGGTGTCGATCGACACTCTTTGAAATTTTCGAAATCTTCCTCTTCAAACTCCTGCAGCTGCTCGAAACCTTCTGTACTAAAGCCCTTTTTCTGCACTGGTTGCAGATTCTTTCCACTCCTCAGCGTAATGGCATTAACAGAGTGTCTTGGATTGGTGTCTGTCCTTCCTGGACCATCCTGTCTTTTCACAGCCCCAGCAGTTTGAGCCACTTGAGTATCCAAAGCCTTCACATGAGTGTTCAGAGCTTCGATTTTCCCATTCAAATCTTGATATAGGGCGTCAATCTTGCTATTGAAGTCAACTGTAATCTTCTGCTGACCTTCTAGCAACTGCTCAAGCATGGCTTCCATTTTTCTTGAAGCTGATGGTGCTGGTGCAGGCTGATAAGATGAGGAACCATAGCTCCTGTTGAAATTGCTGTTCTGATAAGGCTTCTGGTACTCAGACTTCTGAAACTGAGGCTTGGGAGTGTAGCCAGTAGAACTCTGGTTACCTGTGAAGTTTTTTCTCTGCATATTCCCATTGAATCCTCTGTTTCCTTGCTGATTGTTGTTGTACCTTTGTCCTTGGAAACCAGCTCCATTGATGTAGTTGACATCTTCTTCTTCAAACTCTTCAGCTGGCTCAAATGTCTCAACCTCAGCAGCAAACTGAACAGACTTCTTCCCAACCAGGAGATTATGCACAGAGTCCAGCTGGGCTTTCATCTCAGCAACTAACTGATTACTTCCTGCACCCCCAGCGTTTTTCTGTCTCTCAAAATCAGCATTCTTTGTGCTGCTGCTGGAAGCTAGGTTCTCTATCAGCTTGATGGCATCAGCTGGGACTCTTGTGTTGAAGTTCCCATTTCTTGCTGCATCCAGAGCCATCTGGTATTTTCAATCTACACCTCTGAAGAAGATTCCCAGCAGTTGTACTTCATTAAACCCATGATGTGGGCAGTCCCTTTGGTACAACTTAAATCTAACCCATGCTGCTTTAAAAGCTTCTTTTGGACCTTGGGAGAATGTGGCGATACTTCTCCTCAGCTCTCCTGACCTTGCATCATCATAGAAGTTGTTGAGAAAAGCAGATTTAGTGTCCTCCCATGTAGTCAGAGAAGCAGGTTCCAGCTGTTTGAGCCAATGTGCTGCATCTCCTTCAAAAGAGTGAGGGAAAAGCTTGCAGAATAGGAAGTCATTGGTGACTCCATTGGCTTTAAGTCATTCCTCTGAAAGGCAGGTGAGCGGATTGCAGCTCTATTTGCATAGAACTGATCTGGCCTGTTGTAATCTCCCAGAGTCCTCTGTGGATGACGCCCTGCAGCATCTCCAGCAGCTTGCTGTTGTACATTCTGCTCCTCAATTACAACGCCATTGTCATATATCCTCTGCCCATCCTCATTCCTTATGTTCCCTTCTCTGTCAACTAAATGACCCTCAGCATCTGTCCTCAGAACAAGTGGTCCAACCATTTTAGTCTGCTTTTTGGCTTTCCTGATGGTTCTCTCTAACTTGGCGAGTTCGTCGATGCCTAAAGTCACAAGTTCTTTGTCTTTATTGCTCCTGGTACTGCAATTATGCATGCACCTGAAACAGACAACAGAAAAGTGAAAGAAGTTAGTAAACAGAAGATAAAAGCTTAGTCAAAATTCTAAAACTAAAGATCTGAAAGCAATATCTAAGTCCCCGGCAACAGCGCCAAAATTTGATATGCTCAAATTAACCCTTGGAGCTACTCTCTCAAATTAAGAGATCACTATAGTACTTAGGGATCGAATCCACAAGGACTTAAGGCTATCACTCAACAGATTTTTAGATTCAAATGAAGCTTAGCAATAAATGATGAAATGAAAATAAAGTAACAAACGAAAGCAATGATGTCAGGGGCTGATTCTAGGTTCTTAAAATCAGAAGACAAGACGCTAGGTAATGGGAAATTCGCAGGTTGACACAAATCGCAGACAACGGATTGAAAGGGATATTTATTAAAACCGTTCTAGAACTCAAAACACTAGTGTAAAACCGATCGAATTCCGTCGCAAAGATTAACTATGATCAGATTCCAGAATTCCAAATCTCTTTGCAAATTCTAACAACCTAAACATGCATTATAGATCAGGTTCGATATGTTCACAAAATCACTAATCCAAATTCCTTTGCAACTAGTTATTTTGCTCATCTAAGATAGTTCTGATGATTAACAATGTTTCCACATCCATTAAACAACCTAAGATCTGATTTCTAGGTGATCAATCTTAAAACCAGTATTAAAGTAATCAAGATGAAGAACCAAATGATTTATCCTTCCAGTTTTGTAGTTCTAACAATTCATTATCAACCTTTGAATAACCCAAAACCTAACTAGCAGATTACTCAGACATAGCAAGTGAAACATAAATCATGACTGAATAATATTGCATTAAGAAAATAGAGTAAAAGATGAAAGGGTTCGAAATTCTTCTCTACAAAGTATGGATTTGTCTCCCCAAAAGCTCTCAATCTAATCTCTCTCTTAGTCTCAATTAATATCAGAATAGTTGCCTAACAATGGCTTAAAAAACCTAAATACAAGTCTAAACACGAACTGGGGCAAAAGCGCAAATAGTGGGAAACTTCTGGGCCAAGTTGTAATTTCTTCCAATGAGCTTTTATACTTCCTCGCGACCACGACCGGTGTCGATCAACACCAAGTAGTGGGTGTCGATCGACACCCTGCTCCTTAATGCCCTCCGACTTGGTCCTTTCAGCATCAACTCTAGTATAGCTCCAAAAGGTTCCAGAATTCACAAGTATGCTCCATTCGTACCTAGACCTGCAAAGACTCTATAGGACTCGAAAAATACCAAAAAGACTCTATAAACAATATTTATATCATGGTCAAAAACCAGCAAAAACCATGATATATCACCACTCTTTAAAAAGTCCATTTAGATCTCCACACCTTTACCTAAGCCTTCTTTCAAGCCAAAACATTAATAGTATGCGATTGTGAGGCATCATTATTCATGGTTGTAACTTAACAAAAAGCATTGGGTTGGAAGTACAAAGGAAGTATTTCCATTGTAGAACTAGCTCACTCTTGAGTTATACAGGCTAGGAAGTTTGGGAAAAATTTTGGGGTTTATTTTGTGTTTGTTTCAAAAGAGACGAAAGAAGAAAAGAAACCAAGGCAAAAAGAGATGGAGTTTGACACAAGCAAAAGGTGGAAATGGCGGCTAAAGTTCAAAATCAAAGAGAAGGCTCAAGTTCAAAAAGCAAAGAAGATGCAAGAAATGGAAAGCAAGAAAACTAACAAGCCAAAGGCAAAAGAAGCACAAGCATCACCAAATAAGAGGAGCCAAGTTCAAAAAGAAGAAAACCGCCACCACATGAAGTTCAAAGAAGAAGTGTCTCTTCAAAGCGCCTAAAAGAGAAGAAATTTTGGGTTTTTACTTAGGTTTAGAGTTTATAAAAGTGGTAGCTTAGGCGGGTTTACATTGCTTAGAAAAAGTTAGGAACATTTCTTATGGGTTTTGGGTAGATGGAAGTCTTCCCTTGTATGTGTAAGTTGTTCTTTTACCCTTAGAATTTGGCCAAAGCTCAACCATACTTTTCGTGAGAGAATCCTTGAAACACCAAAACCAGTTCGAATAAATGGAATTATTTTTGTTCCATTAGCCTTGTCCCATAGCCAAATGACACATTTACATTTTCATGAGCATGATTCACGGTTTGAGAATAAATGAATGTTAAAATGATTGATTGATTTGATGAGCTTGTGTAGGTTGATAACATTGTGATCATTCTTGCTTTGTGATAAAATTGGCTAAGTGTTTAGAATATGGTTCCATCAATTGCATTTTAGGATTAGAAACATGGACATCATTTTGATTTATTGTTAGCATTTTAGAGATATGAGTTCCCATTTTAAAACCTCATCACTATACTTTATGTTATGTTTGCTTTAGGGCAAGCAAATACTAAGTGTGGGGGTATTGATAGCTTGCTATATTCTAGTGTTTAGGCTGTATTTTATTCATTTTCCCCTTGTTTTTGCATCTTTACTTAGCATTTTAGTTCATTTGCATCTAGAAGTAAAATTTCATGCATTTAGCTTATGATTGCATACATGTGCATGTTTATGGTGTTTTTCAGGTGTATTTGGAAGTTTTGGAGCTTGGAAAGGAGATTGAAGCAGTTCACATTCAAGGAGATGCCAAGAAAAGGAGTCTTGCAAAGTATGCATCCATATCGAGGAGAAACATCGAGCAGAACACCTGTGAAGTGTGCCCGATGCAAGCCACAATACACAGAGAAGAAGACTTGGTCGTGGGTTCGAAGGAGTTGGCTCACATCAAGGTGGCATGTGGAGCAAGGAGGGCCGTACGAACCAATTCAGAGATACAGGACATATCAGGTTCTAGCATCGAGCAGAATATCTGGTGCCTTGCCCGATACAGCCCAAGATCCACTTTTTTCCGATCAACAGACCAGCATAACAAGTCGCAGCTCAAAAGACACGCATCGGGGTAGTGCATCGAGCTGAACACCATCCGTACAGCCTGATATGATTTATCCGCGCGTTGACCAGTCTTTTTCTTTGACCTGATCATATTTTTTAGGTTTTTCTCCTTTCTTTTGGTACCTTGGTATATAAAGGAAACAACAAACATTATCCTTTATGTCTCAGAAGTTGTAAGCATGTTCTTATCTTTAGTTTACCAAAAAAGGGTAATTTGCCTAAACTTTGTATAACTTTCTTTTTTTCAATCAAGTCTTGCAATTTATGTTTTAGATCTTGTTATTGCTCTTTCATTTTCGCATCCTGGTAGTTTAGTTTCCTTAATTTTTTGGATTTCATCTCATCTAATCAAATGGGATTAAACATGATTAGTGAGTAGTTTACCTTAGATTTGAGGTTCTAAGTAGGGAAAGTGGTTTTTAGGAGTTGATTAAGGGTGTTAGGCTTGTTTGATGATGATCTCTATTGTTTCCTTCTCTTGCAAAGTTGCTAATGTTGACATAGCTTCTCCTTTTTGATTGAATATGGTATTGTTGTTGCAAATGGTTTGCTTGTTAGCTTAGCTCCTTGATTCTCATGTGATTCGCTTATTTGGCTAGATAGCTTAATTGTGCTTATGGTTCCTTAGACTTGTGACATCTATGTTGACAGCTTGCATTGAAAAAGTGATTTACTTAGAGCTTGATAGTGTGAGTTTCATGGGTTTTGCTTGATGGCTTGATAGTTTGCACCATAGAACATGATTTTGTCTGAAAACTGATGCATTGCTTTAGCATTATTTAGGTTTTTGCATTTGTGAGCTTAAATCCATATTCTTGAATTGTTGAGTTGCTGCATAAGTCCTTAGAGGTTCTTCAATTATTTAGGTTGACTTTGAATCATTGCATTGTGAAAGAGAGGTTTGTTTTGATTGGTTCTTCTTTTAGGCAGTTAAGGGTCATTTGCTTCATGATCAAGGCTAGTGAATACACCATCAAAAATGGGTTACACACAATAGTTTTGTTGAAATGGATTTGTCTTATATACCATGAGCTGATTCTCTTTAGAAACCTTGCCTAGGATTGTAATATTGAGAAATGCTTGCTTATGAATTGTTTGTTTCACTGCCTTGTTTACAAAACCCCTTAGTCACTCTTATTGTCACTTAACCACTATTGCTTAGAGCCTTGAGTCTTGCCTTTTATCCATAGCCTTAATTTCCATATTGCTTAGTTGCCCCTCCTTAATTACTTCAAGTAATCATCTTGCTTAGCTTCAATCACCATCTTCTTTAGTTGCATTTTCTGTTTTGATTTCTTGCATTGTTAGGTTGTTAGTTTGGTTCTTACATCATTAAAACTCCATCTTGGCTTAGCTTATTGCATTGACTCTATCTCAAATCAACCATAAGTGATTGATACCTCATCTCCATTCTACAACTGATTAGAGAAACATGACATTTGTCCTAAGACTAAAAAGTCTTTCTTCAATTATGCATGGAAGTATAAGTTAGTGTTTGAATCATTGCATAAGAGATTAGTGTGCTAAGGAATTAGTTACCTAAGGTGCTTTTTGGCTCTATGGACCTTGTGTTTAATGCTTGTTGATTGTGTTTCCACTATTAAAAGTCAGTTAGGAGTATGATTAGTAAAGAGATTTGATTAGTCTTTATTAGTGGTCCTTGCTTAAATATTGTTGAATTGATATGTTTGTCTTACACCTTGATCATGATTTAAACTATCCAAATCACATTGCCTTAGCCTTGATCCTAGCCTTTTAATATTTCTAAATTGCTAAGTATTGCTCTGTTTTTCTCTGTTTTGTTCACTACTGGAATTGTTCTTGTTTGATTGATAAGTTCTAGTCACTATGGTTACTTGTTTGCACTTCTTGCTTGCTTGAGTGTGAACCCTTTAAATCCCAAATTTCCTAGCTTTACAAGTGTGTTGCATTTTCTCTAAACCTCCCGTTGTTTGGATTGATTAAACTCATTGCTGCTATACTACATCTAGTGCATTGAGGTTGCACTCAAAACATAAAAAATCTTGTGTCATAGCATAAGGTTTTTTCTCGAAAACCGGGAATAGATTATGAAGAGACACATTCTCCTGTCATAGATGCAATCAGATTCAGGTACTTAATGAGCCTAACGGCCTCTAAGAACTTAGAGATGTACTTGATGAATGGTGTGACTGCATACCTATATTGTTCACTTGATAGTGACATATACATGAAAATCCCTGAAGGATTTAAGATCCCTGAAGGATCAAAGATGCCTGAAGCATCTAAAGAGCTATGTTTGGTCAAACTACAGTGACCACTTTATGGATTAAAACAATCCGGACGCTTGTGGTATAATCACTTAAGTGACTATTTGTTGAGTAAATGTAAAGTCAACAATGCGATATGCCCTTGTGTGTTTATTAAGAAATCCGAATCAGGATTTGTGATCATTGTTGTATATGTTGATGACCTGAACATGATTGGAACTCAAAAGGAGAATGATGATCCTTGAGCTCATATGAAAGATGAGTTCAAAATGAAAGATCTTGGAAAGATAAAATTTTGTCTAGGGCTCCAGATAGAGCATTTCCAAGATTCTGAATTTCATAAAATCAAAATTTGCATAGGGGTTCGATGTTGATTTCTTCAATCATATATTCAATGGGATAGTTCCCATTGGATATACTCCCTACGACACTCTTTGCAAAGGCCGGACTCCATTGTTACAATATTGAAAAGCTGAGTCCTTTGATATGTTTAGTGTGTTGCATCATTGTTACAATGTTGAAAAGGCGAGTCAATCAGGTGTTGAAAAGCTTTAGTATGGATAAAGCGACTTCTTTGACTACTCTAATGGTCAACAGAGCACTTGATGTTGACAAGGATTCTTTTCGACCTTGTGAAGGTAACAAATAAATATTAGGTCCTGAAGTGCCTTAAATGAGCACTATCGGTGCCTTTATGTATCTTGTAAATTGGACTAAACCAGATATAGATTTTGCTACTAACTTACTTGTACGGTATAGGTCATCACCGACACGCCGGCTTTGGAATGGAATAAAACATATATTCTGTTATCTTCAAGGTTCGATTGATTTTGGATTATATTATTCTAAAAACTCCGAGGTTGGTCTAGTTGATTTTGCAGATGCAGGATATCTATCTGATCCGCATAAAGCTTGATCGTAAACTGTATATGTTTTCACATTTAGTGGAACTGCGATCTCATGGCGATCACAAAAGCAAACTTTGGTCGTGACTTCTTCAAATTATGCGAAGATTATTGTGCTTCATAGAAGAATGCAGAGTATGTGTATGGCTCAGATCGATAGCTCATCACATACAAGAAGCAAACAGAATAATCTCGGACAAATGACCAACAAAAGTATTTGAAGATAATGATGCTTTTGTCGCTCAAATTAAAGATGGTTTTATCAAGAGCGATAGAACAAAGCATATCCCTCCAAAAATTTTGTCATATACTCAAGAGCTCAAGAAAAATAAAGAAGTGGATATTCAATATATTCGTTCAAGTGACAACGCAGCTGATCTCTTCACAAAAGCGCTTCCTACTACAATATTCAAGAAACATGTTCATAGTATCGGAATACGGCATCTACGAAATTTGTGAAGAAAAAATGAGATCCATCTTTTTTAAGGGGAGTTGCTATTACTGTATTCTTTTTCCTTTTATCATAGTTTTTGTTTTATTGAATTTTTCATAAAATATTTTTAACACAGCAATACACAACTTTACAATAATGAATACTTAAATAATATTTTGAAAAAGAGTATTACTGCACTCTTTTTCTTCATCATGGTTTTTTTTTAAACAAAAATTTTCTTGATAAAATTTTTCATAAAGTAACACATAATTAGTAATGACTAATCAAAAGAAAATATTAAAAAATGGATAATCATCACCCATTTTGATTTTGTCTCTATTGATACCACTGATACCACGGACATACTCCTCCCTATAAATAAAAGAGAATTATACTTTGTATACACACTCTCTTATATTAAAACAATTAAGTAATAATTTATATTCTCTATAAGATAAAATAATTATTATTAATTTAATTTTATTATTTTAAAATTATATAATATAATATATTTAATATATGAATTTTATATAATATTATATTATAACATTGACAATCTAGTTTTTTATTTTTTTATGAAATATAAAGTAATTTAACTTTTATGAAATATCATGCATAGCATATAATATAGTTGGATTAAAATACGAAGATGCCATATATATTTTCTATATTCTGTGATATGACTCTAACTAAATTTTAAACATTAATAATTTATTAAAAAAAGTGTCAATACCGTTTATACTTGAAATCTTTGAATATGTATATCTAAATTAACAATACAAAGTTTAATTAATAGATTAGTAATAAATAATATTACTTGTATCTAAATTAAAATAGTGAGTGGGCCATAAATTAAATTACTTGTATTATTGACATATATCAAACGTAAGAGATATTATTTTTATTAAAATTATTAATAAATTCACAATTATTTTACAATTATATTATATTAAATATTAATTACTACAGTATTAATTATATACTAAATTTTGGAAAAAGTATAAATTAATGTATTTTTTTAACTAATTAATTATATCTAAATTTAATTAATGAAATTTCAAAAATTAAAATTGATTATAGAATTTGATAATAGATTTTAATACTGTGTATACGATGTAATTATATTATTACATTAATCTGTGAAGAGCAATAATAAAAATATCAACAATTCGAAAAAGCAAATTATTATAAAATTTATTTTAAATACTAAATATACATAAGAATTATATAAAAATACATTAAATATTTTTTAAGTTTAATATTGTTACTAAGTTATCTGAAATTATATATAACTGAGTCAATATTTATAAACTATTAACTTTTTGATCTAATAAAAATATTTTTTATATCAAAAAGTTTGATTAAATTATTATATAATATCTTAACAGAAAAAAATTAAACTTTTTAACCAAGTTAATATGTTTGTATAAATTAAAATTTTATAATATTTCACTTTCTTAAAAAAACTAAAATATTAATAATATTATATTTTTTTCAACATATATAACTATTTTTTATATTTTGACTTTTTAATCTAATATTTTAATTATTTTTTATCCAATTTAAGTATTTATATTATTTTCTTAATATATATGGTTCTATTAAAAATTATATTAAACCAAAAATATATTCAAATGAATGTCAATTAAATCAAGTGTCCTACGTTTACAATCTTTTTGAGCATTTATGTTTTTATAATAATTTATGCCCCATTTATCAATCTACATATCTTCATTTCTGATGTAAAAGTTTAAAATCTACTTTTATTTATTAATAATTTGAGTAATTTATATATAATGTAAAATTTTTAAAATTTATTTTTATTTATTAATAATTGAATAATTTATATACATTTAAAAGATTCGAATTATAACACATATACATACAAATCTATATTTGTTTACTATATGAATGATGTAGTAGTTTATTTATTTTATAAAATAAATTTTAAATAAAAATAAAAGAAAAAATATATTTTGGTTAGAGAATGTAATTAAAGAAATATATTTTTAGTAAAAAATAAAAAAAAAAGAGAATATCTTAATAAATTATATATTAATTTATGTATAAATAATTGATATAAATTATTGTAAATCCAAATTAATGTAAGTGGCCAAACATATACTTAATCTAGTAATATATATCCGTTTTTATATGTTTACTGAGAATGATTCTGGTGATGATATATCAGTAAAATGATACTATTGTAAATAATTTTTAAAAATAAAGTTATTTTTTAAAAATGCTTCTTAATTAATATATAAAAGATATAATATCTTACATTTTGTATAAGAAATAGTTAATTAACACTCTTGTAAATGTCGTCAAAAAAAAAAAACACTCTTGTAAATATGGAATTTCTCCGAAGATTGACGTGTGCTTCAATCGTCAATTAGTCATGCTTTCCTAAAAAAACAATAGTCCACGTGGTTACAAGTAAAATATAGAAACAATATACTACATGGCTCACTAAACGTCAAAGTTGACCGGTTTTCCCTTTCCGAAATCCATTGATAGTCTGATACCACTTAAAGTTTTTTTTTTGTGTTTTGTTTTTTTTTTAACTCTTGGGGTTCGATCCCAAGAGTCAATGATTCAGATTGCTTTAGACGCTTGTATGATTGAGAATCTATCCCTTGGCCCCCAAGCAAAAATACTTTACTTTCTCCATTTTCTAAGTTTTCTATATTTATACCAAATGAGAAACCAACAAAAAAAAGAAAGAAAAATCAAAATTGGCCGCCGAGGAAAGTTACATGTTGCTTCTCTGCGTCAAACCCTATAAATACATCCCCAGACATCTTTAATCCCTGATTATCGTCATACTCATAAACAAACTCATTAAGTTTTGTACCAAACTTGATTTTAATTTCCTTGGACTGATTTGTGGATAATTCTTTTGGAGATGTACGGTGTCGGTGGATCAGGGGCGGGTTTTGCAGAGGTTTATGCGATGAAAAAGATTTATAAGGAAAAGATAAAGATGAAGCTTGCTGCGGCAGCAGCAGAAGATGGGAAAGACAATGTTGGAAAAAAGATAAAAACCAAAGAAATCAAGAAATCCAAGAAGACCCGCCAGAATAGTCCGAGGGTTTCCTCAGCGGATATCTAAACATTGTGGCTGTGTGTTTAATATATAACTGTTTTATGGTGTGTTCAATTTGTTCTTTCTGTAATATATTTTTCAGATATAATTTTCTTCACATATAATAAAAAATTTGGGTTGCTATGAATCTAATGCATACTTCATTTCATCATCTCATCCGAGAGAAAATAAAGATCCTTCAATGTACTTATTTATATATTTACTTGTTTATTTCCCAATAGTTGTAAGATAACTTCAAAGTTTAATAAGTATTATTACTTGAACTTGGATAGTTGCATGAATAATCGCTGAACGAGACAGCAAATCAACAAGTCATTAGCCTTACAACATACACGATATCAGTTTTTATTCTTTTAAATATATACTAGTTATCGAGGTAGTGAAAGCTCTTATTTCAGAAAAGACGTACCTTTACTCCATGCCAATATGGAAAAAGGGACAGAAATTTTTAGGTAACATCATAGGTGCTTCCTAAAAGCTTCGCCCTAATAGAAAGCACATCCATGTAGCTCGAGTTATAGTGGTGGTAATCTAGCATAGTTCCTTCCGACAACGATATCCCTGAAAAAGACATCTTGATCCCTGTCAACTATCTGTGGCTTCCCTCTAGATAGAAGTCCTGTAATGCGTGGGGACATACACGTTCGCAGATGAGAATGGGTTCGGCCATCCCTCAGAATATTGGTAAGAAGGTGGTAAGCGAGAAGTGAAGTGAGAATACAGCAACAGCAAAAATGACTCTGCCACCTCAACATTAAGAGTGAATTTAAATCTGGCAACTTTAACTAAGAAGGATGATGAAATTGTAGAGATGGAGAAATCTGAAAAGAATATAGACAAAGGAAGTACATAGTTCACCTAGAAGGCATTTGGTGGACCGTGGACCTAATTGAAATAAGAAGTTTTCGGTCCTGAACTAAATATCTTTAGCCTCTAATCAGTTGTAGTATAGGGATCAGGTATCAATTCATTTGTGGAAGATGAGATTCAAACAATACTATATGCTAGGCAATGATGGGGTTTTGATTAAACAAGGACAAATCTAACAACCTAACAATGCAATGGAAAGAAAGCAGAAACTAAATGCAAGTGAATAGAACTAAGTAATGAACTTAGAGCAATGACTAAGTAGGAACTAAGAAAGAATGATAACTAAAGCAAGAACAAAGCAAAATGATCTTAAAAGCAATTGATTCAAAGCAAGACTCAAGGTTCTAAGGAATTGTGGGATAGTGGTTTTCAGGAGTGAAAATGGGGATTTCTAACAAAGGCAAGCATCAAGTATTCATAAGCAAGCAATTCTCAATGTTGTACTCCTACACAAGGTATCTAAAAGGAACCAACTTGACGTCAATAAGCAGTTCATATTCAACAAGATTGAAGTGTCAAACCCACTTGTGATGGCGTATTCTTCAACCATGAGCATAAAGATCAGAACCATTCTAGCCTAAGAGATGTACTAATCAAGCAATCATTCTCTCACCCAAGCTAGAATTCAGATCAACTTATCAATCTTGTGAACCAATAAGGATCTAATTAGCTAAACACCAATCAAGAATATGGACTTAAGCACATATCTGCAACATCCTAACAATGCTAAGCAATGAGCAGGAATGAAACAAAAGCAAGATCTTTTAATGCATACTATCTAACCATCAAGCAAGAATCTCAAAACCAGCACTATCTAGCCCAAAGCAAATCATGTAGAAATGGTGAACTATCACTTTGGTGTCACTGAACAAAAAAAACATAGACCAAGCTAAACTATCAAGCCAAATAAGCAAACCATGCTTAGAGATGAGATAACAAGCAATTTAGTGAACCATATGCATTAATCAATACCATATTCAATCATAAGGAGCAAGCTTTATGAACAATAATCACTTTGCAAAAGAAGGAGACAGCAGAGAACAATTAAATAAGCCTAATGACCCCTTAATCACATCTTAATCACCATTTTCCCTACTCAGAACCCTAAATCTAAAGTAGACTACTCACTAATCATGTTTAATCCTATCTGTTTAGAGTTAAACATAACTAGAAAATGCAAAGGATAAATATAAACTACCAAGGTGCTAGAATAAAGATCAAGAGACAATATTAAACAACAAAAACGCAAACTTTATTAAAGATAAAGATTCTAAGACAAATCGCCCTTTAAGGTTTAGAGAAGAGAGATACTTTCATGAAAGACTCAACTTGGATAAAGATAATGTTTTGCGGCTTTCTTTTTATAGTAGGGAACCAAAAAACGCATAAAAAACCTAAAAATAAGATAAGGTCAACAAAAGTTAAATGGTCAATGCGCGGATGAGTTGCATCGAGGTGGTACGGATGGTGTTCTGCTCGATATGCGACCTCGATATGGCTCGTGCAGCGCGCATCGGCTTCCTTGCTTGATGCTGGACCTCGATGCAGACGAACGGCTTAGACTCCTCGTGCTGATCCTCTTTCTCACGTCCTGCTGCTTACATCGAGCATACTCCATGGGTGTTGTGCTCGATATGGACCAGACTTTGCAAAAGCTCCATTTCTGACATCTTCTTCGATCATGAGCTGCTTTCATCTCCTTCCCAACTCCAAGAATCTCCAAATTCACCTGAAAACCACCACAAACATGCATATGTATGCAAATATATACAATCCTAAGCTAAATGCATACCATGTTGATTCTAAGTGCAAATGATAGTAAAAATTTTAAGCTATAATGCAAAAACAAAGGAAAAGATGCATGAAATGCAGCCTAAAATGCTCTCAAATAGCAAGTTATCAACACCCACACACTTATCTTTTGCTTGCCCTCAAGCAAACAAACATTTAACATGGTGATGAGGTTTTAAATGGGAACTCATATCTCTAAAAATGCTTACAATAAATAAAAATGAAGTGCATGTTCTTAATTCTAAAGTGCATTTGATGGAAGAATACTTTAAACACTTAGCCACTTTCATTACAAAGCAAGAATAATCACAAAGCTATCAACCTACACATTCTCATCAAATCAAACAACCTTTTTAACATTTAATTAAGCTCAAACCGTGAATCATGCTTATGCAAATGCAAATGTGTCATTTGGCTAAGGGAATTTAAATGATTCCACTTCACAAATGGTTTTGGTGTTTAAAGGGTTCTCTCAAGGAAAAGCATGGTTGTGATTTGGCAAAATGCTAAGGGTCAAAGAACAACTTACACATAGAAAGGAAGACTCCCATCTACCCAAGATCTATAAGATGTGTTCCTAACTCTAGCCTATCAGTGTAAACAAACCCATGCTACCCTTTTTAAGAATTTAAGCCCCTTTTAAAGAACCAAAAACTCTTCTCTTTCAAGCGCTTTGGAGGACACTTTCTTTTGAACTTCAAGTGGTGGCGGTTTGCTTCTTTTGAGTTTGGCTCCTTTATTTGGTGATGATGTTGCTTGATTCGCCTTTGGCTTTCTGATTTACTTGTTTTGCGCACTTCTTGCATCTTCTTTTCTTCTTTTTGAACATGAGCTTTCTTGTAGACACCAGCTGGCAAGGAGAAGCTCTCTTGTAGACACCAGCTTGCATCTTGAGCTTGGTATTAGGTTAGGAGTTTGGGAAAGGGTAGTATATGTGGTTTGAGTTGTAATGTTTATATCCTTTAAAAGAAGAAGAAGAAGTATGGGGATGGGAGTATGGGGAAACAAGATAAGTTTGTGGTTAAGTATAAGGAATAAAAGCTCTGAGTGTTAAAGAAAAAGAAGGTGCCAACAACAAAGCTTACAAGGTCATCCAAAAAGAGAATTCAAACCAAGCAATCCACCAAATGTGATGAAAACGGCGCCAGAAACAACAAAGAAGAGCAAGTTACAAAAAGAAGTCAACCACACAAGCAAAGAGGAAGTTTCTCCACACATCAAGAAGAAGAAGATGGAAAGAGCATTGGGAAAGGGTAGATCTAAGGGTTTCACTTGGGGTTTAAAAGTCATTAGGTCCATCTTTGGATAAAAAGGGTAGAAGAGAGCTTTTACTTGCATGCATAAGTGTGCTTTTACCTTTAGCATTTTGCCTAAGATAGAATCATTTCATTGAGTGATCTCTTATATCTTTGAACCCTTATCTTAATGAGATCATTTTCATCTCATGACCATGTCCCTTTAACCAAATGTGTTCTCTTGATTTGCCAAACTTGATCTATTGGTTACTATTAATGAATGTAACAGAGTTGGTTGATTTGAATGTTTGTGTAGGCTAACCTATAGCTCATTGTTTATTATGATAGTTATGGCTAAAGCTTTTGAAGTAGAACAATCTCTATGCATCTTAGAACCTATAACTTGGGCATTGAATCAGTTTTTCCATTGACATCTTTAGTTTTGAGCTCCCACCTTCAAACCTCATTCTCTCATTTGTTCTTATTAGCTTGAGGACAAGCAAAAGGCAGGTGTGGGGGTGTTGATATACTCATTATTAACATCATATTAGCATACATTTTGCATTTTTTATAGTTTTCAAGCATGCATTTCTACATGTTCTTGTCCCAATTGCACCCACTGAGCATTTAGAGTATATTTAGCAGTTGCATTGCATAGTAGGTGCATTCCTAGCACTTGGCACGTGCATTTTGGGAGTTTGGGGACCAAAGGAAGAGCTGGGAATCAAAAGGTGAAGGAACCAAGGCAAGAAGGCTTCATACCGAGCAGGATACCGACTTGGCAAATCGATACAAAATGTGCAGAACATCGTATCGATACGTCGATACATGCTGAGGAGTTATATCGATTAGCACATCGAGGTCCCGGATTCGATACAAGGAGACAGGACAGCAGAAGAGTATCGAGCTACTCTGGTCGATACACCACCTTCGAGGCTCTTGTACCGATCAGCATATCGACATAGGATCATCTCGATACATAAGCCAAGAAGTGTATCGATCACTGTATCGATATTGGAGCTCGATGAGCCTTAACTAAAGGGCGATTGTATCGAGTAGTATACCGAGGAGATCACCCGAGATGCCTTAGCTAAGGGAGACTGTATCGATGAGAGTATCGACTATAGTTGGTCGATACACTCTCCTACCAACCAATATCGACCAGAGTATCGATATAACAAGTCGATATCAGGCGTCCGAACCAGTTGCTTTCCTGTTTATTTCCGGTTTACTAAGGGTTTTTCCTGAAAGCTATATATAGGCTGCGACCTAAAAACATAAGGGGATCATCTTATCATCTTTTACCCTCTGGATAATAGTTTTCTCTTTGTATTTCCCTTAGTTTTTTCTTGTAATCTCTTGCTGAATCCTGTTCTTTCAATCAAAAGTTGGTGTTTATCTACTCTCTTATCATGATTTGTTATTCCCTCTTGCCTTGAGCTGTGATTATAATCATGATTACTGAGTAGTTTGCTTAGGGTTTGAGAAGGGATAGAGATAGGGAGATTCAAGGTTAGATTAGTGATTGCTTAGTGCTTAATATGATTGCTCCTTCTTTTTGATTGTGTTTAATGCTAGATTAGCCCTTGATAAGTTGGTCTAGATCCTAGAGTTATCTTATGCCTGCCAAGTGTTTGATGAATTGCTTGATTGAGTCAAGTAAGAGATTTGCTTATCTTAGCTTAAGGAATTAGCTGTCTAAGGAGTAGATTGGCAATATAGAATTGGATTAGTTGCTTATAATGCTTGCTGATCATATGTTTGAGTAAAGAAATTTGTCTTGAGTATGTGCTTAGCAAATTAGCTAGTGTCAAGGAATTGAGATAGTTATAGATGTTTATTCTATGCCTAGGAATAGCTTGTTGTGGGTTTTTAAGCATCACTAGTTAAGCCAAGAATCTCCCTTGATCGATTACCCTATCTCAAACCTACTAGTTCTTGATTGTTTGAATTCGAACTTGCCTTAGTTTCTCTGTTTACTTTACTTGCTCTTGCTTATTTGAAATTTTTTTAGTCATTAGATTCATAGTTTCAATCACCCATTTATGCTTGCTTGAATTAGATGATCTACTGCATTCTTAATGTCTTACCTTTCCATTATGGATTGATACTTACATACTACAATGATATGAGTACATGTGAGATTTGAAGTAGAGTAAACTCCTACGTCAATCAAATCCAAAGATTTCTTCAAGCTGAGTGAACCCCATGGTGTACCATGTTTTTTTGGCTTTGAAATTGATGAATCCATTGCCAAAGTCTTCTTCTCCTTCATCATAGTCTTCATCAAACTTGTAGAAGTAGACTTCGAAGCTTGCAAGGAACTCACAAGAAAGTTGTTTGTAAGTTGGATAGCCAAGACTAGCAAATTTATCCAGTCCGATGTTTCTCAACAGTTCATCCACCTCAGTCTTGATTCCCAGCTCTCCCAACAGACCAGGATCAGCATATCTTGTAGGAGTGAAGTCCACTCTCCTCATCGCTCTCAAGTAGTCCTTGAGCTTTGGTGCTGCATCATGGACTTGTTCTTCTTTAACTGCTGGCTTTTTTCCCTCTGCTCTGTTTCTTGCAGCAGCATTTGATTCAGAAATCTCCTCATCTACTCTAGTGTTCGACATAGTACCTGAAAATGCAATGCTTGAAGCAAAAATTAGTATATTATCCTTTGAGAGCATTGTGCAGAAAATTGTTTTTCAAACATCAAGCAAGCACGAGAAAATTCTGTAAAAATTCACACTGATTACCAACAAACAGAGTCGAACTTAGCAAAAAAATTCAGCTCAATAGGATAGACACAATGAAAACAAAAATTCCCACAGCGATTAGAGCAATTTCAAGCATATGCAGCTATAACAAAAACATCATTCCCTCTCCACCAAACTATGAAATGCATCAGATTCACCATTACTAATCTAATAAGAAGCATTTCAATGTTTAGTATGCTGGAAAAGCAATAGCATGCCTAGATTTGGCCAGAATCTAAACATAATGTCAAACTAAGCACAAAACAGCATTTTATAGTCATTTTAACCATAAAGTTTGAAAGAAAAGCAATAATGGTGATATGCAGATCAAAACCATAAACAACATTGTGCAAAACAACCTCAACAATCATTCTAAAGTATCCTACTGCATTTTGAAAAGATTAAACTCAAGAAACAAGGAATCTAAAAAAGTTTACCTTAATCTTTGAACTAAGAGATGAAGTACTAAAACAGAGAATGCAAGAGAGAAAGAGAGATGTTTGACAATGGTGTTTAGCTCGATATGGATGTGTTGAGAGAGATAAAAATGCTAGTTTTAAGGCAAGAAGATAAGGGAAATCTCATTTGAAATAAATCAAAAATGCAAGAAAATCTAATTTAAAATTGAAAAATGAATGTGAGGGGGAAAGAAAAGATTCTTTTATCAGCCATCAAGGTCCACAAAAAGGTTTTACTTAATTTACCCATGTAAAAATTTCAAATTTTTTTTACACAGATCATATCGAGCAAAACACTCGAAGTGGTACCTCGATGTGTATCATATCGGGACGTCGGGTCCTGTGGCTCGCGATCATGCTCCTCTGGCTCGTGGGATCAGTGTTCTGGTCAGCTTCTCCTTCAGGGCACCTTGCACAGTCTTAGCAAATGTTCTGTTCGATGTTGTTGCTCGGTTTAGAGAGACACTTCGGCTTGCATGATCCTTCCTGTGGGCAGTGCATGGCATCATCTAGATGCTTGTTCTAGGCTTGGCCATTCTGTATCGAGCTAACATATTAGTGTTTTGCTCGATGCTACACCTCGATGTGGAACGTCTCGATCTTGGTTGCAATGCTCGTTGGTGGTTGTCGTATCGGACATCATCTTGTGCTCAAGTCAGCTGATAGCGTCCATATTGTGCAAAACCTTGGATGTTCTGCTCGATGCTACTCCTCGGTGTGACTTCATCGAGCATGTTCATCGATGTACGGGCTGTGGCTCCATGATGTATGGACTGGGGATTATATCGAGCAAGAGTTCGTGAGGTTCTGCTTGATGCTACACCTCGATGTGATCTCCACCGTACATTTTGGTCGCTGTACGGTCCATTCTCCTTGGTGTACGGACTTGGGCTTCAGGAGCCATCACATCCAGCAAGGCTTTTGGTGTTTTGCTCGATGCTACACCTCAGTGTGATCTCCATCGTGCAACCTGCTCGGTGTACAGACTGCTCCTTCCCCGAGATAAGCTGTATCGAGCAGCAATGGCAAATGTTCTGCTCGATATGGTACCTCGATATGAAAACAGAGTTTTCTTTCCTTAGCCTTTAAACCATCCTACACAGCCATGGACCTGTTCTTTGACTTCTGAAACACTAAATAATGACATTAGTAATAAAAGAAAGCATATATTTACAAGGTTAGTCATGGGATTACCTCCCAAGTGTGCTTGTTTTAAGTCACTAAGATTGACTTTGATGGTTTGAGGACTAGTGAGAAGAGGTTGATGGAGCTGGTGCTCCTTCCTCTTTCTTCTTATAAATCCAAGTGCCCACTGACATCAGTTTCTTCTTGTCACGAGCTGTCTTCCTGTTTCTCCTCTTCTTGACACTTGGTGTGATCAAAGGCTTAACTTCTTTGGTGATTAAGCCTTCATCCTCTTTCAAACCATCTTCAAGTTTCAACTCAGTGTCAAGCTTCTGCTCTAGCTCATCAGGGAGACTGTCTCTCATCAGAATGTTCATTGTGAAGCTCATAGTATGCTCCACACTATCTGGAAGTTGCTGTTGCTCACTCTCTTTTTCAACAATAGTTCCACAAAAAGCTATGGAAGCAGAGACAATCTTGTAGACTTTGAACTCATCAACATTCTTCAAAATCATAGAGCATCTCTTCAAGTCTACATGAGCTCCTGCTGTTGCCAAAAATGGTGTTCGTAGGAGAAGTGACACCTCTATTGAATATGTCTTCTCCATAACCACAAAATCTTTTGGCACCAAGCAATTCCCAATCTTCAAAGGGAAATCCTTCACCATGCCCAAGGGTCTTGTTGAGGTGTTATCCACAAAAGTTATAGAGGCTTTGCAGGGCTTCAACTCCTTGATTCCTAACGTCTGGCTTAAGTGGAGAAACATGACATTTACAGTTGAACCTGAATCACACAAAGCTCCCACACTGTTTAGCATCTCAAGCTCCTTGTTTGGGAAGCTTTGTCAATGTCTTCAGATCCTTGTTTCTCTTTAGATTAGCCCCCACATTCTCTAGAATTGGCTCCACTACTTCCAGCTTGTCAAAGACTTCTTTAAGGAACCTGATTTGATCCTTCACTTCAAGCAAAGTGGTGCCATGAGGAAGCTTTATTCCAGCGTCTTGTATGTCCTTCCTGAACTTCGAATACACTGCCATCTGCGCCTTTGTAAAGTGCATTGTGGTGTAAAGGATTGGTGGTTTATAAGCTTGAACTTCAGGAGCTTTATCCTTCTCATTTTTGCTTGAAGAGCAACTTACACATACAAAGGAAGACTCCCATCTACCCAAGATCTATAAGATGTGTTCCTAACTCTAGCCTATCAGTGTAAACAAACCCATGCTACCCTTTTTAAGAATTTAAGACCCTTTTAAAGAACCAAAAACTCTTCTCTTGATTATTAATGGTGACATTGATGAAATTCCCCCCCACACTCAGTCTTTAACATGTCCACATGTAACAGCATCTCTTGAAGCATAATGCTAAGGTCTTCCAATGAAGCATCTTCATCATCAAATTCTTCATCCTCTTCAGCAAGCAAGTGGAAGAATTCTGTAAGATTGGCTTCACTCTTTCCTGGTAACTGATATCTCATACATTTGCATCATTTAGGCTTGCATTTAGTGCATGTTTTGGTTCTCTTTTGCATGTTTTCCTTATCTTTAGTCCCATTTTCTTCTCCTTTTAGACTTAGGTTGCATTTAGGATGTAATTTGCATTTTCTTTGCATCAATGATGTTTTTAGGTGCTTATGGAGCTGAGTGGACCAAGGAGTAAGTGTGGGAGTGGATCAGGATGCTAGCCAAGCCAAGAGGAAGCAAGAGGAGCCAAGGAAGATGTTTCTGGAGTCCCACCGGTCAATCTATCGATCAAGTCAAGACTGATAGGGAGCTATCGATCAGACCATCGGTCAAGGAGTGACCGATGGGAATGCAACAGACGTATCGGTCACCCTATCGATCGGACGATGACCGATAAAAACAAATCGGTCGTATTTCGGTTAGACCATCGATCACTTTCAAGACCGATAACATGCTATCGATCACACCATCGATCACTTATGATCACTATTTACAATTTTGCCATTGTCAATAAATAAACTGAAGACCACTTATTTACAAATTTGCCATTTTCTCCTAAAATCCTATAAATACGAAAATCCCTAATTTTTGGGAACATCTCTTTAACCAACAGTTCTTTCCTCTTATTTTTTTGATTTTGATCTTGTAGTTTGAATCTTTGGTTTATTTCAATATAAGAGTTCCCTAGCACCAATTATCTCATCTCAAATCCCATATTTTCTCTGTTTTTTAGTTGAATTCAAAATTGCTATGTTTTTACCTTTGTTCTAGTTGTATTGCTTGCTGTTCACTCTTTGTTTGGTGTTTGTTTCATTTCTGTTTGATCCTTTAGTTTGTTAGACATTCTAAACTATCTATATCTGCTTGAATTAAGAGCTCTATTACATTCCTGCTGTTTGAATCTCCCCCTTTTGGATTGATAAAACACTTACTACAATGATTAGTACAAAGGGTGATTGACCAAGAGAGTCAAAACTCTTGTATCAATTTGGCGCCGTTGCCATTAGGGGAAAACATTGTCCAGTAGGATTTGTAGAGATCTTGAGATCCAGCTTTGTTATTTTCGTTTTTGTTTATTGATTTTTCTTTTGGTCTAGAATTTCTTTTGTAGGTACCTCAACACTTGCTCCTAAGTGTCTACAACTACTACCGAAGTTCAAGGTCAAGGATTTTGGGTTTGCAGAACCAGAAGTCAGCTGTTGAAGCATGGAAGAACATCAGTATGCTCTTGGTTATGGTCTGCAAGGTCCACAAGGTCTTCAAGGAATTCAAGGCTTACAAGGACAGCAAGGTCCACAAGGTTTACAAGGAACTTTGGTTCAAAGACCATTGAGACCTATTGGTGCTGCTGATATACCTTCAAGTTATACTTCAAGACAAGGTATTCTTCCACCTATGGAGGCTCATCACTATGAGATCAAAAGCAGCATGATCACTATGGTTCAAGAGAGAAAATTCTTTGGACTGCCCAACCATGATCATCTTGAGCACTTGGATTATTTTGACAGGATATGTGCTTTGACAAAGCTTAGTGGAGTTTCAGATGATGGTTTGAAGCTCAGATTATTTCCATTCTCTCTTGGTGATAGAGCTAAATTATGGAAGAAGTCTTTAGCACAAGGAAGCATCACTTCTTAGGATCAATGCATAGGTTATTTCTTAACCAAGTTCTTCTCTCCCTCAAGATCTGCACATTTCAGGAATGAGATCACAAACTTCAAACAATGGTCTAATGAAAGCTTTGGGACACTTAGGAAAGGTTCAGAAGCTTCACTCACCAATGTCCTCACCATGGCTTCACCAAAGAAATGCTGCTATCCACACTATAAAGAGGCGTTCTCCCAACTATAAGAGTCCTTCTATATACAGCAAGCAATGGTTACTTTCTTGGTAAAGATGTTGATGAAGGATGGCTTCTAGTGGAGAACATGGCACTCAGCAATTGGGACTATGTGGATGACAAGGAGCAACATTCCAAAGCCACTGAAGAGAAGCTAGAGACAACATTGTATGAGATGAAAGCCTTGCAGAAGAAAGTTGTCTTGCTGCTCAATGAGACCACCAAACCTCTTCCTAGTGTTGCTTTACCAAACCACTACAAAGAGCATCAAATCAAAGCTGCTCAACTCCAAGAGGCGCCAACAATGCAACAGGACCATGATGCTTATCCACAACAGTTGAGCACTATTACTTAGAACCTTGAGTCTTGCTTTCCTTTAATTGTCTTAAATCCGTTTTGCTTAGATTCTTCTGCTTGCTTAATTTCAGTCTTCATCTTGCTTAGTTTCATTCCTGTTAGTTCTTTCTTTAGATTCATCTTGCTTAGTCTTTGTTTACTTGCATTTCAGTTCTGTTTTCTCTTAATTGCATTGCTAGGTTGTTAGTGTTACTCTTGCACAATCAAAACCCCATATTTCTTAGCTTATAGCATTGTTTGTATATCACATCCGCATGTGTGTTTGACACTTGATCTCTATACTACAAATGATTAGAGAGTTGGAATTATCTTGCTTACAAGGGCCTAAAAAACCCGTGTTTCATATGACCAAGATACAAGGAGTCTCTGAAGATGCTTTTTAGCTGCGCCTGTTTCCTTTCAGCCTTGGAGATAAGGCATACCAATGGGAGAAAACACTTCCTCAAGGTTCAATCTCCACTTGGGATGAGTGAAAGACTACATTTCTCAACAAGTTATTCTGTTCTACAAGAACAGCAAAACTCAGGAACAAAATCAGTGCCTTCACACAACATGGGAATGAAATATTTTTTGAAGCATGGGAGAGATTCAAATCCTACATGTTGCAATGTTCTCATCATAGGCTCAACAACGAAAGCTTGCTGTCTACATCATACCGTGGAGTTACTCTAAAATACAGAATGCTTCTACACACTGCTTCTAATGCTAACTTCATGGGCAACACAGTGGTGAAGGCCTTGCTTTAGTGGAAAACTTGGCCCTCTCAGATGGGAATTATGGTGATGAATATGATAGAACAACAAAGGTTATTGAAAGCACTGAAACTGAGAGTACTACTAAGAAGGATATCAAAGCTTTGAATGACAAGATTGATAAGCATCTATGTGTGTCTATGAAGAATGTGCGCTTCGTTGGTGAAGCTGATGCTGCACAAGAAGAGGATGGGACAGTTTTAGAGGAAGAAGTCTTCTACATGAATCAACAGGACTTTGGAGGTTTCAATAACAACTGCAACTATCCTAATCTCTCATACAGTAGCACAAACGTGGCTAACCACCAGGATCACAGTTATCCTCCAAAAGCTCTTCAACAAGCTGCTCAGCCTCAGTTCCAAAACCGTTCATTTGTTCCATACTCTCAAGGCTATGCACCAAGGAACAACTTTCAAGGAAATGGTTTTCAACCAAGACCTTTGCCACCAGGTTTTGTCAACCAACAACAGCAACAAGGAGGTTCACAAGAGGCTGACTTGAAGCAGATGATGCAACATGTTATAAATGGTCAAGCCTCTCTTATAATTGAGATGCACAAGCGCTTTGCTGAAGTGCATAACAAGATAGAAGTCAATGTTATTGACATTCACTCTAAGCTAGAGGCTCTTACAAATCGTGTGAAGACCATTGAGAACAGAGGAGCTTCTTTTTCAAAGCTTCAAAACCAGCTACCAGGAAAGAATGCAGCAAATCCAAAGGAGTTGTCCTTTTACTTGCTGAAGGTGAAGAAGACATGAGTGATGATGAAGATGCATCATTGGAGGATCTTGGTATTATGCTTCAAGAGCTCTTACTCCATAGGGACATGGGGGATTCTAGGCGTGGGGGAGATGTTTAAACATTGCCATTGATGACCAAGAAGCTGTAGACATTATAGAGCAGTACCTTCAAGGTTTGGACAAAGAAGAAGAGCATGCCTTAGAGAAGGAAAGAGCAGATAAATAAGCAGCTGAGAAAGACTTTGATACAAACTTAGGAGATGAAGCTGACGTTCCTACCATGAGACAAGCTCCAAGAACAAGATCAGGAACTAAAGACTTAGCTGATAGCTTCAACCAAACAGTAGAGATGCTGATCACTTCCCAACACTTAGAAGATGTCACTACTCAACTTAGTCAACTGAGCATCGCCAAAGAAGCAGCTATGGTGAAGGCAGGTCTAAACGAGGAAGGCATTCCCAACAAGCAAGAAGACTCCTTAAACCAGGAAGGTATTCCCAACGAGCAAGAAGACTCCCGAAACAAGGAAGGCCTTCCCAAAGAACGAGAACACGGATGGCCAATGATTCATGCACGCAAGGAGGTTTCCTTATTCACCATCGCACTACTTGAGTAAAACGCAGCACTTAGGCTTGAGCTAAACCAAGGTATGATCCGAATCCTTAATTTCCATATGGTTTAGTTCTACGAATCAAACCTTTTCTGTTTTGTTTCTTGGTTTAAGTTTTATTTCATTTAAACTTTAGTTTAAGGCATGTTGGCCACATTTTATTTACATTTTTGTTTTAAGGCATTGTTAGCCAAGTAGTTTAACCTAAGGTTTTTGTAATATGTTTCAAGTCCCCTAGAAGGGCAAAGCTGTTCAGACTGTTTATAAAGTCCCCTCACAGCCGTGTATCATTTACCTCATATCAATAAAGAAACGAACTTCTTGGCTAAGTACTAATCCATTGTTCTCTAAAGCTTTGTGTGATTCATTGCTTGAAGAGTTCTTTGTCTTATCAAGGTTTATCACCATAAAGGCTTGTGGCGAAAATCGATCCATCATTCTATTCATCTCACAACTTAGATCTTGCAAATAGAGTTGTACGGCTCTTTGTTTGATCTCCATCTCGATCCACTTCCTTCCATAGCCCATCCATTGATTGCAAGCCGAAAGTGTTGAACAACCAGCGGCCCAATCCCATCACCATACACGGTTACTAGCTTGTAGGCGTGTGTCATCTGGTATCAGAGCCGAAAGGCTCCCTAAACAGGTGTACTCTATCCCTTTGCATCTTTTCCTTCCTAGTTCTCGTTGATTCATTAGATTATTCATTCACCTTTCAAAAAAAAAAAAAAGTTTCATTGATTATTGCCTTGATTCGTTTTCATAAACATAAAACCCCAAAAGAAGTTTTTCATTATTGCATATTGATGTTTGATTCATTTTTACAAAAAAAAATAATAAAAAAAAAAATTATTCAGCTCTTAAAGTTGCATATTCGGCTTTAAAGAGTTCTTTCCATATTGGTCATATTGCGAGTTAGTTCTTACTTGTTTTGGATTAACTGCATATTGTCATATATTACCTACTGTGAGGCTTCCCTTGCTAGTGATTAGGACGGTTCTTAGTATTGAGCATTATGACTATAGTTCATAAACTATTGTTATACTTGGCTTATAATAGAACCCACTAAACACTTGATCTTTGAAACTTTGTAGGTACTACGATGGGAGAAGCAGATCAAGCTGATGTTATGAGACAGATGCTTGAGTTCATTCAAGGCATCAGTGCTAGGATGAATCAGCTGGAGCAGCGACTACCACCACCACCTCCCGCCGGAGCCCCTAATGGTCCTAGAAACCGCGAGAGGACTCCCGTACCGCAAGGAGAAAGTGAAACTGACGACGACATGCCAAGTTTGGATGAAGATGATCTAGACCCGAGGCAAAGGAGGCACCGTGACCGCCATAGGGGAGGAAGAGACCGAGGAGACGATCAGCCGTGGCTAGGAGGGAAGGATATCAAGCTTTCCGCTCCCACCTTCGCGGGACGAGTCAACCCCGAGGCATATGTGGACTGGGAGAGAAGAATGGAGTATATCTTTGACTACTACCAGTACAATGATGCCAAGAAGGTCTCCCTAGCTGCTGCACAGCTCACCGAGAATGCTCTTTCCTGGTGGGACAGAGAAGTTTCGGAGAGGAGGAGGCATAGACATGACCAAATCACCACTTGGACGGAAATGAGATATTACTTAAGGAAGAGATATGTTCCTTCGTACTATCACCGTGAGCTACAGAAGAAGTTCAGAAAGCTTACACAAGGCACTAGGTCAGTTGAGGAGTATTTTGAGGAGTTCGAGCTACTCAAGAATCGCTTGGAGACCAATGAGACGGAGGAAACACTTATGGCCCAATTCACTGATGGGTTACACGATCGGATAACAAGAAAGGTGGAGAGGACTACTTACCGAGACCTTGATGAGCTCCTACACTTGGCTGTACAAGCTGAGCAACACGTGAAGAGGAAGTCAGCCTCTACAGCTAGAGCTAAGCCCACTTGGAGTTCACAGCCGAGAGCCATTGATAAAGGCAAAGCACCAAAAGCAGCTTCAAGTACAAGAAACCGGTGGTAGAGACATCTAAAGCAGCTACTGGCGAGTCAAGCAAGCCTCAAAACCCGCAAGCTAGAGATGTTACATGCTTCAAATGCCAAGGGAGAGGCCACTATGCACGAGAATGCCCCAACCAGCGAGTAATGCTACTCAAGGAGGATGGCGAGTATGAATCGCAGGATGAGGCTGAGGTTACACTTGCTGAAACAGAAGAAGAAGTGACTGAATATCCTGACGAGGGAGAGATACTAGTTACTAGGAGAGTACTCAGCACCTTGTTTGATACAGAAACGCTTCAAAGGGAGAACATCTTCCATACACGCTGCACCATGAATGCAAAGGTATGTAGTTTGATCATCGATGGTGGCTCTTGTACTAACGTTGCAAGCAAGTATCTTGTAGATAAACTAGGTCTCAAGAAAACCAAGCACCCCCGGCCCTATAGACTCAAATGGCTGAACGACGAGACAGATCTGAAGATAGGGGAACAAGTACTTGTACCTTTCGACATTGGCACTTATGAAGATCAGGTTCTATGCGATGTTGTTCCTATGCAAGCTGACCACATTTTACTTGGCAGGCCGTGGCAGTTTGATAAGGAGACACTACACAACGGCAGAACCAACTTATACAGCTTCTCTCACAACAAGAAGAAGCACAGCCTTGCTCCGCTTACCCCTCAAGAAGTCTTTACCCTCCAAAAGGCTATGGACAAAGGAACTAAGGTAAGTAAGACTAGCCTCTACGTTACTCCTAGTAATGTTTTAAAGGCTTTAGAATCCAAAACGCAGGTACTACTCATGATCTTTAGAGAAGGGTTGTTTTCAGGTCAAGAGGAGAATGCTTTACCCGCCGAGATGAATAAGCTTTTGGAAAAGTTCAAAGATGTCTTCCCTGATGAGATATCCGCCGGATTACCACCCATCCGAGGCATTGAGCACCAGATAGACCTTATACCCGGAGCACCTTTACCCAACCGGCCAGCTTATAGAGTTAACCCAGAGGAAGCAAAGGAGCTAGAAGCATAAGTTCAAGACCTTATGTCTAAAGGTTACGTCCGAGAGAGCTTGAGTCCTTGCACTGTACAGGTTTTGTTAGTGCCAAAGAAGGACGGATCATGGAGAATGTGTGTAGACTGTCGAGCTATAAACAACATCACCATCAAGTATAGGCACCCCATTCCCCGGCTAGACGATATGTTAGATGAGTTGAGTAAAGCTACAATCTTTTCAAAGGTTGATCTCAAGAGTGGCTACCACCAAGTCAGAATGAAAGAGGGCGACGAGTGGTAAACAGCCTTCAAGACCAAGAGAGGGCTATACGAGTGGTTAGTAATGCCCTTCGGTCTCACCAATGTACCGAGTACATTCATGAGGCTTATGAATCATGTACTACGAGCATACATCTGTAAGTTAGTAGTTGTGTATTTTGATGACATTCTGATCTATAGCTCAAGCTTAGACGATCATCTTAAACACATTGAGCAAGTGCTAGAAACATTAAGGTTAGAGGGCTTATATGCAAACTTAAAGAAATGTACTTTTTGCACTGATCAGTTAGTGTTTTTAGGCTTTGTAGTAAGTTCACAGGGGCTTAAAGTGGATGAGGAGAAGATTAAGGCGATTCAGGAATGGCCAACCCCCTCCACCATCGGTCATGTCAGGAGCTTCCACGGTTTAGCCAGCTTCTATAGGAGATTCGTGAAGGATTTCAGCACCATTGCCGCCCCCTTAACCTCAGTGATCAAGAAGAATGTAGCATTCTCATGGGGAGAAGCGCAGGAGCTAGCGTTTCAAAGGCTTAAGGACCTTACACATGCGCCTGTTTTGGCATTACCTAACTTTAACCAAATGTTTGAAGTTGAATGTGATGCCTCAGGTATAGGAATTGGAGCTGTTCTTACTCAAGGAGGGAGACCCGTGGCTTTCTTCAGTGAAAAACTCAATGGAGCCACCCTTAACTACCCTACCTATGACAAAGAACTATATGCTTAAGTAAGGTCTCTTGAAACTTGGCAGCATTAACTTTTATCTAAAGAGTTTGTTATTCATACAGATCATGAGACCCTCAAGTACTTGAGAGGACAAACTACTTTGAAAAAGAGGCATGCTAGATGGCTTGAGTTCGTAGAGACATTTCCCTATGTAATCAAATACAAGAAGGGAAAGGAGAATGTTGTAGCAGATGCTTTATCAAGGAGACATGCCCTCATCTCAACAATGGAGGCTAAGATCATGGGATTTGAGCATCTTAAGCAACTCTATGGAGAGGATCCTGACTTCAAAGAGCTTTATAATCAATGTAGCCGAGGAGTTTTTAATTCTTTTTACAGGCATGATGACTTTCTATTCAAGGACCGCCGGCTATGCTTACCTCAAAGCTCAGTTAGAGAACTCATCATAAGGGAGGCACACGGTGGAGGCCTCATGGGACATTTTGGGATGGACAAAATGCTTAGCATCGTCAAGGAGCATTTCTTTTGGCCTCATCTTAGACGTGACGTTGAGAGGTTCTGCTCCAAGTGCATCACTTGCTTGAAAGCAAAATCCAGGTTGCATCCCCACGGCTTATACATTCCTTTACCTATACCTGACCTACCATGGGTAGATATTTCTATGGATTTTGTTTTAGGCTTACCGAAGATCAGAAAAAAGGATTCAATCTTTGTAGTGGTGGACTGTTTCTCTAAAATGGCGCATTTCATTCCATGTGCCAAGACTAATGATGCTACTCAGATTTCTGATTTGTTCTTTAAAGAGGTGGTGAGGATTCATGGATTTTCAAGAACCATTGTTTCTGACCGAGACACAAAGTTCTTGAGCCATTTTTGGAGAACCGTTTGGAGAAAGCTTGGAACTAAGCTTCTATTCTCAACAACTTGCCACCCACAAACCGATGGACAGACTGAAGCAGTCAACCGTACACTCTCCACCCTCTTAAGGGCTACAGTTGGTAAAAATTTAAAGAATTGGTTAGACTGTTTACCTTTCATTGAGTTTGCTTACAATAGAGTACCCCACTCGGCTACTAAGCTTTCACCCTTTGAGATTGTCTATAGTTTTAGACCCATTGCTCCTTTAGATCTTACTCCTTTACCGCCGGTGCAACAAGTGAGTCAAGATGGAGTTAGTAAGGCCGAGCTGATGAAGACTATGTTCAAGAAGGTTAAGGAGAACATAGAGAAAAGAAACGAGCATTACAAGAAGAATGCTGACAAGGGACGCCGAGAAGTTACCTTTGAGCCTGGCGATTGGGTTTGGCTACACATGAGAACCGAGAGGTTTCCAGATCAGAGGAAGTCTAAGTTGTTACGAAGAGGAGATGGCCCGTTCAAAGTCCTCAAGAAGATCAATGACAATGCATATCAGATTGAACTTCCAGGTGAGTTTAACATCTTAAATACCTTCAATGTATCTGACTTGCTACTGTTTGATGTAGGTGAATCCGTTCTGAGGACAGAACCTTTCCAATGGGGGAGAGGATGATACAAACTTAGGAGCTGAAGCTGACGTTCCTACCATGAGACAAGCTCCAAGAACAAGATCAGGAACTAAAGACTTAGCTGATAGCTTCAACCAAGCAGTAGAGACGCTGATCACTTCCCAACACTTAGAAGATGTCACTACTCAACTCAGTCAACTGAGCATCGCCAAAGAAGCAGCTATGGTGAAGGCACGTCTAAACGAGGAAGGCATTCCCAACAAGCAAGAAGACTCCTTAAACCAGGAAGGTATTCCCAACGAGCAAGAAGACTCCCGAAACAAGGAAGGCCTTCCCAAAGAACGAGAACACGAATGGCCAATGATTCATGCACGCAAGGAGGTTTCCTTATTCACCATCGCACTACCTGAGTAAAACGCAGCACTTAGGCTTGAGCTAAACCAAGGTATGATTTGAATCCTTAATTTCCATATGGTTTAGTTCTACTAATCAAACCTTTCCTGTTTTGTTTCTTGGTTTAAGTTTTATTTCATTTAAACTTCAGTTTAAGGCATGTTGGCCACATTTTATTTACATTTTCGTTTTAAGGCATTGTTAGCCAAGTAGTTTAACCTAAGGGTTTTGTAATCTGTTTCAAGTCCCCTAGAAGGGCAAATCTGTTCGGACTGTTTATAAAGTCCCCTCACAGCCGTGTATCATTTACCTCATATCAATAAAGAAACGAACTTCTTGGCTAAGTACCAATCCATTGTTCTCTAAAGCTTTGTGTGATTCATTGCTTAAAGAGTTCTTTGTCTTATCAATGTTTATCACCATAAAGCCTTATGGCGACTATTGATCCATCATTCTATTCATCTCACAACTTAGATCTTGCAAATAGAGTTGTACGGCTCTTTGTTTGATCTCCATCTCGATCCACTTCCTTCCATAGCCCATCCATTAATTGCAAGCCGAAAGAGTTGAACAACCAGCGGCCCAATCCCATCACCATACACGGTTACTAGCTTGTAGGCGTGTGTCAGACTTGGTTTCACCAAACGAAGAAGCCAAAGCAGAGCCTAGTGAACCTGATAAAGAGCTGATAGAAGTCTACTATGCTTTGATGGTTCATGCCAAGGAAAGTCATGAAGACTTCAAAGCATTTCATGACCGCCAAGTAGGGACTTTTACAACCATCAATAACAAAGGAAAAGCTGCTTAGGTTCAAGTATACTCATCACCAGTTCCTTACCCCACGACGCACTTTACAAAGGCTCAAAGAGCAGTCTATCCAAAGTTCAGGAATGATATAGAAGAGGCTGGAATCAAGCTACCTCATTGTACAACACTACTTAAAGTTAGAGATCAAATCAGGTTCCTCAAGGGAATATTTGATAAAGTAGAGGTTGTGGAGCCAATACTTGAGAATGTGAGAGCTAATATGAAGAGGAGTGAGGAGGAGAAATCCTTAACCAAGCTGTCTAATCCTGGAAAATTTCTTGTTACTTGTGAGCTTGGTATGCTAAACAATGTAAAAACATTGTGTGATTCAGGTTCTACAGTAAATGTGATGTCTCTCCACTTGAGCCAGACCTTAGGAATCAAAGAGTTGAAACCTTGCAAGGCATATATCACCTTTGTGGATAACACTTCAAGGCGCCCTCTAGGCATGGTGAAGGGCTTTCCCTTGAAGATTGGTAATTGTCTAATACCAACAGATTTTGTGGTCATATAGAATACATACTCTAGAGAGGTACCATTTCTTTTGGGAACACCTTTCTTGGCTACAGAAGGCACTCAAGTAGACTTCAAGAGATGCTCAGTGGTATTGAAAAATGTTGATGAGTTTAAGGTCTACAAGATAGTGGCTCCTTCCATTGCTTTTTGTGGCACATTTGTGGATGAAGGAAGTGATCAACAAAAACTTCCAGAACGTGTAGAACAGGCTATGAGCTTCACACTGAGCATGATGATGAGAGATCATGATGAGCCAGAGAAGAAGTGTGACACTGAATAAAGCTTGAAGATGGTTTGAAAGAAGAAGAGGTTTTAATCATCAAGGAAGATAAGCCTTTGAGCATCACACAAAGTGTCAAGAAAATGAGAACCAAGAAGTCAGCTCATGATAAGAAGAAGCTGAATTCAGTTGGTACTTGGGTTTACTTGAAGAAGGGAGAAGGAGCTTCTGCTCCATCATCTTTTTCCTACTAAGTCACCAACCACCAAAGTCAAGTTTGGTGACTTAAAACAAGCACACTTGGGAGGTAATCCATGACTATCCTTGTATATATATGCTTTCTTTTATTACTATCCTTCTTTTGTCAATTTAGTGTTTTAGAGGTCAAAGAACAGGTTACAAGCTGTGTAGGTTGTTCAAAAGCCAAGAACAGATCAAGACTCTGTTTTTACATCGGGGTGCCATCTCGGGCAGAACCTCTGTCATTTCTGCCCGATACACTCTATATCAGGGAAGATACAGTCCACACGCCGAGCAAGATGTATGAGAGCGACTGTATCGGGGTAGTTACATCGAGCATAACCTCAGAGGCAAGCCAAAGAGTTATTTATCGCCAGGCATTTCCCCATCTCTCTCGGAGGATATCACCCGTATGACAATGGAGTATACATCGAGGGGTTACATCGAGCACATACACTACTACTCTGCTCGATGTGAAGCATCCGAACTAAGATAAAAGTCTAGCCACCCATGCGGCTGCCCGAGGGAAGATCCGAGCAAATCCAGGTGCCTGTCCAACATCGAGCAACTACATTGAGCAAAACATCATTTGATTTTGCTCGATGCAAGATTTCTCGGAAGAGAAACTGACCAGAACACCAAACCCTTCATGCACATCAGCATGATCGCCGAGACACAGGACTCGACGTCTCCGATACGGCACACATTGGGTGTTTTGCTCGATATGACCCGTGTAAAAAAAAATTCAAATTTTTACATAGGTAAATCGAGGAAAAACCCAATGTGAACCTTGTTGCAGGTAAAAGAGTCTTATTTTCCTCCTCATAGCAATATTAAAATTTTGAAAAGATTCTCTTGTATTATTTTTATGGATTTTCTTGTTTTCTTGTCCACTTAAAATGCATTATATTCTCTTCCCTCCGCCCATCACTTTTCATCGAGCTAAACACTATCTCTTTCTCTGAAAAACACATTTCTTTTCTCTTCTGCATTTTCTCTGATACAAGAGTTTTGACTCTCTTGGTCAATCACCTATTGTATTAGTCATTGTAGCATTGGGTTTTAATGTCAATCCAAATGGGTTTTAGTTGAAAGCAGAAGAGTTGAGAGTAAAAATCCTTAAGTCAAGTAAGCAGAAAAGGGGTTTTTGTTGCCTAAGCAACCAATCTAATATCCTACTATGATCAAGCAGCAAAGAAAGTAAAGACATAAGCAAAATAAGCAAAACTAAGCAAGCAAAACATAGCAAATCCAAAATTCAAATAAGAGAAAAGCAAGTTCCTAGATGTGGTTATTGACTTTGGGGAATTTAGAGACTAACTAAGGCTGTTTCAAACAACATTGATCAAGCAGACAAGCTAGCAATGGTGATTCCTAGACATAGAGTTCACAAACAAGCAAGCTAGATCCAATCTCTTGTAAAATTGCCCTTTGCTAAACATCTTAACAAGAACTAACTCTCATTAGTGCTAAAACATTAAGCAAGCATTAATAAAAAACTATATTTCAGTCAAGATGCTCCTCAAACAGTCAATCTCTTGAGCCAAGGCCAGCAAATCCTCTATTAAACAAGATCAGCATTTCATCAAACACTTGGTGGACATAAGAGAAAGCTAACATCCTAGATGAGTGTGATCAAGACAAATCTAGTTTAAGAACAGATTAATAGGGAGGAACCCATATAATGAAGCACTAAACAAGCCTTAATCAAGTCCTAAATTCCTCTAATCTACCACACCTAGAAACTCTAAGCAAACTACTCACTAATACTCATGTTTAACACCAGATCACAAAGGGAAAGGATGCTAATCATAATTAAAAGAGAGACTAAAGAAAGATTAAAGGTAAATACTCAAATCTATTAAATAAAGCAAAGGTTTTGTCTTACAAACTCAAAGGAAATACTTAAGAATAGTAAATTGACAAGACTTGTCGAAAACCTCGAAAAGAGGCTATTTACAGCCAAAGGAAGTAAGCCCTAGAGTAATGGCAAAAGTGTACATAAAACAGGTTCGGACAGGGTTTACATCGATCAGTTGCAACAGTCAGGGTTGATCGTTGCAAATCGTATCGGTCTGGACAGTGATCGTTGCAGTGACTGAAATTAACTCGGGGCGTTTGTACCGATCACCCCTGATCGATGCATCTGATCGATATGCTCGTATCGGTCACTTCTTGATCGATGCTCCTGACCGAAAATCTTGTATGGATTACCCTCTTGATCGATGTCCTTCGTGCTCTGACTGAAAAGCTCTACAGAGATTATCTGCTTTGATCCCTTTTGCTCCATTTGGTCCAGCTAACCTCCTGGATCATCCTCAAACATCCTCCAAGCTCCTTTTATCTCCATAAGCACCTAAAAACATCCAAAATGCAAGAGAAATGCAAACTATATCCTAAATGCAACCTAAGTCTAAAAGGAGAAGAAAATGGGACAAAAACTAAGGAAAAAATGCAAAAGAGAACCAAAATATATACTAAATGCAGGCCTAAATGGTGTAAATACAAGAGATATCACTCTCCTTGCATCTTCTCAAGTTTTTCAAGGGTTTATGGTACTAAATGCTAGATTTCCTCACTTTAATGTGTATAATCTTTGAAGGCTGGGCTAGGATGTTTAGAATGTTCTGTGAATTTGCCTTGCATGTTTGAGACTGTTATTTGAGTAGCATGGCACCATTGTTACATCTCTTGTTGATTAAAATGTTGGAAAAGGACTTGAATTTTCTTAGTTTTACATATTGTTTAGATTCTGGCCAAATCTAGGCATGCTTTTGTCCATCACATCTGCTATTTAAATGTTTTTAATAGAGTGACAATGATGATTCTGATGCATGTTCATAGTTTAGTGGAGAGAAGATGACTTTTAAGATGCATATGCTTAATTATCGGATAAACTGCTGCTTGATGTTCACTGAATTTTAATTTTCACCATGTTTAGCTTTTTGAGCCGAAATGTTTTTCTAAATTCATCTATGTTTGTTGGCATTCAGTGTCAAGTTTTGTGGAATTTTCCTGCGCATGCTTGATCTTTGGAATTTATTTTTCTGAACTGTGCTCTAAGAGAACAAAACACTAATTCTTGCTACAAGCTTTGTGTTTTCAGGTACAATGTCAAGCAGCAGGGGAGATGAGAATATTTTGGGTTCAAGCAAACATGCAAGAGATAGAGTTGAGGGAAAGAGGCCGGTTGTTGAAGAAGAGACAATCCCCAATGCATCTCCAAAGCTCAAGGACTATCTAAGAGCAATGAGGAAAGTGGAGTTTACTCCTACATGCTATGCTTCACCTGGTCTGTTGGAAGAGCTGAGAATTAAAGCTGAAGTTGATGAGCTGCTGAGCAACATTGGTCTAGACATGTTTACCAGCCTTGGTTATACAACTTACAAGCAGATGTCTTGTGAATTCCCTGCAAGCTTCAAGGTCTACTTCTTTGACTTTGATGAGGAGTATGAGGAAGGAGAAGAGGGGTTTGGCAATTGATTCATTAAGTTCAGAGCTAACAAGGAATGGTACACACTCGGATTCACTGAGCTTAAGGGAATTTTCGGATTTGATGAAACCACAAGAGCTCAAGCCATGAGTTTCAAGACCAATGAACTGAAACAAGTATGGGAGGAGATAGCGAATGGAGCTTACAAAGCAGGGCATCTAAGGAATGCAAGCATTCACCATCCAGCCATCAAATATGTGCACCGCATGATCACAAGCACGCTTTTCTACAAGAAATAACAGAATATGGTGAAAGAAGAAGAGATGGGCTTGTTAGTGAAGGGTTGAAGAATATCTTAATGGAAACAAGGCATGGGAAGATTGCTGGTGAGCGCTTAGGAGTAGGGATCATAACCATCCTGATGAAGCAATTTCTATCAAGCCAGCAGCAGGCTTACAACACCACTAATAAGAAGCATAAACTAGCCATTACACCCATCTTGCTTAGCGCTGGTGTAAAGCTAGGAGAACCGGGTGGGCATGAACTTCATTGATGTCCTGTATCTAGGGAAGATTAGCTATCTCTCAGGAGCCTTGGAGATAGGCTATGCTTATCAGTTTGTGCTGGATGATGAGAAGAAGAAGATTCTACTGCCCAAGCAACGCCTCACAAGCTTCACTTCATATGAGAACATCCGCGTCATGCCAAGTGTAGATGAGCTGATGTGACCCGCCTTTGATAAGACCTAGCAAGGTCAGAAACTGAAGTACATTGAGAGACTCAGATGTGGAAGACGAGGATGAAGGGAACCAAGAGGTTCAAGAGCAAGGAGAAGAGGTATTAGAACACCAAGACTATGATAGCCGCCCTTATGCCTTTGACTCTTACAATGTGATATGCACATTTGAAGCATCAAGAGCTGCTCATGAGCACATTAGGCTCCTCCAAAGGTGGAATAACTTCCAGGACAAAGCAATCAGAAGCCCCGTGAAGTCAGTTAAGGCTAGCAAGAAGTCAGTTGACTCCCTTCAAAGATGAGTGAACAAGCTGAAAAAGAAGTTGGGAGGATCTTCAAAGAAGAGTGAAGAAGCAGAAAAAGAAGTTGGGAGGATCTTCAAAGAAGACTGATCAAGCTGTTCAAACTGAGCCACAAGGAGGAGGATCAAATGGTGATAGCATGTCTGAGGATGAGCCTAATGCCACGGTTCAAGAGAGACATTCCTTCCACATTGTTGAGATGCCAAGAGCGCAGCCAATGGAACCGGCAAGGCATTCATCTCATCTACCAGTTTCAAGGAGCAAAGGAAAGAAGAGAAGGACCAGGCAGAAAACTCCATCTGAGGAAGACGCCTCTCCTTCCCATGTCACTGAGAGCTCAGCCTCTCACCACTCCTTCATCTGAAGTAAGTTACGCCATTCTATTTATTGTAAATACCACAATATTTTTTTAATTTTCCATGTGATTGCTTTCTTGATGTTTGTGAGCATTCTCTTCACCATTTTTATTACACAGGGACTGTGGGGGTGGGGGTGGGGATGGGGGTGGGGGGGGGGGGGGGGGGGGGGGGGGGGCTGGGCGAATGTATGCTGAGCTGATTATTTCATTTGCATTTGCATATAGATTATATAACCATGCATCATACATGCATTGCACTTAAGGCATAGAAAATCTAAAAAAATTAAAGAAATTTCGAAAATCTGTTCCACAAAAAGAGTTTGTTCATGTGCATTCATATAGGACTTAGACTTCATTCATTCATCTAGGATTAGTTTGCTTGTTTAATTTGGAAACAATGATAGTAAATCTTTGTAAATGCTAGTCGTTTATGAAAATGATGCCCTTTTTCTTATTTTTTTGATGCATTTGATGTTGAACTAGAAATAAAGCTGAACTACTTTTGGAATTTGTAATTCCGAGAGCCTTGTTTGAAACTGAAGCATGCTTTGAAATGATTTCAATATTTATATAAGTGGAACCTTAATTTTGATCATTGTAATTATCATGTCGTGTGCATATGTGATGTTGTCATGGATAGTTTTAAAATATTTGTCTTATCCCTTTTGCCACTCTTTAAAAAGTCCATTTAGATCTCCACACTTTTACCTAAGCCTTCTTTCAAGCCAAAACATTAATAGTGTGCGATTGTGAGGCATCTTTCTTCCTCGTTGTAACATAGCAAATAGTGTTGGGTTGGAACTACAAGGGAAGTATTTCCATTGTAGAACTATCTCACTCTTGAGTTATACAGGCTAGGAAGTTTGGGAAAAATTTCGGGGTTTATTTTGGGTTTGTTTCAAAAGAGAAGAAAGTAGAAAAGAAAGCAAGGCAAAAAGAGATGGAGTTTGACAAAAACAAAAGGTGGAAATGGCGGCTAAAGTTCAAAATCAAAGAGAAGGCTCAAGTTCAAAAAGCAAAGAAGATGCAAGAAATGGAAAGAAAGAAAATTAACAAGCCAAAGGCAAAAGAAGCACAAGAATCACCAAATAAAAGGAGCCAAGTTCAAAAAGAAGAAAACCGCCACCACATGAAGTTCAGAGAAGAAGTGTCTCTCCAAAGCGCCTAAAAGAGAAGAATTTTTGGGTTTTTACTTGGGTTTAGAGTTTATAAAAGTGGTAGCTTAGGTGGGTTTACATTGCTTAGAAAGAGTTAGGAACATTTCTTATGGGTTTTGGGTAGATGAGAGTCTTCCCTTGTATGTGTAAGTTGTTCTTTGACCCTTAGAATTTGGACAAAGCTCAACCATACTTTTCGAGAGAGAACCCTTGAAACATCAAAACCAGTTCGAATAAATGGAATCATTTTTGTTCCATTATCCTTGTCTCATAGCCAAATGACACATTTACATTTACATGAGCATGATTCACGGTTTGAGAATAAATGAATGTTAAAATGATTGATTGATTTGATGAGCTTGTGTAGGTTGATAACATTGTGATCATTCTTGCTTTGTGATAAAATTGGCTAAGTGTTTAGAATATAGTTCCATCAATTGCATTTTAGGCTACATTTTATTCATTTTCCCCTTGTTTTTGCATATTTACTTAGCATTTTAGTCTCATTTGCATCTAGAATTAAAATTGCATGCATTTTGCTTATGATTGCATACATATGCATGTTTATGGTGTTTTTCAGGTGTATTTGGAGGTTTTGGTGCTTGGGAAGGAGATTGAAGCAGTTCACATTCAAGGAGATGCCAAGAAAAGGACTCTTGCAAAGTCTGCATTCATATCGAGGAGAAATATCAAGCAGAACACCAGTGAAGTGTGCCCGATGCAAGCCACAATACACAGAGAAGAAGACTTGGTCGAGGGTTCGAAGGAGTTGGCTCACATCAAGGTGGCATGTGGAGCAAGGAGGTCCGTACAAACCAATTCAGAGATACAGGACATATCAGGTTCTAGCATCGAGCAGAATATCTGGTCCCTTGCCCGATACAGCCCAAGATCCACTGTTGCCCGATCAACAGACCAGCAGAACAAGTCGCAGCTCAATAGACACGCATCGGGGTAGTGCATCGAGCTGAACACCATCCGTACAGACCGGTATGATTTATCCGCGCGTTGGCCAGTCTTTTTCTTTGACCTTATCCTATTTTTTAGGTTTTTCTCCTTTCTTTTGGTACCTTGGTATATAAAGGAAACCACAAACATTATCCTTTATGTCTCAGAAGTTATAAGCTTGTTCTTATCTTTAGTTTACCAAAAAAGAGTGATTTGCCTAAACTTTGTATAACTTTCTTCTTTTCAATCAAGTCTTGCAATTTATGTTTTAGATCTTGTTATTGCTCTTTCATTTTTGCATCTTGGTAGTTTAGTTTCCTTAATTTTTTGGATTTCATCTCATATAACCATGTTTTCTCTAATCAAATAGGATTATACATGATTAGTGAGTAGTTTACTTTAAATTTGAGGTTCTAAGTAGGGAAAGTGGTTTTTAGGAGTTAATTAAGGGTGTTAGGCTTGTTTGATGATGATATCTATTGTTTCCTTCTCTTGCAAAGTTTCTAATGTTGACATAGCTTCTCCTTTTTTATTGAATATGATACTGTTGTTGCAAATGGTTCGCTTGTTAGCTTAGCTCCTTGATTCTCATGTGATTCGCTTATTTGGCTAGATAGCTTATCTGTGGTTATGGTTCCTTAGACTTGTGACATATAGGTTGACAGCTTGCATTGAAAAAGTGATTCACTTAGAGCTTGATAGTGTGAGTTTCATGGGTTTTGATTGATGGCTTGATAGTTTGTACCGTAGAACATGCTTTTGTCTGAAAACTGATGCATTGCTTTAGCATTGTTTAGGCTTTTGCATTTGTGAGCTTAAATCCATATTATTGAATTGTTGAGTTGCTTCATAAGTCCTTAGAGGATCCTCTAACCGATTGATAGGTTGACTTGAATCATTGCATTGTGAAAGAGAGGTTTGTTTTGATTGGTTCTTCCTTTAGGCCGTTAAGGGTCCTTTGCTTCATGATCAAGGCTAGTGAATACACCATCAAAAAGAGTTTGACACAATAGTTTTGTTGAAATGGATTTGTCTTATATACCATGAGCTGATTCTCTTTAGAAACCTTGCCTAGGATTGCAATATTGAGAAATGCTTGCTTATGAATTGTTTGTTTCATTGCCTTGTTTAGAAAACCCCTTCGTCATTCTTATTGCCACTTAACCACTATTGATTAGAGCCTTGAGTCTTTCCTTTTATCCATAGCCTTAATTTCCGTATTGCTTAGTTTCCCCTCCTTAATTACTTCAAGTAAGCATCTTGCTTAGCTTCAATCACCATCTTGTTTAGTTGCATTTTCTCTTTTGATTTCATGCATTGTTAGATTTTTAGTTTGGTTCTTACATCATTAAAACCCCATCTTGGCTTAGCTTATTGCATTGACTCCATCTCAAATCAACCATAAGTGATTGATACTTCATCCCTATTCTACAACTTATTAGAGAAACATGACATTTTTCCTAAGACTATATGCATGGAAGTGTGAGTTAGTGTTTGAATCATTGCATAAGAGGTTAGTGTGCTTAGTCTAAGGAATTAGTTACCTAAGGTGCTTTTTGGCTCTATGGACCTTGTTTTTAATGCTTGCTGATTGTGTTTCCATCATTAAAAGTGGGTTAGGAGTATGATTAGTAAAGGGATTTGATTAGTCTTTATTAGTGGTCCTTGCTTAAAGATTGTTGCATTGATATGTTTGTCTTACACCTTAATCATGATTTAAACTACCCAAATCACATTGCCTTAGTCTTGATCCTAGCCTTTTAATATTTCTATTTTGCTAAGTATTGCTCTGTTTTTCTCTGTTTTGTTCACTACTGGAATTGTTCTTGTTTGATTGATAAGTTCTAGTCACTATGGTTACTTGTTTGCACTTCTTGCTTGCTTGAGTGTGAACCCTTTAAATCCCACATTTGCCTAGCTTTACAAGTGTGTTGCATTTTCTCTAAACCTCCCTTTGTTTGGACTGATTAAACTCATTGCTGCTATACTACATCTAGTGCATTGAGGTGGCACTCAAGACATAAAAAGTCTGGTGTCATAGCATAAGGCTTTTCTCGAAGACCGGGAATAGATTATGAAGAGACACATTCTCTGGTCATGGATGCAATCAGATTCAGGTACTTAATGAGCCTAACGGTCTCTAAGAACTTAGAGATGTACTTAATGAATGTTGTGACTGCATACCTATATTGTTCACTTGATAGTGACATATACATGAAAATCCCTGAAGGATTTAAGATCCCTGAAGGATCAAAGATTCCTAAAGCATCTAAAGAGCTATGCTTGGTCAAACTACAGTGACCACTTTATGGATTAAAACAATCCGGACGCTTGTGGTATAATCACTTAAGTGAGTATTTGTTGAGTAAATGTTAAGTGAACAATGCGATATGCCCTTGTGTGTTTATTAAGAAATCTGAATCAGGATTTGTGATCATTGTTGTATATGTTGATGACCTGAACATGATTGGAACTCAAAAGGAGATTGATGATCCTAGAGCTCATATGAAAGATGAGATCAAAATGAAAGATCTTGGAAAGATAAAGTTTTGTCTAAGGCTCCAGATAGAGCATTTCCAATATTCTTGATATACTCATATATTTAGCATATTTAGCATGCATTTAGTGTAGTTTTCATGCATTCATCTTGCATAATAGGCTAGTTTGCACCATTTTAGGTCCTAGAGTACTTTTGCATTAGCATTTGCATGTTTTTTGCATTCTTGCATCATATTCAGGTTGTTTTGGAGACATTGGAGCTGTGGAGAGTTCGTGGACATGCTAAGGATCAAAGAGGAGCTCGTGGACACGTGAAAGAACTCAGCCATGCATGCAAAGGACCCGAGATTGAGAGCAAGATCGAGCGAGGCAGGTCGATTCATGTTAAGTTGCTAGAAGTTCTCTGTTTTACCCGCTTTAGTTCTCGATTTTTAGGAATTAGTAGTTTTGCTCTTTAAATTCCTAGTTTTCTTCTTGTAGTTGTTAACCCTCTTCCAGGGATTTTAAAATAGTTTTCATAATCATCTGGCTGTTGCATTTAGGTTTTATCGATTTTACCAACCATTTACCCGATTCTGCTTAGATTTGCTTTGCTCTTGCATACCTTGTGATCTTTCTACAACCCAGGCTGGATTGATACCCCTTACCATTATACTACATCATTAACTGTGGTTTGGGCTTTGATTTACAAATGGCGCCGTTGCCATCTTGGGTTTGATTAGGAAGCATTAGGATTTGGAGCTTAGTAAAGACTAAGCCTTTTACTTTTCTTTTGGTTACTCATTGCTCTACCTTACTGTTTGTCTTCTCAGGTAGATGAATTTGAGGTCCAGTGGTGACAACAATCTTCTAAAACCACTGGCCAATATTCACCAACTCGGAAGTGCAAGGCATAGAAGGACAGTAGAGCATGAACAGAACTTTGAGGAGATAGAGCAACCTGATCTAGCTGAATTTTGGGTTATGGCTGAGCAAGACCAAGAAGAAGCTCCACCTTACCGTGCTGCTGGTGCAAGGGGCAATGGAAACCCCAACCACGCTCCAAGGCAGTCGAGAATCATTGGTGCTGGTGATGCTCCAAATACACATCATAACCGCTTTGGAATCACTCCTCCACCAGTGCAAAACAATAACTTCAAGATCAAGCCAGGATTAATCTCAATAGTTCAAAACAGAAAGTTTCATGGGCTTGCTATGGAACACCCTTTGGAGCATCTTGACAACTTTGAGCAAGTTTGTGGGATGATAAAGATCAATGGTATCTCAGAGGACAGCTTCAAGCTTAGGCTTTTCCCTTTCTCTCTTGGGGATAAAGCAATGCATTAGGAGAAGACATTACCTCAGGGGACCATCACTCCATGGGCTGATTGCAAGAAAGCCTTTTTGTCAAAGTTTTTCTCAAGCACAAGAACAGCAAGGCTAAGAAGTGAGATCAGCGGCTTCACACAAAGGCAGAATGAGACCATTAATGAAGCTATGGTGCGGTTCAAAGACTACATTATAGCTTTCCCTCATCATGGCTTCAGTGAAGAGACTCTCTTGAGCACAATCTATAGAGGAGCACTCCCAAAGATTCGCATGTTGCTAGATACAGCAAGTATGGGAAACTTTCTGGGGCAAAATGTTGAAGAAGGAATGGAGCTCATGGAGAATTTGGCTTTAAGCGATGGAAACTATTCTGAGGATTATGACCGAGCACCAAGAGGAGCTCATATAGAAGCTCACAAGAAAGAGATGAAGTCGCTCTATGAGAAGATTGATAAGCTAGTGCTGGCGAATCAAAAATAAGTGCATTATGTATGAGAAGCAGCGGATGTATTAGATGAGCTAGAGCAATGCCAAGAAGAGGTCAATTGGGTTGGAGGCAACAACTACAACAAGCCACAAGGCTATGCTCAAGGTTATCAGGGAAACAACAACATTTCCTACAGAAGCACTAACGTGGAGAATCCTAAAGATCAGGTGTATCCTCCACAACAAGGCAAACCCTTTGTCCCTTATAACAAAGGCGGGTTTACAAGCAATAGCGGATATCAAGGGCAGCGACAGGGCAACTTTCAAGGTCTTCAACAGCAGGGAAACAAGACTTACTCTCATGTGTTTCCTCCTGGTTTCATGCCTCAACAGCAACAAGCTCCACCACATATTAAGATCCGGTCAAGCAATGTTTCAACAGTTGCTTCAGGGACAAGCAAGCACAAATCAGAAGTTTGTTGACATGAACAACTGGCTAGACTCTTCTCTAACTGATGTGTCTACTCAGATCACCAACCTTAACAACAAGATCAAACAATTAGAGAAAGGCAAAGCCAGTTCAAGCGGTCAAGGCAGCTTACCCCGGAAGTGTGAGCAAAACCCCAAGGAGTATGCAAACGCTATTACTTTGAGAAGTGGGAAAGAGCTACCACCGAGGACTGCACCCGAAGACAATGAGGACATTGTTGTTCAAGAGGGGGAGGGTAAGCTTTCGAATGATCATGGGATCACCTTTGACGATGTGTGGATTGCAAGACCTAAGAAGGGTAAAGAAGCGGTTGTAGAGAAGAAGGTAGAGGAGGTTAGAAAAGAGAAAGATGCATTTTTACCTCCACCCTACAAACCGAAGCTTCCTTTCCCTGGGCGGTTCAAAAGGCAGCTGCTTGAGAAGCATAGAGCAGTCTTTGAGAAGCATTTGAAAGATGTTGAGATCAAGCTGCCTTTAGTTGATTGTTTGGCCATGATGCCTAAATGTGCCAAGTTCTTCAAGGATACTCTTACTAAGAAGAGCAAAGAGAGTGAAGAGGTTTTGGTGCTTAGTGAAGAGTGCAGTGCTATTATTCACAAAGAGATAGTTCCTAAGAAGTTTGGAGATCCATGATCATTCACCATCCCTTGTGCTCTTGGACCTTTGAAGTTTGAAAGTTGCTTATGTGATTTAGGAGCAAGTATCAACCTTGTGCCTCACTCCATTGGAAAGAAGCTAGGCTTTACAAGGTTTAAGGAGTGTAGGATCTCTCTCGTGCTGGATGATAGAAGCATAAGGCTCCCTGTAGGTATGCTTGAAGACTTGCTCGTGAGGATCAGTGGTGTGAACGTGCCGACTGATTTTGTTGTTCTTGAAATGGATGAAGAGCCAAAGGATCCTCTAATCCTTGGTAGACCGTTTCTAGCAACTGCTGGAGCCATCATTGACATGAAGAATGGCAAGATCTCTCTACACTTGGGTAAAGACATCAAGCTAGATTTTGATATCAATGAAGTTTTGAAGAAGCCAACCATTGAAGGACAAGCTTTCTACATTGAGACTTTGGATGAGTTAGCCGATGAATTGCTTGAGGAGTTAGCACAAGAGGATCACCTTCAACTAGCTTTGACTAAGGAGTGTGGAGAGTATGGCTTCCTGGATGAAATGACTCAAGAGTATGTTCACATCCTTGATTCTCGCAAGGCTGTGAAAGAAGATGAAGGCGGATGCCTAGAGATCGACCAGGAAATCAACGAGATCACTCGATCCAGGACAACAATCGATAAGAAGATCGAGAAGGTTGGTCGATCCAGAAAATAAATAGATGAGAAGATCTAGAGAGCCAACTCGATCAGTTCAGAGAACGACTCAGCAACTCGATCTCCTGCTCGATCCATATCAAATCGAGCAAGAGATCGATGTGAGTACAATCGATCCAGACCAGAACGAGGGGAAGATCGACTAGATGACTCGATCTCTGAGGAAGCAAAGGTTCAAGATAGCAGCCTGAAAGCTCATGACTCGGGTTCTAAGGAGGCTAATGAGGATGGCAACATCAAAAAAAGCCACGAGGAGGACTGGAGTGAGCTGCTAGCCCCAAAGGTGGACCTTAAGGAGCTCCCGAATGGGCTAAGGTACGCTTTCTTGGGACCTAATGACACTTATCCCGTTATTGTGAATGAAAATCTGAGTGATGATGAGTTAAACTCACTCCTTAAGGAGTTGAGAAAGTATAGAAGGGCCATTGGGTACTCTCTAAGTGACATCAAGGGCCTTTCACCAATGCTTTGTACTCACAGGATTCACTTAGAGAATAAAAACACTTCTTCTATTGAACATCAAAGACGTTTGAACCCAAACTTAAAAGAAGTAGTTAAGAAAGAGATCTTGAAACTGTTAGAGGCTGACGTGATATACCCTATCAGTGGTAGCACATGGGTCTCTCCGGTCCATGTGGTACCAAAGAAAGGGGGTATCACGGTCATTAAGAATGAAAAAGATGAGTTGATTCCTACAAGAACCATAACTGAACATAGAATGTGTATTGATTATAGGAAGCTTAACTCAGCTACTAGAAAAGATCATTTTCCTCTTCCCTTTATTGATCAGATGCTTGAAAGATTAGCTAATCACCAATACTACTGCTTTCTTGATGGTTATAGTGATTTCTTTCAAATACCAATTCATCCTAACGATCAAGAGAAGATAACTTTCACATGCCCTTATGGTACCTTCGCATATCAAAGGATGCCTTTTGGGTTATGTAATGCACCAGCAACCTTTCAAAGGTGCATGATGTCTATCTTCTCTGATCTTATAGAGGAAATGGTAGAAGTTTTTATGGATGATTTTTCTGTGTATGGTGCGTCCTTTTCTGCTGTTTGTCAAATCTTTGCAAGGTACTCAAGAGATGTGAGGAGACAAACTTGGTGCAGAACTGGGAGAAGTGTCACTTCATGGTGAAGGAAGGGATTGTACTTGGTCACAAGATTTCTGAGCAAGGGATAGAGGTTGATAAAGCAAAGATTGAGGTCATGATGAGCTTGGAGCCTCCGGCTAATGTGAAGGGTATAAGGAGCTTTTTGGGACACGCCGGCTTCTACAGGAGATTCATAAATGACTTCTCCAAGATAGCTTGCCCTCAACACGGCTGTTATGCAAGGAAGCTGACTTTGTCTTTGATGAGGAGTTTCTTCATGCTTTCAAGACCATCAAGGAGGCTCTTGTTACCTCACCTATAGTTCAAGCTCCGGATTGGGACTTGCCGTTTGAGATTATGTGTGACGCGAGTGACTACGCCGTAGGAGCGGTTCTAGGTCAGAGGAAAGACAGGAGGCTGCATGTAATCTACTATGCCAGCCGTACCTTGGATGACACGCAAGTGAGATATGCTACCACCGAGAAAGAGCTACTGGCCGTTGTCTTTGCTTTCGAGAAGTTCAGATCATACTTGGTTGGTTCTAAGGTCATTGTATACACTGATCATGCCGCTTTGAGGTACATTTACTCCAAGAAAGACACCAAGCCGAGACTGCTAAGGTGGATCCTTCTTATACAAGAGTTTGATATGGAGATCAAAGATAAGAAAGGCATAGAGAATGGGGTTGCTGATCACCTCTCAAGAATGAGAGTGAATGAAGTCTTACCTTTGGATGATTCACTTCCTGAGGAGCAGCTCATGATGGTCAACACTGTTGCACGGCTAGAGGATCAGTTTGAAGAAATTTTGAGATTCAATGAAGAAGACCTACCTTTGTATGCGGATATAGTCAACTTCTTAGCTTGTGGAGAAGAGACTACTCACCTTGACTACTACCACACGAAGAAGTTCAAGAGAGACATCTCTCATTACTTTTGGGACGAGCCTTATACAGAAGATGTGTTTCAAGAGAGGAAGCAAAGGACATTCTCCTTCATTGTCATGGTTCGTCTTATGGTGGGCATTTTGCTTCTTTCAAGACGGCCACAAAGGTCTTACAAGCCGGGTTTTGGTGGCCAACACTTTTTAAAGACGCTCACGAGTTTGTAAAGGCGTGTGAGGCTTGCCAAAGAGCTGGAAACATCACCAAGAGAAATGAGATGCCTCAGGTACAATTCTTTGAGGTTGATGTGTTTGATGCTTGGGGAATAGACTTCATCGGGCCGTTTCTATCTTCATACGACAACAAATACATCTTGGTGGCGGTTGATTACGTGTCTAAGTGGGTTGAGGCTATAGCTTCCCCAACTAATGACTCAAGGGTGGTGGTTAAACTCTTTATGACTATCATCTTCCCACGGTTTGGAGTACCAAAGGTAGTAATCAGCGATGGGGGCAGCCACTTCATCAACAAAGTGTTTGAGGGTCTTTTGAAGAAGTATGGAGTGAAGCACAAGGTAGCTACACCTTATCACCCACAAACTAGTGGGCAAGTAGAGGTCTCGAATAGACAGATCAAAGCTATCTTAGAGAGGACCGTAAGAGCAACTCTGAAGGATTGGGCAAGTAAGCTAGACGATGCCCTATGGGCGTATAGAACCGCCTTCAAGACTCCTTTAGGTACCACTCCCTTCACTCTCCTCTACGGCAAGGCATGTCACCTCCCTGTAGAGCTAGATCATAGAGCACTTTGGGCCATGAAGCAGCTGAACTTCAATCTCAAGACAGCCGAAGAGAAGAGAATGATTCAACTCCACGAGCTTGATGAGTTAAGGCTAGAAGCTTATGAGAGTGCCAAAATCTACAAGGAAAGGACCAAGACGGTTCATGACAAGAAGCTGGTACTCAAGGAGCTGAAGGAAGGCAGTCTCGTCTTACTCTACAACTCGAGCCTGAAGCTATTCGCTGGAAAGCTAAAGTCAAGGTGGTGTGGACCTTTTGAGATTAAGGAAGTTCTACCCTATGGAGCGGTTACTATGGTTGGCAAGAGTGGAAAGGCTTTCACGGTTAATGGGCACAGAGTCAAGCCCTACCTGGCGAGTGAATGCAACAAGGAGAGCACTACATTGCTTCTCCAAGACCCACCTCTAGCCTGAACCAAGTAAAATCAAGCTTAGGACGTTAAACAAGCGCACTTGGGAGGCATTCCCATGTCTATCTTGTACATATTTTTGCTTTCTTTCTATTTCAGTTTTATGCTTTTTATGTTTAAGTGTGTAGGTGAAAGGATAATGGATTGGAAATCATGATCTTGGAGTCAAAAAGGGCAAGGAAAGGAGAAGTAGAGGCATGGAATCGAGTGATGGATCAACCTACCCTAGCTCGATCTTTGCTAGATCGAGCTAGTGAATCGAGTGAAGTCACTCGATCCAGATGAGATCGAGTAGACAATTGAGTGAAGCAGTCGATCATGAGAGGATGATCCACCAATGCGTCTAGAACGAGGTGTGGATCGACTGACCTCACTCGATCCTTAAGCTGGATCGATCAGTTTACTCGATCATGTCACTCGATCCTTGCCAAAACGACCACCAAATCGATCACGTGGCTCGATCCAAGGACAATAGCCATAATGACGTAGAATCATGGAACAAGGGGGAACACTCGATCTAGGACTCGATGCAATCCAAATCGAGTCCCTAATCGATCAACCCTCTCGATCCTAGCCAACATGGGCATGAGATCGAGGTCAAGATCGACCAAATTGACTCGATCTCATGCCGAGGTAAGTTTAAGTTTTCCCTCTCTTTTCTCTTTCCCTTTTATTTTAAATTTGAATCTTGGTCAAGGTAAGCATCTTTGACCATGAAAGATGTGGCTTGACCAAGCTTTTTCAGAAACCACTTGTGCATATGTCCAAGAATATTTGTCTTTAAAACCTCTCTTTGCTCATTTTCTCTTCACACTTTGCAAACTGATTTTTACAAAGCAAAAGAGAGAGAGCGAGTTTAAGTTTTTAAAAGACAAAAGCATTTCATTTTCATCCAACTTTCAAAGGTATTTTCGAATTTATTAGATTGCATGCTTAAATTTTCGAGATAATTTCCTTTATGTGATTTAGTTGGATGATTTGCTAAGGATTATGATGAATTTTTAGAAGTAGCTAAATATTGGAAAATTGCTAGATTTAATCCTATCTAGAGATATTTCCTCCTAATATTTAGCTAATTTTCATAAATTCCCTAAAAATCTTGGTTTATTGTTATAAGTTTTCTTCTCTTGCCTTGTCTCTTTCTCATTAAACCCCCGCAAAAACTCATCCTTCTCTTTGAAAATTTTAATCTCAGGTACCAATGTCACGAAAGAGAAGCAGAGATGTGGCAACTTCAACTAAAGAGAAAGAAACTGAGCAAGTGGTGCAAGAGGAAGGTCAGCAAGTGGTTCAAGAGAGGGTTAGATGGAGCAAGGAGCAGAAAAAGGCTAAGAAGAGACTTGAGAGGCTGCACTTTGAACCAACCAAATTTGCAAGCAGAGACCTCTTGGAGAGGATGGGGCTATTAGGAGACTTTGATGAGCTTCTCAAGGACATGGGACTTGCTTGCCTCTCAAGGATGGATTGCCCCACATATCCAGAAGTCATACTTGACTTCCGCTCAACCTTGGAGTTTTCCTATGAGAATCCAAGCCTCCCTAATCCATCACAAGGTCACCTCACCTTCAAGATCAGGAGACAGGCTTATCACCTCTCTATCCTAGAGCTTTGCCAAGCCTACGGTCTTAATGCAGCAGCCAAGCAAGTGGAATTCCGTCCTTTCACACAAGCCAACGATTTGTGGTACTTGCTCTATGACGAAGGCTACAAGGCTAACACCGTGAAGATCAAGAAGGTTCGCAACCCCGTGTTGAGATACGCCCTCAAACTCCTTGCCAACACCTTCAGTGGGCGATCCGTGGCTCCAACAGTCACCAAGAATGAGCTGTGCTTTCTCTTCTAAGGGATTAAGAATATCATATGCAGCCAACAAGAGAATGATGTGCCGATGAAGGATGAGCTTGGCAATGATGTCAACTATGGTTGCATCTTGGCCTCTTCTTTGGCCCAGTACAAGGCATGGGCAATGCGATGCAAGGCGAGCTCAGCACTCATTGGAGGCTTCCTCACACCGCTGTTTATACAAGCGGGGATACCTATCTCGGAGTTTCAGCCTTGCACGGAGAGAGCATACATGGACGAGATTTACTTGCGCAACACAGACTCCTTGTGACGCACGCCAGCTCCAGGGTTCTATCCCTACTTGTTCTACGGCGAGAACAACACAAAGAGAGTGTGCATCCTGCCTAACACGGATGAGATGCACCTAGAAAGCTGTGGCACCATCGAGTTTGTTCCGACTGAAGAGGAATGTTTTGCACCTTTTGGAGCCACAGCCACGCCGCCTCAAGTTGCTCGTGCACCTTCAGAGTCACCTCCCTCAGATGTCGTGATACCAGCCAGCTTCGACCTCCCTAAGCTTGATTTTGAGCCAAGGACCAAAACCGAGAAGTTCCTTGCATCCGTGGTAGAGATTCAGCGGAAGGTGAATAAGTGGCAGAGCAAGATGATTAAAAAGCTTGCTAAGAAGATCAAGGACTTGCAAGGGAGCTCATCTGATGCATCTTCAAGTGAGGAGGTCGAGCAACCCGAGAAGAGAAGGAAGTCAACCGGTGGGATTGAGATACGTGAGCCTCAAGGAAGCGCTCAAGCTCCTCGCCCTTCTCTACTAGAAGCCACGAGTAAGGGCAAAGGCAAGGAGACAACCCACGACCCTCCTAGCAAGAGCAGGAAGTCTGGAGCATCCTCAAGCTCCAGCCGAGCCTAGCTCCGAGGAACCAACACACAACCTTGTAAATATCATGCATCTTTTTAAGTTTTTGTTTTGTGTTTTGTCTCCTCTTGAATTTGTTTGCCACCGAGACGGTGTCATTCAAGTTTGGGGGAGAGTGTGTGTTATTTGACATGTTTTCTTTGATCTTATTTTGTGTTATCATCCCTTGAGTCATCATGCATCATGTAAGGCATAGAAAAGAACAAAAAAATCAAAAAAAATTTCAAAATTTTCAAAAAAATTCATGTAGCTTGCATTTGAACTGTTAAACATTTTAGGATTGAGTCTAGAATTTTAAATCATTTAGGTTGATTGCATTTGCATAAGGGGCAAAAGTTTTTCTTGAAAAGTGTTTTAGGCTCATAAATTGTTTCAAGGCTCTAGTTAGTAGTTCTTTGATGCATTGTTCACACTTTGAAAGTAAGCTCTAACTAAATTTGGATCATTTGTTTTGATTTTCGTGGCTTAAGTTGAACGTTCATGAATTGAATCCTTTCCTATCAAGTGAGAACCTTAATTTGAATTTCTTGAATTATCATACCTATGCATTTGAAAAAGGATACATGGATCACTTATACATATTCAGGCTTTCTTATCCCTTTCACCACTCTCTTGTAAGCCTGAGTAGACTTCCCACCTTGACCCTTACCCTCCTTTCAAGCCAATTTTCTTGTGTGATATCTTTGTGAGGCCTTATTTTCGGTTTGAACTTTGCATAAAGTGTTAGGTTTAGGCGACATGATTAGGCTTTCATATTGATGCTAGCTTTGTATTTTGAAGCTAGTTTTAGGCTTAGGATAGGGCGGGGATTCATGGGAGATGTTTGCTTTGGTTTCGGTTTGAAAAAATTTTGTGTTTGGGGTTTGAACAAAAGGGGAAATGAATGGTTTTAAGTGGTAGGCCTTGTGTTTAAAAATGAATGCTCTTGTTTAAAAAGAAGGTAGGTCTCAAAGAGAAGAAAAAGAAAAAAAATCAGAAAAGAAAAGAGCCAAAAGGCCAAGCTTAAAAAGAAAAAAAAAATAAGAGAAGAGAGCTACCAAAAATATCTAAAAGAGCTTAGTTTGTTTTTAGCCTTACCACTAGCCAAAAGAGTTTTAAAATGATGCTTTTATTTGGGTTTTTGCTAGGCGAATTGCCTTGTTGATATGGGTAGTCTTTAGGAGGGTGAGTGAGCTTAAAAAGAAAAGAAAAATGAGAGGCGTTTAGGATCATTGTTAGTGTATATGGGTAGATGAGAGTCTAGTCATGTATGCATCAATTGTCTTTACCTTTAGCATTATGCATAAGTTCAACCTTCTTTGAGAGAACCCATTGCTTGAATTACCTATTTAAATGAGATCATTTTTATCTCATGACCTTGTCCATAGCCAAGTGTATTCGGTTTTAAAATGCATATGTGTGATTCACGGTTTTGAACTTAATGAATGTGAAAGGTTATTATTCTTGGATTGTTTGGGATATGAGAATCATGATTTGAGATTCAATATGTGATGAATATGGCTAAGTTCTTTGGAGTATGAGTGTGTGCATTGCATCTTAGGATTAAGAACTAGGACCATTGAATTGATTCATTTGAATAACACTTTTGCAAGGAAATTTGAGCCCCCGTATTAAAACCTCTCTTCCTTTCTTGAATTTTTTTTGCTTGAGGGCAAGCAAAAGGCAAGTTTGGGGGAGTTGATATACTCATATATTTAGCATATTTAGCATGCATTTAGTATAGTTTTCATGCATTCATCTTGCATAATAGGCTAGTTTGCACTATTTTAGTTCTTATAGCACTTTTGCATTAGCATTTGCATGTTTCTTGCATTCTTGCATCATATTCAGGTTGTTTTGGAGACATTGGAGCTGTGGAGAATTCGTGGATATGCTAAGGATCAAAGAGGAGCTCGTGGACACGTGAGGGAACTCAACCATGCATGCAAAGGACCCGAGATCGAGAGCAAGATCGAGCTAGGCAGGTCGATCTAGATGAGATCGACCAGAAGATCGACTAAGCCCGGATCGTTTCAAGGAAGGGATCGAGGATGAGATCGAGTGAGGAGATCGATCGTGAGTACGGACGTGGATTACGCCATGCAGATCGAGAGCCAGATCGAGACCACGACCCGATCATCCAAGGATCGACTCAAAGATCGAGCAAAAGCGGACGATCCATGAAGAAGATCGATCTCTGGGACCTTATCCGGCCAGCTCATTTTTGGAGCATAGTGAGGGGACTATTAGGGCTGTTTGGCTATTTTGGGGAAAGGGCGAACATCACTTTTATTATCAACACTTTGCCTTATCTTTTTCTGCTTTCTCTTAGGCGAGTTGCCATTGTTCTGTTCTTTAAGCTTTTCTTGTTTTTAAACCTTGAATCTTGTTAATCATTAAGTGTTTTTCCTTAATCGCTTTCCTTAATCATGTTTAGTATTTCATTCCTTGCATTTGAATCGGTTTTAACTATGTGTAGCGAGTAGTTTTCTTTGGGTTAAAGGTTGGGGCGATTCAAGGGTTTAAGGGTTTAAGCTTTTGGGATTTTTCTTGTTCTTAACTCATTCTCTTCTAGGATTTGGGGTCTTGAAGCTTAGAGGGTCTTGGAAAAGACATCTATGATTCCAGGGCTTCTCTTACCTTGACTGGATTCAGAGATCCTTGAAAGCCAAGTCCTAGAGACTAATCTATCCTCTCCCAAACGCCATGGTTGAAGAGGGGGTTAGTTAAGCCATTATTTGGGATCTTTGCTTTATGCTATTTGGCCCATATTTCCACTACATGCCATAGGTTTGGAGGAAGGGTCGAAGAAAGGGGTCATACCACACGCTATGGATGATCCTAGTTTAAGTTTCCCAAGGCTTAGGGAAAGCTCATCAAATAAGTAGATCTATGTGTTTTCAAACCAAAGCTTGAATCTTTGAACTCTCTTGAACATGAACCTAGACCTTGAGCCCTCTTTTTAGAATTTCAAAACTTCATGTTTTCGTTCTCTAGTCCTAAAGGTTGCGTCTTTAATCATTAGAAGTCATTCATCTTAAGTTGCTAGAAGTTCTCTGTTTTACCCGCCTTAGTTCTCGATTTTTAGTAATTAGTAGTTTTGCTCTTTAAATTCCTAGTTTTCTTCTTGTAGTTTTTAACCTTCTTCCAAGGATTTTAAAATAGTTTTCATAATCATCTGGCCGTTGCATTTAGTTTTTATCGATTTTACCAACCATTTACACGATTCTGCTTAGATTTGCTTTGCTCTTACATTCCTTGTGTTCTTTCTACAACCCAGGCTGGATTGATAACCCTTACCATTATACTACATCATTAACTGTGGTTTGGGCTTTGATTTACAACCTACAAACATTCTGTTTACCAATTCTTAATTTCGTAAAATCAAAATTTGCGTAGGGGTTCGATGTGGATTTCTTCAATCATATATTCAATGGGATAGTTCCCAGTGGATGTACTCCCTACAACACACTCTTTGCAAAGGCAGGACTCCATTGTTACAATATTGAAAAGGTGAGTCCTTTGATATGTTCTGTGTGTTGCATCGTTGTTACAATATTGAAAAGGTAAGTCAATCAGGTGTTGAAAAGCTTTAGTATGGACAAAGGGACTTCTTTGAGTACTCAAATGGTCAACATAGCACTTGATCTTGAAAAGGATCCTTTTCGACCTTGTGAAGGTAACGAATAAATATTAGATCCTGAAGTGCCTTATATGAGCGCTATCGGTGCCTTTATGTATCTTGTAAATTGTACTATACCAGATATAGATTTTGCTACTAACTTACTTGCAAGGTATAGGTCATCACCGACACGCCGGCATTGGAATGGAATAAAGCATATATTATGTTATCTTCAAGGTTTGATTGATTTTGGATTATATTATTCTAGAAACTCCGAGGTTGGTCTAGTTGGTTTTGCAGATGCAGGATATCTATCTGATCCACATAAAGCTTGATCGTAAACTGTATATGTTTTCACATTTGGTGGAACTGCGATCTCTTGGCGATCACAAAAGAAAACTTTGGTCGCAACTTCTTCAAATTATGCGAAGATTATTGTGCTTCATAAAAGAATGCAGAGTATGTGTATGGCTCAGATCAATAGCTCATCACATACAAAAAGCAAACAGAATAATCACGGACAAATGACCAACAAAAGTATTTGAAGATAATGATGCTTGTGTCGCTCAAATTAAAGAAGGTTTTATCAAGAGCGATATCCCTCCAAAAAAATTTTCATATACTCAAGAGCTCGAGAAGAATAAAGAAGTGGATATTCAATACGTTCGTTCAAGTGACAACGCAGCTGATCTCTTCACAAAAGCGCTTCCTACTACAATATTCAAGAAACATGTTCATAGTATCGGAATGCGGCATCTACGAAATTCGTGAAGAAAGAATTAGATCCATCTTTTTTAAGGGGAGTTATTATTACTGTATTCTTTTTCCTTTTATCATGGTTTTTGTTCCATTGAATTTTTCATAAAATGTTTTTAACAAAGCAGTACACAACTTTACAGTAATGAATACTCAAATAACATTTTGAAAATGAGCGTTACTGCACTCTTTTTCTTCATCATGGTTTTTATTTTAAACAAAATTTTCCTTGATAAAATATTTCATAAAGTAACACATAATTAGTAATGACTAATCAAGGGAAAATATTAAAAAACGGATAATCATCATCCATTTTAATTTTGTCTCTATTGATACCAGAAGACATACTCCTCCTTATAAATAAAAGAGAATTATACTCTGTATACACACTCTCTTATATTAAAACAATTAGGTAATAATTCATACTCTCTACGAAATGAAATAATCATTATTAATTTAATTTTATTATTTTAAAATTATATGATATAATATAATTAATATATAAATTTTTTATATTATTATACTATAACATTGAAAAAAATTTTAGGTAACATCATAGGCGCTTCCTTAAAGCTTCGCCCTAATACAGAGCACATCCATGTAGCTCGAGTTATAATGGTGGTAATCTAGCATAGTTCCTTCTAACAACGATATCCCTGAGACATCTTGATCCCTGTAAACTATCAGTGGCTTCCCGCTAGATAGAAGTCCTGTAATACCTGGGGACATACACGTTCGCAGATGAGAATGGGTTCGGCCATCCCTCAGAATATTGGTAAGAAGGTGGTAAGCGAGAAGTGAAGTGAGAATACAGCAACAACAAAAATGACTCTGCCACTTCAACATTAAGAGTGAATTTAAATCTGGCAACTTTAAGTAAGAAGGATGATGAAATTGTAGAGATGGATCAATCTGAAAAGAATATAGACAAAGGAAGTACATAGTTCACCTAGAAGGCATTTGGAGGACCGTGGACCTAATTGAAATAAGAAGTTTTCGGTCCTGAACTAAATATCCTTAGCCTCTGATCAGGTATCAATTAATTTGTGGAAGATGAGATGCAACCAATACCATAAGCTAAGCAATGATGGGGTTTTGATTAAACAAGGACAAGTCTAACAACCTAACAATGCAATGGAAAGAAAGCAGAAACTAAATGCAAGTGAATAGAACTAAGCAATGAACTTAGAGCAATGATTAAGTAGGAACTAAGCAAGAATGATATCTAAAGCAAGAACTAAGCAAAATGATCTTAAAACCAATTGATTAAAAGCAAGACTTAAGGTTCTAAGAAATTGTGGGATAGTGGTTTTCAGGAGTGAAAATGGGGATTTCTAACAAAGGCAAGCATCAAGTATTCATAAGAAAGCAATTCTCAATGTTGTACTCCTACACAAGGTATCTAAAAGGAACCAACTTGACGTCAATAAGCAGTTCATATTCAACAAGATTGAAGTGTCAATCCCACTTGTGATGGCGTATTCTTCAACCATGAGCATAAAGAACATAACCATTCTAGCCTAAGAGATGTACTAATCAAGCAATCATTCTCTCACCCAAGAAAGAATTCAGATCAACTTATCAATCTTGTGAACCAATAAGGATCTAATTAGCTAAACACCAATCAAGAATATGGACTTAAGCACACAACTGCAACACCCTAACAATGCTAAGCAATGAGCAGGAATGAAACAAAGGCAAAATCTTTTAATGCATACTATCTAACCATCAAGCAAGAATCTCAAAACCAGCACTATCTAGCCCTAAGCAAATCATCTAGAAATGGTGAACTATCACTTTGGTGTCACTGAACAAAGAAAACATAGACCAAGCTAAACTATCAAGCCAAATAAGCAAACCATGCTTAGAGATGAGATAACAAGCCATTTAGTGAACCATATGCATCAATCAATACAATATTCAATCATAAGGAGCAAGCTTTATGTACAAATATCACTTTGAAAGAGAAGGAGACAGCAAAGAGCAATTAAATAAGCTTAATCACCTCTTAATCACATCTTAATCACCACTTTCCCTACTTAGAACCCTAAATCTAAAGTAGACTACTCACTAATCATGTTTAATCCCATTTTTTAGAGTTGAACATGACTAGAAAATGCAAAGGATAAATATAAACTACCAAGGTGCTAGAATAAAGATCAAGAGACAAGATTAAACCATAAAAATGCAAACTTTATTAAAGATAAAGATTATAAGGCAAATCGCCCTTTAAGGTTTAGAGAAGAGAGAGTTTTTGATGAAAGACTCAACTTGGATAAAGATAATGTTTTGTGGCTTCCCTTTTATAGTAGGGAACCAAAAGTAGCATAAAAAACCTAATAATAAGATAAGGTCTACAAAAGTCAAATGGTCAATGCGCGGATGAGTTGCATCGAGGTGGTACAGATGGTGTTCAGCTCGATATACGACCTTGATATGGCTCATGCAGCACGCATCGGCTTCCTTTCTCAATGTTGGACCTCGATGCAGACCAACGGCTTAGACTCCTCGTGCTGATCCTCTTTCTCACGTCCTGCTGCTTACATCGAGCATACTCCATGGGTGTTGTGCTCGATATGCTTGCTCGATATGGACCAGACTTTGCAAAAGCTCCATTTCTGAAATCTTCTTCGATCATGAGCTGCTTTCATCTCCTTCCCAACTCCAAGAATCTCCAAATTCACCTGAAAATCACCACAAACATGCATATGTATGCAAATATATGCAATCATAAGCTAAATGCATGCCATGTTGATTCTAAGTGCAAATGATACTAAAATGCTAAACTATAATGCAAAAAAAAAGGAAAAGATGCATGAACTGCAGCCTAAAAAGCTCTCAAATAGCAAGCTATCAACACCCCCACACTTATCTTATGCTTGCCTTTAAGCAAACAAACAATTAACATGGTGATGAGGTTTTAAATGGGAACTCATATCTCTAAAAATGCTAACAATAAATCAAAATGAAGTCCATGTTCTTAATTCTAAAATGCATTTGATGGAAGAATACTTTAAACACTTAGCCACTTTCATTACAAAGCAAGAGTGATCACAAAGCTATCAACCTACACATGCTCATTAAATCAAACTACCTTTTTAACATTCAATTGAGCTCAAACTGTGAATCATGCTTATGCAAATGAAAATGTGTCATTTGGCTAAGGGAATATAAATGATTCCACTTCACAAACTGGTTTTGGTGTTTAAAGGCTTCTCTCAACGAAAAGCATGGTTGTGATTTGGCAAAATGCTAAGGTTCAAAGAACAACTTACACATACAAAAGAAGACTCCCATCTACCCAAGATCTATAAGATGTCTTCCTAACTCTAGGCTATCAGTGTAAACCCACCTATGTTACCCTTTTTAAGAATTTAAATCCCTTTTAAAAAACCAAAAACTCTTCTCTTTCAAGCGCTTTGGAGGACACTTCTTCTTTTGAACTTTAAGTGGTGGCGGTTTGCTTCTTTTGAGTTTGGCTCCTTTATTTGGTGATGCTGGTGCTTGATTCGCCTTTGGCTTTCTGATTTAATTGTTTTGCACTTCTTGCATCTTCTTTTCTTCTTTGAACATGAGATTTCTTGTAGACACCAGCTGGCAAGGAGACGCTCTCTTGTAGACACCAGCTTGAATCTTGAGCTTCGTATTAGATTAGGAGTTTGGGAAAGGGTAGTATAAGTGGTTTGAGTTTTATTGTTTATATCCTTAAAAAGAAGAAGAAGAAGTATGGGGATGGGAGTATGGGGAAACAAGTTAAGTTTGTGGTTAAGTATAAGGAATTAAAGCTCTGAGTGTTAAAGAAAAAGAAGGTGCCAACAACAAAGCTTACAGGGTCATCCAAAAAGAGAATTCAGACCAAGCAATCCACCAAATGTGATGAAAATGGCGCCAGAAACAACAAAAAAGAGCAAGTCACAAAAAGAATTCAACCACACAAGCGAAGAGGAAGTTTCTCCACACATCAAGAAGAAGAAGATGGAAAGAGCATTGGGAAAGGGTAGATTTAGGGGTTTCACTTGGGGTTTAGAAGTTATTAGGTCAATCTTTGGGTAAAAAAAGTAGAAGAGAGCTTTTACTTGCATGCATAAGTGTGCTTTTACCTTTAGCATTTTGCCTAAGATAGAATCATTTCATTGAGTGATCCCTTATGTCATTAAAACCTTATCTTAATGAGATCATCTTCATCTCATGACCATGTCCCTTTAACCAAATGTGTTCTCTTGATTTGCACAAACTTGATCTATTTGTTACTATTAATGAATGTAAAAGAGTTGGTTGATATGAATTTTTATGTAGGCTAACCTAGAGCTCATTGTTTGTTATGATAGTTATGGCTAAAGCTTTTAAAGTAAGCAATCTCTATGCATCTTAGAACCTATATCTTGGGCATTGAATCAGTTTTTACATTGACATCTTTAGTTTTGAGCTCCCACCTTTAAACCTCATTCTCTCATTTGTTCTTATTTGCTTGAGGACAAGCAAAAGGAAAGTGTGGGGGTGTTGATTTACTCATTATTTACACCATATTAGCATACATTTTGCATTGTTTTATAGTCTTCAAGCATGCATTTCTACATGTTCTTGTCCCAATTGCACCCACTTAGCATTTAGAGTATAATTAGGAGTTGCATTGCATATTAGGTGCATTCCTAGCACTTAACAGGTGTATTTTGGGAGTTTGGGGACCAAAAGAAGAGCTGGGAATCAAAAGGTGAAGGAACCAAGGCGAGAAGGCTTCATACCGAGCAGGATACCGACTTGGCTAATCGATACACAACGTGTAGAACATCGTATCGATACGTCGATACATGCTGAGGAGCTATATCGATTAGCACATCGAGTTCCCCAAGTCGATACAAGGAGACAGGACACCAGAAGAGTATCGAGCTACTGGTCGATACATCACCTTCGAGGCTCTTGTACCAGTCAGCATATCGACATAGGATCATCCCGATACACAAGCAAAGAAGTGTATCGATCACTGTATCGATATTGGAGCTCGATGAGCCTTAACTAAAGGGCGATTGTATCGAGTAGTATACCGAGGAGATCACCCGAGATGCCTTAGCTAGGGGCGACTGTATTGATGAGAGTATCGACTATACTTGGTCGATACACTCTCCTGCCAACCAATATCGACCTGAGTATCGATATAACAAGTCGATATCAGGCGTCCGAACCAGCTCCGTTCCCGTTTATTTCCGGTTTACTAAGGGTTTTTCCTGAAAACAATATATAGGCTGCGACCTAAAAACATAAGGGGATCATCTTATCATCTTTTACCCTCTGGATAATAGTTTTCTCTTTGTATTTCCCTTAGTTTTTTTCTTGTAATCTCTTGTTGAATCCTGTTCATTCAATCAAAAGTTGGTGTTTATCTCCTCTTTTATCATGATTTGGTATTCCCTCTTGCCTTGGGCTGTGATTAGAATCATGATTAGTGAGTAGTTTGCTTAGGGTTTGAGATGGGATAGAGATAGGGAGATTCAAGGTTAGATTAGTGATTGCTTGGTGCTTAATATGATTGATGCTGCTTAATGGGATAGAGATAGGGAGATTAAATGCTAGATTAGCCCTTGCTAAGTTGATCTAGATTCCAGAGTTTTCTTATGCCTGCCAAGTGTTTGATGAGTTGCCTGATTGAGTCAAGTAAGAGATTTGCTTATCTTAGCCTAAGGAGCTAGCTGTCTAAGGAGTAGATTGGCAATATAGAATTGGATTAGTTGCTTATAATGCTTGATGATCATGTGTTTCAGTAAAGGAATTTGTCTTCAGTATGTGCTTCGCAAAGTAGCTAGTGTCAAGGAATTGATCTAGTTATAGTTGTTAATTTTATGCCTATGAATAGCTTGTTGTGGGGTTTGTAAGCATCACTAGTTAACCCGAGAATCTCCCTTGATCGATTACCCTATCTCAAACCTACTAGTTCTTGATTGTTTGAATTCGAACTTGCCTTAGTTTCTCTGCTTACTTTACTTGCTCTTGCTTATTTGAAATTTTTTTTAGTCATTAGATTCATAGTTTCAATCACCCATTTATGCTTGCTTGAATTAGATGATCTACTGCATTCTTAATGTCTTACCTCCCCATTATGGATTGATACCCACATACTACAATAATATAGGTACATGTGGGATTTGAAGTAGAGTAAACTCCTACATCAATCAAATCCAAATATTTCTTCAAGCTGAGTGAACCCCATGGTGTACCATGTTTTTTTGGCTTTGAAATTGATGAATCCATTGCCAAAGTCTTCTTCTCCTCCATCATAGTCTTCATCAAACTTGTAGAAGTAGACTTTGAAGCTTGCAAGGAACTCACAAGAAAGTTGCTTGTAAGTTGGATAGCCAAGACTAGCAAATTTATCCAGTCCAATGTTGCTCAACAGTTCATCCACCTTAGTCTTGATTCCCAGCTCTCCCAACAGACCAGAATCAGCATATCTTGTAGGAGTGAAGTCCACTCTCCTCATTGGTCTCAAGTAGTCCTTGAGCTTTGGTGCTGCATCTTGGACTTGTTCCTCTTTAACTGCTGGCCTTTTTCCCTCTGCTCTGTTTCTTGCAGCAGCATTTAAGTCAGAAATCTCCTCATCTCCTCTAGTGTTCGACATAGTACCTGAAAATGCAATGCTTGAAGCAAAAATTAGTATATTATCCTTTGAGAGCATTGTGCAGAAAATTGTTTTTCAAACATCAAGCAAGCACGGAAAAATTCTGTAAAGATTCACACTGATTACCAATAAACAGAGTCGAATTTAGCAAAAAAATTCAGCTCAAAATGATAGACACAATGAAAACTAAAATTCTCACAGTAACAAGCAGCGATTAGAGCAATTTCAAGCATATGCAGCTAAAACAAAAACATCATTCTCTCTCCATAAAACTATGAAAATGCATCAGATTCACCATTAGTAATCTAATAAGAAGCATTTCAATGTTTAATCTGCTGGAAAAGCAATAGCATGCCTAGATTTGGTCATAATCTAAACATAATATCAAACTAAGCATAAAAACAGCATTTCCTAATCATTTTAACCATAAATTTCGAAAGAAAATCAATAATGATGACATGCAGATCAAAACAAAAAACAAAATTGTGCAAAACAACCTCAACAATCATTTCTAAAGCATTCTACTTCATTTTGAAAAGATTAAACTCAAGAAACAGGGAATCTAAAAAAGTTTACCTTAATCTTTGAACTAAGAGATGAAGTGCTAAAACAGAGAATGCAAGAGACAAAGAAGAGATGTTTGACAATGGTGTTTAGCTCGATATGGATGTGTGGAGAGAGATGAAAATGCTAGTTTTTAGGCAAAAAGATAAGGGAAATCTCATTTGAAATAAATCGAAACTGCAAGAAAATCTAATTTAAAATTCAAAAATGTATGTGAGGGGGAAAGCAAAGGTTCTTTTATCAGCCAACAAGGTCCACAAAAAGATTTTACTCGATTTACCCATGTAAAAATTTCAAATTTGTTTTACACATATCATATCGAGCAAAACACTCGATGTGGTACCTCGATGTGTATCATATTGGGACGTCGGGTCCTGTGGCTCGCGATCATGCTCCTCTGCCTCGTGGGTTCCGTGTTCTGGTCAGCTTCTCCTTCAGGGCACCTTGCGCAGTCTTAGCAGATGTTCTGCTCGATGTTATTGCTCGGTGTAGAGAGACACTTCGGCTTGCATGATCCTTCCTGTGGGCAGTGCATGGCATCATCCGGATGCTTGTTCTAGGCTCGGCCATTCTGCATCGAGCAAACATATTGGTGTTTTGCTCGATGCTACACCTCGATGTGGAACATCAAGATCTTGGTTGCAATGCTCGTTGGTGGTTGTCGTACCGGACATCGTCTTGTGCTCAAGTCGGCTAATAGCGTCCATATCGAGGAAAACCTTGGATGTTATGCTCCATGCTACTCTTTAGTGTGACTTCATCGAGCATGTTCATCGATGTACGGGCTGTGGATCCATGATGTACAGACTGAGGATTACATCGAGCAAGAGTTCGCGAGCTTCTGCTCGATGCTACACCTCGATGTGATCTCCACCGTGCATTTTGGTCAATGTACGGTCCATTCTCCTCGGTGTACGAACTTGGGCTTCAGGAGTGATCACATCGAGCAAGGCTTTTGGTGTTTTACTCGATGCTACACCTCGGTGTGATCTCCATCGTGCAACCTGCTCGGTGTGCAGAATGCTCCTTCCCCGAGATAAGCTGTATCGAGCAGCAATGACAGATGTTCTGCTCGATATGGTACCTCGATATGAAAAGAGAGTTTTCTTTCGTTAGCCTTTAAATCATCATACACAGCCGTGGACCTGTTCTTTGATTTCTGAAACACTAAATAAAGACATTTGTAATAAAAGAAAGCATATATTTACAAGTTTAATCATGAGATTACCTCCCAAGTGTGCTTGTTTTAAGTCACTAAGATTGATTTTGATGGTTTGAGGACTAGTGAGAAGAGGTTGATGGAGCTGGTGCTCCTTCCTCTTTCTTCTTATAAATCCAAGTACCCACTGACATCAGTTTCTTCTTGTCACGAGCTGTCTTCCTGTTTCTCCTCTTCTTGACACTTGGTGTGATCAAAGGCTTTACTTCTTTGGTGATTAAGCCTTCATCCTCTTTCAAACCATCTTCAAGTTTCAACTCAGTGTCAAGCTTCTGTTCTGGCTCATCAGGGAGAGTGTCTCTCATCAGCATGTTCATTGTGAAGCTCATAGCATGCTCCACACTCTCTGGAAGTTGCTGTTGCTCACTCTCTTTTTCAACAATTGTTCCACAAAAAGCTATGGAAGGATAGACAATCTTGTAGACGTTGAACTAATCAACATTCTTCAAAATCATAGAGCCTCTCTTGAAGTCTACATGAGCTCCTGCTGTTGCCAAGAATGGTGTTCGTAGAAGAAGTGACACCTCTATTAAATATGTCTTCTCCATAACCACAAAATCTGTTGGCAGCAAACAATTCCCAATCTTCAAAGGGAAATCCTTCACCATGCCCAAGGGTCTTGTTGAGGTGTTATCCACAAACGTGATAGAGGCTCTGCAGGGCTTCAACTCCTTGATTCCTAAGTTTTGGCTTAAGTGGAGAAACATGAGATTCACAGTTGAACCTGAATTACACAAAGCTCCAACATTGTCTAGCATCTCAAGCTCACAAGTGATGAGAAACTTTCCTGGATTGGGAAGCTTTGTCAATGTCTTCAGCTCCTTGTTTCTCTTTAGATTAGCCCCCACATTCTCTAGAATTGGCTCCACTACTTCCAGCTTGTCAAAGACTTCTTTAAGGAACCTGATTTGATCCTTCACTTTAAGCAAAGTGGTGCCATGAGGAAGCTTTATTCCAGCGTCTTGTATGTCCTTCCTGAACTTCGAATACACTGCCATCTATGCCTTTGTAAGTGCATTGTGGGGTAAAGGATTGGTGGTTTATAAGCTTGAACTTCAGGAGCTTTATCCTTCTCATTGTTGCTTGAAGAGCTACCCATTTGGCGATCATACAGCTCTTTGAAGTCTTCAGGACTTTCTCTAGCCAAGACCATCAAAGCATGGTATTTCTCTACAAGCTCTTTTTCAGCTTCACTGAGTTCTGGCTTGGCTTCTTCTTCTGGAGCAACAAAGGCTTTCTCAGCCTCTTCCTTCTCAGCAGCTTCTTTTGCAGCCCTCTCTTGCTCTTCTTCTCTGTTCAAGCTTTCATCTAGCCCTTGAAGGAACTTCACTACAATATCAACAGCTTCTTGATCATTAATGGTGACATTGATGACATTCCCCACACACTCAGCCTTTAACATGTCCACATGTAACAGCATCTCTTGAAGCATAATGCCAAGGTCTTCCAATGAAGCATCTTCATCATCAAATTCTTCATCCTCTTCAGCAAGCAACTGGCAGAATTTCGTAAGATTGGCTTCACTCTTTCCTGGTAACTGATATCTCATACATTTTCATCATTAAGGCTTGCATTTAGTGCATGTTTTGGTTCGCTTTTGCATGTTTTCCTTATCTTTAGTCCCATTTTCTTCTCCTTTTAGACTTATGTTGCATTTAGGATGTAGTTTGCATTTTCTTTGCATCAAGGATGTTTTTAGGTACTTATGGAGCTGAGTAAAGCAAGGAGTTAGTGTGGGAGTGGATCAGGATGCTAGCCAAGCCAAGAGGAAGCAAGAGGAGCCAAGGAAGAAGTTTCTGGAGTCCCACCGGTCAATCTATCAATCAAGTCAAGACTGATAGGAAGCTATCGATCAGACCATCGGTCAAGGAGTGACCGATGGGAATGCAACGGACGTATCGGTCACCGTATCGATCGGACGATGACCGATAGAAACAAATCGGTTGTATTTCGGTTAGACCATCGATCACTTTCAAGACCGATAACAAGCTATCGATCACACCATCGATCACTTATGATCGATAGAATTCTATACTGAAGACCACTTAATTACAATTTTGCCATTTTCTCCTAAACTCCTATAAATACGAAAAATCCCTAATTTTTGGGAACATCTCTTTATCCAACAGTTCTTTCCTCTTATTTTTTTTGCTTTTGATCTTGTAGTTTGAATCTTTGGTTTATTTCAATATAAGTTTGCATTTATCTTCTTGTTTAACATCCTTAATCATGATTAGGTATCTCTTTCTCTTTGAATTGATGGTTTTCATGATGATTAGTGAGTAGTCTTTTTAAAAAATTGAGATGGGTTAGGTTTAGGAAACTTTAGGCTTAATCTATGATGTCTTGGTGTTAATTCTTCCATTTCCTTTCTTGATTGCTGTGTTTAATGCCTGATTAGCTCTAGCTAAGTTGATTAAGATCTTAGGCTCATTTTATGCCCACCAAGTGTTTGATGAAATGCATGAACTGCTTGCAAGAGAATTGCTTATCCTAGCTCAAAAGATTGACTGTCTAGGGAGTGATTTGGTAATATAGGATTGATAGAATTATCTTAATGCTTGTTGTTTATCATTTTACTAATGAGAATTAGTTCTTGACTTGGTAATTTGCAAAGAGATTAGTGCCCAGAGATTTAATTAGTCTTATAAATAAATTATATGCATATGGAATAGCATTGTGTGAGTTTGTAAGCATCATAGGTTGAGTTAAGAGTTCCCTAGCACCAATTATCTCATCTCAAGTCCCATCTTTTCTCTGTTTTTTAGTTTAATTCGAAATTGCTCTGTAATTACCTTTGTTCTAGTTGTATTGCTTGCTGTTCACTCTTTGTTTGGTGTTTGTTTCATTTCTGTTTGATCCTTTAGGTTGTTAGACATTCTAAACTATTTATATCTGCTTAAATTAATAGCTCTATTACATTCCTGCTGTTTCAATCTCCCCCTTTTGGATTGATAAAACACTTACTACAATGATTAGTACAAATGGTGATTGACCAAGAGAGTCAAAACTCTTGTATCAATTTGGCGCCGTTGCCATTAGGAGAAAGCTTTGTTCAGTAAGATTTGTAGAGATCTTGAGATCCAGCTTTGTTATTTTCGTTTTTGGTTATTGATTTCTCTTTTGGTCTAGAATTTCTTTTGTAGGTACCATAACACTTGCTCTTAAGTATCTACAACTACTACTGAAGTTCAAGGTCAAGGATTTTGGGTTTGCAGAACCAGAAGTCAGCTGTTGAAACATGGAAGAATATCAGTATGCTGCTGGTTTTGGTCTGCAAGGTCCACAAGGTCTTCAAGGAATTCAAGGCTTACAAGGACAGAAAGGTCCACAAGGTTTACAAGGACCTTTGGTTCAATGACCATTGAGACCTATTGGTGCTGCTGATATACCTTCAAGTTATGCTTCAAGACAAGGTATTCTTCCACCTATGGAGGCTCATCACTATGAGATCAAAAGCAGCATGATCACTATGATTCAAGAGAGAAAATTCTTTGGATTGCCCAACCAAGATCCTCTTGAGCACTTGGATTACTTTGACAGGATATGTGCTTTGACAAAGCTTAGTGGAGTTTCAGATGATGGTTTGAAGCTCAGATTATTTTCATTTTCTCTTGGTGATAGAGCTAAATTATGGAAGAAGTCTTTAGCACAAGGAAGCATCACTTCTTGGGATCAATGCAAAGGTTATTTCTTAACCAAGTTCTTCTCTCCCTCAAGAACTGCACATTTCAGGAATGAGATCACAAACTTCAAACAGTGGTCTAATCAAAGCTTTGGAGACACTTTGAAAAGGTTCAGAAGCTTCACTCACCAATGTCCTCACCATGGCTTCACCAAAGAAATGCTGCTATCCACACAATACAGAGGCGTTCTCCCAACTATACGAATCCTTCTAGATACAGCAAGCAATGGTTACTTTCTTGGTAAATCTGTTGATGAAGGATGGATTCTAGTGGAGAACATGGCACTCAGCAATTGGGACTATGTGGATGACAAGGAGTAACATTCCAAAGCCACTGAAGAGAAGCTAGAGACAGCATTGTATGAGATGAATGCCTTGTAGAAGAAAGTTGTCTTGCTGCTCAATGAGACCACCAAACCTCTTCCTAGTGTTGCTTTACCAAACCACTACAAAGCGCATCAAATCAAAGCTGCTCAACTCCAAGAGGCGCCAACAATGCAACAGGACCATGATGCTTATCCACAACAGTCCCATGGAGACAGTTACATTCACCAACATCCTGGTTCTTCTTCTCCACCAGTTGGCGCCAGCACCTCCCAACCCTCTGAAACTTTGGATCTTAAGGAAATGTTCCTTCAAATGCATCACCTTCAAACTGCAACACTTCAGAAAAGCAAGGCTGTTGAAATTCAAAAGAGCATGACTGACATTCAGAAGAGCATGGCTGTTGAACTACAAAAAGGCATTGTCTCCAGCTTGCAATCTCAACTTGGCTCTTTGAATATACAGATCAGAAAACTAGAAAGCATTGCTCAACCATCTACCTTTTCACATGCACAAGAGTGTGTCAAAGCTGTCACCTTAAGAAGTGGGAAGCAACTTTCTCCTAGAGTGGCTTCTACTACACCCAATGTTGACATTGAGGAACAGGAAGAGGGGGTGGTGGCCAGAGATGCTGAAGAAACTACAGAGGATGAAGTGGTTGAAGCTGAAAAGGGTCCAAAGAACACTAAAGCCAAAGAGGTGGTTAAAGAGAAACCAAGAGAAGCACCTAAGGAGTTAGTCAAGGAGCCAAGATACATACCTCCACCATATCAACCTACAATACCATTTCCTGGAAGGTTTAAGAAGCAGATTATTGCCAAGTACAAATGTCTCTTTTATGAGCAAATGAAGAAGATTCAGCTCACCATGCCACTGCTTGATGCTTTTGTCTTAGTCCCACCTTATCAGAAGTTTTTGAAAGATGCTGTTGCTGAAAGAAAAAAGGACTTACAAGGGACGGTGGTTCTTACACATGAGTGCAGCACCATTATTCAACAGAAGAGAGTGACTCCCAACAAGCTAGGTGATCCAAGGAAGTTTTACCTTACCCTTCTCTATAGGTCCACTTCTGTTTGAGAAATGTTTGTGTGATCTAGGAGCTAGTGTCAGCTTGATGCCCTATTCTGTAGCACAGCGCCTATGCTTCACTAAGTTCAAGGACTGCAGGATATCTCTAGTGCTAGCAGACAGGTCAGTAAGGCTCCCCAAAGGTCTGCTTGAGGATTGGGAGTGTAGAGATACCTACTGATTTTGTGGTTTTAGATATGGATGAGGAACCTAGGGACCCTCTCATCCTTAAGAGACCTTTCCTAGCCACAACAGGAGCTGTCATTGATGTTAAGAAAGGGAAGATTCAGCTACAATTGGGTAAAGACATGTCTTTGAAATTTGACATCAAGCAGGTTATGCAGCAGCCCACTATTGAAAGTCAAGTGTTTCAGATCGAGATATTAGAGAGGCTGCATGATGAGCTTCAAGAGGAGTTGTGTTGTGAGGATAAACTCCAAGTGGCTTTGACAAAGGAGAATGGAGAAGATGGTTACTTGGAAAAGGAAAGCTTGGGTTGTAAGTGTAAGATCAAGAACAGTGGAACAGCTGGAAAGTGTGTTACACACACATGGCACAAAGTCAGGAGAGCTTTGATAACCGGATTTGTGGGAATCAAGGAAGATTTAGAAGTTACCATATTCGATGATTTGCGAATATGGTTGATGCTCAAGACACGGCAAGTTTGGATTTGTGAGTCGAGTATAAATAGAAGATCGCTGTCTTTGTGTTAGGGTTAGCACTTAAACGGGTTAGGGGACTCTGTGTATTGGAAGAGAGTTTAGGAGCTCATTGAGCGAACACAGTTGTTGCTCTGTGGGTAGCTTAGGAATTGGTCTGTGTCACTTACAAGTCTTTGGGATTGTGTAACAGTGTGTAATTCAGATTAAACAATTCTGCAAAGATTGTTGAAGCGATTTCTAATAAAGTTTGTGTTTAAATTACATAACTCTCGTTCTAATCTTGAAATCGCATAGCCTTCTGGAATCCGTTATTCTACATTTGGTATCAGAGCGGGTCACCTTTTTAGTTCGACCGATCTAAACAACAGTTTGAGATTCTGTGGCAGTCATGGATACCATGAAGGAGCTTATCGCAGTTCAAAGACCAGTAATGCTTGATGCAGGAAACTTTGGCCATTGGAAGGCACGAATGCGACACATCATCCGTGGAATTGATGAAGATGCTTGTACGGCTGTTGTTGAAGGTTGGGAGGCACCCACAATCTTGGTTGAAGAACAATCTGAAGACAAGACTGTTCCATCTAAATCAGTAGTGAAGCCAAAACCAAAAGAAAGATGGACTGAGGCCGACAAGAATACTTCCAAGTTTAATTCCAAGGCAGTGTCAGCCATATTCGGATCTGTAGATCTTGATCAGTTCAAGATTATACAAAGATGTGAGACAGCTAGGGAAGCTTGGGATACACTTGTGAATCACTTTGAAGGGGACTCGAGTGTGAGAAGAACTCGCATTGATCACTTAGCTTCTCAGTTCGAAAATCTCAGGATGGCTAAAGATGAATCCATTGCATGTTTCACTGGAAAAATCAGTACAATAGCAAATAAGGCATCGGTTTGGGGAAAGAAATACAAAGAGAAGAAGTTGGTTAAAAAGCTTCTGAGGTGTCTACCACCAAAGTATGCTGCACATAAGGCTGTTCTCAAATACTCCATGAATACATATGATATGAAATATGATCATTTGTGTGGAATGCTTAAAGCAGAAGAGATGGAAGCATCAGCCGAAGAACCAGTTGCTCACAAGGGAGTTGCGTTTGAACCAGAGGCTGACAAAGACAGAGTAAAACAGATTGAAGACAATATGAGCTTGATGGCCAGGAACTTCAATAAAATGCTAAAACGAGTTGAGAAAGGCCAGAGCCGATCATTTAGAAGAAGTCAACGGAACGATTCAGACAGAGGACCAAGGTTTAAGGGTGAGCGCTCCGGAAGGAAAGGAGAGATGCAGTGTCATGATTGTGAAGGCTTTGGTCACTTTAAGAACGAGTGCCCTATGACAAAGAGAAAGGAGTGGAAGTGTCCTGAGTGTCGTGGGTATGGTCATACTAAGTCTGAATGTCCAAGTGCATTGAAGAATAAATAACTTGTTGTCTTTAGTGACAGTGAATCAGAGGACAGTGATGAGCCGAGTCAGGAACTTATGCTTAACTTTGTAGCAATCACAGCTCAGGATGAGCACACCAAGAAGAGGGAAACAAACACAGTTTCAGACTCAGATGAGGACAGTGATTTTGATCTCACTCAAGAATACAGTGATCTCTACAACAAGTATGTGTCACTGAGCAATTAAAACTTGCAACTTACAAGGACATGGCTATGATGAAAGCTCACTTGAATATTCTGGAATGTGAAAAAGGTGGAAAATCGGATGCTGAAAACCAAAAAACAACAGAAGACACCCGTGAAACTGAGAATCTCAAGAAAGAACTGGAGAGTGAGAAAGAAAGAAACAGAGTTCTTGAAGCAAACGTTAAACGTATCTTGGAAGCATGTGCCAAGGAAGAAGAGAAGGCTAAAGGTTTACTGAGGGAGTTAGATGAAAATCATAAGAAGATCAGAATGTTTAACACTGGTACGAAAAGTTTGGATAAGATATTGTCAATAGGACAACCACCTAAGACTAATTGGGGACTTGTTACATAGGAGGTACCAGTGTAACACAGCCATCACTAGCCAATATGATACAATCAAGTACCGGACCCATGTTTCAGCCAGCAGAAAAAAAAGTTCCAGCCGTGAAAAAATTGGTTAACACTGCTCATCAGAAGCAAAAAGAAAACAGCCCTGGAAAGAAACATACTCGCAAAACAGTCAGAAGATGCTTCCACTGTAAGTGTAAAGGACACATTAGGCGAGAATGCAAGCTGTTGAATCGAAGAAGGAGGATCATGAATGCCTGGAACAGAAATCTTTACTTTTCGGAGCCTTAACACTTTGAGATGGTCTGGATAGCAAAGGAGGAACTGTACGAAGTATTAACTTCAGATATTCCAATGGAGGAAATTGTATGTAATTTTGTGGGAATCAGTTTTCACGAGGTAGATAAGATCAGCACAGGTGACGATCAACGGATGCAAAGCAATGTTGCTTATACATTGACGAACAAGCAAGAAACTAATCCTTGGTACTTTGACAGTGGTTGTTCGGGACATATGGCTGGATCCTCTGACGTTCTTGACACCTACACATACATTAAGGGTGGAAAGGTCACATTTGGAGATGGTGGACAAGGAAAAATCAAAGGAGTAGGCAACATAGACAAGGAGAACAAACCTGAATTAGTCAATTTCTCCTATGTGAATGCATTGAAAGCCAATCTCATTAGTATACGTCAACTGTGTGACGAAGGGCTCAAAGTATTGTTCACTCGGACTGAGTGTCAAGCCATTGATGCTAGTGGGGATGTTGTCTTGTATGGAGTTAGGTCGAGTAACAACTATTACATGTGGAGTCAGTCGAATCAGTGCCTGTCTGCTCAGGACTCTCAACTGGATATGTGGCATAGACATCTTGGACATATGAATATTCACGGTCTCAACAAGATTGTCAAGGCAGAGATTGTTATAGGTGTTCCCAAGCTAGAAACCCAGTCGGATATTGTGTGTGAAGCATGCAGTACAGGGAAGCAAATAAAAGTTCAACACAAACCATTGAATGAAATCCGGACTAAGAAGATTCTAGAGCTGATACACATGGATCCTATGGGCCCGATTCAGACTGAAATCATAGCAGGACGAAGATACATCTTCGTCTTGGTAGATGATTTCTCAAGATTCACATGGGTGCGATTTCTGCAGGAAAAATCAGAAGAGCTGAGAGCTTTAAAATATTAGCTCTGCAACTCAAAACCGAGAAGGGAAACATAGTTCAAATCAGGAGTGATCATGGAGGTGAATTCCAAAACGCAGTGTTTGACAGTTTTTGCAACAGCCAAGGAATCAGACATCAATACTATGCTCCTCGAACTCCTCAGAAAATTGGGGTTGTGGAAAGAAAAAATCAAACTTTGCAGGAGATGGCTAGAGCAATGCTTCATGGAAACAAAGTTCCTGTAAAGTTTGGGCTGAAGCGATCAATACAGCGTGTTACATCATCAACATGGTCTATGTGAAACCTGGCACTAACTCGACCCCCAATGAGTTGTGGAAGGAAAAGACACCCAACCTGAGCTAGTTTCATATCTTAGGTTGTGTCTGGTATATCTTCAACGATAAGGATCAACTTGGTAAGTTCGATTCTCTAGAAGTGATGTGGGAATTTTTCTTGGTTACTCGACACACAGCATGGCATTTCGAGTGTATAATCATAGAACTAAGATGATCCATGAGTCAGTAAATGTTGTGTTTGACGACAAAAGCCAGTTCCTGTTAGAAGAAGTCAGTACTGAATCGAAAGAATCATCTACAAGACCTACGACAAACTCTGAAGATTCTACATATACATCTGCTGAAGGAGTTAAAACCGCAGATGTTAAACAGAAGAACGATGAGAACAATCGGTCAGGTCGTATGATAGTGCCCAAGAATCATTCCCTAGATCATGTGATCGGTGGAGTACTTGACAAAAGACAGACTAAAGGGAAGGAGATTGACTTCAAGCAGATGGTTAAACTTGCTTGCTTCATGACAGATGGTTAAGCTTAACTGATTCATCTCTCTGATTGAACCAAAGAACATTGCTGAAGCACTACGTGATGAGTTTTGGGTTGCTGCAATGCATGAAGAACTTGAGCAGTTTAGTCGTTTGAATGTATGGGAACTTGTTCCTGTTCCGAAGGACGTGAATGTAGTCGGAACTAAGTGGGTCTATAAGAACAAGATTGATGACGAAGGCAATGTGATCAAAAACAAGGCTTGTCGAGTGGCTCAGGGCTATTCCCAGATAGAAGGTGTTGATTTTGACGAGACTTTTGCTCCAGTTGCTATATTGGAATCTATAAGACTTCTGTTTGGCATGGCATGTATTCTCAACATAAGGCTTTTTCAAATGGATGTGAAAAGCGCATTCCTTAACGGGCTCTTACAAGAAAAAGTGTATGTCTCACAACCAAAGGGATTCGAGGATCCAAAGTATCCTGGTTATGTCTACAAACTGAAACGAGCCTTGTATGGATTAAAACAGGCTCCAAGGGCTTAGTATGAAAGACTAACTCAGTTCCTAATGGCAGCCGAGTTCACTCGTGGCTGTGTGGATAAAACCTTGTTTATTCAACACGTTGGAAAAGATATACTAATAGTTCAAGTCTATGTAGACGATATAATCTTTGGAAGCACCAGTGAGAAGCTTGTGGATCAATTTGTAACAACAATGACCACCGAGTTCGAAATGAGTATTGTAGGAGAACTCACTTACTTCTTGGGTCTGCAAGTGAGATAGACGAATGAAGGGATATTTGTGTCTCAGTCAACATATGCTATAAATCTTGTGAAAAGGTTTGAAATGCAGGCAAGTAAGACAGCTTCAACACCAATGAGCACTACCATCAAATTGTTCAAGGCCTTGGATGGACCCGAGGTCGATGAAAGACTTTACAGGGCGATGATTGGAAGTCTTCTCTATCTTACTGCAAGTCGTCCAGATTTATGCCTCAGTGTTGGGATGTATGCTAAATATCAAGCATCACCACGACTCTCACACATGAATACGGTTAAACGAATCATCAGGTATATCAAAGGTACGCTTGATCTTGGTATATACTATTCTAAGGAGACCAATGAACATCTTGCAGGTTTTTGTGACGCTGATTGGGCTGGCTGTCTTGATGATCGGAAGAGCACATCTGGAGGATGTTTCTTTTTAGGAAACAATATGATCTCCTGGCACAGTAAGAAACAGAACTGTTTGTCTCTGTCTACTGCAGAAGCCGAGTACATTTCTATGTGAAGCTGATGTACACAAGTACTCTGGATGAAACAGAGGCTTATGGACTATGGTATGTACTCAGATTCCATACTAGTTCATTGTGATAATAAAAGTGCCATAGACGTATCGAAGAATCCATTTCAACACTCACGTACCAAACATGTTGATATTAGACATCATTTTGTTAGAGAATTAGTTGAGGAAAAACTTGTAGTTATCAAACATGTTGCATCCGAAAATCAGCTGACGATATCTTTACCAAACCACTTGATTCTAATACCTTTTTGTTTCTCAGAAAGGCATTAGGTGTGTGTGAACATTAATCCGCACTGTCTCAGGGAAAGCTAGGCTTAGTAGTTCTTGAAATGTACTCTGTTTTTTACTGGTCAAAAACTCATATGGGCAAATCAGTTGATGGTGTACTACAGTTGTTTCTCTAAGAGCAGGTTACATATGTATGTCTCAGGAGATCACGCTCAAGATAGAGTCTAGGATTTATCCATCTTATGATTCTATTTTCTTGATCACTGTTTGGATGGGATAATCTAGGAAGAAGAGGTTGTGTCATTATCAAAAAAAAGGGGGAAAATAAATAATAAGTTTGCTGTGAAATGATTGACACCCAATATGGAATCGATTGCTGTCACAATCTTTACCAATATTGGTTTTAGTCTTGATCACACCTTCATACTAATAAATAATAAGCTTGCTGTGAAATGATTGACACCCAATATGGAATCGATTGCTGTCACAATCTTTACTAATATTGGTTTTAGTCTTGATCACACCTTCCCACAACTCTGGATAGTCTGATCTACAAACCCTTCTCATTAAATGTTCTTAATGAAATCAGCCTCTTCATATCTAGGTTATGTACATTAGGTCACTTTCTTGATAAAGGATCTCTATGTACCAGTCAACTGATCAACTGTGTGAAAAAGTCTCGACAGAGATGTCTGCACAGTTGAGCCCATATGTGCTTTTTAAAGAAAAATTTAAGTGTTGCTCTTTCCTATAAGTTCTTACCTATTATTAGCCTATGGTTGTCTTCCCCTGATAGAAAAGAAAAAGGTCAGATGTGTTTGAGTAATGGTTTGATGCTATGCTGTCCTTTTCATACTGCTTTGTGTTAAATATCTCTACATGGGGTTCTCACTTACTATCTCTAAAACTTGATGTTTGTCTTGCTAAAACTTTGTGTTTCATACACATCTGAGTGTTCGTGGCTAATTAAGCCAATTTGTCTCATCCTTGTGGGCTTACCCGTGTGTTTGTGCTTTAGAAAGGTGCAGTTCTTTTTAGGGTTGCCGCTCTTATATTCGGAGGGGACTGTTTGTATGCCAGAGTTAAATTTCATCTGTCTCAGCAAAAACACTAACTAAAGTTTGCTCCTCCGCCTACTCTCTCAATCACAATGCTTCCTGTTCGCCACACACGATCTCAAGCTCGTCAGGCCCTTATCGATTCAGCGCGTGTGAACCGCTCCATCCCAGATGATAACGAGACTCTAGCTAATGCCCTTTCCAAACTTCGCAATCTGAACCACAGGTCCGGGAAAGCTCCGATGATCGTCCACGATCTGGAAGAGGATCAACTTGAGCTGCACTGGAAACCTTTCTCGCCTGGATCTAGCTCAGACCGATGCTCTGGTGACACATCGCATGCAACCTCCACAAAATCCACAGAGCCTACAGAGGAGGAGGAGCAAGTCGACTCCCGTAACCCTCGGTTGGTGAGTTTCCCGACCTGGAACCTCGCTATTCTGCAAATCGCAAAGCTTTCCTCAGCTGGAGAAGGTCGAATAAGTTCTCAGATCGTAATCAGCAAATCTCGTGAGGTGACTTCTCGTCTGAGGCTGCAGCAGTCAGGTATCAGTCGTTTGATCGTCGCTCCTTTCATGGTTGCGTTTACTTCCCTTTGGATGATTCGAAGCTGGTTCTGGTGAAACAAATTCTAGTCCGCACTGGGATGATGTACACTGTTCTCGATGTGGAGCCTTACTGCCCCACAGTTATCAAGGAATTCTACGCTAACCTTGGTGATCTGGAAACACGGTGTGGTTCGAAGTAGGTCTACATTAGGGGAATTATGTTTGAGTTGTCTCCTGCTATCATAAATCGGATGTTTCTGCTTCTAGAGAATAGTCCTGAAGGAGACTGGATGTCAGCTGATCTCAACAGTGTCATTGGAGCACTCACTGAAACTTATCGCTTCGGTTGGGAGGGCCTTTGTTCTTGCCACCTCTCTCAGAGGTGTGAAGTTCTCTATCGCATCTGTTGTCGGAACTGGATGCCAACTACAAACAAGACTACAATGGTAAAGATAGGCTGCGCTTTGTCTACGCACTTCTGATGGCAAAGGAGTTTAATTTTGGACAACTGGTCTCTAATAAAATTCTTGCCATAGCAAAGCATCCTGCTCCGGTTGATCGTGTTCTTCTTTTCCCAAATCTCATATACCAGCTTTTTAACTTCCAGAGAATCGTGCCAGGAGATCGAGGTGATGGCCCACTGATTGGTCCTACGAAAATCACCATGGACCCCAAGGCAGGACGTGGATCTGGCAGAAAAGAACCCTTCTCTATCTGCTGATCTCTTGGAGCTTTCCAAGTTGGTCCGCAAGATACAACAATGTCCTAAAGGTAAGTATTTCTTTTCTCTCGCTGACGTTTCTTCTCTATTCAACTTGATCACTGGATATTTTTGCCATGAATATGCACTCAAGCAGGGGGAGATTATCGATATGATCCCAAACTGACGTCACTCAGGAATCTCAATCCACCAGAAGATTCAGATGATGAGAGTGAGGGAGGAGAGGAGCCTGATGACGGTCTTGGTGGAATACATGAGTATGAAGCAGATGACTAAGATAGGCTGATTTTTTTTGTGTATCCAAGTGATCACTATTGATGCTTTTGCATGTGTTTTCTTTCAAGAATCCTTCTCGGCTTAGTTTTTTTTGTTTCTCTGTTCTTCTGTTTGGTTTCGTTTGCTTTTCCCTGAACAATATGTGCGTTACTACTTTATCTATGAATGGTTTTTTGCTTGAATGTGTTGTGTTTGCTGTGTGTGTATGTGTTGCTGGAACTAACATGACAGGTAGCTTGAGGTGTCACATTCAGGCAAAAAGGGGGAGATTGTAAGATCAAGTACAGTGGAACAGCTGGAAAGTGTGTTACACACACATGGCGCAAAGTCAGAAGAGCTTTGACAACCGGATTCATGGGAATTCAGGAAGATTTAGAAGTTACCATATTCGATGATTTGCGAATATGTTGGATGCTCAAGACACGGCAAGTTTGGCTTTGTGAGTCGAGTATAAATAGAAGATCGTTGTCTTTGTGTTAGGGTTAGCACTTAAACGGGTTAGGGGACTCTTTGTATTGGAAGAGAGTTTAAGACCTCATTGAGCAAACACAGCTGTTGTTGTGTGGGTAGCTTAGAAATTGGTCTGTGTCACTTACAAGTCTTTGGGATTGGGTAACAGTGTCTAATTCAGATTAAACAAGTCTGCAATGATTGTTCAAGCGATTTCTAATAAAGTTTGTGTTTCAATCACATAACTCTCGTTCTAATCTTGAAATCGCATAGCCTTTTGGAATCCGTGATTCTACAATAAGCTAAGGCTAGACTCTCACAATGTCTTAGAAGAAGAGGAGTCATTTTAGAAGCTGGAATACACAAGAAAATAGGTGTTCTCAGTTCAAGAAGCTGGTTCCCTAAGCAATGAGGCTGGCGCCAAGGAGCAGAGCAGCTTGGAAGAGGACTTGAGTGAGCTCAAAGCACCCAAGGTGGAGCTCAAACCTCTTCCTAAAGGGCTAAGGTATGTCTACTTAGGCTCTAACTCTACTTATCCTGTAATTTTCAATGATAACCTCAATGATGATTAGATGCTTTCTCTTGTCAAAGTGTTAAAGAGGTTTATGAGAGCCATTGGATATTCACTAGATGATATCCAAGGCATTTCTCCTAACCTCTGCACTTATAGGATCCATCTAAAGGATGAGACAAGAACCTCTGTTGAACCTCAAAAGAGATTGATTCCTAATCTGAAATATGTAGTTAAAAAGGAAAGCTTGAAGTTTCTTGAAGCAGGAGTGATCTATCATATCTCAGACAGCACATGGGTCTCACCAGTCCATGTGGTGCCTAAGAAAGGAGGGATCACTGTTGAAAAAATCAAAAATGATGAGCTAATACCAACTAGAACAATTACTGGTCATAGGATGTGCATAGATTACAGAAAACTTAATTCTGCTTCTAGGAAAGATCACTTCCCTTTGCCATTCATAGACCAAATGCTAGAAATATTAGCAAACCATAAGTATTACTGCTTCTTAGATGGTTATAGTGGATTCTTTCAGATCCATATCCATCCTAATGATCAAGAGAAAACTACTTTTACTTGCCCATATGGAACATTTGCTTATAGGAGAATGCCTTTTGGTTTATGCAAGGCAAAGATATATGTTATGGTGCACTTGGAGCCTCCAAACACACTCAAAAGAATCAAAAGCTTCTTGGGGCATGCTGGTTTCTACAGGAGGTTCATCAAGGACTTCTCAAAGATACCAAGACCCTTGACAAGGTTTCTATGCAAGGAGACATAGTTTGTGTTTGATGAAGAGTGCTTGCAAGCCTTCCTAACCCTCAAGCAAGTTCTGGTATCAGCGCCAATTGTTCAAGCTCCAAATTCTGATTTGCCATTTGAAATCATGTGGGATGCTAGTGATTATGCTGTTGGAGCAGTCTTAGGACATAGAGTAGACAAGAAACTTCATGTAATCTACTATGCAAGCAGAACAATGGATGAGGCTCAAACAAGGTATGCAACAACTGAGAAGGACCTCTTAGCAGTTGTCTTTGCATTTGAGAAGTTCAGAAGCTACTTAGTGGGGTCTAAGGTGATAGTCTACACTGATCATGCTGCACTAAGGCACATCTATGCCAAGAAAATCACCAAGCCAAGACTGCTTAGATGGATCCTCCTCTTGCAAGAGTTTGACATGGAGATTGTGGATAAGAGAGGAATTGAGAATGATGTTGCTGATCATCTTTCAAAACTGAGGATAGATGACTTTGTCCCAATCAATGGTACTCTACCAGAGGAGCAGCTGCATGCTTTAGGATTAAAGGCAGCTATAGTGCAAAGCTTAGAAGAGAACAAACTGCCTTGGTATGCTGACTTTGTGAACTACCTGGTTATTGGGCAGATACCACTGAGCCTCAACTCACATCAGAAGAAGAAGTTCTTAAGAGATGTCTCTCATTATTTTTGGGATGAGCACTATCTCTACAAGAGAGGGAATGATGGATTGTTCAGAAGATGCATAGCTGAAGAAGATGTTCAAGGAATTTTACATCATTGCCTTGGTTCAGCCTATGGAGGTCACTTTGCAACCTTCAAGACAGCCTCAAAGGTGCTCCAAGCTGGTTTTTGGTGGCCTAGTTTGTTCAAGGACGCCCAAGCTCACATCTCCTCATGTGATGCATGCCAAAGGAAGAGAAACATCTCTAAAAGAGATGAGATGCCTCTAAACTCCATTCTTGAAGTGGATCTGTTTGATGTGTGTGGGATTGACTTTATGGGACCTTTCCCTTCCTCCTATGGAACAAGTACATCTTTGTAGCTGTTGATTATGTGACAAGGTGGGTGGAAGCCATTGACAGTCCAACAAATGATGCATGGGCCGTGCTGAAGCTCTTCAAGACAATAATCATCCCAAGGTTTGGTGTTCCAAGGTTTGTGATCTGTGATGGTGGGAGTCACTTCATCAACAAGGTCTTTGAGAGTTTACCGAAGAAGAATGGTGTTAAGCACAAGGTTGCCACTCCTTTCCATCCTCAAACAAGTGGTCAAGTCGAGGTGACTAACAGGGATATCAAAGCTATTTCAGAGAAGACAGTTGGTGTTACAAGAAAGGATTGGTCTAATAAGCTTGATGATGCTTTGTGGGCTTACAGGACTGCCTTTAAAACACCCATTAGTAGAACCCCCTTCTCACTCCTCTATGGCAAGTCTTGTCATCTACCTGTTGAGCTGGAATATAAAGCCTTGTGGGCAGCAAAGCTGTGGAATTTTGACATCAAGACAGCTCATGAGAAGAGACTCATCAACTTGCATGAGTTAGAAGAAAACTGCCTTGAAGCTTTTGAGAGTTCCAGGATCTATAAGGAGAGAACAAAATCTTTTCATGACAAGAGGATCAAACCCAAAGACTTCAAGGCAGGTGATCAGGTGCTGTTGTTCAACTCAAGGCTGAGGTAGTTCCCTGGAAAGCTGAAGTCAAGATGGTCAGGTCCATTCAAGATCAAAGAGATGTTACCATATGGAGCTGTGACTTTGTTTGGCAAGGATGGATAAAGCTTCACAGTGAATGGGCATAGATTGAAGCCATACATGGCAAGTGAGTCCCTTGGAGATGATGTAGACATCAACCTTGAGGACCCTCCACAAGAGTGATCAACCAAGGAAAGCCAAGCTAAGGACTTTAAACAAGCACACTTGGGAGGTATTCCCTTGTTATCCTTGTACATATATTGCATTTTATGTTTGTCTTTGTGTTTTTCTTTCAACAACATGAGCAAGTGGGGTTTAAGGCAAGTTGTCAGAAGTTTAAAAAACAAAAACAGATGCATCTTGGTTACCATCAATCACCGTATCGATCAAGGCCAGATCGATACAGACATATCAGTCTGACTATCGGCCTTGAAATGATTGATGGTTGTGGAGACAAAGATGCATCGGTCAACCTATCGGCAGTTATAACCAATAAAGGAAAGGAAGTGCAAAGTATAGATCTTATCGGTCCTCTTAACGATCAGAATGTGACCGAAGGGAATGCATCGGCTGTATATCGGCACTCTATCGATCAGAATGTGATCGATGGAAAACAATCGGATGTATTTCGGTCACTCTATCGATCAGAACGTGACCGATGGGATTTGGAAGGGGAGCCATCGGTCAGGCCATCGGTCTCCAGGTGATAGATAGTGCCGTATCGATCAAGCTATCGGTCTTGGAGAGACCAATACACTCCTTCATTCTGCCAAAGCTCCTTTAAAGGTACACAACTTCTCTCCTTTCCTTCTGAATTTTTTTTGAGTATCCTTTATCACTCTCCTTCAAGCTTCCATTACACAAGGGACTGTGTAATTTAAGTGTGGGGGAGGGGCATTGCATTTGATATTGTGTTTTGCTTTCTTATTTTCTCTTTTGCATACTTGAGTCCTATGCATTCATGTGTTTTGTTTTCTTATTTTCTCTTTTGCATACTTGAGTCTCATGCATTCATGCATTCATCATTATGCACCAAAAATCCATAATTTTAAAAAAATTTGGAACCAAAAAGATCATTTAGTTGCATTTAAATAACTAAGATTGAGTCTAGATGCATTTCATATAGGTTTGCATACACTTGCATAGGGATTAGATGATAAACACTTGTCAAGGTGTTAATGTTGGACATGTTTTCAATGCTTTGGCTATCTGTTGTTTGATTGCAATGTAGTGAGTTTGAAGTTAAAGCTGCACCATATCTTGACTACTTGCATCGATATTCTAGTCTTATCCTGAAGCTTACTTTGATTTGATGCCATCTCTGTTTATTAGAACCATAATCCTGACATTCAGTTATCATGTTTATGCATTGAGAGTGATCACATGGCTACCATATACATACTTAGGTTATCTTCTTTCCTTCTCACCACTCTTGTAAACCCAAGTAGCTGATCCTCATCATTATGAGACAGTTAACCATACCCTAACCCAATCATTCTTAAGCCTAAACACTATTGTGAGAGTTGTGAGGCCTTGCATTGCATAAATTTTGATTATATCTTGGCAAAAAGTGTTAAGAATAAGGCTGACAAGGAAAAGCTCTCTTGTAGACACCAGCTTGCATCTTGAGCTTGGTAATAGATTAGGAGTTTTGGGATGGGTAGTATAAGTGGTTTAAGCTTTGCTGTTTTGTCTTTTAAAGAAAAGAAGATAAAAGAAGTATGGAATGGTAGTATGGGGGAACAAGTTAGAATTGTGGTTAAGTACAAAGGGGATAAAAGCTCTAAGTGTTTAAAGAAGGAAGGCGCCAACAACAAGGCCAAAAAGGGTCAATAATAAGAAGAAATTAAACCCAAGTCAATCCACCAAAGGTGAAGAATGGCGCCTAATCAACAAAAAGGAGTAACCCCCAATAAAAAGAAGCAACCACACAAGCAGAAAGAAGAAGTTTTCCCAACCATAAAGAAGAAGAAGGGTTAGAGTTTAGGAAAATGGTAGACTTATGGTTTCACTTTTGGGTTTAGAAGATAATAGGATCATCTTTGGGTAAAAGGGTATAAGAGAGCTTTGACTTGCATGCATAGGTGTGCATTTACCTTTAGTATTTTACCTCCGATAGAGTCATTTCACTAAGTGATCCCTTATGTCTTTAACCCATATCTGAATGAGATCATTATCATCTCATGACCTTGCCCCTTCAACTAACCACGTATACAAACCATGCTTAGTCTTTAAAGCCGTTTTCTATTCATCATTCTCTTTCATGTGAATATGGTAATAACCAATTTTAAGATCAATCTAAGAACAGACGCAAGAACCATATAACACATCAAGCATGTCGTCTAATCTTGGGATAGGATGATGATACTTTACTGTGATATTGTTGATGGCTCTACAATCAACACACATGCACCAGCTTCCATCTTTCTTTGGCACAAGCATTACTGGTACCACACATGAGCTCATACTTTCTCGGATATGCCCTTTCTCCAAGAGTTCACTGGCTTCCTTTTGAAGTTCCTTTGTTTCCACAGGATTTGTCCTATAAGCTAGACCGTTTGGCAGTGAAGCTCCTGATACAAAGTCGATCTGATGTTCAATCCTTCTGATTGGTGGTAATAAATTATATAACATATAACACATTTGTTTAATCTATTACTTGAAATGTTTATTGATGGCTAAACCCATGTATATGATATAATTTTTGTGATGAAACAAATGCAATATTAGTAAATAAGTTGGGAATGGTCTGAAAGTATTTGAAAAATTATAATTATTCAGAAAATGAATTAATAAAGTTAGATATAAATAACTAAAGAAGACTTTAGATCAATACCAATATTTCTTCACGTTTTTAGTCAGTGCACGTTATGAAATATTATTTGCTACACAAGTAAAAAGCAAAGTTTGTGGATGATGCAAGAACCATATAAGAACAGATGCAAGAACCATATAACACATCAAGCATGTCGTCTAATCTTGGGATAGGATGATGATACTTTACTGTGATATTGTTGATGGCTCTGCAATCAACACACATGCACCAGCTTCCATCTTTCTTTGGCACAAGCATTACTGGTACCACACATGAGCTCATACTTTCTCGGATATGCCCTTTCTCCAAGAGTTCACTGGCTTCCTTTTGAAGTTCCTTTGTTTCCACAGGATTTGTCCTATAAGCTAGACCGCTTGGCAGTGAAGCTCCTGATACAAAGTCGATCTGATGTTCAATCCTTCTGATTGATGGTAATAAATTATATAACATATAACACATTTGTTTAATCTATTACTTGAAATGTTTATTGATGGCTAAACCCATGTATATGATATAATTTTTGTGATGAAACAAATGTAATATTAGTAAATAAGTTGGGAATGGTCTGAAAGTATTTGAAAAATTATAATTATTCAGAAAATGAATTAATAAAGTTAGATATAAATAATTAAAGAAGACTTTAGATCAATACCAATATTTCTTCACGTTTTTAGTCAGTGCACGTTATGAAATATTATTTGCTACACAAGTAAAAAGCAAAGTTTGTGGATGATGTGGATGACACATGTCAGTGAGATTGTGTCAAATTTCATTGGCATGCATTGATTCAAGTTTGTGACTGGGGTCACTAGCATTATAAAATTAAATGAAATAGAAACTAAGTAAAGAAGCGAAACAAAAAATACAAATGAAAATGACTTTTATGTAAATTTGGATATGTTGCCGAGACATCTGGCACAAAGTTAAACTAGAATAGTTAGAATAATGAATGGCATAGTGACACAAGACTTTATGTTTTGAGTGTAACTTCAATAGTAAGTGGTAAAGAATTTAATCGATCCAAACAAAAAAAGTTTAGAGAAGATATAACTAATTTGTAAAGTTAGGTAAGAATATTTTTAAAAGAGATTTACAATCAAGCAATGCAAAAGTGCAAACAAATAACCAAGTGATAAGATTAAACAAAGCAATTCTAAATGAAAGCAAAAAACAGAGGAAAATACAGCAAAATTAAGCAAGGTTCGAAATATAATTAAAGGTTAAGATCAAGACTAAAGCAATATAATTTCAGGTGGTTTAACCTATGACTAAGGTGCAAAAAAAAAAAATTAATGTCTAATCTCTAAGCAAAATCATTAATAAAAATTAATCTAATTTCTTAGCAATATTTCTTTACTAATCATACTTTTAATCCACTTTCAATGGTATAAATACAACCAATAAGCATTAAACATAAGGTCTTTAAAGCCTAAAAAGCATTTTAGAAGGCTAAACTTACTTATCTCTCAAGCATGGATCAAACACTAACTCACACTCCCATGCATAATCAGCATTCAAAAGCAGTTTCCTTTCCTTTAAGTACTAAAGCATTAAGAGCAAATGTGCAAGAAATGATAGATGCAAAAAGTCATGACTATCTTAACACTAATTCAATGCAACAAACTTCATTCAAGCATTTTAACAAACACTTAACATGCAAGTCAATACGCCTAGAATCATTTTCTCAATAAAGAATATACTAAGCATTAAACACAATTGTAAGAGAAGAGATTAACAAAGATCTAACAACCTAGCACCCTAATCAATCATTAAACCACTTTAATCTACCATAATCTCAAACCTAAAAGTAGACTACTTACTAATCATGTATAAATCCTCAAGATTAAGATTAAACATAATTAGATGAAAGCAAAAGACAAAATCTTCAAAGAAAATAACAATACTTAAGAAATAAAACTTCAAGATTGAAAGATCTCTTGGTAAGTTCTTACAAAGGAAGGTTTTTATGCTAAAGCTTAAAACAGAAAACTGGATAATGATAGGATAAGTAGCAATTTTTAGACTTAGGCTATATATAGGAGAACTCCAAAATAGACTTAGTCAACTAAAAATACAAAAAGTCAACAAGTCAATTCGCGGTCCAAGTTCCCAAAATAGCCAACACCAAGGAAGAGAGGAAGTTGTTCTACTCGGTGCAAACTGGTCGGTGCATGCTGAAAAGGTTGTGTCTGGAAGTTGGCTCTGATGAAAGCTTGGTCTTGGACACACCGTGGAAGACGTCAGACAGCTTTCCTCGGTGCAGTCATCGATAAGTCTTGAAGCTTTCACAACGAGCAAACATGTCGGTATACAACGGTCCTTTCGTCAGTTTGATCGCCTCCGAAGAGACTCGTCGGTGCAGAATATACCGTTGAAGAACAGGGTTGTTCTCCATGGTAAAGTACGTCGGTATGGACACTTCTTCACCTTGCATTTCTTCTCCTTGTTGAACCTACTTCCTTTGCTTGATCCATCCTTTTCCCCAATGCCTTCTTAGCTCCACAAAGACTTCAAAACCTTCTCAAATGCATGCAACATACAATCATAAGCTCTATGCATACTATGCTTGAAATAGATGCAAAAGACATACTTTTGTACTTAAAAAGATGAAATGTGATGCAAATCTATACTATATAACTCCTAATATAATGGAATAAGCTGTGAGGTTAGTATGTAAATCACTGAAATTATAATTCTATAAATAGTAGCCGATGTTTATAAATGTCAAGGTTAACGATACATTATGCGTTTAACAGCTTGCCCTTATTAATTTTTCTGTTGATCAATCATAGGAAAAAAAAGTTTAACAAATTTAGAATATATAAAATCGGATGAGGCTTTTCCTAAATATTGGTGACATCAAAATACAAAAGGAATCATCCGTATTTTGATTTAACAGCATAATTGTCATTTGGCACTTGTCATTTCTGAAGTGAGGCCATAGTTTTGAATCCTCAGAGTTCATTTGGTCTTGTGAAGTTATTCTATGGCAAAATCATTAGAAGTTTACTGTCGAAAATTCTGTTCTCTACATACTTAATCTAAATTACGAAACTTTGAACATGTTACTGATAATTTTGATAACTACGGGTGGATATTAGCGTACTAATTTCACAATGTCTATTTAAGAGGCGACATATTATACATGGATTCTATTATAATATGATTTTTTAACTAGATCTGTCTAACAGCTCATTAGCCTATTATTTCTAGGCAGTTAATGAGTTTTCCAGATTGAAAATATGTTGCATTAGAAGTATAAAGAGAGAATGACGGCTAACCAAGAGGAGGGCCAAGAGCTGAGAACTTTGAGAAGAAAGAGACCTTTTTGGAGTTTGGAGATCGTGAGAGGATAGTAGCCGATACTAAGAGAAAGACGTCAATATATAAAAAGACGGAGAGATTCATCAAAACTCCCTGTAGCACACTACACCGCTCCAGCATTGCAGCAGGACTGTACGTTCAATGTTCCTTGGAAGGAAGGCCTACCGAAATAAGCTTTTCCTATCTCTTTAATCGTCTGCTTTAATTCCTATCGAGAAAGATTTCCAACCTGACTCTCTTAATGATCTATCTAGCATATGTCCACCCTCACCAAACAACAGCCGGGTATCACGATCCTCAGACGGAATGCACAAACCATAATACTACTGTCATTCATTCTCCCTCCAGAGTATTTGTTCCAAGTGAGGCGTTATCTAATTTGTGCGTCAGAGAACCATCGAGAAGGAAACCCTTTTCCGGTTCGCCCGAATGCCTTACTCATTCATTTCTAGTTATCATAAGATACAACTAGACTTTTACCATGGGACCGCATACCGCTCATCCTTCTTGAGGATAAAAATTAGAGACACATCTCCACTACCCAGACGAACACACACCCCCTGTAAGCAATCTGCAATTTTTTTCTTGAACAATTAGAGCTAGAAGGAGGGGCGGGGGGTGTAAACCAGTATGCAGTCCCACGAAGAAAGTAGTGAGCGGTACTACAAGACGACCAGCCACGAAGACAACACAACCGATGATAACCAAAGAAGGTGGAGCCACCCAACAAGTTCCGCACAACGGAAGCCAAAAGACGAAGTGGAGCGGGGAGGAGACATCCGCTCTGGGACCTAGATCAGGGGTCCAGCTGGAGCTATCACCCCCAGACCAGCACGCACCGAAACCTCCGCCCCAAAGCTGGTGACATGGTTAACAAGGCCGACCTCCCGCAAGGCTCAAGGCCATAGCCGGTCTAGCGTCTCCAGGCACGGGCATGCAATATCGGCTGTCACAAGAAGAGTGCTCAGACCCCCACATTACCCCTGCTACCTGGGGGTAAGGAATATCCCTGATGATACAATCCTCCCACAAAGTCGTCACTCTTGTGTTGGTGAATGTATGGATAGATGGATAGGCGTTAGAACTGAGAAGCAATGAACTTCAAAGTACAAGGAAATGATGGATCGTAAGGTCGCACAGAAGCTGCGGAATGACTTCTGATTTACCCCAACTTGAACTCTTTAGATATGACACACTAAGACGAATTCAAGGTTGATTCAATGGATATGACACACCAAACAATCTCTTAATCTCTTGTATATGACACACCAAGACAGACTGAGTTTTGATCAATGGATACTACACACCAAGGAAAGGAAACATTCCAAAAGAACAAAAGGGAATCACTCTCAAAGATTTCCGTAAAAAGCTGGATATCTTATAAAATTATCTTACATGAGTTTATATAGAAAGCATAATGAGTAGCCAAAGAGGAAAACTCGTTTTGGTCAAAGCATCAACTAAATAAACACTAGAACTAAAGACTAAGTTGAATAACTCTTGAACTCCTCTTTAATACTTTGAATCTTGACTCCTGGATAAGTTGACTCTCCATCTGATATTCCTTCCCACGTTTTGGATATAGTTTATAAAGCCTCCCCCAAGTTTATAAGATATTGTAAAACCCTCCGTTTATAAAGCCATGTAAAAGGTTTATAAAGCCTTCATAAATAAGAAACTTTGTGATGCATTTGCCTCATTAAAATCATTCCTGGAAAACCTATTGGGATATGATCACAAATCCATCAATGATGTTCTTGAACTTGTATCGAAACCAAAGTGGTTTATGTTAGGTCTTCTTGAATCCCATCCGAGTGATCTTTAGGTGTGAACATTTGGTTAAGTAAACCTCCAATTCCTTGCATGAATCTCTTAGCTCTTGCACGAGTCATAGGTCCAACTTGCAAAGCTAAGTCTTCTTCAGATTCAAGCTCAGAGTCAAGCTCGGCTACAAGCTTAACCTCTTTGGTGCTATCTATGATCACATCATCCTCCCTCTCTTGAAAGTATTTGACCTCAAATCTGAATCAACTGCCACAAAAGGAACCAAGTCAGAAACGTTAAAGGTTGAGCTAACATTGTTCTTACCTTGAAGATCGAGTTGGTAAGCATTATCATTGATTCGTTTGACTATCTTGAATGGACCATCAACTCTTGGCATTAGGTTTGACTTTCTTTCTACTGGAAACTTTTCTTTCCTCAAGTGAATCCACACAAGATATCCAACATCAAACACAACTTTACGTCTGCTTTTGTTTGCTCTCCTTTCATACTGCTTAGTCTTTTCTTCAATGTTCTTTCTGGCTTTCTCATGGATCTGCGTGACAAGACTAGTTTTCTTTCTTCCATCCATACTCGTTCTTTCACTCAATGACAATGGGGTTAGATCCAAAGCAGATAAAGCCATAAACAATTTCAAATGGAGAAAACTTAGTAGCAGAATGATTATAAGCAAACTCAACATGTGGTAAACATTCCTCCAATGTGATATATCATGGTTTTTATGGTTTTTATCCATGATATAAGTCCTTTTTATTTTTTGGTCTTTTTAGAGTCCTAGTAGAGTCCCCGGCAACGGCGCCAAAATTTGATATGCTCAAATTAACCCTTAGAGCTACTCTCTCAAATTAAGAGATCACGGTAGTACTTAGGGATCGAATCCACAAGGACTTGAGACTATCACTCAACAGATTTTAGATTCAAATAATGCTAAGCAGTAGATGATAAAATAAAAGTAAATATTTGCGAAGTCAATGAGATCAGGATGGTTGTTGGTTCTTAAAATCAATAGAGACAGGCGCTAGGCAATGAGAAATTCGCAGGTTGACATAAATCTCAGACCACAGACTGAAAGGAATATTTATTAAAATCGTTCTATAACTCGAAACACTAGTGTAAAACCAATCGACTTCCGTCGCAGAGATTAACTATGATCAGATTTTAGAATTCCAAATTCCTTTGCAAACTCTAACAATCTAAACATGCATTATAGATCAGGTTCGATAAGTTCACAAAACCACTAATCCAAATTCCTTTGCAACTAGTTATTTTGCTCATCTAAGATAATTCTGGTGATTAATAATGTTTCCACATTTATTAAACAACCTAAGATCTGATTTCTAGGTGATCAATCTTAAAACCAGTATTAAAGCAATCAAGATGAAGAACCAAATGATTTATCCTTCCAGTTTTGTAGTTCTAACAATTCATTATCAACGTTTGAATAACCCAAAACCTAACTAGCAGATTACTCAGACATAGCAGCTGAAACACAAATCATGACTGAATAATATTGCATTAAGAAAATAGAGTAAAAGATTAAAGGGGTTCGAAATTCTTCTCTACAGAGTATGAATTTGTCTCCCCAAAAGCTCTCAATCTAATCTCTCTCTCTGTCTCAATAATTCTCAGAATATCTGCCTAACAATGGCTTAGAAAACCTAAATACAAGTCTAAACACGAACTGGGGCAAAAGTGCAAATATTGGGAAACTTCTGGGCCAAGTTGTAATTTCTTCTAATTAGATTTAACGCTTCTTCGCAACCACGATCGGTGTCGATCGACACCAAGAGGTGGGAGTCGATCGACACCTTGCTCTTTAATGCCCTCCGACTTGGTCTTTTCAGCAACAACTTCAGTATAGCTCCAAAAGGTTCCAGAATCCACAATTATGCTCCATTCGTACCTAAACCTGCAAAGACTCTATAGGACTCGAAAAATACCAAAAAGACTCTATAAACAGGACTTATATCATGGTCAAAAACCAGCAAAAACCATGATATATCATGATATATCATGGTTTTTTATGGTTTTTATCCATGATATAAGTCCTTTTTATTGAGTCTTTTTGGTTTTTTTAGAGTCCTAGTAGAGTCTTTGCAGGTTATAGCATGTCTGGAGCATAATTGGGGATATTGGAGCTTTTTGGATCATTTCAAGTTGAAGCCACGATGTACCTAGCTCGGAGAAGAAAGTATGCGATATGGTGACGATCGTCACCACTATTGGTGACGCTCATTACCCACCAAGGAAGGAGCGTGGCATGTTTATTAAAAGATGGAGCATTATTTGCAGAATTAGCCCAGAAGTTCCATTATTTGCAAGAAGTCCCCAGATCATGTTTAGCCTCTATTTATTAGGTTTTTCAGCCATTGTTGGCTTTTATCTTAGTTTTTAAGAATTCAGAGAGTTAGAGAGATATTTATTCAGAGCTTTTTGGGGAGACAGATCCTGTACTCTTTTGAGAAGATTTCGAACCCCCTTATTCTTTTACTCTTTCTCTTAATGCAATTTTATTCAGTTATGTTTTGTGGTTCTATAATCATGTCTGAGTAATGATAGGTCTCATGTTTTACCCGAATAAAACTACTGCAAGTGCACAGCAAAAGCAGTTGTAGTACAAGGGGTATCGAATCCCAAAGGAGTAATGCAGACTACACTATCAAATGTAGGTTCAGATTAAGCTAAGCAAGATATAATGTATGTAATGCGAATGAATAAATAAAAGTAAGCAAACGAAATTCAAGTTGTTGATCTAAGTTTCAGAAGACTAAAAGCGCTGTGTCAGGACAGTTCGCAGGTTGAATCCAAGAATGTAGAATGCATGAAATCAGGACTGATTAAGAACCATTTTTAAACATGAATCACTGATGTATAACTAATCAATTCTCATTCCAGAAGTTAGCTATGCCTAAATCACAGAGTTTCAAATCTCTTTGCAAACTCTAACAACCTAAGCATGCAGGAATTATCAGATTCAATTGTTTACAAAACTCCTAAGCCAAATCTCTTTGCACTAAGTTGTTTTGTTCATCAAATACTAGTTCAAGTTATCAATAATGCTTTCACATATAACAACCTATGATTTTTGGATTTCTAGATGATGTGTCTCAGATATTCGATTTTAAAGCAAGCAGAGATGAAAAACCAAAAGATATTTCTAACAGATAGCAATTCTACAAACTCTTCATCAACCTTTGAAAAGCCCTAACCTAACTAGCAGATTACTCAGACATGATTATGGAATCACAAAACATAACTGAATAATATTACATTAAGAGAAAGAGTAAAAGAATAGAGGGGTTCGAAATCTTCTCAAAAGAGTACAGGATTTGTCACCCCAAAAAGCTCTGAATAAATCTCTCTCTAAGCTCTCTGAATTCTCAAAAACTAAGATAATCACCAAAAATGGCAAAAAAACCTAATAAATAGGGGCTAAACACGATATGGGGTCTTCTTGTAAATAATAGAACTTCAGGGCCAATTCTGCAAATATTGCTCCATCTTTTAATAAACAGCCACGCTCCTTCCTTGATGGGTGACGAGCGTCACCAGTCTGGTGACGAGCGTCACCATATGGGATACTTTCTGCTTCGAGCTTGGTACTTCGTGGCTTCAACTCAGAATGTTCCAAAAGGTTCCAATATCTCCAATAATGCCACAGACATGCTATAACCTGCAAAGACTCTTCTATGACTCTAAAAAGACCAAAAAGACTCAATAAAAAGGACTTATATCATGGTTAAAAACCATAAAAACCATGATATATCAACTCCCCCAAACTTAGCTTTTGCTTGCCCTCAAGCAAACATCAGACAAAGAACAGGGTCGAGGTTTGAAAACCAGAAACAATCAGTTAGTCATCAGGAACACCACACTAGTTTGAACTTTCGAATCCACATACCACAGAGTCAACACAAGATCAAATTTCAGTCTAACCATCACAAGCTTAGCAAATCTCTCAAATCCAGTTCAAATCCCTTTAAGAAATCCGAAATTTCTACTGCTAAGTGTGAAATCTCATCAATGGTTCTATCATCTCAATCACTTTACAGATTCTTTTCCTTTCCTAACAACTGAACAATTCAATCTCAACACAGCTCTCCTATTTTCTCTTCCCTTGAACTTTTCCTTTGGATAATTTTGATTTTTCACTTCTTTTTCTCAACATTTACAGTCTAAGATATGGTGCTACTTAATACTTGTGTTCCTTGTGAGGAGACAGGTTCTTGAATGTGTTCATTACTGTTGTTCCTTGTGAGGAGACAGGGTCATGAATGCACCATTCTTTGGACTTAAACTTTTAAAAACTACATCAGGGAAGATCAACGAGAGACTGTATCTTAACTTTATTGTCAATGCTGAAAGAGAGAATCAAGATTAATAAGAATCAATCACCAAGATAAGAAGTTTAAAGTTCATTAAGGTGGAGCTAACAGCAAATTTTCCAGATTCTCTAAGAATCACTGACCCTGCAGGTCGGGTTTCTGCAGTTTTCCTGCAATTCAGCTCTGCAAGTCTTGCCTCAATCACAAACTCGTCCTTCTCCAGCAACTTGGCATTCATTGGAACCCCTTTTTCGAGCCGAATGTTGAAGATATCATCCTCACTCCAATCCTCAAACCCAACAGCTTTTGCAGAAACTTCAGACATTGCCTCTTCACCAGCCATCTTGTTCACTTGCCCACTTGTATCAAATTCAGTGACATACGCATCAATAGTGTCTTCTGAATGTTCCATGGCATTCTCTTCATCTCTGGAAGTCCTTACAGAAAAGGTCTGACCATTAATGGTGGAACTTCCTCTTAACTTATCCATGTCAAAGTTCATGACAACATCACCAAGATCAAGCTTAATGTTCCCCTTTCTCACATCAATGATGGCGCCAGCAGTAGCCAAAAATGATCTTCCCAGAATAAGAGGATCTTTAGGTTCTTCAGCATATTTCAGAACCACAAAATCTGTAGGAATTATGCAGCCTTCAATGTTAACATGAACATACTCTAACATGCCTTTTGGGGTCCTTATGGATCGATCTGCTAGGATGAGAGAGATCCCAGCTGGCTTGAACTCAGTCATTCCAAGTCTAGCAGCAACAGAGAAAGCCATCAAGTTAATACTTTACCCTAGATCACATAGAGAGTGTGGAAAACGTCCTGCAGATATTGAGCAATCAAGCACAAAGGTCCCTGGATCAGATAGCTTCTCTGGAACTCTGCTTTGAGTGATGGTATTCACTTGTTCAGAAACAGTCACCTTCTTCTTCTTCTTTGGAACTGTGCCTAAGAGAATTGCGCTGATGTCTCTGGGTAAGTAATGCTCCTTCCTCAGGGCTTACACCATTCACTACCATTCTCTTTACATACCTTCTTAGAGCTGGTGAAAGCTTGACTGCATCAACAAGTGGGACCTCAAGCATCAGCTTGTCTATCATAGCTTTGCATCTGACTTCTCCTATCTCATGTTTAGACTTCCTAGAATGCTTAGAGAATGGTATTTTGGGTTTATATACTCGTTCTTGACCATTATATGCAGTTATAGGCGAAGCAGCTTCATTATGGGGTGGGTGACGACCGTCACCAGGGGGGTGACGCTCGTCACTCACCTGTGACAACCCCCGATTCTCTTGTATGTTGGTGACGAGCGTCACTCCTCCTTGGTGACGCTCATCACTCACCTCTGAGACTGAAAATTTTTCATCTTCAGACTCCATGAGTTGCACGATCTGTTCTGCACTCAACCTCTTTTTCTGCACTGTTTTAAGCTCATTTTTATTCCTGACTGTGATGGCATTAACCTGATGCTTGGGATTGATGTCAGTCCTTCCAGGAAGGAATCTCTCTTGCCTTTGAACAGCTCCTGCAGTTTGAGCAACCTGCACATCAAGCTTCTTCATGTGAGAGTTCAGACTCTCAATTTTTCCATTCAGGTCTGTTTTGGTAAGGTTTCTCAACTTCAGTCTTTTGTAACTGTGGCATTGGAGTATAACCAAAAGCATTCTGGTTTCCTGGGAATTTGTTCTTCTGATTGTTGCCATTAAATCCTCTGTTCCACTGTTGATTTCCAAACCTTTGGTTCTGAAAACCTCCATTGATGAAGTTAACATCTTTCTGCTCAATGTCTTCAGGATTTTCAAAACTCTCCAATTCTGCAGCGAATTGGACTGACTTTTTTCTCACCAAAATGCTGTGCATGCTGTCCAACTTAGCCTTAACTTCAGCTATTTTGATTCCATCATTCAAACCAGCCTGCTGCTTTCTCTGAAAATCTGCATTCTTAGTGCTGTTACTGCAGGCCAAGTTTACAATCAATCTTACAGCTTCTTCTGGTCTGTTGGTGTTGAAGTTTCCACTACTTGAAGCATCCAGTGCCATCTGATATTTCCACTCAATGCCTCTGAAGAAGATACGAAGCAGCTGCACCTGATTGAAACCATGATGAGGACAGTCCCTTTGATAAGACTTAAACCTGATCCAAGAAGCCTTAAAAGCTTCAGTAGGACCTTGTGTAAAGGATGCAATCTTCGTCCTCATGTCTTCTGATCTTGCATTATCATAGAAGTTGTTCAGAAAAGCATTCTTCGTGTCCTCCCAAGTGGTCAATGAAGCAGGTTCCAGTTACTTCAGCCAATATGCAGCTTCTCCTTCAAGAGAGTAGGGGAAAAGCTTGCAGAACAGAAAGTCATTGCTAACACCATTAGCTTGGACACTTGAAGCCAAGTCCTCAAACCTCTCAATGTGATCCATAGGATGCTCATGAGGTAAGTCATGGAATGGATGTTGGCCAACCAGCTGATAGTAGACAGGTTTAACCTCAAAATCGTTCCTCTGGAAGGCAGGAGGGCGGATTGCAGCTCTGTTGGCATAGAACTGATCAGGTCTGTTGTAGTCTCCTATAGTCCTCTGTACAAAACGCCCAGCAGCGTTGTTAGCAGCAACAAGGACTCCAGCGTCTTCTGCCACTTGTTGAACCTGCTGTTCAATAATGACATTCCCCTCTTGATCAATTCTCTGCCCTTCTTCGTTCCTCCTGTTTCCTTCTCTGTCAACCAAGTGACCTTCTGCATCTTCAACCAAGATAAGTGGAGCGACCATTGTAGATTGCTTCTTAGCTTTTCTGTTAGTTCTCTCCAACCTAGCTAGTTCGTCGATGCTCCAAGTCACAAGCTCCTTCTCTTTGTTGCTTATGGTACCGCGATTAGGCATACATCTGAAACAGGAACAAAGAAAAGTACCAAAAAATTAGTAAACAAATTTAAAATTAGACAAAATCCTAATACTAAAAAATCGATAGGCAGCTATTACTCCCCGGCAACGGCGCCAAAAACTTGATAGGGCTCAGGTTTTACCCAAATAAAACTACTGCAAGTGCACAGCAAAAGCAGTTGTAGTACAATGGGGTATCGAATCCCAAATGAGTAATGCAGACTACACTATCGAATGTAGGTTCGGATTAAGCTAAGCAAGATATAATGTATGTAATGCGAATGAACAAATAAAAGTAAGCAAACGAAATTCAAGTTGTTGATCTAAGTTTCAGAAGACTAAAAGCGCTAAGTCAGGACAGTTCGCAGGTTGAATCCAAGAATGTAGAATGCATGAAATCAGGAATGATTAAGAACCAGTTTAAACATGAATCACTGATGTATAACTAATCAATTCTCATTGCAGAAGTTATCTATGCCTAAATCACAGAGTTTCAAATCTCTTTGCAAATCCTAACAACCTAAGCATGCAGGAATAATTAGATTCAATTATTTACAAAACTCCTAAGCCAAATCTCTTTGCACTAAGTTGTTTTATTCATCAAATACTAGTTCAGGTTATCAATAATGCTCTCATATATATTTAACAACCTATGATTTTCGGATTTCTAGATGATGTGTCTTAGAAATTCGATTTTAAAGCAAGCAGAGATGAAAAACCAAAAGATATTCCTAACAGATAGCAATTCTACAAACTCTTCATCAACCTTTGAAAGAAAAGTCATTGTCGAACATCAGGTTCAACAAGTGGGACATGACGCTGGAGTCCCTGCTGCTGCTGATAACGCTGCTGGGAGTTTTGTACAGAGGACTTTAGGAGACTACAATAGACCAGATCAGTTCTATGCCAACATAGCTGCAATCCGCCCTCCTGCCTTTCATAGGAGCGATTTTGAGCTTAAACGTGTCTACTATCAGCTGGTTGGCCAGCATCCATTCCATGGCTTACCTCATGAGCATCCTATGGATCACATTGAGAGGTTTGAGGATTTAGCTTCAAGTGTCAAAGCCAATGGAGTCACTAATGACTTTCTGTTCTGCAAGCTTTTCCCTTACTTTCTTGGAGGAGAGGCTGCATATTTGCTGAAGCAACTGGAACCTGCTTCACTGACCACTTGGGAAGACACTATTAATGCTTTTCTGAACAACTTCTATGATGATGCAAGATCAGAAGACATGAGGATGAAAATTGCATCATTTACACAAGGACCTACTGAAGCTTTTAAGGCTTCTTGGATTAGATTCAAGTCTTACCAAAGGGACTGTCCTAATCATGGCTTCAGTCAAGTGCAACTACTTGGGATCTTCTATAGAGGCATTGACAGGAAGTATTCTATGGCACTGGATGCAGCTAGTGCTGGAAACTTCAACACCAACAGACCAGAAGAAGCAATCAGGTTGATTGAGAACTTGGCCTGCAGCAACAGCACTAAGAATGCCGATTTTCATAGGATGAAACAAGCTGGTGTGGTTGATTGAAATCAGATTGCTGAAGTTAAAGCTAAGCTGGACAGTATGCACAGCCTCTTGGTGGGAAAGAAGTCAGTTCATTTCACTGCAGAGGTGGAGACTTTCGAAGGTTCAGAGGAGGTTGATCAGGAAGATGTGAATTTCATCAATCCTGGAGGTTTTTAGGGTCAAAGATATGGAAATCAGCAGTGGAACAGAGGCTACAACAACAACATTCAGAAGAGTACCTTTACAGGAGGACAGAGCACGCCTGGTTACACACCTAAGCCCCCATTCCAGAAGACAGAGTACCAGAAGCCATTCCAGAACAGTGGAAATTACAGCAGGAACTATGGTTCTTCTTCCTACCAACATGCACCTCCACAAGGGAACAAGATGGAAGCAATGCTGGAACAGATCCTAGAAGGACAACAGAAGTTGACAGTGGACTTCAATAGCAAAATAGATTCGCTCTATCAGGACTTGAATGGGAAAATTGAGAGTCTGAACTCTTACATGAAGAAGCTTGATGTCTAAGTTGCCCAAACTGCAGGAGCTGTCCAGAGGCAAGAAGAATTTCTTCCAGAAAGAACTGATGCTAACCCCAAACACCATGTGAATGCTATCACATTGAGGAGTGGAAAGAACCTGCAACCAGTTGATATATCATGGTTTTTATGGTTTTTAACCATGATATAAGTCCTTTTTATTGAGTCTTTTTGGTCTTTTTAGAGTCCTAGAAGAGTCTTTGCAGGTTAAAGCATGTCTGGAGCATAATTGGAGATATTGGAACCTTTTGGAGCATTCTGAGTTGAAGCCACGAAGTATCAAGATCGAAGCAGAAAGTATTCACTAATGGTGACGATCGTCACCCCATTGGTGACGCTCGTCACCCAGATAGGAAGGAGCGTGGCTATTTGTTAAAAGTATCAAGAAGAATTGCAGAACTTACCCAGAAGTTTCCTTTATTTATATGAAGACCCCAGATCGTGTTTAGCCCCTATTTATTAGGTTTTTCAGCCACTGTTGGCAAGAATCTGAGTTTTTGAGAATTGAGAGAGCTAGAGAGAGATTTTATTCAGAGCTTTTTGGGGAGACAAATCATGTACTCTTTAGAGAAGATTTCGAACCCCCTTTGTTTTCTACTCTTTCTCTTAATGCAATTTTATTCAGTTATGCTTTGTGATCTCATAATCATGTCTGAGTAATCTGCTAGTTAAGTTAGGGTTTTTCAAAGGTTGATGAAAAGAGTGTAGAATCGCTATCTGTTAGGATTATCTCATGGTTTTTCATCTCTGCTTGCTTTAAAATCGAATTTCTGAGACACATCATCTAGGAATCCGAAAATCATAGGTTGTTAAATATTTGTGAGAGCATTATTCATAACCTGAACTAGTATTTGATGAGCAAAACAACTTAGTACAAAGAGATTTGGCTTAGGAGTTTTGTAAACAATTGAATCTGATCATTCCTGCATACTTAGGTTGTTAGGGTTTGCAAAGAGATTTGAAACTCTGTGATCTAGGTATAGATAACTTCTACAATGAGAATTGATTAGTTATGCATTAGAGATTCATGTTTAAAAATGGTTCTTAATCATTCCTGATTCCCTGCATTCTGCATTCTTGGATTCATACCTGCGAATTACCCTAGCTTAGCGCTTTTAGTCTTCCTGAACTTAGAACATATCATACCATCGTTTGCTTATTTCTAATTATTCATTCGCATTACATACATCATATTTCGCTTAGCTTAGTCCAAATCTATAATTGATAGTGTAGTTAGCATTACTCTCTTGGGATTTTGATACCCCTTATACTACATCTGCTTTGCTGTGCACTTGCAGTAGTTTTTATTTGGGTAAAACCTGAACCCTATCAAGTTTTTGGCGCCGTTGCCGGGGAGTAATAGCTGCCTATCGATTTTTTAGTATTAGAATTTTGTCTAAGTTTTTATTTGTTTACTGACTTTCAGCTACTTTTCTTTGTTCCTGTTTCAGGTGTATGCCTAATCGCAGAACCAGAAGCAACAAAGAGAAGGAGCTTGTGACTTTGAGCATCGACGAGCTTGCTAGGTTGGAGAGAACTAACAGGAAAGCTAAGAAGCAATCTGCAATGGTCGCTCCACTGATCTTGGTTGAAGATGCAGAAGGTCACTTGGTTGACAGGGAAGGAAATAGGAGGAACGAAGAGGGGCAGAGAATTGATCAAGAGGGGAATGTCATTGTTGAACAGCAGGTTCAGCAAGTGGCTGAGAACGTGGGAGTCCCTGCTGCTGTCAATAACGCTGCTGGGCGTTTTGTTCAGAGGACTCTAGGTGATTACAACAGACCTGATCAGTTCTATGCCAACAGAGCTGCAATCCGACCTCCTGCCTTCCAGAGGAACGATTTTGAGGTTAAACCTGTCTACTATCAGCTAGTTGGACAGCATCCCTTCCATGGTTTACCTCATGAGCATCCTATGGATCACATAGAGAGGTTTGAGGACCTAGCTTCCAGTGTCAAAGCTAATGGGGTTAGCAATGACTTTCTGTTCTGCAAGCTTTTTCCCTATTCTCTTGGAGGAGAAGCTGCATATTGGCTAAAGCAACTGGAACCTGCTTCACTAACTACTTGGGAGGACACCAAGAATGCTTTTCTGAACAATTTCTATGATGATGCCAGATCAGAAGACATGAGAACGAAAATTGCATCATTTACACAAGGCCCTACTGAAGCTTTCAAGGCTTCTTGGATCAGGTTCAAGTCTTATCAGAGGGACTGTCCTCATCATGGTTTCAGTCAGGTGCAATTGCTTGGGATCTTTTTCAGAGGCATTGACTGGAAATATCAGATGGCGCTGGATGCTTCAAGCAGTGGAAACTTCAATACCAACAGACCAGAGGAGGCGGTGAGACTGATTGAGAACTTGGTCTGCAGCAACAGCACTAAAAATGCAGACTTTCAGAGAATGAAACAAGCTGGTGCAGCTGATGGAAATCAGATTGCTGAAGTTAAGGCTAAGTTAGATGATATGCACAGCCTTTTGGTAGGGAAGAAGTCAGTTCACTTTGCTGCAGAAGTAGAGACTTTCGAAACTCCAGAGGAAGTTGAGCAGGAGGATGTAAATTTCAGGGACAAAGGTATGGGAATCAGCAGTGGAACAGAGGATACAGCAACAACAATCAGAAAAATGCCCCTACAGGAGGACAGAACACGCCTGGTTTCACTCCTAGACCCCCTTTTCAGAAGACAGAGTATCAGAAGCCATTCCAGAACAGTGGAAACTACAGAAACTATGGTTCTACTTCCTATCAACCAGCACCTCCACAAGAGAACAAAATGGAAGCAATGTTCGAACAGATTCTGGAAGGACAACAGAAGCTTACTGTGAACTTCAATGGCAAGATAGATTCGCTCTATCAGGACCTGAATGGGAAAATTGAGAGTCTGAACTCTCATATGAAGAAGCTTGATGTTCAAGTTGCTCAAACTGCAGGAGCTGTTCAGAGGCAAGAAGGATTTCTTCCAGGAAGAACTGATGCTAATCCCAAACACCACGTGAATGCCATCACATTGAGGAGTGGAAGGAACCTGCAACCAGTGTTGCAGAAGGATATAACCTCAAGAAATTTCGTGGGTGTAGAAGAGTATGAAGATGAAGAAAATTTTGCTGCAGAACCATTGGTGACGATCGTCACCAATAATGGGTGTCGCTCGTCACCCAATGAGGACAACCCCGAGCCTGATTTTTCACTTATTGGTGACGACCGTCACCAAGGGAGTGACGCTCGTCACCCAAATCCAGTACTCGACCCCGACTTGTCCAAAGTGAGTGACGCTCGTCACCAGTCCAGTGACGCTCGTCACCAGACACCACATATTGCAGTTTCGCCTAAGACTTCAGATAATGCTAAGGAGACCGTGTATAAACCCAAGATACCCTATCCTAAGCATCCTAAGAAGTCTAAGCAGGAGCTTGAGGATGCCAGATGCAAGGCTATCATGGACAAGTTGGTGATAGAGATCCCATTGATTGATGCTGTAAGGATCACTCCTGTTATTAGGAGGTATGTGAAGAGAATGGTGACCAACAACTTGAGCCTTGAGGTTGGAGCTATGATGATCAACGAGCAGGTTAGTGCAGTGATTCAGAACAGAGTTCCAGAGAAGCTTTCAGACCCAGGAAGCTTTGTTTTAGACTGCACCATCTTCAATGACAAGTTTGAGAGGTCATTGTGTGATCTTGGTTCTAGTGTGAACCTCATGCCCCACTCTGTTGCAAAGAGTTTGGGGATGACTGATTTTAAAACTACAAGGATATCTCTTGTCCTAGCTGATAGATCAGTTAGAGTTCCTGAAGGGGTAATAGAGGATGTTCCTATCAAAGTAGGAGATTGTATGATCCCTACTGATTTTGTGGTTTTAGAGTATGGAGAAGAGCCCAAAGACCCCTTGATCCTTGGCAGACCCTTCCTGGCCACTGCAGGAGCTATTATTGACGTCAGGAAGGGTAGAATAGAGCTGAATGTTGGCGATTTAGTGATGAAATTCGAAATGGACAAGCTGATGAAGAGGCCAAACATAGATGGACAGACTTTTTATGTTGATGTTCTCACAAACATTGCTGATCAGATCTTCCATGAGATGAGTTCAGATGACCCCTTGGAAAGGGCGTTGACCACTTCTACAGCTGAGTATGAGCATTTAGATGCTGCTGCAACAGGCTACACAAAGATGATGGATGCTACTGCACAAGTTATGCAACTGGTTGCACAGGATGAACTTGTCTCCACATCTGCAGCAGCCGCCACAATGGGTGACTGGTCAGCAGCAAAAGCACCAAAAGTTGAGCTTAAACAGCTCCCTGCAGGGCTAAGGTACGCATTTCTAGGAGAAAACTCCACCTATCCTGTTATTGTTAATGCTTCATTGAACAATGCAGAGCTCACCCTATTGCTAAGTAAGCTGCGAAAATTTCGCAAAGCTCTTGGCTATTCTCTTGATGACATTTCAGGTATCTCTCCAGACTTGTGCATGCATAGAATACACCTAGAAGATGAGTCGAAATCATCAGTTGAGCATCAGAGGAGGCTAAATCCGAATTTGCAAGATGTGGTCAAGAAAGAAATCATGAAGTTGTTGCAGGCTGGTATCATCTATCCTATTTCAGACAGTGCTTGGGTGAGTCCAGTGCACGTGGTGCCTAAGAAAGGAGGTGTCACCGTGGTCAAGAATGACAAGGATGAGCTGATTCCAACCAGGACTGTGACAGGACACATGATGTGTATAGACTACAGGAAACTGAATGCAGCAACAAGGAAGGACCATTTTCCTCTACCTTTCATCGATCAGATGCTAGAAAGGCTGGCGAATCACAAGTATTACTGCTTCCTTGATGGGTATTCAGGCTTCTTTCAGATCCCCATCCATCCAGATGATCAGGAGAAGACCACGTTTACCTGTCCTTATGGCACTTTTGCCTATCGCAGAATGCCCTTTGGTCTGTGTAATGCTCCTGCAACCTTCCAGAGATGCATGATGTCGATTTTCACAGACATGATAGAGAAGTTTATGGAGGTGTTCATGGATGACTTCTCTGTTTATGGATCTTCTTTCAAGAGCTGTTTGGACAACCTGTGTGCAGTTCTGCAGAGATGCGAAGAGAAACACTTGGTTTTAAATTGGGAGAAATGCCATTTTATGGTACAGGATGGTATTGTACTTGGTCACAGAGTCTCAGGAGACGGTATAGAGGTGGATAGGGCAAAAATTGAGGTGATGACAAGTCTGTAAGCACCTGATTCAGTCAAAGCAGTGAGGAGTTTTCTGGGACATGCAGGCTTCTACAGAAAGTTCATCAAAGATTTTAGCAAGATAGCACGTCCACTTACTGCCCTCCTCTGCAAAGATGTGAAGTTTGAGTTCACAGAAGAGTGCAAATCTGCTTTTGAACATATCAAACAGGCGTTGGTTACAGCCCCTGTTGTACAGCCTGCAGATTGGGACTTACCTTTTGAGGTAATGTGTGATGCCAGCGATTTTGCAGTTGGAGCAGTGCTGGGACAGAGGAAAGACAAGAAACTCCACGCCATCTACTACGCAAGTAGGACTTTGGATGATGCTCAGAAGAATTATGCAACAACTGAGAAGGAATTGTTAGCTGCTGTGTTTGCTTTTGAGAAGTTCAGGCAGTATCTTGTTGGCTCCAAGGTCGTGGTTCATACTGACCATTCAGCACTGAAGTACTTAATGCAGAAGAAGGATGCAAAACCAAGGCTGTTGAGATGGATCCTGCTTCTTCAGGAATTTGATATTGAAGTGAAGGATAAGAAAGGGGTTGAGAATGGAGTTGCTGACCATTTATCCCGGATTCAGGTCGAAGACAGTGTTCCCATCAATGATTTCTTGCCTGAAGAGAATGTTTACTTAGTGGAAACCAGAGAACAGGAGGAAAGTGTCGAAAACCTGCAGTTTTCACGAAACTACAGGGGAGTGACGAGCGACACCAGGGGGGTGACGCTCGTCACCAACCAAGACCATTCGCGACAAAAGTATACGAGCGAGGTGACGCTCGTCACCAACATTGGTGACGCTCGTCACCGATCTCCACACTTATCTGCGATTTGTGCAAGCTTGGGGAAAGCTTTTGCAGAGCCTGTTTATGCTTTACATGATCCAAAGAGACCCTGGTATGCTGATATTGCAAACTACCTTGCTGCAGAGGATGAACCACATGATTTTAAAGGATATGCTAAGAAGAAGTTCTTGAGAGAACTTAGGAGATTCTATTGGGATGAGCCATACCTCTACAAGCATTGTGCTGATGGTATTTACAGAAGATGTTTAGCAGAAGAAGAAGTTCAGGACGTGCTCTTCCACTGTCATAGATCAGACTATGCTGGACACTTTGCTACATTCAAGACTGTCTCTAAGGTTTTGCAGGCTGGATTTTGGTGGCCTACCATGTTCAGGGACGCCCAAGCCTTCATCACAAGCTGTGATACTTGTCAGAGAAGAGGAAAAATCAGCAGGAGACATGAGATGCCACAGACTTCATTCTAGAAGTTGAAGTTTTCGATTGTTGGGGTATTGACTTCATGGGACCTTTTCCCTCATCTTATGGGAATAGATACATTCTGGTTGCTGTTGATTATGTATCTAAGTGGGTAGAGGCGTTGGCTACTCCTACTAATGATGCTGCAGTGGTTTTGAAGCTGTTTAAGACCATTATCTTTCCCAGATTTGGTGTCCCACGGATTGTCATAAGTGATGGGGGTTCTCACTTTGTCAACAAGGTTTTTGACAAGCTGTTGAAGAAGTATGGTGTACAGCACAGAGTGGCCACGCCCTATCACCCCCAAACAAGTGGACAAGTCGAGGTTTCCAAGAGACAGATCAAGCAAATTCTGGAAAAGACAGTTGGGAAAACAAGGAAGGATTGGTCTGCAAAGCTGGATGATGCATTATGGGCCTACAGGACTGCCTACAAAACGCCACTGGGGGACTACTCCTTTCCACCTTCTCTATGGCAAGGCGTGCCATCTACCAGTAGAACTGGAGTTCAGAGCAGAATGGGCAATCAAGAAGCTGAATTTCGATCTGAAACCTGCTGCAGAAAGGCGCTTGATTCAGCTCAATGAACTGGATGAGATCAGATATCTAGCCTATGAAAACTCCAAGTTATACAAGGAGAGGACAAAGGCATATCATGATAAGAAGATCATCTACAGGCATTTCGAGCCCAATGACCAGGTATTACTCTATAACTCTCGTTTACAGCTTTTTCCTGGTAAACTGCGTTCTAGATGGTCAGGTCCTTTCACTGTCAAAGAGGCTCGCCCACATGGTGCAATTGTCCTGATTAACTCCAAAGGAGAAGAGTTTATTGTCAATGGACAAAGGGTGAAGCATTACTGGGCACAAGCAGAGATTCCAGCAGGACACATTGTGTCTCTGAATCAGGCACCAGCTGTCTAAACAGCCAACCAAAGTCAAGCTAATGACTTTAAAAGAGCGCTTAGTGGGAGGCAACCCACTGGTAAGTTGTAGATATATTACTTAGTATTTATTTTCGTGCTTAGGATTATTAGTTAGAATTTTAGTTATGAAAAAAAAAAAAAAAAAAAACAAACGGTGACGATCGTCACCCTTATGGTGACGCTCGTCACCCATCAGAATCGAACACGGGACTTAAGCTTTTCTCTTCTTCTTCCTCGAGCACACCTGCAAAATAACCGAAACTAGTTAGAAAATAGGAATTTCATAACTTTTGATTTTCTTAACCAAATTGAGTGATTTAAGAGTCTAATCCGTGTGGATTTTACTCCTCTTTCTGAATATCAACTCAGTTTTTTACGATCTGCAAGGTATGTTTTCGGAATCCCCAATTTTCAGTCCGCCATAGGTTTGGTAAAATCCGATTTTTGACTTGATTGGCTTGATTTAACTGTTGAATCATGGTTAGTTAGGTTGTATTAGAGGAATGGAACCATCTTTGTGAGCTTTTATCGGTTGATTGCACTATTTTGAATTTTCGAGTTCATGATGAAAGTTGCAAAAATCTGGAAATTTTGGGTGATTTAGGTTGAACTGATGCTTGAATTGTGTTCTTGGTAGTATAGAGATTAATCGCCATTAGCTATTTGATCCTGTTTGGTTGATTTTTCGAACTTTGAAAAATTTGCTAACTTTTGAGATGGTTTTGGTCGATTTTGGTACTCAATTTGCAGATGCCTCGTCAAGAGAAAAGACTAAGACAAAGCTCGTCTTCCAGCACTGCAACAGGGTCTACAGATTCCTTCAGTCAGCACCCGGTTTGCAGGCCCCCATGGCCCAAACGAGAGGATCGGAAAATAGCCTCGGAGATGGCTTGGGCAGGGACTCCGAAGCAAGAAGTGGCTCGGGATACCTGTGTATTCCGTGATATTCAGGAGGAGTGGGATGAGTATGACACGCTGTTCTACAATGCGTGGCTAGGAGTTAAGATTATCCCTACTAGGCTCGCGGATCCTGCTGTTCTGCAGAAGATGGGGATCTTTGAGGAGGTTTATGAGATTTTGGAGCGCATTGGCATGGGGACTATTTCTTTCCAGCAGTACGAGTTGTACCCAGATTTGGTCCGCCAGTTTCTCTCTACAGTTCGCGTCTACTACGCGAATGAGCTGGCGAAGCATGCTCAGGAAGGCACTATAACATTTCTGATCCGAGGGATTCGATACCGGATCAGTCTGATGGAGCTTTGTGGGATCTATGGCTTCTCTGACCATCCCACAGGCGTTCTCCTTCCCTCTCAGTGGACCCATATGAGGACATTCTGGTCCAAGTTTGGGAATGGAGTCTATGATAGCAAGACCAGCACGCAGACAGAGGTTAGACATCCGGTTTTGAGGTACCTTCTGCGCCTCTTTGGTCATACTATTCTGTGCAAGTCTGCGCCCAGCAAGACTCGAGTTAGCGAGCTGATTCTCCTTTACCACGGACTTTATGAGATGCTGGATGATTCGATACCAGTTGATAGTATGGTTCGCGCCAACTTAGGTGCTGTTTTCGCTGAGCATTTGGTCTCTTTGAAGACCAAGCCATTCACCAGTCCAGGGGAGAAGACTGAGAGTGTGGGCAGCTTGTTGACACCGATCTTCCATCATTTCCAGATCGATGTTACCCCTTGCAGTCTGCGCAGTGATAGATCGCTTATGGATGAGCAGTATCTGCGCCATGTCACTTGGATGAAGACCGGAGTTGTCTGGACTTTTACTACTACTTTTGGAGAGTATGTTGGCATTAAGTTGCCACAGAGAGCACTCACTACTATCCAGACAGACCCACGCCAGCTATTCTTCATGCCAGCACAGACTCTTCTGCGCCCCTTGACTCTGCGCCCTGCTCGAGCTGCTACAGCTGGTCCCTCTGCTTCTACTGCTGCTGCTACTGATGCTGGACCTTCTACGCGTCAGAGTGACTCTTCTGCTGCCTTCAGGCGTCCTCCACGACCACAGACACCCATGGATATGGCTGCTTTTCAGGAGTATGTAATTGATAGCTTTGAGGGACTCTGGGATGCTGTTGCTACACTTAGCAACTGTGGTTGTGTCCGCCCCCACTACACTACTGAGCCTTGTGAGGATGAGGATTGAGGCTTCATTATCTGGTTACTTGTTCCTTTTTCCCTTTTTATTTTTCCTTCTTTTGAGTCATTTTTATGTTTCTTTTGAGTCAGTTGTCAGTTTCTTTGATGATGTTTTGTGAGATTGTTGAACCAGGCTATTATTGCTATGTTTGGATGTTGTTAATTATGTGTTTGAATGCTTAAAAAGTCTAACTTTCGAGTACACATGCAAACACTTCGTTAATTAACATCTAACATAAGATTTATGCAATACAGGTCGTGGTGACGCTCGTCACCCGACCCCACGTGAGGTAACACTTTTCTGACTTGGTTTTTCGACTTCTCATTCATTTTTCTGACCAACTCTTGGCTTAATAACACTGGGGACAGTGTTGTTCAAGTCTGGGGGAGGTGGTTACTGACGTTGTGTGCTTTGTGTCATGTTTATAGAGTCTTAAAGTTGAGTCAAAAACCTGTTTTTCTAGAGTCAAAACTTTTGAAACTGTTAGTTTTTCTTGGAACTAGCCATAGGACGTTTTTGCTGATAAGAACCATTGCCACAGTAGTTGATTACAAGTCTTACTAAGTTGAAAGTCATAGGTAGATCAGTCTAGCAATGAAGGTTTAGGTTCTTAGAGAATCTGGAAAATTTGCTGTTAGCTCCACCTTAATGAACTTTAAATTTCTTGTCTTGGTGATTGATTCTTATTGATCTTGATTCTCTCTTTAAGCACTGACAATAAGGTTAAGATACAGTCTCTCTTTGATCTTCCCTGATGTAGTTTTAAAAGTTTAAGTTCAAAGAATAGTGCATTCATGACCCTGTCTCCTCACAAGGAACAACTGTAGTGAACTCACTCAAGAACCTGTCTCCTCACAAGGAACACAAGTATTGAGTAGCACCATATCTTAGACTGTAAAAGTTGAGAAAAAGAAGTGAAAAATCGAAAATATCCTAAGGAAAAAGATTAAGGGAAGAGAAAATAGGAGAGCTGTGTTGAGATTGATTTGTTCAGTTGTTAGGAAGGGAAAAGAATCTGTAAAGTGATTAAGATGATAGAGCCTTGATGAGACTTCACACTTAGATTAAAAAAATAAGGAGTTAACAGTAGAAATTTCGGATTTCTTGAAGGGATTTGGACTGGACTTGAGAGATTTGCTAAGCTTGTGATAATTAGACTGAAATTTGAACTTGTGTTGACTATGTGGTATGTGGATTCGAAAGCTTTAACTAGTGTGGTGTTTCTGATGACTAACTGACTGTTTCTTGTTTTCAAACCTCGACCCTGTACTCTATCTGATGTTTGCTTGAGGGCAAGCAAAAGCTAAGTCTGGGGGAGTTGATATATCATGGTTTTTATGGTTTTTAACCATGATATAAGTCCTTTTTATTGAGTCTTTTTGGTCTTTTTAGAATCCTAGAAGAGTCTTTGCAGGTTAAAGCATGTCTGGAGCATAATTGGAGATATTGGAACTTTTTGGAGCATTCTGAGTTGAAGCCACGAAGTATCAAGATCGAAGCAGAAAGTATTCACTAATGGTGACGATCGTCACCCCATTGGTGACGCTCGTCACCCAGATAGGAAGGAGCGTGGCTATTTGTTAAAAGTATCAAGAAGAATTGCAGAACTTACCCAGAAGTTTCCTTTATTTATATGAAGACCCCAGATCGTGTTTAGCCCCTATTTATTAGGTTTTTCAGCCACTGTTGGCAAGAATCTGAGTTTTTGAGAATTGAGAGAGCTAGAGAGAGATTTTATTCAGAGCTTTTTGGGGAGACAAATCCTGTACTCTTTAGAGAAGATTTCGAACCCCCTTTGTTTTCTACTCTTTCTCTTAATGCAATTTTATTCAGTTATGCTTTGTGATCTCATAATCATGTCTGAGTAATCTGCTAGTTAAGTTAGGGTTTTTCAAAGTTTGATGAAAAGAGTGTAGAATCGCTATCTGCTAGGATTATCTCATGGTTTTTCATCTCTGCTTGCTTTAAAATCGAATTTCTGAGACACATCATCTAGGAATCCGAAAATCATAGGTTGTTAAATATTTGTGAGAGCATTATTCATAACCTGAACTAGTATTTGATGAGCAAAACAACTTAGTACAAAGAGATTTGGCTTAGGAGTTTTGTAAACAATTGAATCTGATCATTCCTCCATACTTAGGTTGTTAGGGTTTGCAAAGAGATTTGAAACTCTGTGATCTAGGTATAGATAACTTCTACAATGAGAATTGATTAGTTATGCATTAGAGATTCATGTTTAAAAACGGTTCTTAATCATTCCTGATTCCCTGCATTCTGCATTCTTGGATTCATACCTGCGAATTACCCTAGCTTAGCGCTTTTAGTCTTCCTGAACTTAGAACATATCATACCATCGTTTGCTTATTTCTAATTATTCATTCGCATTACATACATCATATTTCGCTTAGCTTAGTCCAAATCTATAATTGATAGTGTAGTTAGCATTACTCTCTTGGGATTTCGATACCCCTTATACTACATCTGCTTTGCTGTGCACTTGCAGTAGTTTTTATTTGGGTAAAACCTGAACCCTATCACCAGTGTTGCAGAAGGATTTAAGCTCAAGAAGTTTCCTGGGTATTGAAGAGTATGAAGATGATGAAATGTCTGCTGAAAATCCACGGGTGACGCTTGTCACCAATAATGGGTGTCGCCCGTCACCCCCTTGAGCACAACCACGACGACCCTTCTTCACAAGTTGGTGACGACCGTCACCAGGAAGGTGATGCTCGTCACCCAAATCGAGCAAATAACCACGACCTGTCCAAAACGAGTGACGCTTGTCACCAATCTGATGACGCTCGTCACCCAATGTAGCATACATCAGTTTCGTCTAAGACTTCAGATAATGCTAAGGAGACAGTGTATAAGCCCAAGATACCCCATCCTAATCATCCTAAGAAGTCAAAGCAGGAGTTTGAAGATGCTAAATGCAAAGCTATCATGGACAAGTTGGTTATTGAGATCCCATTGATTGATGCTGTGAGGATCACTCCTGTTATAAGGAGGTATTTGAAGAGAATGGTGACCAATAACTTGAGTTTAGAAGCTGGGGCTATGATGATCAACGAGCAGGTCAGTGCAGTGATTCAGAACAGAGTACCAGAGAAGCTTTCAGACCCAGGAAGCTTTGTTTTAGACTGCACAATCTTTAATGACAAGTTTGAGAGATCATTGTGTGATCTAGGTTCAAGTGTGAACCTCATGCCTCATTCTGTTGCCAAGAGCTTGGGAATGACCGATTTTCAGGCTACAAGGATATCTCTGGTCCTAGCTGATAGATCAGTCAGAGTTCCTGAATGAGTGATAGAGGACGTTCCTATCAAAGTAGGAGATTGCATGATTCCTACTGATTTTGTGGTTCTGGAATATGGAGAAGAACCCAAAGACCCCTTGATTCTTAGCAGACCCTTCTTGGCTACTGCAGGAGCTATCATTGACGTCAGGAAGGGTAGAATAGAGCTGAATGTTGGTTATTTAGTGATGAAATTCGAAATGGACAAGCTGGTGAAGAGGCCAACCATAGATGGACAGACTTTTTATGTGGATGTTCTCACAAACATTGCTGATCAGATCTTCCATGAGATGAGTTCAGAGGACCCCTTGGAAAGGGAGTTGACCACTTCTACAGCAGAGTATGAGCATTTGGATGATGCTGCAACAGGCTACACAAAGATGATGGATGCTACTGCACAAGTGATGCAACTGGTTGCACAGGATGAGCTTGTTACCACATCTGCGAAAGCTGCTACAATGGGTGATTGGGGGGCACCAAAAGCACCAAAAGTTGAGCTCAAAAAGCTCCCTGCAGGGCTAAGGTACTCCTTTCGTTGGAGAAAACTCCACATATCCTGATATTGTTAATGCTTCATTGAACAATGCAGAGCTCACCCTTTTGCTAAGTAAGCTGCGCGGATTTCGCAAAGCTCTTGGCTATTCTCTTGATGATATTTCAGGGATCTCTCCAGACTTGTGCAAGCATAGGATACACCTGGAGGATGAATCCAAATCATCAGTTGAACACCAGAGGAGGCTGAATCCGAATTTGCAGGATGTGGTCAAGAAGGAGATCATGAAGCTGCTTCAGGCTGGAATCATCTATCCTATATCAGACAGTGCTTGGGTGAGTCTAGTGCACGTGGTGCCTAAGAAATGAGGTGTTACAGTAGTGAAGAATGATAAGGATGAGCTGATTCCAACCAGAAGTGTGACAGGACACAGGATGTGCATTGATTACAGGAAGCTGAATGCAGCAACAAGGAAGGACCATTTTCCTCTACCTTTCATGGATCAGATACTGTAGAGGCTGGAAAATAACAAGTACTACTGCTTCCTTGATGGCTACTCAGGCTTCTTTCAGATCCCCATCCATCCAGATGATCAGGAGAAGACCACTTTTACCTGTCCTTATGGCACTTTTGCATATCGCAGAATGCCTTTTAGATTGTGTAATGCTCCTGCAACCTTCCAGAGATGCATGATGTCGATCTTCACAGACATGGTTGAGAAGTTTATGGAGGTTTTCATGGATGACTTCTCAGTTTATGGTTCTTCTTTCAAGAGCTGCTTGGACAATTTGTGTGCAGTTCTGCAGAGATGTGAAGAGAAGCACTTGGTTCTGAACTGGGAGAAGTGCCACTTCATGGTACAAGATGGCATTGTGCTCGGTCATAGAGTCTCAGGAGATGGTATAGAGGTGGATAGGGTAAAAATTGAAGTGATGACAAGTCTGCAAGCACCTGATTCAGTCAAAGCAGTGAGGAAATTTCTGGGTCATGCTGGGTTCTACAGAAGATTCATCAAGGACTTTAGCAAGATAGCACGCCCTCTTACAGCTCTCCTCTGCAAAGATGTGAAGTTTGAGTTCACAGAAGAGTGTAAATCTGCCTTTGAACAGATCAAGCAAGCTCTGGTTACAGCTCCTGTTGTACAGCCTCCAGATTGGGACTTACCCTTTGAAGTGATGTGTGATGCCAGCAATTTTGTAGTTAGAGCAGTGCTTGGACAGAGGAAAGACAAGAAGCTCCACGCCATTTACTATGCAAGCAGGACTTTGGATGATGCTCAGAAGAACTATGCAACAACTGAGAAAGGGTTGTTGGCTGTTTTCTTTGCATTTAAAAAATTCAGGCAATACCTTGTTGGCTCCAAGGTCGTGGTCCATACTGACCATTAAGCACTAAAGTATCTGATGCAGAAGAAGGATGCAAAGCCAAGGTTGTTGAGATAGATTCTGCTTCTTCAGGAGTTTGACATTGAAGTGAACGACAAGAAAGGTGTTGAGAATGGTGTTGTTGATCATCTATCCAGGATTCAAGTCAAAGACAGTGTCCCAATCAATGATTTCTTGCCTGAAGAGAATGTTTAGTTGGTGGAATAAAGATATCAGGAGAAAAGTGTTGAAAACCTGCAGTTTTCACAAAACTGCAGGGGAGTGACGAGCGACACCAGGAGGGTGATGCTCGTCACCAACCCAGAACAGTCGCGACCAAGTTTTCATACGAAGGAGGTGACGCTTGTCACCAATACTGGTGACGCTCGTCACCAAACTCTGAACTTGGCTGCGATTTGTGCAAGCTTAGGGACGGCTTTTGAAGAGCAAGTTTATGCTTTGGATGATCCAAAGAGGCCCTGGTATGCTGATATTGGTAACTACCTTGCTGCAGAGGATGAACCACATGACTTCAGGGGCTATGCTAAGAAGAAGTTCTTGAGAGAACTTAGGATATTCTATTGGGATGAACCATATCTCTCTACAAGCATTGTGCTGATGGGATTTACAGAAGATGCATAGCAGAAGAAGAAGTGCATGACGTTCTCTTTCACTGTCATGGGTCAGAGTATGCTGGACACTTTGCCACATTCAAAACAGTCTCTAAGGTTCTTCAAGCTGGTTTTTGGTGGCCTACTAAGTTCAAGGATGCCCAGGCATTCATTACAAGCTGTGATACTTGTCAGAGAAGAGGGAAGATTAGCAGGAGACATGAGATGCCACAGAACTTCATTCTTTAAGTAGAAGTCTTTGATTGTTGGGGTATTGACTTCATGGGACCTTTTCCCTCATTTTAGGGGAATAGATACATTATGGTTGCTATTGATTATGTATCTAAGTAGGTAGAGGCGTTGGCTACTCCTACCAATGATGCTGCAGTGGTTTTGAAACTCTTTAAATCTTCCCCAGATTTGGTGTCCCACGGATTGTCATAAGTGATGGTGGTTCTCACTTTGTTAACAAAGTTTTTATCAAGCTGCTGAAGAAGTATGGTGTACAGCACAGAGTGGCCACGCCTTATCATCCCCAGACCAGTGGACAAGTTGAGGTTTCCAACAGACAGATCAAGCAGATTCTGGAGAAGACAGTTGGAAAGACAAGGAAAGATTGGTCTGCAAAGCTGGATGATGCATTATGGGCTTACAGGACAGCATACAAAACGCCACTTGGGACTACACCATTCCACCTTCTCTATGGCAAGGCGTGCCATCTACCAGTAGAACTGGAGTTCAAAGCAGAATGGGCTATCAAGAAGATGAACTTCGATCTGAAACCTGCTGCAGAGAGGCACTTGATTCAGCTCAATGAACTGGATGAGATCATATATCTGGCATATGAAAACTCCAAGTTATACAAGGAGAGGACAAAAGCATATCATGATAAAAAGATCATCTCCAGACATATCGAGCCCAATGACCAGGTACTACTTTACAACTCTCGTTTACAGCTTTTTCCTGGTAAACTGCGTTCTCGATGGTCAGGTCCCTTCACTGTCAAAGAAGCTCGACCACATGGTGCCATTTTCCTTATTAACTCCAAAGGAGAGGAGTTCACTGTCAATAGAGAGAGGGTGAAGCATTATTGGGCGCAAGCCGAGATTCCACCAGGACACATTGTGTCTCTAGATGATGCACCAGCTGTCTAAACAGCCAACCAAAGTCGAGCTAATGACTTTAAACAAGCGCTTCGTGGGAGGCAACCCACTGGTAAGTTTTCTTTTTCATATATTTAGTTTATTTTTCTATTACATAGCTAAAAAAAACTCAAAAACATGAGAAAAATCGAAAAAAAAAAAGAGTCAGTTTGTCAGTTTGCTTTGATGATGTCTTGTGAACTTGTTCGACCATGGATTATGCTTTGTTTAGATGTTTTTGATGTGTGTTCTGAGTGCTCCAACAGTCTAACTTCGGAGTACACATGATGACACAACATTTAAGCATCCAACTTGATGATTCTGAAGTATCAGCAGTAGTGACGCTCGTCACCCGACCCTTCGCGAGGTACCACTTTTCTGACACGGTTTTACAAGTTCTCATGCTTCTTTTTGACCAACTCTTGGCTTAATAACACTGGGGACAGTGTTGTTTAAGTCTGGGGGAGGTGGTTACTGACGCTGTGTGCTTTGTGTCATGTTTATAGAGTCTTAAAGTTGAGTCAAAAACCTGTTTTTATAGAGTCAAAATTTTAAAATTGTCAGTTTTTCTTGGAACTAACCATAGGACGTTTTTGCTTATAAGAACCATTGCCACAGTAGTTGATTACAAGTCTTACTAAGTTGAAAGTCATAGGTAGATCAGTCTAGAAATGAAGGTTTAGGTTCTTAGAGAATTTGAAAAATTTGCTGTTAGCTCCACCTTAATGAATTTTAAACTTCTTATCTTGGGGCTTGATTCTTATTGATCTTGATTCTCTCTTTCAGCACTGACAATAAGGTTAAGATACAGTCTCACTTTGATCTTCCCTGATGTAGTTTTTAAAAGTTTAAGTCCAAAGAATGGTGCATTCATGACCCTGTCTCCTCACAAGGAACAACAGTAGTGAACACACTCAACAACCTGTCTCCTCACAAGGAACACAAGTATTGAGTAGCACCATATCTTAGACTGTAAAAGATGAGAAAAGAAGTGAAAAATCAAAAATATCAGAATGAAAAAGATCAAGGAAAGATAAAATATGAGAGCTGTGTTGAGATTGATTTGTTCAGTTGTTAGGAAGGGAAAAGAATCTGTAAAGTGATTAAGGTGATAAAACCTTGATGAGATTTCACACTAAGATAAAAAATAAGAAGTTAGCAGTAGAAATTTCGGATTTCTTGAAGGAATTTGGACTGAACTTGAGAGATTTGCTAAGCTTGTGATGATTATACTGAAATTTGATCTTGTGTTGACTCTGTGGTATGTGGGTTCGAAAGTTCTAACTAATGTGGTGTTCCTGATGATTAACTGATTGTTTCTTGTTTTTAAACCTCGACCCTGTTCTTTGTCTGATGTTTGCTTAAGGGCAAGCAAAAGCTAAGTCTGGGGGAGTTGATATATCATGGTTTTTATAGTTTTTAACCATGATATAAGTCCTTTTTATTGAGTCTTTTTGGTCTTTTTAGAGTCCTAGTAGAGTCTTTACAGGTTATAGCATGTCTGGAGCATAATTGGGGATATTGGCGCTTTTTGGATCATTTCAAGTTGAAGCCACGAAGTACCTAGCTCGGAGAAGAAAGTATGCGATATGGTGACGATTGTCACCACTCTTGGTGACGCTCGTCACCCACCAAGGAAGGAGTGTGGCAAGTTTATTAAAAGATGGAGCATTATTTGCAGAATTGGCCCAGAAGTTATATTATTTACAAGAAGGCTCCAGATCGTGTTTAACCTTTATTTATTAGGTTTTTCAGCCATTGTTGGCTTTTATCATAGTTTTTAAGAATTCAGAGAGTTAGAGAGATATTTATTCAGAGCTTTTTGGGGAGACAGATCCTATACTCTTTTGAGAAGATTTCGAACCCCCTCATTCGTTTACTCTTTCTCTTAATGCAATTTTATTCAGTTATGTTTTGTGGTTCCATAATCATGTCTGAGTAATCTGCTAGTTAAGTTAGGGCTTTTTCAAAGGTTGATGAAGAGTTTGTAGAATTGCTACCTGTTAGGCATATCATTTGGTTTTTCATCTCTGCTCGCTTTAAAATCGAATTCTTAGACACATCATCTAGAAATCCGAAAATCATAGGTTGTTAAATATATGTGAGAGCATTATTGATAACCTGAACTAGTATTTGATAAGCAAAACAACTTAGTGCAAAGAGATTTGACTTAGGAGTTTTGTGAATAATCGAATCTGATCATATTGCATGTTTAGGTTGTTAGGGTTTGGAAAGAGATTTGAAACTCTGTGATTTAAACATAGTTAACTTCTGCAATGAGAATTGATTAGTTATATATTTGATATTCATGTTCAAAGCGGTTCTTAATCATTCTTGATTTCATGCATTCTACATTCTCGGATTCAACCTGCGAACTGTCCTGACTTAGTGCTTTTAGTCTTCTGAAACTTAGAACAACAACTTGAATATCGTTTGCTTACTTCTATTTTGTCATTCGCATTACATACATTACATTCTGCTTAGCTTAATCCGAACCTACATTCGATAGTGTAGTCTGCATTACTCCTTTCGGATTCGATACCCCTTGTACTAACACTGCTTTTATTGTGCACTTGCAGTAGTTTTATTTGGGTAAAACCTGAGCCCTATCACAATGTTCTCAAGTTATTTCTTATTAATGCACGCAACAAAGCGGAAAAGGTTCTATTAACTTTTCAGTTTGACCATCAGTTTGGGGATGACAAGTAGTTGAGAATAACAACCTAGTTCCAAGCTTAGACCAAAGTGCTTTCCAAAAGTAACTCAAAAACTTTGTGTCTCTATAAGAAACAATAGTCCTAGGCATACCATACAAATTATCTATATGTGATGCATCAAGAGTAGAGATAAGTACATACCTTTGCGACAATGCATCAACATCAACATTATCCTTACCTTGCTTGTACTTGATAACATAAGGAAATGTTTCAATGAATTCAACCCACCAAGCATGCCTCTTGAGGAGCCTTTTCTGTCCTTTCAGATGCTTGAGTGACTCATGATCAGTGTAATCACGAACTCCTTTGGCCATAAGTAATGTTGCCATGTTTGCAAAGCTCGAACAAAGGCATAGAGCTCTTTGTCGAATAGTTTAGAGTAACTCCTCCAAGTTTCTCAATGAAATAGGCAATAGGCTTCTTATCCTGCATCAGAACAGCTCCAATTCCTACACCAGAAACATCACACTCAACCTCAAAAGTCGTAAGAAAGTTAGGTAAAGGTAAAAGTTGTGCATTTGTGAGCTCCCCTTTCAAGGTTTGGAAAGCGTTTTCTTGAGCTTCTCCCCATTTGAATCCAACATCGTTCTTGATTATTTAAGTACGAGGTGCAGCAAGGGTGCTAAAGTCTTTCTCAAAGAGTCTGTAAAATCCTGAAAGTCCATGGAAGCTTCTGACTTCTCTAACCGTCTTTGTATTTGGCCATCTCGGATTGCTTTAAACTTTTCCTCACCAACCTTAATACCATCTGCACATACAACAACGCCTAAAAATACAAGGTTATCTGTACAAAAAGTGAATTTCTTAAGATTGGCAAGCAGGTGCTCCTGTCTAAGAACACTTAAAACCTTTTTTAGATGTTCAACATGCTCATCAAGACTCTTGCTATAGACTAAGATATCATCAAAGTAAGCTACACCAAAGATTCCAATGAAAGCTCTCAGAACATGATTCATCAACCTCATGAAAGTACTAGGTGCATTTCTCAAAACCAAAAGGCATAACTAACCACTCATACAAACCATGCTTAGTTTTTAAAGCCGTTTTCCATTCATCACCCTCTTTCATGTGAATATAGTAATAACCACTTTTACGATCAATCTAAGAAAAGATGCAAGAACCATATAACTCATCAAGCATGTCGTCTAATCTAGGGATAGGATGGTGATACTTTACTGTGATATTGTTGATGGCTCTGCAATCAACACACATGCACCAGCTTCCATCTTTCTTTGGTACAAGCATTACTGGTACCACACATGGGCTCATATTCTCTCGGATATGCCATTTCTCCATGAGTTCACTGGCTTCCTTTTGAAGTTCCTTTCTTTCCACATGATTTGTCCTATAAGCTGGACGGTTTGGCAGTGAAGCTCCTGGTATAAAGTCGATCTGATGTTCAATCCTTCTGATTGGTGGTAATCCTTTCGAATTATCTTCAGGCAACACATCTCCAAATTCCTGCAAAAGAGAAAGATTACAAATTGGGGGCACCGGTTCAGGGTTAGTAAGATTTAGAGCTTCTTTGTACAAAAATACAATCATAACTTGATTAGAAAACAAAGCTCTCTTAACCTCACTAGTCCTCACATAAAAGTTTTGGTTTTTCCTCACGGGTATACTCTCACAGGCTTTTGACTTGGCTTTTCTCAAACTCTCACTCTTTTTTTGGTGTTAAGTGATTACGGGTTCACTCAGAGCGTTTGTTTCTTCTTTATTGCTCAAGTGCACATCGCATAGAACTTCATCCTCATACTTACCTATGGTTATGGGAACCAATACTTGGCTGCTCACTTTCATTTCCCCACTATCATTCAGCCATTGTAGCTTGTAAGGCTTCAGATGCCTCTTTGCTTTCAAGCCTAACTTTTTGACTATTATCTCACTTGCCACATTAGTACAACTACCTACATCAATGATGACACTGCATACTTTTCCTTGAACGTGAGACCTTGTGTGAAACAAGTTCTCCCTTTGCTCATGCTGATCCGGTTTAGAATGTACATTCAATGATCTCTTTGCAACCAATAGATCTCCTTTTGCCGGATTAGTTCCATGCTCTTCTTCTGATGATAAAGAATCAGAAACCATTTCTGCTTCCTCTTCTGACTTTATATCTCCATTCTCCAAAAGAATCATGACCTTCTTGTTTTAGCATTCTCTGAAAGGTATTTCACTCAAATGTTTTACTCAAAATGATTTTCCTCACTGACTCTCAAGAGTTTTAACAGAGCAATTCCAATACAACTCAAAGTATAATCTCTAAGTAACCAAAAAAAGTGATCTAAGTGAAAGAATAGAGAAATATGAGATTAAGATTTTTGTTTGAAGAATAGAAAATGATCAAGAAAAAATGGATAAAAAAGATGAATGATTTTTCTTTGTTTTTTTTTCCATTTTAAAAAAAAATTATAAAAACTAAAGCAAGAAAAATAGAAGATGAACAGATAGAACATAAGATGAAAAGATAGAAAGAAAAGAAGATGAAGAGATAGAAGATGATTGATTAGAAGGTGAAGAGGTGTGAAGATGAAAAGATGATACAAAACGTAAGAATGTGCGCTGACACCAAATAATACGATCCTCCCAAGGATGTCGTCACTCTTGAGTTTGTGAATGGATTGCTAGATGGATAGGCCTTAGAACTGAGAAGCAATGAACTTCAAAGTACAAGGAAATGATGGATCGTAAGGTCGCACAGAAGCTGCAGAATAACTTCTGATTTACCCCAACTTGAACTCCTTAGATATGACACACTAAGACGAATTTAAGGTCGATTGAATGGATATAACACACCAGAGAATCTCTTAATCCCTTGGATATGACACACCAAGACAAACTAAGTTTTGATCAATGTATATTACACACAAAGGATCGGAAATGTTCGAGAGGAACAAAAGAGAATCACTCTCAAAGATTTGAATAAAAATGTGGATATCTTATAAAATGATTTTACATGATTTTATATAGAAAACATAATGTGTAGCCAAAGAGGCAAACTCGTTTTGGTTAAAGCATTAACTAAATAAAGACTATAAATAAAGACTAAGTTGAATAACTCTTGTACTCCTTTTCAATGCTTTGAATCTTGTCTCGTAGATAAGTTGATTCTCCATCTGATCTTCCTACCCACGTTTTGGATAGAGTTTATAAAGCCTCCCTCAAGTTTATAAGATCTTGTAAAACCCTCCATTTATAAAGCCATGTAAAAGGTTTATAAAGCCTTCAGAAATGGGGAACTTTGTGATGCATTTGCCTCATTAAAACCATTTTTGAAAAACCCATTGGGACATAATCACAAACCCATCACTGATGTTCTTGGACTTGTATCAAAACTAAAGTGATTTTGGTCGGGTCTTCTTGAATCCCACCCAAGTGATTTTTAGATGTGAACATCTGGTTAAGTAAACCTCGAGTTTTTTGCATGAATCTTTTAGTTCTTGTACGAGTCATAGGCCCAACTGGTAAAGCTAAGTCTTCTTCAGCTTCAAGCTCAGGTTCAAGCTCGGCTACAAGCTCAGTCTATGATCAAATTTAACAACTCTTCCTCTCCTCAAAACCATGATGTGATAGGCGAACATGCCACAGTTTAAAAGCCAATTAGAAATCACGAGATAACGGTGAATTATTGGACAAGAAAAGCCTTAAATGGCTGAAGATGTTCATTACAAAAAAAAATAGCAACAAGGTCTTAATTACAAATAAAAAAGGGTGATGCCTAAGGATGTCTAAAAATGCGACGACTAGGAGGACGGTAAACGCTTAGGACCGACTCCAGAACTCGAGGGATCACCACTTCGCTCCTAAGGCATAAGAAAGAACCCAACACCGCTAGGGCTGATCGACGCTACCCCTCGCTCCATTCCTGCTGATAGGGCTCAGGTTTTACCCAATTAATTAACTACTGCAAGTGCACAGCAAAGCAGTTGTAGCATAAAAGGTTATCGAATCCCAAGGGATTTGGACTGAACTTGAGAGATTTGCTAAGCTTGTGATGATTATACTGAAATTTGATCTTGTGTTGACTCTGTGGTATGTGGGTTCGAAAGTTCTAACTAATGTGGTGTTCCTGATGATTAACTGATTGTTTCTTGTTTTCAAACCTCGACCCTGTTCTTTGTCTGATGTTTGCTTAAGGGCAAGCAAAAGCTAAGTCTGGGGGAGTTGATATATCATGGTTTTTATGGTTTTTAACCATGATATAAGTCCTTTTTATTGAGTCTTTTTGGTCTTTTTAGAGTCCTAGTAGAGTCTTTGCAGGTTATAGCATGTCTGGAGCATAATTGGGGATATTGGAGCTTTTTGGATCATTTCAAGTTAAAGCCACGAAGTACCTAGCTCGGAGAAGAAAGTATGCGATATGGTGATGATCGTCACCACTCTTGGTGACGCTCGTCACCCACCAAGGAAGGAGCGTGGCATGTTTATTAAAAGATGGAGCATTATTTGCAGAATTGGCCCAGAAGTTCCATTATTTACAAGAAGTCCCCAGATCGTGTTTAGCCTCTATTTATTAGGTTTTTCAGCCATTGTTGGCTTTTATCTTAGTTTTTAAGAATTCAGAGAGTTAGAGAGATATTTATTCAGAGCTTTTTGGAGGGACAGATCTTATACTCTTTTGAGAAGATTTTGAACCCCCTTATTCTTTTACTCTTTCTCTTAATGCAATTTTATTCAGTTATGTTTTGTGGTTCCATAATCATGTCTGAGTAATCTCCTAGTTAAGTTAGGGCTTTTTCAAAGGTTGATGAAGAGTTTGTAGAATTGCTACCTATTAGGCATATCATTTGGTTTTTCATCTCTGCTCGCTTTAAAATCGAATTTCTTAGACACATCATCTAGAAATCCGAAAATCATAGGTTGTTAAATATATATGAGAGCATTATTGATAACCTGAACTAGTATTTGATAAGCAAAACAACTTAGTGCAAAGAGATTTGACTTAGGAGTTTTGTGAACAATCGAATCTGATCATATTGCATGTTTAGGTTGTTAGGGTTTGGAAAGAGATTTGAAACTCTGTGATTTAAACATAGTTAACTTCTGCAATGAGAATTGATTAGTTATATATTTGATATTCATGTTCAAAGCGGTTCTTAATCATTCTTGTGATTAACAATGTTCTCACAAAGATTACTCATTCTTGTGAGAACCAATGAGTTTCCTAACAGTTTAGCAATTCTACAAACTCTTCATCAACCTTTGAAAAGCTCTAACTAAACTAAAAGATTACTCAGACACGATGATGAAGACACAAAACATAACTGAATAAAACTGCATTAAAACAATAGAGTAAAAGACAAAGGGGTTCGAAATCTTCTCTAAAAGAGTACATGATATGTCTCCCCAAATGCTCTGAATAAAACTCTCTCTAGAGCTCTCTGAATTCTAAAATCTAAGATAATAGCCAACAATGGCTGAAAATCTAATATATACAAGCTAAAACACGAGCTGGACACTTTTGTAAATAGTGGAACGTTTGGGCCAAAAGTGCAATTTCAGCCCCATCTTTTAATTCGAAGTCGCGATTCCTTCAGATGCGGGTGACGAGCGTCACCCTTGAGTGGTGACGATCGTCACCAATGCCCATATAACGCCTCCGAGTTGCTAACTTCGTGGTTGATTCTTGCAATGCTCCAAAAAGCTCCAAAACCTCCAATTGTGCCAAAGGGTTAACTCCATAGACAACTTCAAAACAGGACAACTTAGAAGCGGAGTGAGTAGCACAGTTATATGCAAATTCAGTGAATGGAATGCAATCTAACAAATTTTTCATGTTTCTACCAAGTGTTGCTCTAAATAAAGTAGATAAGGTACGGTTTACCACTTCGGTTTGGCCATCCGTTTGAGGGTGACAAGTGGTGGAAAACAACAGTTTGGTACCTAACTTCCTCCACAAGGTTCGCCAAAAATGGCTAAGGAACTTGGTGTCACAGTCAGATACAATGGTGCGGGGAATGCCATGCAAGCGCACCAACTCTTTGAAGAATAGATCAGCTATTTATGTAGCATCGTTGGTCTTCTCACATGGGATGAAATGGGCCATCTTAGAGAACCGGTCAACAACAACAAAGATAGAATCCTTGTGTTTGATCTTGGGCAAACCTAAGATAAAATCCATACAGATATCCTCCAAAGGAGCGTTAGGTATAGATAATGGTAAGTATAAGCCGTGAGGGTGTAACCTGGACTTAGCCATATGGCAAGTGATGCATCGGCTACAGAACCGCTCCACGTCCCTCTTAAGATGGGGCCAATAGAAGTGTTCCACGATGACGGCAAAGGTCTTATCCACTCCAAAATGCCCCATTGACCCACCACTGCGAGCTTCACTAAGCACTAGCTCTCTCATAGACCCTTGAGGAAGGCATAGCCGCTTGTCTCTGAATAGAAACCCCACGTGTATGTAGAACTGCTTGAAAGCTCCCGTACTGTTCTCCTTGTAAGCTTCACTTAGCTCCGGGTCAGTGTCATATAATGTCTTGATGTGCTCAAATCCGAGAAATTTGGCCTCCATGGTGGATATTAAGGCATGTCTTCTTGATAAAGCGTCGGCTACCACGTTCTTCTTGCCCTTCTTGTACTAGATCACGTATGGAACGGTCTCTATGAACTCCAACCATTTGGCATGTCTCCTCTTCAATGCTGTTTGCCCTCATAGATGCTTCAAGGTTTCATGATCGGTATGAATGATGAACTCCTTAGACAGTAGATAATGTTGCCATGTCTCCAAAGCTCTAACTAGAGCGTATAGTTCTTTGTCGTAGGTAGGGTAGTTCAGTGTAGCTCCACTTAGCTTTTCACTGAAAAATGCCACGGGCTTCTTGCATTGATGTAGTACTGCTCCAATGCCAACCCCAGAGGCATCACACTCGACCTCAAACATCTCGTCAAAGTCAGGAAGTGCTAATACTGGCGCTTGTGTAAGCCGGTATTTGAGCGTACTGAAAGCTGTGTCTTGAGCTGATCCCCAACTTAATGGTGCATTCTTCTTGATCACGTCAGTGAGTGGTGCTGCTACGGTGCTAAAATCTCGCACAAATCGTCTATAGAAGCTGGCCAGCCCGTGAAAGCTTCGCACTTGCCCGATGGTAGTTGGTGTTGGCCACTCTCTTATAGCTTTGATCTTTTCCTCATCCACTTGTAGCCCCTGTTCACTTACTACAAAGCCTAAGAAAACAAGCTTGTTAGTACAAAAGGAGCACTTCTGGAGGTAAGCAAATAAGCCTTCCTTTCGAAGTGTTTTTAAATCAAACTCAAGATGTTTAATATGATCAGAATAGTTCTTACTGTATACTAGTATATCATCGAAATATACCACCACGAATTTACCAATATAAGACCTTAAAACCTGATTCATCAATCGCATGAAGGTGCTCGGTGCATTGGTCAAGCCGAATGACATGACTAGCCACTCGTACAGCCCTTGCTTTGTCTTGAAAGCTGTTTTCCATTCGTCTCCCTCCCTCATCCTCACTTGGTGATACCCACTCTTAAGGTCAACTTTGGAGAAGATGGTGGCTCCACTCAGCTCGTCAAGCATGTCATCTAAGCTTGGGATCGGATGCCAGTACTTGATCGTGATGTTATTGATGGCGCGACAGTCCACGCACATTCGCCACGTTCCATCTTTCTTGGGGACAAGTAACACGGGTACGACACACGGGCTGAGGCTCTCTCGTATGTAGCCTTTGTCCATGAGGTCTCTTACTTGTCGCTCAAGCTCCTTAGTTTCCACCAGATTCATACGGTAAGCCGGCTTGTTTGGGAGGGCAGCTTCGGGTATTAGATCAATGTGATGCTCAATGCCACGTAATGGGGGTAAGCCTGGGGTATCTCATTCGGGAACACATCCTTGAACTGATCTAGAAAGACTTGTACCTCCACGGGTAGCTCTTCTTCACCTATTCCTGAAGTTAAACACTCTTTGTAAAACATTAGTAGCACGGTGCCTTTGGCACTCATGGTTTTATGAATAGCATTAGTGAATAAAAATAAGTTAGAGCCACTTACCTCAACTTCTTTGTTCATATGAGTTTGTAACTCATGTACCTCGTAAGGGCTCAAAGGGGCGAGGTTGAACTTGCGGTCATTATAAGTGAAGGAGTACCGGTTAGTACGACTGTTGTGAAATGTAGCTCGGTCAAACTGCCACGGTCGGCCAAGTAGCAAGTACCCCGCTTGCATAGGGAAAACATCACACAACACTTGGTCTTGGTACTTTCCCACACTGAACGGTATAGTGACTTGCTCGGAGATTTTGAGCTCCGTCTGATCATTCAACCACCGCAGCTTATACGGTCTCGGGTGTTTGATCCTCTCCAGTCCGAGCTTGTCCACCATGTACCTGCTTGCCACGTTAGTACATGAACCGCCATCAATAATGAGTTTACATACCTTGCCCTTGACGGTACATCTCGTATGGAAGATGTTTTCACGCTGAACCTTCTCCTCGGGGTTAACCATCACGCTTAACACTCAGCGTGTCACTAGCAGCTCTCCCGTGTCAGGGAACTCCAGCTCTTCATCCTCCTCATCATGGTTATAGTCTTGCTTGTCTTGAGACTCATAGTCGCCGCTTGGCGTGAGGATCATCACTCGTTGGTTCGGACATTCGCAAGCCATGTGTCCCCTGCCTTGACACTTAAAACAAGTTATATCCCGAGTCCTTGATTGGTTACTAGGGAACTTACCTTGATCAGCACAGTTAAATTTGGAGGGTCCGGGTGGCTTGCTTTTGAACCGTGAATCAATCTAAATCGCTTTACCCTTATCTAGTGGCTGAGAACCGCTTGCTACCCACGTTAGAGTGGCTCGGCTCCGACCAGTGTAAGAGGTTTTGCGTTTGATTTGCTGCTCCACTTGTACTGAGAGGTGTAACAGCTCGTGTATCCCACTGTACTGAGCTCGTTCCACCTTCTGGGCTATCCTCTCTTGAAGCCCATCTATAAATTGTTCCATTAGAGCTTTCTCGGACTTTTCCAGCTCTAGCGAGTTCATTAGCTTTTCAAACTCTTCGAAGTACTCCTCAATGCTCCTAGTTCCCTATGCCAACTTACAAAAACGCTTATGTAGGTCTCTATGATAATGTTCTGGCACGTACCTTTGCCGGAGAAGGAACTTCATATCGCTCCAAGCCGAGATTGGCCCGAATCGTTGGCGTCTCCTCTCGGCTACACTCCTGTCCCACCACGCGAGGGCATTCTCCGTGAGGTTGGCAGCAGCTACGGCCACCTTCTTGCGCTTGGCGTATCCATAAAACGCAAAGATATGGTCCATCCTTCGCTCCCAATCCATGTAAACCTCCGGGTTTGATTTTTCTGCAAAAGTGGGAGGGGTTAGCTTAATGTCATGGTTTTGTTCTCTATGATCTACCTCACGAGCAGGGTTTCTTTGGAGGGGATCTTGTCGCCCCGGCTGTGGACGTCGTATGGGTTCACGAACGTCCTCATCTATATCGGTCATGTCATCATCAGGCTCCGAGGAATGGGATCTCCGTGTATGGGAGCTCTCCTTGGCCGTGCTTCCATTTGATCAATCCTAGCACCAAACTCTTGGCGCATCATCCCTACGGTCTCGGTCATGGTCCTGAAATCTTCCCTTAGAGCCGCAAACATTTGCATCATAGCATCTTGGGGGGTTGCATCTCCTTCTGTCATGGTGTTTCTAATTGATGTACCTTGCACACACTTAACAAACGCTCATGGTACCAACGAACACAAAGCTTACTAGAACTATTACTTGACTAGAGAATCAACAAGCGGATCAATAGGCAAGACTAGCAAGGCGTGAATCACAAAGAAAACTTTCTATGGGTTTTTATGAAAGTTATTTTAAAGTTCAAAACAAGAGAAAGAAATAAGCAAATTGAATAAAGTATTTTTGTGGTTTTTCTTTTTATAAAACTTTAAAACAAAAGGCTGAAAAGGAGTAAGCAAATGATTTTTATGAGTTTTTGAAGAAGCAAAGCAAAGCACGCAAGCAAACAATGAAATAACTAAGGCTATCAAACAGATCTATGAAGCAAAGGGATAGAAAAACCAAAGGTATAAACCTTTGGCTCTGATACCAGATGATATAAGACTCGGATGAGCTTATATGAACCGGATGGTGATGGTGAGTACAAGCTAGCGGTCGCTCTCTCGTGTGGGGTCTAGGTAAAGGGGTTTGTTGGCGGAACGAAGTGTAACACAGAGTAGTGATAAGACTCTGATACAACACGGACTCAACCTCAAGAGAATCCACTCAAGAAATCAAGCAAAAGATGAGAAAATCTCTCTAGAACTCTTTGAAGAAGTTCGGCGTTTTTATTGATAATCAATAGGTAACCAAATTACACGGCTGCAAGGGGACCTTAAAAATGGTCCTATCAGCTAGCCCTAAGGCCAAAAGCAAAACGCAAAAGAACAAAACAAAACACAAAAGAAACGACACAAGACTAGCTAAAACATACAAAGCAAAGAAACTATAAAAGGAAAGTTCACTTAATCTAAAAAGAAAGAAAATAACTAAGCCGCTTCTTCTTGACTCAAGCTGGGACTCGAATGTGGGTGCTGTTGAGGCTTGTTAGAACCGCTGGGACGTGTCACTTAACCTTCATGATGTTATAAATTGAAAGTACCTTAGTGAAGTGGGCGCGGTCACGGTTGATGGTGATGATGTTTGCTTCGGGTACGGGGCCGTTCTTGAGCTCTTGTTGCATTCTTGTTGTGAAGTCTGATGAGTCTTAAACCGTAGCTTGCTTGTTGTCCTTGAACGAATCATCACAGCTCTCTTGTATCTCCATGCTTAGGCTTGATATCGTGTATAAGTGGATCCTCCAACGTGTTTGTTCCTGCATGGTTAGTTTGTGATAAAATACGTAGAAGGGGGTCTGTGATGTTACCTTGGAGAAGCAAAGTGATGGTGAGGCGGTTAAACCCATTTATGATATCGTCATGTGTGATATGGTCAGTACGACCTGCGGTACGACCCTCTGTACCGTCATTACGGACCGTGGTGCGACCTGTTGTACCATCATTACACTCGTCCTGTACCGTTCCAATCGAGAGGAGTTCTTCTGGCCCAAATGTTTGTATGAAGCTTTCTACGGCCCAGTTGAACCTTTTCTAAGTTGTTTCATCTGTGAACGTGTCATGGGGGCCTCACGAACCTCGGGTACTTGGCTAATGTTATCGTTGGGACCGATGTCCTCATCAAATGGCGACACATAACAAGCAGAGGAGGGATCCACCCTCGAAGAAGGTCCCCTCGATGATGATAGACGTTGCCTCCTAAGGGGCTGCTATGCCGATAATCTCCCTACGGATCGGATGACCCAGACGTTAGGCACCAGCCCTCCAGGGGAATATATCCCAAATAGAGATTCTAGCGGGAATTCTGAACCTATTACATCCCAACTAGTCAGAATGGAAAACCCAAAAAAAGGGGACAAGAAGAATCATCTGACTAGTAAAACTTAGTTAGACCCTCCAGGACAAGAGAACGTCGACACGCTGGTCGACCATCCAGTAGAAGTATCACTCCATCAAAGTGGGGCAATCCTTCCGGGCGTGGAGTGTATTGTAGGTAGTCAGTAGAGATACGATGCAGCTGATAGGTGATAGCTTGCTATTTTAAATTATTTTAGGCTGCATTTCATGCATCTTTTAATCTGTTTTTGCATTATAGTTTAGCATTTAGGTATCATTTGCACTTAGAATCAACATAGCATGCATTTAGCATAGGATTGCATACATTTTCATAAATGTGCATATTTGTGGTGGTTTTCAGGTGTTTTTGGAGTTTCTTGAAACTGGGGAGGAGATGAAAGCAGCTCATGATCAAAGAAGATGTCAAAAGTGGAGTTCTCTTGCAAAGTCTGGTCCATATCGAGCAAGCATATCGAGCAGAACACCCGTGGAGTGGGCTCGATGCAAGCAGCAAGACGAGAGGAAAAGGATCAGCACGAGGATTCCAAGCCGTTGGTCTGCATCGAGGACCAGCATCGAAGAAGGAAGTCGATACACGGTGCACGGACCACATCGAGGTCACATATCGAGCAGAACATCGACCGTACGACCTCGATGCAACTCATCTGCGTTGACCATTTGACTTTTGTTAACCTTATTTTATCTTTTTAGGTTTTTTATGCATCTTTTGGCTATCTACTATAAAAGGAAAGCCACAAAATATTATCTTTAAGAAGTTCTGTTTTATCAAGGTTTAGCTTTCTATCAAAAAAACATATCCTAAACCTTAAAGTGCGATTTCCTTAAGGATTTTGATCTTTAATAAAGTTTGCATTTTTATGGTTTAATCTCGTCTTCTAATCTTTGTTCTTGCATCTTGGTAGATTAGATTTATCATCTTTGCATTTTAACCTCATCTATTTATGTTTAACTCCAAATCAATGGGATTAAACATGATTAGTGAGTAGTCCTCCTTAGATTTAGGGTTCTAAGTAACAAAAGTGCTGATTAAGATGTGATTAAAAGGTGATTAGGTCTGTTTAATGGTTCTCTGTTATCTCCTTCTCTTGCAAAGTGATTAATTTTGATAAAGCTTGCTTCTTTTGATTAATTATGATTTGTTAGATGCATATGGTTCACTTGATATCTTGATATCTCTTCTCTAAGCATGGTTCGCTTATTTGGCTTGATAGCCTAGCTTGGTCTATGTTTCCTTTGTTCAGTGACACCAAAGTGATAGTTCACCTTCCTAGATGATTCGCTTAGGGTTAGATAATGCTGGTTTTGAGATTCTTGACTTGATGGTTAGATAGTATGCATCAAAAGATCTTGCTTTTGCTTCATTCTTGTTCATTGCTTAGCTTTGTTAGGATGTTGCAAGCTTGTGCTTAAATCCATAATCTTGATTGGTGTATAGCTTCTTAGGTCCTTATTGGTTCACAAGATTGATAAGTTGATCTGAATTCTTGCTTGGGTGAGAGAGTAGTTGCTTGATTGGTGCATCTCTTAGGCTAGAATGATTCTGATCTTTATGCTCATGGTTGAAGGATACGCCATCACAAGTGGGTTTGACACTTCGATCTTGTTGAATATGAATTGCTTATTGATGCGAAGTGGTTCCATTTAGATACCTTATCTAGGAGCATAACATTGAGAATTGCTTGCTTGATATATGCTTGTTGAATGCCTTAGAAAGAAATCCCCTTGTCACTCTTGAAAACCACTATCCCACAATTGCTTAGAACCTTGAGTCTTTCCTTTAATTAATTTTCTTCAAAGTCATCTTGCTTAGTTCTTGCTTTTGTAGTCATTTCCTGCTTAAATTCCTGTTTAGTCATTACCTTAAGTTCATTGCTTAGTTTTGTTCACTTGCATTTAGTTTATGCCTTTCTTTCATTGCACCATTATGTTGTTAGACTTGTTCTCACATAATCAAACCCCAATCTTGCTTAGCTTACAGCATTATTTGCATCTCATCTCCCACAATTGGATTGATACCTGATCTCTATTCTACAACTGATTAGAAGCTAAGGACATTTGATCTAGTGACCAAAAAACTGCTGTGCCAAATTGGCGCCGTTGCCATTGTGGATTGTTTGAGTTTAACATTGCTGTTAGACTAAGTTCTTTACTTTAAAAGTTACTAAATTCCTCTATTTTATGTGCTCTGTTTTTTTAGGTACTTGTATGAATTTAAGGTCTAAGGGCTCATCAAATTTGACTCCTTTCATTGACAACATTCATAGGGGAAGAGCTGTAAGACAGAGAGTTCAAGAGATAGAAGAACAGAGAATGGCAGAGCAAGAAGCTCAGTTACCACATGTTGGTGTTGTTGGACAAGCACCACTACAACAAGCTGCATCACACATAGATGAAGCACAAGAAGCTTTGAACCAAGTGGCTGGAGTTCAAGGATTGCGAGTACCGGTTCACGCACCTAGAGCTGCAAGACCAATAGGAGCTGGTGATGCGCCTGACACTCACCACAACAGAAATGGCATTCACGCTCCAGCTGTACATTAAAACCACTTTGAGATCAAGCTTGGGTTGATAAACATGGTGCAAGGCAACAGATTCTATGGCCTGCCCAATAAAGACCCTTTGGATCATCTTGACTAGTTTGATAAGGTGTGTGGTATGACCAAGATTTAATGAGTCTCTGAAGATGCTTTGAAGCTGCGCTTGTTCCCTTTCAGTTTAGGTGACAAAGCACATCAGTGGGAGAAGACACTTCCACAAGGTTCAATCTCTACATAGAATGCGTGCAAGACAGCATTCCTCAACAAATTCTTCAGCTCAACAAGAACAGTAAAGCTCAGGAACACCATAAGCAGTTTTACTCAGCATGGGAATGAGACATTTGTTGAAGCTTGGGAGCGGTTCAAGTCTTACACTTTGCAGTGCCCACACCATGGCTTCACAAATGAAAGCTTGCTGTTTACTTTATATAGAGGAGTGACGTCAAAGTACATAATGCTCTTGGACACAGCTTCCAATGGAAATTTCATGGGCAATACTGTTGTAGATGGTCTAGCTCTTGTGGAGAACTTGGCACTTTCTGATGAAACTATGGTGAAGAATATGACAGAACATTGAGAGCTGTTGTAAGCGATGAAGGTGAGAGCACAACAAAAAGGAGATTAAAGCTTTGAGAGACAAGTTAGAAAAGCTGCTGAGTGTGTCTTTAAAGAATGTCAGTTTTGTTGGTGATAGTGTTGCTACACAAGAGGAAGATGGGACAGTTGTAGAAGAAGAAGCCTTCTATATGAATCAACAAGGAGGCGGTTTTAACAACTAAAGGAACCATCCCAACTTCTTTTATAGAAGCACCAACGTGGCTAACCCTTAGGATCAAGTCTATCCATCACAAGCTGCTCAACAGAACCAAGGAACCAAACCTTTTGTTCCTTTCAACCAGCAGAACAACTTTGCTTCACGACCACCATTTCAGGGCGGTTTTCAGCAAGCTAACTTTCAGCCAAGACCAGCTTTTATCCCACCAGGTTTTAGCAATACAAAAAACCTCTTCCAGCACTCAGGATGTTGATTTAAAGCAGATGATGCAACAATTGTTGACTGGTCAAGCCAACACCACTATAGAGCTGCACAAGAAATTCGCTGAATTGCATAACATAACAGACGCCATTACTTGTGACCTGAATGGCAAGTTAGATGCTCTGAACCAAAGAGTCCAGTCTCTAGAAAGCAAAGGAGCTTCATCTTCAATGCCTCAGAACCAGTTACCAGGAAAGAGTGAAGAAAATCCTAAGGAATTCTGAAGCCCCACTCCGTACACCAAGGAGAGTGGACCGTACATCGATCAAGACACACGCTGGAGATCACATCGAGGAGTAGCATCGAGCAGAACACCAAAAGACTATCTCGATGTAATCACCAGTCCGTACATCGAGGAGCTAGAGGCCGTACATCGACCAGATTGCTCGATGGAGTCACACCGAGGAGTTGCATCGAGCAGAACATCCAAGGTTCTGCTCGATATCTGTGCTAACAGCCAGCTCGATGCAAGACGGTATCCGGTACGACAACCATCGAGGAGAACAGCAATCATGTACGAGATGGTCCACATCGAGGTGTAGCATCGAGCAAAACACCAACATGTTTGCTTGATGCACAATGGCCAAGCCAGAAACAAGCATGCAGACGGTGCCATGCATTGCCCACAGGAAGGATCATGCAAGCCAAAGTGTTTCCTTACACCGAGCAACAACATCGAGCAGAACATCTACTGAGACTGCTCGATGCGAGGTGCCCTGAAGGAGAAGCTGACCAGAACACAGAACCCCCGAGGCAGCAGAGCATCATCACCGAGCCACAGGACCCGACGTCCCCGATATTGTACACATCGAGGTACCACATCGAGTATTTTGCTCGATATGATCCCTGTAATAATATTTTTTTGAATTTTTTACATGGGTAAATCGAGTATAACCTTTTTGTGGGCCTCGATGGCTGGTATAAGATTATTTTCTTTCCCCCACACATGTATTTTTAAATTTTAAATCAGATTTTCTTGCATTATCTTTGGATTTTTGTAGATATCCCTTATCCTCTTACATTAAAACTAGCAATCTTTATCTCTCTCTCTCCACACACACACCCATATCGAGCTGAACATCTCTTCATCCTTTTTTCTCTCTTGCATTCTCTAGAACTTCATCTTTTTGGTCAAAGAACTAAGGTAAACTTTGCTAGATTCCTTGTTTCTTCAGTTTAAATGTGTCAAATTGAAGTAGGATGCATTAGAATGACTGATTATGGTTTTTTGCACAATTTTGTTTATGGTTTTGATTTGCATGTCACCATTGTTGCTCTTCTTTTAAATTTTATGGTCAAAATATTTGAAAATTGCTGTTTTTGTGCTTAGTTTGACTTTATGTTTAGATTCTGGCCAGATCTAGGCATGCTATTGTTTTTCCAACATATTGACCATTGAAATGTTTCTTATTAGACTAGTTATGGTGATTCTGATGCATTTTTATAGTTTGGTGGAGAGAGAATGATGTTTTTAGCTTTATATGCTTGAAATTGTTGCAATCGCTGCTTGATACTGTGGGAATTATAGTTTTAGCTGTATTTATCCTTTTGAAGTGAAACGTTTTGCTAAATTCGACTCTGTTTGTTGGTGATCAGTGTAAAAACTTGCAGAATTTTTCATTGCTTGCTTGAATTTTGAAAATTAATTTCCTGCAAAGTGCTTTCAAAGGATACTTTACAAATTCTTGCTTCAAGTATTGCATTTTCAGGTACTATGTCGAGCACCAGATGAGATGAGGAGATTTCTGACTCAAATGTTGCTGCAAGAAAAGAGATGAGGGAAAGATACCAGTTGTTGAGGAAGAACCAGTCCAAGATGCAGCACCAAGGCTGAAGGACTACTTGAGAGCTATGAGGAGAGTGGACTTCACTCCTACAAGATATGCTGATCCTGGTCTATTGGGAGAGCTAGGAATCAAGCATGAAGTGGATGAGCTGTTGAGCAACATTGGACTGGAGAAATTTGCTAGTCTTGGTTATCCAACTTGCAAGCAACTTTCTTGTGAGTTCCTTGAAAGCTTCAAGGTCTACTTCTACAAGTTTGGTGAAGAGTATGATAATGGAGAAGAAGACTTTGGCAATGGGTTCATCAAGTTCAGAGCCAACAAAGCATGGTACACCATGGGGTTCACTCAGCTTGAAGAAATCTTTGGATTTGAACAAGACTCAAGAGCACAAAACATGCACTTCAAGCATGATGAGCTAAGGTATGTATGGGAAGAGACAGCGAATGATGCTTATAGAGCTGGTCATCTGAAGAGTGCTAGCATCTGCCATCCAGCTATCAGATATGTTCATAGAGTCTTCACTAGCGCACTCTTCTACAGAAAAGAGCAAAGTATGGTTAAAGAAGAAGAGATGGGGTTGCTTGTGAATGGCTTGAAGAACATAATGGTTGAAACAAGGCATGGGAAGATACAAGGAGAGCGCTTAGGAGTTGGTCTTGTGACAATCCTAATGAAGCAATTTCTAGCATGCAAGCAATGGGCTTTCAACACTAGAGACAAGAATCCAAAGATAGCCATTGGAGGCGTGATCACTCCTATCTTGCTTGGTGCTAGAGTTGAGCTTGGCACACCAGATGTTATAATGATCTTCCTAGATATTCCTTATCTCAGTAAGATCGGATACCTTTCAGAAGCTGTTAAGGAAGGATTTGGCTATCAGTTTGAGCTGGAAAACAAGAAGAGAAAGATCATCTTGCCCAAGCAGCGCTTAACCAACTTCACATCATATGAGAACATCCGATTCATGCCAACAGAAGATGAGCTTTATGACCCAAGGACTGACCCACCATTGATGAGGCCAAGCAAAGTGAAGAACATGAGCACCATCAGAGACTCATATGTGGAAGAAGACATTGAAGAGCAGCATCAAGAACAAGAGGTTCAGCATCAAGGGATGGAAAAGGAACAACATGAGGACTATGATAGCCGCCCTTATGCATTTGACCCATATGAGGTGATCTGCACATCTGAAGCTTCAAAGGCTGCACATGAGCATATTAGGCTTCTTCAAAGATGGAACCACTTTCAGGACAAAGCCATCAGAGGTTTGTTGAAGACAGTCAAAGCAAGCAAGAAGTCGGTTGATTCATTGAAGAAGAAAGTGAGGAAGCTCAAGAAGAAGTTGGGAGGATCTTCATCAGCCAAGAGATCTGATCAAGCGATCTAAACAGAGCCACAAGGAGGAGGATCTAATGCTGAGAACATGTCTGATGACACACCAGAGAGGGCAGTCCAAGAGAGACACTCATTCCGCATCAATGAGCGGCCAAGAATACAAGTTCCTCAACCGGCCAGGTATTCATCTCATGTAGCCGCTCCAAGGCGAAAAGGAAATAAGAGAAGGACTAGACAGCAAATTCCATCAGAGGAAAAAGCTTCACCTTTCCATGCCAATGAGAGTTCAGACTCTCACCACTGCTCCACCTGAAGTAAGGTACACCACACTAACCATTGTAAATACCACTCATTTTTTTAATTATTGCGATTGTTTGCTTGATGTTTGTGAACACTCTCCTTAGCATTTTTAGACACTGTGTAATTTAAGTATGGGGGAGGGTGTATGATGGACTGATGCTTGCATTTTCATTTACATAATAGAATTGGAACCGTGCATCATGATTTTATAGCATCTAAGGCATAGAAAAAACCAACAAAATTGAAATTTTTTCAAAAACTGCTTCACAAAAAGAGATTGATTTTCATGCATTCTTATAGGATTTAGACTTCATGCATTCATATATGACTAGCTTGCTTGTTTTGTTAATATGCCTTGAATCTGATTATGCATGCAGGCTGATCAAGCAGGCGTTGATGTTTGCACGCTGCTTGAATAGACGTTGATGTTGGCATGCTGCTGGATGATGCGTGTAGACTGCAGGATGATGAATCTGCAGGCTGCACGATGAAGCTTCATGCTGCATGATGAATATGATTGCTGTATGTAGGATGTTGCATGCAGGATGTTGCAGGCTGCATGCTGCATGTTGGAAGTTGGAGTCTGCTTAGAGAAATGTTAAAGTCTGTTGGCTGCGTAATCAACATACAAGCCTGCACGTATATGGGCCGCGCATCTGTTAGCTGAAGGCTTAGTATATGGGCTTTGGCGTGCGAGCCCAACTCACATGCTATTAGGGTTTATAGGGTTTGTCAGCTATATATAACCTTAGTATACATAATTTCTGTATGTATTCTGAACATTCTGCCTCCATTAATAAATCAGTCTCCTTTGCCCGTGGACGCAGCCAACACATCGTTGGTGAACCACGTTAAATCTGTGTCGTCTTATTTACGTTTATTGTTTTCTTCTCACATCCGTTATAACAAACTGGTATCAGAGAATCCAGGTCCTAGGGTTTCCGCATCTGGTGAGAAGATGTCCGGGATGAACGTGAAGATCGATAAATATACAGGGAGTAACAGTTTCAGTCTATGGCAGATCAAGATGCAAGCATTGCTGAAGAAACAAGGCTTATGGGTGCCGCTGGTTAAAGACAACAAGGTCGACGCTGCTGAGATGGCCAGTCTGGAGGAGAATGATACAAGCTCGAGTGTGGAAGTGAGCTAGTAGGCCTTCGGTACGAGTGTGGGATGGATGAGGTTGTCACCAGCCGAGATACTCAGGCTTATGATCCGTGGGATGTGATTGAGGAGTGATGATCTCGCGGTACGTGTAGGTCGGATGATGATTGGCCTAATGGTCGAGATACTCAAACCGTAGGGCCGGTGGGCGAAGAGGACGAATAAACTAGAACCTGGGGTGAAATGAAGTGTACCACAAGGGTTATGTCAATTCCCTTGATACAACACGATAACTCTTAATAATTGGAGGTACTGGTCTCACAAAATAAAGAGCAAAACTCAAGAAAAGTTCTTAAGAAAATTCGGTATTTTTATTGATCCAAATTTAAAGATACACTGCTGTGAGAGGAGACTTTATAAACTAGTCCAAACAGCTATGCCCTTCTTGGGGTCTTTGGAAACAAATTACATTAAAATAAAAGCAAGAAATCAGGCTAACATTTGCCTTACTTATTTTAAACGAAAATCAACATAAATGTAATAGAAATAACAACTAAATCTAGGCTGCAAAAGAGATTGAGAATCATTAGTCAAAATGTAATGAAAATAATCATAAACACTTACCTTGTTTGTTTGTATGGTTTAAGTTTCAATGATTCATCTCTTTAATCCCCTTTGGTCGTGGCTTTATGGGTCTTGGGCCTTGCTTGAGATGACAAGGAGATTGTAGCCGTTGTTGTGTTTAGAGAAAAAGGGCCAAGCTTCTTGGATTTCCTTAACTCCGGATGGGCCTTTGGCAGCTTGATCCATGTCATGAGGTTCTTGATCATCGGTTTGACGTGCAGCTAACATGATGGCTTGATTATACTTGTGCTGCAAGACCCTTGCTCTTTCCCTTGTAATGGCTCCGGTGGGAACTTCAAGCACTTGTGGTTCGGTTAAGTCAGGTTCTTCTTGGATGTCTTCATCATTCCCTCCCTCTTGAATAGGTTTTGGCCTCAAAACAGGTTCATCTGCAAGAAATGGAGCTAAATCAGAAACGTTAAAGGTAGAAGATACATTAAACTCACCTGGAAGTTCAAGGCGGTAGGCGTTGTCATTGATCTTCTCTAGAATCTTGAATGGGCCGTCTCCTCTTGGTTTTAGCTTTGAACTCCGTTGGTTTGGAAATCTTTCTTGTCTCATGTGTAGCCAAACCCATTCTCCTGGTGTAAACACAACTTCTTTTCGTCCCTTGTTGGCGTGCCTTGTATACTGTTCTGTCCTCTTTTCCAAGTTTTCTTTCGCCTTCTGATGCAATTTCTTGATAAACGCTGCTTTCTCCTCTCCTACTAAGCTTACTGCTTCAGCTGGTGGCAATGGTGTTAAGTCTAGAGGTGTTGTAGGGTTGAATCCGTAGACTATCTCAAAGGGGGACATCTTGGTGGCTGAATGCTGTGCTCGGTTGTAAGCGAACTCTATGAAAGGTATACACTCCAGCCAGTTCTTCATGTTCTTCCCAATGGTGGCTCTTAGCAAAGCTGATAAGGTCCGGTTTACTACCTCTGTTTGCCCATCTGTTTGGGGGTGACAAGTTGTAGAGAATAAGAGCTTTGTCCCTAGCTTCTTCCACAAGGTTCTCCAAAAATGGCTGAGGAACTTGCTATCTCTATCTGATACGATGGTCCTCGGTACCCCATGTAGCCTTACTATCTCCTTGAAGAACAAGTCAGCGGTTTGAGAAGCGTCATTCACCTTGGCGCATGGTATGAAGTGTGCCATTTTTGAGAAGCGGTCCACTACAACGAATATGGAATCCTTGCTGCGAATCTTCGGGAGTCCAAGTACAAAATCCATGGAGATGTCTACCCAAGGTGCGGTGGGGATGGGCAAGGGTAAGTATAACCCATGAGGATGCACTTTAGACTTGGCCTTCTTGCATGTCACGCATCTAGCACAATGAGCTTCTACGGTCTTCTTGAGGTGTGGCCAGTAAAAGTGTTCCTTGACGATAGCTAGTGTTTTGTCTACTCCAAAGTGACCCATGAGTCCTCCACCGTGAGCTTCCCGTACGATCAAATCTCTAAGAGAGCAGTGTGGGATGCAGAGCCTCTTCTCTCGAAATAGGAAGCCTTCGTAGATGTAGAACTTGCCTTGTCCTCCGTTGTTGCAACCGTTGTAACTCTCTTTTAGATCATCATCCTCGTGGTATAGCTCCTTGATGTACTCAAACCCCATTACTTTCGCCTCCATGGTCGATATTAAAACATGTCTTCTAGAAAGAGCGTCAGCCACAATGTTCTCCTTTCCCTTCTTATACTTGATAATGTAGGGAAACGTCTCTATATACTCCATCCAGCGGGCGTGTCTCTTCTTTAGGTGAGTCTGTCCTCTGAGGTGCTTCAGTGTTTCGTGATCAGTATGCACTACGAACTCCCTTGACATCAAATAGTGTTGCCATGTTTCCAGCGCTCTTACTAAGGCGTATAGCTCTCGGTCATATGTAGGGTAGTTTAGCGTGGCACCTCCTAGCTTCTCACTGAAAAAGGCTACTGGTTTGCCTCCCTGAGTTAGTACTGCTCCAATACCGACTCCTGATGCATCACATTCCACCTCAAATGTCTTCTCAAAGTTGGGTAAGGTTAAGACTGGTGCATTGGTGAGCTTCTCTTTAAGGTCTTCAAAGGCTTTTTGTTGAGCTTCTCCCCATGCAAACTCTATGTTTTTCTTGATCACAGCCGTGAGGGGAGCCGCTACACTGCTAAAATCCTTCACAAACCGGCGGTAGAACCTAGCTAGGCCATGGAAACTCCTCACTTGGCTAATACTTGTTGGCGTAGGCCACTCCTTAATGGCTTTTATCTTCTCATCATCAACCTGTAAACCCTGCGAGCTTACAACAAAACCTAGGAAAACTATCTTATTAGTGCAAAATGCACATTTTTTTAAGTTTGCATAAAGCCCTTCTTGGCGAAGTGTCTTTAATACAAGCTCAAGATGTGAAACATGATCATCTAAACTCTTGCTATATATCAAGATGTCATCAAAATAGACAACAACAAATTTACTTATGTAAGCTCGAAGAACCTGGTTCATTAGTCGCATGAAGGTGCTAGGAGCATTGGTTAAGCCAAAAGGCATGACCATCCATTCATAAAGCCCCTGTTTAGTTTTAAAGGCTGCCTTCCATTCGTCGCCTTCTTTCATTCTTACTTGATGATATCCGCTCTTCAAATCAATCTTAGAAAACAAGTTAGCTCCACTTAATTCATCAAGCATATCATCTAACCTTGGTATGGGATGGCAGTATTTGATGGTGATATTGTTTATCGCTCGGCAATCCACACACATACGCCAAGAGCCGTCCTTCTTAGGGACCAATAAGACCGGTACAGCACACGGGCTAAGGCTCTCCCTTACATAGCCTTTGTCTAGTAACTCCTTGACTTGTTTCTCCAACTCCTTTGATTCTTCAGGACTTATCCTATAGGCGGGTTTGTTGGGTAACGCTGCTCCTGGTATGAAGTCTATTTGGTGCTCAATGCCTCTCAAAGGGGGTAATCCTTCTGGCATCTCCTCGGGAAAGACGTCTTTAAACTTGTCTAATACGCTAGTGACTTCCATTGGTAGCTCTTCTAAGCTGTATCCTGCTCTCAAAACTTCCTTAAAGATCATAAGTAGCAAGGTGTGTTTTGATGCATAAGCCTTTCTAACGTGACTAGATTGAACAAGAAAGTTTGGATTAGCAACAATATCTTTCTCCTTAGTCATTTTCATTTGCAAATCATGAACTTGAGAGGGCGTGAGAGGTGCTAAACTGACTTTTCTTTTATCATGCATGAAAGTATACATATTAGTCCTACCATCATGTTTAGTTTCTTTATCAAACTGCCAAGGTCTACCTAGCAACAAATGACCAGCTTGCATAGGAACCACATCACAAGTTACTTGATCATTATATTTACCAACACTGAATGGTATAACGACTTGATCACTAACTTTAAGCTCTACCTTATCATCGAGCCACCTTAGCCTATAGGGCCGTGGGTGTTTAGTTCTCTCAAGGCCAAGCTTTTCAACCATGTGAGCACTTGCTACATTGGTGCAAGACCCACCATCAATAATAAGATTACATACCTTGCCTTTAATGGTGCAACGGGTATGGAATATATTCTCTCTTTGTATGATCTCGGTTGGGTCCACCATGGTGCTCAATACGCGCCTCATGACTAGAAGTTCTCCAGAGTCAGAGTATTCAATATCACCGAACTCGTCATTCTGCTCTATGTCAGCCTCGTCATGAGATTCATAATCGCCGGTTTTGGTTAGTAGCATAACTCTTTGGTTGGGGCATTCTCTCGCCATATGTCCTCTACCTCTGCACTTAAAACACGTTATGTCTCTAGAACGTTGAGGATTTAAAGACTTACTTGGCTCTGTTCGGTTGTCTTTGGCATTGTCTAGAACTTTCCCTTTGTAACGTGAATCTATCTCAATGCCCTTGCCCTTATCCATCGGTTTGTTAATAGTGGGATTCCAAGGATTTTGAGGTTTGATTCTGGTGCTGCTGGTCTTACGTTTGATATGCTGCTCGGCTTGGATAGAGAGATGAAAAAGATCTTTGATGTCCCGGTATACTTGTCTTTCCACCTTACGGCTGATCCTTTCTTGTAAACCATCTAGAAACTGAGCCATCAATGCTTCCTCATCGTCATGCAGCTCCAAACGGTTCCTCAAGCGTTCAAACTCCTCATAATATTCTTCCACTGACCTAGTTCCCTGGTTAAAAGAACGAAACTTGCGTTGTAAGTCTCTATGGATATGAGGAGGGATATACCTTTGACGCATAAGGTCTTTCATGTCCACCCATGAGTCAATGGACCGTTGGCGGTTTCTTCTTCTGTCGGCTACTATTCTGTCCCACCAAATGAGGGCGTTGTCCGTGAGCTGAGCTACGGCTAGTGTTATCCTCTTAGGGCCGGGATGATTGTAGTAGTCAAATATATGGTCCATTCTCTTCTCCCATTCGAGATAAGCCTCGGGATCAACTTTACCGGCAAAGTTAGGCGCGGTTAGTTTGATGTTCCCTTGGTTTTGTCTCGGGTGAGGGTCGTATGGCTCGTCTTCTTCATGCTCCTCCCTTTGTACTCGTCTTCTCCGTACACGGTTTGTTGTTGGGGGTGGATCCTCGTCATCCTCTTGAGAGTCATCGTCACGTAGCTGTCCTCCATTCGTGGGCTCGTTGATGTGAATGCCGTTGTGTCGTTGAGGATTGCCATGGGGGTTGGTAGTGCCAAATCCTCCAACGTTTCTCACAGGCCGCAAGGGAGCGCGAGGGGTCTGTTCTACACGAGTGAGACGTTCTCCCACTTCTTGCCTAAAGGCTTGAAACTCTTCCCTCATCATGGCCATCATTTGACTGACCGGATCATTTGCATTGCTAGCTTCTTCTCCCATGTCGTTTTGATTTCAAGTCCCTTAAACCAAAGAATAAATGTGATTAAGACCTTTGAATGAATACAATACGGTCCAAGATGATATTAAGGTAAGGCAATACCCGAATCAATTAGACAAATGGTGATTGTTGACAATGTTCTAAAAATGGAAACCGTGATGAATGCAAATGAATGACTTAAACCAATAATTTTTTTTTTGACTTTTTGATTGAAACTTGATAGAATTCGATTAAATGATGAATGATAATGAGCTAGCAATGATAAACCAAGAATGGGGATAGATATGTATTTTTTTTTTTTATCGAAATGCAAACTAGATGATGAAAGCAATATGGCTATGAGACGAAACAAGGATAGAATGTGATGTATGTTTTTTTTTTTTTTTAACGAAATGAAATGAAAACACTAATATGAAATGTAATGAAAGAGATAAAAAGGATAGATGCAACCTGGGGCTGAAGGAACTTCAGCTCTGATACCAAAAATGATACAAGCTCGAGTGTGGAAGTGAGCTAGTAGGCCTTCGGTACGAGTGTGGGATGGATGAGGTTGTCACCAGCCGAGATACTCAGGCTTATAATCCGTGGGATGTGATTGAGGAGTGATGATCTCGCGGTACGTGTAGGTCGGATGATGATTGGCCTAATGGTCGAGATACTCAAACCGTAGGGCCGGTGGGCGAAGAGGACGAATAAACTAGAACCGGGGGTGAAATGAAGTGTACCACAAGGGTTATGTCAATTCCCTTGATACAACACGATAACTCTTAATAATTAGAGGTACTGGTCTCACAAAATAAAGAGCAAAACTCAAGAAAAGTTCTTAAGAAAATTCGGTATTTTTATTGATCCAAATTTAAAGATACACTGCTGTGAGAGGGGACTTTATAAACTAGTCCAAACAGCTATGCCCTTCTTGGGGTCTTTGGAAACAAATTACATTAAAATAAAAGCAAGAAATCAGGCTAACATTTGCCTTACTTATTTTAAACGAAAATCAACATAAATGTAATAGAAATAACAACTAAATCTAGGCTGCAAAAGAGATTGAGAATCATTAGTCAAAATGTAATGAAAATAATCATAAACACTTACCTTGTTTGTTTGTATGGTTTAAGTTTCAATGATTCATCTCTTTAATCCCCTTTGGTCGTGGCTTTATGGGTCTTGGGCCTTGCTTGAGATGACAAGGAGATTGTAGTCGTTGTTGTGTTTAGAGAAAAGGGGCCAAGCTTCTTGGATTTCCTTAACTCCGGATGGACTTTTGGCAGCTTGATCCATGTCATGAGGTTCTTGATCATCGGTTTGACGTGCAGCTAACATGATGGCTTGATTATACTTGTGCTGCAAGACCCTTGCTCTTTCCCTTGTAATGGCTCCGGTGGGAACTTCAAGCACTTGTGGTTCGGTTAAGTCAGGTTCTTCTTGGATGTCTTCATCAGAGAAAGCACATGCAACAATCCTGTTGTACCTTGTTGATGAAATCATCATCGAAGTCTCAAGTGAAAAGACTGCTGCTGGTCTGTGGGGGAAGTTGGAGTTTTTGTACATGACAAAGTCTTTGACGAACAAGCTGCTTCTGAAACAACCTTTGTTCGCGCTAAGAATGCAGGAAGCCACGCAGCTCAAAGATCACTTAGATCAGCTGAACTCGTTTTTACTAGAATTACGTAATATCGATGTTAAGGTGGAGGATGAAGACACCGTCTTGCTATTGTTGGTATCCCTACCACTATCGTACGAGAACTATGTTCAATCGTTTATAAACGGTAAGGATATTGTATCTTTGGAAGAAGTAAGGTCGTCCCTTCACAGCAGGGAGTTGCGACATAAGGCGTCAGGTGCAGGCGCAGATAATCAGGCTTCTGGACTGTTTGCTAGTGGTGGCAAAGGTCATGGAAATAACAAGAAGAAGAACGAGAAGAAGTCATTCTCAAAGGGTCCTAAGCGAGATGATATCTGCAATTACTGCAAGGAGAAAGAGCACTGGAAAACAGACCGTCCTAAGAAGAGGAAGCCATCAGCTTCTACTGCTGTTGCAACTGTATGTGAGGATGACAGCAAGTCAGAAGAGGACATTGCTCTGGTTGCTGATGAACAAACACACCCTTCCGATGTATGGGTTTTAGACACTGGAGCGTCCTACCATATGAGTCCAAGGAGAGAGTGGTTTTCTACACCTTGCTGTAATAATAACTTTCCTGTTTAGGCCTTCCCAACGGCTCCTTAGCCAACTTTTTAGCGAGCAATTGGCGAGCTTCCCAAGTTGAAGGTGTGCTGCGATAGCATACCTGTTCCCGCCATGCATCGCACCAATGGGACGGATTAGGACGAAAGGAGTATAAAGAGATAGCGAAAGCCAACCAAAAGGGGGGGATGGCGAGTGCCGAATGTAGTTGATACTAAGAGAGAGACGCCAATATGGAGAAAGGAGGAGAGAATCATCAAAACTCCCTAGAGCACGCCACACTGCCCCGGCCTTGTAGCATGACTGAAAATGATGTGCTTAACTTTCCTCGGAAGAAATGCCTACTAAAATAAGCTTTCGCTTCCTCTTTAACCCTATACTTTAACCCCATCAAAAGAGAGTTCCAACTTCAGTTTCTTAATAGTCCATCTATCATACGTCCACCCTCACCAAACAATTGACGGGTATTACAATCCTTGGACGGGATACTCAAACCATAATACCATAATCATTCATCTTCTCTTTCGAGTATTTGTTTTCAGTGGAGTATTAACTAATTTGAGCGTAACAGAACCTTCGAGAGAGAAACCCTCTTCTAGTTCTTCCGGATGCACGACTTATTTTTTTTTAGCCAGTATATGACACAATCAGACTTTCACCCCGGAACCACATACCGCTCATCTCCCAAAAATCGAAATTTAGAAATCCAACTCCACTATCCAAACGAACACATATTCTTATAAACAAATCACAATGTGTTTCTGAACAATTTGACATCATGAATTAATAATTTTATAATAATATATTTAATATTTTTATTTTTTATTTTGAACATTAATATATTTGATATTTTTTCTAGTGATTTGTATGTATATCTCTTATTATCTTTTTGGTAATTAGCTCAATTTATGTAAATTTTTATGAGATTAGATCACATATGTAATACAAATTGTTTTATTTTGACAAATTTTTAACCATTTATGTTCTATATGAAATATTCAGAAACGAACAGATATCAGATTATGTTAGAAGGTCGGTTGCTTTCAAACTGTTTGCAATAAAGAGACAGCATATGCCCCATATAATTATATAGGGGATTACGTATCACATTTTTATGTACACGTGTCACTTTTATTTCCATTATAAAATACTTATAACAAATTTCAAATTAGTTTAAATGAGGGAATATGGCTCATGCACACAGTTAAGGATTGCAGAATATTACTTGGTGATCGGTGATATATGCTGCAATATCAATTATTTTTATATATTTCTGTATATTATTCTATATACTAAAAGACAAGCACTTCTACTATAAAAATCTCATGTGTCGCTCATGTGTCGCTTCCACAATCAAACTTACTGCAAATGAATACCAGCCTAGAAATGTGACTTGGCGTTTTTTTGTTTTACAAAAGGAAATTTTGTCACATCATTCAGAATTAACAAAAAATTCTCATCGAAATAGTTCTCCGCCCCGACAATAAGCTCTTCATCGGAATTGTTCATTCCCAAAAGAATATATAGGATATACCGGCTCTGAACTATTTCATGGGTCTCCGATTTCAAAGAAAAAGTATATAATCAACACGCGTGGTTATGGCGTTTGTGTGCGTCTCTAATCTCAGATAATAATAGATCCGCGAGTGTCCCAAATTCCCAGATTCTGTTTGTGAATTCTCAGTAGAGTATAATTGATTCAGGAATCGTGTTTTCGTTGTGATTGTGGATAAATGTTTAGGGAGATTTCGTCGTTGTTCGTGCTTTTTAACCATGGCTTGCGAAGTTGTATCCATCCTTTCTTCATACATATACATTTGAATCTTGGTTGCAGGCGAATTGGTTTTGGAAACTGAAACAGTGGAAGATTGATGCTCATCGCAGGCAATGTATTTATCACTGTATGTGACGACGCTTTAGAATCTTAATCTCAGTATCATTTCTCTCGATTTTCTTGTGAATGTTGATGAATTGTTTGTAAAACGGCAGGGAAGAGAGCAAATGTAGGTGGAGAGGAAAATAGCTCTAGACTGAGATCTCTGCGTCATAAATTGACTGATAGAAGAACAGCCAGCGACAGGTTTTCTCACCTTCAGGCTTCGAGGATTGATCATGAACGAGGGAGCTTCGAGTTCACCAGATGCGATGATGATAATGATGATAATGACAAAGATGTGGAAAGAGAATCGTCTACTCCATTGCACTTACCATCGTGATACAATTGGTTTGCTCGCTGGCTCCACCATTATGCTTCTCACTGTAATCTGGGTGACCTTCGTGATACAATTGCTGTAAATAACCAAGACACTAAACGCTCAAGTCTCAAAGGTAATCAGAAACTGTCTTATGATCTTAAATCACTTTGCAAAGTTTAATTGATCTCTTTGCCCCAGCGTTTAGTGTCTCTGTTATAATCTCTCTATCTTTTTAGTGTTCTTAAGTAGTTCCATAACTTGATAAGACTGAAGCGTTACTTACACAGCTTCACAGTTTTGGGATTAAAACAAGTTTCATGAAATTAATTATGTTTACTCTTTGGCCATTTACACTGTTCTGCTTCTTAGTACTGCTTCAGTACTAAGAATTTATGAGTTTGGCATTCAAGCTTATGAGTTTGGTATTCTGTTCGTCAACCTTTGCCGTATTGTTTCAATCGTGAGGTTAATTGATTCATTGTATCTTATTAAGTTGTGTTCTGTTCCCTGTATTCATGTAGCTTCCATGTCCTTTTGCATTTTTTGTGTTTACAGGCGAGAAGACAAAAGTTTTAAACATATGCAGAAGCTTTCCATGACAAACAAAGGAGTCTATCGGCCGAAAAGTAAACGGATGTATGCAGCGGCTTCCCTATATTTGCAAGTAAGATATAGAAAATATTAATCTGTTATATTATATTTTATAGCTCATGCAAACAATCTCCTAACCAAATTAAATAATTTAAGTTCTATTGACTAATTTGTTCTTATTCTATTGACTGAATTCGTAATTGACTTAACTGTTCTTCATATAGAAAAGGAAATATTAACTTATGGAAATAAAATTAATCTTGTATAAACGAAATATTCTGCTGTAATTATCTATCACTAAATAATAACTATTTATGTATACTATATTCTTATAAATATAGAAAACGAAATATTCTAGAAACACAAAATATATCTCCTCATTTATATCAACTATAAACACAAATTATATCTCCTCATTTATAACGAAATATTTTATAAACACAACTGTATTCTTATAAATATTGATGGTAACCAAAATAAATGTAATAATCTAATATATCTCCTCATTTATAACAATTAGAATCATATCTCACCATTTCAATATATACCTTACTCTCATTTTTGGGAAAGTAATATATCACCTCATTAATAAAATGTTCAATCACTATATATGTATATATCATACATGACTAAAAAATTCCGAACTCTTTCATTACCATCATCCAAAAACAAAATGTCTATTGTTAAAAGTAAACAATCCTCCTTTCTCATGTTAAACAATCGTGATCCAGCATCTGAAGTCCAAAAGATAAAAGCACATATCCAAGTTCTGTGGAATTCTTTTATAACTGGTGTTGGTAAATCGATTGAAATGGTTCTTGTTGATGAAGATGTATGTTTTATTTCTATTTTCCGTTATTAAGTTTTAATTTTCATTCTAAAAAGTTTGATGTCTGAAACTGTAATTATTTGCAATCTTTTCAGGGAAGTAGGATTCTTGCAACTATAGAAGAAGATTTGATAGACAATCATCGAAATTTACTGAAAGAAAGTGCATATATTAGCATCAATGCTTTTATGCTGAAAGAATACTCTGGAGAGTACAGAACCTCTCCCTTGCCAGTGAAGTTGATATTTCTTCGGACAAGTAAAACCAAACCAGCTGTAGGGTTTCCGCCAGAATTGCCAGAACAATATTTTGCTGATTTCTCTGAAGTTTTGGATGGAAAGCTTAACAAAGACATTTTGATTGGTAATTTAAAACACTATTTCTTTTATATCTTTTCTTTATTATTATTAATTTTTACTTCTATTTTTCAATTTAGATGTCATTGGCCAAGTATTGAACGTGGGTTCAAAAGAAAATGTTCAAATGAGAGGAAAGAATGTGTCAAATACAAAATTGGAACTCATCCTTAGAGATGCCAAGTAAGTGTAAATTTTATTATTTTGTTTCATATATGCTCCACTAAAATACTTATCAATTTGAAAATCATCAAAAAATCTACTTCAAGTGATTTGCGTTTGATATGTACTTTGTGGGGGGATTACGCAAACAAAGTGTATGATTATACTGAACAACACAATGGATCACCAATAATATGTGTTCATAGGTTTGTTATCATCAAGACATACAAAGGTATATTTCTGTTCATATTAATTTAATATTAATATTAATATTTTTTATTAGTTTTAAAAAATTAAAAAAATACTTTTATAAAGTGCTAACTATTTTATCTGAAATTTCTTACTATGTAGGAAATGTATTTGTGCAAAATTCTTTTAAAGCAACACAACTACTCTTCGATCCAACAACCACATATGTTGAGAATTTCAAATCAAAGTATTTAATTTTTAATCATTTATATATAAAAGCTATCGTGAATATATATTACATGATTCAATTGAATTATTTTCTTTCACAGGTTGCCAGCATTAAATCAAATGATCACACATATTGATAGCAGCCAATTATCATTTGGTTCTTCAATTGATATGCATGGAGAGTTTTTTTCGAAGAACAAACGAAAATCTCTTTACGGAATTCTTCAATCTAATGAGGTATGTTCATTTTTCTATAAATATCAATCAAGATTTGAATTAGCCTGAAACTATGTTTAGGAATTAGTCTAACAAATGTAACATTATAAACAGGCCGGTAAAGTCGTGACTTCTGCCAGGGTTTAAGCTATTGATAATCCAAAACAGTGGTATTACTTAGCTTGCAAAACCTGTGGTTTGAAGGTTCAACAATATGGTGAAGATTCTGATGATGTGGATAGGAAGCCCCTTTTCAATTGCAAGACATGTGGTGATATTGAAGATGTGTTTCCCAAGTATGAAATTTATTTTAAATTATTTATTTCGATAAACCATTCAACTTGAAGTTAAATTTTTTTTTTTCAGGTATTATCTGATTTTACGTGTATCAGACGATTTATATTCAGAAACCAGATTTCTGTTATTTGATAAACTTGCAGCAAAATTGATTCAAACTTCTGCTACTGACCTTTTCGAAAAATATTCTGAGGTATATTTTTCCAAATATAAGTGCAGAAAACAATCAGAATAATATTTATTTATTTTTGAGTAATATCTTCATATTTTACTCATAATATAATTTACTGTTTTGTAGGAAGATCCAGAATTTCTACCTTCTGAACTTAAAATCATTGTTAGAAAGAAGTTTCTATTCAAAACCACCATGGAAGACAGAGCCAAAAAGGTTAATAATTCTCCATATACTGTTGAGCTATTTTGGGATGATGAGGAAGAAATTAAGCTTTTCGAGACTCAATCTTTCACAGAGGTACATGTCTTAATTACTTGGATTTAGATTATAATTATTTTACTAACAAAAAAAACTATTCTGACCAAGATATTTTTTATATCATTATAATCTAGGAACCACTCATGCTTACAAATTCTGAGGAAATTTCAGAGGGTTCATCATTAACACCTTTGTCTAAGAGAATAAACAATCAAGATAATCCAGTTAAAGATCAGAATTCTGTCAACAAGAAGATGAATAAAGAAAAATAGTTTGTTTTTTAATTGGAGTTTTTGCATGTTTTACTTCCTCTTCTCTTTTGAATATTTAAGGATTTTAATCCATATTCTCTTTTGATTCTTTATTACTTAATAAGTTACCCTTCTTAAAAATTCTTGATCTCTGGCACTTGGTAAGCGACGTTATTAAATGTGGTTTACACTTCTCCGTTAGAACTATATCAACTTTGGTAGCCGTAGATTGTGTAGTGTTTGTTTAGACTTCTTAGTTATTAATAGACTATACAAAGATGAATTGATAAGTCATGACTCGTGGAGTCATGACTTATTTCCTTGAAACAACGACTTTAATAGGCTGTATTTGAAAGCAGGTTATTAACTTTATTACGAGTTAATAGGACAAATCAACAACTATCGTACGAGTTAATAAGACAAATGAACAACTTGACTTGTGCGTAAACAAGTCTGGGAAACCATTGGAGTAATGGAATAATTGTTTCATTATGGACTCTGATGGACCTTTAAACTTCTGTTATGCTACATGTTATACTTTGTGAAGGATTTGTGTTTAGCCTCGGATAAGCAGCTTTTTTTTTTAAATTGTTCTATAATATTTATCTTTTATTTTCGCTTTTGAAATTGTTGTTCCTTTGTCTGATTTTGCAACGTGTACCAGAATATGACGATGGCAGGGTTTCAAAGGCAGTTGGAGATATTTCGGGGAACATGCAGTCAGCAACCAGCAGTATGCCTTCAGGGAAAGCGCTGATGTATTCCGGTTCATTTCTCGCAAGTGGTGTTTTCTTCATCTTCATCGCCTTCACCATGTTTCTTCTGGTTATGGTGCTTATGCCACAGAAATTCGCCAATTGTTTCACCCTTGGATGTGGATTTATCATCGGATCATTCTTCGCACTTCCTAGCCCACAAAATCAGCTCGCATCCATGTCATCGATGGAGGTAGTGCACTACATTGTTTATCAAATGTGTCGTGCCTTATATCAAATACTTATCTACTTCTCCAGAGGTTCCCTTTGACCATAGGTTTCATTGCCACCATGGTTGGTACCGTATACGCATCGATGGATCTCTGTGTTAAAGATCAGAATTATGTCACCAAGAAGATGGTTAGTTATTATATGGTCCGTAAACAAGTCTGCCAAAACATTCGACAAATGGAAAACAATTAAATTCATTGTCGTGAAATTATATTTCATCAAATAAACTGCTGCAGGATGACATTCTTGTTTAAAAGTAGGATCAACTAAAAAGTCTGGCAATATTTTATGAGTAAACAAGTTTGGGATGTTGATTTATATGGTCAGTAAACAAGTTCTTTTGGTTTACGCTAATTCCAACGATTTAAGTTCTTTTGGTTTGCTTTGGTTTTGCAACTTTTGGTTTAGTTCGTTTTGTAACTTTTGGTTTATATATCTGCTAAAATATACAATGGTTACTAAATTATCAAAATAATCGTAAACTGGTTGAAATCACGAGGCTCTGTTTTTCATATAAACATGTTATATGGTTCGTGCTGATTCCAACGATTTAAGTTCTTTTGGTTTCCTTTGGTTTTGTAACATTTGGTTTACTAAACTGATAAAATATACAATTGTTAATTACAGTTATATTAATCGTAGACTGGTTGAAATCACGAGTCTCTGTTTTTTATATAAAATTGTTAACCCGCGGCTTTAACCCATTGAACTGCAGATCTGTGATGGTTAAACTGCCGAACTCAACAATCGTGAATACTGAGAAATCATTCGAGTATTGGAAAACAATTAAATTGCAAATATAAAAAATTTAGTTGAACATAACAAACCCAAAAGCAATACATGCTTCTTTAAATGTAGCATAAACTACACCGTCTACTGTCCTAATATCCTCGAAAGACAGTGGACCTCTAACAACATGCAACAAAACCCTCAAATAGTAAAGCTCCTCCCTATGTAAGGGAACGTATGGTAAACGGTGTTCCCTTGGAACATGCATACGACGTCGGACCCATTTTTTGTCTTTTGCGTGCCATACAAAATGAAATGGAAACTCCGTATAAAGAAAATTTATTGCATGTGGATACATCCCATTACAATCCATCCATGCCAAAAATTTAGATTGGTGTGTGTTATTGCTTTCATCGTCTTCACCAAACACAACAGATTGTTCTTCAGGAAGATGAAACGGTAAGATTGCCATGTTCACACAACAGTTGTTTTAGTGGCCGCAAAAATCCTTTTAAATAGAAAACATAAAATGTTAGAATACAAATCATACACATTTCGACATTGCTTAAATTGAAATATGTATTTCTGAGAAATTGAGGTTATCTCTACTTTATTAGCCCGCAAAAGATTATGTTTCTCTTCAAACTAGCTCTGATGTCCAGAATAATATATGGGATTCCTATATTACGTACATTAACTTTGAAGCAGTAATATATACATTCGAGAATAAGCAGATTAATATTCGGAAAACATATCTATTTGTAAGACCTCGATATTTTTAATTATATTGTCAATCACCTTATATCTATGCATATGCTTGTGAGTAATATTCGAATAACATAATTTACAAAATAAACTTAATTGAATTATCACACTTTCCATAATTAGAAGAAATAATATATTATCAATCGTCAAGCAAGAAAACTTAATTGAATTACCACAGTTTCCATAGTTTGAAGAAATAATATATTATCAATCGTCAAGCACCGAATAAAAAAGATTAACATTTTATATGTATACAAATCAATTAAGTTAGATGCATAATTCTTAAATAGGATTTGGGCTTGACGAATTCAAAAACATATCCCCAATAAAATTATTCCTAAATATTGAGGATTGATTGCTTTTGGTATAGTATTAATTGGTCTTTCTTTACAATTGATATGTTATATGATTCATTCTTACAATTAGACTATTAATTTAATGTCGATGTAATCAATATAAGTAAACGAAATACATAAATACACAACCAAAGCAATATAAATACACGAACTAATATAATTTCCTTCACATAACGCCCTTTTATTATCTAGCTAAACATTCTTTATACTCATTTTTTATTATGAAGGACCTATTTACTTTCTCAATGTTAAATTCTTTCATCCATGAATGGAGAGAGAGTGAAATTACTCCGAAAGTTTCCTCATTTTACTGATGGGATTTAAACTTTTCAGCTCATATTTGCAGATTATAAGGTACAATCTTAACTGTTTTCATTGAATATATTTACTTTGTTTTATATCTACTTTTTTAAGCAAAATTTTTACTGTTTGTACTTAATATTATTAATGATAACTAATATATCAATACAATTTTTTTTCAGGGAGATAAAATCCAATATACTATGGCAAAAGAATTTATTGATCGTCCATATCATCGAAAATTAATCGAAGGCACATGGATGATTTTATCAAATTTCCAACTCAGTTGGGTGTCTGATTCTTTCAAGCTAACGAACAGTCGATTTAAGATCGTATGGCACTCATCGACCTATTTTAGATGTGTTCCATTCCATGGTTCGGAATACTACTTTGATTTTGCTAAGTTTGAAAGAATTAAAACTGGGAAGATCGATTTGAACATCTGTGTTGGTAAGTATATTTTTATTCATATCTTGATTATTTTTCTTTTTTAACGATTATTAATATAATCATTTTATTTCTTTGCAGATTTAATTGGTCATGTTCTCCATGTCAAAGATTTGACCAACATCAACTTCCAAAATTCAACAATATGTCCGAGGAAATCGAATTTGAAATGAGTGATGGAACGTATGGTCAATTTCTTTATAAAACATATGTTATTATTTATTCAGCTTTTATTCAAAATTACTATTTTAATTTTAATTCTTTATTTCAGGAGTTGCCGTCTTCGATGTATTTTATCAAATGAGTATGCTCTAGATTTCTACGAGAAATGGAAAAATGTCAAATCTGATGACATAAACATTTGCATAATAAGGTTTGGAAAAATTATGTATACAAAAGGCAATATTTTCGATGCAAAATATATATCTTTTTCTATATTTGACAAACAAATATACTTTCTTACAAATAAACTGTACTCTGTTTTTTCACAGATGAGTGGATCGTCTCTTCAGCTTTCAAATGCTCTGAAATCCTAATAAATCCTAAGTTGCATGAAGTTGAGAATATGAGGACCAAAGTCTTACAATATATGTACGATGTGGAGAATCATCCATTGGCGACTGATTCTGAAGATGACAACATGGAAGCCACAGTGTCAGGAAATTCTAATAACACAGATGATGAGTAGCACCAACAAGACTACTTCAATAGCAAAAATATTGCTTTATTATATTTAATTTTATTTTTGCAAGAACTAAATTATTTTTTCATTATCTACAATTCATTATATTTTCATCATTTAAATAATTAATATCTTCTGTTTCTAAGCTCATTTTTATTTAATCAGTTTATGTTGGTCTTTATCATCGGACTTTATCAATATAAGTTTTAAGAAAATTTATAATATAACAAACGAAACCCTAATTCATTTACCGTGTAAATACAGAAACCACTGAAAAATGTACAAAGATAGAGATGTAAAATGTGGTGCAAGCACCGTATCAGCCGAGGACCAGCCGGACGTACCCACGGTGAGAGAAGGACCAATGACACGCTCAAAAGAGAAAGTCTTGAGAGATAAGTTTAACATAGCCGTGGAACGAATCATGAACACACGTACCACGGTCGAGGACATTACTAGGACGGACGAGGGCATGACGAGCTGGTACGATGCCAGCACGTTCATTCCCATTCCATATGATCCGGTCATCCGAGTCTTATACTATTTGGTATTAGAGCCGAACGGTTCTATATCAGGTGATATCTATCTCTCTCAATACCGTTTGCTCCTTGTTTCTTTTCGTTTAGTTGTTTTACCTTAAGAAAAACCCATAAAAATTTGCTTCCGTCTTGCTTGCTTGGTTAGATAGTCATATCTCGGATCTATATTGGTTTCCTTTAGATTCATTGATCGACTATTTTCTTAGGCTTATTGTTTCTTATTTCTTAACCCCAAATATCCCAAAAGAAAATCGTTTTGCGTTTGTTACTCTTTATATTTTATTGTTATAATAAGAAAATCCCAAAAGAGTTTTTGTTTGTTTAATTGTCGCTTGATAGGTGTTAGCCAAGTAATCTTTCTCTTTGGTTATACTTGCTTAGGAACGTGTTTGTTTTAACACTTTCTAGCCGCTGTGGTGCTTTGATCTAGTGTTGTTTTTGTTGAGATTCAGGAACACCATGGGAGAAGAAGTTCCCCAAGACGCCGTGCTACAAATGTTAACAGCCTTCCGAGAGGAGATGAGGGCAATGAGGGATGATTTTGGTACAAGGCTTGTTCACTTGGAGCAACGGCCTCTACCACCTCAACATCCCGTACCACCCGCACCACCCGTGCCACCCGCTCCACCCGTGCCCCCTGTACCATCACCAGCCCCGAGAGGTCCCATAAGGAACCTACGAGAGCCCGATGAGGACATGTCGGAGCTAGAAGATGACGCACCCCCGGACCCATTGCAAGAACAATACCAACAAGCACAAGACCCGTTGAGGAGGCCACAAGGGCGAGAGGAGGATCCCCGAGAAGGCAACATGGAGGTTAAGCTAACACCCCCAACATTCACCGGTAAGTCAAGTCCAGATGTCTATCTAGATTGGGGGAGGAGGCTTGAATACATCTTCGACTGCTACGGCTATGGAGATCGTAAGAAGGTGGCAGCCGCTCAACTAACCGACAATGCCCTGGCCTGGTGGGATATGAACGTAGCTGAGCAAAGGCGTAACCGTTTTTCTGCCGTCACCATGTGGCGAGACATGAAGTTCTTGCTAAGGTCAAGGTATGTTCCTGATTCATACCATAGAGACTTACAAAAACGGTTTAGAAAGTTGATGCAGGGAACTAGGACCGTGGATGAATACTTCGAGAAGTTTGAGAAGCTCATGAACCTGTTGGAGTTAGAGGAGTCCGAGGAGGCCCTAATGGTGCAGTTCATAGACGGTTTACAAGAGCATATTACTCGGAAGGTCGAGAGAACTCAATACAGCGGTATGCACGAGCTCTTGTATCTCTCGGTGCAAATAGAACAGCAGATCAAGCGCAAGACCAGCTTGACTAATTGTAGCCGAGCTCCCCCACCTTGGACCGCCAGTAGCTCTAAACCGGTGGATAAAGGGAAAGCCGTAGAGATTGATTCCCACTTTAAGAACAAGACTACATAACCCCCTAAAACCACTCGACCAGAACCTAGTAAGTACCCTAACACTTCTAGAACTCGTGAGATCATATGTTTTAAGTGTAAGGGACGTGGCCATACGTCTCGGGAGTGCCCCAACCAGCGCGTTATGATCGTGACCCCGAGGGGAGACTATGAGTCTCAAGACGAGAGCGATGATGAGCCAAAGGAGCTAGATGGAGAAGTAGACTATCCTGACACGGGAGAGCTACTTGTAACAAAGAGAGTCCTTAGTGCTCTAGTGGTGCCAGAAGAGAAGGTGCAGCGTGAGAACATCTTCCATACCCGGTGCACCATCCATAACAAGGTATGTAATCTCATAATAGATGGCGGGTCATGTACAAATGTTGCTTCAAAGTATATGGTAGATAAGCTAGGTCTGGAAAAGACTAAGCACCTGAAACCTTACAATCTGAGATGGTTGAACAATCAAGACGAGCTAAGGATTGCCGAGCAAGTTACTATCCCATTCAGCATTGGCACATACCAGGATGCAGTGACATGTGATGTCGTACCCATGCAAGTCGGGCATCTTCTGCTGGGAAGGCCGTGGCAGTTTGATCGGTCTACAAGCCATAATGGGAGAACTAACTATTACTCCTTCACGTTCAAAGACCGAAGGCATAACTTAGCCCCTTTAAAGCCAAGTGAGGTACATGAAATGCAAAACCATATGGCTAAGGAGAGCAAGGTAAGTAAGACTAACCTTTTCATTAAGACTAGTGATGTGTGTAAAACCATGAGTGCCCGCGGCACCGTGCTATTAATGGTTTTCAAAGAATGTTTTGAGTACAGGTATCACGACGAAGGACTGGACAAACGAGTTACTACTAAGGAAAGCACATAGTGGCGGCCTCATGGGACATTTTGGCGTGGACAAGATGCTAGCCGTGATGAAGGATCATTTCTTTTGGCCACACTTGAAGAAAGATGTAGAGAAGACGTGTTCTCGATGTGTTACATGCCGTAAAGCCAAGTCCAGGTCCCATCCCTACGGTCTTTATACTCCTTTACCTATCCCTAACGCCCTTTGGGTAGACATTTCTATGGATTTTATCCTAGGGGTACCGAAGATTAGGCACAAGGACTTGATCTTTGTAATGGTAGACAGGTTCTCCAAGATGGCTCATTTCATACCATGCGCCAAGATAAACGATGCCACCCAAACCGCTGATCTCTTCTTCAAAGAAGTGGTGCGTCTACATGAAGTTCTCTGTACCATTGTCTCTGATAGAGACAAAAAAATTCTCAGCCACTTCTGGAAGACATTATGGAGAAAGATGGGTACTAAACTGCTCTTCTCAACCACTTGTCACCCCCAAACCGATGGCTAAACCGAGGTGGTAAACCGTACACTCTCTACTTTACTTAGAGCTACTCTTGGCAAGAATATGAAAACTTGGTTAGATTGCATTCCCTTTATAGAATTTGCTTATAACCATGCTACTCACTCTGCCTCTAAGTTGTCACCTTTTGAGGTTGTGTACATGAACAATCCTTTGACGCCTATGGATCTTACACCGCTTCCACAAGCTGAACAAGTCAGTTTAGAAGGGCTTAGCCGAGGCGAGTATGTTAAGAAGATACATCAACGAGCTCGGGACAACATTGCTAAGAAGACTGAGGAGTATAAGAGAAACAAAGATAAAGGGAGGAAAGAGATGGTGTTTCAACCCAGAGAGTGGGTTTGGCTTCATATGAGACCGGAGCGTTTCCCCCATAAGCAGAGTTCCAAGCTAGCACCGAGAGGCGACAGCCCATTCCAGATCAAGAAAAGCTCAATGACAATGCCTACATGCTATAATTACAAGGTGGGTTTAACATGTCCTATAGTTTCAATGTTGCTGACTTATCTCCTTTTGAGTTGAAACGGTTTTGAGGACAAAACCTTGTCAAGAGGGAGGGAATGGTGCAAGCACCATACCAGCTGAGGACCAGCCGGACGTACCCACGGTGAGAGAAGGGCCAATGACACGCTCAAAGGAGAAAGCCTTGAGAGACAAGTTCGACATAGCCTTGGAACGAATCATGAACACACGTACCGCGGTCGAGGACATTACTAGGACGGACGAGGTCATGACGAGCTGGTACGATGACATTACGGGACGGGACGACGCCATGGCGACCCAACCCCATACCGCGGACGAGTGCATTACCACGCGGGACGATGACATTACCACAGGGGACGAAGGCATTATGGGACGACTGACCGGCCAAGACAACGATTCAATGGGCCAAGACTTAGGCGATTTTCAAGGCATTCAAGACCCATCTGAGCTTAAGAGAGACCCAAGCCCCGGTGATTGGCCCCTCCTCAAACGCATGACCGGCCCAAACTTGTTCATCATCAACCCCACCCAAAACGGCAACACTTAGATGTTTGGCGATCAAGACAACTTACCATTCTTACATCATAGATCAAAAGACAACGGTAAGCTTGTCAATTAATTCAATATATTTGTATTTTCCTTTCTTTTGCAGGGAATAAACACTAGTTTCTATTGTTACTTTTCTCATTTAAGCCGATGTAGTCTTTAGTATATTTTCTTGTATTTTTGGTTTTATTTTTTGGTTTTATTTTAGACCCTAGAAGGTCAAGGTCAAAGAGCTATTAATAAAGCTCCACTGCGATATTGTAGTTCACAACTTTTTATCTCATATCAATAAAATCGGTAGTTCTTCTTCAAGTTAAAGTCTTGAATCTTTGCTTGTTCCTTTGCGTGTGTGATTCACCAAAGTCACAAGTGTTTGCTGTATCAGAGAACATTCCATACTCTATGTGGTGCCATCGATCCCCCAACACTCATCATTCATTGAATCAACGTGAGAGAGTCTAAGGCCAACATGTTCATTCCCATTCTATAAGATCTGGTCGTCCGAGTCTTATACCAAAATGGGTAGATGTAATGATGTAAAACCGCTTAATTGTGACTGTCTATCTCTCAAAAACAGAAATTGATATGTCAACTTATTGATAATGACAACTCCTCGGTTCTGTTTTGTGATCGTTTTTTTTGTTAGGGCTTGCTTTAAGTTTTATTCTATTTCACAACGATTTCTGAAATATTGAGGTTACCTATACTTTATCGGCACGCAACTAAGATTATGTCTCTTTTCCAAGAAATGTAATGTCAAACATAATATATAAGATTCCTATAGAAACTATAACTTTAAATATATTATATATATTTTCGAGAATAAGCAAGCTAAATTAGGAAACATATATTTTCTAAGACTATTATATTGTCAATCACCTTATATCCATGTATACCTTTCTTTTGAGATTCGAATAACATAATTTATGATTTAAAATTAATTAAATTACCACATCCATAGGAAGAAGAAATAATATATTATCAATCGTAATATTCCCAAATCATCAAATATTTTGGATGATTTTTTATATCCATATTTAATTTAAACATAAATGTATGTAATTTTATTACAATATTATAACATTGCAAGAAAGAATAACATTCACAAATGTATACAAATCACAAGATAGATGCATCTTTCTTAAAATAAATTTGGGCGGTCCAACAAAATCGTTTTGCATTAATATATATTGTTCTAATTCTTAAATTATATCCCCTAATAAATTCTTCCTAAATTTTTAGGATTGATTGCTTTTGGTATAGTATTAATTAATCCTTCCTTCCAATTGATTCAAAATATGATTCATTCTTACAAGTACAACAATTAATTCAATGTCGATGTAATAAAAAAAATAAACGAAATACATAATTATAGTTCAGTAGATTCCATACACATCCTAACTATATAAATAAACACAAATATCTTCTCTTAATCAATACATTCGTCATTAACACATATACATTCGCCATTAACACCTATATATTCGTAAACCCAATAAAGAATACAAAAATATGGATCTTTTTAGTGTGCGGATGTTAAATCCCTTGGTGCATGAATGGAGGATTAGAGTTAAATTGCTGCGAAGATTTCTTCATTCTGAAGATGGTGATGATACTCTTGAACTCATATTTTCTGATGATAAGGTACTAAATCGCAATTTTAATCCTCATTATATATTTACTTTATTTTATGTATTTGAGTTTTTAAGACATTGCATACGCCAAAACTAGTTCATATTATATAACCAACATTCCAAATGTTCTTCTCATATGCTTAAAATGATTGTTATCACGAATGACATACATACTTTTTTTTTATACAGGGAGATAAAATTCAAGCTACCATTCCGAAGGAATTTATTGACCGCAAATCAAACAAACGATTAATCGAAGGCAAGTGGATGATTATAACAAATTTCAAACTTGTTTGGGTGGCCAGTTCTTTCAAACCAACTCCAAATCGTTTTAAGGTCCAGTGGATGTCTACCACTTATTTTAGATGTCTTCCATACAACGGTGAAAAATACTACTTCTCTTTTGCCGATTTTGAAGATATTAAAGGTGCGAAACTCAATCTCAACTGTTGTGTCGGTAAGTGCATATTTCAATTGATGGTGTTCCAAATTACATAATATCTTTTATGTAATAAAAATGTGGCCACTGTTAAATTTCTATTTGTTTTGCAGATTTAATTGGTCAGGTGGCTAATGTCAAAAAATTGGAAAGACATGAACATCCAAAATTTTGTGCATTAAAAAATAGGGAACATCCAAAATTCCTCTACATATCAGAGGAGATTTCTTTTGAATTAAAGAATGAAAAGTATGCATACTTTCATTACTTTTACAAAATAACAGGTTGTAGATTATTTATAAATCTAATTTCATTTGTTAATTTCAGAAATTGTCGTTTAGCTTGTCATTTACCAAATGAGTACGCTACAGAGTTTTATGAAAAGTGGGATCATTGGGATGATGACATTGTCATTTGCATTATGAGGTTCGCAAGAATCAGATACACAGAAGGTAATACTTTGTGATTTTTTTATTAATTTTGTTCATGTAGAGGAACACAATTATAATAATTTCTTAACTTTTTTAACAGAAGAATGGGTTGCTTCTTCAGCTTTTAAATGCACAGAGATCCTCATAAATCCGAAGTTGCCTGAAGTTGAAAACATGAAAGCCTCAATTTTAGAGGCTTATAATGATAATGATGATGAATGCATGGCCATCAACGAATAGTCAAATTGACTCACCAAACTACTCGACCAGAAATAAGGCTATTATGTCGATTTCATTTTATTTTCCCAAGGATCATGTTACATGTTAAAGTTATTTACATTGCATTTAATTTTCTAAAAACCACAGTAACAGCTTTTATGATAATTTGATTAAACGATCAATTGCTTATTCATCTCTGGAATTTATATTTTATTTCATAGCTCATGTATGTCGTGCTTCTTTTGCTATTTATCTCTTCAATCACAATGATATTCCCTCTTATTTGTGCGTGCCTTCTTGAGAAACATCAACCGTAACTTTGCCACAATTCTCTTTTACGCTCCTCTGAATCTTAATTTTCGATGTTTAAAATCAACAGTACCATCAACCGTGATTTTCAATGTTTAAAATTATCTTTTATGATCCTCTGCATATTCTCTTTTATTATCCTCTGCGTATTCTCTTTTACGATCTTCTAAAACTCTCTTTTACGATCCTCTACAATTCTCTTTTACGATCCTCTGCATATTCTCTTTTACGATCCTCTGCATATTGTTTAAAATGTAGATTGTTTTTTTCTCTCTACATGAAACCGCGGGAAGGAGAGAAGTATGTAGACACACCACACCATGAAAATCAGAAAGGAGACAAAAAGGCATTTCCTAATAGACAAAATACCACCCGACCCAATTACACCAGCAACACACAACAAAATAAACATGAGGCCATCTCATAGGACTTAACTGGCAGAAGCATGAAGGCCAGAGCCCCAAAACCAAAATCAAAGGAAAAGCATTTAGAACCTACAACGAGAAGGAACTAGAGCGGCGAGATATATATAACCTGCAACATCATTTTGTACTTAATTTCTGGATTTCGTTTTCTTTCCATCGTAACATATGGAATTAAAATTTTCTTTTCATCGTATCATATGGAGAAATGATTTTTTGAATCAATACATTCAAAATGATTGTATTGTCAATCACCCTAAAAAAATCATCCTATCGATAAGGATCATGAATTAATAAATTACAAATAACTCTTGCAATCTATCGTGTTAAAACCAGGTAACAACTTTTATGATTTTGATTTCTCGAATATTTAACAACTACAGTTTCGAAAAACTGGCCTTCTTTTGATTTTAGACAAACCTTTTCTGTTGCCGGAATTCTAGGCCACAGCTCCGGCGAACTCCGACTTCCGTCACAGACCGCCTCCCTTCTTCCGCAAGCAACTTCGTCGGCCCACCGCAAGCAACTTCGTCGACCGTCTTTTCAACGGACGCTGCTGTAATCGACTCCCGTTATTACTCAGCTTTCCTTCCATACAGTATTCTGCAGTGGTTTGGTTCAACTTCCGCCGCTGTAATCGTCTCCGGTACGTCGTCTTCGTAAAACTTGGATACGTGTTAATATTTACCTGGGGAGAAGATGATGAAAATATTGAAGATCGATTTTTAAATATATATCCCTATATGCAAGCTAAACCCTAAGCATCGAGGATCACGAACGATTTCCAAACATGCATGTGTATGTATACATATGTACACATGATTTATAATCTCATGTTTTTTGTAGCTTTTAAACTTCAGCTGCTGTAGTCGACTCCGGTATGTCGTTTTCATAGAACTTGGAGACGTTTTATGATTTAGCTGGGGAGAAGACGGTGAAAATATTGAAGAACGATTTGTTTCGAAAAACAAACAAATACAATGGATCGAAATAATAGTGCAAGGGATGAAGATCTAAATGAAGCCCCAACTTTGAAAAAACGTTAGTGTCCATTAATCTTATCGACCAAATCATTGCTATGAATTAACTAATCAATTTTGTATTTCATGATTCAGGTGGAAGACCTCAAAAGAAATCAAGATTACAAACTAATATTGTAATTACACCAGAACCAAAACAGATGGGTGAGTTTATATGCTTTTATATTTACTATGTCTTCTGATCGGCTGATTAGTAAAAGTAATGCGTGAGTTGAATACAGAAAGTTTCTGGTACATAGTAGGATCCAAACCGGTTTAACTATATAGAAATAGAAAAAAATCATTTTGGATTAAATAGGAACATTATGTTTATATTAGGGGTTTGGAATGAAACTGTACCTCGGCTTTTAATCTCCACGGTTTCTTAAAAACAATTTTTTTTTGCTCTACCAACAGTTGGGAGAAAAGTAAAACAAGTTCCAACCTGTTTGATTGGAACTGCATAAAATACTCCATTATCAGACATAATGAACGGTGCAGTTCATAATTCTGCTAATTCTAGAGAAGAGAGAAGAAAGAAGATGGAAGGAAAGAGAAAACGTTTCGCTAACACACCATCAGATATGATTTTGTAGTTAATTTGAGAAAACATTATTTTAGTAGACGTATGTATATAATTGACGGTGCTTGTTGAACTAGGCTCAGATTGCTCGGAAGTGACAAATTTAGATGGAAGTCAAACATATTTTACAGATATCTCAAGGAATTTGAATGCCGCATTTGAAGATAATATGGCAAAGAGAAAGCAAACTGAAGTTGGAAACAACTTTCTGAAACATCAGAAAATATTCAAAGATCCTTCACAAGTATTGATAGCTGAAGAACATCCTCAAGGTTTGATTATAACTAACTATTTCTATTATTAAACACTGATTTCATTAATTTTATAACAAGTTCAGGTATTAATACAGTAATATTAACAGCTTATAACAATAGATATGGTATGGAAAGCGAATCTGAAGACGATGATGATGAACCAGACGAATATAACCCAGATTTTCAAGTGGCTGAGTCTTCCTCAAGAATGAAAGAGAACTTAAGTTCTCAATCGGCCAAATGTTTGGCGAATGCAAATATTGTAACAAATAATTACAGATCACCTTCAACCATTGCCATTGGAACTCAACTAAATGGTAAACAAAGATCTAAACACAATTTTAACAATGTAAAAATATTTAATTTCAGGCTACTACGATGATGGAGATCCGATATATAATTGTGTCAGTTGTGGAGCATATATGTGGTATGATGAAAGAATTGCAAAAAAAGAAGAAGGACGCAACCGTTGTTTACAATGTGTTGTAAACAAGGTAAGGTGGTACTTCCATTTCTTAAAAGTCCTCCTCAAGAATTAATCGACTTGCTATGCAGAGGTGATGCTTTGGGAAAACATTTTCGGGAATTCATAAGAGCATACAATATGATGTTCTCTTTCACGTCTTTAGGAGGAAAGATTGATCATTCTGTAAACAATGGTCGTGGACCATATGTTTTCAAAATGAATAGAGAAAATTATCATCGTATTGGTGATATATATATATATATATATATATATGATACTATGAATGAAATTCATAACAGAATCAAAGCTTATGGGTAATGCCTAAGTTTTTGCAGCTATATATATATATATGATACTATGAATGAAATTCATAACAGAATCAAAGCTTATGGGTAAGTCAATTTCCACAAGCACCTTTCTGTTTATAAAATATTTCTCAAACTGATATTCAAATTTCTTTAAGAGTTAATATAATAATAATCTATTAACCAGAGTTTTAAATATTTGTTATAGGTCTACAAGTGGATCTGGTGAAAAGCTAAATGAAGTTATTGTAGATATTTGGAAGAAGATGTTAGATGCTTGCAATCCTTACATACAAGCATTTAGATCAGCAAGAGATCGATTTGATGTTGAAGCAACGAGTGGATTAAGATTGAAATTGATTGCAGATAGAGTTTCAGATGGTAGGACACACAACATTCCAACTGCAGACGAAGTTGCGGCTCTTATACCTGGGGATTTTGTTCTAAATATGAATACATGTGATATTGTGCTGGAGACTAAATCCGGAAAGTTGCAAAGAATTTGCGAAATAACTCTTTCTTATCTGCCACTACAGTATCCACTTTTGTTTCCATATGGAGAAGACGGTTTTCGATTGGACATAGCTATCGGATTTGAAGAAACCAGTGGAAGAAAACGAAAATCAATAACTATGAGTGAGTTCTTTGCATTTCGAATACTTGAGAGAAGAGGAGAGTCTCCTACCATAACCAGGTCAGGAAGATTGTTTCAACAATTTCTGGTTGATGCCTATACGATGATAGAATCCAATCGCTTAAGGTATGTTTGGCTAAATCAGAAGAAGCTAAGGTCTGATAACTATAAATCTATACAAAAGGCAGCTTCAAACGGTGGGGTTAAGATGACTAAACAAGGAAGAAGAATCCTTATACCTGCAAGTTTCACTAGAGGTCCAAGATATATGAATCAACACTACCTTGATGCCATGACCATATGTAAGTATTTTGGATTTCCAGATCTTTTCATCACATTCACTTGCAACACAAAATGGCCAGAGATTACCAGGTATCTTCAGAAGCGTAATTTAACTACAGAGGATATATTAGATATTATGTGCAGAGTTTTTAAAATGAAACTGGACAATCTTATGACTGAGCTGACAAAGAAAAGAGGAGCTATCTTTGGAAAAACTGCTACAAGCAATTTTCATTATATTGTGTTCATTATGATTCTAATATCAATTTCCCTTCCAGTTACTTTCCCTTTTGATTTTTTATATAATTAAAAATAAATATTTTCTTCTTCTCAGCAATGTACACCATTGAGTTTCAGAAAAGAGGTCTGCCACATGCACATATCTTGCTTTTCATGGAAAAAAGTTCTAGATTTCCATCTCCTGATGATACTGATAAGATTATATGTGCTGAAATCCTTGATAAAGTAGTAGATCCGGAATTATACGAAATTGTTAGCGATGTTATGATTCATGGTCCATGTGGTGCTGCAAAAAAGGATAATGTGTGTATGGTAAATGGTAAGTGCTCAAAGAGTTTCCCAAAGCTTACCAAATCGAGTACTTCCATTGATGCTAATGGATTTCCAGCTTATAGGCGTCGTGTTGATCAGAGATTTGTTGAGAAAAATGGTATCAAACATGATAATAGATATGTAGTTCCATACAACAAGGATCTAATGCTACGTTATCGTGCGCATATGAATGTTGAGTGGTGCATACAGACAAGAGCTATCAAGTATCTATTCAAATATATCCACAAGGGTCCTGATTACTGTTCACTAACAATCGAGAATGATGATGATGGTGTTATTGACGAAATCAAAAGATACTACGACTGCAGGTATTCTTTATTCAAAACAAATTTTTCCCCATTTATTAAGACTTTTCTATATATAGTGGAAATAATTTTATATCAATCTTTCATCAACTTTGTGGTAATACTGTAGGTATGTGTCTGCTTGTGAATCAACATGGCGAATATTGGCTTTTCCTACACATTATCGAACTCTTTCTGTGGAAAAACTTGGCTTTCATCTGCCAAATCAGCAAATGGTCTATTATGATGAATCAGAAGCACTAGAAACTGTGATGAACCGTATTACGGTTAAGGAGTCTATGTTTTTAGCTTGGATGGAAGCTAATAAGAAATATCCGGATGCAAAAAATCTGCTGTATGCTGACTTTCCCACAAAGTTTGTTTGGCATCTCAAAGACAGAGTATGAAAGCCTAGGCAGAAAGGATTTGCTATTGGAAGGATTGCACATATTCATCCTGCATTAGGTGAAGTGTATTATTTGAGAGTTTTGCTTAACCACGTAAAAGGATCAACATCTTATGAGGACATAAGAACTGTCGATGATTTTGTATATCCTACTTACCTAGAGGCTTGTGAAGTAAGGGGTTTGTTGGATGACGACAAATAATACATTGAAGGTATTAAAGAAGCCAGCAATTGGTGTTGTGGTAAATATATTCGCAGGTTCTTCTCTATAATGTTGATTGCAGACTGTCTGTCTCTGCCTCATGTTGTTTGGGAAGAAACTTGGGAATATCTAACCGAAGACATACTTTTCAATAAGAAGAAAGAAACTGGAAACATTTGTACGTCTAAAGTTTTTAATTACTTTTTAAAACACTTATATACAACACTTGTGCAGGCTAAATAATTATATGTCTTCTTTTTGGTTTTTTTAAACATGACAGGTCTTAATTTTTCAGTTGATCAAATAAAAAACATAGCTCTGTAGAAATTCAGGATATATTGCTGAGCAATGGACATACTTTATCAAAATGGAAGCAGATGCCATTGCCAGATGATTTCTATAATTACACTGGCAACCGTCTAATTGATGATGAGCGGAACTATATCCCAGCAGATGAATGTAAAGAACATGAAAGACTCATGGGGATGATTACCGATGAGCAAAGAGCAGTTTATGAAGAGATTGTAGATGCAGTATTCAATGATAAAGGTGGAGTGTTTTTTGTCTATGGTTTTGGAGGTACAGGTAAAACCTTTCTATGGAGTACACTTTCCGCCGCTATTCATTCAAAAGGTCTAATTGTTGTTAATACTGCATCAAGTGGAATTGCTGCGCTTTTGTTACCAGGTGGTAGGACAGCCCACTCGAGGTTTGGCATTCCAATTACACCAGACGAATTCACATCTTGCAATATGAGTCCAAGATCTGATATTGCTGAACTAATGAAGAAGTCAAGTCTTATAGTATGGGATGAAGCTCCTATGATGAGTAGGCATTGCTTTGAGAATTTAGATCGTAGCTTACGAGATATTATCAGATCAAAAGAGGATAAGCCATTTGGAGGCAAAGTAGTTGTGTTTGGTGGTGAATTTAGACAGATTCTACCTGTTATCACTGGGGGTAGCAGAGCGGAAACCGTTTTGGCATCTCTAAATGCATCATACCTTTTGAAGCTTACAAAGAATATGAGATTACTTGCTGGGCTTAGTGATCACGATGCTGCAGATCTTAAAGCTTTCTCTGAATGGATTTTAGATATTGGTGATGGAAAGATTAACCTACCAAACGACGGCTTGGTTGAAATTGGTATTCTCAAAGATTTGTTAATAACTAAATGTGGAGATCCCATTGAAACTATTGTTTGCGAGGTTTATGGAGATTCTTTAACAAAGCCTTATGATCTGAATTTTTACAAGTCTAGGGCGATCCTTAACCCTACAAATGATGATGTCGATCAGATTAATGACTACATGCTTTCGAAATTGCCAGGTAATATTTTCAAACTTTTTTCACCTTCATTTGTAGTTTAATTTTTTTGTTATTTGGATTCACATTGTTTTATAATTACCAAAGTTGCATTTATAATTACAAAATTTTATAGAATATCCATCCATTTTATAATAGGTTTGGTAGAATAAATATCGAATATCTTATCATTTAAATATCTTTCTTTGGTTTACTTTCATAAATATACCTACCATATAATATACTACATTCCTAATTTATAAAGAATAAAATGTTTTAAACGTTAAGTTTAGTTAAGTTGTAATACCATTTTGTTTGTTATGAAACTTGTTTGGTTTATGAAAGTCTGCGGAATGACCGGAAGCCTAAGGAACAGTAGTCCCGATTTCCAAAGGAATGGTGCCCTGGAGGCAAGTAAGTCCATATGGGAGCATGCTGCTTGAAATTCGGATAGAGGATTTTGATGGAAAATCAAACCGCAAATATGATGCCCGCGGTGGGTTAGATAATGTAAGAGAGAAGTAGTAACATAATCATAAGAGTGATGAGTAAACAGGGATATAGCTAAGAGCCGTGGAGAGTCAGAAGACAAAGCAATCAAATAGGCATGTAAGCAAGGGATCAAACAAACATGCAGGCAAGAAAAGAATCACACAATCTAGAAATCAAGCAACCATGAAAGCATAAAATTTAAGCAAACATGCACATATTCGATCATTCAAGTAAATAATTAAGCGGATATGCATGAGCATGGAAAAGACAACCGACTGGTACACAACAATTGCCCCATAGGAAAAGCCTAACTTAGTGGGGTATCCGTCCATATAGAGTTTAGAGGTTCATACCGCTGTGTTAGTATCTGATTAGGTTGGAAGTTATCACTTGGCGTTTCTCTGGGATCTTTTCTGATCCTATGCAGTTTTCCGGGTCGGGTGTCGTGATGTCCCTTACCGGGATGACTTTTCTCGCCAGAGTATGATTTTACTGTGGCGCTTACGTCTTTTGGTGCGGCAGACCACGTTGGGGATTTTTGTTTGCTCGCTACATGAAAAGTAGCGCCAAACTATTTTCTTGCTTCTCGCAAACTTGCGCTTCATCACTTCTCTAGGCCTGGAGCGTCGTGTCATCTCTCCCATTAAAGAGACATCACTTTGGTGCACGGCTCGAGGCGGGGTTTAATTGCAATTTTGACCCTTGGTTGTCTCTGCCTTTCGTTTCCAATCCAGATGTTCTAAATGCCTCCTCGTCTCTCGTCCCTTCTATAAAAGAGTGAATTGAGAGCCTCCTTTTACTTCACCTTCAAAGCAAATCTCTTTCACATTTCCCTTCATTTTGTTTTTCTGATTGGCTTCATCATCTTCCTCAGGCCTTGTCAAAATTGTTAATGAGGACTCTACTCCCTCTGGTCCCAGTGGTGTGACCAGCCGTAAGTGTTCCTCTTCATTGAGGCGCGAACCTTTCCTTGGAATGGGTAGCTCCTCGCAGTCCCTTCTTCTTTGTACTACGCGTCTCTGTCTTCTTGAAGGGCTTGCAGCCATTTCAGGCCTTTTATTGTCGGACTTGAGAGTAGGAGGCAGTACTTTCCTTGGGGGAGTCTTGGGGCCTAAGAGCGATGAGCATGTTTGTTTTGCGTATATAATCATCGACGGTCTGGCGAAGACGATTGGATTGATGGCTTACCTCCAGAACTCTCTTATTTGGACGCATGAGTGAGAGGAGAGAATTCTGGAAGATGCATCTAGTAGAACCCAACACAAGCTCTCGAGACGAAACAGACGGTGATACTTTTTCATTATTGAATATATTTAGCTCTACCATCTATTTATTAGAACATATATATATATATATTTTTGACATTATATATATATATATATATAAAAAGTAAGTTTTTCTCTTTTCTGGTGTTGCCACCTCAGCAACAATATCATTAATTATTTTTAGTTTAAATTCTTTTCAAATATAAATATAACATTGACATTCATTATAAAAAATGGTAAACTTTAAAAGACAATTATAATGCACAAATTAACATTAATATTCAAAATAAAAAGCAAATATTAAAAGATAGTTATATTATTTTTTCAGAAAATAAAAAATCAGTAAAATGAAACATAAAAAAATAAAAAATAATAATATATATTAGCTTTGAGTATTTCAAGATTCAAAGTGGAAATTTACGAGTGTGTTATAAGAATTGATATTTAGAGAGATGGAAAACAATTCCCAAAGGAAATTTAACAAAAATAGAACAAGAATTTTGGGTCACGAGACAGGTCGGTAAAATTACATTATATAATCTATTCATAAACACTCAAAATTTTGGTTGAAAATCAACTTGAAGACAAATATTTTGGGAAAATTCGGTAAAGTCAAGGAAAATTTAACAGATTATATATATATATATATATATATATATATATATATATATATATATTTTAATTCTTAAATGGTAATTCAGATATCTAACATCATATATATTCTTTTCATATATGTTTGAATAAACTAAATAATCTCGAATGGATATTATTTGATCAAAACAAAGATAAGATGAAAAATTCAAGATGGATATGGTGAAAAAAGTGACAAGTTATATGATACAAAAATATACATAAATTGATTATTAAATCCGTGTGTAATGTATATTATCAACTAGAAATTAAAAAATATAAAAAATCGTAATAAATACGTATAAATAAGGGATAGTTACAAATTTGAGTTAAAATGCAAATCTAACCCACAAAATTCACCTTCTCAACATTAGCATTTTGTATCCAAACAATCATTCTCAATTCTAATTATTTACGAAATTGCTATTATATCAAATTAATTTATTTTATTTTTGGATATCCAATTGACCAAATAATTTTCATCTTTCTCACTTATTTACAAAAATGCCATCATCATCAATTCATCCAACCACCATTTTGAACTAATTTTGAGCTTTAATGGCACCAAAAACTCATTTTTGTGGTTGGATAACTTATTATCTTTCTCTTAAGCGTCTATTCTTCTCTTGACCACTGTGAAGTCTACTAGACAACGCTCAGGTTAGTTTTGCAATTGATCGCATGAAAAAAGTAGACTTCTTTTGGTCCGAATGAAATCTACTCCATTTCCTTTGATAACAAAAAAATAGCTTAGACTTCTCGAGCAGACTTCTTTAGAGGCAGGTCATTTTTGCAATTGACCAACCTTTGACTTTGTAAGTCTACTTTTCTTGGAGAAGTCTACTAATCTTTTGCCAATTGCAAAACTAACATGCAAGAAGTCTAATTTTCTCCGAGAAGTCTATTTTTCTTGTTTTAAAAAAAAATCATTTTTAAACAATTTATAACTAATTTTTAAGATTTTCGTGATCATAAGCTTAGGTTAGTAAGTGTTCTTGCCTATACATAAGTTTTACATGTTTATATTTTATAGGTATATTTGAATCAGTTTTTATGTTTTATAAGATACTTAGCTTGTTGATCGCAGACTTCTCTAGGAAGTTCGACTTTCAGACAAGTTTATTTATTCAAATTTATGTAATAATACTTATTTATCTGTATTTTATGACAAATAAAAATTATTTGACTCTTGAGTTTGTGTTATTTATTAATCTTGCTTATGTATGAGTTTTACATGTTTTTTTCTTATAGTTAAAATTTAATTAATTTTTTGTTTTATTAGAGGTTCAAAGATGTTGATGACTAAGTAAGATGTCAAGGAAGAAATATGGTGATTACTGAGTAAGATGCCAATGAAGATGTCTAAATAAGAAGTTTACTTCAGAAGTCTTCGTAAGAAGTCTATTATGTAATATAAATCTATTGAGATAAACCTTATATTATGTAATATAATTATAAGTCTACTTGAGAAGTCTAATTCAGAAGTCTGAATATGAAGTCTGACAGTGAAGTCTATTTTGTAAAATACATAACACACATAGTTTAGGAATATAATACAAAACATTTAATGCAATCGAACATTACATATAAAATAACCCTCTAAACAAACAAACATTTAAGGGTCATTGATTATAAATCTTAAAACTGGCATAGGAAATCACTACTAAACTAAAATGTTTGAAAAAATATGTCTGCAACTGAAGTCTGCTCGAGAAATCTGCAACTGAAGTCTGCTCGAGAAGTCTGCTCAAAAAGTCTGCTCGAGAACTCTGCAACTGAACTCTGCTTGAGAAGTCTGCTTAAGAAGTCTGCTCGAGAAGTCTGCTCGAGAAGTTTGCTCAAGAAGTCTGCTCAAGAAGTCTGCTCGAGAAGTTTGCAACTGAAGTCTGCTCGAGAAGTCTGCTCAAAAAGTTTGCAACTGAAGTCTGCTCGAGAAGTCTGCTCAAGAAGTCTGCTCAAGAAAGTCTGCTCGAGAAGTTTGCAACTGAAGTCTGCTCGAGAAGTCTGCTCAAGAAGTCTACTCGAGAAGTCTACAACTCAAGTATGTGGCTGAAGTCTGATTCTGACCAAGGGCGCCGTATAATTAGCGTTTTGAACCTTCAAATCACTTAAATCCGACGGAGATAAGCAAGAGCTTTGTTGAGATCTGTAGAACAAAACCAGAAATATAAATAAGGCCAGATCTGCAACAATAAGAAAAGAGAATTGTTGAAATTTAGATTTGCAACAAAATCTACTATATTTATAAAATTCAGTGCTGCAAAAAAATCAACAAAATTCAGCTCTGCAACAATAACAAAAAAATAGATCTGCAACAAAATTCAGATATATAACAAAATCTACAATATTTATACAATAATAAACTCAGATCTGCAAAAATAAACTGAGGTCTACAACAATAAGCTCAAATCTTTAATAATAAGCTCAGATTTGCAATATGATCACAAAGCAAACAAAAAGAGGAACACAAAAGCTCAAATTTAATTACCACTACCATAACCAGCAAGTGAGAGGAGGTTGAATGCGAGATATAGAGGATGGAGAGGAGATTGACAATAAGAGACAGAGAGGATGGAGAGGAGAGAGAGGCGTTTTTTTGAGATAAAGAGAGACTTTATTTTTAACACAATTAGGTTAAACTCTCCTTACATATGTAGAAAAAAATTCGTTTAAGTAGACTTCTTTTTAAAGTCTACAAACGAAGTCTACTGGAGAAGTCTTTTTTTTTAAGTCTACTGGAGAAGTCTACTCGAGAAGTCTATTGGAGAAGACTAATTCGGCTCGAAAAGTCTACAAACGAAGTCTACTACAGTCCAAAAAGTCTACTCGAGAAGTCTACTCAGGAAGCCTACTAAATCATTTTTTTTTTGTTAAAACTTATATGAAAACATTAATTTACTTGCCATATTGACAACCACCGTTAAAATAACAAATATATGAACTATGATTATTAAGTGAACCATAAACTATTATTCATATAGAATTTGTGCAAACCCTAAGAATTACACTCTTATACTGTAAACCCTAAACCTTAACCCTAAACATTTTGAATTGTATACTCATGAAACTTATAAATTGATTCATTTTTATAAAATTTTATTTTATATGGATGCTAAATGTCTATGTTTTCGTTATGTATCTAATTTTTTTATCAAATTATTTTTTATGATTTTTAAAATTAATTCTAAAGAATTTATTAGAGAGCAGACTTCTTGGAGAAGTCTACTCGAGAAGTCTACTTAGTATTGGTTTCTAACCTAATTTGTCTATGTTAATTTAAATTGATTCTTTTATATCAAATTTAATTTTTAATAGATGGAACATATATATGTTTTGTTTATGTATATAATTTTTTTTATCAAATTATATTTTATGAATTTTTAAATTAATTCTAAATAATTCTTAGATAGTAGACTTCTCTAAGATAAAATAGTAATTGAGGCTGGTATTTTTCGTTTGGTCATAAAGGTTAAAGTTGTAATTTTATCAAATATGCAATAAGGAGTTTAATTTTGCATTTAAAAGCAAGTTTTGAGTTATTTTTAGCAATTCTCCATTAATAAAAATTTATTCTAAAATTCTTAAAAATATGTTATATAATAAATACTAGGTGATCGGCCCGCACTATAAAACATGTTATATGTTAAAAATAAAAAAAAATTGAAAATTGAAAATTATTTTATTTATATGATTATGTATGTATTAATAATATCATTGAAAATTTAATAGTAAAAATTAATAATATCTGAAATGGAAAATGTAGTGGCTCGTAATAGAAAATTCTAAATAATAAAAATATTAGAATATAAAATGGTCCCTTACAAAAAAAAATGTAAATATAATAAGTAAATAAACAGAAATTATTAAAACATTTAAATATAGTTTAAAAATATGAAAAGGATAAAGTTAAGAAAAATTTTGAAACACTTCCTTATTGACGACATTCGTAGTTTTCTTTTTCACTTTTCCTTCTTTGTCTGTTATGAAAACTTTGAGTCCTGATCTCGACTTAACTCTCGATAATGCAACATATAGCTGTCCATGAGAGAAAACTGGTCTAGGAAGAAACAAACCGACATTCTCAAGTGATTGTCTTTGGCTTTTGTTGATAGTCATTGCTAAAGCTAAAGCCAAAGGGAACTGTCTACGGCGCATTCTGAAAGGAAACCTTGTATATGGTGGTGTCACATACATTCTAGGGATTAGAACTACTTGACCAATCATTTTCTCATTTCCCGTTATAATTCTATCTTGAACCACATGTCTAGCCATTTGAGTAATAACAAGTCTAGTTCCATTGCATATTCCACCCTTAGGATCTATGTTACGAAGACACATGACAGGAGCGTCAACCTTGAATTTCAAGCAATGCTTCGATAATCCAGAAACTTTGATGGTATTCAAAAACTCAGTTAGGTAGTCCACCTTATGCAATGTATCTTTATCTGAAAGAATAATGCTGTCAGAGGTCAGGTATACTTTCTCATCACCTGAGATATTTAAATAATAAGAAGATCAGTTGTGAACATACCCTTATTCAATGTATCATTATCTGAAGGAATAATGCTGTCAGGGCTAAGATATACTTTCTCATCACCTGAGAAATTTAATAGTAAGAAGATCAGTTGTGAACATACCAAGAAACCCATAAAAACAATTTGAAAAAGATATAAATGTCTGGAATTCTAACATGTTTATTATGACTACACTAATATTATAAGAACATTCCTTCAGGCTGTGCGCGACCAGATAGCATGCTCCTTCTAGGGACTTGCTTGCCTTCCAGGGCACCATCGAAAATTGAGATTGCCTCCTTCCAGGGCTTTTCTTTCCAAACTCTCTAGTCTCTCCCTCTGAGCGCCTCTCGGATGGTACGGGTCAAGGAGAAGGTGTATAAAGAGGGAGGAAGAGGTCAACAAGAAGGGGATCTGAGGTTATCTGATCTGATCTTATCCAATCCAATGATATCTCTTGTATTTACACCATTTAGGCTTGCATTTAGTACATGTTTTGGTTCTCTTTTGCATGTTTTCCTTAGTTTTTGTCCCATTTTCTTCTTCTTTTAGACTTAGGTTGCATTTAGGATATAGTTTGCATTTTTCTTGCATTATGGATGTTTTTATGTGCTTATGGAGCTAAAAGGAGCTTAGAGGAGCTTTGAGGATGATCCAGGAAGCTAGCTGGGCCAAAAGGAGCAAAAGGGACCAAGGCAAACGATCTCTGCAAGGCCTATCGGTCTGTGCATGGAGGCTATCGGTCAAGGAGTGACCGATACAAGACGTATCGATCAAGGATATCGGTCAAGGAGTGACCGATACAAGCCATATCGATCAAAGCTATCGGTCAGGAGTGACCGATACAAATACACCGAGTATATTTTGGTCACCATATCGGTCACCTTCCAGACCGATACAAATCATATCGATCAAGCCTAGACCAATACAACTGATCGATATGAACCCAGTCAGAGCCTGTTTTATTTACACTTTTGCCATTACTCTAGGGCTTCCTTCTTTTGCCTATAAATAGCCTATTTTCTAGGATTTTCGAGAGGTCATGTCAATTTACTGTTCTTAAGCATTTTCTTTGAGTTTGTAAGACAAATCTTTTGCTTCATTTAATATAAGTTTGTATTTGTCTTTAATCTCTCTTTTAATTATGATTAGCATATTTTCCTCTTGTGATTGGGTGTTAAACATGTGTATTAGTAAGTAGTTTGCTTAGGGTTTCTAGATGTGGTAGATTAGGGGAATTTAGGGCTTGATTAAGGTTTGTTTAGTACTTCATTATATGGGTTCCTCTCTATTGATCTGTTCTTAAACTATATTTGTCTTGATCACACTTATCTAGAATTTAGGCTTTTTCTTATGCCCACCAAGTGTTTGATTGATGTTACTGCATATTGCATGTGTTTTGCATACATATTAGTTAGCTTTTCATGCATTTACATCACACTTTAGGCTAGATTGCATCACTTAGGGTTCTAGAGCATTCTCGCACCAGCATACGCATGTTCCTTGCATTTTGCATCATATTCAGGTTGTTTCCGGGTACTTTGGAGTCGTGGAGTTCGTGAACGTGATGAGGCTAGTATGGAGGTTCGTGGGAACAACGGATGTGTGCTAAGGACCAGAGATCGGAGAGCAGATCGAGCACGGCCGGTCGATCTAGACGAGATCGACCAGAAGATCGAGTAGCTCAGGCGATCCAAGGGAATTGATCGAGAAGAAGATCGAGTGAAGCAATCGATCAAATGGTACAGACGTAAATGACGCCATGCAGAGCGAGAGCCGGATCGAGTCCACCATTCAATCTGACCGAAGATCGATACCAAGATCGGATGCAACACTTGATCCGCCGAAGAAGATCGAGACCCAGATCGAGTAGAAGACGCGATGTCCGAAAGTGATCGAGAGAGCAACTCGATCCCGAAGTCGATATCTGTCCTTTCAACCGATTTTGGCCGCTAGTGAAGGGGGGACCATCGAGCATTTTTGGCCCATTTGAGAAGGCGGCGATGATCTTTTACGAGGACAACTTTTCATTCTTATCTTTTTATGCTTTTTCTCTCTGGTTTTGACGATCCACCATTGTTAGACTTTGAGCTTTATTCTTGAATATTTCGAATCGTTTAAGTTTTAAGTAATCATTTTCATGTTCATCGCTTCATCGCTTCATCTTTCATGTTTATTTTGGTTATTCTCATGTGTAGCGAGTAGTTTCATTTGGGTCTCGGGGTTGAGAGGATTCACGGGGTCTAAGGGGTTTTCAAGTTGGTAGTTTTCTTGTTATTAATGGCTTTCTCTTCTAGGATGTTGAGTTCCTAAGGCTTAAAGACTCTCACGCCAAGATCTTTATGATCAGAGAGGTCTCTTACCTTGACAGGATCCAGAGATCTCTGAAAATCACATCCTAGAGACTAGTTACCCTTTCCCAAAAGCCATGGAAGTTTAGGGGACTAGTTAGGCCGTGTGTTTGAAATCTGAGTTCATTGCCCTTCAACCTCTCTTTCCACCAGAAGCCATGGGTTTGGAGGAGAGGATGAAGAAGTGATCCATACCGAAAGCCACGGATGGATCTTGTTTTCGTTTTCAAGGCTTAGGGAATCTCACAATGTGAGTCGATTTAAAGTTTTCAATACCAACTTGGACCCTTGAAACCCCGGACCATGAATCTCAACCCTAGACCCTTCCTTCCTAGCATTCTTACATCTTCGTCAATCATTCGCTTGATATTCGTAGCATCCTGGTCATTAGTTTCATTGCACTTGTACTTTTTAGACGAGATCGATTGTCGTTGCTCGATCTAGTGGTCGATCCTGTGGTCGATCCACTAGTCGATTTTTAGTAATTCACAGCTTTGCATTTAAATTATTCTGTTTATTCCTCATGGTGTTTTAATCATTCCTGGTAATTTTAAAATAGTTTTACTTTCCATTTGGCTGCTGCATATAGTTTTTAGGATTTTTACAAAATCACCTGTCTTTTGCTTAGCTTTGCATTGCCCTTGCATTCTCTCTGACCTTTCTAGCTTCTAGGAATGGATTGACACTCTCTTGCACACTATACTACAACCTGGTTTGCATTTGAGTTTTGATAACCTCATTGCATCCTCACCCTTGCAAAAGAAAGTAGTTATCAAATGGCGCCGTTGCCATCCTAAGAGTATTTAGAAAGTATAGAGATTTGGGGCTTAGTAAAGACTAAGCCTTTACCTTGTTTTAGTTACTAATTTCTCTACTCTCAAACGTGTATCTCTCAGGTACATGAATCTTTGTTCAAGAGGAGACAACAATCTACTTCAACCCTTGGACAACATTCATCAGCTTGGTCATTCACGGAAAAGAAGAGTACGAGAACAAGCCAGAGCCTTTGAGGAGATTGTTCAGCACGGTTTGGTTGACTTTGAAGATATGGCAGAGCAGGAACATCCAGAGGGACCTCCTCCAGCTCATGAGGCAGTGGGACGAGGCAATGGAAACCCCCACCACGCGGCTAGACCCCCAAGGATTATAGGAGCCGGAGATGCTCCCAACACTCACCATAATAGGTTTGGGATCACTCCTCCTCCTGTACAGAACAACAATTTTGAGATAAAGCCGGGTTTCATCTCCATGGTGCAAAACAACATGTTCCACGGCTTAGCAATGGAAGATCCCTTGGAGCACCTTGACAATTTCGAGCAAGTATGTGGGATGATCAAGATAAACGGCATATCAGAAGATGCTTTCAAGCTGCGTCTCTTTCCCTTTTCACTCGGAGACAAAGCTAGGCATTGGGAGAAGACCCTTCCACAAGGCACCATCACCTCATGGGCCGAGTGTAAAAAGGCGTTTCTCTCAAAATTCTTCTCTAGCACCAGAACAGCACGGTTGAGAAGCGAAATCAGCGGTTTCACGCAACGGAACAATGAGACGTTCAATGAAGCAATGGAACGTTTTAAAGATTACACGATCCAATGTCCTCATCACAGTTTCAGTGAGGAGACCTTACTCAGCACCATCTACCGCGGAGCTTCACCAAAGATCAGGTTGTTGCTTGACACGGCTAGTAAAGGGAACTTCCTTAGTCAGGAGGTAGAATAAGGCATGGAGCTGATTGAGAACTTGGCATTGAGTGATGGCAACTATGCTGAGGATTATGACCGTGCACCGAGAGGATCTGAGCTAGAGTCTCACAAAAAGGAGCTGAAATCCTTGCATGAGAAGATTGATAAGCTGGTGTTAGCCAACCAGAAGCATGTTCACTTTGTTGGTGAAGCGGATGAGAATCAAGAGGAGCTTGAGTTGAGCCATGAAGAAGCCAATTGGGTGGCGGGACAGAACAATTACAAACCTCACGGCTACACCCAAGGCTACAACCAGAACAACAATCTCTCCTACCGTAGTACCAACGTCGCCAACCTTAAGGACCAAGTGTATCCTGCTCAGAAAGCAAAACCTTTCATACCTTACAACAAAGGTTTTCAGCCGAGTGGTGGCTTCCAAAGTCAAGGGCAGAACAACTTCCAAGGGCAACATCAAGGTAACAAGGTTTATACGCCAAACTACCATCCGGGCTTTGCACCTCAGCAGCAACAGCCGATGCAACAACAAGTTGATCCGGTTCAGGTCATGTTTCAGCAGCTGATCCAAGGGCAAGCCTCTACAAACCAAAAGTTCGCCGAGATGAACACTCGTTTAGACTCGTCTCTCACTGACTTCTCCACTCAGATCACCAACTTAAACAACAAGATCAAACAGCTAGAGAAGGGAAAAGCGAGTACTAGTGGTTAGAATAGCCTCCCAGGCAAGTGTGAGCAGAACCCTAAGGAATATGCCAACGCCATCACACTAAGAAGCGGAAAAGAGCTTGCACCTACGGTTACTCCCAAGAACAACGAGGACGTTGTAATTCAAGAGGGGGAGGGTAAGCTTTCAGCTGATGATGAGATCAACTTTGACAATGTCTGGATTCAAGGGCCAAGAAGAGGAGACAAAGCAGATGTTGAGAAGAGAGCGGAGCAAACTACTAAGGAGAAGGATGCTTATGTACCTCCACCGTATGTACCTAGGCTGCCTTTTCCTGGCCGTTTCAAGAAGCAACTCATAGAGAAGCACAGAATCCTCTTTGAGAAGCATCTTAAGGACGTAGAGATCAAGCTACCTCTCGTTGACTGCCTTGCAATGATGCCTAAATGCGCCAAATTCTTCAAAGACACTCTCGTGAAGAAGAATAAGGAAAGCAAGGAAGTGCTTGTTCTAAGTGAGGAGTGTAGTGCTGTGATACATAAGGAGATAGTCCCTAAGAAGTTGGGAGACCCTGGAAGCTTCACTATACCTTGCGCTTTAGGCCCTTTAGAGTTCAAGAGCTGTCTTTGTGATCTCGGAGCTAGCATAAATTTGATGCCCCATTCCGTGGCAAAGAAGCTTGGCTTTACCCGTTTCAAAGACTGTAGAATCTCGTTGGTACTGGCTGACATGAGTGTGAGGCTACCAGTGGGGCTGCTTGAAGATCTACCGGTGCGAATCAGTGGTGTGAACGTGCCAACGGACTTCGTTGTGTTGGAGATGGATGAAGAACCTAAGGATCTACTCATTCTTGGAAGGTCATTCCTTGCAACCGCCGGGACTATCATTGACGTCAAAAATGGGAAGATTGCTCTACACTTGGGGAAGGATATAAGGTTAGACTTTGATATCAATGAGGTTCTGAAGAAGCCGACAATAGAAGGGCAAGCCTTCTATATTGAAATGATGGACGCTTTAGCGGATGAGTTGCTGGAAGAGTTGGCTCAGGAGGACCATCTGAAACTAGCACTGACAAAGGAGCCAGGAGAGTTCGGTTACGTCGATCAGAGGACCCAGGAGTACGTCAACTTGCTGGATTCTAGGAAGGTTGCTAAGAAGGATGAAAGCTGCTGCCTAGAGATCGACTATGAGATCGACGCCATCACTCGATCCAGACGTCAGATCGACAAGGCAATCGAGAACACAACTCGATCCGGTGCAACAATCGACAGTCAGATCAAGAGGGGTGATCGATCCGGGAAAACAATCGAGTCAACAATCGAGAGGGACCTTCCAATCAGTTTGGGGTCTAATTCGGAGATCGACTCTGCGTCTCGATCCCTTACTCGATCCACATTAAATCGAGTGAGTGAATCGAGCGAAACCACTCGATCTAGACGACATCGAGAGCAAGATTGACTGGATGACCCGATTTCAGAAGGGATAGCGATTGAGGAAAGCAGTCTTAAGGGCCATGCGTCGGGTTCTAAGGAGGGTTCCAAGGAGGAAGATAACAGCAACAGCCACGAGGATGACTGGAGCGAGCTGTTAGCCCCAAAGGTGGACCTTAAGGAGCTCCCAAAAGGGCTAAGGTATGCTTTCTTAGGGCCTAATAACACATATCCCGTGATTGTGAATGAAAACTTAAGTGATGATGAGTTGCACTCGCTCTTGACTTAGCTGAGAAAGTATAGGAAGGCCATTGGGTACTCTCTAAGTGACATCAAGGGCCTTTCACCAATGCTTTGCACTCACAGGATTCACTTGGATAATGAGAACGCCTCTTCTATAGAACATCAAAGGCGTTTGAATCCTAATTTGAAAGAGGTGGTTAAGAAAGAGATCCTTAAGCTTTTATAGGCTGACGTGATCTATCCCATAAGTGACAGCACGTGGGTTTCTCCCGTACACGTGGTGCCTAAGAAGGGAGGGATCACAGTCATAAGGAATGATAAAGATGAGCTTATTCCTACTAGAACCATCACTGGTCATAGGATGTGTATTGATTATAGGAAACTTAATCTTGCAACTAGGAAGGATCATTTCCCCCTGCCTTTTATTGATCAATTGCTTGAGAAACTTGTTTCAGGCACAATGGCTCCCAAGAGAACAAGAGAAGAGACAGCACAAGAGGGAGAAGGTCAGGAAGTGGTTGTTCAAGAGAGGGTTCAATGGAGTAAGGATGAGAAAAGGGATAAGAAGCGGCTTGAAAGGCTTCGGTTTGAGTCTACTAAGTTCGCGGACAGGGAGCTGCTGTCTAAGATGGGGCTGCTGGGAGATTTTGACCAACTCCTCCATAAGATAGGGCTGAGGTGTTTGTCACGGATGGATTGCCCAACCTTCCCTGAAGTGACAATCGACTTTCTTGCCACCTTGGAGTTCGGATACGAGAATCCTAGCGTGCCAATTCCTTCTCAAGGCCGCCTCTCCTTCAAGATACAACGCCAAGCTTTCAGTCTCTCAGTCCCCGAGCTTGGCCAAGCTTATGGCTTCAATGCAGCTGCTAGGAAGGTGGAGTTACCCTCCTTCACTCAAGCGAATGATTTTTGGGACCTCATCGCCAAAGACGACTACAAAGCGAATACCGCGAAGATCAAAAGGGTGAGGAACCCGGTGCTACGCTACACCTTGAAGCTGATGGCCAACACTTTTAGTGGTCGGTCTGTAGCTCCCACGGTGACCAAGACGGAGCTTTGCTTTCTGTTCCAAGGCCTCAAGCATCTCCTTTGTGATCCGGATGAGAACGATGAGCCGTTGGAAGACCAGCTCGGAGACGACGTGAACTACGAGTGTATCCTTGCTGCTTCATTGGTCAAATACAAGGCGTATGCCTTGAGATGCAAGGCAAGCTCGTCACTCATTGGCGGTTTCCTCACGCCCTTGTTCGTGCAAGCCGGCGTACAGCTTGAGAACTTCACTCCTGTTCCGGATAGAACATTCATGGACGAGACGTATCTGAGGAACACTGATAGCTTGGGACGCACGCCAGCTGAGGGCTTCTTTGAGTACTTGTACATTGACGAGGAGAATGAGAAGAGGACGTGTATTCTGCCAAACCAGAACGAGACCGAGCTGTTCGGTGTAGGGAACATCGAGTTTCTCCCAAGCAGGGAGGAATGCTTTGCTCCTCTAGGAGCTACGGCAGCCGTTCAACAAGCTGCTCGTCCAAGATCAGAGTCTCCAGCCACTGATGATGAGATGCCCGAAGCATTCGCCCTTCCCAAGCTTGACTTTGAGCCGCGGACTAAAACGGAGAAGTTCCTTGTCTCTGTTGTGGAGATGCAAAGAAAAATCAACAAGTGGCAGAGCAAGGTGCTAAAGAAGCTTGCAAGGAAGGTCAAATCACTTCAAGGAGGCTCACCTAAGAAAGTGGCAAGTGAGGAGGTTCAACAGCCCGAGAAGAGGAGACTTTCACCCGGTGGAGTTGTCATCCGTGAGACACAAGGCAGCAACATTCAGCCGGCGCGTCTCTCTCTCCAAGAACCAACCGGCAAAGGCAAAACCATAGTCTCTAGCTCCTCTGGAACATCCTCAAGTTCCAGCCGAGACTAGACCCGAGGTAACAACCTTCTCCCATTGTACATACCGCTCATGTTTTCTTCTTTTTGCTTTGTGTTTTGATGCTCCTTTGAATTTGTTTGCCACCGGGACAGTGTCAAGCAAGTTTGGGGGAGTATATGTGTGGTTTGAATTGTGTTTTCTGATCTTATTTTCCTTTAGCATCCTTGAGTCTTCATTACATGAAAAATTGGTAAAATTGTTAAATTTTTTTCAAAGATTCATGTAGTTGCACTCATCTAGTTAAATATTTTAGGATTGAGTCTAGAATTTTAAAGCATCTAGGTTGCTTGCATTTGCATAAGGGATTAAAGTTTTCTTAAAAAAGGTGTTTTATACTCATGAATTGTGTCGATACCCTAGTTAGTAGTTCTCTAATGTTTTGCTTATACTTTGAAAGTAAGTTCTTACCATGCTTGGATCACTTGCTATGATTTTTGTGACTTGAATTGAACTCTCATGATTTGAAACTTGTCCTAATAAGTGAAAACCTTAATCTGAAATTTCAATTATCATCCTTATGCATTTGAAAATGAACACATGGATTTTAAAATATTTAGGCTCTCTTCTTCCTTTTACCACTCTTTGTGAGCCTAAGTAGAACTCCCACCTTGACCCTTACCCTTCTTTGAAGCCAAATTTTTCTTGTGTGACATCATTGTGAGGCTTTCTTTTTCGGTTTTGAACTTAGCATAAAGTGTTAGGTTTAGGCAACATGATTGGGTTCTCATGTGATTGCTAGCTTTGTATTTTGAAGCTAGATATAGGCTTAGGATAAGTTTGGGGGATCATTGGGGCTGTTTTCATGTTTATATGTTCTCGGTGTCAAAAGAGTTTGGTATTTGAAAGAAAGAAAAAAGTTTTAAGTGAAAGGTTTGTGTTTAAAAATTTATAAGCTTTAATAATTTCAGAAGGTAGCTCTCTCAAAATAAAAATAAAAATAAAAAGAAAAGAGCCTAAGTGCCAAAATAAAAGAAAAAGAAAAAAAAAATATAAATAAATATAAATAAGCAAGAGAGCTACCAATAAGAAATATGTAAAGAGCAAATTGTTTTCAACCTTTTCACTAGCCTAAAAGAGTAAAAAAATGTTTTCTGTTTTGAATTGGGGAATGCTAAGCTTTTGCTTTGAGAAAAGGGTAGATTCTAAGTGGTGAGTGAGGATAAAAGTTAATAAATAAGAGGGGTTTAGGATCATTGTTAGTTTACATGGGTAGATGAGAATCTGATCATGTATGCATCAATTACCTTCACCTTTAGCATTATGCATAAAGTTCTTGCCATTTTTGAGAAAAACCCTTGTTTAAAATGAAAACCCTTTTCAAATGAGATCATTCTATGCTCATAGCCTGCGCCCTTAACCAAATGTGTTCTGCTTTAAAGTGCATAAGTTTGATTCATGGTTCGGATGTTAATGAATGTTAAAGGATGAGTTTCTTTGATTGTTAGGAATAGGAGAGTCATGATTTGAATTTCTTTGTGTGATGAGCATGGCTAAGTTCTTTGGAGTATGAGTGTGTGCATAGCATTTTAGAACTGTTAACTAGGACATTGAGATTGATTCATTTGAAAGGCACCTTTGCAAGAAGCTTAAACCCCCGTTCGTTTTTAAAACATCTCTTCCTTTCTTATTTTCTGTTGCTTGAGGGCAAGCAAGAAGTAAGTTTGGGGGAGTTGATGTTACTGCATATTGCATGTGTTTTGCATACATATTAGTTAGCTTTTCATGCATTTACATCACATTTTAGGCTAGATTGCATCACTTAGGGTCCTAGAGCATTCTCGCACCAGCATACGCATGTTCCTTGCATTTTGCATCATATTCAGGTTGTTTCCGGGTACTTTGGAGTCGTGGAGTTCGTGAACGTGCTGAGGCTAGTATGGAGGTTCGTGGGAACAACGGATGTTTGCTAAGGACCAGAGATCGGAGAGCAGATCGAGCACGGCCGGTCGATCTAGACGAGATCGACTAGAAGATCGAGTAGCTCAGGCGATCCAAGGGAATTGATCGAGAAGAAGATCGAGTGAAGCAATCGATCAAATGGTACAGACGTAAATGACGCCATGCAGAGGGAGAGCCAGATCGAGTCCACCACTCGATCCGACCGAAGATCGATACCAAGATCGGATACAATACTCGATCCGCCGAAGAAGATCGAGACCCAGATCGAGTAGAAGACGCGATGTCCGAAAGTGATCGAGAGAGCCGCTCGATCCCGAAGTCGATCTCTGTCCTTTCAACCGATTTTGGCCGCTAGCAAAGGAGGGACCATCGAGCGTTTTTGGCCCATTTGAGAAGGCGGCGATGATCTTTTACGAGGACAACTTTTCATTCTTATCTTTTTATGCTTTTTCTCTCTGGTTTTGACGATCCGCCATTGTTAGACTTTGAGCTTTATTCTTGAATATTTCGAATCGTTTAAGTTTTAAGTAATCGTTTTCATGTTCATTGCATCATCTTTCATGTTTATTTTGGTTATTCTCATGTGTATCGAGTAGTTTCATTTGGGTCTCGGGGTTGAGAGGATTCACGGGGTCTAAGGGATTTTCAAGTTGGTAGTTTTCTTGTTATTAATGGCTTTCTCTTCTAGGATGTTGAGTTCCTAAGGCTTAAAGACTCTCACGCCAAGATCTTTATGATCAGAGAGGTCTCTTACCTTGACAGGATCCAGAGATCTCTGAAAATCACATCCTAGAGACTAGTTACCCTTTCCCAAAAGCCATGGAAGTTTAGGGGACTAGTTAGGCCGTGAGTTTAAAATCTGAGTTCATTGCCCTTCAACCTCTCTTTCCACCAGAAGCCATGGGTTTGGAGGCGAGGATGAAGGAGTGATCCATACTGAAAGCCACGGATGGATCTTGTTTTCGTTTTCAAGGCTTAGGGAATCTCACAAAGTGAGGCGATTTAAAGTTTTCAATACCAACTTGGACCCTTGAAACCCCGGACCATGAATCTCAACCCTAGACCCTTCCTTCCTAGAATTCTTACATCTTCGTCAATCATTCGCTTGATATTCGTAGCATCCTGGTCATTAGTTTCATTGCACTTGCACTTTTTAGACGAGATCGATCGTCGTTGCTCGATCTAGTGGTCGATCCACTAGTCGATTTTTAGTAATTCACAGCTTTGCATTTAAATTTTTCTGTTTGTTCCTCATGGTGGTTTAATCATTCCTGGTAATTTTAAAATAGTTTTGCTTTCCATTTGGCTGCTGCATATAGTTTTTAGGATTTTAACAAAATCGTCTGTCTTTTGCTTAGCTTTGCATTGCCCTTGCATTCTCTCTGACCTTTCTAGCTTCTAGGAATGGATTGACACTCTCTTGCACACTGTACTACAACCTGGTTTGCATTTGAGTTTTGATAACCTCATTGCATCCTCACCCTTGCAAAAGAAAGTAGTTATCAAATGGCGCCGTTGCCATCCTAAGAGTATTTAGAAAGCATATAGATTTGGGGCTTAGTAAAGACTAAGCCTTTACCTTGTTTTAGTTACTAATTTCTCTACTCTCAAACGTGTATCTCTCAGGTACATGAATCTTCGTTCAAGGGGAGACAACAATCTACTTCAACCCTTGGACAACATTCATCAGCTTGGTCATTCACGGAAAAGAAGAGTACGAGAACAAGCCAGAGCCTTTGAGGAGATTGTTCAGCACGGTTTGGTTGACTTTGAAGCTATGGCCGAGCAGGAACATCCAGTGGGACCTCCTCCAGCTCATGGGGCAGTGGGACGGGGCAATGGAAACCCCCACCACGCGGCTAGACCCCCAAGGATTATAGGAGCCGGAGATGCTCCCAACACTCACCATAATAGGTTTGGGATCACTCCTCCTCCTGTACAGAACAACAATTTTGAGATAAAGCCGGGTTTCATCTCCATGGTGCAAAACAACAAGTTCCACGGCTTAGCAATGGAACATCCCTTGGAGCACCTTGACAATTTCGAGCAAGTATGTGGGATGATCAAGATAAACGGCATATCAGAAGATGCTTTCAAGCTGCGTCTCTTTCCTTTTTCACTCGGAGACAAAGCTAGGCATTAGGAGAAGACCCTTCCACAAGGCACCATCACCTCATGGGACGAGTGTAAAAAGGCGTTTCTCTCAAAATTCTTCTCTAGCACCAGAACAGCACGGTTGAGAAGCGAAATCAGCGGTTTCACTCAGCGGAACAATGAGACGTTCAATGAAGCAATGGAACATTTTAAAGATTACACGATCCAATGTCCTCATCACGGTTTCAGTGAGGAGACCTTACTCAGCACCATCTACCGTGGAGTTTCACCAAAGATCAGGTTGTTGCTTGACACGGCTAGTAAAGGGAACTTCCTTAGTCAGGAGGTAGAAGAAGGCATGGAGCTAATTGAGAACTTGGCATTGAGTGATGGCAACTATGCTGAGGATTATGACCGTGCACCGAGAGGATCTGAGCTAGAGTCTCACAAAAAGGAGCTGAAATCCTTGCATGAGAAGATTGATAAGCTGGTGTTAGCCAACCAGAAGCATGTTCACTTTGTTGGTGAAGCGGATGAGAATCAAGAGGAGCTTGAGTTGAGCCAGGAAGAAGCCAATTGGGTGGCGGGACAGAACAATTACAAACCTCACGGCTACACCCAAGGCTACAAGCAGAACAACAATCTCTCCTACTGTAGTACCAACGTCGCCAACCCTAAGGACCAAGTGTACCCTGCTCAGAAAGCAAAACCTTTCATACCTTACAACAAAGGTTTTCAGCCGAGTGGTGGCTTCCAAGGTCAAGGGCAGAACAACTTCCAAGGGCAACATCAAGGTAACAAGGTTTATATGCCAAACTACCCTCCGGGCTTTGCACCTCAGCAGCAACAGCCGATGCAACAACAAGTTGATCCGGTTCAGGCCATGTTTCAGCAGCTGATCCAAGGGCAAGCCTCTACAAACCAAAAGTTTGCCGAGATGAACACTCGTTTAGACTCGTCTCTCACTGACTTCTCCACTCAGATCACCAACTTAAACAACAAGATCAAGCAGCTAGAGAAGGGAAAAGCGAGTACAAGTGGTCAGAATAGCTTCCCGGGCAAGTGTGAGCAGAACCCTAAGGAATATGCCAACGCCATCACGCTATGAAGCGGAAAAGAGCTTGCACCTACGGTTACTCCCAAGAACAACGAGGACTTTGTAATTCAAGAGGGGGAGGGTAAGCTTTCAGCTGATGATGAGATCAACTTTGACAATGTCTGGATTCAAGGGCCAAGAAGAGGAGACAAAGCAGATGTTGAGAAGAGAGCGGAGCAAACTACTAAGGAGAAGGATGCTTATGTACCTCCACCGTATGTACCTAGGCTGTCTTTTCCTGGCCGTTTCAAGAAGCAACTCATAGAGAAGCACAGAATCCTCTTTGAGAAGCATCTTAAGGACGTAGAGATCAAGCTACCTCTCGTTGACTGCCTTGCAATGATGCCTAAATGCGCCAAATTCTTCAAAGACACTCTCGTGAAGAAGAATAAGGAAAGCAAGGAAGTGCTTGTTCTAAGTGAGGAGTGTAGTGCTGTGATACATAAGGAGATAGTCCCTAAGAAGTTGGGAGACCCTGGAAGCTTCACTATACCTTGCGCTTTATGCCCTTTAGAGTTCAAGAGCAGTCTTTGTGATCTCGGAGCTAGCATAAATTTGATGCCCCATTCCGTGGCAAAGAAGCTTGGCTTTACCCGTTTCAAAGACTGTAGAATCTCGTTGGTACTGGCTGACATGAGTGTGAGGCTACCAGTGGGGCTGCTTGAAGATCTACCGGTGCGAATCAGTGGTGTGAACGTGCCAACGGACTTCGTTGTGTTGGAGATGGATGAAGAACCTAAGGATCTACTCATTCTTGGAAGGTCATTCCTTGCAACCGCCGGGACTATCATTGACGTCAAAAATGGGAAGATTGCTCTACACTTGGGGAAGGATATAAGGTTAGACTTCGATATCAATGAGGTTCTGAAGAAGCCGACAATAGAAGGGCAAGCCTTCTATATTGAAATGATGGACGCTTTAGCGGATGAGTTGCTGGAAGAGTTGGCTCAGGAGGACCATCTGAAACTAGCACTGACAAAGGAGCCAGGAGAGTTCGGTTACGTCGATCAGAGGACCCAGGAGTACGTCAACTTGCTGGATTCTAGGAAGGTTGCTAAGAAGGATGAAAGCTGCTGCCTAGAGATCGACTATGAGATCGACGCCATCACTCGATCCAGACGTCAGATCGACAAGGCAATCGAGAACACAACTCGATCCGGTGCAACAATCGACAGTCAGATCAAGAGGGGTGATCGATCCGGGAAAACAATCGAGTCAACAATCGAGAGGGACCTTCCAATCAGTTTGGGGTCTAATTCGGAGATCGACTCTGCGTCTCGATCCCTTACTCGATCCACATTAAATCGAGTGAGTGAATCGAGCGAAACCACTCGATCTAGACGACATCGAGAGCAAGATTGACTGGATGACCCGATTTCAGAAGGGATAGCGATTGAGGAAAGCAGTCTTAAGGGCCATGCCTCGGGTTCTAAGGAGGGTTCCAAGGAGGAAGACAACAGCAACAGCCACGAGGATGACTGGAGCGAGCTGTTAGCCCCAAAGGTGGACCTTAAGGAGCTCCCAAAAGGGCTAAGGTATGCTTTCTTAGGGCCTAATAACACCTATCCCGTGATTGGGAATGAAAACTTAAGTGATGATGAGTTGCACTCGCTCTTGACTGAGCTGAGAAAGTATAGGAAGGCCATTGGGTACTCTCTAAGTGACATCAAGGGCCTTTCACCAATGCTTTGCACTCACAGGATTCACTTGGATAATGAGAACGCCTCTTCTATAGAACATCAAAGGCGTTTGAATCCTAATTTGAAAGAGGTGGTTAAGAAAGAGATCCTTAAGCTTTTATAGGCTGACGTGATCTATCCCATAAGTGACAGCACGTGGGTTTCTCCCGTACACGTGGTGCCTAAGAAGGGAGGGATCACAGTCATAAGGAATGATAAAGATGAGCTTATTCCTACTAGAACCATCACTGGTCATAGGATGTGTATTGATTATAGGAACTTAATCTTGCAACTAGGAAGGATCATTTCCCCCTGCCTTTTATTGATCAATTGCTTGAGAAACTTGTTTCAGGCACAATGGCTCCCAAGAGAACGAGAGAAGAGACAGCACAAGAGGGAGAAGGTCAGGAAGTGGTTGTTCAAGAGAGGGTTCGATGGAGTAAGGATGAGAAAAGGGATAAGAAGCGGCTTGAAAGGCTTCGGTTTGAGCCTACTAAGTTCGCGGACAGGGAGCTGCTGTCTAAGATGGGGCTGCTGGGAGATTTTGACCAACTCCTCCAGAAGATAGGGCTGAGGTGTTTGTCACGGATGGATTGCCCAACCTTCCCTGAAGTGACAATCGACTTCCTTGCCACCTTGGAGTTCGGATACGAGAATCCTAGCGTGCCAATTCCTTCTCAAGGCCGCCTCTCCTTCAAGATACAACGCCAAGCTTTCAGTTTCTCAGTCCCCGAGCTCTGCCAAGCTTATGGCCTCGATGCAGCTGCTAGGAAGGTGGAGTTACCCTCCTTCACTCAAGCGAATGATTTTTGGGACCTCATCGCCAAAGACGACTACAAAGCAAATACCGCAAAGATCAAAAGGGTGAGGAACCCGGTGCTACGCTACACCTTGAAGCTGATGGCCAACACTTTTAGTGGTCGTTCTGTAGCTCCCACGTTGACCAAGACGGAGCTTTGCTTTCTGTTCCAAGGCCTCAAGCATCTCCTTTGTGATCCGGATGAGAAGGATGAGCCGTTGGAAGACCAGCTCGGAGGCGACGTGAACTACGGGTGTATCCTTGCTGCTTCATTGGTCAAATACAAGGCGTATGCCTTGAGATGCAAGGCAAGCTCGTCACACATTGGCGGTTTCCTCACGCCCTTGTTCGTGCAAGCTGGCGTACAGCTTGAGAACTTCACTCCAGTTCTGGATAGAACATTCATGGACGAGACGTATCTGAGGAACACTGATAGCTTGGGACGCACGCCAGCTGAGGGCTTCTTTGAGTACTTGTACATTGACGAGGAGAATGAGAAGAGGACGTGTATTCTGCCAAACCAGAACGAGACCGAGCTGTTCGGTGTAGGGAACATCGAGTTTCTCCCAAGCAGGGAGGAATGCTTTACTCCTCTAGGAGCTACGACAGCCGTTCAACAAGCTGCTCGTCCAAGATCAGAGTCTCCAGCCACTGATGATGAGATGCCCGAAGCATTCGCCCTTCCCAAGCTTGACTTTGAGCCGCGGACTAAAACGGAGAAGTTCCTTGCCTCTGTTGTGGAGATGCAAAGAAAAATCAACAAGTGGCAGAGCAATGTGCTAAAGAAGCTTGCAAGGAAGGTCAAATCACTTCAAGGAGGCTCACCTAAAAAAGTGGCAAGTGAGGAGGTTCAACAGCCCGAGAAGAGGAGACTTTCACCCGGTGGAGTTGTCATCCGTGAGACACAAGGCAGCAACATTCAGCCGGCGCGTCTCTCTCTCCAAGAACCAACCGGTAAAGGCAAAACCATAGTCTCTAGCTCCTCTGGAACATCCTCAAGTTCCAGCCGAGATTAGACCCGAGGTAACAACCTTCTCCCATTGTACATACCGCTCATGTTTTCTTCTTTTTGCTTTGTGTTTTGATGCTCCTTTGAATTTGTTTGCAACCGGGACGGTGTCAAGCAAGTTTAGGGGAGTATATGTGTGGTTTGAATTGTGTTTTCTGATCTTATTTTCCTTTAGCATCCTTGAGTCTTCATTACATGAAAAATTGGTAAAATATTTAAATTTTTTTCAAAGATTCATGTAGTTGCACTCATCTTGTTAAACTTGGCATTGAGTGATGGCAACTATGCTGAAGATTATGACCGTGCACCGAGAGGATCTGAGCTAGAGTCTCACAAAAAGGAGCTGAAATCCTTGCATGAGAAGATTGATAAGCTGGTGTTAGCCAACCAGAAGCATGTTCACTTTGTTGGTGAAGCGGATGAGAATCAAGAGGAGCTTGAGTTGAGCCAGGAAGAAGCCAATTGGGTGGCAGAACAGAACAATTACAAAACTCACGGCTACACCCAAGGCTACAAGCAGAACAACAATCTCTCCTACCGTAGTACCAACGTCGCCAACCCTAAGGACCAAGTGTACCCTGCTCAGAAAGCAAAACCTTTCATACCTTACAACAAAGGTTTTCAGCCGAGTGGTGGCTTCCAAGGTCAAGGGCAGAACAACTTCCAAGGGCAACATCAAGGTAACAAGGTTTATACGCCAAACTACCCTCCGGGCTTTGCACCTCAGCAGCAACAGCCGATGCAACAACAAGTTGATCCGGTTCAGGCCATGTTTCAGCAGCTGATCCAAGGGCAAGCCTCTACAAACCAAAAGTTTGCCGAGATGAACACTCGTTTAGACTCGTCTCTCACTGACTTCTCCACTCAGATCACCAACTTAAACAACAAGATCAAGCAGCTAGAGAAGGGAAAAGCGAGTACAAGTGGTCAGAATTGCTTCCCGGGCAAGTGTGAGCAGAACCCTAAGGAATATGCCAACGCCATCACGCTATGAAGCGGAAAAGAGCTTGCACCTACGGTTACTCCCAAGAACAACGAGGACGTTGTAATTCAAGAGGGAGAGGGTAAGCTTTCAGCTGATGATGAGATTAACTTTGACAATGTCTGGATTCAAGGGCCAAGAAGAGGAGACAAAGCAGATGTTGAGAAGAGAGCGGAGCAAACTACTAAGGAGAAGGATGCTTATGTACCTCCACCGTATGTACCTAGGCTGCCTTTTCCTGGCCGTTTCAAGAAGCAACTCATAGATAAGCACAAAATCCTCTTTGAGAAGCATCTTAAGGACGTAGAGATCAAGCTACCTCTCGTTGACTGCCTTGCAATGATGCCTAAATGCGCCAAATTCTTCAAAGACACTCTCGTGAAGAAGAATAAGGAAAGCAAGGAAGTGCTTGTTCTAAGTGAAGAGTGTAGTGCTGTGATACATAAGGAGATAGTCCCTAAGAAGTTGGGAGACCCTGGAAGCTTCACTATACCTTGCGCTTTAGGCCCTTTAGAGTTCAAGAGCAGTCTTTGTGATCTCGGAGCTAGCATAAATTTGATGCCCCATTCCGTGGCAAAGAAGCTTGGCTTTACCTGTTTCAAAGACTGTAGAATCTCGTTGGTACTGCTGACAGGAGTGTGAGGCTACCAGTGGGGCTGCTTGAAGATCTACCGGTGCGAATCAGTGGTGTGAACGTGCCGACGGACTTCGTTGTGTTAGAGATGGATGAAGAACCTAAGGATCCACTCATTCTTGGAAGGCCATTCCTTGCAACCGCCGGGACTATCATTGACGTCAAAAATGGGAAGATTGCTCTACACTTGGGGAAGGATATAAGGTTAGACTTCGATATCAGTGAGGTTGTGAAGAAGCCGACAATAGAAGGGCAAGCCTTCTATATTGAAACGATGGACGCTTTAGCGGATGAGTTTCTGGAAGAGTTGGCTCAGGAGGACCATCTGAAACTAGCACTGACAAAGGAGCCAGGAGAGTTCGATTACGTCGATCAGAGGACCCAGGAGTACGTCAACTTGCTGGATTCTAGGAAGGTTGCTAAGAAGGATGAAAGCTGCTGCCTAGAGATCGACTCTGAGATCGACGCCATCACTCGATCCAGACGTCAGATCGACAAGGCAATCGAGAACACAACTCGATCCGGTGCAACAATCAACAGTCAGATCGAGAGGGGTGATCGATCCGAGAAAACAATCGAGTCAACAATCGAGAGGGACCTTCCGATCAGTTTGGGGTCTAATTCGGAGATCGACTCTGCGTCTCGATCCCTTACTCGATCCATATTAAATCGAGTGAGTGAATCGAGCGAAACCACTCGATCTAGACAACATCGAGAGCAAGATTGACTGGATGACCCGATTTCAGAAGGGATAGCGATTGAGGAAAGCAGTCTTAAGGGCCATGCCTCGGGTTCTAAGGAGGGTTCCAAGGAGGAAGACAACAGCAACAGCCACGAGGATGACTGGAGCGAGATGTTAGCCCCAAAGGTGGACCTTAAGGAGCTCCCAAAAGGGCTAAGGTATGCTTTCTTAGGGCCTAATAACACCTATCCCGTGATTGGAAATGAAAACTTAAGTGATGATGAGTTGCACTCGCTCTTGACTGAGCTGAGAAAGTATAGGAAGGCCATTGGGTACTCTCTAAGTGACATCAAGGGCCTTTTACCAATGCTTTGCACTCACAGGATTCACTTGGATAATGAGAACGTCTCTTCTATAGAACATCAAAGGCGTTTGAATCCTAATTTGAAAGAGATGGTTAAGAAAGAGATCCTTAAGCTTTTATAGGCTGACGTGATCTATCCCATAAGTGACAGCACGTGGGTTTCTCCCGTACACGTGGTGCCTAAGAAGGGAGGGATCACAGTCATAAGGAATGATAAAGATGAGCTTATTCCTACTAGAACCATCACTGGTCATAAGATATGTATTGATTATAGGAAACTTAATCTTGCAACTAGGAAGGATCATTTCCCCCTGCCTTTTATTGATCAATTGCTTGAGAAACTTGTTTCAGGCACAATGGCTCCCAAGAGAACGAGAGAAGAGACAGCACAAGAGGGAGAAGGTCAGGAAGTGGTTGTTCAAGAGAGGGTTTGATGGAGTAAGGATGAGAAAAGGGATAAGAAGCGGCTTGAAAGGCTTCGGTTTGAGCCTACTAAGTTCGCGGACAGGGAGCTGCTGTCTAAGATGGGGCTGCTGGGAGATTTTGACAAACTCCTCCAGAAGATAGGGCTGAGGTGTTTGTCACGGATGGATTGCCCAACTTTCCCTGAAGTGACAATCGACTTTCTTGCCACCTTGGAGTTCGGATACGAGAATCCTAGCGTGCCAATTCCTTCTCAAGGCCGCCTCTCCTTCAAGATACAACGCCAAGCTTTCAGTTTCTCAGTCCCCGAGCTCTGCCAAGCTTATGGCCTCGATGCAGCTGCTAGGAAGGTGGAGTTACCCTCCTTCACTCAAGCGAATGATTTTTGGGACCTCATCGCCAAAGACGACTACAAAGCAAATACCGCAAAGATCAAAAGGGTGAGGAACCCGGTGCTACGCTACACCTTGAAGCTGATGGCCAACACTTTTAGTGGTCGTTCTGTAGCTCCCACGGTGACCAAGACGGAGCTTTTCTTTCTGTTCCAAGGCCTCAAGCATCTCCTTTGTGATCCGGATGAGAAGGATGAGCCGTTGGAAGACCAGCTCGGAGATGACGTGAACTACGGGTGTATCCTTGCTGCTTCATTGGTCAAATACAAGGCGTATGCCTTGAGATGCAAGGCAAGCTCGTCACTCATTGGCGGTTTCCTCACGCCCTTGTTCGTGCAAGCCGGCGTACAGCTTGAGAACTTCACTCCTGTTCCGGATAGAACATTCATGGACGAGACGTATCTGAGGAACACTGATAGCTTGGGACGCACGCCAGCTGAGGGCTTCTTTGAGTACTTGTACATTGACGGGGAGAATGAGAAGAGGACGTGTATTCTGCCAAACCAGAACGAGACCGAGCTGTTCGGTGTAGGGAACATCGAGTTTCTCCCAAGCAGGGAGGAATGCTTTACTCCTCTAGGAGCTACGACAGCCGTTCAACAAGCTGCTCGTCCAAGATCAGAGTCTCCAGCCACTGATGATGAGATGCCCGAAGCATTCGCCCTTCCCAAGCTTGACTTTGAGCCGCGGACTAAAACGGAGAAGTTCCTTGCCTCTGTTGTGGAGATGCAAAGAAAAATCAACAAGTGGCAGAGCAATGTGCTAAAGAAGCTTGCAAGGAAGGTCAAATCACTTCAAGGAGGCTCACCTAAGAAAGTGGCAAGTGAGGAGGTTCAACAGCCCGAGAAGAGGAGACTTTCAACCGGTGGAGTTGTCATCCGTGAGACACAAGGCAGCAACATTCAGCCGGCGCGTCTCTCTCTCCAAGAACCAACCGGCAAAGGCAAAACCATAGTCTCTAGCTCCTCTGGAACATCCTCAAGTTCCAGCCGAGATTAGACCCGAGGTAACAACCTTCTTCCATTGTACATACCGCTCATGTTTTCTTCTTTTTGCTTTGTGTTTTGATGCTCCTTTGAATTTGTTTGCCACCAGGACAGTGTCAAGCAAGTTTAGGAGAGTATATGTGTGGTTTGAATTGTGTTTTCTGATCTTATTTTCCTTTAGCATCCTTGAGTCTTCATTACATGAAAAATTGGTAAAATTTTTAAATTTTTTTCAAAGATTCATGTAGTTGCACTCATCTTGTTAAACATTTTAGGATTGAGTCTAGAATTTTAAAGCATCTAGGTTGCTTGCATTTGCATAAGGGGTTAAAGTTTTCTTAAAAAGGTGTTTTATACTCATGAATTGTTTCGATACCCTAGTTAGTAGTTCTCTAATGCTTTGCTTATACTTTGAAAGTAAGTTCTTACCATGCTTGGATCACTTGCTATGATTTTTGTGACTTGAATTGAACTCTCATGATTTGAAACTTGTCATAATAAGTGAAAACCTTAATCTGAAATTTCAATTATGATCCTTATGCATTTGAAAATGAACACATGGATTTTAAAATATTTAGGCTCTCTTCTTCCTTTTACCACTCTTCGTGAGCCTAAGTAGAACTCCCACCTTGACCCTTACCCTTCTTTGAAGCCAAATTTTTCTTGTGTGACATCATTGTGAGGCCTTCTTTTTCGGTTTTGAACTTAGCATAAAGTGTTAGGTTTAGGCGACATGATTGGGTTCTCATGTGATTGCTAGCTTTGCATTTTGAAGCTAAATATAGGCTTAGGATAAGTTTGGGGGATCATTGGGGCTGTTTTCATGTTTATATGTTCTCGGTGTCAAAAGAGTTTGGTATTTGAAAGAAAGAAAAAAGTTTTAAGTGAAAGGTTTGTGTTTAAAAATTTATATGCTCTAATAATTTCAGACGGTAGCTCTCTCAAAATAAAAATAAAAAGAAAAAGAAAAGAGCCTAAGTGCCAAAATAAAAGAAAAAAAAATATATAAATAAATATAAATAAGCAAGAAATATGTAAAGAGCAAATTGTTTTCAACCTTTTCACTAGCCTAAAAGAGTAAAAAAATGTTTTCTGTTTTGAATTGGGGAATGCTAAGCTTTTGCTTTGAGAAAATGGTAGATTCTAAGTGGTGAGTGAGGATAAAAGTAAATAAATGAGAGGGGTTTAGGATCATTGTTAGTTTACATGGGTAGATGAGAATCTGATCATGTATGCATCAATTGCCTTCATCTTTAGCATTATGCATAAAGTTCTTGCCATTTTTGAGAAAAACCCTTGTTTAAAATGAAAACCCTTTTCAAATGAGATCATTCTATGCTCATAGCCTGCACCCTTAACCAAATGTGTTCTGCTTTAAAGTGCATAAGTTTGATTCATGGTTCGGATGTTAATGAATGTTAAAGGATGAGTTTCTTTGATTGTTAGGAATAGGAGAGTCATGATTTGAATTTCTTTGTGTGATGAGTATGGCTAAGTTCTTTGGCGTATGAGTGTGCGCATAGAATTTTAGAACTGTTAACTAGGACATTGAGATTGATTCATTTGAAAGGCACCTTTGCAAGAAGCTTAAACCCCCGTTCGTTTTTAAAACCTCTCTTCCTTTCTTATTTTCTGTTGCTTGAGGGCAAGCAAGAAGTAAGTTTGGGAGAGTTGATGTTACTGCATATTGCATGTGTTTTGCATACATATTAGTTAGCTTTTCATGCATTTACATCACATTTTAGGCTAGATTGCATCACTTAGGGTCCTAGAGCATTCTCGCACCAGCATACGCATGTTCCTTGCATTTTGCATCATATTCAGGTTGTTTCCGGGTACTTTGGAGTCGTGGAGTTCGTGAACGTGCTGAGTCTAGTATGGAGGTTCGTGGGAACAATGGATGTTTGCTAAGGACCAGAGATCGGAGAGCAGATCGAGCACGGCCGGTCGATCTAGACGAGATCGACCAGAAGATCGAGTAGCTCAGGTGATCCAAGGGAATTGATCGAGAAGAAGATCGAGTGAAGCAATCGATCAAATGGTACGGACGTAAATGATGCCATGCAGAGCGAGAGCCAGATCGAGTCCACCACTCGATCCGACCGAAGATCGATACCAAGATCGGATGCAATACTCGATCCACCGAAGAAGATCAAGACCCAGATCGAGTAGAAGACGCGATGTCCGAAAGTGATCGAGAGAGCCGCTCTATCCCGAAGTCGATCTCTGTCCTTTCAACCGATTTTGGCCGCTAGCAAAGGGGGGACCATCGAGCGTTTTTGGCCCATTTGAGAAGGCGGCGATGATCTTTTACGAGGACAACTTTTCATTCTTATCTTTTTATGCTTTTTCTCTCTGGTTTTGACGATCCGCCATTGTTAGACTTTGAGCTTTATTCTTGAATATTTCGAATCGTTTAAGTTTTAAGTAATCGTTTTCATGTTCGTCGCTTCATCTTTCATGTTTATTTTGGTTATTCTCATGTGTAGCGAGTAGTTCCATTTGGGTCTCAGGGTTGAGAGGATTCACGGGGTCTAAGGGGTTTTCAAGTTGGTAGTTTTCTTGTTATTAATGGCTTTCTCTTCTAGGATGTTGAGTTCCTAAGGCTTAAAGACTCTCACGCCAAGATCTTTATGATCAGAGAGGTCTCTTACCTTGACAGGATCCAGAGATCTCTGAAAATCACATCCTAGAGACTAGTTACCCTTACCCAAAAGCCATGGAAGTTTAGGGGACTAGTTAGGCCGTGTGTTTGAAATCTGAGTTCATTGCCCTTCAACCTCTCTTTCCACCAGAAGCCATGGGTTTGGAGGAGAGGATGAAGGAGTGATCCATACCGAAAGCCACGGATGGATCTTGTTTTCGTTTTCAAGGCTTAGGGAATCTCACAAAGTGAGTCGATTTAAAGTTTTCAATACCAACTTGGACCCTTGAAACCCCAGACCATGAATCTCAACCCTAGAGCCTTTCTTTCTAGTATTCTTACATCTTCGTCAATCAGTCGCTTGATATTCGTAGCATCCTGGTCATTAGTTTCATTGCACTTGCACTTTTTAGATGGGATCGATCGTCGTTGCTTGATCTAGTGGTCGATCCTGTGGTCGATCCACTAGTCGATTTTTAGTAATCCACAGCTTTGCATTTAAATTACTCTGTTTGTTCCTCATGGTGGTTTGATCATTCCTGGTAATTTTAAATTAGTTTTGCATTCCATTTGGCTGCTGCATATAGTTTAGGATTTTTACAAAATCGCCTGTCTTTTGCTTAGCTTTGCATTGCCCTTGCATTCTCTCTGACCTTTCTAGCTTCTAGGAATGGATTAACACTCTCTTGCACACTGTACTACAACCTGGTTTGCATTTAAGTTTTGATAACCTCATTGCATCCTCACCCTTGCAAAAGAAAGTAGTTATCATTGATGAAATGATGATCTTGTTTGATAGAGGATTTGCTGGCCTTGGCTCAAGATATTGACTGTTTGAGGAGCATTTTGACTTGAATAGAGTTGTTTATTAATGCTTGCTGAATGTTTTATCACTAATGAGAGTTAGTTCTTGTTAAGGTGTTTAGCAAAGGGCTATTTTACAAGGCATTGGATCTAGCTTGCTTGTTTGTGAACTCTATGTCTAGGAATCATCATTGCTAGCGTGTTTGCTTGATCAATGCTGTTTGAAGCAAACTGTCCCATAATTATGAAGATCAGCTATTTGGATCAACAAGAGCGGTAGAAAGGAGAAAGATGATCCAAATATGTATATGGTAGCCATGAATTCACTTTTCAATGCATAAGACATGATAATTAAAAGTCCAAATTAAAGTTCAAGTTGATAGAGTTGATTTTCAGAGAACAAATGCTTTCAGAATGAGATGAGAAGACCAAATCTAGCAATCTAAGCATGGTTCAGCCTTAACTTCTAGCAATCAAATGATGCATCAAACAACTAAGCACTTAAAAACTGAAATCATCTCTAATCACTAAGCACTTTACAAGGAAAATTCATCATAATGCCCTATGCAAATGCAATGCAACCTATATGTCAACACTAGACTCAATCTTAGAAGAATGAAATGCAACTACATGCTTTCTTTTTGGTTTGCAAAAATGCAAAAGTTTTTCAAAATTTTCAATTTTTTTGTGTTTTTCTATGCCTTACATGTATGCATGATATGCATGAGACTCAAAGTGAAAAAAAAAAGAAAAACTAAGAAAACAGAACACAAAGTCAAACCCCAAATCTCTCCCCCACACTTAATTACACAGTACCTTGTGTAATGAAAGCAATGGAAGAGAGAAGCAACAAAATATATTACAGAAAAAAAGATGCAATGGTATAGAACAATGGAAAGGATGTGGTACTTGGTTTAATGGTAGGAGTTGTGGGATGATCCTGAGGTTTGAGGAGACTTGCTAGCTCTCCTCTTCCTTCTCTCATAAACTTGTGTGGAATGCTCTGCTTCTTGAGGTGGTTGAACCCAACTTGACCATAGTTTCTCAGCTTGTGAAGAAGTCCCTTGTGTGCCCCATTGCTATGTCTCTTGAACTTCAGAGGGGTTGGGGTTTGATGTCTCCCAAGCTGATGGAATATGGGCTCTTGGCTCATAGGATGAGGCCCTTGGTTGTGCCCATGTACCCCATTGGTCACTTGGTTGTTCATGGAATGAGTGTCTTCCATGGGGTTCCATACAGCTTCCTCCTCTTCAGTTGGCTCAGCTTGGTTAAGTTGCTCTTCTTGGTGAGAGTTGAGCTCATGGGTGTGGCTGTGGTGGGAAGTTTTTGCTGATGTAGCCTTGTTCTTTCTGAACTTCCCTTTCACCATTTTCATAAGCCCTTTGATGGCTTTGTCTTGCCACTTGCACCACTTCTGGAGTGTGTTGATGTGCTCATGAGCTGCTCTCAAAGAGCTTTCTTGGTTGGGAGCTTCATAGGGCTGGAAGTGGAACTGCTTTGAGCTGTACTTCAACACTTCTTCTTCTTCATAGGTTCCTCCTTGGCCTTCAGCGCCAGCAGTAGCATTCCATTGATCTTCTTCTTCTTCTTCTCTAATCTCTTCAGTGTGCTCCTCTTCTTCTTCATTTTCTTCTTCTCCTTATCTAGGAACAGGGCCGCCTGTGTAGAGCTCCTCCTCACTCAAGTTGAAGTTGATGTTTGTTGTTGGGGTGAAGGAGGTTAGCCTTGGGTTTGGGAGAAGGACTCTCACTTGCTCTGAGTGATTGTTGAGGAATTGGTTAACATACTTTTCCTGAATATTCTTCTCAAGAAAATGACTTCTCTTCAGATACTCCTTGTCTATCCAGATAGGAGCTAGAGCATCTTCAGCATGCTCCTCAAGGTTCACATCACAAGCTATGAGAATTGCTGTCACAATTCCTCCAATGTGCAGCTGTGGATTCTTCTCCCTTCTTCCTTTGTTGATAACCCATTTCTGGTATGATTGCAGCTGCTCCATCAACAGTCTTACAAGGCATGGGAACTTACTTGGTGGATCAACTGGTACTGCACATCTGCTGGTGCCTGGACCTGTGTACAATCCATTGTAGAGGAAGTCTCTCTCCTTGCCTGTTAGGTGTGAGGTTTCTTTCCTTGCAAAGAATGTGTTTGCAAGCACCTTTTGTGCACACCTAACTGCAGGATGCTTCAAGTGTTGGCTTCTTGTAGCTCCAGCTTTGAATTCCCCTACTCCAATTACCTCCCAAAACCTTGTGTACTGTGATTCATGGATTAAGAAGTTCTTCCCTTTTTGAAGTAGGTGCTCAGCCCCAGCGCCCTAGAGAGTTCTTGGAATGTGATTTTGAACCTCTGTTTTCCAAGCTTGAAAGAGATCCATCCATCATGGTCAGAGAGCTCACTCTTCTCATAATAAACCACATTGAGGGTGGAGAGGAATTGATGAGTGAAGCGCTCATAGGATGGGAGAGGCTGTAATAGCTTTGTAAGCTCCATTTGTTCGAAGGTGCAGATGCAGTCTTCATAGATTCCCAGCTCCTTCATTGTGGAGGTGCATGGGTATCTTGTTGGCTTGAAAATGCATCTACTGAATCGCTCCATGAGTTCTCTAGCACTGTACTTCATGGGTGGAACTTCTTCCTCAATAGGTTTTCCCTTGCCTCTCTGCTTGGCGCTTTTATCATTAGCTGGTCTCTTTCCAGCGGCCTTTGATGAAGTCTCAGCAGTTTTGCCATTTCCTTTTTCTTGCCTTACTGTTGGTGATGTTGGTGCTTCCTGAGGTGCTTTGTTCCCAGCAGCTATGTTTGTTCTTCCCATGGTACCTTCAAAAGCAAAGCTTGAAAACAAGGTAAGTGAAAGAATAAAAGTTGAAGAACCAAAGAGCTGAAAGCTTTTAATGGAGAAATTCTTTAAGCTACGAAAAGTCTAACAAGTCCTAACAATAAGCTTAAACTTATTCAAAGCAAGAAGAGATCAAAAGCTAGCAACTACATAAGTTAGGATGCACAAAAGATAAGTAGTTATGCATGACATTCTAGCAAAATGGTTCTTAGGTAAAAGAGATGATGATCTTGCAAATGGATGAAGATAAACAAGCAATGAGATAAATAGACATGAAACAGAACTTCAACATCTAGCTTGATATTTTAAAACAAATCCAAAATGCAAAACCATAGCACAATAATCAAACTAAACAATACTTGCTCTTAAAAATATCTAATAAGCTATTTTGAACATAAGCAAAGAGTAAGAGCAAAGAGAGATAGTTTAGGAAGCAAACCTTTAGTGAGCCTTTGAACACTTAAAGAAAGCAATAAAGGAGAAAAAGAACTAGTAATTTCGAGCTTTAGGTGAGAAGAAGAGTGAGTTTAAGTGTGAAGAGAAGTGAAGGAAGTTGTTGTTTAAATAGAGAGAAAAGATAGGAAACCAAAGGAATCAAAGGTTGGTGAGGGAACATAAGGAATCAAAAGTGTGGGGGACAAAAACAAAAGTGTTCAGAAGCTAGGAAAGAGGTCAGAAGGAATCACATGTGAAAATTTAAACTCCCTTGGGTTCAAACCAAAGGAGGCAAAATTTTTTGAAAGTTGAGATACTTACCTCGGATGGAATATCGGTCACACATGACCGATATTACTGACCGAAATGGCAGTTTCGGTCATGAGTGATCGATATTGGAGACTGATGTGCTTTCTGGGATTAGTATCGGTCATCATTGATCAACACACTTGACTGAAATACATCCGGTGTGATTGTGTCGGTCTTGAGTGATCGATACTGGTGACCGATATGATTCCAAGAATCTCATCGATCACCAGTGATCGACACACTGGACCGAAAATCAAACGGTGTGTTTATGTCGATCAAGTCTGGTCGATATGAATGACCAAAATTTTGTCTTGCTTTCAAACTTCTTTCCATATTGGTCACAAGTGACTGATATGTTGACTGGTGTAGACTGGCTCCACTGATATCGATCAATCATGATCGATACTGATGACCGAAAATCTGTGTATCGGTCTGTCATGACCGATTCAAATGATCGATATCAGCCAGAGTACACCTGTTCTTTGTCCCCTTCAGACTTTCTCAAATCCCAGTTCGAAATCCTGTTTCTATACACTAAAACATAGCATAAAAGATAAACTAGAAAGCATAATATATACAAAAGGATATCATGGGACTACCTCCCAAGTGTGCTTGTTTAAAGTCACTAAGCTTGACTTTGATTACCTCTTTAGTTGAGGTGAGGAGAGGTTGATGGAGCTGGAGCTCCTACCTCTTTCTTCTTCCATACCCATGTTCCTGATGATGGTTGGTGCTGTTTGTCCCTTGATGATATCACATGCCTCTTCTCTTTGACACTTGGTTTGATTGGAGGTTTCACAACCTTGGTGGTTGAGTTCTCATTGCTCTTCAAACCTCCTGCAAGCTTCAACTCAGCATTCAGTGTCTGTCCTGGCTCAGCAAAGGAAGCATCATATATAAACATGTTCACAGTGAAGTTCAACACATCATCTAGATTATCTGGGAGATTCCACTGTTCACACTCTTGCTCAAGTACTCCACAGAAAATTATGGGAGGAGGGTCAATTTTGTAAATCTTGAATTCATCAACATTCTTTAAAATGACCGAGCCTCTCTTAAAATCCAACTGAGCTCCTGCTGTTGCCAAAAATAGAGTGCCTAGAAGAAGTGATACCTCTCTGGAATATGTTTTCTCCCTGACCACAAAGTCTGTTGGAACTAGACAATCTCCAATCATTAAAGGGTAGTCCTTCACCATGCCCAAAGGTTTTGTAGAAGTGTTGTCCACAAAAGTGATAGAAGTCCTGGATGGCAGCAGTTTCTTGATCCCCAGAGTTTGGCTCAGATGGAGAGACATGACATTAACAGTTGATCCTGAATCACATAGGGCTTTGACATTGTCAAGCATCTCCAGCTCACAAGTGATGAGGAACTTTCCTGGGTTTGTGATTTTTGGCAATGACTTCATCATCTTGCTCTTCTTCATGTGAGCCCCCACATTCTCAAGGATTGGTTCCACCACTTCCTGGTTGTCAGAGACTTCTTTCAGGAACCTAATTTGATGCTTCACTTCTAGCAAAGTGGTGCCATATGAGAGTTGTATAACAGCATCTTGTATGTCTTGCTTGAACTTTGTGTACATCTCCATTCTAGCTTTTCTGAAATGCATTGAGGGGTAGGAGACTGGTGGTTTGCAGTCCTGAGTTGAAAGTTCTTTACCATTTTCAGTAGTGCTTGAAGAGGTACCCACTTGATTGTGGTAGAGCTCCTTAGAGTCCTGAGGAGTGTTGTGAGACAAAACCATCAAAGCATGGTATTTCTCTAGTGCCTCTTCATCAGCATCAGTGTGCTTTGGTGTGGGGGACTCTTCTGTAGCAGCTGGGGTTTACTCAGCCCCCTCTTTCTGAGCAGCTTCCAATGCTGCTCTTTCCTGTTCTTCTTCTCTGTTTAAGCATTCATCAAATCCACAGAGGAACTTCCCTACAACTTCCTGAGCTTCTTGATCACTAATGTAGCTTCTCCTCATTCTGTCTATATGTATCAGCATTTCTTAGATCATGATGCCAAGCTCTTCCAATGATGCATCTTCATCAAGGAGTTCCTCTTCCTCTTCCTCTACTTCTTCAGTGAGTATATGGCAGAATTGCTGAGGGTTGTATACAGCTTGTGTAGTAGAAGTATCCTGAAGTCTTGGTGTTGGTGCATCATCTTGGCTGTTCTCCAGGAGTTGTATCCTTGAGTCTAGATCCTCAAATTTGACATGAAGGTCTCATGACAATAAGCAATCCTGTTGTGCAGCTCAGCAAATCTCTTGTTCATCTCCATGTTTCCAATGGTTTGGAGATTGATGTTGACCATGAACATGCTCTTAATGTCAGCTGATTCAGATGTAGGAATATAGGGTTGGTCTTGAGTGTGGGAAGGAGTGTAGCTCTCTTCAAAGTAGTGTAGAGGTAAAGGCTCTTGGCAGAAGTTGCTGTAGGTAGTGTCTTCAAAGTACACCATCTTGATGTGTTGTTGCAACTCACCTGAAATGAAAACACTTGAAAACAGAGTTAGTAACCAAAGAAAATTAAAAGCTTGATCTTAAAGATTCTACAAACTCTAATGATTCAAACTTAATTCCCAAATGGCAACGGCACCAAATTGATACAAGCTTTTTGGGACTTGATTTCAATCACCCTTGTACTAGTCAGTTGTAGTATGGGTTTTATGTCAATCCAAATGGGAAGAGTTGAAAACAGAAGAGTTGAGAGTAAAATCTCTAAGTCAAGCAAGCAGAGAAAAGGTTTTGCTGCCTAAGCAACAGTTCTAGTAACCTAGGTGAAGCAAGCAGCAAAGAAAGTGAAAGCAAAAGCAATCTAAGCAGTTTTAAGTAAGAAAAACAGAGTAAAACCGAGCAAAACAGAGCAAATCCGAGATTCAAATAAGAGAAAGGCAAGTTCCTAGATGTGGTTATTGACTTTGGGGAATATCAGACATTAACTAAGGCTGTTTCAAACTACATTGATCAAGAAAGTAAGCAAGCAATGGTGATTCCTAGACATAGAGTTCACAATTAAGCTAGTTAGATCCAATCTCTTGGCAAATAACCATTTGCTAAACATTCTAACAAGAGCTAACTCTCATTAGTGCATCAAGCAAGCAAGAGTAAACAACTCTATTCAAGTCAAAATGCTCCTTAAACAGTCAATCTCTTGAGCCAAGACCAGCAAATTCTCTATTAAACAAGATCAGCATTTCATCAAACACTTAGTGGGCATAAGAGAAAGCTAACAACTTAGACAAGTTTAATCAAGACTAATCTAGCATGAACAACAGATTAATAGAGAGGAACCCATAAACTGAAGCACTTAACAAGCCCTAATCAAGTCTTAAATTCCCATAATCTGCCACATTTAGAAACTCTAAGATAACTACTCACTCATACTCGTGTTTAACACCAAATCACAAAGGAAAAGGATGTTAATCATGATTAGAAGAGAGAATAAAGAAAGATTAAAGCAAATACTTGTTTATATTAACCAAAGCAAAGAAATTGTCTTACAAACTTAAAGAAAATGCTTAAGAACAGTATTTTGACAAGACCTGTCGAAAATCTGGAAAAAGAGGCTATTTATAGCCTAGAGAAGAAAATCCTAGAGTAATGGCATAAGCGTAACTAAAAACAGGTTCGGGCTGGGTCAGTATCGGTCAGTTGCGTCGGTCTTCAATGACCGATACAGATCCCCATCGGTCTGGAGTGATCGACACATATGACCAAAATCCATCCGTTGTGTTTGTGTCGGTCACTCCTGACCGATACTGGTGATCGATATTGATCCGTATATGTCATCCTTGACCGATATTCACCGTGCTCTGACCGAAAACTTCTGCAGAGATCTTCTGCTTCGATCCTTCTTGCTCCCTTTTGCCCAGCTAGCATCCTGGATCATCCCCAAAGCTCCTCCAAGCTTCTTTTAGCTCCAAAAGCACCTAAAAACATCCAAAATGCAAGGAAAATGCAAACTATACTCTAAATGCAACCTAAGTCTAAAAGGAGAAGAAAATGGGACAAAAGTTAAGGGAAAACATGCAAAAGAAGACTAAAATATGTACTAAATGCAGCCCTAAATGGTGTAAATACAAGGGATATCACAAACCCATTTGGATTGATATAAAACCCTATGTTATGCTACAACTGATTAACATACAGGGGTGATTGGCTTGAGACCTAAAAAACCTTGTGTCAATTTGGCGCCGTTGCCGTTTGGGTTTACAGTTTGAAACATTAGAGTTTGTAGAATCTTTAAGATCAAGCTTTTCATTTTATCTGGTTACTCACTCCTTTCCAAGTGTTTTCATTTCAGGAGAGGATCAACAAACAACAAAGATGTTGTACTTTGAAGACACTACTTACAACACTTTCTTTCAAGAGCCTCTACCTATGCACTACTTTGAAGACAGCAACACTCCCCACCCACAGTTTGCAAACACTCTTTCCCTCCCTCAAGACCAATTCTATGTTTCTGCATCCAGCACAGCTGACATCAAGAGCATGATCATGGAAAGCATCAATCTCCAAACCATTGGAACTCTAGAGATGAACAAGAGATTTGCTGAGCTACATAACAAAATCGATTATGTTTATGGTGCCCTTCATGCCAAGTTTGATGACCTAGACTCAAGGATACAACTCCAGGAGAACAGCCAAGAAGATGCACCAACACCAAGACTTCAAGACACTCTTCCTGGACAATCTACACAAAATCCTCAAGACTTCTGTCACTTACTCACTGAAGAGAAAGAGGAATTCACTGATGAAGATGCCTCATTGGAAGAGCTTGGCATCATGATCCAAGAAATACTGTTACATATGGACAGGCTAAGGGTTGAGTTTGGAGGGGAAGTCAAAAGTAGCAACATTGATGATGAGGAAGCTCAGGAAGTTGTAGAGAAGTTCCTCCAATAACTTGATGAAAGCTTAAACAGAGAAGAAGAACAAGAAAGAGCAGCACTGGAAGCTTCTCAGAAAGAGGAGGCTGAGAAAACCCTTGCTGCTGAAGAAGAAGATACCACACCACAGCACGTAGATGCTGATGAAGAACTACTAGAAACACACCATGCTTTGATCGTCTTGTCTAACAACAATCCTCAAGACTCCAAGGAGCTATATCATCACCAAGTGGGAAACTCTTCAAGCAGTAATTATAAGGGTAAAGAACCTGTAGTTCAAGACCACAAACCACAAGTTTCTGACCCCACAATGCATTTCACATAAGCTAGGATGGAAGTTACACAAAGTTCAGGCAAGACATACAAGATGCTGTAATAAAGCTCCCACATAGCACCACTTTGCTAGAAGTGAAAGATCAAATTAGTTTCCTGTTTTTGACAAGCTAGAGGTAGTGGAACCAATCCTTGAGAATGTGGGGGCTCACATGAAAAGAGGCAAGGTGATGAAGTCATTGCCAAAGCTCCCCAACCCAGGAAAGTTCCTCATTACTTGTGAGCTAGAGATGCTTGACAATGTTAAGGCCTTATGTGATTCAGGATCAACTGTGAATGCCATGTCTCTACACCTAAGCCAAACTTTGGGAATCAAGAAATTACAGCCATGCCGGAGCTCTATCACTTTTGTGGACAACACATCCACAAGACCTTTGGGCATGGTGAAAGATTACCCTTTGAAGATTAGAGAATGCTTAGTGCCAACAGATTTTGTAGTCATGGAGAAAACATATTCTAGAGAGGTGCCACTTCTTCTAGGCACACCATTCTTGGCAACAGTTGGAGCTCAGTTAGACTTCAAGAGAGGTTCAGTGATTCGAAAGAATGTTGATGAGTTCAAAGTCTACATGGTTGACTCTCCTTCCATTGTTTTCTGTGGGGCAACTGAGCAAGAGAATGAACAATAGAAGCTTCCAAATCATGTGGAGGATGCTATGAATCTCACTATGAGCATCTTGATGAGTGATGCTTTCCATGTTAAGCCAGGACAGAAACTGGATGCTGAGTTGAAGCTTGAAGAGGGTTTGAAGGAACATGAGAGCTTGACAACCAAGGAAGTGAAACCTTCAATCACACCAAATGTCAAAAAGAAGAGGCATAGGATGTCAGCTCGTGACAAAAAGAAACTACTATCAGTGGGAACATGGGTTTACAGGAAGAAAGAGGTAGGAGAACCAGCTCCATCAACCTCTACTCACTAGCCCTCAAGTAAGCAAAGTCAAGCTTAGTGGCTTTAAACAAGCACACTTGGGAGGTAGTCCCATGGTATCACTTTGTATATATTATGCTTTCTAGTTTATTTTTATGCTTAGTTAATGTGTATAAAAATAGGAGTTCGAATTGGGGGTTGAGAAAGTCTCTAACGGACAAAGAACAAGTGCATTCTGGCTGCTATCGATCAACTGTATCGGTCAAGACGAGACCGATACAGACCGTATCGGTCATTTATATCGGTCATTTGTGATCGATAGCTGTAGAGCCGGATTGCACTAGTCAACCTATCGATCACTTGTGATCGATAGGGAAGGGAGTCTGAAAGTGAAATCCGTATCAGTCATTCCTATCGATCAAACACTGATCGATACAAATCCACCGGATATATTTTGGTCAGTGTATCGATCAGATGGAGACCGATAGGATTCACAGGAAGGGCATCGGTCATTGCTATCAATCCCAAGTGACTGATACGCCACGCGAGGTAAGTGCTCAAATTTTCAAAAAACATTTCCCTCCTTTGGTTTGGAGCCAAGGTGGTTTAAATTCAAACTTTGGATCCTTCCTGTCACTTTGCAGAGCTCCTGAGCACTTTTGTTCTTGTCCCCCACTCTTTAGATTCCTTTGGTTCCCTCACCAACTTTTGATTCCTCTGGTTCCCCCTTTTCCACTCTATTTAAACCAACAATCTTCTTCTCTTCTCTTCACACTTCAGTTCACTACTTCTCTAACTTATAGCACGAAAATCTTAGCTCTTTCTCTCTTTTATTTATCTTCTCTAAGTGCTCAGAAGCTTCATTAAGATTTGCTTCCTCAACTATCTATTCTTTGCTCTTAATCAATGCATGTGTTTATCATTGCTTAATCTATGGTTTTAAGAGCAAGTTTTGATTAGTTTTAAGTGTTGTACTTTGGTTTTGCATTGTGGATTTGTTTAAAGTGAGCAAGTTAGATTTTTAAGCTTTGTTTACTGTTTATAAATCTCATTACTTGCTTGGTTACTATCCCTTTGCATGATCATCATCTCTTTTGCTTAAGAACCACCTTGCTAGATTCACATGCATAGTTGTTTTATTTTATGAACTCTAGCTTGTCTAAACTGTTAGCTTTTGAATTCTTCTTGCTTTTTAAATGTTTAATCATGTTTTTAATACTTGTTAAGCTTATCTTAGCCTAGAGAGTTTTCTTTTTAAAGCTTTCAGTTATTTGGTTTTTCAGATTTTGTTCTTTTACTCACCCTATCTTCAAGATTTGTTTTTGAAGGTACCATGGGGAAGACAAAAACAGCTGTTGGAAGCAAGGGAAATGCACATCAGGAGGAAGCACTCACTTCACCAAGAGCCAGAAGAGACAAAGGAAAGGGTGCTGCAGCTGAGCAATCATCTAAGGCTGCTGGAAAGAGACCAGTTGGGGATAAAGGTGCCAATCAGAAAAGGAAGGGGAAAACTGTGGAGGAAGAAGTCCCATACCATGAGCCAAGTGCTAGGGAACTCATGGAGACTTTCAACCAGTGCACTTTCAAGCCAACAAGGTACCCTTATGCTAGTACAATGAATGCACTTGGGATCTACATGGACTGTAAGGCAATGTTTGAGAACATGGAACTTGAAGACCTCTTGACAAAACCGCTCCTATCCTACCAACAACTCACTTACCAGTTTCTCTCCACTCTCAAAGTGGTCTGGTATGAAGAAAGTGAGCTCTCTAATGGAGATGGATGGATCTCTTTCAGGATTGGTAAGCAGAATTTCTCCCCAACCTTCCGGACTATCGCTAAAGCTCTTAATCTAAGGTCCTACACCAACAAGTGGAGCAGGTTCAACATTTCCATGAAGCAGCGCGCCATGCTGTGGGGCGCTATTGGGACTGGGCAATACATTGCTGGAACAACAAGGAATCAGCACCTAAGGCATCCTGCTGTGAGATATGCTCACAAGGCACTTGTAAACACACTTTTTGCAAGGAAGGAGACAACATATCTCACAGGAAAGGAGATAGACCTGATATACCAAGGGGTGTATGATCTTGTGGGTACCAGCGAAGATGGGAGTCCTCTCCAGGCGTTGAAAGGATATCCATGTTATGTGTATATGCCGATGGAGCAGCTCTATTCCTACAAGAGCTGGGTTCTGAGTAAGGTGAAAAAGGAGAAAAGCCCACAGATCCACATTGGGGGAGTTGTGACAGCTGTTCTTATGGGTAGTGGAGTAAACCTTGAGGAACATGCAGATGATGCTCTTGAGCCACAATGGATTGATCTAGCCTATCTTAGGAGAAGCCACTTCCTTGAAAGGAGCATTAGTGGCAAGCATGTCTACAACTTCATCAAGAACTTCAGAACACCAGCAAGAGTCCTTCTCCTTAATCCAAAGCTTACCTCCTTCACCACAAGGAGCAAGATCAGTTTCGATCCAAGTGATGATCAGCTCTACCAAGGCGGCCCTGTTCCTGGAGAAAGTGAAGAGGATAGTGAGGAAGCAGAAGAAGAAGAGGTTGAAGAAGAAAGAAGAGAAGAAGGTGAAGAAGAGGTCCAAGAAGATGCTCCAGCTGGCGCTGAAAGCCAAGGGGAAACACAAGAAGAAGAAGTGTTGAGCTACAGATCAAAGCAGTTCCACTTCAAACCTTATGGAGGCCCAAGCCAAGAAAGCTCTATGAAGTCTGCTCATGAACACATCAACACTCTCCAGAAATGGTGTAAATGGCAAGACAAAGCCATAAAGAGGTTGGTGAAAATGGTTAAAGGGAAGTTCAAGAAGAACAAGGCTACATCAGCAGGAGCTTCCCATCAGAGCCATACTCATGAGCACACTCCTCATCAAGAAGAGCCTATGCCACAAGCTGACCCAACTGAAGAAGAGGAGGCTGTTTGGAACCCCCATGGAAGACATTCCTTTCATGCACAGCCTAGTGATCAATGGGGGACATGGACACAACCATGGGCTTCAACATATGAGCAAAGGTCCCATATTTCATCAGCATGGGAACCAACTCCCATTCCCTCTGAAGTTCAAGAAACATGACAATGGGGTCATCAAGGTACTTCTGTACAAGCTGAGCAGTTATGGTCAAGTTGGGTTCCCCCACCACATGAAGCAGAGCTATCTTCAAGGACTTATGAAAGGAGGAACAAGAGGAGAGCTAGCAAGTCTCCTCAGACATCTGGATCCTCCCACCACTCTAATTATTAAGCAAGGTACCACATCTTACTCATTGTCTATACCATTGCATTTTTTTCAATTTTTATTATATTTCGTTGCTTCTCTCTCTCATTGCTTTCATTACATAAGGGACTGTGTAATTTAAGTGTGGGGGAGAAATTGGGGTCTGACTTTGTGTTCTGTTTTGTTAGTTTTTTATTCTCTTTCACTTTGAGTCTCATACATATCATGCATTCATATAAGGCATAGAAAAACACAAAAAAACGAAAAATTTGAAATTTTTGTTTTGCATTTTTGTAAACAAAAAAAAAGCATGTAGTTGCATTTCATTCTTTTAGGATTGAGTCTAGTGTTGACATAGAAGTTGCATTGCATTTGCATAGGGCATAATGATGAACTCTCCTTGTAAAGTGCTTAGAGTTTAGAGATGATTTCAGTGTTTAAGTGGCTAGTTGTTTGATGCATCATAAGATTACGGGAAGTTAAGGCTGAACCATGCTCAGATTGCTAGATTTGGTCTTCTCATCTCATACTGAAAGCTTTTGTTCTCTGAAAATCAACTCTATCAACTTGAACTTTAATTTGGACTTTAAATTATCAAGTCTTGTGCTTTGAAAAGTGAATTCATGGCTACCATATACATATTTGGATCATCTTTTTCCTTTCTACCACTCTTGTTGATCCAAATAGCTGATTCTCATACTTATGGGACAGTTACATCCACACCATTAAGCAAAACCTCCTTTTGAGCCTAAACACTATCTTGATAGCTGTGAGGCCTTTGCATTACATTTTCGATTTTGTCTTGGCAAAAAGTGTTAGGAATAAGGCTGGCAACAATAAGCTCTTTTGTAGATATCAGCTTGCATCTTGAGCTTGATTCTAGGATAGGAGTTTTGGGTTAAAAGGGTAGTGTAAGTGGTTTGAAATTCATGTATAAATGTTTTGAAAGAAAAGGAAAAGGTTTGAAATGGTAGAAAAGGGGAAGCAGTCTAGAGTTGTGGTTAAGTAAAGGGAAGAAAAAGCTCTAAGTGTAAAGAAGAAAGGCGCCATCAACAAAGCTTAGAAAGGTCAAAAGAAGAAAAATCAGACCAAGAGCAATCCACTAAAGGTGATGAAGGTGCCAATGCAACAAAGAAGAGCAATTCCAAACCAAAAAGAAGCAGCCACACAAGCAAAAAGAAGAAGTTTCCCCAGCCATGAAGAAGGGTAAAGGGTAGAGTTTAGGAAAAGGTTAGACTTAGGGGTTCACTTTTGGGTCTAGAAGTATTTAGGATTCATCTTTGGGTAGAAGAGAGCTTTGAATTGCATGCATAAGTGTGCTTTTACCTTTAGCATTATGCCTAAGATGGAATCTTTTTCATTGAGTGATCCCTTGTGTTTGAAAACCCTTTTGCTAGAATGAGATCATTTTTATCTCATAACCTTACCCTTTGAACCAAATGTCTTCACTTGATTTGCATAAGCATGATTCATGTTCTGAGCTTAATTGAATGTTAAAGAGTAGGTTGATTTGAGCATTTGCCTAAGTTGAGATTTGAGGTCATTTTAAAACATGATGAGCATGGCTAGGTTCTTCAAAGTAAAGCTGATTATGTTTGCATCCCATAACTAGGCACTTAAGCATTGACACCATCTCTTTACCTTTGCACTTTTGGATCTGAATGCCCACCTTCAAATCACACTCTCTCATTTGTTCTTAATTGCTTGAGGACAAGCAAAAGGCAAGTGTGGGGGTGTTGATATCTCTTGTATTTACACCATTTAGGCTTTTATTTAGTACATGTTTTGGTTCTCTTTTGCATGTTTTCCTTAGTTTGTGTCCCAATTCTTCTCATTTTAGACTTAGGTTACATTTAGGATATAGTTTGCATTTTTCTTGCATTATGGATGTTTTAGGTGTTAATCACCAGAACTATCTTAGATGAGCAAAATAACTAATTGCAAAGGAATTTGGATTAGTGATTTTGTGTAGTAGCAAAGTATTTTCAGAGTAAAAGAGGTTTGAGATAGGGATGTGTGCCCCATATTTTTTTTTCTGAACAACAAGATTTGATTAATAACTTAAACCAGCGGGTACAAGGGTGGGTGAACCGGAAATAAATTTGGTCCGAAAGTTCTTAGCGATACAATCTGCGATCCTATTGTTTTCTCTTGGGAACAAAGCCAAAGGAGATTGAAGTAAACATAGATGCAAGAGTGTTGATATAAAAAAGAGTAGTTATAATGAATTGCCTTAGATAATCTGACAATTAGATAGGAGTAAAAATCAATTTCTCTCTCTTCCTAGTTAAATAAAATATCTTTATTATTCTTTTTCTTTCTTCTTGATCAACACAAACGAAAGTGATGATGGTGGCGGTAGGGGGTGAGTAGGAACAATAATAAAAGATGATGATGGTGGTGACCATGGAGTTGCTGGTGATGGTGGTGGTGGTGTTGGTGGTCGATGATGGGGGTGGTGTTGGTGGTGGTGTTGGTGATAGTCGGTGGTGGTGATGATGTTGTCAGTAGTGGTCTTGATGGAATCGCCGGTGGCGGTGGTGGTGGTGGTGGTAGTGTTAGTGATGGTCGGTGGTGGTGATGATGTTGTCGGTGGTGGTGGTGATAGAATTGCCGGTGGCGGTGGTGGTGGTGGTAGTAGTGTCGGTGGTAGTGATAGTGGCGGTAGTGATCGGTGGTGGTGGTGGTGATTATAGGTGGTGGTGGTGATGGTAGTGACATGGTGGAAGATGATGATATCAACGTTAACACGATAGTTATCATGCACACAATATTAGTATGATAATTTTTTGATATGATAACATTATTAACACAATAGTTATCATGCTCACGATGTTACTATGGTAATTTTTTGATATGATAACACTATTAACATGATAATTTTGCATAACTTATATAGTTAACAAAGTTAACACGATATTTATACAATATGTTATTCGAGTATCATATTAGCTAGCACAATTAACACAATTAGCATAATACCATATTAGTTAGCATGATAATCGAGTTGTTCTCCATCCAAACCGCATCAAATAAGTTTAGGAGAAAAATAATCATAATTTATATGTATAATATGTATCAATCTAATTTTTAATTATTGGCTCCACGTTTCTAATTGTCAGATTATTTATGACTATTTACTAAATTTTTAGTATAAAAAAAGAAATCGAAGATTTTTTTGAATTTCTCTTGTAAATTGATGGCTCGTATGAGTGATTGAGCGGCTGATTTGATGCACAGATAGGTGAAGTCCATTTCCAAAGCGCAGTTTAGGGCTGATCTTATAGCCAATGCTTCAACTATCAACGCCGATCCTACGAAAGCTTTTGTTCCATGGCCTCGCTGAGTTCTCGATCCTCATCATCGGTAAAGACCCATCCTAGCCCTCAAACCGTGTCGGTGTGGACGATTACTGTTCCAGGAGGAATTTAGATGGGGATCCTGTGTGTGGATTTGTAATCGTTGCGATCCTCCGTGATGTGTGCGCCATCTCCATATCTATTTGTGATAACTAGAATGTACATTCAGGACTTTTCAATCAAATTACCGTTGGACTTAAATTTTAATTTTTAGTCACTACATAAATTTTAATTCGGTTAAAAATAAATATTTCTCCTAATAAAAATTGATTTTTATTAATTTTGTAATTCCATGATTGATTATAATGACTCAGTGTTAGATAAGATTAATGTGTATTATAGACTGAATTAAACAAAATATTAACAACAATCTCTTCACTTTCTCTTTTATTATTTTCTATGATTTTTTCCACAAAAATACAACACATAACAGATTTAAATGTTTATGATTTGGATGATGTAAACCCAAAAAATTATAGAGTTTTATCCTGTGATTCAAAACGGTATGCAACCGCACATAATTAAGAAAATAGTTTCTCGATTCAGCAAATCCAGTTTTCCTAAATTTTTTTGGTATTATTTTAATATTATGTTTAATAATCTATTACACAAAAAAAAATTCATTCAATTTTCCTTACTACATTCATATACTCTTAGTTCTGTAAATTTTTGTTTATTTTTATGATACTAATATTTTGTGAAGTGCTTTGCTATAAGAACATGAACCTGTATTTTTAAGCAGTCTGCCCATTTTGTTTGGATCCATTTCAGGTTATATATGGTCTGATATTAGTTAAAATCATGTTAAAAAAATGATTGTTAATTATTTCTAGAATTTCGTAAATCTGAAACTATAATTTTTATTTTGATTAGTTATGCTGATTTTCTGTAAATTATTCATTTAAAAAAAAAATAGAAATTTTTTGCGATTAAAATCATTTAATTACCAATTTTTTTTTGAAATTTAATTATTTATTACAGCTTGTTTAAATTAATTTTATCCTATTGAACTTCTAATTATTGTGTTATTATACTAAAATTTGTAGAAAAAATTGTCAGAGAGTACCCATGACCCGATGGATAAAATGGCTAAGTTCTATTGAGAAGATTGTGGGTTTGAGTCCCCTCAAATATATTATAATATTTTGTTTGATTTATATTTTTAATACAAATAAAATAGTTTTTTAATAGTTAAATAATGAACAAAATGTGGCATAATCAAAGATGACTACCACTAAATTAACAATATAAATTGGACATATATATGAATATGAATATAAATGTGTGTTTCTGATTCGTTTTAAAAAACGGTCATTTTAAAAGATATTCTAAGTGATATAAGATTCGGTAGTGAGACTTACAACACTCAGAAAGATGGTTAGATGGGAACAGTACGATGGATTTCACACTCTTTCTTACTAGCAGGAGATGGTCGATGATATAACAAGTCTTATTGCAGAAAAGCTTGAGCCAAAATGAGATCTATCAAGCTGGCTTTGTAATGCTTTCTCTAGAAGAACCAAAAGATGGTGAATGACGTGAATCGATGGCATCACAAAGACGATAGATGGATCTCTAATACAACAATAACTCTACTTAGGTGAATCACACATACTAAGATGAGAATAAGGATTCTAAGATAAGTGACAGCTTGAACGAAGAAGAAGAAGAACAGCGCTCTTTATTAATAATCAAAATGTAACCAAATTACAACACCGCAAGGAGCTTAAAAAGAGCTCGTCAGTTTGTCTTAAGGTCGAAAACGTTAAAAAAAGGACAAGACAAAAGTTACAATCCACAAAAGAAAGGCAAAATACAAAAATGGAAATTCACTTAAGCTAAAAAGAAAAATAGAAAACTAAGCTTCTTCTTGGCTTTCTTTGAGACTCGAACTAGGTGTCCTTTCATGTGCGAAGGGCCACTAGGAAAAGTCATCTTACCTGCAAAAATTGTATAAACTGAATATATAGTACTTGGTTGTGGCGCGAAATGGTCTTGAATGAAGTTGACGTAGTCGAGCTTAGTCCTGGTCTAGTCCATTTAAGTACCTTGGTGATTTCTCTTTCTTGAAGTCCACGAAAGTCGAAGTGATAGAGTTCTTCATGACTTTTCCCGTGATTAGCCCTTAAAACGTCTTCTTGCTCTATTTTCTCTCTATCGGCTAAGTGAGTTGTGTTTGCGGTATCTTGAGGCTCCGATGTGTTATCGGTGAGATTCTTGGTGTTTTGGACTCTGTTTCCTGTCAACTAAACTGACTTGTCTTGGTTTGTACGAGAATGATCTTCTTTAAGGTTCAAACCTGCAAAAATTTAACAATAGGCTTAATGCAGAATCCTTTTGAGTTCTCGTTGAGGTTAACAGCTTGGTTCAGAGTTTTGAATGGTTGTCCAAGCTTCATATTTATAAGAAGGAACTCTAATAAATTTGTTGAATTGATAGCTTGCATATTTACAGTATTTAGGCATACATAATCATATGTTTTTGAGTCTCTTTCATGCCTAAACTCACATTTTAGGTCCCTTTTGCATTCATATTAGAGTTAGTTGTTCTCTGGGTATGCATTGCATGTTTTGGTGCCTTTGGAGTGAGTTTTAGGTACTTTGGAGGCTATGGAGGTTCAATGACGTTTGGGACTTGAGTTGGAGCAAGATGGATCACTTAAGAAAGCAAAGGAAAGCATGTGGACCGATACACGTACCCGCTACACCAGCAAATGCCTGAAAGATCTTACCGGACGAAGGCTTTCCAGTTCGATTCAGCCTCGGCAACCTTTATGAAAGTTATAGCCACTTGAGCTAGCTTTCGTTTCTGTTGGGTTCAAGTCATTCCCATCAACGGTTCGTGCGTTATGTTGATTTTAGTCTGCACCGGCCACTTGCCCCGACTACACATCTCGGAGTGAGTTGGGCAGAAGTTTCAGGAGAGTACCACGGGGTGTCACACAGGCTTGCACACCTCGTTTTGAAGGAGCCCGAGGTTTCAAGAGTCTACACCGGCCACATGCATATGCTTCTACTTCCCTGGTGCAGACGTGAAGACCACCTTCTTTTTGGATTTTCACTGGTTTTGATTTTGGTCAACATTCGAGTTTTGACCATTGACCAAGACTTAATCTTTTGACTATTTAAGCAAACCTTATGAACAACTAATCTTATCTTGGTTTTTATGCTTTTCTGATCTAAACTATCTCTCTCTCTTTTTCTTAGGCTTTTTCCCTGATTTTTTAGGATTTGTAAGCACAATTTGAGTTTTAATTAAGAGTTTGGAATTCTATATTTTGGTCATTTTTGTATTGCTTTTGATTTTGATTTCTCATATTGTTTCCTTAATTTTCGCCATGATCTTTATGTGTTATGAGTAATTCTCTTAGGGATCTTAGGATGGGTTAGATCCATAGGGATTTAGTGGTTGATCATTGATGTTTAGTGCTTAATATTGATATATCCTTTCTTGTTTGATGTTCTTAATGCATAATTTTTGTTGATCACCTAGATTGTGAAATTAGGCTTCCTCTGCACCAAAAGTGTTTGATGAGATGTCTGAACCAATCATTTAGGAGATTTACTTGCCATACACATGAGAATGGTTGACTAGGGTGTATTTTGGCTTGATAGAACTGGTATTTCATACTTGTTGATTGCTTGATCACTAATGGGAATTAGCTTTGGTTAAGTTGTTAGCAAAGGGATCTTTGTCAAGGGATTGAACTCATCTGCTTGTTTAGAGTTATATTCTGAAGGATTAGCCGTATTTGTTGAGTTTTCACATCAAGGATTGACTACTATTTCATCATTGGATCAGTAACCCCATCATAAGACTCCCGCTTGTTTAATTTCGAGTTGCCCTGTTTTAGTCTGTATCTTGAGTTTGAAGTGTTTAGTTTCTTGTCCTGAAATCTTGTTAATGGTTTCTTTTGTTTGGCCGATTGATCATTAGATTGCTAGATACTTCTACAACATTTCTTGATCCGCTTAGCTCACTAGAATTCATGTATTCTCATTATTTCACATCTCTGATTGGCTTGACACCTTAAGTGCTATAATGACATGATCATAGGGCTTGAGGAATTAAGTCACAAGAGTGTAAAAATTCCTGTACAAATTTAGCTCCATTGCTGGGGATCGAACCCGGGTCACCCACGTGACAGGCAGGAATACTTACCATTATACTACAAAGAAACCCCTTAATCACTCATTTGACCACTTGACCATCATTGCTTAGAACCTTGGGTCTTGCTTTTAATTTCATAGTCTTAATTCGCATATCATCTTGCTGTTTTTGTGTACTTGCTTAAGCCATCATCTTGCTTAGTTTCAGTCATTGCTTGCTTAGTACATTGCTTGGTTTAAATTTCTTGCATCTTTAAGTTGTTAGGCTGGTTCTTTCATCATAAAACCCCATCTTGGCTTAGCTTATTGCATAGATTTCATCTCATATTCCACAATTGGATTGACATCTCATCCCTTATTACAAGTGATTAGGAGAGGACATTTGTCTTTAGACTCCAAAAAGTCTTCCTTTACCAAGTGTGCTTGTTTAAAGTCTCTAAGCTTGACTTTTCACACTCTTAAGATCATGGAGGAAGATGGAGTGGAACTGAAGTTATTTCTCCTTTCTTCTTGAAGAATGTATTGGCTCCATAGTAGAGCTTCTTCTTGGGTTTCCTGACCCTATTTATTGGTCTCCTTGGTCCATCATAGAGCTTCACTTTGATTCCATCAAACAAGTCAAGAAGACAACCACCATCAAAGGCTTCACCATTATATTCATTGTGATCAAGAGGGTCTTCATCTTGTTTTATCACTTCAACCTTGAATCCCCTCAGCTCTTCCTTGACATCAGGTGGCTTCTCAACAGCTCCTTTCACACTACTAGTGATGTTTCCACAAAAGCTTGAAGGTGGAGGCTTCATTGCATAACTAACTCCACCATCAATTTTCTTGAGGGTGACTCTCTCCTTGGTGAAGTCAACGCCAGCACCTGCTGTGTTTTGAAATTGAATCCCATGTAATAGAGGAAGCTTCGGGGTGTGAGCCATTTCCATCACAACAAAATAAGTTGGTATCTTGCATGCTCCAATCCTCAAAGGAATGTCTTCAATGAGACCAACATATTTTCTTGAAGATGAGTCCACAAAAGTGATTGTAAAGGCATATGGTCTCAGCTTGGTGACTCCTAGTTCTTTTGCCATTTCAAGAGACATCACATTGATACTTAAACCTGTGTCACACAAGGCTTCTTCCACAACCAATTCACCAAGCTCACAAGAGACTAGAAACTTTTTTGGGTTACCTATTTTATGGAGGGTTGTTGGCTCTTCTTTATTCTTCTCCTTGCCTTCTAAGGGGTTCACAATCAGCTCAACCTTCTCTATATTCCCAAAAAGGTCTTTGATAAACTTTAACTGATCCTTCACTTGTATCATAAAGTTTAGTGGAGGCAAGGGGACATCAGCCTCATCCATCTCTTTTCTGAACCTTGAGAGCACAGCCTTTTGAGCTTTTATAATAATTCTACCAGGATAAGACAATGGAGGTATGTACTCAAGCTTATGCTTCATTTTTGATTAAAGGCTCTTGCATCTTCTTCTTGGGTTCAGCTTGTTTCTTTTGGGGAAGTGACTTTTTTTCAAGCTCCTTTAGAGCATAGTATACTCCAACAAGCTTATCATGCTCAGCCAATTCAGCTCCTTGTTTCACCTCCACTTCACCTTCAAAAACCTTAGCTTCAATAGCCTTATCTTCTTCATCTGCCTTGCATCATGATATATCATGGTTTTTATGGTTTTTGACCATGATATAAGTCCTTTTTATGGAGTCTTTTTGGTCTTTTTAGAGTCCTAGTAGAGTCTTTAAAGGTTATAGCATGATTGGAGCACAACTGGAGGTTTTGGAGCATTTTGGATCAAAGCAAGAATCCTTCCCAACTGAAACAACTCAGAAGGTGTTACTCTGCACTGACGACGATCGTCACCAACCAAGGGTGATGCTCATCACCCACACCTGAAGAAGAGTCACGCGATTTTATTAAAAGATGGAGAAGATTTTGAACCCTTGTTTCTCTCTTCTTATCTTTTTAATGCTGTTTATTGCAGTTATGATTTGTATCATCATCTCCATGTTTGAGTAATCTGCCAGTTAGGTTAGACTGATTTAAAGGTTGATGAAGAGTTAGTAGAACTGCAAAACTCTTAGGGAAATCCATTGGTTCTTCATCTATACTTGCATTCATATCGATTTTTAGAACTGATCATCTTGAAAATCGAACGCTAGGTTGTTTAATAGATGTAAGAACTTTGTTAATCACCTGAACTAGTATTAGATGAGCAAAACTACTATTTGCAAAGAGATTTGGCTTAGGAGTTTTGTGAACAATTGAAACCTGATCATTAATGCTTGCTTGATTTGTTAGAATTTGCAAAGAGATTTGAAACTCTGTAATTTAGGATATATAACTTCTGCAATGAGAATTGATTAGTTATATCATTGTGTTTCAAGTTCTTGAAGGTTTTAATCATTCCCTGATTGCATGCATTCTACATTCTCGGATTCAACCTGTGAATTATCCTAGCTTAGCGTTTTTAGCTTTCTGAACTTTAGATCAATCAATAAAATCACCTGCTTTTAATTACTTTGTCATTTCGCATTAAATTCACTCATTATTGCTTAGCTTAATCTGAATCTAAATTCTATAGTTTACTAGCTTACTTCATTCGGAGTGATAACCCTTTGTGCTACAACTGCTTTGCTGTGCACTTGAAGTAGTACTATAAATTGGGTAAAACTTAGATCCTATCAAGTTTTTGGTGCCGTTGCCAGGGAGTAATAGCTTTCTATCGATTTTTAGTATTAGGATTTTGACTAAGTTTTTATTTGTTTACTAACTTTCTGTAACCTTTCTTCTGTCTGTTTCGGGTGTATGCACAATCGCAGTACCAGAAGCAACAAAGAGAAGGAGCTTGTGACTTTGAGCATCGACGAACTCGCTAAACTGGAAAGGAGCATCAGGAAAGCTAAGAAGCAATCTACAATGGTCACTCTGATTGTCTTGATCACTGATGCAGAAGGTCACTTGGTTGACAGAGATGGGAACTGGAGGAATGAAGAAGGGCAGAGACTTGATCAGAATGGTGATGTTATAGTTGAACAAGCTGTCCAACAAGCTGTTAATCAGGCGCAGCCACCTGCTGCATTGAACGCTGTTGGACGTGGAAGAACACCTGGTGACTATAACAGGCCTGATCAGTTATACGCCAACAGAGCTGCAATCCGCCCACCTCCTTTCAGAGGAATGACTTTGAGCTGAAGCCAGCTTACTACACACTTGTGGCTCAGCACACTTTTCATGGTCTTCCTCATAAACATCCCATGGATCATATTGAGAGGTTTGAGGACTTGGAGAAGCAACTTCCAGCAGGTTTGCTGACCACTTGGGAGGACACCGAGAACACATTTTTGAACAATTTCTATGATGATGCTAGGTTTGAAGAGCTGGGGATGGAAATCTCTACCTTTTCTCTAGAACCTACTGAAGATTTCAAGGCTGCTTGACTCAGATTCATGGCATACCAAAGAGATTGTCCACACCATGGGCTCAGTGAGGTTCAGTTGCTGGGAATCTTCTTCAGAGGAACGGATTGGAAATCCCATATGGCGCTGGATGCTGCTAGCATTGGCAACTTCAACACAAACCTTCCAGAAGATGCATATGTGCTTATTAAGAATCTGGCATCCAGTAACATCACCAAGAATGCTGATTTTCAAAGACTAAAGCAAGCTGGAATCAATGATGGAAACCAAATTGCTGAGGTCAAGGCCACGTTAGACAATATGCACAGCCTTCTGGTGAGAAAGAAATCAGTCAGGTTTGCTGTAGAGGTGGAGACTTTCGAAAATCCTGAAGAATTTGAGCAAAAGGATGTTAATTTCATCAATGGTGGGGGTTTTCAGAATCAAAGGTTTAGGAATCAGCAATGGAACAGAGGTTAAAATGGCAATAATTAGAAGAGTACCTTCACATGAAACCAGAATTCTTCTGGTTATACTCCAAAGCCACAGTTCCATAAGACTGAGTTTCAGAAACCATACCAGAACAGTAGCAACTTCAACGGAACTATGGTTCTTCTTCCTATTAAAATGCACATGCACAAGACAACAAGATTGAAGCTTTGTTGGAACAAATCCTAGAAGGACAACAGAAGATGACTGTGGACTTCAATGGGGAGATGGATTCGCTGTACCAAGACCTGAATGGAAAGATTTAGAGTCTGAACGATTTGTGCTAGCTTGGGAACTTCTTTTCAGGAGCAAGTTTATGCTGTCACTGATCCCAAGAGACCCTGTTATGCTGATATTGCCAACTACTTAGCTGCAGAAGATGAACCACATGATTTCAAGGGCTATGCTAATAAGAAGTTATTGAGATAACTTAGGATATTTTACTGGGACAAGCCATATTTTTACAGACATTGTGCAGATGGGATTTACAGGCAATGCATAGCAGAAACTGAAGTTCCAGACGTCTTGTTTCACTGTCATGGCTTTGAGTATGTTGGACACTTTGCAACATTCAAAACAATGTCCAAGGTTCTTCAAGCAGGCTTCAGGTGGCCTATTATGTTCCAGGATGCATATACCTTCATTACAAGTTGTGATACCAGTCAAAGGAGAGGAAAGATTAGCAAAAGGCATGAGATGCCACAAAACTTCATACTTGAAGTTGAAGTCTTTGATTATTGGGGGCATTGACTTCATGGGTCCCTTTCCTTCATCCTACGGGAACAAATACATACTGGTTGCTGAGGATTTTGTATCCAAGTGGATGGAGGCGTTGGCTACTCCCACCAATGATTCTGCAGTGGTTCTGAAGCTGTTTAAGATCATTATTTTCCCCATATTTGGTGTATTGTGGATTGTTATAAGTGATGGTGGTTCTCACTTTGTTAACAAGGTCTTTGAAAAGCTGCTGAAGAAGTATGGTGGTCAGCACCGTGTAGCCTGATATCTCATACGTTTACATCATTTAGGCTTGCATTTAATTCATGTTTTGGCTCTCTTTTGCATGTTTTCCTTCTCTTTAGTCCCTTTTTCTTCTCCTTTTAGACTTAGGTTACATTTAGGTTGTAGTTTGCATTTTCTATGCATCAAGGATGTATTTAGGTACTTAAGAAGCTGAATGGAGCAAGGAGGAAGTGTGGGAATAGTTCAAGAAGTTAGCCAAGCTGAGAAGGAGCAAAAGGAGCTAAGGAGGACGATTTCTGGTGTTCCATCGATCAAGACCTGAAGCCTATCGATCTGGCATGATCGATACAAGTCAACAGAAGCCTATCGATCAAACTCATCGATCAAGGAGTGATCAATGGGAAACCATCGGATGCTTCATCGACCAAGTGTATCGGTCAAGACTGACTGATAGGTGTCCATCGATCAAGTGTATCGATCATGGAGTGATCGATGGTAAACCATCGGATGCTCCATCGACCAAGTATATCGGTCAAAACTGAATGATAGGTAACCATCGATCATGATCCATCGATCACTCTAGATCGATACAGACCAGCCCGAACTTACTTTTATTTACAATTTTGCCATTTTCGCTTAGACCTATATAAATACGAAAAATCCCTAATTTTTGGGGATCATCTCTTTATCCAGATGTTCTTTCCTATTTTGTTTTTGCTTTGATCTTGTAGTTTGAATCTTTGTTTGATTTTAATAAGAGTTCGCATTTAAATTCTTGTTTAATCTCTCTAATCATGTTTAGCTATCTCTTTCTCTTTGAATTGATGATTTGGATGTTGATTAGTGAGTAGTCTTTTTAGGAAATCGAGATGGGTTATGTTTAGGGAACTTTAGGCTTAATATATGATGTCTTAGTGTTAATTCTTTCATTTCCTTTCTTGATTGCTATGTTTAATGTCTGATTAGCCTTAGCTAAGTTGATTAGAATCTTAGGCTCATTTTATGCTCACCAAGTGTTTGATGAAATGCCTGAACTGTTTTGCAAGATAATTGCTTATCCTAGCTCAAGAGATTGACTGTCTAGGGAATGATTTGGCAATAGAGGATTGATAGATTGTCTTAATGCTTGCTGTTTATCAAAATTAGTTCTTGATTTGCTAATTAGTAAAGAGATTAGTGCCAAGAGATTGGATTATTCTTATAAATGAATTATATGCATAAGGAATAGCATTGTGTGAATTTGTAAGCATCATAGGTTGAGTTAAGAGTTCCCTAGCATCAATTATCTCATCTCAATTCCTATCTTTTCTCTGTTTTTAGCTGAGTTCGAATTTGCTCTGTTTTTGCCTTTGTTTTAGTTGTCTTGCCTGCTGTTCACTCTTTGTTTGATGTTTCCATCACTTCTGTTGATCACTTAGGTTGTTAGAGACTTCAATCTTATATATATCTGCTTGAATTCTATTGCATTCCTGATGTTTCAATCTCCCCCTTTTGGATTGATAAAACTCTAACTACAATGATTAGTTCAAAAGGTGATTAACCAAGAGAGTTAAAACTCTTGTATCATAGCCACGCCTTATCATCCCCAGACCAGTGGACAAGTTGAAGTCTCCAACAGACAGATCAAACAGATACTGGAGAAGACTGTGGGGAAGGAAAGGAAGGACTGGTCTGCGAAATTGGACGATGCGTTGTGGGCTTACAGGACTGCCTACAAGACGCCACTTGGGACTACACCATTCTACTTACTCTATGGCATGGCGTGCCATCTTCCAGTGGAATTGGAGCACAAGCCAGAATGGGTTATCAAGAAGCTGAACTTTGATTTGAAGCCTGCTGCTGAGAGGGGCTTGATACAACTCAATGAACTGGATGAACTCAGATATCTGGCCTATGAAAACTCCAAGTTATACAAGGAGAGGACTAAGGTATATCATAACAAGAAGATCATCTCCAGACATTTCGAGCCCAATGACTAGGTACTTCTCTATAATTCTCGTCTGCAGATATTTCCTGGTAAATTGTGTTCTCGTTGGTCAAGTCCCTTCACTGTCGAAGAGGCTAGACCACATGGCGCCATTTTCCTGATTAACTCCAAAGGAGAAGAGTTTACTGTGAATGAACAGTGGGTGAAGCATTATTGGACGCAAGCCAAGATTCCAGCAGGACACGTTGTGTCTCTGGATGATGCACCTGCTGTCTGAATACCATTCCAAGTTGAGCTAAAAACTTAATACAAGCGCTTGGTGGGAGGCAACCCACTGGTAAGTTTTCTTTTTCTTGTACTTTGAATTATTTTCGTGTGTATAGTTAATTAGTTATAAAAAAAAAAAAAAAAAAATTGGCGGAGTGGTGACCATCCAGATGGTCACCACATATCGTCACTACGGGTGATGATCATCACCCTATATTTGGTGACTCTCGTCACCCGTCCAGACCAGGTACGCAATATATCTCTCTCTTCTTCGTCTTCCCCACATAACTGTTTTCTTCACCCACAAACACCAAATCGCCAAATCCCTAACTTTTGATTTTGTGAACTAAATTGAGTGATTCAAAATCCTAATCCATGCGGATTTTAGTCCTTTTTCATAATCTATCACTCGTTTTAACATCTACAAGGTACGTGTTTGGAATCTCCAATTTTCAGTCCGCCATGGGTTTGGTAAAAATTGAATTTCGGCTTGTTTAGCTTGATTTAACTGTTGCATCATGGTTACTTCGGTTGTATTAGGTTAATACTATCATCCCCATGTGATTCTAATGGTTAATTTGCAAGTTTTTGAAAATTTTGAGTTAGTGATAAAACTTGCGAAAATCTGGAAAATTTGGATGTTTTTGGTTGAATGTGGAATTGAATTAGTGTTGAGAACCATTGCTAGTGCTTGTTTCGTCTTCATTCTCTGATTTTCAAAAAAATTGAAATTAGACTGATTTTGGTGGATTTTTGGATGGTTTTGATTCTGATTGCAGATGGTTCCGAACCACCAGTCAGAACAGAACCATCGTGCAGGCCACCATGGCCAAAGAGGGAGGGCAAGAAGATAGCCTCGAAAATTGCTTGGGAAGGCACCCCGAAGGAAGAGATAGCGAAGGATGCCTGCGTCTTTCGCGATATACAAGAGGGCTGTGATAAGTATGACACACTTTTCTATAATGTGATACAAGAGTTTTGACTCTCTTGGTCAATCACCCATTGTACTAGTCAGTTGTAGTATTTGGGTTTTATGTCAATCCAAAGGGAGTTAAGTTGAATGACAGAAGAATTGCAAGTAGAAAACTCTAAGTCAGGTGAATTCAGAAAAGATTTGTTGCTTACACAGCTTAAACTAACAACCTAAGTGATCATATACCAAAGAGGACTCAATGAAGAACAGTTTTGCAATGATCGATGAGCAAAACATAGCAATAAAAGCAGAGTAAATGGCAAATTCGAAATTCAAATAAAGAGAAGATAAGTTCCTAGATGTGGTTATTGATTTTGGAGAATTCAAAGGCTAACTAGGGTTGTTACAAATATCACTGATCAAGAAAACAAGCAGTCAATCATGATTCCTAGACATAGAGTTCACAATCAAGCAAGTTAAATCCAATCTCTTGGCAAATAACACTTTGTTAATCATCCTAACAAGAACTAACTTTCATTAGTGCTAGAACAATCAACAAGCATGAACAACCAACTCTATTCATGTCAAAATACTCCTCAAAAAGAAAATCTCTTGAGCTAAGGTCAGTAAATCCTCTATTAACCAAGATCAGCATTTCATCAAACACTTGGTGGGCATAAAATGAAGCCTAAATCCAGATTCATGTGATCAAGACAAATCTAGCTTAAAAACAGATCAATAGAGAGGAATCAATCATATTAAACACTAACAAACCCTAATCAAGCCTCTAAATTCCCCTAATCTACCACATCTAAGACCCCTAAGGTAACTACTCACTAATCACCATGGTTAACACCAAATCACAAAGGGAAAAGATGCTAATCATGATTAAGAAGCAGATTAGAGAAGAAGTTAAAAGACAAATGCACCTGATCGATGGTGCATCCGTTGCAATCCCATCGATCAAATCTGATCGATACACATCAAGTCTTGATCGATGGAGTACTTATTGCATTCCCATCGATCAAATCTGATTGATGGCCTTGAAGTTTTGATCGATGGAACACCAGAAATCGCCCTCCTTAGCTCCCTTTGCTTCTTCTCAGCTTGGCTAACTTCTTGAATCATTCCCACACTTCCTTCTTGCTCTATTCAGCTTTTAAGTACCTAAAAACATCCTTGATGCGAAGAAAATGCAAACTACAACCTAAATGCAACCTAAAAGGAGAAGAAAATGGGACTAAAAAGAAGGAAAACATGAAAAAGAGAACCATAAAATGAACTAAATGCAAGCCTAAATGATATAAAAGTGTGAGATATCATAATGCATGGCAGGATGTAAAGATACTGCCCACCAGATTCGCAGACAACAACTTGATGCAGCAGATGGGCATTAAGGAAGAGGTTTTGCGAGTTCAGAGGAGGATTGGCATGAGTACCATGGTGACTAAGCAGTATGATCTCTTCCCTGATTTAGCCCGCCAGTTCCTCGCCACAGTTCGAGTTTACTACGAGAACGAGCTGGCTCGGACCGCACAGCAGGGCACTCTAACGTTCCTGATAAGAGAGATTCACTACAAGATCAGTCTTTTCGAGCTCTGCGCGATTTACGGGTTCGATGAGCACCCTACAGGGGTAATCACGCCTTTGCAGTGGTCTCATATGCAGACCTTCTGGTCCAAGTTCGGGAACGGGACTTATGATTCCAAGACGAGCACACAGTCTGACGTCAGGCACCCTGTGGTGCGCTATATTCTGCGCCTTATAGGCAACACCATTCTCTGTAAGTCTGCACCGAGTAAGATGCGCGTGAGTGAGCTCGTTCTGCTATATTACGGATTCTCTGCTATGCTTGATGATGAGATCCCAATAGAGAGTATGATTCGCGCAAACTTAGGCACGCTCTTTGCAGAGCACTTGGTCACTCTGAACACCAAGCCATTCACGAGCCAAGATGGATAGGTTGGCAACCTTCTCACGCCTATCTTTCAGCACATCGAAATCAACACAGAGCCCTGCAGGATTGTCACTGAGCAAGCTCTTATGGATACGCCAGCATATGCCCGCGCCATTAGCACCCATGCTGAGTGACGCTCGTCACCAACTCCTTCGTGAGGTACCACTTTCCAACTCAGTTCAATGTGTTCTATTACTTCCTATTGACCAACTCTAGGCTTAATAACACTGGAGACAATGTTGTTTAAGTCTGGGGGAGGTGGCTACTGACATTTTGTACATTGTGTCTTGTTTTGAGAGTCTTTTAGTTGAGTCTAAAACCTGTTTTATAGAGTCAAAATCTTGAAGCTGTCAGATTTTCTTGGAACTAACCACAAAACATTGATGCTTATAAGAACCATTGCCACAGATGTTGATCACAAGTCTTTTTAAGTTGAAAGTCATAGGTAGATCAGTCTAGCAAAGAAGGTTTACGTTCTTAGAGAATCTGGAAAATTTATTGTTGACTCCACCTTAATGAACTTTTAACTTCTCATCTTAGGGCTTGATATTCATTGATCTTGATTCTCTCTTTCAACACTGGCAAGAATGTTTAGGTACAATCTCTCTTTGATCTTCCCTCATACAGCTTTTAAGAGTTTAAGTCTATAGAATGGTGCACATGAACTTGTCTCCTCACAAGGAATAACAGTGGTGAACACTCATGAACCTGTCTCCTCACAAGGAACAGAAGTATTGAGTAGCATCAGTCCTTAATTTCTTATGCTGTAAAAAAAATGAGAAAAGAAAGTTGAAAAATTGAAAAAAAATATAGATCAAAGGAAGAGAAAATAGGAGAGCTGTATTGAGATTGACTTGTTCAGTGTTTAGGAAGGGAAAGAATCTATAAGTGATTGAGTTGATAAATCCTTGATGAGATATCACGTTTAAATAAATGAAAAGAGTTAGCAGTAGAGATTTCAGATTTCTTGAAGGGGCTTGAACTGGATTTGAGAGATTGCTAAGCTTGTGATAAGTATACTGAATTATAATCTTGTGTTGGCTCTGTGGTATGTGGATTCAAAAGTATTAATCAATGTGGCGTTCCTAAGGTTGCTTGAGGGCAAGCAAAAGCTAAGCCTAGGGGAGTTGATATATCATGGTTTTTATGGTTTCTAACCATGATATAAGTCCTTTCTATAGAGTATTTTTTTGTGTTTTTAGAGTCTTTACAGGTTATAGCATGATTGGAGCACAACTGGAGGTTTTGAAGGATTTTGGATCAAAGCAAGAATCTTTCCCGAATGAAGCAACTCAGATGGCGTTACTCTGTACTGGTGATGATCGTCACCAACCAAGGGGTGACGCTCATCACCAACACCTGAAGAAGGTCACGCGGCTTTGCAGATCTGGCCTTATTTATATTTCTGATTTTATTCTACAGATCTCAACAAAGCTCTTTCTTGTCTCCATCGGATTTAAGTGAATTAAAGGTTCAAAACCTTAATTGTACGGCACCATTGGTCAGAATCAGACTTCAGCCACAGACTTCAGCCGTAGACTTTTCGAGCAGACTTTTTGAGCAGACTTCATGAGCAGACTTCTTGAGCAGACTTCTCGAGCATACTTCTTGAGCAGAATTCTCGAGCAGACTTCTCGAGCAAACTTAAGTTGCAGATTTCTCGAGCATACTTCTCGAGCATACTTCTTCAGCAGATTTCTCGAGAAGACTTCTTGAGCAGACTTCTCGAGCAGACTTCAGTTGTAAACTTTTCGAGCAGACTTCAGTTGCAGACTTCTTGAGCAGACTTCTCGAGCAAACTACTCGAGCAGACTTCAGTTGCAGACTTCTCGAGTAGACTTCTTAAGCATACTTCTCGAGCAGACTTCTCAAGCATATTTCAGTTGCAGATTTCCCGAGCAGACTTCTTGAGCAGACTTCTCGAGCAGACTTCACTTGCAGATTTCTCGAGCAGACTTCAGTTGCAGACAAATTTTTTAAACATTTTAGTTTAGTAGTGATTTCCTATGCAAATTTTAAGATTTATAATCATTGACCCTTAAATGTTTGTTTGTTTAGAGGGTTATTTTATATGTAATGTTGGATTGCATTGAATGTTTTGTATCATATCCCTAAATTATGTGTGTTTATGTATTTTACAAAATAGACTTCACTGTCAGACTTCATATTCAGACTTCTTAATTAGACTTCTCAAGTAGACTTATAATTATATTACATAATATATGGTTTATCTCAATAGATTTATATTACATAATTGACTTCTTACAAAGACTTCTGAAGTAAATGTCTTACTTAGACATCATCCTTGGCATCTTACTCAGTAATCACCATGACATCTTACTTAGTCATTAACATCTTTGAACTCCTAATAACACAAAAATATTAATTAAATTTTAACTATAGAAAAAACATGTAAAACTTCTACATAAGCAAGATTAATAAACAACACAAGCTCAAGAGTTAAAGAAATTTTATTTGTCATAAACTACAGACAAATAAGTTTTATTACAAAAATTTGAATAAGCAGACTTCTCTAAAAGTCAGACTTCCTGGAGAAGTCCGCGATCAACAAGCTAAGTATCATATAAAACGTAAAAACTGATTCGACTATACCTATTAAATATAAACATGTAAAAGTTATGCATAGGCAAGAACCTTTACTTACATAAGCTTAGGATCATAAAAATCTTAAAAATTAGTTATAAATTGTATAAAAATGAATTTTTTTAAAAAACAAGAAAAGTAGACTTCTCGGAGAAAATTAGACTTCTCACAGGTTAATTGGTCAATTGCAAAAAGGACATGCCTCTAAAGAAGTCTGTTCGAGAAGTCTACGCTATTTTTTTGTTATCAAAGGAAATAGAGTATACTTCATTCAGACCAAAAGAAGTCTACTTTTTCATGCGGTCAATTGCAAAACTAACCTGAGCGTTGACTAGTAGACTTCACCGTGGTGAAGAGAAGTCTACTTTCGCAGCCCAGAACTGAAAATCGCTAAAATTGACTGAAAATTTGACTTACCACTCGTCTTTAGCTTCTTTTCTGGTCGAGATATTCGATTCTAGTCCCCATGAAAGAAACACAACCGCAAAAAATGACCAACTCGTCGGAATATAGAAATATATATGAACTTCAACCTGTTAATAGTTAAGTTATAGAGTTTTGGGAAGAAAATAGAGAGAAAATGGATGAATAGAAGCTTAAGAGAAAGATAATGAGCTATCCAAGCTCAAAAATGGGTTTTCGGTACCATTAAAGCTCAAAATTAGTTGAAAATGGTGGTTGGACAAATTGATGATGATGGCTTTTTCGTAAATAAGTGAAGAAGATGATGATTATTTGGTCAATTGGATATCTAAAAATAAAAGAAATTAATTTGATATAGAAATTTCGTAAATAATTAGAACTGGTAATGACTGTTTGGACAAAAAATGGCTAATGTTGAGAAGGTGAATTTTGTGAGTTAGATTTGCATTTCAACTCAAATTTTGAGTCATTTTTGTAACTATCCGTTATTTATATGTATTTATTATGAAATTTTTATATTCTTTGAACTTCTAGTTGATAATATGCATTACACGCGGATTTAGTAATCATTTTATGTATATTTTTGTATCATATAACTCGTCACTTTTTTCACCATATCCATCTTGAATTTTTCATCTTATCTTTGTTTTAATCAAATAATATCCATTCGAGATTATTTAGTTTATTCAAACATATATATAAAGAATATATGTGATGCTAGATATCCGAATTACCCATATAAGAATTAGAAATTTTTAATATATATATATATATATATATATAATCTGTTAAAATTTCCGTGACTTTACAGAGTTTTCCAAAATATTTGTCTTGAAGTTGACTTTCATCCAAAATTTTAAGAGTTTATGAAATAGATTATATAATGTAATTTCACTAACTTGTCTCGTGATCCAAATTTCTTGTTCTATTTTTATTAAATTTTTTTTGGGAATTCTTTTCCATCTCTCTAATTATCAATTTTCATCACACACTCGTAAATTTCCATCTTGAATCTCGAAATACTCAAAGCTAATGTATATTATTATTTTTTACTTTTTTATGTTTTATTTTATTGATTCTTTATTTTCTGATAACACAATATAACTATCTTTTTTTTTCAGAAAAATTTCATTGATACGAAATAAGGATTACAAAGTCAGATATACAAAACTTCCGGAAAGTAAATTATTACATAAGCAATATATGCGCCATATATTGAAAAAGATACAACATGATGAAAAGTAAATTTGACAAGTAAATTGTACTTGCTAATGAAAAAATAAATTCATTATTTTCCTTCTCTGTATGCGATCTCCATCTGATGCAAATGTGGTTGGCTAGCAATTCTTGGCTGAAGCACGTAATTACACACAACATGATAAAACCCAATACCTCCATTTGATGAAATTCTGTTTCTACAAATAGATACCAAATCATTGGTGTCCAATACCTTCTAACATGGTTTGGCTTTGACATTGTACTCTTTGAATTCATCAATGGACATAGTCTCCGATTATTATAGATGTTTTCCTCTTTAAATTTTGCAAATCTGCTAAACGATGCCTTGGTCATAACGGAGGACTTCTGGTAAACACCAACTCGCTTCTGGAAGGATTTTGTTTTACCTTCAAGCGAGATTAAATCCATCCAATCAAATGGATTCGCTACATCGTAAACCTTTCCGTACCTAAGCGCATCCAAAAGCCTATCCACACCAAATTTGATATAATGGCTCATTAGGTCCCGATTCATTCCCACCAACACGCATGAAAGCGCGTCGCACACAAACTCCCTCTCGATCTCGATGACATCGCAGACGATTGCCTTCACGCGTTCCTCCAAAAGCTTTGTCCTCAATAGAGTGTAGATGAGGCACGCGAAATTGCAGTGAATGCCTTCGTCTTGAGATATCAATTTGTTGGAGAAGGCCAGTCCCGGCATGAGTCTGCGTTTCTTCAACCAGAAAATCGAGCAGAAGCTACCGGAGAAGAAGATACCTTCGATGCAGGCAAAAACGACGATACGCTCCGCGGAAATCTGAGATCTGTCGATCCACGTCTTCGCGCACTGCGCCTTCTTCGTGATGCAAGGGATGGTTTTGATTGCGCAAAATAGATTGTCTCTCTCCTTGTTATCCTTGATGTATGTGTCGAGAAGGAGGCTGTACATCTTGGAATGATTAGAGAAAACGGTTGATGGCTCTTCATCTGAATTTTCAATATATATGCTCGGATCTCAAATCAAAACGGTTACAAAATTGAACCGAAAGAAGCCGGCACAGAAACTCTTGATTGGTCGCCAGATTAAGATCGGAAAAGCACTCTCCTTAAAAAAGAGAGGAAAACAGAAGATTTGAAGAAAAATTACCAAAGAAATTTCTTTGGCAATCACCATTGGAAACTTAAGATAAGGAGAAAAGAGAAACAAAAAACAAGTAAACAAATATTTGTTTTTATTGAATATTAATGTTAATTTGTGTATTATAATTGTCTTTTAAAGTTTACTATTTTTTATATTGAATGTCAAAGTTATATTTATATATGAAAATAATTTAAATTGAAAATAATTAATGATATTGTTGCTGAGGTGGCAACACCAGAAAAGAAAAAAACTTACTATATATATATATATGTATGATGTCAAAAAAATATATTCTATTAAATAGATGGTAGAGATAAATATATTCAATAATGAAAAAGTATCACCGCCTCTTTTATCTCGAGAGCTTGTGTTGGATTGTACTAGATGCATCTCTTCCAGAATTCTCTCCTCTCACTCATGCGTCCAAATAAGAGAGTTCCAGAGGTACGCCATCAATCCGATCGTCTTCGCCAGACCGTTGATGATTATATACGCAAAGCAAACATGCTCATCGCTCTTACGCCCCAAGACTCCCCCAAGGAAAGTACTGCCTCCTACTCTCAAGTCCCACAATAAAAGGCCTGAAATGGCTGCAAGCCCTTCAGGAAGACAGAGATGCGTAGTACGAAGAAGAAGGGACTGCGAGGAGCTACCCATTCCAAGGAAAGGTTCGCGTCTTAATCAAGAGGAACGCTTCCGACTGGTCACACCACTGGAACCAGAGGGAGTAGAGTCTTCAATAACAATTTTGACAAGGCCTGAGGAAGATGATGAAGCCAATCAAAAAACAAAAGGAAGGGAAATGTGAGAGAGATTTGCTTTGAATGTGAAGTAAATGGAGGCTCTCATTTCACTCTTTTATAGAAGTGGCGAGAGACGAGGAGGCATTTAGAACTTCCGGATTAGAAACAAAAGGCGGAGAAAACCAAGGGTCAAGATTGCAATTAAGCCCCGCTCCAGGCCTAGAGAAGTGATGATGCGCAAGTTTGCCAGAAGCAAGAAAATAGTTTGGCGCTACTTTTCATGCAGCGAGCATACAAAAATCCCCCACGTGGCCTGCCGCACCAAAACATGAAAGCGCTACAGTAAAATCTTACCCGGACGAGAAAAGTAATCACTGTAAGGGACATCACGACACCCGACCCGGAAAACTGCATAGGATCAGAAAAGATCCCAGAGAAATGCTAGGTGATAACTTCCAACCTAATCGGATAATAACACAGCAGTATGAACCTCTAAACTCTATATGGACGGATACCCCCACTAAGTTAGGTCTTGTCTACGAGGGAATTGTTGTGAACCAGTCGTTTGTCTTTTCCCCGCGCATGCATATCCGCTTAATTATTTACTTGAATGATCGAATATGTGCATGTTTGCTTAAATTTTTTGCTTTCATGGTTGCTTGATTTATAGATTGTGTGATTCTTTTCTTGCGTGACTTCTTGCTTGCATGTTTGTTTGATCCCTTGCTTACATGCCTATTTGATTGCTTTGTCTTCTGACTCTCCATGACTCTTAGCTATATCCCCGTTTATTCATCACTCTTACGATTATATCACTACTTCTCGCTTGCATTATCTAACCCTACGGGGGCATCATATTTGCGGTTTGATTTTCCATCAAAATCTTCTATCCGAATTTCAAGCAGCATGCTACCATGTGGACTTACTTGCCTCTGGGGCACCATTCCTCTGGGAATCGAGACTACTGTTCCTCAGGCCTCCGGTCATTCCTCGCCAGCTCCCTTCAGGCTGTACGCGATCAGATAGCATGCTCTTTATAGGGACTTGCTTGCCTTCGAGGGAACCACCAAAAATTGAGATTGCCTCCTTCCAGGGCACCACCGAGTTAGTGTTTTTTATAACACATTTTTAACACATTTTTCTTATTGCAGAATGGCAGAAAAAAGAATTGCGGAATATATTTTTTTAACACGATTGGATAAATTATGCAGAATGGCGGAACGACGGAAAATGATTATTTAAAAATATTTTGTTTTACTATATTTCATAAAAAATAGAATTTTAATAATTCAGTTAACTATTATAAAATGATATAATTCTTATTGTAATTTTTTATAAATTATTTTCAAAATAAAAATATATAAAAATTTAAAAATATTGCAAAATTTAAATAATAGGCATAACTTTATCATTATACAGTTTTGTGTAACACCAAATGATTTATTTGTATTTATTTAAATAATAAACTATAACTAATTATATAATTGAACAATATAAATATTAATTCTGTAAATACTCTACTTCAAACACTCTTATCCGCTTAAATGAAGATTTCTTTGTATTTTGTTTGTAAGCAAAAACGTAATTCTGCAGATTTTTCTGATTGGCAAAATATTTATAGTTTCGCATTTTTTCTGTCATTCCACCATTCCACAAGATTTACCAATCAGAGAATAGTTGTTAGAAAAATTAATAAAATATCAAAGTTTCAATATTATTAATTTATAAAATGTATATTGTACATACATCGAATTAGAAAATGTAAATTATTGAATTTATTAGTTTTATTAATTAATAATAACATGAAAAAATTCTAAAAATTAAAAATAATTATTATACTGAGAAAAAACGTGTTGCTCTAATTTATATGTCAAATATTCTTCTATAAATATATTAGAGATTAGAGATATACGATTAAGCAAAAAAATTGAACAGTAAATTTATGATTACAAAAACTCTCACACAGTTTATAAATTATAGGTTATTTATATAATATGGTTAGGTTCGTCTATGTATGGATCGTCTACTATAGAGAAGTCATGCATGAGATATCTGGGGTCCAATACAAACTTTAAATCGAGACCCTAAATATTAAATTATTAAAACTATTTTTTTTCTTTAAATTGTTAAGAAAACATTCAGAAGCCTTTATTCAACTGTTTCATATGTTTTAGAAGTCGATGTATAAAAATGAACGATAATAGGAAAGCATGAAGCACTAAACTAGGGTTAATTTCTATGGTGTTGATTAAGTTAGATTTTAAAAAGTCCATCCTCCTTTACTGAATGATTCATAGTCTTTACATACGACACGGTTGATTTGGAGACTTTTGCTAAGCTTTATATTTTATTTTTTTAAATGAAACTTTTGGTAACTTAAGACAAATTAGTAGGTGAAAACAAAAGAAATAATTTTGTGTCTGCGCACCATGCCACCATTCATATTAAATTGTTCTTAAGCAAGAAGATCTCTTCGTGGGTTTTCTAGACTCCTACCGAAAGATCATATGTATTCGTCCTAATACCGATAAGCAAGAAGATACATACCTCTTTTCAAAAAAAATTGAAAATACATACCTCTTTTCAAAAAAAAAATTGAAAATACATACGAGAAAATCAAGATTACAATTTTCGTTCATTTATAAAGGGATGAGGACCTGGTTATATAGATCCAAATCAAACTGCCTTCATCAGTGGTTGCTTGGCAATGGAAAACCTCTTGCTTGCAGCAGAGTTGGTAAAGCACAATCACAAAGAGAATGTCTCTTCAAGATCGGCTGTCAACATCGCTATAACTTTTGATATAGCACAATGGGATTTTATTTATTCAAAGCTTATATAGCTTTGCATTTCTTGAAGCTATTCATTCGCTGGATTAATACTTGTTTCTCCACGTCATCATTTTCAGGTCAAGTTAATGGAGTAGCAGAGTATTTTCAGAGTAAAAGAGGTTTGAGATGGGGATGTGTACGCCATGTGTTTTTTTCTGAACAATTAAATATGATTAAAAACTTAAACCGGATATAAATCCGGTTCGAGAGTTCTTGGCGATACAATCGGCGATCCTATTGTTTTCTTTTGGGACAAAGCAAAAGGAGATTGAAGTAGATAGAGATGCAAGAGTGTTGATATAAAAAAAAGAAACCAAAAATTTTCTCGATTTTCTCTTGTAAATTGATGGCTTGTATGAGTGATTGAACATCTGATTTGATGCACAGATAGGTGAAGTTCATTTTCAAAGCGCAGTTTAGGACTGATCTTGTAGTCAATGCTTCGACTACCAATGCTGATCCCACGAAAGCCTTTGTTCTGTGACCTCGCTGAGTTCTCGATCCTCATTATCGGCAAAGACCCATCCTAGCCCTGCATGTTTGGTGTCTGCTTTCCAAACCGCATCGGTGTGGGCGATTACTGTTCCAAGAGGAATTTAGATGGGGGATCTTGTGTGTGGATTTGTAATTGTTGCGATCCTCCATGATGTGTGCGCCATCTCTATATCTATTTGTGATAATTAGAAAGTACATTCAGGACTTTTCGATCAAAATGCTGTTGGACTCAAATATTAATTTGTGTAATTAATCACTACATAAATTTTAATTTGGTTAAAATAAATTTTTCTCCTAATAAAAAATAATTTTTATTAATTTTGTAATTCCATGATTGATTATAATGACTCAGTGTTAGATAAGATTAATGAGTATTATAGACTGAATTAAACATATTATTAACAATAATCTCTTCATTTTCTCTTTTATTATATTCTATGATTTTTTTTTCACAAAAATACAACACATAACAGGTTCAAAAGCTTATGATTTGGATGATGTAAATATCTGATATTAGTTGTTTAAAAAAAAAGAAAAATCATGTTAAAAATGATTGTTAATTGTTTCTAGATTTTTGTAAATCTGAAACTATAATTTTTATTTTGGTTAGTTATGCCGATTTTCTGTAACATATTCAAATTATTTAAAAAAGTAGAAATTTTCTGTGATTAAAATCATTTAGTTACCATAGTTGTTTTTGAAATTTAATTATTTATTACAACTTGTTTAAATTAATTTTATTCTATTGAACTTCTAATTATTGTGTTATTATACTAAAATTTATAGACAAGATTGTCAGAGAAAACCCATGACCTAATGGATAAAATGGCTAAGTTCTATTGATAAGATTATGGGTTTGAGTCCCTTATTATAATATTTTTTTATTTATATTTTTAATACAAATAAAATAATTTTTTAATAGTTAAATAATGAACGACATGTAGCATAATCAAAGATGACTACCACTAAATTAATAATATAAATTGGACATATATATGAATATGAATATAAATGTATGTTTCTGATTCGTTTTAAAAAACGTTCATTTTAAAAGACGTTCTAAGTGATACAAGATTCGATAGTGAGACTTACAACAATCAGAAAGATGGTTAGATGGGAACAGTAAGATGGATTTCACATTCTTTCTTACTGGCAGGAGATGGTCGATGGTATAACAAGTCTTGTTGCACAAAAGCTTGAGCCAAAATGAGATCTATCAAGCTGGTTTTGTAACGCTTTCTTAAGAAGAACCAAAAGATGGTGAATGAAGTGAATCAATGGCATCACAAAGACGATAGATGGATCTCTTATATAACAATAACTCTACATAGGTGAATCACACAGACTAAGATGAGAATAAGGATTCTAAGATAAGCGACAACTTGAACGAAGAAGAAAAAGAACAACACTCTTTATTAATAATCAAAATGTAACCAAATTACAACACTGCAAGGAGCTTAAAAAAAGCTCATCAGCTAGTCTTAAAGTCGAAAACGTTAAAACAAAAAAATAAGACAAAAGTTATAACCCACAAAAGAAAAGCAAAATACAAAAATAGAAATGTACTTCAGCTAAAAAGAAAATAGAAAACTAAGCTTCTTCTTGGCTTTTTTTGAGACTCGAACTAGGTGTCCTCTCACGTGCGAAGGACCACTAGGAAAAGTCATTTTACCTGGAAAAATTGTATAAACTGAATATATGATACTTAGTTTTGGCGCGAAATGGTCTTGAATGAAGTTGACGCAGTCGAGCTTAGTCCTGGTCCAGTCCATAAAAGTACCTTGGTGATTTCTCTTTCTTCAAGTCTGATAAGGCTCAGGTTTTATATAATTAATTAACTACTGCAAGTGTACAGCAAAACAGTTGTAGCATAAAAGGTTATCGAATCCCAAGGGAGTAAGTTAACTACACTATAGAGTTCAGATCCGGATTAAGCTAAGCAGTAAATAATGAATGTAATGTAAAATAACTAAAGTAATGAAAGCAGGAGAAATTTGTTGATTGATCTAAGTTCAGAAAGCTAATGGCGCTAAGTCAGGACAATTCGCAGTTTGAATCTGAGAATGTAGAATGCATGCAATCATGAATGAATTAAAACCGTCTAGAACTTGAAACACAAAATATAACTGATCAATTTTCATTGCAGAGGTTATCTATGCCTAAATCACAGAATTTCAAATCTCTTTGCGAAATCTAACAATCTAAACATGCAGTTTTGAAATCTAGATGATTAGTCTCAGAAATCGATATGAATGCAAACACAGATGAAGGACCAATGGATTTTCCTAACAGTTTTGCAATTCTACAAACTCTTCATCAACCTTTGAAAAAAACTAACCTAACTAACAAACTACTCAGACATGGTGAATTGAAAAGACAATATGAATAGAATAGATTGCATAAAAAAATAAGAAATAAAGATAAAGGAGTTCGAAATATGCTCTGAAGGACTCTGATTTGTCTCTCCAAAAGCTCTGCTACAAATCTATCTCCAAAGCTCTCTAGAAATTCAGATACAAACCAAAAAATGGCTGAAAAACCTAATATACAAGCTAAAAACAAATTTGGGCCTTTTTGTAATTAATAAAACTTCTAGGCCAAAACTGCAATTTCTTCTCCATCTTTTAATGGAATTCTTGCAAAAATGACCTAAAATTTGATTTGAAATGCAAATCTAACCCACAAAAATCACCTTCCCAACATTAGCCATTTTGTGTCCAAACAATCCTTCATAGTTTCAGTTATTCACTAAATTGCCATTGTTTTAAATTAATTTCTTTAATTTTCAAAAATCCAAATGACCAACTAATCCTTATCTTCCTCACTTATTTACGAAAATGTCATTATCATCAATTCACCCAACCACCATTTTCAACCAATTTCGAGCTTTAATGGCACCAAAAACCCATTTCTGAGTTTGTTTAGCTCATTAGCTTTCTCTTAAGCGTATATTCTTCCATTTTCTCTCTATTTTCTTCCCCAAAACTCTATAATTTGACTATTAGAAGTTGAAGTTCATATTTATTTCTATATTCCGGCGATTTGGTTGTTTTTGCGGTTGTGTTTCTTTCATGGTGGCTAGAATCGAAGATCTTGACCAGAAAAGAAGATAAAGACGAGTGGTAAGTCGTATTTTCAGTCAATTTTAGTGTTTTTCAGTTCTGGGCTTCAAAAGTAGACTTCTCTTGGTCCGAATGAAGTCTACTAGTCAATGACCAGGTTAGTTTTGCAATTGACCGCATGAAAAAAGTAAACTTCTTTTGGTCCGAATGAAGTCTACTCCATTTCCTTTGATAACAAAAAATAGAGTAGACTTCTCGAGTAGACTTCTTTAGAAGCAGGTCCTTTTTGCAATTGACCAACCTTTGACTTTGTAGAGTAGACTTCGCCATGAAAAGTAGACTTCTCGCAGGTCATTTTTGCAATTGAAAAATATTTGACTTTTTGGTCAATTGAAAAAATGACCTGCGAAAAGTCTACTTCCGAAAGTGGACTTCTCCAAAAAGTCTACTCTGTCATTTTTGCAATTGACCAAAAAGTCAAATATTTTTCAATTGCAAAAATAACCTGCGAGAAGTCTACTTCCGAAAGTAGACTTCTCCGAGAAGTTTACTTTTCATGGAGAAGTCTACTAATCTTTTGGCAATTGTAAAACTAACCTGCGAGAAGTCTACTTTTATCTGAGAAGTCTACTTTTCTTGTTTTATTAAAATAATCGTTTTTATACAATAGATAAGGAATTTTTAAGATTTTTGTGATCCTAAGATTCTGTTATTAAGTGTTCTTGCTTATGTATAAGTTTTACATGTTTATATTTAATAGGTATAGTCAAATCAGTTTTTATGTTTATATGATATTTAGCTTATTAAGAGTAGACTTCTTGGAGTAGTCTACTTATTCAATTTTGATGTCTAATGTGGTTTGAATTTTTTTTTTTTTCACAGAAAATTGTTCACATACCCGCTGTTTATGGAGAATGGGTGAGGAGTGAATCAGTGTAGCAGTTCGAGGTGGATAATAGCAAAGGAGGGCGAATGTTGTTCTTAGGAGATGGTTGCAAGAGGATTATATGCTGGAAAAGGAAACAAAGATGGAGTTATCCTATCCATTACCACCTCTGATGCTTCAACAAACGCCTCCTGATTCTCCGCCTATGTATGTCACAAACGATAGACATGTTCAGAGCTTGCTTGAGTTAATTAAGATGCATGGTGTTCGCCTTTGCGTTTCGAGTAGGATAGTGGACCATGAGAATGATGATGTGGATGGATATGCGGATAAGTGCTCTGATGCTGAAGAAGATTGGGATGAAAACGTTAAAAATGAGGATGAAGCTGATAGTTCGAATGAAGTTGAAGTTGATCAGAATATGAAAGAAAAGTATGATGACTCCGATGTGGATTACAGTGAGTACATGAAAGTTAAAGATGAGGATGAAGTTGAGGGTGTAAGAGAGCGTTGTGGTGGTTTCGATCGACTGGATACTAGTTGGTCGTCTAAAATCTTTGTTAATCAGAGTTTTACTAGCAAGGAGAAGCTTGTATCTGAGTTGCGTTTGATGGCAGTTATGAAGAGATTTGCTTTCAAAGTATATAAGTCTACGACGTCTTTGTTTGTAGAAAAATGTTCTGTCAAAGGATGCGTTTGGATGGTTAGAGCGGGTGTGAAGAACGAAGCAAACACATTCTGGGTGACAAAGTATCTGAAGGATCATACTTGTTCTGTGTTAGACCGATCAGCTCATCGTAGACGTTGTACACCTAAGTACATTGGGGCTCTGTTTGTGGAACGAGTTGGCATAATCGATGGAATTGTGCCAAAGCATATCAGAGATTCTATGAAGGTGATGTTTGGTCTAAACCTCAGTTACACCACATCTTATAAAGCTTTGATATATGCCCAACAATTGGCGAGAGGAACAGCAGAAGATGGATATGAGAAGCTGCCTTCTTATTTGCGTCAAATTGAGAGAGTGATAGAGAGGTTTTCAGGCTCTTTCTCAATCACCCCTCTATTTAAATCAGTTGGAGTATAGGGCTTTTATGTCAATCTATGGGGAGTTGTTGTATACAAAAGAGTTGCAAGCATAAATCCTTAAGTCAAGCAAGCAAAGAGGGTTTTTTGTTGCCTAAGCAACTGAACTAACAATATAAAGTGATCAATAACCAAAAAAAACTCAAAGGAGACAGTTTAGCAATGATCAAAGAAGCAAAACAGAGTAAATAAACAGAGCACTTAGCAAATTCAAAATTCAATAAAGAGAAAGCAAGTTCCTAGATGTGGTTATTGATTTTGGGGAATTCAGAGACTAACTAAGGTTGTTTCAAAGAGCATTGATCAAGCAAACAAGCTAGCAATGGTGGTTCCTAGACATAGAGTTCACAAACAAGCAAGCTAAGTCCAATCTCTTGATAAATAGTCTTTTGCTAAACACCTTAACAAGAACTAACTCTCATTAGTGCTAAAACATTTAACAAGCATTAATAATCAACTCTAATCATGTCAAAATGCTCCTCAAACAGTCAATCTCTTGAGCCAAGGCCAGCAAATCCTCTATCAAACAAGATCAGCAATTCCTCAAACACTTGGTAGGCATAAGAGAAAGCTCAAATCCTAGATAAGTGTGATCAAGACAAATCTAGCTTAAGAACAGATCAATAGAGAGGAACCCATGTTATTAAGTACTTAACAAACCATAATCAATCTCTAAATCCCTTTAATCTACCACATCTAAGAACCCTAAACAAACTACTCATTAATACTCATGTTTAACACCAAATCACAAGAGAAAAAGATACTAATCATGATTAGAAGAGAGATTAAGGAAAGATTAAAGGCAAATACAAATTTATATTAAATAAAGCAAGAAATTTATCTTACAAACTCAGAAAAATAACTCAAGAACAGTGATATGACATGACTGCTCGAAAATCCCCAGAAAATAGTATTTATACATAAAGGAAGGAAGCCCCAAAGTAATGGCAAAAGTGTAATAAAAGGCATCTCCGGACTGGGATCCTATCGGTCAGTTGTGACCGATAAGGTGATCGATAGGGATCCTATCGGTCTAGAAGATGACCGATATGGTGACCGAAATCCATACGGTGCACTTCTATCGGTCACTCCTTGGCCGATAGGCCTTGTGTCTTGATCGATAGGCTCCGCAGAGATCTTCTGCTTTGGTCCCTATTGCTCCTCTTGGCTCAGTTAGCTTCCTGGATCATCCCCAAAGCTTCTCCAATGCTCCTCTTAGCTCCATAAGTACCTAAAAACATCCATGATGCAAAGAAAATGCAAACTACATCCTAATTGCAACCCAAGTCTAAAAGGAGAAGAAAATGGGACAAATGATAAGGAAAACATGCAAAAGAGAACCAAAACATGCACTAAATGCAAGCCTAAATGGTGTAAATACAAGAGATATCAGAGAGCTAATCCGGAAAGTGTCACAGACCTTGTATGCAATGAGATGGATCGATTTAAGTACCTGTTTATTTCATTTGGAGCTTCCATAGCTGGTTTTCAGTACTTGAGGCGAGTGATTGTTGTAGATGGGACTCATCTAACTGGGAAGTATGGAGGTGTTTTGCTAGTGGCAGCCGCACAGGACGGTAACTTTCAGATATTTCCTTTGGCTTTTGCAGTTGTGGATTCTGAGTGTAATGATTCATGGAATTGGTTTTTCACCAAATTGAGTAGATGTTTCTCAGATAGGTATTCGCTTGTCCTAGTTTCTGACCGGCACGACTCCATCGCTGATGCATGTAAGAATGTCATACCATGGGCAACACGGGATATATGTCACTATCATCTGCAGCAAAACATTGTGACAAAATTTCACGGGAAGCCACTCATGTACTTGGTGAAAGGTGCTGCATATGCACATACGACTTACGATTATAATCGATACATAGACGCAATCCGAGAGGTAAACCCCAGACTTGCTTAATATTTGGAGACTGCAGACCCGAGGTTATGATCACGAGTTCATTTCCCGGGAGACAGGTACAACATAAAGACTAGCAGAATCGATCAATGCGGCTGTTAAGGAAGCCAAAGGGTTTATCATCACATTTCTGTTAGAGTTTATAAGAACAAAGCTCGGGAGATGGTATCATAAAAGGCGTAAAGATGCTCTAAGTCTCACAACGAGCCATACCCGTGGAGTAGAGTATAGGCAGGAGATTTGAAGGTAGAACCCATAGATGGCTGGCGTTTCTTTGTTAAGGGTGGAGCACAAGATTGTATTATTGATTTGGAACAAAGGAAGTGTTCTTGTGGTGTGTATGATGCTGAAAAAATCTCTTGCTCACATGTTATTGCAGCGGCAGAAGAGGCCAATGTGAAAGTGTCAACACTTGTGTGTCCATCTTACTCACGGGAATCCTTATATGCAGCCTACTCCCATCCCATTAACCCTCTTATTTCTGATGAAAATGATGTCAAGAAGGAACCATGTGGTGTTCCAGTCATGAAGATTCCTCCTGGAAGAAAAAATCTAGATGGCAAACTTGGCTAGAAATGTCAAGGACGAAAGGCACAAGACCAAGAAAGATGCATAAGCAATACAGTTGCTCCAAGTGCAAGCAACCTGGTCATACTCGCCCCTATTGTGGTAAGTTAATCTTTACATTGTACTTGTTGTGTATTGTTTTATCTCCTGCCAAGTCGTTATGCAGTCTAATTTTAATAAAATCACATGTAGAGATTCAATGATGGTGCTGATTGAATTTGAACATGTCGAGAAGTCTACTTCAAAAGTCTACTCGACACAAGAGAAGTATAATAGGTTGACAAGATATGTAATATAAATAGGGAAATGTCCCTCTGAATCATCATTAAGTTATGTATAATTATTGTCTTTAAGAAGTCTACTCGTGACACGAGAAGTCTACTCAGTTGATAAGTTATGTATAAATGGGGGAAATGTCCTCTGAATCATCTTTAAATTATGTATAATTATTGTCTTTAAGAAGTTTACTCGTGACACGAGAAGTCTACTCGATAAGAAGTCTACTCGTGCCACGAGAAGTCTACTCGGTTGATAAGTTATGTAATATAAATAAGGAAATGTCCCTCTGAATCACCTTTAAGTTATGTAAAATAATTGTCTTCAAGAAGTCTACTCGTGACAAGAGAAGTCTACTCTTCAAGAAGTCTACTCGTGACAAGAGAAGTCTACTCGATTGACAAGTTATGTTATATAAATGGGGTAAATGTCCATCTGAATCACCTTTAAGTTATGTAAAATAATTGTCTTCAAGAAGTCTACTCGTGACAAGAGAAGTCTACTCTTCAAGAAGTCTACTCGAGACAAGAGAAGTCTACTCGAAAGACAAGAGAAGTCTACTCGAGACAAGAGAAGTCTATTCAAAAGACAATAGAAGTCTACTCGAACGACAAGAGAAGTCTACTCGAAATCTACTCAAGAATTCAACACAATCCATGTTATATGTTAACCTACATATTCGGGTTACGTACTCTGTTCTTTGACGGGTTACACCAAAAACTTTCTAACCACATCAACCAGATACACCAAAAATTAGTTTGTTACAAAAAATAATACACTTCACAATGATACTCGAGTAGTCAGGTGCCTTCGTATAACCCCATATACGCCCACTCCTGGTTTGAAGGTCCGTGGCACTTGGTCTCGTGGTGTATATCGACCAAAAGCTTCTGTCTGATAACTTTAATGTTGGCGGGACACAATGACGAAGGAAATGGCAGTCCAAGAGCATGATATTCAATAAACTTAAGGCAATAAACTGTACAATCACCACCTGGCCCTTGCTGTGGCATCTCCTTTGCTTCTAGCCGTGTGTGCGTGAAAGCATCAAGTGAGAACTTGTCTTTATCTTCTCGGATAGCCATTTCCCGAAGCAGACAAGACAGCATGACTGCAATAGGCTCAACTTCTTTCGCTATTTCCGCAGCGCTAGAATGACCAACGAGACTGTCCCAAATGAGAATGTACCTCTGAGGTATTGAGATATACAGAGCAACCCAATGATCATCCTTTACATTCAAGGGCGTGTATATGTCATCGACCTCGACCCCCCCCCCCCCATATCTTTCCTGTTTTACAGTACATCGGTGTCTCACCATTGTAATAATCATAGGCACCAGGCAGCAGTATTTGGACGGCAAGAAAATCCGCATATTTGGTACGCCACATTATGCTCAAAATCGTATCAAGGAAGCAGATACGATCACTCCTAAACCACTGCAGATGTTCCTTGAATTGATATCTCAGCAGGTTGATGACGGCATCCATGTGCTACATAGCCAAATAGAGAAGTCAAGAAAGTCAGAAATTGATGTCAAGAAAGTCAGAGAAGTCTCCTTTTCTAGAAGAAGTTTACTCGAGAAGAAGTCTACTCAAGAAGAAGTCTAAGCGAAAACAAGTCTACTCGAGAGAAGTCTACTCAAGAGAAGTCTACTCGAGAAGAAGTCTACTCGAGAAGTCTGTTTGAAAAGAAAGACTAACCGTGTCTGCGAGCCATTGTTGTGGCGTCCTCAGCAGCCACCACCAGTGGTTTACTGGTAACTTCTTAGCATGTCTATTCGGCCAATTTCTGCAGACATAATTAGTACATAATCATCAGACTGTAATTAGTACACAATCACAAGTCTCACAACTTGTTCCATACGGAGAACTTATGGAAGACGTTTGAGAAGCTCATTTAGAGCTTTATTCTTCGCTGCATCAAAGGGAGCAAAAGGATCATAACCAGGGCCTAGTCTGGACAACCTCCTTGTCTTCTCGGCGGTCTTGGCTCGTGCCAAAATTTGTGCGGCGACCTTCTTTGACATTTGTTTCCTTAACTGCTCATCCAGATCCTCTTTCGTTTGTTTCCGATTCCCTACAAAGATGACACTTGGTTCTACATCAAAATCCTCGCGGTTGACACTCTCACATGGTTTTTTCTGAAATAATGCATTATACATGTCACTGAGAAGATAAACATGACAAAATAGACGAATTTATTTATTGTAATTGAGTCAAGTAAACAAAAAAGTACAGGGTACAGGTACAAATTTTTGAAAACACACAAAAATACAACAACATCTAGTTCTTTTTGCAAGTCCTCGTTCTTGCCATAGTAAGCCTAATGACTGGACTCAAAGAAGGAATAGCAGCCTTAGCAGTCTTAGAAGTCATTTTAGTAGATTTGAGAGAGGGATCGGTACTAACCCGACCATCGTTTGACTTGACATGCTCCTCATCCTTTGCCTCTTTTATCTTGGCAACAGTATGCTCCACGGCGACAACCTTTTCAGAGAGGAGGTCGAAATTCTTATCGAAGGCCTCAAACCCATCCTTCATTTCCTCAGACAATGTTTTGCAACATTCTGAGAAATATTGTTTCATGGCCTCAGCCAGACTCTTCAAACCCTCCTCTTCCATGGCAGCAGGAGGCACTGGACAAGTCTTCTTCATGCTCTCATCGTATAAGTCAACACGGCTTTCATCATCTTTAACTTTCCTTTTTTGGCCCTTTGTGGCCTCTAGCTTCTTAACCCCTTTGGACCGCCAATCACTAGGCTTCCACTTCTAACCACCACCACCAAACTCCCCAAACATGGCTTTGACAACGTTCTCGGTATGGACATCATCTACCTCATCATCCCAGGTAGGGAACATTTCCTCCCGTTCCTTGACAGCAAAGTTGTTGAAGCTAACCTGCAAACAATTGGGACATGTTACAGAGGTTTACGCATAGAATTGTACTAGAGGAGAAGTCTACTCGAGGAGAAATCTACTCGAGGAGAAGTCTACTCGAGGAGAAGTCTACTCGAGGAGAAATCTACTCGAGGAGAAGTCTACTCGAGGAGAAGTCTACTCAGAGAGAAGTTTACTCGGAGAGAAGTCTACTCGAAGAGAAGTCTTGTAGCATCCGTATCCGAGAGAATTCTGAATGATCGGACCGGACAGGGCATTGTCCGAGGAATGATTGAGCCAAGGGTCATGGCTAGGAAATGGAGGTTTGGGCTATGGTCGGGTGATGACCGAGGGAATTATCGGATGGTTGGCTGGATAGCCGAGCCGGACGGACCACATCCGAGGGAAACAGGGTCCAGTCCGTGGGAAATCGGATTTATCCCGGTGCAGTGGGATTTATCCGAGAGTCTGGGAGGTTAGTCCGAGTGTCAGTGGACTGTCTCCGAGGGAGAAAGGGAAACCTCCGAGAGAAATAGAGGATTAGCCGAGGTGGGACAAGTTGTCCAGGAGAAAAAGGAATATCCAGGTGAAAAATGGAAAACACCTCGAATAAGGGCGGTTTATCCGAGTAGGAAGGGATTTGGATCATGGGCCAAGTGTTGGTCGGCTATTTTGGTGGTTTATCGCGTGGATGGTCAAGCCGGTACAGGGAATAGCCGAGAGGATCGAATCGGACCAGGATAAAACCTACTGGAACCAGGAAAACGTCGGATAAGTCCGGGTTATATAGGGTTTTGCGAGTTTATAAGGGATTTTGAGACTTTTCTCGGGAGAGTTGTGTTTATTCGAGAGCAATAATGCAAAGAAAGAGAATAGTCGAGAGAAAACCCTAAGAAACAGTTTATCCCGAGGACATCCGAGAGAGATCATGTTATCGTCGAGCTGATCCGACCATCACCGAGATAAACTGGTAAGCGATCAGATATTTCCCTATGTGTTGAGTTTTCATTGGATAACCTCGAGCTAATAGCCTTGTTTTGTGGGGTTTTCGAGGGTAAACAGAGTTTGGTTCGGAGAAAGGTGAACGGATCGAGAGATAGCCGAGGAGAAAAGGATCGGATCGTACGGACAGCCGAGAGATTCTTAAGGAGATCGGATATCTTTGTTTTGTCTTGATATCATTGGGAATACTTCTGACCAATCTGTTTCCAGCCTTGTTTAAGGTGAGTGTGTGACTGTGGTTGGTGTCTAGAACCGTAGGATTGCTAGGGTTGAATGTTTGCATGTTGATTGTGTGATTTTCATGTTATGTGTTTAGAACTGATGAGCAATTTTCATGTTTTGATATAAGGTGTTTACCGTGGCATAGATGATGTCTAGCTAACCTCAGGGTAATCCGGATCATGTACTAGCTTAGGGGATGTGGGATTCTCGCTGAAGTAGACATGGGTCTTAAAAAGGGATTGAACTTGGTTGGTTAAGTTAGATGATCAGGGCCGTTTGATATTGTTATGTCTATTGCGAATTAATTGTGCTGAATGTTGGATCTGAAAGTATGATTGCGTGTTTGGTACTGACCAGGTGTTACGGGATGACCGTACTCACTAAGTATTCATGAAATACTTATGCCTCTCTTCTTTAGTGTGCAGGTACCAAGCAATAAAGGGGCAAGACCAGGCGGCAGTGATGGATATGGATGGATCGGGACTGGGTTTTATTTATGTTTAAGACGTTCTGCTTTGTCTTATTGCTTTGGTGTTTGACCGTTAGGTTGCTAGCTGATCAGTTGTAATCGTTAGCGAACCTTGTGTTTTGGTATTTGATAACCCCGAATCCTGTTTAAGAGTTTTACGAAGTTAAATGAATAAGATGAGTTATTTTATATTCCGCTGTGTGTTGATAAGAAAGAAATAGAATAAAGAAAAAGTTTAAAAATATGGCTAAGTATAGAAACGGACTGTTTGGATGTAGTGGGACACAGAAGCGGTACGGTTTACCGGGTTGGGTTACCACAAGTTGGTATGAGAGCGTTTTAACGCTTCTAGGACTGAAATTGGTGACTGCTGTTGTTTGCTTGTTTGGGGGTTTATGGGGGTTCGATCCATTCTTCACTGCCAAGGTCTCGCGGTAAGTTGTTGTTTGGTGTTGTGAAATACGTTTTGAGTTAGCTTCGGCTAACTGGCATTGTTATACTTGCAGATGGTTGATACCAGAAGAACCGTGAGAAACAATGGGGACAACCAGGCTTCGGGGTCTGTGAACTCAGTCAACGGTGATGTTGCTGAGAGGGCAAGGGAAGCCGAGAGACAGGCAGCCGCGGTTGCAAATGAGGCGGCTAGAGTGGCAGCCGTGGAAGCAGCAAGGAATGCTGCGGATGATGAGAACGTGGCTAGGAATGATGCGAATGTAGCACCAGTGGGGTTATAGGCTGTGCTTGGGATGTTAGCACATGTACTAGCTAGGCTACCTGCGGTGGCTCCTGCTCCGGCGGTTGCAGCAGCACCACATGTAGTACCACCGGTGGGGGTTCAAGCGGATGTGATTGGGGAGGAAGCAGACCAAGTGGAGAGGGTTCCGAGTTAGCTTAAAGTTTTGGATCACATGGTGCGGTTGGGAACCAAATTCTTTGCTGGAGGTTCTACACCGATTGAGGCAGATGAGTGGAGAATGAGACTGGAACGGAATTTTGAGTCTATCCGATGTTCAGAGGGTTATAAGAGGGACATAGCCATGCACTACTTGGAGGGTGATGCACACACATAGTGGAAAGGAGTTGTTGGAAGGCTGGTGAATGCGAATTGTTAATATGAGACGTTTTCAGCGATGTTCAGGAGTAAGTACTTCCCACAGGAAGCTTACAACGAGTTGGAGAAGGCGTTCTTGTACCTTAGTCAGGGGACGCTTACAGTGAGGCAGTATGAGACTCATTTTAACCAGCTGAGGAAGTATGTGTCTCATGAGTTTGACACGGAGGAGAAGCTGATTTGTAGGTTTATGAGTGGACTGTGAGTTGAGCTAAGGAACGGGTGTGTAGTTCGTGACTTCAGGACTGTGGCTGAGCTTGTTGAGAAGGCGGCATTGTTGGAGTCAGGACAGGTGGAAGCTGCTTTGATGTCAGTTGGGGCGAGTACAGCCGTGACCACGGCGGGTCAGTCTAGTGGACAGAACCGGAAGTTTGGGAAAGGAGTACCGAACAAAGGATCTGGGGGATGTAGCGTGTGCAGCAAGTGTGGCAAGGCTCACGTTGGCGAGTGTAGGCGCGGAGGTAGTGGATGCCACAGGTGCGGGAGTTTAGAGCATCAGGTACGAGACTGTCCGGAGGAGGATCAGCGAGTGGTCCGTGTGTCCGATAGTGATGGTGCGGTTCGGGTTTGCTACGGTTATGGAGAACCAGGGCATTTCAAGCGTGAGTGTCCTAAGGCGGGAGTGGTGGAGCAAGCCATGGCTCAAGGGAAGAGAGCCGGGGAGGCGCTTGCATCACAGGCCAAGAGACATGCCATTATACCGAGGGTGTACACGACTAGTGCAGCAGCAGCCGAGGAACCGAGCACTTCTCATCCGATTACTGGTACGTGTGGTACATAGTGTTTTCTTAAATTGCTTTTGCGTGATGTGTGTTAGTATAGAGTCTTAGCATTCTAGGGAATGAATGTGTAGGGACCTTGCTAATGGGTGAGGTTGAGACCCATGTTCTCTTTGACTCGGGAGCGAGTCATTGTTTTGTTAATCCGGACATGATCGGAAGGGGACAGTTCCGGAAGGAACCCGGAGAGGACTTTGGGTTAGTATAAGCGGCTAGAGGCCAAGTGATGTTTTCATTAGGAACGGTCAAGAATGTTCCAGTGATGTTTGGCGAAGTGAACATGTCAGCGGATCTAATGATCTGTAGAGTTAAGTCCTACGATGTCATTTTGGGAATGGACTGGTTAGGCAAGCACAGAGCTCACTTGGATTGTCACCGTGGAAGGGTGCGGTTTGAGAGGGACGGAGAGGTATTGGTTTATCAGGGAGTTAGACCAACCTCAGGAAGTTTGGTGGTTTCAGCTATTCAAGCAGAACGGCTGGTAGAGAAGGGTTGTGAGGCGTATTTAGCAACGATCACTACCACAGAAGGAGGACCGGATGTAGACTTGGGCAGTATACCGGTGGTGCAAGAATTCGAGGATGTTTTTCAGGTGTTGGTAGGACTGCCACCACCTTGTTCAGATCCGTTCACGATTGAACTTGAGCCGGGGACAGCTCCATTGTCCAAAGCACCCTACCGGATGGCGTAAGCTGAGATGGCAGAACTGAATAAGCAGCTAACAGAGTTTTTGGACAAATGATTCATTAGACCTAGTAGTTCACCATGGGGAGCACCCGTGTTGTTCGTGAAGAAGAAGGATGGGAGTTTCAGGCTTTGCATTGATTACCGTGGATTGAACCGTGTGACCGTGAAGAACAAGTATCCACTTCCCAGGATAGACGAGTTGTTGGACCAGCTCATGGGAGCTACTTGGTTCTCTAAGATCAATTTGGCATCAGGGTACCATCCAATACCCATAGAGGAGACAGACGTGCGTAAGACTGCCTTTAGGACAAGGTATGGTCATTACGAGTTTGTGGTCATGCCGTTTGGTTTGACGAATGCGCCAGCTGCATTCATGAAGTTGATGAATGGCGTATTCAGAGAGTACCTAGATGAGTTTGTGATCATTTTCATAGATGATATTCTAGTATACTCCAAGGATGGGGAAGAACATAAGAGTCATTTGCGGACTGTTCTGGAGAAGTTGCGAGAGCAGAAGTTATATGCCAAGCTCAGTAAGTGTAGCTTTTGGCAACGACATATAGGGTTCTTGGGTCACATTGTTTCGGATAATGGAGTGTCCGTGGACCCAGAGAAGATTCAGGCTATTGCGGATTGGCCTATGCCAGAGAACACTACAGAGATAAGGAGTTTTCTCGGACTAGCTGGTTACTACAGGCGGTTTGTCAAAAGTTTTGCAAGCATCGCTCAGCCAATGACAAAGCTGACTGGTAAGGATGTCAGTATGTCTGGACGGATGAGTGTGAAGAGTGCTTCTCAAAGTTAAAGGAGTTACTCACTAGTGCACCTGTATTGGCGTTACCAGAACCGGGTGAGCCATACATGGTATACACGGATGCATTTAGGAAAGGACTAGGGTGTGTTCTGATGCAGAATGGAAAGGTGATAGCTTATGCTTCGTGACAGCTACAGAAGCATGAAGGAAACTACCCTACGCATGATTTAGAGATGGCGGCTGTGGTATTTGCACTTAAGATATAGAGATCTTACTTGTATGGGGAGAAGGTGCAGATATACACAGACCATAAGAGTTTAAAGTACATCTTTACTCAACTGGATTTGAACTTGAGACAGCGTAGATAGATGGAGTTGGTAGCGGACTATGATTTGGAGATAGCATACCATCCAAGAATGGCCAACTTGGTGGCGGATGCGTTGAGTAGGAGAAGGGCTAGCGTATCATCAGAACAGAATGTTGGGAGCATTGTGAACATGCTAAGGACATTGCAGGTGAATGCAATAACAGAAGGGATTGAACCATTGGGTTTGGAAGCTGCGGATAGAGCTGACTTGTTGACTAGGATTCGGATTGCTCAGGAACAGGATGAGAATCTGAACAAGGTGTCACAGAATGATAAGACGGAATATCAGACTTCAAACAATGGGACCATTGTGGTGAATGGACGGGTCTGTGTTCCAGATGTGAAGGAGTTAAGGGATGAGATCCTAAAGGAGGCACATCAGTCAAGGTTTTCTGTTCATCCGGGAATGACCAAGATGTATCAGGATTTGAAACGGTACTATCATTGGGTTGGGATGAAACATGATGTGGCTAAGTGGGTAGCCGGATGTGAGACGTGTGAACTGGTTAAGACAGAGCATCAGTTTCCGAGTGGTTTGTTGCAAACGTTGCCAATACCGGAATGGAAATGGGACATGATCACCATGGACTTTGTACTGGGATTACCTAAGACTAAGTAGCTGCATGATGGGATATGGGTCATTGTGGATCGTTTGACCAAGTCTGCCCACTTCTTAGCAATGAAAAAGACTGATGGAGTACCAAAGTTGGTGGAAATGTATATTGATCAGATCGTAAAATTGCATGGAGTGCCAGTGAGTATCATCTCAGATCGTGATACGAAGTTTACTTCAAGGTTCTGGAAAGAGTTCCAGGAAGCGTGTGGAACGCGGTTGCACATGAGTACAGCGTATCATCCTCAGACAGATGGGCAATGCATTGAGATGTCTCCGTATGAGGCGTTGTATGGCAGGCCGTGCAGAACACCATTGTGTTGGACACAAGTGGGGGAGCGTAGCATAATGGGGCCAGCAGTGGTCGAGGCTACTACAGAAAAGATCAGATTGTTAAAGGTTAAGCTGAAAGAGGCTATGGACAGGCAGAAAAGTTATACGGACACGCGTCGCAGGGATTTGGAGTTCAGTGTGGGTTATATGGTATATCTTAAGGCACTAACTTATAAGGGAACGGACAGGGCAGCTAAGAGTGCCAAGTTGAATCCGAGATACATGGGACCGTACCAGATACTGGAAAGAGTTGGCGCAGTGGCTTACAAGTTTGACTTGCCATCAGAAATGGAAGCATTCCATAATGTATTCCATGTGTCACAGCTAAGGAAGCACATTACCGAACTGGAAACGGTTATAGAGGAACCACCAGCAGACTTGCAAGAGGACCTTGCAGTAGTGGCTAGGCCGGTTCGGGTGATAGGTCGGAAAGAAGAGACTAAGTGTGGAAAGCTGGTCAGAATGGTTCAGGTCGTATAGGACTGCGACAGACAGGAACAGGTTACTTGGGAAAATGAAGCCAGGATGAAATCTGAGTATCCCAAATGGTTTGACAAGTTGCAAACGGATGAGTCAGATTCGAGGATGAATCTAGAACGGGTGGGGGAGAGTTGTAGCATCCGTATCCGAGAGAATTCTGAATGATCGGACCGGACAGGGCATTGTCCGAGGAATGATCGAGCCAAGGGTCGGATATTAGCTGGGAAATAGAGGTTCGGGCTATGGTCGGGTGATGGCCGAGGGAATAGTCGGATGGTTGGCTGGATAGCCAAGCCGGACGGACCACATCCAAGGGAAACAAGGTCCAGTCTGTGGGAAATGGGATTTATCCCGGTGCAGTGGGATTTATCCGAGAGTCTGGGAGGTTAGTCCGAGTGTCAGTGGACTGTCTCCGAGGGAGAAAGGGAAACCTCCGAGAGAAATAGATGATTAGCCGAGGTGGGACAAGTTGTCCGGGAGAATAAGGAATATCCGGGTGAAAAATGGAAAACACCTCGGATAAGGGCGGTTTATCCGAGTGGGAAGGGATTTGGGCCGTGGGCCAAGTGTTGGTCGGCTATTTTGGTGGTTTATCGAGTGGATGGTCAAGCCGGTACAGGGAATAGCCGAGACGATAGAATCGGACCGGGATAAAACCTACTGGAACCAGGAAAACGTCAGACAAATCCTGGTTATCTAGGGTTTTGCGAGTTTATAAGGGATTTTGATACTTTTCTCGGGAGAGTTGTGTTTATTCGAGAGCAATAAAGCAAAGAAAGAGAATAGTCGAGAGAAAACCCTAAGAAAAACAGTTTATCCCGAGGACATCCGAGAGAGATCAAGTTATCGCCGAGCAGATCCGACCATCGCCGAGATAAACTGGTAAGCGATTGGATATTTTCCTAAGTGTTGAGTTTTCATCGGATAACCTCGAGCTAATAGCCTTGTTTTGTGGGATTTTTGAGGGTTAACAGAGTTTGGTTAGGAGAAAGGTGAACGGATCGAGAGATAGTCGAGGGGAAAAAGATCGGATCGTACGGACAGCCGAGAGATTCATTAGGAGATAGGATATGTTCGTTTTGGTGTGGATTTCATCGGGATTTCTTCTGACCAATCTGTTTCCTGCCTTGTTTAAGGTGAGTGTGTGACTGTGGTTGGTGTCTAGAACCGTAGGATTGCTAGGGTTGAATGTTTGAATGTTGATTGTGTGATTTTCATGTTATGTGTTTAGAACTGATGAGCAATTTTCATGTTATGATATATTAAGGTGTTTACCGTGGCATAGATGATGTATAGCTAACCTCAGGGTAATCCGGATCATGTACTAGCTTAGGGGATGTGGGATTCTCACTGAAGTAGACATGGGTCTTAAAAAGGGATTGAACTTGGTTGGTTAAGTTAGATGATCAGGGCCGTTTGATATTGTTATGTCTATTGCGAATTGATTATGCTGAATGTTGGATTCGTTACGGATTGACCGTACTCACTAAGTATTTATGAAATACTTATGCCTCTCCTCTTGAGTGTGCAGGTACTAAGCAGTAAAGGGGCGAGACCAGGCGGCAGTGATGGATATGTATGGATCAGGACTGGGTTTTATTTATGTTTAAGACGTTGTGCTTTGTCTTATGGCTTTGGTGTTTGACCGTTAGGTTGCTAGATGATCAGTTGTAATCGTTAACGAACCTTGTGTTTTGGTATTTGATAACCTCGAATCCTGTTTAAGAGTTTTACAAAGTTAAATGAATAAGATGAGTTGTTTTATATTCTACTGTGTGTTGATAAGAAAGAAAAAGAATAAAGAAAAAGTTTAAAAATATAGCTAAGTATAGAAACAGACTGTTAGGATGTAGTGGGACACAGCCGCGGTACGGTTTACCGGGTTGGATTACCACAAGTCTACTCGAAGAGAAGTCTACTCAAAGAGAAGTCTACTCGAAGAGAAGCCTACGCGAAGAGAAGTCTACGTGAAGAGAAGTCTACTCGAAGAGAAGTCTACTCGAGGAGAAGTCTAATCAAGGAGAAGTATACTCGGGGAGAAGTCTACTCGAGAGAAATCTACTCGAGAGAAGTCTACTCGAGAGAAGTCTACTCGAAGAGAAGTCTACTCGAGAGAAGTCTACTCGAGAAGCAAATATAGTTTGGGATTACCTGTTTCAGTATAGCTTCTTTGATGTATTTTCGTCCTCGGCAACCGCTGAAAGCCTGCACCGGTGGAGTCGGGTTGTTGGGAAAGAGATTTCCATAATGCCTCCTGAAATCTGACATAGCATAATACGCCTAAACTTGGAGCACTTCAGCAAAACCATAAAGAATAACAGTCTTCGTCAAATCGGCTCTTTTGACAGACTCTATGAGGGTCTTGAAAGCCACTCTTCCCCAGGGGTAATTTGCAAATACCTCGACATCCAATACTACCCTGGCATAGTTCAACCGTGTGCGTGAATCTCTCTTCTTTGCCTCAATAAATCCAGCGAAGATGGATAAATATCCTAACCTAAGCATCTCATCCCTTGTCCACTCCCCAGCACGCTTAAATGCTTCAGTAAGCTCGTCAACGGTGGGGCCAACATCTATACTAACGCCAAGCTTCCTTCAGAAATATTTCATCTCAAGAGTAACTTCTGCGTCCTCCGGTTCCTCAACATTCTCGCAGTTGAGACCGGTGTGTTGTTCAAACTCGTTGAGTGAAAACCGCAGTGGGGTTGCATTTATGAAACTCCATATCTCATACTTCTTCTTGCAGTCCAGCTGAAAACCGAGTATAAACTGCACCACCCTCGACGCCCAGCCAAAATTCAGTTTGTAAAACTGTAGAAAAACACCGAGCCTTGATTCCAAAAGCTCTTCCCATATATTTTCTTCCAGTACTGCTTCCAATGCAGGAAACAGCTTCCTATTGTTGCTGTAGTAGGCTTTAGTTTTTCCAGGTTGGGGCTCCTCGCCCTTTGTGAATAATCTTCTTCGAAACTTAGGCTGCTTCTCTATCCTGCAAACCCAAGGACGACATAAATATGCAAGAATTATATAATTATTAGCAAAAACCAGAAGTCTAGTTCAGAAAGAAGTCTACTCTTCTCCGAGAAGTCTACTTTTCTCCGAGAAGTCTACTTTTCTCCGAGAAGTCTACTTTCTCTGAAAAGTCTACTCGAAAGAGAAATCTACTCGAAAGAGAAGTCTACTCGAAAGACTAGTCTACTCGAAAGAGAAGACTACTCGAAAGAGAAGTCTACTCGAAAGACAAGTCTACTCGAAACAGAAGACTACTCGAAAGAGAAGTCTACTCGAAAGACAAGTCTACTCGAAAGAGAAGACTACTCGAAAGAGAAGTCTACTCGGAAAAAAATTCTACTCGAAAGAGAAGTCTGAACGAATTCTAAAATAAATCACTAGTTACATAAATTACCTTTGCGAACACTGAAATCCGGCCGAGACAACCAACAGCGTTGTCGACATCTGTAAATCCAAACAAAAAATTTCCAAATAAGCGGCGGCGATGATATCTAGGGCAAAAAATTGAATATAACAGATGCCGGACAAAGAGAAATGAGGACAGAATTACCAGCAGTAACGAGGAGACAAGGCAACAGAGGCGGCAATGAAAAGAGATGAACAAAATCGATTAAGGTCTATATACATATAAAGAGATATACAGAAGTGAGAGATCTGAGAGAGAGGAACAAAGATTACCTTCGTTGACAATTTACAAACGGTGGTGACGAGTTGAAGCAGCGGCGGCGATGACGGTAGGAACGGTGACTGAAATGGCGATAAAATCTCCCAAACGCTGGTTACGAGTTGAGAAAAACTAGGGTTTGTGCAATAAAAAGCAAATGCTGCTCTTTCTGGTAAAATTAAATATATAGGCCGGTTAATAATGGGTTAGTACAATTGTTCGGTTCAGTCTGAGTGTTTTTATTTTACTCGGACATAACCGGTCAAAGAAGTCTAATTTTGAGTGTAATTCAGTAAGAGAAGTCTACTTTGGTCCGCGAAGTCTACTCGAGAAGTCTACTTAACCCTAAACCCTAAATCAAATTTTTTGATTAAAATTTATATGAAAAGATTAATTTACTTACCATATTGACAACACATAGTTAAAATAACAAATATATGAACCATGATTCATTAACTGAACCATAAACTATGATTCATATAGAAATTGTGCCAATCCTAAGAATTATCCTCTTATACCCTAAACCCTAAACCTCAACCCTAACCCTTTTGAATTGTATACTTATGAAACTTATAAATTGATTCATTTTCATGAATTGTTTTTTAATATAGATGCTAAATGAATGTGTTTTAGTTGTGTATATCATGTTTTTACCAAATTATTTTTCATGGTTTTTTTAATTAATGGTAAAGAAATCATTAGAGAGTAGACTTTTTGGAAAAGTCTACTCTAGAGAAGTCTACTTGAGAACACGAGAAGTCTACTTAGTATTGATTTCTAACCTAATTTATCTAGGATGATTTATATTTATTATTTTATATCAAATTTTATTTTTAATATGTGTAAAAAGTATATGTTTTTGTTATGTTGATAACTTTTTTACCAAATTATTTTTCATGATTTTTTTAATTAATGGAAAAGAAATTATTAGTGACTAGACTTCTTGGAGAAGTCTACCCCTAAGAAGTCTACTCGAGAACCCGAGAAATCTACTTAGTATTCAGTTCTAACATAATTTATCTATGATGATTTAAACAGATTATTTTATGTCAAATATTATTTTTAATAGGTGTAAAAAATATATATTTATGTTATGTATATAATCTTTTTCTCAAATTATTTTTCATGATTTTTAAAATTAATTGTAAACAAATTATTATAGAGTAGACTTCTCCAGGAAGTCTACTCGAGAAGTCTACTCGAGATAAAGCAGTAATAGTTGCTGGAGTTTTTTTTGTTTGGTCAGAAGGGTTAATATTGTAATTTCACTATCCCTGTGAGTTATTTTTGTCAAACATGCAATAGGGGGTCTAGTTTTGCATTTCAACTCAAGTTTTGAGTCATATTCAGAAATTCTCCCTCTTTTAATAAGGCTTCGCGATTCCTCTCAGATATGGGTGACGAGCGCCACCCATAAGTGGTGACGATCGTCACCAGTACAATGCAACGCCTTCTGAGTTGCTAACTTCGGGGTTGATTCTTGCAATGATTCAAAAAGCTCCAAAACCTCCAATTGTGCTCTAGTCATGCTATAACCTGCAAAGACTCTACAAGGACTCTAAAAAGACTAAAAGACTCAATAAAAATGATTAATACCATGGTTAAAAACCATAAAAACCATGATATATCAACTCCCCTAGACTTAGCTTTTGCTTGCCCTCAAGCAAACATCAGACAAAGAACAAGGTCGAGGTTTGAAAATAGAAACAGTCAGCTAAACTTTAGGAACACGACATTGATCAACACTTTGGAATCAACATACCACAGAGCCAACACAAGATCAAATTTCAGTCAAATCATCACAAGCTTAGCAATCTCTCAAATCCAGTTCAAGCCCCTTCAAGAAATCCAAAATCTCTACTGCTAACTCCTTATATTTATCTAAGTGTGATATCTCATCAAAGATTTATCAACTCAATCACTTGTAGATTATTTTCTCTTCCTAAACACTGAACAAAGCAATCTCAACACGGCTCTCCAATTTTCTCTTCCCTTGATCTTTTCCTTTAGTTTTATTTCGTTTTTTTCAACTTTGTTTTCTCAATTTTTTATACAGTCTAAGAACTGATACTACTCAATACTTGTGTTCCTTGTGAGGAGACATGTTCTTGAGTGTTCATTACTATTGTTCCTTGTAAGGAGACAGGGTAATGATGCACCATTCTAATGACTTAAACTCTTAAAAGTTGTATCAAGGAAGATCAAAGAGAGACTGCATCTAAAAAATCTTGTCAGTGTTGAAAGAGAGAATCAAGATCAATGAGAATCAAACCCCAAGATGAGAAGTTTAAAGTTTATTAAGGTAGAGTCAACAACAGATTTTTCAGATTCTCTAAGAACCTAAATCTTCTTTGCTAGACTGATCTACCTATGACTTTCAACTTAGTAAGACTTATTATCAACAACTATGGCAATGGTCCTTATAAGCATCAATGTTTTGTGGTTAGTTCCAAGAAAAACTGACAGTTTCGAAATTTTGACTCTATAAAACGGGTTTTTTGACTCAACTTAAAGACTCTCAAAACAAAACCAAATGTACACAATATCAGTAGACACATCCCCCAGACTTCAACAATACTGTCCCCAGTGTTATTAAGCCTAGAGTTGGTGAAAATAAAAGAAACAAAACGCAAAGAGTAGAGGTAAAGGTGGTACCTGGCGTTGGATGTGGTGACGAGCGTCTCCCATTTCTGGTGACGATCGTCACCATGTGGGGAGCTCGAGTCTGCTCAAATAATTCCTCTCTACTTCTTTTCTCTTTTTTTGTGTTTTTGTTTATTGTGTTAGAAAACAAAAATAAACTAGCGTATGAAAACTAGAGAACTTACCAGTGGGTTGCCTCCCACCAAGTGCTTGTTTAAAGTCATTAGTTCGACTTTGAATGCTGCTCAGACAGCTGGTAGATCAGAAAGTGGCAGTGAATGCTTTGGAGAAGAATGTCTCCTCATCCATGGTGGTGTATAAGCAGTAGGTACATGAACTCTTCCAAAGAAGTGAGGAACATCAGCAGGGCAGGTTTGGATCGTGGATGGGGCATTTCTTTTTCCTGCAGAATCATCAAAAGAAACACCAAGCTTTCTACGAGAATCTCGTTGCTTGCATAAGCGTGAAGCAGGTTTTGCACCTTTTAAGTTCTTATTGATGAGATTAAGAGGTTTGGAATTGGTTCCAGAAAATGCATACCTTTGCTTTGTTGGAGGTTTCTGGTTTGTGGAATGTTGAATTTTCGGTTTGGCAACATATGATGGTCTTACAACGTAAGGATCTGGCTTCACCTTTGTGTCTGGATTGGTGACGATCGTCACCAAGTGGTCAGTGACGATCGTCACTGATCTTGCAGTTCGAGTTGCTGGAATTTTCCTGCAGTTCAGCTCTATAATCTTTGCCTCCATCACAAACTCGTCTTCTTCTAACAACTTGTCATTGATTGGAACCTCTTTTTTGAACCTAGTCTTGAGGATATGATCTTCACTCCAATCCTCAATCCCAACAGCTTTTGCAGAAGTTTCAGATATTACCCCTTCAACAGCCAGCTTGTTCACTTTCCCACTAGTATTTGATTCATTGACATACCCAACAGTAATGTCATCTGAATGCTCCATGACTGGTTCTTCATCTCTGGAAGTCCTTACAGAAAACGCCTGACCATCAATGGTGAATTTCCCTCTCAGTATATCCATGTCAAAATTCATGACAACATCACCAAGATCAAGCTTTATCTTCCCCTTTCTCACATCAATAATGATGCCAGCTGTAGCCAAGAATGATCTTCCCAGAATAAGAAGATCTTTAGGTTCTTCAGCATATTTCAAAACCACAAAGTCTGCGGGAATCATGCAGCCTGCAATATTAACATGAACATCCTCTAAGATACCTTCTGGGTCCTTGTGGATCTATCAGCTAGGATAAGAGAGATCACAGCTGGCTTGAAATCAGTTATTCCAAGTCTAGCAGAAACGGAGGAAGGCATCAAGTTAATACTTGACCCTAGATCACAAAGAGAATAAGGAAACCGCCCTGTTGAGATTGAGCAATCAAGCACAAAGATTCCTGGATCAGATAGCTTTTCTGGAATTCTGCTTTGAATTATGGCACTGACTTGTTCAAAAACAATCACCATATTCTTCTTCCTTGGAACTGTACCCAAGAGAATTGCATTAATGTCTCTGGTAAGCAATGCTCCATCCTCAGGACTTACACCATTCACAACCATTCTCTTAACATACCTTCTTAGTGCATGTGAAAGCTTGACTGCATCAACAAGAGGAATCTCAACCATCAGCTTGTCTATCATTGCCTTGCATCTGGCTTCTGCTATTTTATGTTTAGACTTCCTAGGATGCTTGGGGAAGGGTGTCTTGGGTTTATAAACTCGTTCCTTGCCATTATCTGCAGTTACAGGCGAAGCAGCATCGTTCTAGGGTGAGTGACGACCATCAGCAGGGGGTAACGCTCATCACTGATCGGGGACAAGTCCTTCGTGTCGGGCCTTTGTAAAGTAGGTGACGAGCGACACCCCTCCTTGGTGATGCTCGTCACTCCCTCTGAGACTGCGAAACTTTCATCTTCAAACTCCATCAGTTGCACATTTCGCTGTCTACTCAACCTCTTCTTCTGCACTGTTTTAAGCTTTGTTCACTCCTGACTGTGATGGCATTAACCTGGTGCTTGGGATTGATAACAGTCCTTCCAGGAAGGAATCCCTCTTGTCTTTGAAAAGCTCCTGCAGTTTGAGCAACCTGAAAATCCAGCTTTTTCATGTGAGAGTTCAGACTCTCAATTTTTCCATTCAGGACTTGGTACAGCGAATCCAGCTTCCCATTGAAGTCCATTGTCATCTTCTGCTGTCCTTCTAGGATCTGCTCCAGCATAGCTTCCAACTTGGTGTCTTGTAAAGGTGCACTTTGGTAGGAAAAAGAACCAAAATTCCTGTTGAAGTTGCTGCTGTTCTGGTAAGATTTTTGAAACTCAATCTTCTGGAACTGAGGCTGTGGCGTGTAACCAGAAGAATTCTGGTTTCCTGTGAAGGTAGTCTTCTGATTGTTACCATTGTAGCCCCTGTTCCACTGCTGATTCCCAAACATTTGACCCTGAAATCCTCATGCATTGATGAAATTAACATCCTCTTGCTCAATCTCCACAGGATATTCAAAAGTCTCCACTTCTGCAGCAAACTGGACTAATTTCTTTCCCACCAGAAGGCTATGCATACTATCCAGCTTAGCCTTAACCTCAGCAATTTGCTTCCCATCATTCAAACCAGCCTGTTTTATCCTCTGAAAGTCAGCATTCTTGGTGCTGTTACTGCAGGCCAATTTTTCAATCAGAGTTATTGCAGCTTTAGGAAGATTTGTGTTGAAGTTGCCACTGCTAGCAGCATCCAACGCCATCTGATATTTCCAGTCCGCTCCGCTGAAGAAAATTCCATGCAGCTGCACCTGATTGAAACTATGATGATGACAGTCTCTCTGATAAGACTTGAATCTCAACGAGGAAGCTGTAAAAGTCTTCTGATCTAGCATCATCATAGAAGTTGTTCAGGAAGGCGTTTTTAGTGTCTTTCCAACTGGTCAGCAATCCAGGCTCCAGTTGCTTCGGCCAATAAATTGCATCTCCTCCAAGAGAATAAGGAAACAGCTTGTAGAACAGGAAATCATTGCTAACTCTATTAGTCTTGACACTTGAAGCCAAATCCTCAAACCTCTCTATGTGATCCATAGGATGCTCATGTGGTAAGCCATGAAATGGATGTTGATCCACAAGTTGAAACTAAGCAGGTTTGAGCTCAAAATCATTTCTCTGAAAAGCAGGATGACGGATTGCAGCTCTGTTGGCATAAAACTTGTCAGGTCTGTTTTAATCTTCTAGAGTCCTCTGAACAAAATGCCCAGCAGCGTTTACAGCAGCGATTCCAGCGTCATTGGCCACTTGTTGAACCACCTGTTCAACTATGACATTCCCATTCTGATCCAGTCTCTGCCCTTCTTTATTCCTCCTGTTTCCATCTCTGTCAACCAAGTGACTCTCTACATCTTCGACCAAGACAAGTGGAGTAACCATTGTAGACTGTTTCTTAGCTTTTCTGATGGTCCTTTCCAACTTAGCTAGTTCGTCAATGCCCAAAGTCACAAGCTCCTTCTCTTTGTTGCTTCTGGTACTGCGATTAGGCATACACCTGGAACCAGCACAAAGAAAAGTAGAAGAAAGTTAGTAAACAAATAAAAACTTAGACAAAATTCTAATACTAAAAATCGATAGGCAGCTATTACTCCCCGGCAACAGCGCCAAAAAACTTTATAGGGCTCAGGTTTTACCCAATTAATTAACTACTGCCCAGTAAAGCAGTTGTAGCATAAAAGGTTATCGAATCCCAAGGGAGTAAGTTAACTACACTATAGAGTTCATGTTCGGATTAAGCTAAGCAGTAAATAATGAATGTAATGTGAAATAACAAAAGTAATGAAAGCAGGTGAAATTTGTTAATTGATCTGAGTTCAGAAAGCTAAAGACGTTAAGTCAGGACAATTCGCAGGTTGAATCCGAGAATGTAGAATGCATGCAATCAGGAATGAGTTAAAACAGTCCAGAACTTGAAACAAAAAGATATAACTAATCAATTCTCATTGCAGAAGTTATCTATGCCTAAATCACAGAATTCCAAATCTCTTTGTGAATTCTAACAATCTAAACATGCAGTAATTGATCAGGTTCAATTGTTCACAGGACTCCTAAGTCAAATCTCTTTGCAAATAGGCGTTTTGCTCATCTAATACTAGTTCATGTGATTAACAATGTTCTCACATCTATTAAACAACCTAGGGTTTCGAAATATAGATGATTAGTCTCAGAAATCGATATGAATGCAAGCACAAATGAAGAACCAATTGATTTTCCTAACAATTTTGTAATTCTACAAACTCTTCATCAAACTTTAAAAAACCCTAACCTAACTAACAAACTACTCAGACATGGTGAATTGAGAAAACATCATGAATAGAATAGATTGTATAAAAGAAATAAGAAATAAAGATAAAGGAGTTCAAAATCTGCTTTGAAGGAGTCTTATTTGTCTCTTCAAATGCTCTGCTACAAATCTCTCTACAAAGCTCTTTAGAAATTCAGATACAAACCAAAAAGTGGCTGAAAAACCTAATATACACGCGAATAACGAATTCGGGGCTTTTGTAATTAATGAAACTTCTGGGCCAAAACTACAATTTCCTCTCCATCTTTTAATAAGGCTTCGCGATTCCTCTTAGATATGGGTGACGAGCATCACCCATAAGTGGTGACGATCGTCACCAGTACAATGCAACGCCTTTTGAGTTGCTAACTTCGGGGTTGATCCTTGCAATGATCCAAAAAGCTCCAAAACCTCCAATTGTGTTCTAGTCATGCTAAAACATGCAAAGACTCTACTAGGACTCTAAAAAGACCAAAAAGACTCAATAAAAAGGACTTATACCATGTTTAAAACTATAAAAACCATGATATATCAAAGTCCACGAAAGTCGAAGTGATAGAGTTCTTCATGACGTTTCCCATGATTAGCTCTTAAAACGTCTTCTTGCTCCATTTTCTCTCTATCAGCTAAGTGAGTTGTGTTTGCTGTATCTTGAGGCTCCGATGTGTTCTCGGTGAGATTCTTGGTGTTTTGGACTCTGTTACCTCAACTAAACTGAATTGCCTTGGTTTGTACGAGGATGATCTTCTTTAAGGCTCAAACCTGCAAAAATTTAACAATATGCCTAATGTGGAATCCTTTTGAGTTCTCGTTGAGGTTAACAGCTTGGTTCGGAGTTTTGAATGGTTGTCCAAGCTTAAGAAGGAACTCTACTGATTTGTTGAATTGATAGCTTGCATATTTACAGCATTAAGGCATACATAATCATATGTTTTTTACTATCTTTCATGCCCAAACTCACATTTTAGGTCCCTTTTGCATACATATTAGAGTTAGTTGTTCTCTGAGTATGCATTGCATGTTTTGGTGCCTTTGGAGTGAGTTTTCGGTATTTTGGAGGCTATGGAGGTTCAATGACGTTTGGGACTTGAGTTGGAGCAAGAGGGATCACTTGAGAAAGCAAAGGAAAGCATGTGGACCGATACACGTAACCACTACACCAGCCAATGCCTGAAAGATCTTATCGGACGAAGGCTTTCTAGTTTGATTCAGCCTCGGCGTCGATCATGAAACTTATAGCCACTTGAGTTAGCTTTTGTTTTCCGTTTGGTTCAAGTCATTCCCATCAGCGGTTTGTGCGTTATGTTGATTTTAGTCTGCACCGGCCACTTACCCCGGCTACACATCTCAGAGTGAGTCGGGCAGAAGTTTCAGGAGAGTACACCGCGGTGTCACACCGGCTTGCACACCTAGGTTTGAAGGAGCCCGAGGATTCAAGAGTCTACACCGGCCACCTGCACATGCTTCTACTCCCCGATGCAGACGTGAAGACCTCCTTCTTTTTGGATTATCACTGGTTTTGACTTTGGTCAACATTCGAGTTTTGACCATTGACTAAGACTTAATCTTTTGACTATTTAAGCAAAGCTTATCAACAATTAATTTTATCATGCTTTTTTTGCTTTTTCTGATCTAAACATTCTCTCTCTCTTTTTCTTAGGCTTTTTCTCATATGTTTTAGGATTTGTAAGCACAATTTGAGTTTTAATTAAGAGTTTGCAACTCTATATTTTGATCATCTTTGTATTGCTTTTGATTTTAATTTTTCATACTGTTTTCCTTAATTTTCCCCATCATATTTATGTGTTCTGAGTAGTTCTCTTAGGGTTCTTAGGATGGGTTAGATCCATGGTGATTTAGTTGTCGATCATTAATGTTTAGTGCTTAATATTGATATATCCTTTCTTATTTGATGTTCTTAATGCTTAATATTTTTTGATCACATAGACTGTGAAATTAGGCGTCCTCTGCACCATATGTGTTTTATGAAATATCTGAACCAATCATTTAGGAGATTTACTTGTAATACTCATGGGAATGGTTGACTAGGGTGTATTTTGGCTTGATAGAACTGATATTTCATACTTGTTGATTGCTTGATCACTAATGGGATTTAGCTTTGGTTAAGTTGTTAGCAAAGGGATCTTTGTCAAGGGATTGAACTCATCTGCTTGTTTAGAGTTCTATTATGAAGGATTAGCCGTATTTGTTGAGTTTTCACATCAAGGATTGATTACTATTTCATCATTGGATCAATAACCCCATCAGAAGAATCCCGCTTGTTTAATTTTGAATTGCCTGTTTTAGTCTGTATCTTGAGTTTGAAGTGTTTAGTTTCTTTCCCTGCAATCTTGTTTAATGGTTTCTTTTGTTTGGTCGATTGATCATTAGATTGCTAGACCTTTCTACAACATTTCTTGATCAGCTTAGCTCACTATAATTCATGTATTCTCATTATTTCACATCTCTGATTGGATTGACACCTTAAGTGCTATAATAACATGATCATAGGGCTTGAGGAATTAAGTCACAAGAGTGTAAAAATCCTTGTATAAATTGAGCTCCGCTGCTGGGGATCGAACCCGGGTCACCCGCGTGACAGGCAGGAATACTTAATTCCTCAAGCCCTATGATCACTCTTTTGACCACTTGACCAACATTGCTTAGAACCTTGGGTCTTGCTTTTAATTTCATAGTCTTAATCTGCATATCATCTTGCTGCTTTTGTTTACTTGTCTTAAGTCATCATCTTGCTTAGTTTCAGTCATTGCTTGCTTAGTACATTGCTTAGTTTAAATTTCTTGCATCTTTAAGTTGTTAGGTTGGTTCTTTCATATTAAAACCCCATCTTGTCTTAGCTTATTGCATAGATGGCATCTCATATTCCACAATTATATTGACATCGCATCCCATACTACAACTGATTAGGAGAGGACATTTGTCTTTAGACTCCAAAAAGTCTTCCTTCACCAAGTGTGCTTGTTTAAAGTCTCTAAGCTTGACTTTTCACACCCTTAAGATCATGGAGGAAGATAAAGTGGAACTGAAGTTCTTTCTCCTTTCTTCTTGAAGAATGTATTGGCTCCATAGTAGAGCTTCTTCTTGGGTTTCCTGACCCTGTTTCTTTGTCTCCTTGGTCCATCATAGAGCTTCAATTTGATTCTATCAAACAAGTTCAGAAGATAACCACCATCAAAGGCTTCACCATCATATCCATTGTGATCAAGAGGGTCTTCATCCTGTTTTATCACTTGAACCTTGAATCCACTCAGCTCTTCATTGACATCAGGTGGCTTCTCAACAGCTCCTTTCACACTACTAGTGATGTTTCCACAAAAGCCTGAAGGTGGAGGCTTCATTGCATAACTAACTCCACTATTCACTTTCTTGAAGATGACTCTCTCCTTGGTGAAGTCAACGTCAACACTTGCTCTGTTCAGAAATGGAGTCCCATGTAGTAGAGGAAGCTTCTGGGTGTGAGCCATTTCCATCACAACAAAATAAGTTGGTATCTTGCATGCTCCAATCCTCAAAGGAAAGTTTTCAAGGAGACCAACAGTTTTTCTTGAAGATGAGTCCACAAAAGTGATTGTGAAGGCATATGGTCTCAGCGTGGTGACTCCTAGTTCTTTTGCCACTTCAAAAGACATTACATTGATACTTGAACCTGTGTCACACAAGACTTCTTCCACAACCAATTCACGAAGCTCACAAGAGTCTAGAAACTCTTCTGGGTTACCAACTTAATGGAGGGTTGTTGGCTCTTCTTTCTTCTTCTCCTTGCCTTCTAAGGAGTTCACAATCAGCTTAACCTTCTCTATATTCCCAAGAAGGTCTTTGATGAACTTTAACTGATCCTTCATTTGCATCATAGAGTTTAGTGGAGGCAAAGGGACAGCAGCCTCATCCATCTCTTTTCTAAACCTTGAGAGCACAGCCTTTTGAGCTTTTATAAGAATTCTACCAGGATAAGGCAATGGAGGTATGTATACAAGCTTATTCTCAATAAGTGATGCTTCATTTTTGATTAAAGGCTCTTGCATCTTATTCTTGGGCTCAACTTTTTTCTTTTGGGGAAGTGACTCTTTTGCAAGCTCCTTTAGAGCATAGTATACTCCAACAAGCTTATCATGCTCAGCCAATTCAGCTCCTTGTTTCACCTCCACTTCAGCTTCAAAAACCTTAGCTTCAATAGCCTTATCTTCTTCATCAGCCTTGCATCATGATATATCATGGTTTTTTTATGGTTTTTAACCATGATATAAGTCATTTTTATGGGGTATTTTTGGTCTTTTTAGAGTCCTAGTAGAGTCTTTACAAGTTATAACATGATTGGAGCACAACTGGAGGTTTTTGAGCATTTTGGATCAAAGAAAGAATCCAAGTTGAGTCCCTACTATAAAAGGGAAGCCAAAAAACATTATCTTTATCCAAGTTGAGTCTTTCATCAAAAACACTCTCTTCTCTAAACCTTAAAGGGCGATTTACCTTAGAAACTTTATCTTTAATAAAGTTTGTATTTTTATGGTTTAATCTTGTCTCTTGATCTTTATTCTAGCACCTTGGTAGTTTATATTTATCATCTTTGCATTTTCTAGTCATGTTTAACTCTAAACAAATAGGATTAAACATGATTAGTGAGTATTCTACTTTAGATTTAGGGTTCTAAGTAGGGAAATAGTGATTAAGATGTGATTAAGAGGTGATTAGGCTTATTTAATTATTCTGTGTTGTCTCCTTCTCTTGCAAAGTAATTATTGTTCATAAAGCTTGCTCATTTTGATTGAATATGGTATTGATTGATGCATATGGTTCACTAAATGGCTTGTTATCTCATCTCTAAGCATGGTTCGCTTAGGCTTGATAGTTTGGCTTGGTATATGTTTCCTTTGTTCAATGACACCAAAGTGATAGTTCACCATTGCTAGATGATTCGCTGATGGCTAGATAGTGCTGGTTTTGAAATTCTTGCTTGATGGTTAGATAGTATGCATTGAAAGATCTTGTCTTTGTTTAATTCCTTCTCATGGCTTAACATTGTTAGGATGTTGCGGCTGTGTGCTTAAGTTCATAGTCCTTATTGGTGTTTAGCTAATTAGATCCTTATTGGTTCACAAGATTGATAAGTTGATCTGAATTCTTGCTTGGGTGAGATAATGATTGCTTGATTAGTACATCTCTTAAGCTAGAATGGTTCTGATTTTTATGCTCATTGTTGAAGAATACGCCATCACAAGTGGGTTTGACACTTCACTCTTGTTGAATATGAACTACTTATTGACGCCAAGTTGGTTCCTTTTAGATACCTTGTCTATGAGTACAACATTGAGAATTGCTTGCTTATGAATGCTTGATGCTTGCCTTTGTTAGAAATCCCCATTTTTACTCTTGAAAACCACTATCTCACAATTGCTTAGAACCTTGAGTCTTACTTTTAATCAATTGCTTTTAAGATCATATTTGCTTAGTTCTTGCTTTAGTTATCATTCTTGCTTAGTTCCTACTTAGTCATTGCTCTAAGTTCATTGCTTAGTTCTATTCACTTGCATATAGTTTCTGCTTTCTTTCCATTGCATTGTTAGGTTATTAGACTTGTCCTTGTTTAATCAAAACCCCATCATTGCTTAGCTTATGGCATTGTTTGCATCTCATCTTCCACAAATGAAATGATACCTGATCCCTATTCTACAACTGATTAGAGGCTAAGGATATTTGGTTCAGGAGCGAAAACTTCTTGTTCCAAATTTGCGCCGTTGCCATTTGTGGATTGTTTGAGTTTAACATTGTTGTTAGACTAAGTTCATTATATTAAGGTTACTAATTTGCTCTATTTTCTGTGCTCTTTTTTTTTTCAGGTACTTGTATGAATTTGAGGACCAAAGGCTCATCAAATCTGACTCCTTCCATTGACAACATTCATAGGAGAAGAGCTGTAAGACAGAGAGTTCAAGAGTTAGAAGAACAGAGGATGGCAGAGCAAGAGGCTCAGTTACCACATGTTGTTGTTGTAGGACATGCACCATAACAACAAGCTGCATCACACAAAGATGAAGAACAAGATGCTTTGAACCAAAGCGGCTGGAGTTCAGGGCTTGAGAGTCTCAGTTCACGCATCTAGAGCTGCAAGACCAATAGGAGCTGGTGATGCGCCTAATACTCACCAGAACAGGAATGGAATTCATGCTCCATCTGTGCACCAAAACCACTTTGAGATCAAGCTTGGGTTGATCAACATGGTGCAATGCGACAGATTTCATGGCTTGCCAAATGAAGACCCTTTGGATCATCTGGATCAGTTTGATAAGGTATGTGGTATGACCAAGATTCAAGGAGTCTCTGAAGATGCTTTGAAGCTTCGCTTGTTCTCTTTCAGTTTAGGTGACAAAGCACATCAGTGGGAGAAGACACTTCCACAAAGCTCTATCTCCACTTAGGATGAATGCAAGACAAGTTTCTTCAACAAATTTTCCAGCTCCACCAGAACAGCAAAGCTGAGGAACACCATAAGCATTTTCACTCAGCATGGTAATGAAACATTCGCTGAAGCATGAGACCGGTTCAAGTCATATACTTTGTAGTGCCCTCACCATAGCTTTACAAATGAAAGCTTGCTGTCTACTTTGTATAGAGGAGTGACGCCAAAGTACAGGATGATCTTGGATACAGCATCAAATGAAAATTTCATGGAGAATACTGTTGTTGATGTTCTAGCTCTTGTGTAGAATCTAGCACTCTCTGATGGAAACTATGATGAGGAGTATGACAGAACATCTAGAGCTGTTGTAAGTGCTAACGGTGAGAGCACAACAATAAAGGAGAGTAAAGTATTGAGTGAAAAGTTAGACAAGCTGCTGAGTGTGTCTTTCAAGAATGTCAGTTTTGTTGGTGATAGTGTCGCTACACAAGAAGAAGATGAGACAGTTGTAGAAGAAGAAGCCTTCTACATGAACCAACAAGGAGGCGGTTTCAACAACTACAGGAATCATCCCAACTTCTCTTATAGAAGCACCAACGTGGCTAACCCTCAGGATCAACTTTATCCATCACAAGCCACTCAACAAAACCAAGGAAGCAAACATTTTGTTCCTTTCATCCAGCAGAACAACTTTGCTCTAAGACCACCATTTCAAGGCGGTTTTCAACAAGCTAACTATCAGCCAAGACCAGCTTTTGTCCCACCAAGTTTTGGCAATACACAAACCTCTTCTAGCACTCAAGATGTTGATCTGAAGCAGATGATGCAACAACTGTTGACTGGTCAAGCCAACACCACTATACTGCTGCACAAGAAGTTTGCTAAAGTGCACAACACGATAGACGCCACTAGTTGTGACCTGAATAGCAAGTTAGATGCTCTGAACTAACGAGTCAAGTCTCTGGAAAGCAAAGAAGCTTCATATTCAAAGCCTCATAATCAGTTACTGATACAAGAGTTTTGACTCTCTTGGTCAATCACCCTTTGTACTAATCATTGTAGTAAGGGTTTTATCAATCCAAAAGGGGAAGATTGAAACAGCAGGAATGTAATAGAGCTCTTAATTCAAGCAGATATAGATAGTTTAGAATGTCTAACAACCAAAAAGATCAAACAGAAATGAAACAAACACCAAACAAAGAGTGAACAGCAAGCAATTCAACTAGAACAAAGGTAAAAACAGAACAATTTCGAATTCAACTAAAAAACAGAGAAAAGATGGGACTTGAGATGAGATAATTGGTGCTAGAGAACTCTTAACTCAACCTATGATGCTTACAAACTCACACAATGCTATTCCTTATGCATAGAATTCATTTATAAGACTAATCCAATCTCTTGGCACTAATCTCTTTGCTAATTACCAAGTCAAGAGCTAATTCTCATTAGTGAAATGATAAACAGCAAGCATTAAGACAATTCTATCAATCCTATATTGCCAAATCACTCCCTAGACAGTCAATCTCTTGAGCTAGGATAAGCAATTCTCTTGCAAAGCAGTTCAGGCATTTAATCAAACACTTGGTGGGCATAAAATAAGCTTAAGATCCTAATCAACTTAGCTAGATCTAATCAGGCATTAAACACCGAAATCAAGAAAGGAAATGGAAGAATTAATGCTAAGACATCATAGATTAAACCTAAAGTTCCTTAAACCTAACCCATCTCAATTTCCTAAAAAGACTACTCACTAATCATCATAAAAACCATCAATTCAAAGAGAAAGAGATAGCTAATCATGATTAAGGAGGTTAAACAAGAAGATAAATGCAAACTTATATTGAAATAAACCGAAGATATAAACTACAAGATCAAAAGCAAAAACATAAGAGGAAAGAACTGTTGGATATAGAGATGTTCCCAAAAATTAGAGATTTTTCGTATATATAGGAGTTTAGGCGAAAATGGCAAACTTGTAAATAAGTGGTCTTCGGTTTGGAATCCTATCGATCATAAGTGATCAATGGTGTGATCGTTAGCTTGTTATCAGTCTTGAAGGTGATCGATGGTCTGACCGAAATATAACTGATTTATTTCTATCGGTCATCGTTCGATCAATAGGGTGACCGATACGTCTGTTGCATTCCCATCGGTCACTCCTTAACCGATTGTCTGGTCGATAGCTCCCTAAAAACATCCTTGATGCAAACAAAATGCAAAACCCATCATTAATGCAACCTAAGTCTAAAAAGAGAAGAAAATGAGACTAAAGATAAGGAAAACATGCAAAAGAAAACCAAAACATGCATTAATACAAGCCTAAATGATGCAAATGTATGAGATATCAACACCCCCACACTTACCTTTTGCTTGTCCTCAAGCAAATAAGAACAAATGGGAAAGTGAGGTTTGAAAGTGGAAGCTCAAAACTAAAGATGTCAATGAAAAAATTGAATCAATGCTCAAGTTATAGGTTCTAAGATACAAAGAGATTGTTCTACTTCAAAAGCCTTAGCCATACCTATCATAGCAAACAACGTACTCTAGCTTAGCCTACACAAGCATTCAAATCAGCCAACCTTTTAACATTCATTAAAGGTAACCAATGGATCAAGTTTATGCAAATCAAGTGAACACATTTGGTTATGTTTTCTGGTTTGACAAATGCACCTAGTACTTTCATGAGGTTGATGAATCATGTTCTGAGAGCTTTCATTGGAATCTTTGGTGTAGCTTACTTTGATGATATCTTAGTCTATAGCAAGAGTCTTGATGAGCATGTTGAACATCTGAAAAAGGTGTTAAGTGTTCTTAGACAGGAGCACCTGTTTTTCAATCTTAAGAAATGCACCTTTTGTACAGATAGCCTTGTCTTTTTAGGCGTTGTTGTATGTGCAGATGGTATTAAGGTTGGTGAGGAAAAGTTTAAAGCAATCCGAGATGGCCAATTAAAAAGACGGTTGGAGAAGTCAGAAGCTTCCATGGACTTTCAGGATTTTATAGACTCTTTGAGAGAGACTTTAGCACCCTTGCTGCACCTCGTACTAAAGTAATCAAGAACGATGTTGGATTCAAATGGGGAGAAGCTCAAGAAAACGCTTTCCAACCCTTGAAAGGGGAGCTCACAAATGCACCACTTTTATCTTTACCTAACTTTCTTAGGACTTTTGAGATTGAGTGTGATGCTTCTGGTGTAGGAATTGGAGCTGTTCTGATGCAGGATAAGAAGCCTATTTCCTATTTCATTGAGAAACTTGGAGGAGCTACTCTAAACTATTCGACAAAGAGCTATATGCCTTTGTTCGAGCTTTGCAAACATGGCAACATTACTTATGGCCAAAGGAGTTCGTGATTACACTGATCATGAGTCACTCAAGCATCTGAAAGGACAGAAAAAGCTCAACAAGAGGCATGCTTGGTGGGTTGAATTCATTGAAACATTTCCTTATGTTATCAAGTACAAGCAAGATAAAGATAATGTTGATGTTGATGCATCGTCGCAAAGGTATGTACTTATCTCTACTCTTGATGCATCTCATATAGATAATTTGTATGGTATGCCTAGGACTATTGTTTCTTATAGAAACACAAAGTTTTAGAGTTACTTTTGGAAAGCGCTTTGGTCTAAGCTTTGAATTACTAGAACTCTCATTCTTCAGCAACTTGGGTTGTATCTGGTATTTGAGGTGCTGGTGGTAAATCAGGTGGTCTTGGCTCCTTGTATTGGTTATATGGTTTGTTTAGCAAACAAGTTGCTTCAGCCCTTCTTCTTTCAAGGCATGTGAGGTGAGTACTTGTAGCTTGTGATTCTGCTCTAATGCTGGTGAGATTTTCATTGATGGTGGCGAACTGGGCTTGCATCATATTCATCAGGGTTTGCATTGGGTCCACTGGTGCGTTCTCTATTTAGTACATGGCAAAAGATTAAAAGAAAATGAATAGAAGCGATGTTCAAAGCAAAGCTGAAACAGAGAAACAAAATTTTACTGAAAAGAGCAGTTGTTTTGAAAATCGTTTTTAAATTAACAAATGGCTTGCTAATTTTCTTTTTTGTGTTTTTAAGACTTAAAAAGAACAAAATCAAAAGACGAAATGTTTTTGTGAGTTTTTATGAAGTTTATAAAATTCGAACAAGATAATTCAGTGGAAGAACAATTTTTATGGTTTTTTGGTTTTAATAAGAAGCAAAATTTAAAACTGAATGAAATAAATAACAAAAATTCGAGATAGGGTATGAATACACCTGAGATAGGAGCTTTTACCTCTGATACCAATGATACAAGCCTCAAATGCTTAAGGAATGAGCCTTATGATCTGTTGCTTAAGTTGTATAGGATGGAAGAGAAGATTGGTGGTTTTGTAGCCTTGTTGATGCATGATGACCTCAAACACCAAGAGTTAGACTCTTCTCAGCTCAAGGGCTAATCCTCACAAGAGCTTAGGAGATTCTACACGAAATTCTTCAAGGTTGAATCCTCAAAACACTTAAAGAAAACGCAGGGACAATTTGTATGCAAAGAAACACTTTCTTTGAAAACAAAATATCTTCTTTTTGTGGTAAAGGACCAAGAATAAACTTAAAATGATTGAAAGAGAATGAATATTCATTGGTCCTTCCATTATGTGCAACATCTCTATCATATTGCCATGGTCTCCCAAGCAGTACATGTCCAGCTTGCATTGGTGCCACATCACATAAAATCTGGTCTTTATACTGGCCAATGGATAGAGGAACTTCTACTTGTTTGTTCACCTTCAACTCTTCTTTGTCATTAAGCCATTTAAGCTTACATGGCCTTGGGTGAGGTTTAGCTTTAAGACCTAGCTTCTCTACTAAACAAACACTAGCAATATTAGCACAAGAACCACTGTCAATAATTAAATGACATACCTTGTTCTGAATACTGCATCTGGAATGAAAGAGATTGTCTCTTTGTTCTAGATCCTCCAAAACTGGTTGAGAGTTTAAAGCTCTTTGAATTACCAGTAATTCTCCTTCATCAGCATATACAGTGATTTCTTCTTCTGATTCTTCAGCCATAGTCTCATCTTGTGAATCATATCCACCATCTGGTCTAAGAATCATGGTCCTCTTGTTTGGACATTCCCTTGAAACATGACCCCAGCCTTGACATTTAAAACAAATAATGTCTTGATGTCTATTTGAGTTGCTAGACTTACCTTGCTCTTGGTGTGATTCATTGGATTTGAATCTTGATTCTATAGCAAAGGCTTTGCCTTTATCTACCAAGGGTGTTGGCGTTGTTTGTTGCTGCTGTTGGGGTTTGTTTTGTTGGTTCCAAGCATTGTTGTTTGAGCGGCTTCAAGTAGAGGTTTTCTTTTTGATTTGTTGCTCTCTTTGAATGGCCAAGTGGAGAAGTTCTTGTAAAGAGTGGTAAGGCAGCATTTCCACCTTTCTTTGCATCCTCTCTTTTAAGCCATCCATGAATTGAGACATGAGAGACTCCTCTGTTTCTTCTAACTAAAGCCTACTCCTTAGAACATCAAATTCTTCAAAGTATTCTTCTACACTCTTGGTTTCCTGATACAAAGACCTAAATCTTTTTAGTAAATTTCTGTGATAATGAGGGGGAACATACCTCTTATGTAGCTCACATTTCATGTCTGCCCATCTGTTGATTTGAAGATATCTTAGTCTCCTCTTCTCAGCTGTTTCTCTGTCCCACCAAGCTAAGGCATGGTCAGTGAGACTTGCAATTTCTAGGGCCATCTTCTTTTGCTCATTGTAAGAGTAATACTCAACCAAATGTTCTATCCTTCTTTCCCATTCTAGGTAGGCGGCTGGATCAATCTTTCCTGCAAAAGTTGGAGCAGCAAGCTTGATGTCTGGTGGCAAGTTTCTGTCCTCTTGGTATGGCCTGTTGTGCTCAGCATTTCTTCTATTTAAAATTTCTGGGGCAGCTTGTACAGGGTCTGGTGCTCGTGGTGGTACATCAGGGGGTTCCTCTACATGGTTTGCATCTTGTTGACCTCCAGGAATGTTTCTTCTTGGCAATAGATGAGGAGGGCGTGCTGGATTCTCCAAGCGATTTAACCTTTCAGCAGTGGTTTGGGTATTGGCGTTGAGGTTGGCAAGATTTTCGTTGATGGCTGCGAATTGTGTTTGCATCAAGGCCATCATTGCCTGCATTAGGTCTACTGGTGGTGGATCTTCCATTTAGTACTTTGCAAATAAGATTCAAGTACAAAAGATCAAAGCTTGTTCAAGATAAGTCACAAGAACACAAGAACAGTTTTCAGGTTTTTTTAGCAGTTGAATGAAAAATCAAAGATAAAATATCAAATGATTTGAAAAATTCAAGAAACAATTGTTTTGTTGTTTTTAAGGGTTTAATTTAACAGAAACAAAAAGAAATTAATTTTTTTGAGTTTTTCTAGATTTTATAAAAATCGAACAAAATGATGGACACGGAATTAAGCGGTTTTGACCAATTGAATTGAAAAATCAAAACAAATTATCAAACGATCCGAATAATTTTGGAAAATATTTTTTTTGTGTTGTTAAGAGATTAAATAAACCGAAACAAAAAGTTAAAACAATTTTTATGGATTTTAGGATTTTATAAAATTCGCAGAAGACAGATGAAAATTAATATAATTTTTGTGGGTTTTTTAGTTTTATAAGAAAGGAAAGATGAACGAAAATAAAAATCAAAAACTTGAGAAGGGAACTGAAAACACCTGGATAAGGAGCTTTTAGCTCTGATACCAATGATGTAAGACTCGATTGCTCCAAGTTATACACTCTTGAATCTGATCTTCAAGCTTAGATAGATGGAGGAATGGTTTGTTGATAGATAAACTTTTTGTGCTTGAATCCCAAACACCAGAATTTAGACTCTAACTCTTCAAGGGCTAATCCTCACAAGAATAGTCAGACTCTAAACGAAATACAAACACTCTGATTCCACAAAAGGGTTTAAATTCGCAGGGACAGGTTTGATACAAAGAAATCTTCTTTGTAAACAAAACAAAAGATTTTTCTTGATTATTTATTGGTAAACTCTGTAAACCTCAAGGGAGGCGTGAATGAGATGTCGGTATAAACTATGCTCCTTGTTTCCTTGAATGGCTCCATATACTTGCATGTAGGTCCATTTATGCATTTGGTTGGATCTTCTTGGGTAAGTGATGACTTAAATTGAACCAAAGGTAGTTTAATCTTCTCAGTAGCTTTCTGGGACATGGGGTTGGTTGAATAATATGTCTTGCAGCTCCTGGTTTCCATAAATGGTCATAAAAATGTGAATGTTGATCCATTTATGTGATTTGGTGGTTTGGCTAGGTCTTCTTGTGAATTAAACCGGACCAGCCATGGTTTAGCTTGATCAGAACGTCCTTCTTGATGCATAGAACGGCAGTGCTTTGTTGTTAAGTACTTATCTTCTTTGAAAACAGCTACATGTCTCCCTTGCTCCTTATCTTCAAGCAAAACAGGTTCTAGCTCCTCTCCATTGTGTTTCTTCTTGATATAAGCATTGATGCTTACATCACCTCTTAAATGACAATTATGCTGTTAAATCAAAATACGGATGATTCCTTTTGTATTTTGATATCACCAATATTTAGGAAATGCCTTATCCGATTATATATTCTAAATTTGTTAAACTTTTTTTTCCTATGATTGATCAACAGAAAAATTTATACGGGCAAGCTGTTAAACGCATAATGTATCATTAACCTTGACATTTATAAACATCGGCTACTATTTATAGAGTTATAATTTCAGTGATTTACATACTAACCTCACTGCTTATTTTTTTAAATATTTTTTTAACTAAAGTCTATGTGATAACATGCATTTTTCCATTATATTAGGAGTTATATAATCTAGATTTTGCATCATATTTCATCTTTTTAAGTCCAAAAGTATGTCTTTTGCATCCATTTCATGCATAGTATGCATATAGCTTATGATTGTATTTTACATGCATTTTGAGAAGGTTTCCAAGTCTTTGTGGAACTAAGAAGGCATTGGGCAAAAGGATGGATCAAGCAAAGGAAGGAGGTTCAAGAAGAAATGCAAGGCGAAGAAGTGTCCATACCGACGTACTGTACCATGGAGAACAACCCTGTTCTTCAACAGTTTAATCTGCATCGACGAGTCTCCTCGGAGGCGATCATACCGACAAAAGGGCCGCCGTACACCGACATGTTTGCCCGGTGTGAAAGCTTCAAGACTTATCAATGACTGCACCAAGGAAATCTGTATGACGTCTTCCACGGTGCGTCCAAGACCGAGCCTTCATCAGAGCCAACTTCCAGACACAACCTTTTCAGCATGCACCGACCAGTTTGCACCGAGGAGAACAACTTCCTTCCTTCCTTGGTGTCGGTTATTTTGGGAACTTGGACCGCGAATTGACTTGTTGACTTTTTGTATTTTAAGTTGACCAAGTCTATTTTGGAGTTCTCCTATATATAGCCTAAATCTAAAAATCGCTACTTATCCTATCATTATCAAGTTTTCTGTTTTAAGCTTTAGCACAAAAACCTTCCTTTGTAAGAACTTGCCAAGAGATCTTTGAATCTTGAAGTTTTATTGCTTAAGTATTGTTATTTTCTTTGAAGATCTTGTCTTTTGCTTTCATCTAATCATGTTTAACCTTAATCTTGAGGATTTAAATATGATTAGTGAGTAGTCTATTTTTAGATTTGAGATTATGGTAGATTAAGGTGGTTTAATGATTGATTAGAGTGCTAGGTTGTTAGATCTTTGTTAATCTCTTCTCTTACAATTATTTTTAGTGCTTAGTACATTCTTTATTGAGAAAATGATTCTAGGCGTCTTGATTTGCATGTTAAGTGTTTGTTAAAATGTTTGAATGAAGTTTGTTGGATGAAAATAGTGTTTAGATATTCATGACTCTTTGCATCTATCATTTCTTGCACATTTTCTCTTAATGCTTTGGTACTTAAAGCCAAGGGAACTGATTTTGAATGTTGATTATGCATGGGAGTGTGAGTTAGTGTTTGATCCATGCTTGAGAGATAAGTAAGCTTAGCCCTCTAAGATGCTTGTTAGGCTTTAAAGACCTTATGTTTAATGCTTATTAGTTATATTTATACCATTGAAAATGGATTAAAAATGTGATTAGTAAAAGAATTATTGCTAAGGAATTAGATTAATCTTTATTAATGACCTTGCTTAGAGATTAGACATTAATTGTTTGTTTTGCACCTTAGTCATGAGTTAAACCACCTGAAATTATATTGTTTTAGTCTTGATCTTAACCTTTAATTATATTTTGAACCTTGCTTAATTTTGCTGTGTTTCCTCTGTTTTGCTTTCATTTAGAATTGCTTTGTTTAATCTAGGGATGGGCACTTCGGTTTTTGGTTTGGTTTCGGTTCGGTTTCTTCGGTTTTACGGTTTATCGGTTTTACAAAAATTCAAACCATATAAAAGCCATATATATTTCGGTTCGGTATGGTTTGGTTTTTAACGGTTCGGTTTAATATGGTTTGGTTTCGGTTTTTTTTTCATTATACTTTTACGAAAATTTTTGATTCAAACAAATTGAAATAATAATAATAGATATGAGTGAAATAAAATAATAAGTTCAAAAAATAGAATATAAATCATAAACTTCATCAATAAAGACATATTTCAAAACAGAGAAACAAATAAATGATCAAATCTTTCATAATCAATAATTATAAAACAATAAACAAATCTAGATTAAAATTTAATACCTATAACTTTGGAACTAGAACTAGAAGACTTGAATGTGAAGAAAAATAAGTAAATCACATTATTTTTTATTAAAAAATTAAGGTTTACTTTATTATTTATATGTAGATATTTTTTATAAATATTATATTTTAAATTTATGAGTTAAGTTAGTAAATTATAAAGATAACTAAGCTCAATAATAAAATATGTACATAAACTAAATTAAGAAACTAGGAAAATATAAATTATTTAAAATTTAGTTTAAAAACCGAAAAAACCTTTTGGTTTGACGGTTTTTAACCAAACCAAACCTAAACCAAAACTATGAAAAAATGATGGCCAAATGGATTTTTAGGTTTAACCGTAACTAAACTATATCACTTTTTTCGGTTCGGTATGGTTTGGTTTTTTTCGGTTATGGTTTTTGTGCCCACCCCTAGTTTAATCTTATCATTTGGTTACTTGTTTGCACTTTTGTATTGCTTGATTGTAAATCTCTTTTAAAAATATTATAACCTAACTTTACAAATTAGTTATATCTTCTCTAAACTTTTTTCGTTTGAATCGATTAAATTCTTTACCACTTACTATTGAAGTTACACTCAAAACATAAAGTCTTGTTTCACTATGCCATTCACTATTCTAACTATTCTAGTTCAACTTTGTGCCAGATGTCTCGGCAACATATCCAAATTTACATAAAAGTCTTTTTCATTTGTATTTTTTGTTTCGCTTCTTTACTTATTTTCTATTTCATTTAATTTTATAATGCTAGTGACCCCAATCACAAACTTGAATCAATGTATGCCGTTGAAATTTGACACAATCTCACTGACATGTGTCATCCACATCATCCACAAACTTTGCTTTTTACTGTGTAGCAAATAATATTTCATAACGTGCACTGGCTAAAAACGTAATGAAATATTATTGATATTGATCTAAAGTCTTCTTCAGTTATTTATAATTAACTTTAAAAATTCATTTTCTGAATAATTATAATTTTTCAAATACTTTTAGACTATTCCCAACTTATTTACTAATATTACATTTGTTTCATCACAAAAATTATATCATATATAACACATTTATTTCAAGTATTTTTTCAAACGTTTCAAGTAATAGATTAAACACAATTATATCAAATCACATGATTATTTACAAGAGAAAACTATAATTTCCAATCACTAAAGAGTGCTTAATCTTTTGGTATACTCCAATAACTTGCTTATTATTATATATTTGATTTGGAATAAAATATCAAATTACCTCCATCATAATGCATGTGTATGATATAAATAAACAAGCAAAGAGAAAAAGAATACGTACGACATCAAAACCCAAGCTTGGGTTATAATGGATTAAATGGCAAAGGCTTTATTTCAAAATCGCTGGAAGTTTCTTACACTTTCTTCAAGGCCATAAGAGTAATTACTTGTTGGACCTGGATTTATCACACTAAATCCAGTTTATTTAAGCCTAATAACAATATTCTAAAACTAAGTTCAGTTAATTAAGTTTTTTTTATACAGTCCAGATCCAATCCCTTGCAACAATCTAATCCTGAACATCAGTATTCCGTTCGACGAGGTCGAGTTTTAGCTCGATGAAATCGAGTTCCAGCTCGACAAAATCTCGAGAAACAAAAAATGATCTGGACCAAGTCGGAGCATATTCTCACCAGTTCAAACAAGCCCAAAATTTCCGGTAGTAGCTGCTGCACGTGGCCAAGATTTCTGGCTGAAGCTACTGCATGTGACCGAGATACGTGCTAGAAGTTGAAGCTCGACGAGACGAGCTATATAAAGGACACAAATTGCCAAGTTTTAGTGGGACCTTCTACACCTTTGGCTTGATTATTTTCTGCACTTTCTGATACACGAAAACTCTATAACTGCTCGTCGAGCTCTTTTCATTTCATCTCTTTCAGAAGAATTCTTGTAACCGTTTAATTCACTCGATTAATATCAAATCTTTATTTCAGTTAGTGCTTGCTTATACAGTCAATCTATTCGAGAGAATCTAAAGTTCTTTTCCTTGCAAATGGTTGTATATTTAGAGGAACAAAATCTGGTGGAATTGCAGATTCCTCTAAATTTCCCCATTTGAGTTGAAAAGAGTTGAAAAAAGTTTCAACTCATTCCACCAAAAAAAAGTTGAAAAACGTCTTCTTGCTCCATTTTCTCTCTATCATCTAAGTGAGTTGTGTTTGCTGTATCAAGAGGCTCCGATGTGTTCTCGGTGAGATTCTTGGTGTTTTGGACTCTGTTTCCTGTCAACTAAACTGCATTGCCTTGGTTTGTACGAGGATGATCTTCTTTAAGGCTCAAACCTGCAAAAATTTAACAATATGCCTAATACGAAATCCTTTTGAGTTCTCGTTGAGGTTAACAGCTTGGTTCGGAGTTTTGAATGGTTGTCCAGGCTTCATATTTATAAGAAGGAACTCTACTGATTTGTTGAATTGATAGCTTGCATATTTACAGCATTTAGGCATACAAAATCATATGTTTTTGACTCTCTTTCATGCCCAAACTCACATTTTAGGTCCCTTTTGCATTCATATTAGAGTTAGTTGTTCTCTAAGTATGCATTGCATGTTTTGGTGCCTTTGGAGTGAGTTTTAGGTATTTTGGAGACTGTGGAGGTTTAATGACGTTTGGGACTTGAGTTGGAGCAAGAAGGATCACTTGAGAAAGCAAAGAAAAGCATGTGGACCGATACGTAACAACTACACCAGCCAATGCCTGAAAGATCTTACCGGACAAAGGCTTTCTAGTTCGATTCAGCCTCAGCGTCCATCATGAAACTTATAGCCACTTGAGTTAGCTTTTGTTTTCCGTTTGGTTCAAGTCATTCCCATCAGCGGTTTGTGCGTTATGTTGATTTTAGTCTGCACCGGCCACTTATCCCGACTACACATCTCGGAGTGAGTCGGGCAGAAGTTTCAGGAGAGTACACCGCGGTGTCACACCGACTTGCACACCTTGGTTTGAAGGAGCCCGAGGATTCAAGAGTCTACACCGGCCACCTGCACATGCTTCTACTCCCCGATGCAGACGTGAAGACCTCCTTCCTTTAGGATTATCACTGGTTTTGACTTTGGTCAACGTTCGAGTTTTGACCATTGACCAAGACTTAATCTTTTGACTATTTAAGCAAACCTTATCAACAATTAATTTTATCTTGCTTTTTGTGCTTTTTCAGATCTAAACATTCTCTCTCTCTTTTTCTTATGCTTTTTTCCCAGATGTTTTAGGATTTGTAAGCACAATTTGAGTTTTAATTAAGAGTTTGCAACTCTATATTTTGATCATCTTTGTATTGCTTTTGATTTTGATTTTTCATACTGTTTTTCTTAATTTTCCCCATCATATTTATGTGTTCTGAGTAGTTCTCTTAGGGTTCTTAGGATGGGTTAGATCCATGGTGATTTAGTCGTCGATCATTGATGTTTAGTGCTTAATATTGATATATCCTTTCTTATTTGATGTTCTTAATGTTTAATATTTGTTGATCACATAGACTGTGAAATTAGGCTTCCTCTGCACCAAAAGTATTTGATGAAATGTCTGAACCAATCATTTAGGAGATTTACTTGTCATACACATGAGAATGGTTGACTAGGGAGTATTTTGGCTTGATAGAACTGATATTTCATACTTGTTGATTGCTTGATCACTAATGGGATTTAGCTTTGGTTAAGTTGTTAGAAAAGGGATCTTTGTCAAGCGATTGAACTGATCTGCTTGTTTAGAGTTCTATTATGGAGGATTAGCCGTATTTGTTGAGTCTTCACATCAAGGATTGACTACTATTTCATCATTGGATCAATAACCCCATCAGAAGAATCCCGCTTGTTTAATTTCGAATTGCCCTGTTTTAGTCTGTATCTTGAGTTTGAAGTGTTTAGTTTCTTTCCCTGCAATCTTTTTTAATGGTTTCTTTTGTTTGGTCGATTGTTCATTAGATTGCTAGACGCTTCTACAACATTTCTTGATCAGCTTAGCTCACTATAATTCATGTATTCTCGTTATTTCCTATCTCTGATTGGATTGACACCTTAAGTGCTACAATGACATGATCATAGGGCTTGAAGAACTAAGTCACAAGAGTGTAAAAACCCTTGTATAAATTTAGCTCCGCTGCTGGGGATCAAACCCGAGTCACCCGTGTGACAGGCATGAATACTTAATTCCTCAAGCCCTATGATCACTCTTTTGACCACTTGACCAACATTGCTTAGAACCTTGGGTCTTGCTTTTAATTTCATAGTCTTAATTCGCATATCATCTTGCTGCTTTTGTTTACTTGTCTTAAGTCATCATCTTGCTTAGTTTCAGTCATTGCTTTCATAGTACATTGCTTAGTTTAAATTTCTTGCATCTTTAAGTTGTTAGGTTGGTTCTTTCATATTAAAACCCCATCTTGGCTTAGCTTATTGCATAGATGGCATCTCATATTCCACAATTGGATTGACATCGTATCCCATACTACAACTGATTAGGAGGGGACATTTGGCTTTAGTCTCCAAAAAGTCTTTCTTCACCAAGTGTGCTTGTTTAAAGTCTATAAGCTTGACTTTTCACACCCTTAAGATCATGGAGGAAGATGGAGTGGAACTGAAGTTCTTTCTCCTTTCTTCTTGAAGAATGTATTGGCTCCGTAGTAGAGCTTCTTCTTGGGTTTCCTGACCCTGTTTCTTTGTCTCCTTGGTCCATCATAGAGCTTCACTTTGATTCCATCAAACAAGTCCAGAAGATAACCACCATCAAAGGCTTCACCATCATATCCATTGTGATCAAGAGGGTCTTCATCCTGTTTTATAACTTCAACCTTGAATCCCCTCAGCTCTTCCTTGACATCAGGTGGCTTCTCAACAGCTCCTTTCACACTACTAGTGATGTTTCCACAAAAGCCTGAAGGTGGAGGCTTCATTGCATAACTAACTCCACCATTCACTTTCTTGAAGGTAACTCTCTCCTTGGTGAAGTCAACGTCAGCACCTGCTCTGTTCAGAAATGAAGTCCCATGTAGTAGAGGAAGCTTCTGGGTGTGAGCCATTTCCATCACAACAAATTAATTGGTATCTTGCATGCTACAATCCTCAAAGGAAAGTTTTCAATGAGACCAACAGTTTTTCTTGAAGATGAGTCCACAAAAGTGATTGTGAAGGCATATGGTCTCAGCTTGGTGACTCCTAGTTCTTTTGCCATTTCAAAAGACATTACATTGATACTTGAACCTGTGTCACACAAGGCTTCTTCCACAACCAATTCACCAAGATCACAAGAGACTAGAAACTCTTCTGGGTTACCAACTTAATGGAGGGTTGTTGGCTCTTCTTTCTTCTTCTCCTTGCCTTCTAAGGAGTTCACAATCAGCTTAACCTTCTCTGTATTCCCAAGAAGGTCTTTTATGAACTTTAACTGATCCTTCATTTGCATCATAGAGTTTAGTGGAGGCAATGGGACACCAGCCTCATCCATCTCTTTTCTAAATCTTGAGATGGATGAGTTCTACCAGGATAAGGCAATGGAGGTATGTACACAAGCTTATTCTCAATAAGTGATGCTTCATTTTTGATTAAAGGCTCTTGCATCTTATTCTTGGGTTCAGCTTGATTCTTTTGGGGAAGTGACTCTTTTGCAAGCTCCTTTAGAGCATATTATACTCCAACAAGCTTATCATGCTCAGCCAATTCAGCTCCTTGTTTCACCTCCACTTCAGCTTCAAAAACCTTAGCTTCAATAGCCTTATCTTCTTCATCAGCCTTGCATCATGTTATATTATGGATTTTTTATGGTTTTTAACCATGATATAAGTCCTTTTTATGGGGTATTTTTGGTCTTTTTAGAGTCCTACTAGAGTCTTTACAAGTTATAACATGATTGGAGCACAACTGGAGGTTTTGGAGCATTTTGGATCAAAGCAAGAATCCAAGTTGAGTCCCTACTATAAAAGGGAAGCCAAAAACATTATCTTTATCCAAGTTGAGTCTTTCATCAAAAACTCTCTCTTCTCTAAACCTTAAAGGGCAATTTGCCTTAGAACCTTTATCTTTAATAAAGTTTGCATTTTTATGGTTTAATCTTGTCTCTTGATCTTTATTTTAGCACCTTGGTAGTTTATATTTATCATCTTTGCATTTTCTAGTCATGTTTAACTCTAAACAAATGGGATTAAATATGATTAGTGAGTATTCTACTTTAGATTTAGGGTTCTAAGTAGGGAAATGGTGATTAAGATGTGATTAAGAGGTGATTAGACTTGGTCTATGTTTCCTTTGTTCAGTGACACCAAAGTGATAGTTCACCATTGCTAGATGATTCGCTTATGGCTAGATAGTGCTGGTTTTGAGATTCTTGCTTGATGGTTAGATAGTATGCATTGAAAGATCTTGTCTTTGTTTCATTCCTTCTCATTGCTTAGCATTGTTAGGATTTTGTGGCTGTGTGCTTAAGTCCATATTCTTGATTGGTGTTTAGCTAATTAGGTCCTTATTGGTTCACAAGATTGATAAGTTGATCTGAATTCTTGCTTGGGTGAGAGAATGATTGCTTGATTAGTACATCTCTTAAGCTAGAATGGTTCTGATCTTTATGCTCATGGTTGAAGAATAAGCCATCACAAGTGGGTTTGACACTTCACTCTTGTTGAATATGAACTGCTTATTGACGCCAAGTTGGTTCCTTTTAGATACCTTGTCTAGGAGTACAACATTGATAATTGCTTGCTTATGAATGCTTGATGCTTGCCTTTTTTAGAAATCCCCAATTTTACTCTTGAAAACCACTATCTCACAATTGCTTAGAACCTTGAGTCTTGCATTTAAACAATTGCTTTTAAGATCATCTTGCTTAGTTCTTGCTTTAGTTATCATTCTTGCTTAGTTCCTACTTAGTCATTGCTCTAAGTTAATTGCTTAGTTAAATTCACTTGCATTTAGTTTCTGCTTTTTTTTCATTGCATTGTTAGGTTGTTAGACTTGTTCTTGTTTAATCAAAACCCCATCATTGCTTTGCTTATGGCATTGTTTGCATCTCATCTTCCACAAATGAAATGATATCTGATCCCTATTCTACAACTGATTAGAGGCTAAGGATATTTGGTTCAGGAGCGAAAACTTCTTGTTCCAAATTGGCAACGTTGCCATTTGTGGATTGTTTGAGTTTAACATTGCTGTTAGACTAAGTTCTTTACATTAAGGTTACTAATTTGCTGTATTTTCTGTGCTCTCTTTTTCAAGTTTTTGTATGAATTTGAGGTCCAAAGGCTCATCAAATCTGACTCCTTCCATTGACAACATTCATAGGAGAAGAGCTGTAAGACAGAGAGTTCAAGAGTTAGAAGAACAAAGGATGACAGGACAAGAGGCTCAGTTACCACATGTTGGTGTTGTAGGACATGCACCATAACAACAAGCTGCATCACACATAGATGAAGAACAAGATGCTTTGAACCAAAGCGGCTGGAGTTCAGGGCTTGAGAGTCCCAGTTCACGCACCTAGAGCTGCAAGACCAGTGGTGATGCGCCTGATACTCACCAGAACAGGAATGGAATTCATGCTCCATTTGTGCACCAAAACCACTTTGAGATCAAGCTTGGTTTGATCAACATGGTGCAATGCGACAGATTTCATGGCTTGCCAAATGAAGACCCTTTGGATCATCTGGATCAGTTTGATAAGGTATGTGGTATGACCAAGATTGAAGGAGTCTCTGAAGATACTTTGAAGCTTCGTTTGTTCTCTTTCAGTTTAGGTGACAAAGCACATCAGTGGGAGAAGACACTTCCACAAAGCTCTATCTCCATTTAGGATGAATGCAAGACAAGTTTCTTCAACAAATTTTCCAGCTCCACCAGAACAGCAAAGTTGAGGAACACCATAAGCATTTTCACTCAGCATGGTAATGTAACATTCGCTGAAGCATGAGACCGGTTCAAGTCATATACTTTGTAGTGCCCTCACCATAGCTTTACAAATGAAAGCTTGCTGTCTACTTTGTATAGAGGAGTGACGCCAAAGTACAGGATGCTCTTGGATACAGCATCAAATGGAAATTTCATGGAGAATACTGTTGTTGATGTTCTAGCTCTTGTGTAGAATCTAGCACTCTCTGATGGAAACTATGATGAGGAGTATGACAGAACATCTAGAGCTGTTGTAAGCGCTAACGGAGAGAGCACAACAATAAAGGAGAGTAAAGTATTGAGTGAAAAGTTAGACAAGCTGCTGAGTGTGTCTTTCAAGAATGTCAGTTTTGTTGGTGATAGTGTCGCTACACAAGAAGAAGATGAGACAGTTGTAGAAGAAGAAGCCTTCTACATGAACCAACAAGGAGGCGGTTTCAACAACTACAGGAATCATCCCAACTTCTCTTATAGAAGCACCAACGTGGCTAACCCTCAGGATCAACTTTATCCATCACAAGCCACTCAACAAAACCAAGGAAGCAAACATTTTGTTCCTTTCATCCAGCAGAACAACTTTGCTCTAAGACCACCATTTCAAGGCGGTTTTCAACAAGCTAACTATCAGCCAAGACCAGCTTTTATCCCACCAGGTTTTGGCAATACACAAACCTCTTCTAGCACTCAAAATGTTGATCTGAAGCAGATGATGCAACAACTGTTGACTGGTCAAGCCAACACCACTATACTGCTGCACAAGAAGTTTGCTAAAGTGCACAACACGATAGACGCCACTAGTTGTGACCTGAATAGCAAGTTAGATGCTCTGAACCAACGAGTCAAGTCTCTGAAAAGCAAAGAAGCTTCATATTCAAAGCCTCATAATCAGTTACTGATACAAGAGTTTTGACTCTCTTGGTCAATCACCCTTTGTGCTAATCATTGTAGTAAGGGTTTTATCAATCCAAAAGGGGAAGATTGAAACAGCAGGAATGTAATAGAGCTCTTAATTCAAACAGATATAGATAGTTTAGAATGTCTAACAACCAAAAAGATCAAACAGAAATGAAACAAACACCAAACAAAGAGTGAACAGCAAGCAATTCAACTAGAACAAAGGTAAAAACAGAACAATTTCGAATTCAACTAAAAAACAGAGAAAAGATGGGACTTGAGATGAGATAATTGGTGCTAGAGAACTCTTAACTCAACCTATGATGCTTACAAACTCACACAATGCTATTCCTTATGCATAGAATTCATTTATAAGACTAATCCAATCTCTTGGCACTAATTTCTTTGCTAATTACCAAGTCAAGAGCTAATTCTCATTAGTGAAATGATAAACAGCAAGCATTAAGACAATTCTATCAATCCTATATTGCCAAATCACTCCCTAGACAGTCAATCTCTTGAGCTAGGATAAGCAATTCTCTTGCAAAGCAGTTCAGGCATTTAATCAAACACTTGGTGGGCATAAAATAAGCTTAAGATCCTAATCAACTTAGCTAGATCTAATCAGGCATTAAACACCGAAATCAAGAAAGGAAATGGAAGAATTAACGCTAAGACATCATAGATTACACCTAAAGTTCCTTAAACCTAATCCATCTCAATTTCCTAAAAAGACTACTCACTAATCATCATAAAAACCATCAATTCAAAGAGAAAGAGATAGCTAATCATGATTAAGGAGGTTAAACAAGAAGATAAATGCAAACTTATATTGAAATAAACCGAAGATATAAACTACAAGATCAAAAGCAAAAACATAAGAGGAAAGAACTGTTGGATATAGAGATGTTCCCAAAAATTAGAGATTTTTCGTATATATAGGAGTTTAGGCGAAAATGGCAAACTTGTAAATAAGTGGTCTTCGGTTTGGAATCCTATCGATCATAAGTGATCAATGGTGTGATCGTTAGCTTGTTATCAGTCTTGAAGGTGATCGATGGTCTGACCGAAATACAACTGATTTATTTCTATCGGTCATCGTTCGATCAATAGGGTGACCGATACGTCTGTTGCATTCCCATCGGTCACTCCTTAACCGATTGTCTGGTCGATAGCTCCCTATCGGTCTTGACTTGATCGATAGCTTGACCGGTGGGACTCCAGAAACATCTTTCTTGGCTCCTCTTGCTTCCTCTTGGCTTCGCTACCCTCCTGATCCACTCCCACACTTACTCCTTGCTCCACTCAGCTCTATAAGCACCTAAAAACATCCTTGATGCAAACAAAATGCAAAACCCATCCTTAATGCAACCTAAGTCTAAAAGGAGAAGAAAATGAGACTAAAGATAAGGAAAACATGCAAAAGAAAACCAAAACATGCACTAAATGCAAGCCTAAATGATGCAAATGTATGAGATATCAATACCCCCACACTTGCCTTTTGCTTGTCCTCAAGCAAATAAGAACAAATGGCAGAGTGAGGTTTGAAAGTGGAAGCTCAAAACTAAAGATGTCAATGAAAAAATTGAATCAATGCTCAAGTTATAGGTTCTAAGATAAGAAGAGATTGTTCTACTTCAAAAGCCTTAGCCATACCTATCATAGCAAACAACGCACTCTAGCTTAGCCTACACAAGCATTCAAATCAGCCAACTCTTTAACATTCATTAAAGGTAACCAACGGATCAAGTTTATGCAAATCAAGTAACACATTTGGTTATGTTTTGTGGTTTGACAAATGCATCTAGTACTTTCATGAGGTTGATGAATCATGTTCTGAGAGCTTTCATTGGAATCTTTGGTGTAGCTTACTTTGATGATATCTTAGTCTATAACAAGAGTCTTGATGAGCATGTTGAACATCTGAAAAAGGTTTTAAGTGTTCTTAGATAGGAGCACCTGTTTGCCAATCTTAAGAAATGAACTTTTTGTACAGATAACCTTGTCTTTCTAGGCGTTATTGTATGTGCAGATGGTATAAGGTTGGTGAGGAAAAGTTTAAAGCAATCCGAGATGGCCAAATAAAAAGACGGTTGGAGAAGTCAGAAGCTTCCATGGACTTTCAGGATTTTACAGACTCTTTGAGAGAGACTTTAGCACCCTTGCTGCACCTCGTACTAAAGTAATCAAGAACGATGTTGGATTCAAATGGGGAGAAGCTCAAGAAAACGCTTCCCAAACCTTGAAAGGGGAGCTCACAAATGCACCACTTTTATCTTTACCTAACTTTCTTAAGACTTTTGAGAATGAGTGTGATGCTTCTGGTGTAGGAATTGGAGCTGTTCTGATGCAGGATAAGAAGCCTATTTCCTATTTCATTTAGAAACTTGGAGGAGATACTCTAAACTATTCGACAAAGAGCTCTATGCCTTTATTCGAGCTTTGCAAACATGGCAACATTACTTATGGCCAAAGGAGTTCGTGATTACACTGATCACGAGTCACTCAAGCATCTGAAAGGACAGCAAAAGCTCAACAAGAGGCATGCTTGGTGGGTTGAATTCATTGAAACATTTCCTTATGTTATCAAGTACAAGCAAGGTAAGGATAATGTTGATGTTGATGCATTGTCGCAAAGGTATGTACTTATCTCTACTCTTGATGCATCTCATATAGATAATTTGTATGGTATGCCTAGGACTATTGTTTCTTATAGAGACACAAAGTTTTTGAGTTACTTTTGGAAAGCGCTTTGGTCTAAGCTTGGAACTAGGTTGTTATTCTCAACTACTTGTCATCCAAAAACTGATGGTCAAACTGAAAAAGTTAATAGAACCTTTTCCGCTTTGTTACGTGCATTGATCAGAAATAACTTGAGAACATTGGAGGAATGTGTACCACATGTTGAGTTTGCTTATAATCATTCTTTTCATTATGCTACTAAGTGTTCTCCATTTCAAATTGTTTATGGCTTTATCTCCTTTGGATCTAACCCCATTGTCGTTGAGTGAAAGAACTAGTATGGATGGGGAAAAGAAAACTAGTTTTGGCAAGCAGATCCATGAGAAAGCCAGGAAGAACATTGAAGAAAAGACTAAGCAGTATGAAAGAAGAGCAAACAAAAGCAGACATAAAGTTGTGTTTGATGTTGGATATCTTGTGTGGATTCACTTCAGGAAAGAAAAGTTTCCAGTATAAAGAAATTCAAAACTCATGCCAAGAGTTGATGGTCCATTCAAGATAGTCAAACGAATCAATGATAATGCTTACCAACTCGATCTTCAAGGTAAGTACAATGTTAGTTCAAGCTTTAACGTTTCTGACTTGGTTCCTTTTGTGGCAGTTGGTCCAAATTTGAGGTCAAATACTCTCAAGAGAGGGAGGATGAGGCGATCATAGATAGCACCAAAGAGGTTGAGCTTGTAGCCGAGCTTGAACCTGAGCTTGAAGCTAAAGAAGACTTAGCTTTGCCAGTTGGACCTATGACTCGTGCAAGAGCTAAGAGATTCGTGCAAAGAATTGGAGGTTTACTTAACCAAATGTTCACACTTAATGATTACTTGGATGGGATTCAAGAAGACCCGACCTAAACCACTTTTGTTTCGATACAAGTCCAAGAACATCACTGATGGGTTTGTGATCATGTCCCAATGGGTTTTCCAGGAATGATTTTAATGAGGCAAATGCATCGCAAAGTTTCCTATTTATGAAGGCTTTATAAACCTTTTACATGGCTTTATAAACGGAGGGTTTTACAAGATTTTATAAACTTGGGGGAGGCTTTATAAACTATATCCAAAACGTGGGAAGGAATATCAGATGGAGAGTCAACTTATCCAAGAGTCAAGATTCAAAGCATTAAAGAGGAGTTCAAGAGTTATTCAACTTAGTCTTTACTTCTAGTCTTTATTTAGTTAATGCTTTGACCAAAACGAGTTTTCCTCTTTGGCTACTAAATATGTTTTCTATATATACTCATGTAAGATAATTTTATAAGATATCTAGTTTTTTACGGAAATCTTTGAGAGTGGTTCCCTTTTGTTCTTTTGGAATGTTTCCTATCCTTGGTGTGTAGTATCCATTGATCAAAACTAAGTCTGTCTTGGTGTGTCATATACAAGAGATTAAGAGATTATTTGGTGTGTCATATCCATTCAATCAACCTTGAATTCAACTTAGTGTATCATATCTAAGGAGTTCAAGTTTAGGTAAATCAGAAGTCATCCGCAGCTTATGTGCGACCTTACGATCCATCATTTCCTTGTACTTTGAAGTTCATTGCTTCTCTGTTCTAACGCCTATCCATCTATCCATACATTCACCAACACAAGAGTGACGACTTTGTGGGAGGATCGTATCATCAGGGATATTCCTTGCCCCCAGGTAGCAGGGGTAATGTGGGGGTCTGAGCACTCTTCTTGTGACAGCCGGTGTTGCATGCCGGTGCCTGGAGACGCTAGACCGGCTATGGCCTTGAGCCTTGCGGGAGGTCGGCCTTGTTATCCATGTCACCAGCTATGGGGCGGAGGTTACAGTGCGTGCTGATCTGGGATGATAGCTCCAGCTGGACCCCTGATCTAGGTCCCGAAGCGGATGTCTCCTCCCCGCTCCACTTCGTCTTTTGGCTTCCATCGTGCGGAAATTCTTGGGTGGCTCCACCTTCTTTGGTTATCATCGGTTGTGCTGTCTTCGTGGCTGGTCGTCTTCTAGTACCGCTGACTACTTTCTTCGTGGGACTGCATACTGGTCCCGGGAAAAAAGTCTAGTTGTATTTTACGCTAACTAGAAATGAATGAGTAAGGTATTCGGGAGAATCCGAAGAGGGTTTCCCTCTCGATGGTTCTCCGACGCTCAAATTAGATAACGCCTCACTTGGAACAAATACTCTGGAGAGAGGATGAATGATAGTAGTGTTATGGTTTAGGTATTCTGTCTGAGGATCGTGATACTCATCTGTTGTTCGGTGAAATAGGAAAAGCTTATTTCCGTAGGCCTTCCTTCCAAGGAACATTGAACGTACAGTCCGGCTGCAATGCTGGAGCGGTGTAGTGTGCTACAAGGAGTTTTGATGATTATCTCTTTCTTTTTCTATGTTGACGTCTTTCTCTTAGTATCAGCTACTGTCCTCTCACGATCTCCAAACTCCAAAAATGTCTCTTTCTTCTCAAAGTTCTCAGCTCTTGGCCCTCCTCTTGGTTAGCCGTCATTCTCTCTTTATACTTCTAATGCAACATGTTTTCAATTTGGAAAACTCATTAACTGCTCAGAAATAATAGGCTAATGAGCTGTTAGCCAGATCTAGTTAAAAAATCAATATTATAATAGAATCCATGTATTATATGTCGCCTCTTAAATAAACACTGTGAAAATAGTCTAACGCTAATATTCATCCGTAGTTATTAAAATTATCAGTAACATGTTCAAAGTTTCGTAATTTAGATTAACTATGTAGAGAACAGAATTTTCGACAATAAACTTCAAATTAGTTTGCCATTGAATAACTTTGGTTGATTTCAAAACCAAATGAACTCTGAAGATTCAAAACTACGGCCTCACTTCAGAAATGACAAGTGCCAAATGACAATTATGCTGTTAAATCAAAATATGGATGATTCCTTTGTATTTTGATGTGACCAATATTTAGGAAATGCCTCATCCGATTATATATTCTAAATTTGTTAAATTTTTTTTTCCTATGATTGATTGATATATAATAGTTTTTATAGTTTTTAACTATGATATAAGTCTTTTTTATTGAGTTTTTTTGGTCTTTTTTGAGTCCTAATAGAGTCTTTGCAGGTTATAGCATGTCTGGAGCATAATTGGAGATATTGAAGCTTTTTGGAGCATTGCAAGTTGAAGCCACAAAGTGTCCAGCTCGAAGATGAAAGTATGCATTTGGGTGACGCTCGTCTCCAAGCTGGTGACGCTCGTCACCCCTAGATGAAGGCGTCGTGGCTGGTTTTTAAAAGATGGGAAAGAAATTACAATTTTGGCCCAGAAGTTCTAATATTTGTAAAAAGGTCTCAGATCGTGTTTTAGCTTGTATATTAGGTTTTTCAGCCATTCTTTTGGCAGACATCTTGTATCTTATTCTTCTTGAGAGCTTTAGAGTGAGATTTGTAGCAGAGCTTTTGGAGAGACAAATCAGACTCCATCAGAGCCGATTTCGAACTCCTTTATTTCTACTTCTTATTTCTTTTATGCAATCTATTCTTTTCATGATGTTTTCTCAAATAACCATGTCTGAGTAGTTTGTTAGTTAAGTTAGGGCTTTTCAAAGGTTGATGAAGAGTTTGTAGAATTGCTACCTATTAGGAATATTTTTTGGTTTTTCATCTCTGCTTACTTTAAAATCGAATTTTTAGAAACATCATCTAGAAATCCAAAAATCATAGGTTGTTAAATATATGTGAGAGCATTATTGATAACCTGAACTAGTATTTGATGAGAAAAACAACTTAGTGCAAAGAGATTTGGCTTAGAAGTTTTGTGAACAATTGAACATTGATCTTTAATGCATGTTTAGATTGTTAGGGTTTGCAAAGAGATTTGAAACTCTGTGATTTAAACATAGTTAACTCCTGCAATGAGAATTGATTAGTTATATCTTTGCGATTCATGTTTAAGACGGTTTTAATTCATTCCTGATTGCATGCATTCTACACTCTCGGATTCAACCTGCGAATTGTCCTGACTTAGCGCCTTTAGCTTTCTGAACTTTAAGAACAGTCTCAAAAACGCCCACTTGCTTTTATTACTTTAGTTATTTCGCATTACATTCATTACTTATCGCTTAGCTTAATCTAAATCTATAATCGCTAGTGTAGTTTACATACTCCTTTGGGATTCGATACCCCTTATACTACAACTGTTTTGTTGTGCACTTGCAGTAGTTTTTATTTAGGTAAAACCTGAGCCCTATCATTGATCAACAGAAAACTTAATAAGGGCAAGCTGTTAAACGCATAATGTATCGTTAACCTTGACATTTATAAGAATCGGCTACTATTTATAGAGTTATAATTTTAGTGATTTACATACTAACCTCACAGCTTATTTTTTTAAATATTTTTTTAACTAAAGTCTATGGGATAACATGCATTTTTTCCATTATATTAGGAGTGATATAGTATAGATTTTGCATCACATTTCATCTTTTTAAGTCCAAAAGTATGTCTTTTGCATCCATTTCATGCATATTATGCATATAGCTTATGATTGTATTTTGCATGCATTATGAGAAGGTTTTCAAGTCTTTGTGGATCTAAGAAGGCATTGGGCAAAAGGATGGATCAAGCAAAGGAAGGAGGTTCAACAAGGAGAAGAAATGCAAGGCGAAGAAGTGTCCATACCGACATACTGTACCATGGAGAATAACTCTTTACTTCAACAGTTTAATCTGCACTGACGAGTCTCCTCGGAGGCGATCATACCGACGAAAGGGCCACCGTACACCGACATGTTTGCTCGGTGTGAAAGCTTCAAGACTTATCAATGACTGCACCAAGGAAATCTGTCTGACGTCTTCCACGGTGCGTCCAAGACCGAGCCTTCATCAGAGCCAACTTCCAGACACAACCTTTTCAGCATGCACCGACCAGTTTGCACCGAGGAGAACAACTTCCTCCCTTGCTTGGTGTCGGCTATTTTGGGAACTTGGACCGCGAATTGACTTGTTGACTTTTTGTATTTTTAGTTAACTAAGTCTATTTTGGAGTTCTCCTATATATAACCTAAGTCTAAAAATCGCTACTTATCCTATCATTATCCAGTTTTCTGTTTTAAGCTTTAACACAAAAACCTTCCTTTGTAAGAACTTGCCAAGAGATCTTTGAATCTTGAAGTTTTATTGCTAAGTATTGTTATTTTCTTTGAAAGTCTTGTCTTTTGCTTTCATCTAATCATATTTAACCTTAATCTTGAGGATTTAAATATGATTAGTGAGTAATCTACTTTTAGGTTTGAGATTATGGTAGATTAAGGTGGTTTAATGATTGATTAGGGTGCTAGGTTGTTAGATCTTCGTTAATCTCTTCTCTTACAATTGTGTTTAATGCTTAGTACATTCTTTATTGAGAAAATGATTCTAGACGTGTTGATTTGCATGTTAAGTGTTTGTTAAAATGCTTGAATGAAGTTTGTTGCATGAAAATAGTGTTTAGATAGTCATGACTCTTTGCATCTATCATTTCTTGCACATTTACTCTTAATGCTTTAGTACTTAAAGGTAAGGGAACTGATTTTGAATGTTGATTATGCATAAGAGTGTGTGTTAGTGTTTGATCCATGCTTGAGAGATAAAAAAGCTTAGCCCTCTAAGATACTTGTTAGGCTTTAAAAACCTTATGTTTAATGCTTATTAGTTGTATTTATACCATTGAAAGTGGATTAAAAGTGTGATTAGTAAAAGAATTATTGCTAAGAAATTAGATTAATCTTTATTAATGGTCTTTCTTAGATATTAGACATTATTTTTTTTTGTTTTGCACCTTAGTCATGAGTTAAACCACCTGAAATTATATTGATTTAGTCTTGATCTTGATCTTTAATTATATTTCGAACCTTTCTTAATTTTGCTGTGTTTTCCTCTATTTTGTTTTTATTTAGAATTGCTTTGTTTAATCTTATCACTTGATTACTTGTTTGCACTTTTGCATTGCTCGATTGTAAATCTCTTTTAAAAATATTTTAACCTAACTTTACAAATTAGTTATATCTTCTCTAAACTTTTTTGTTTGAATCGATTAAATTCTTTACCACTTACTATTGAAGTTACACTCAAAACATAAAGTCTTGTTTCACTATGCCATTCACTATTCTAACTATTCTAGTTCAACTTTGTGCCAGATGTGTCGGCAACGTATCCAAATTTACATAAAAGTCATTTTCATTTGTATTTTTTGTTTCGCTTCTTTACATATTTTCTATTTCATTTAATTTAATAATGCTAGTGACCCCAGTCACAAACTTGAATCAATGCATGCCGTTGAAATTTGACACAATCTCACTGACATGTGTCATCCACATCATCCACAAACTTTGCTTTTTACTTGTGTAGCAAATAATATTTCATAACGTGCACTGACTAAAAACGTAATGAAATATTATTGAGATTGATCTAAAGTCTTCTTCAGTTATTTATATTTAATTTTAATACGAACCTGAGATTTTCGGTAGAAGCGGCTGTACGTGACTGAGATTTCTGACTGAAGCTGCTGCATGTAACCGAGATACGCGCTAGAAGTTGAAGCTCGACGAGACGAGCTATATAAAGGACACAAATTGCCAAGTTTTAGTGGGACCTTCTTCTATACCTTTGGCTTGATTATCTTCTGTACTTTCTGATACACGAAAATTCGGTAACTGCTCGTCGAGCTCTTTTCATTTCATCTCTTTCAGAAGAATTCTTGTAACCGTTTAATTCACCCGATTAATATCAAATTCTTATTTCAGTTAGTGTTTGCTTATACAGTCAATCTGTTTGAGAGAATCTAAAATTCTTTTCCTTGCAAATGGTTGTATATTTAGAGGAACAAAATCTGGTGGAATTGCAGATTCCTCTAAATTTCCCCATTTGAGTTGAAAAGAGTTGAAAAAAGTTTCAACTCATTCCACCAAAAAAAAGTTGAAAAATGAACTAATTGTAAAGAAAATATTTTTAACTCATTCCTCTACTATTTTGGAGAGGAATTTATTCCTCTAAAATTCAACTCATTTTTTTCCTATACAATTTATTCTACTGTTCCTTTTAATAACAACCATTTGCACCATAAATTTCTGAGTGTAGATTTCTGTATCCACATTTTGGCGCCGTCTGTGGGGAAGATCTATAGATTTCTCTTACTCAAGAGCAGATCCTAAGCCAGCTGAAACTGAAATGGATTCAACTCAAAAACCTCGGGAAACATCTCACCGATTCTGCACTCTCCAGATCAAGTAGCTCCAATCGGCAACGTCAGCCAGACAGCCGGCTGAAAAGAACCCAGAATTACGACCCTCATCGATATTATTGGCACAAACTATAACGTTTCCAGCAGCGTTGAACCGATCGTGATCAACCTCATCACCCCACCGGGAACGACGAGTAACCCCTCACAAATAGTCAAGAGACCGGCCTCTCGAACCTGGGTGCGATATGAGAATACCCCTACAGCTCTAGCATCTCAGAGCCGGGCAACTCCTGCCTCTCCGCCATCACCTGTAGCTTCTAGGAGCGCAATGGAGTCGGTGGAGATACTTTAAATGCTCACACATCTGATCGAACGACAACAAGGTCAGGAAATCAGATTAGAAAGACAGGAGAGGCGTCAAGCCGCAGCTAGATCCGCTGCGAGCCCAACTCCATAGACTCAGCTCGACTTTTCGTCGATCACTGCTCTAAGTAATCCACCCAGAAAGTTTGCGACACCTTTGCGTGCTCCAGGTCCATCAAACTTTGCCCCAAAGGCAAACCAGACACCAATCACAATGGAAATTTCGGCTCTGGAAATATCAGAGATAGGACCTCGCCCGACGACGAGGTATCCATCTCCACCTGTGCCAGCACCAGGAATACTCGAAATGGGACCTCGTCCCAACACGAGATATCCATCTTCACCTTTAAGACCACCTGGAACCGAGCCACCTCGACGGAGATGGCTAGGATCCACGGCCTATGCCTCGAGCTTGCAGATACCGCCCCAGTTCCGCCAATAACCGAACACGACCTTAAGCTCGAGACTCCCTAACGGAAACTGCGAACAACCCATTGAGTTTGTTCATCAACAGCTTGGAACTCACGTTCCAAATGATCTGACTCGGGCTAACCACCACGACATCAGGTCAAGATATCTAGTCGACTGCGAATCCTTCGAAAGATTCCAGAACCAGACCGGCTTCGCCTTTCGGCAGATGAACTCCATATTCCATCAAGCCACGAGCTCAGCTCCCGACATCAATCGCGTGATTCGCGAGACCCAACAGACTCTGTTCACTTACTCGATCATGATCACATACCTCTGAGACACTACTAAAGTATGAGTCCAAGAGTACACTGGAAACAGTGACCCAAAAGCTCATATCCGACTCTTCAACCTCGCAGCTATCCGAGCTAATTTTCCAACAGAGGAAAAAGAAGCAGGATACTGCAGGCTCTTCGCCAAAAATCTAGTTGGAAGAAAATTCAATCGGGAATTTTAACGAGCTCGCTGTAGCCTTCCTCAACCAATATTCGATCTTCATCAAAAAATGAGAATCTGAAGCCGATCTCTGGAAGCTAGTCCAAGCTCCAGATGAACCACTTCGATCGTATATCACCAAATCAAGGCGATCAAAGCAGAAATCGCAAACCCTAACGAAGCAGTAGCCCTGCTCGCCCTTAAAACCAACTTATGGTACAAGTCAAAGTTCAAGGAAGAACTCATGCTTCAACCTACATACTCACTTAACGATGCACTCCACCGTGCGTCGATATTTGCTAACTTCGTGGATGAAACGTCTGCCTGCGAAACAAAATACCGTAATGAACAGCTCCACCTCGTACCCTTCGGGTCGAAGAAAGCTAACGTTCCACCTTCCAAAAGGGAGTCACAAATCAAAGGTACGCATTTATATGCTATAGAGAGCTCGTCCCCTGGAAAGGAGTCGAGCTTCGACAAAACAAGTATTGCGAACACCATAAAAAGAACGGGCTCTCCACCGGAGAATGGTAAACTAGAGTAAAAATATGGCACGAAAGCTCGTCAAGGAAAAAGCCGAGAAGGCCGAGGGAAAAATCGATAAGCCGAAAAAGACTTCAACAAAAATCAAGGAGGAGAACCTCGACAAAGAATCTCAAAAGCGAGATCGCGAAGTAGAAGTCGAAGTCCAAACTCCATAATTCTTCTCCCTCAGCAAGAATAAGAATCGACCTGATGTACGCACCCCCCCCCCCCCCCCCCCGCACCAAGGAAAACGTCGAGCTCCGGCTCGTCGGGGGGGGGGGGGGGGGGGGGGGGGGGGGGGTGGGGGGGAGGAGAGAGGGAGCTATCCACATTGAAGTGAATCAACTTCATCTGTGGAGGCTCAAATATGTGTCGAGATTCAATCAATTCGATATCAACGCAAGGTCGAGTCCACCACCGTGAACCTACCTCTACAAGGACCCAACCACCAAATAAGCTTTTTAGAAAGCGAAACGCTATCTCTGGAAAACCACACGATGACGCACTTGTCATCGAGATCGCTGTAGGTGGTTTCGACCTCACAAGAGTCATGATCGACACCAGTAGCTCGGTAGACGTGCTGTTTCTCGACGCTTTCAGACGTATGGGATACCAAACATTTTATGATGTCGAACGATCGAACTCCACTCAGTGGCTTCACCGGAGAAACCACCTACTCGTTAGGAACCATCCAGCTCCCAGTCAAAGTTGGTGGGCTCATAAAAACAATTGACTTTGTGGTCGTAGATCGCCCAGCTCCATTTAACGCCATACTTGGCAGACTGTGGCTCTACATAATGAAAGCTGTAGCTTCCACATACCACCAACGCGTCAAGTTCCCAACTCCTTGGGGAACCAAAACGATATGCGCCTCCCAATAAGCCTCGAGAGATTGCTACATGGGCAGCTTCTTGCGAGCCGAGAAAGCTCCTGTATAGCAATTACAGGAAGAGTAGAAGCTCGCAATCCCACAAGTCAAACACAACAAAGACCCTTCTGTCTGCGAACCTTGAATAGAATTAATCGAGCAAGTATGCATAGACGAGGCCAACCCCGAAAGGTGTGTTGGCATCATGGTCGATCTCGCGAAGACAATTCGCGACGAGCTAATCGATTTCCTAAAAGAAAACATAAGCACATTCGCATGGTCCACTGCGGACATGCCAGGCATCGATACAGAGGTCGCCGCACACGAACTCAACATCGACCCAACTATCAAACACACCAGACAGAAACGTCGCAAGTTTGGTCCAGATCGAGCTAAAGCAGTAACTGACGAGGTAGACAGACTATTCAAAGTGGGATCAATCAGGGAGGTTAAATACCCCGACTGGCTCGCAAACCCCCTGGTCGTCAAAAAGAAAAATGGAAAGTGGAGAGTCTGCGTTGTCTTCACCGACCTAAAAAAAGCTTGTCCGAAAGACAGCTTTCAACTTCCATACATCGACTGCCTGGTCAAAGCTACAGCAGCCCACCAGCTTCCGTCCTGCATGGACGCCTTCTCTGGATATAATCAAATCAAGATAAACCCAGAAGACCAAGAGAAAACACCTTTCATTACCGATCAAGGTACCTACTGCTACAAAGTAATGTCTTTCGGCCTGAAAAACACAAGAACAACCTATCAACGGCTATTGAACAAAATGTTTGCTAACCAGGTCGGTAAAACTATGGAAGTCTACATCAACGACATGTTGGTCAAGTCCTCAAAGGAAACTGACCACGTCGCTCAGCTTAGGAAATGCTTCAAAATTTTGAACTAAATCAGTTCGGACCACCCTTGTCATACATTTATAAGCTGAAATATAACAAATCAAACTCCAAACTCGAGCTCTATTGCTCGACCTTGAAGAGCACTCACACCCTCCCACACCCCGGGAACAAGCGAGCTACAGCCCACGCGTAACTCACTCCTTTGGGGGGGGGGGGGGGGGAGGGGGGAGGAGGGAAGGGGGAGCCACCTATCCTAGATGTCTTTCCCAAAAAACACAAGGTACCTTCCTCATTTCGCAAACTAACTAAGTCAGGATCTCGAATCCACCTCAACAGGCGCGATCGGGGTTACAACTCAATTCCAAGCATAGTCAAGCCCCGGACCTCGAACTAAAAGTCCACCGCGGTTTACAATTCCAAGTATAGTCAAGCTCCAGAGCTCTATCTCTGGAAGATAAGAGTAAAGCCTGATCCCCTTCTCCATTCAAAAGCCAAAACTGAGAAAGTTCTAGTTCGACGGAAAGCAAACTCTACTTCGAATACTAAAACCTCATCACAAAGCAGTTCGACCTTCCTTCATCTATGAAGAAAACATCAACTAAGTCTGAAATCCAGCTAAAACACTTAGTTGTATTTCCAAGAAGGAACGGATGGCCCTCCGCTACCAGATCGTTTCATCTGATCTGACGAGCTTACGACCAAAGAGTCGAGCTGTAAGCTCGATGACTTAAGTCCAACTCTCCTTACTCAACAAATGACTACGTAAAAGTTCAACTCGAACAACCGAAAGCAAGGTGTGGAAATAATTCAAAGGCACCAACGCCTGAATTCTTCCAAAATAGAGCCCTTTCTGATACAATCCTAAAAATCAAGTCCTTGAGCTACACAATACTACACCTACCAAGACGCCACAATCTGCATATATGGTTATTATTTTCCAAAGTGTTCGCGCTGTCCACCAAAAGAGCATTCATACTTCGCAAGGAGATGATTCGTTTTCTAATAAGACGTAGAAGAGTGGTGTATGCTTTTACACGTGTAGGCATGTCAAACGGGCTGGCCCGGCCCGACCCGGCCCGAAACCCATAAAGCCCGCACATATTTGAGCCTGGCCCGGCCCGGCCCGATAATTTATCGGGCCTATATTTTGAAGCCCGACCCGGCCCTAACAGGGTTATCGAGTTTTTTCGGGCTTTTTCGAGCTTTCTAAATAAATAAAATAAATTTTAAAAACAATCATAAATATTGTTTTATCAAATCTGAAAGCAAAACTTTAACTTATAAATTTATATAAATTCTAACATCAAATATAATTAAATAAATAAGTAATATAAATAGTGGAAACGGCAGAATCGAGATGAGAATCTTCAGGATGAAGATAGAAGTGCTTCTTGAAACTATTTTAGTTTGAGCATTGATGTTATATGAAGGCACACAACTAAAAATTAAAGATTTATATTAATAAAGAGTATTATAAAAAAAATTAATAACTCTAATTTTTAAAAATTGTAAAGATAATTTATTAATAAAAATTTCTAAATAAAATTATAATATAAAATACAGGGCTTTTCGGATAAGCCCGAGACCAATCAGGCTTAAGGCCAAATGGGCTTTAGCCCGAATGAGTTTTGCCCAAAAAGTCCGATTTTTTTGGACTTTTATATCAAAGTCGAAACCCGGTATTTTTCAGGGCCGGGTCGGGCCGGGCTTCGGGCTTTTGCCCAAATTGACATCCCTATACACGTGCATGGTCATAAAAGGAAGGAAGAGAAGGACACAATATTACATTCCATTACTCACGTCTATCTTCCGGAGATTTGGAGAAGCAATCATCCGATGATATAAATCATTTATTTTTCATTGTAAAGAATATACAGTTTTTTGGAAATAAAAGAGAATTCTCTCTAAAGCTTATGCTTTGTTTTGTTTATCTAAGTAGAATGAATTTCTTTATTTAGTTAACTGTTGGATCTATGTCTCTTGTATGTGTTTTTTTGAGACTAGATTTGTGAACTCATCACAAGGACTTTCACACTCTTGAGTGGCGTTCTTCGATCCATCATTCATCAATCCGTTTATCATCTTCTGACCTTGCAAAGTGAGTTGAACAGCCCTTTGTTTTGTTCCATACTCTCCACAGCCTTCCACCATCCATCACTTGACTTGAACCGAGAGAGTTGAACAGCCAGCGGTTCTAGTTCCATCAGCCATCACAGATCCCCCACTTGGATCGTGTGTCACTTTCGGGCTAAGATAAGTTCGAAACAAAGAATGACAGCTGACAGACTCGTCATTCAAACTACAATCTTGAAGATCGACCTCGCCCGTATGATCTGATGGATCCTTCATCTTTCGTAGCCTCAACCATTGATCGTGAATGATTACTTACCATCATGACGATAGCACGCGAGATATGAAATCTTCTAGAAAGAAACAACTCACCACCCATTAAAGCTCGAACTCGTTCTCGCTAATGGGCTGGGGGGCAATTGTTGGACCTTGTTTTGTCACACTAGATCCAGCCCACTTAAGGCCACAACAATATCCTAAAACTAAGTTCAGTTGACTGGGCTTCACTCATACGGCCCAGGTCTAATCCCTTTCAACGATCCAATCCTGAACATCAGCGTTCCGTTCGACGAGGACCAAATCAAGCTCCAGCTCGACAAAATCCTGAGAAACTAGGATTGATCTGGACCAAGTCGAAGCATATTTTCACCAGTTTAAACGAGCCCGAGATTTTCGGTAGAAGCTGTTGCACGTGGCCGAGATTTCTGGCAGAAGCTGCTGCACGTGGCCGAGATACGCACTTGAGGTTGAAGCTCGACGAGACGAGCTATATAAAGGACACAAACTGCCAAGTTTTAGGGGCTCCTTCTTCTACACCTTCGGCTTGATTATCTTCTACACTTTCTGATACACAAAAACTCTTGTAACTGCTCGTCGAGCTCTTTTCATTTCATCTCTTTCAGAAGAATTCTTGTAACCGTTTGATTCACCCGATTAATATCAAGTGCTTATTTCAGTTAGTACTTGTCTATACAGTCAATCTATTCGAGAGAATCTAAACTCTCCTAAAGTTTTTTTCCTTACAAAACACATAAATTTCTGAATGTTAATTTCAATTTCCACATTACTAATCTTTTTTTCCTTTTCAGAGGCAATAATGTAATCCTATTTTTGTTTACACACTAAAGAAATTTAAATAAACAATCTCTCGTCGTCACATCGGTTTTATTATATAAAACATATTCACTGTAGATAAATTAAAATAAGGTGAGTACCCATGCACTACTTTATATGGTACCACAGACAGAGAACCTTTCTTCTTCACTTTACCGCTCTCCTCTTAGTTTTCTGGAAAAAACATAATAAAGCTACAAAAAGGATCCGTGATAGTGAAAATGGGTGTGGAAGGATCAATGGAGTACATATCGGAGTTTTTAAAGAAGAGGAAGAGGAAGAAGAAGAAACAAATGCAGACAGTAGCTCTCCGAGTTGCTTGTATCGATTGCGAAGGTTGTGAACGTAAGATCAAACATATCCTTTCTGGAGTCAAAGGTATGTATTTACATATATGTGTCCAACATGTAGAAGCATACGCGTATTTCCTTTCTATATAATTATGAAAACAATATTTAACCAACCATTGTGATCCAATGATTGGAGATTTGGCCTGTTGTGCGAAACCACATATGAAGTTCTATCCACAAATTTTCGATATTAAATGACAAGAAAATTTGGTTTTCTATAAGTTTCGGCATTACTTTGAGTTTAGATCTTTGATTTTTTTTTTAAAAAGTTGGTCTTGTTGAAACTCATGAAAAATATGACTTTCTTTAATTAATTCCCAAAATAAAAATAATTTGGAAAATTTTCTATACTACGATCTCTAATTTGTTTTTGCTAATTAGAAATTTGCATTGGATTCGCAATGCTAGGTTACCTTTTTTTTTAACTAGGTTCTGCAATTTCGGTTTGGATATCCGAACCTTTATTATTATTTTCTTATTGAAATCATTTTGTGTAGGGGTAAAGTCGGTAGATGTGGACGTGAAGCTGCAGAAAGTAACGGTGATGGGATACGTGGATCCAAAGAAGGTTCTGGAGGTGGCCAAGTCGACGAGGAAGAAAGTTGAGCTATGGCCGTACGTTCCGTACACAATGGTGGCGAATACGTACATATCTGAAGCATATGACAAGAAGGCACCACCGAACATGGTTCGGAAAATCCCCCACACGGCCTCCGTCAACGAGACAACCGTGGATGACTCTTATACCATTATGTTTAGCGACGAGAATCCTAATTCTTGTTTTGTCATGTAGAGAAAGACTAGAGAGAGTATTTTTTTATAAGTTAATTAACAAAAACATAACAATACTGTTATGCCCAAAACTCGAATCCTGCTTAACGATACACCTCTACTCAGCTCGAATTACAGAAACTTGATAGAGGAAAAAGATGGAGAAGATCGATTAGGAAGAAGATGACACAAGCACTTTGGTAACCTAGTTCGAGTCTCTGAGATGAGAACTCTACATCTGGGCCTTGACGGCACAAGCAAAAATCCACTAAATCAAATAGTACAAGTACAAGATAGATCAGATCAGCTCACGAATCACTCAAGAATACTCTCTCTCTCACTCGCTCTCTCTAATTTCTGTTTCCGTGAATCTACTCTAACAAACTCTCAGCTCATCTCTTATAAATTGAAATGACCAGTTCAAAGGTAAATAAACCAGACACAATAACCACCCGCTCTCTCTGATTTAACCTGAACACAAATTAAGTTAAACCAAGACGGTTTTAACCCAAATAACCAAATATAGCTGTCACCTTAGGTTAAACAAATCTCCACCTTGACAGCAACATTCCAGCTTGTTCCTTGAGCCATCAAGCGTAGCCATCACCTTAGAACTTGGCTACTTTGAGCAGAGCCAAAGCTTGCTCAAACTTCTGAACTAGAATCACCTTAGTAAGCATATCAGCCGGATTCTTTGATGTATGAACCTTCTGAATATTTACATCTCCCAATTCAATCGTTTCTCGCACAAAGCTCATCTTCACTGCTACATTCTTCGTCCTCTCATGAAACACGTTGTTCTTTGCCAAACATATCCCACTATGTGAATCACAGTGAACCTCTTCTTGCTTAAAATCCAACTCTTCTGCCAAACCTCTCAACCAAATACCTTCTTTAATTTCTTCCACCAAAGCAATGTACTCAGCTTATATTGTCGAAAGAGCCACAATTTGGTTTAAACCTGATTTCCAGCTTATTGTGTTTCCTCCTGCAGTAAACACATACCCTGTCGTGGACTTTCTCTTATCTAAGTCCCCTGCAAAATCTGAATCCGAATAACCCTCAACTCTGAACCCATCTGAACTCTTCTCGAACAGCAAACACTTGTTCTGAGAACCTTTCATATACTTCAATACCCACTGAACTGCAGACCAGTGAACTTGAGCCGGATTACTCATGAATCTGCTCACTAAACCCACAGCATACGCAATGCCAGGCTAGTACCAATCACAGCATACATTATGCTACCAACTGCAGTACAGTACGAATACTCCCCTGTCTCTGCATCTTTTTCGTCATTAACCGAAGCTAACTTGAAATGAGCACCAATAGGAGTAGAAACAGATTTTGCTTCATCCATACGAAACACTGAGACAATGTAAGAACTCCACCTACACGATCTCTTTCTATATCCATTCCTAAGATTCTCTTCACTGAAATCCTTCATTTCAAACTCACTACTTAACAACTTCTTAAGCTTATCAATATCTACCATACTCTTAGATGCAATCAGCATATCATCTACATATAAGAGTAAGTAGATATATATACCTCGTCCTTTAGCTTCTTCATGTAGACACACAAGTCATATTCACTCTTCACAAATCCATGCTTGATCATGAACTGATCAAAGCATTTGTTATACTGCTGCAGGGCTTGTTTTAGTCTGTAAAAGGACTTTTGTAAGTGACAGACCTTGTCTTTCTTCCCTTTAACTTCATATCCTTCTGGCAGGTCCATATATATGTCTTCTTCTATATTGCCATGAAGAAAATCAGTTTTCACATCTAGGTGCTCCAACTTCATGTCGAAGTTAACCACAACTGATAACATGAATTGATAGAGACGTGCTTCACCAGTGGAGAGAAAATCTCTTGATAATCAACTCCTTCCTTCTGTGAGTAGCCTTTAGCAACTAATCTAGCCTTATATCGAGGCTCCTCAACTCCAGGAATTCCAGGCTTGAGCTTTAAAACCCATTTGCAGCCTATTACCTGATTTCATGTTCTATTTTTATGCAGAGAGTTCATCTCTTCATCACAAGCACCTTTCCATTTATCACAGTCTTTGCTCCTTTGAGCTTCATAGAAATCTTTCGGTTCTTCAGACTCTATCTCTTCTACAACTGATAGATCAAACGCAACTTTAGTATCATCTCTGTACTTTACTGGTTTCTTCTTCCCAATCTGAGCACCATCTTTGTACCTTGAAGGAAGTCTGATCTCATCTCTGCCTACCCTGTCTCTACCCAACTGAAAATCTCTCAAATCATCTGTCTCATCTTCCGAGTCTTCTTTTGATTCCTCCTCACTCTCTGAAACCTCCTCTACAACTCCATCTTCACTCCGAGCTTCTTCATTCGATCCTGAACTTTCAGGCTTATCCATGACAGCCTTAATCTCTACAACATTTTTTCCTTTAGCAACTGGCTCCTCTTGAATTTGCTCTGATATTGTCCCTTGAGATAAGTCTTTGTAAACTTTATCTTCAGTGAAAACAGCATTTCTGCTGACAACACATTTCCTTTCTTCAATGAGCCATACTTTGTACCCTTTCTCACCCAATGGATATCCAATGAAAACTCCTTTCAAAATTCTCGGCTTCAATTTTCCTTGATCAGTATGAACATAGACAATTGAACCAAACCTCCTCATGTGTGAATAATCGGGTACTGTGCTTAACTAAATCTCTTCTGGAATGTTGAAGTCATTCGCTGATGAAGGTGTCATGTTGATGATCTAAACTGAAGTTGCTGCAACTTCTGCCCAGAACTTCTCTTGTAGACCCGACTCGCTTAAGAGACACCTCACTTTCTCCATAATAGTCATGTTCATACGCTCAGCTACTCCAATTTGTTGTGGAGTGTATGTATAGGTTCTATGTCTTTCAATACCATTATTCTTGCAGAAATCATCAAATGCTATGTTGCAGAACTCCAAACTGTTATCTGTCCTCAAACATTTGACCTTCTTATTCACTTGATTTTCCACCAACATCTTCCATTCACAAAACTTGCTGAAAGCCTCGTCTTTAGTGGCCAAGAAATAAATCCAGATTTTTCTGGAATGATCATATATGATCGACAAGAAGTATTGCTTCTTCGCTAGTGAATACTGAACATTCGGAGAGCCCCATAGATCAGCGTGAATGTACTTGAAGCTTCCTAACATAACATCCTCACTGTTGTGCTTTCCAACACTGAAACTTGGCCTCTTGTTCTTTTCCATGACACAGCTCTCACAAAACTCCATAGCACTAATCTTCTTTTAGTCGAGAATTCCTTTAGCAACCAGAACCTTCAGATTCCTCATACTCGTATGACCCAACCTACTATGCCATATGGCTGTGCCGTCCTTTGACACAGCAGCAAACTAACCCCCAACCACTGTCTCTCCATCAAGCTAATACAAACTCCCTTTTAGAGTACCCTGAAGAGTCAACTTGCCATTCTTGAAGAATCTGGTCTTGGCATTTCCTCCATCATACTTGAATCTCTGCAAGTTAAGAGTAGAAACAGAGATTAGATTACATTTTAGGTTTGGAACATACCTGACGTTGATGAGCTGTTTGACAAATGCTATGTTTGCGTTGATTCCGATTGTCCCGATTCCCTGAACTGTCACTGATCTGTCATCAGCTGGAAGAATGATACAAGAGTTTTGAGTCTCTTTCTCAATCACCCTTTGTACTAGTCATTGTAGTAAGGATTTTATTTCAATCCAAAAGGGGAAGATTGAAGCAGTAAGAATGCAATAGAGCTCTTAATTCAAGCAGATATAAAAGGGTTTAGATGTCTAACAACCTAAAGGATCAAACAAACTTACAGAAAACATCAAACAAGGAGAGGATAGCAAGCAAATCAACTAAGACAAAGGCAAAAACAGAGCAATTTCGAAATGAACTAAAAACAGAGAAAAGATAGGACTTGAGATGAGATAATTGGTGCTAGGGAACTCTTAACTCAACCTATGATGCTTACAAACTGCACAATGCTATTCCTTATGCATATAATTCATTTATAAGACTAATCTGGTCTCTTGGCACTAATCTCTTTACTAATTACCAAATCAAGAACTAATTCTCATTAATGAAATGATAAACAGCAAGCATTAAGATAATCTATCAATCCTATAATGCCAAATCACTCCCTAGACAGTCAATCTCTTGAGCTAGAAAAGCAATTCTCTTGCAAAGCAGTTCATGCATTTCATCAAACACTTGGTGGGCATAAAATGAGCCTAAGATCCTAATCAACTTAGCTAAGGCTAATCAGGTATTAAACACAGCAATCAAGAAAGGAAACGAAAGAATTAACACTAAGGCATCCTAGATTAAGCATAGAATCCTCTAAACCTAACCATCTCAATTCCCTAAAAAGACTACTCCGTAATCACCATCAATTCAAAGAGAAAGATATAGCTAATCATGATTAGAAAGGAAAATCAAGAAGATAAATGCAAACTTATATTGAAATAAACCAAAGATTCAAGCTACAAATTAAGATTAAGAAACTAACGAAGAAGAAACTGCTGGATAAAGAGATGTTCCAAAAATTAGGGATTTTTCGTATTTATATGGGTCTAAGCAAAAATGGAAAAATTGTAAATAAATGGTCTTCAGTCTGGATTTGTATCGGTCCAAGTGATCGATAGGAGTGATCGATGGAGCATTTGCTGGGTTCACATCGGTCACTCCTTGACCGATAGGCTTGATCGATAGACTTCTACTGGATCCCATCGGTCAGTCTTAACAGATACATGTGACCGATGGAGCATCCGCTTGATTCCCATTGGTCACTGCTTGACCAATAAGGGTGATCGATAGGATCTTCAATTCCTCTGCTGCCTTGTATCGATTAGAACAACCGATGGGTTTTGTTCTGTGATCGATGGAAAGCCAAAAATTGCCTTTCTTAGCTCCTTTTGCTCCTTCTCAGCTTGGTTAACTTCTTGAACCATTCCCACACTTCCTCCTTGCTCCCAATGGCTTCTTAAGTACCTAAAAACCTCCTTAATGCATAGAGAATGCAAACTACAACCTAAATGCAACCTAAGTCTAAAAAGAAAGGAAAATGAGACTAAAAAGAGAGAGTGAATATGCAAAAGGAGACCAAAACGTGAACTATATGGAAGCCTAAATGATGGGTGAATGAATGAGATATCAACACCCTCACACTTGCCTTTTTCTTGTCCTCAAGAAAATAAGAACAAATAGGAAGTGGGAGTTCAAAACTAAAGATGCCAATGGAAAAGTTGAATCAATGCTCAAGTTATAGGTTCTAAGATGCAAAGAGATTGTTCAACTTCAAAGCCTTATCCATACCTATCATAGCAAACATTGTACTCTAGCTCAGCCTAGACAAGCATTCAAATCAATCAACTCTTTAACATTCATTAAAGGTAACCAATGGATGAAGTTTATGCAAGGTAAGTGAACACATTTGGTTGAAGGGACATGGTTATGAGATGAAAATGATCTCATTCAGATAAGGGTTAAAAGATATAAGGGATAACTCAATGAAATGATTCTATCATAGATAAAATGTTAAAGGTAAAAGCACACCTATGCATGTAAGTAAAAGCTCTATTCTACCCTTTTTACCCCAAGATGAACCTATTGTCTTCTAAACCCCAAAATGGAACCCCTAAGTCTACCCTTTCCCAAAGCACTTGATCTTTTCTTCCTTCATGTTGGGAGAAACTCCTTCTTCTTTTTGCTTGTGTGGTTGGTTCTTTGTTGAGGCTTGCTCTTCTTTATTGTATAGTTGGCGCCATTCTTCTTCACCTTTGGTGGAATGCTTGGTCTTATTGCTCCTTTTTTGAATGACCTTTGTAAACTTTGTTGCTGTTGGCGCCTTCCTTGTCTTTAACACTTAGAGCTTCTCTCCCTTATACTTAACCACAAACTTAACTTGCGTCCCCCATACTATCACCTTCATACTTCCTTCTCTTCTCTTTAAAAGATATCAACAGTAAAACTCAAACCACTTATGCTACCCTTTCCCAATCTCCTAACCTAAAACCAAGCTCAAGAGGTAAGCTGGTGTTTACAAGTGAGCTTCTCCTTGCCAGCCTTATTCCTAACACTTTTTGCTAAGATATAATCGAAAATAATGCAATGCAAGGCCTCACAACTCTCACAATAGTGTTTAAGCTTAGAAAGAAGGATTGGGTTAGAGTGTGGTTAACTGTCCCATAATGATGAGGATCAGCTACTTAGGTTAACAAGAGTGGTAAGAAGGAAAAAAGATAACCCAAGTATGTATATGGGTAGCCATGTGGTCACTCTCAATGCATAAACATGATAATTAAATGACAAAATTATGGTTCTAATAAACAGAGATGGCATCAGATCAAAGCAAGTTGCAGCATAAGACAAGAATATCAATGCAAGTAGTCAACATATGGTGCAGCCTTAACTTCAAACTCACTACAATGCAATCAAACAACAGACAACCATAGCATTGAAAACAACTCAAACATTAACACTTTGACAAGTGTTTATCATCTACTTCATATGCAAGTGTATGCAAACCTATATGAAATGCATCTAGACTCAATCTTAGTTATGCAAATGCAACTAAGTTATCCTTTTGATTCCAAAATATTTGAAAATTTATGGATTTTTGGTGCATATAGATGAATGCATGAATGTATAGGATTTAAGTATGCAGAAGAGAAAATAAGAAAACAAAATACAATGTCAAATGCAATGCCCTCCCCCACACTTAAATTACACAGTCCCTTGTGTAATAAAAGCTTAAAGGAGGTGAATTGAACAAACGAAAATGATTTCAAAAGGATGCATAAAGAAAGGAGAGGGGTTAGGTACCTTAGAAGAGGTTTTGGCAGAAAGGAGGACTGTATCAATCACTCCAGACCGATACTGTTGATCGATTGAGGCGTATCGGTCACTCCAGACCGATACTGTTGATCGATGGAGGCGTATCGGTCACTCCAGACCGATGCTGTGGATCGATGGAGTTGTCAAAACTGTCTGCCCATTCCCATCGATCACCGGTGATCGATACGAGTGACCGATGGAGCATCCGTTCAGTTCCCATCGGTCACTCCAGATCGATGCGAGTGATCGATGGAACACTCGCTCAGTTCCCATTGGTCACTTCAGACCAATGCTGGTGATCGATGTAGGCGTATCGGTCACTCCAGACCGATACTGTTGACCGATACAGGCCAGAAAATGCATCAACTCAGCTAACAACTTGCCTTAAGCCCCACTTGCTCCTGTTATCAAAAGAAAAACACAAATACAAACGTCAAATGCAATAATTTGTACAAGGATAACAAGGGAATACCTCCCAAGTGTGCTTTTTTAACGTCCTTAGCTTGACTTTCCTTGGTTGATCACTCTTGTGGAGGATCCTCAAGGTTGATGTCTACATCATCTCCAAGGGTCTCACTTGCCATGTATGGCTTAAGTCTATGCCCATTTACTGTGAAGCCTTCTCCATCCTTGCCAAACAAAGTTACAGCTCCATATGGTAGTACCTCTTTGATCTTGAATGGACCTGACCACCTTGACTTCAGCTTTGTAGGAAACAACTTCAGCCTTGAGTTGAACAGCAGCACCTGATCTCCTGCCTTGAAGTACTTTGGTTTTATCCTCTTGTCATGAAAGGCTTTTGTCCCCTTCTTATAGATTCGAGAACTCTCAAAAGCTTCAAGACGGTTTTCTTCTAACTCATGCAAGCTGATGAGTCTCTTCTCCTGAGCTGTCTTGATGTCAAAATTCAACAGTTTTGTTGCCCATAAGGCTTTATATTCCAGCTCAACAGGCAGATGACAAGCCTTCCCATAAAGGAGTGAGAAAGGGGTCCTGCCAATGGGTGTCTTGAAGGCTGTCTTGTAAGCCCACAAAGCATCATCAAGATTATTAGACCAGTCTTTTCTTGTAACACCAACTGTCTTCTCTAGAATGGCCTTGATCTCCCTATTAGACACCTCCACTTGAACACTTAAGTGAGGATGGTAAGGAGTGGCAACCTTGTGCTTAACACCATTCTTCTTTAGCAAACTCTCAAAGGCCTTGTTGATGAAATGACTTCCACCATCACTTATCACACACCTTGGAACACCAAACCTTGGGAAGATGATTGTCTTGAAAAGCTTCAGCATAACTCTAGCATCATTTGTAGGACTGACAATGGCTTCAACCCATTTTGACACATAATCAAGCTACAAGGATGACTTGTTCCCATAGGAGGAAGGGAAAGATCCCATAAAGCCAATCCCCCACACATCAAACAGTCCACTTCGAGAATAGAGGTCAGAGGCATCTCATCTCTTTTAGAGATGTTTCCCTTCCTTTGGCATGCATCACATGAGGAGATGTGAGCCTGGGCGTCCTTGAACAAACTAGGCCACCAAAAACCAGCTTGAGGTACCTTTGAGGCTGTCTTGATGGTTGCAAAGTGACCCCCATAGGCTGAACCATGGCAATGATGTAAAATCCCTTGAACTTCTTCCTCAGCTATGTACCTTCTGAACAATCCATCTTTCCCTCTCTTGTGGAGAAAAGGCTCATCCCAAAAGTAGTGAGAGACATCTCTTAAGAACTTCTTCTTCTGATGTGAGTTGAGGTTCAATGGTATCTGGCCAATAACCAAGTAGTTCACAAAGTCAGCATACCAAAGCAGTTTGTTGTCTTCCAAGCTTAGTACTTCAGCTGTCTTCACTCCTAAAGCATGCAACTGCTCTTCTGGTAGAGTATCATTGATTGGGACAAAATCATCTATCCTCAGTCTTGAAAGGTGATCAGCTACACCATTCTCAATGCCTCTCTTATCCACAATCTCCATGTCAAACTCTTGCAAGAGGAGGATCAATCTAAGCAGTCTTGGCTTAGTGTCTTTCTTGGCATAGATGTGCCTTAGTGCAGCATGATCAGTGTAGACTATCACCTTAGACCCCACTAAGTAGCTTTCTGAACTTCTCAAATGCAAAGACAACTGCTAGGAGCTCCTTTTCTGTTGTTGCATATCTTGTTTGAGCTTCATCCATTGTTCTTCTTGCATAGTAGATAACATGAAGCTTCTTGTCTACTCTTTGCCCCAAGACTGCTCCAACAACATAGTCACTAGCATCACACATGATTTCGAATGGCAAATCCCAGTTTGGAGCTTGAACTATTGGCGCTGACATTAAATCTTGCTTGAGGGTGAGGAAGGCTTGCAAACATTCTTCATCAAACACAAACTCTGTCTCCTTACACAGTAACCTTGTCAAGGATCTTGCTATCTTAGAAAAGTCTTTTATGAACCTCCTGTAGAAGCCAGCATGCCCCAAGAAGCTTCTGATTCCTTTGACTGTGTTTGGAGACTCTAAGTGCACCATCACATCTATCTTTGCATTGTCCACTTCTATCCACTTCTCTGAAATATTGTGACCCAACACAATGCCTTCTTGAACATTGAAATGACATTTCTCCCAATTCAGAACCAGTTTAGTGTCTTCACATCTCTGTAAAACCTGAGAAAGATTGGACAAGCAGACACCAAAGGAGGATCCATAGACACTAAAGTCATCCATGAATACCTCTACCATCTCTTCAAGCAAGTCAGAAAATATGGAGGTCATACACCTCTGAAAAGTTGCAGGAGGATTGCATAAACCAAAAGGCATTCTCCTATAAGCAAATGTTCTATATGGGCAAGTAAAAGTTGTTTTCTCTTGATCATTAGGATGGATAGGGATTTGAAAGAATCCACTATAACCATCTAAGAAGAAATGATACTTATGATTTGCCAATCTTTCTAGCATTTGATCTATGAATGGCAAAGAGAAGTGATCTTTCCTAGAAGCAGAATTAACTTTTCTGTAATCTATGCACATCCTACGACCAGTGATTGCTCTAGTTGGTATCAACTCATCATTTTCATTTTCTACTACAGTGATCCCTCCTTTCTTAGGCACCACATGGACTGGTGAGACCCATGTGCTGTCTGAGATAGGATAGATCACTCCTGCTTCAAGCAACTTCAAGATTTCCATTTTTACAACTTCTTTTAGATTAGGATTCAATCTCCTTTGAGGTTCAACAGAAGTTCTTGTCTCATCCTCTAGATGGATCCTATGAGTGCATAGGTTAGGAGAAATGCCTTGGATATCATCTAGTGAATATCCAATGGCTCTCCTAAACCTCTTTAACACTTTTACAAGAGCAAGGATCTCATCATCATTGAGGTTATCATTGACAATACATGATAAGTAGAGGTAGAGCCTAAGAAGATATACCTTAGCCCTTTAGGAAGAGGTTTGAGCTCCACTTTGGGTGCCTTGAGCTCACTACAGTCCTCCTTTAAGCTGCTTTGCTCCTTGGCGCCAGCTTCATTGCTTGGAGAACCAGCTTCTTGAACTGAAAGCACTTCTGTCCCGTTGTAGCTCAGCTGCTCAAAAGGCTCCTCTTCTTCTAAGACTTTGTGAGAGTCTAGCCTCATCTTGTAACCCAAACATTCCTTATCTAAGTAACCATCTTCACCATGCTCCTTTGTCAAAGCCACTTGGAATTTATCCTCACAACACAACTCCTCTTGAAGCTCATCATGCAGCCTCTCTAAAATCTCAATCTGAAACACTTGACCTTGAATAGTAGGCTGCTGCATAATCTGCCTGATGTAAAATTTCAGAGACATGTCTTTACCCAATTGTAGCTCAATCTTCCCTTTCTTAACATCAATGACAGCTCTTGTTGTGGCTAGAAAGGGTCTCCCTAAGATGAGAGGGTCCCTAGGTTCCTCATCCATTTCTAAAACCACAAAATTAGTAGGTATCTCTACATTCCCAATTCTTAGAAGTACATCTTCAAGCAGGCCTTTGGGGAGCCTCACCGATCTATCAGCCAACACCAAAGAGATTCTACAGTCCTTGAACTTAATGAAGCCTAGGTGCTGTGATACATAATAGGGCATCAAGCTGACATTAGCTCTTAGATCACACAAACATTTCTCAAATAGAAGTGGACCTATAGAGCAGGGTAAGGTAAAACTTCATGGATCACCTAGATTTTTGGGAGTCACTCTCTTCTGTTGAATAATGGTGCTGCACTCATGTGTTAGTACCACCATCCCTTTTAAGTCCTTTGTTCTTTCAGAAACAGCATTTTTCAAAAACTTATAGTAGGGTGGAACAAAAACAAAGGTATCAAGCAATGGCATTGTCGGCTGAATCTTCTTATCTGTTCATTAAAGAGACCTTTATACTTAGCTATCAACTGCTTCTTGAACCTTCCAGGAAATGGAATTGTAGGCTGATAGGGTGGAGGAATGTATCTTTGCTCTTTGGCTAACACCTTAGATGCTTCTCTTGGTTTCTCCTTAACCACCTCTTCGGCTTTGGTGTTCTTTGAATCTTTTCAGCTTCAATCACTGCATCCTCTCTTGCTTCTTCAGCATCTTTGACCACCACCCCCTATTCTTGTCCCTCAATGTCCACATTGGGTGTAGAAGGTGCCACTCTTGGAGGGAGTTGCTTCCCACTTGTTAAGGTGACAGCTTTGAAACATTCTTGTATAAGTGAAGAGGCGAATGGTTGAGCAAGGCATTGTTGTTTGCTGAAATGCATATTCAAAGGGCCTAGTTGTGATTGTAGGCTGGAGTCAATGCCCTTCTGTATTTCAACAGCCATACTTCTCTGAATGTCTATCATACTCTTCTGAATTTCAGCAGCCATGCTTTTTTGAAGTTCTGCAGTTTGAAGTTGTTGAATTTGAAGGAGCATTTCCTTAAGATCGAAAGTTTCAGAGGGTTGTTTGAGAAGAAGAACCAGGATGTTGTTGAATGTATGTGTCTCCATGGGACTGTTGTGGACAAAAACATGGTCTTGTTTCAGTGCTGGCGCCTCTTCTATTTGAACAACTTTGACTTGATGCTCTTTGTAGTGGTTTTGTGAAGCAACATTGAGAAGAGGTTTGGTGGTCTCATTGAGCAGCAAATCCACTTTTTTCTGCAAGGCCTTCATCTCATGCAATGCTGTCTCTAGCTTTTCTTCAATGGCCTTTGAATATTGCTCTTTATCATCAACATAATCCCAATTACTGAGTGCCATGTTCTCCACTAGTAGCCATCCTTCATCAACATCTTACCAAGGAAATATCCACTTCTTAATGTATCTAGGAGTATTCTGATGTTTGGGAGAACACCTCTATAGAGAGTGGATAGAAGCATTTCCTTTGTGATGCCATGATGAGGATATTGATGAGTGAAGCCTCTAAACCTTTCCCAAGTGTCTCCAAAGCTCTCATTAGACCACTGTTTGAAGTTTGTGATCTCATTCCTGAATTTGTCTGTTCTTGAGGGTGAGAAGAACTTGGTTAAGCAAGCACCTTTGCATTGATCCCAAGAAGTGATGTTTTCTTGTGCTAAAGAATTTTCCCACATTTTAGCTCTATCACCAAGGGAGAATGGAAATAATCTGAACATCAAACCATCATCTGAAACTCCACTAAGCTTTGTCAAAGCACAAATTCTCTCAAAGTGATCCAAGTGTTCTAAGGGGTCCTTGTTAGGCAAGCCAAAGAACTGTTTTTCTTGAACCATAGTAATGAGGCTGCTCTTGATCTGATAGTGATGAGTTTCTATAGGTGGAAGAATACCTTATCTTGAAGCATAACTTGAGGGTATATCAGCAGCACCTATAGGCCTTAATGGTCTTTGAACTCTCATGCCCCAAGCTCCTTGTAAACCAGCATGGCCTTGCTCTCTTTGCAAGCCTTCGATCCCTTGAAGACCTTGTGGACCTTGTGGACCTTGTGGATCTTGCAAACCAAAACCAGCAGCATACTAATATTCTTCCATGCTTCAACAGCTGATATCTGATTCTGCAAACCCCAAAATCTATGACCTTTAACCTTAGTTGTAGTTGTAAACACCTAAGAGCAAGTGCTGTGGTACCTACAAAAGAAATTCTAGACCAAAAGAGAAATCAGTAACGAAAAACAAAAATAACAAAGCTTGATCTCAAGATCTCTACAAATCCTACAGAACAAAGCATTCCCCTAATGGAAACGGCGCCAAATTGATACAAGAGTTTTGAGACTCTTTCTCAATCATCCTTTGTACTAGTCATTGTAGTAAGGGTTTTATGTCAATCCAAAAGAGGAAGATTGAAGCAGTAAGGGTTTAGATGTCTAACAACCTAACGGATCAAACAAACTTAAAGCGAACATCAAACAAGGAGAGGATAGCAAGCAAATCAACTAAAACAAAGGCAAAAACAGAGCAATTTCAAAATGAACTAAAAACAGAGAAAAGATGGGAGTTGTGATGAGATAATTGGTGCTAGGGAACTCTTAACTCAACCTATGATGCTTACAAACTCACATAATACTATTCCTTATGCATATAATTCATTTATAAGACTAATCCGATCTCTTGGCACTAATCTCTTTACTAATTACAAAGTCAAGAACTAATTTTCATTAGTGAAATAATAAACAGCAAGCATTAAGACAATCTATCAATCCTATAATGCCAAATCACTCCCTAGACAGTCAATCTCTTGAGCTAGGACAAGCAATTCTCTTGCAAAACAGTTCAAGCAAGTAAATAAAAGAATTAACACTAAGACATCCTAGGTTAAGCATAGAATCCCCTAAACCTAACCCATCTCAATTCCATAAAAAGACTACTCCCTAATCACCATCAAAACCATCAATTCAAAGAGAAAGAGATAACTAATCATGATTAGAAAGGCAAATCAAGAAGATAAATGCAAACTTATTTTGAAATAAACCATAGATTCAAGATACTAATTAAGATTAAGAAACTAAAGAAGAAGAAACTGCTGGATAAAGAGATGTTCCCAAAAATTAGGGATTTTACGTATTTAAATGGGTCTAAGCGAAAATGGCAAATTTTTAAATAAATGGTCTTCAGTCTAGATTTGTATCGGTCTCAAGTGATCTATAGGAGTGATCGATGAAGCATTCGTTGGGTTCCCATCGGTCACTCCTTGACCGATAGGCTTGATCGATAAACTTCTGCTGGATCCCATCGGTCTATCTTGACCGATACGTGTGACCGATGGAGCATCCGATTGATTCCCATTGGTTACTGCTTGACAGATAGGGGTGATCGACATGATCTTAAATTCCTCTGCTGTCTTGTATCGATCAGAACAGACCGATGGGTTTCGTGCTGTGACTGATGGAAAGCCAAAAATCGCCTTCTTTAGCTCCTTTTGCTCCTTCTCAGCTTGGCTAACTCCTTGAACCATTCCCACACTTCCTCCTTGCTCCCAGTGGCTTCTTAAGTACCTAAAAACCTCCTTAATGCATAGACAATGCAAACTACAACCTAAATGGAACCTAAGTCTAAAAGGAAAGGAAAATGGAACTAAAGAGAGAGAAAACATGCAAAAGGAGACCAAAACATGAACTAAATGCAAGCCTAAATGATGTAAATGAATGAGATATCTAAGAACTTGACCTCCCGTAGCTTCAGTAAGACTTTCAAACTAGTCTCGTCTCGAGGTCATGTAGTACGAACATCCTGAATCAATAACCCACTGATCCGTAGGGTCTTGATCAGAAATATACAAAGCATTGTCTCCTGCAGCTTGTCCACCATTACTGTGGCTTCACCTTGATCACTCTCCATTTTCTTCTTACGAGAAAAAAAATATTTCTTCAAGTGACCCTCCTTCTTGCAGTACCAGCAAGTCACCTTGGAACCAGACTTTGACTTTGATCGGTCCGATTCTTGTCACTGTAACTCTCCTTTTTCTCTGATCTGCCACGAGTTACCAACACTTCACCACTGCATTGAGATCCAGTTGCTTCCTTGATTTCTCTAAGCTCCATCTCTTTTGATTTTGCCGCATTCCTTATATCTTCTAGAGACAACGTCTCTCTCCTATTCTTCAGAGTTTCCTTCAGACTATTATACTGTGTCGGAAGCGAGCTCAACAATAGAATAGCATGAACTTCTTTTGAGATCACCACCTTAACACTGCTTAAGCTTGACACTAACTTCAGGAAATCATCTACATTCTGATCTACAAATTTTGATTACGTCATCTTGAATGTGTGAAACTTATGCTGCATATGGATCATGTTAGGTAGGGACTTAGAGTTGTATAACCTCTCTAGAGATGACCAGATCCAAGCTGCGATTTGACATTCTTCCAACTTCCGTAGAACATGATCGCCAAGATTCAGTATAAGCATGTTCATAGCCCTTTCTTCATTCTCGATCTTGTCGATTTCAACCTTCATCAGTCTTACTCTAAAGACATCATCAGCTTCGTCTTTCTTCTGTACAATCATCGTCGCCGATGGTTTACCATCTGATGGTTGCTCCGTCAAATATCGTTTGAGACCAAGGATCGATAAGTGCGCCAACATCCTTTTCTTCCACATCAAGAAATCTACTTGACCATCGAAGTTCGCAACCTCGACTCGCGCGTTCGCAGCTAGCCTGCCATCACTGCCACTGATTCCGCCATCGATTCGAAGAACAAGGGCTCTGATACCACTTTGTTATGCCCAAAACTCGAATCTTGCTTAACGATACACCTCTACCAGCTCGAATTACATAAACTTGATAGAGGAAGAAGATGGAGAAGATCGATAAGGAAGAAGATGGCACATGCACTTTGGTAACCCAGTTCGAGTCTCGAGATGAGAACTCCACATCTGGGGCTTGACGGCACAAGCAAGAATCCACTAAATCAAAGAGTACAAGTACAAGATATATCAGATCGGCTCACGAATCACTCAAGAACACTCTTTAGATCTTTCTCTCACTCGCTCTCTTTAATTTCTGTTTCCGTGAATCTACTCTAACAAACTCTCAGCTCATCTCATATAAGTTGAGATGACCGGTTCAAAGGTAAATAAACCATACACAATTACCACCCGACTATCTCTGATTTAACCTGACCATAAATTGAGCTAAACCAAGACTGGTTTAAACCTAAATAACCGAATGTAGTTCTCACCTTAGGTTCAACACTATATATATATATGATGGGAACTATATAAGAATCGGTGAGTAGCCGTAACAAAAAAATATGTAAGAAATTATATAACATTGGAATATCAAAATTTCTTTTACTAGTTAAAAAAAAAATCGAATCAATCAAAGGAGATGATACGTTTGGTCAAGCTCAAGTCGAAGGAAGAAGTCAGGATAGGTTGACATGGAGACATAATTGGTTAAACTGAGCGAAGACTCTGAATGAAATACAGGGTTTGTTGTTACAACAAGCCGAAGCTTAATTACCTTCAATGGTTCTCTTGAACAGGGCAGACGTTGATTTGGAATTTGGAAGCTGAGGCTATAAGGTTTGAAGCGATATTCCGGGGGGGTGATTTCGTGAGTGAGGTGATCGGATTTCTCGAGAGGAGAAGATCCGTTATCTTTTGTTGCTTTCAATTTCAATATAGTGTCATAACAAATGGTGCGCATGATCGAACATCGCAATGGAGAATGTGGAGATTCCGGTATTTACAGGTTGGGAGTTGAGATGATGGATCTCATGGATGGAGAATTATTTTTACACAAGAAGGTTTCGCATATTTACAAAAGTTGTTGATGGCTTATCGATTTATTGTTGGAGAAGCAGAATCATACATCAATAAGAGATAGTCGATATTGCCCATCCAAAATTGGGGAGAATTTCAAAATGCGTTGTGGTTGGGGTTTGGAAATGACAGAGATTTAGAGAGGATCGAAGCGCATACCAAAAATGAAAGAGAATTACGGAAATGCTTCAAACAACTGAGACATGTTTGTCGATGGCAAATCTTTGGAAATGACAGAGATTTAGAGAGGATCGAAGCGCATACCAAAAATGAAAGAGAATTACGGAAATGCTTCAAACAACTGAGACATGTTTGTCCATGGCAAATCTTTGGAGAAACAATCAGGTGCCTATTTTCGGTAGACAATTTCCTTATGGATGGATCTGTAGCGTTGAAAGAATTTTCAGAGCTAATCAGTTTGATGAATATATTAAACTAGGATTGGTGTATGTGAGTTTAGTAGGATCTGGATTGGAATTGTTCAAGGAAGAACTGACGAATGGTGAATTCTGAAACAGACTTGTTTGGGTCTAAACTCAAATGTCCTTAGCTTCTAATCAGTTGTAGAATAGAGATCAGATATCAATCCAATTGTGAGAGATGAGATGCAAAAAATGCTGTAAGCTAAGCAAGATTGGGGATTTGATGTATGAGAACAAGTGTAACAACTTAATGGTGCAATGAAAGAAAAGCTTAAACTAAATGCAAGTGATCAGAACTAAACAATAAACTTAAAGCAATGACTAAAAAAGAACTAAGCAAGAAGTGACTACTAAAGCAAGAACTAAGCAAGATGACTTTGAAGGTAATTAATTAAAAGCAAGACTCAAGGTTCTAAGGAATTATGGGACAGTGGTTTTTAAGAGTGACAAGGGAATTTCTTTCTAAGGCATTCAACAAGCATATATCAAGCAAGCAATTCTTAATGTTATGCTCCTAGACAAGGTATCTAAATGGAATGACTTGGCGTCAATAAGCAATTCATATTCAACAAGATCGAAGTGTCAGACCCACTTTTGATAGCATATCCTTCAACCATGAGCATAAAGATCAGAACCATTCTAGCCTAAGAGATGCACCAATCAAGCAACTACTCTCTCACCCAAGCAAGAATTCAGATCAACTTATCAATCTTGTGAACCAATAAGGACCTAAGCAGCTACACACCAATCAAGATTATGGATTTAAGCACAACCTTGCAACATCCTAACAAAGATAAGCAATGAACAAGAATGAAGCAAAAGCAAGATCTTTTGATGCATACTATCTAACCATCAAGTCAAGAATCTCAAAACTAGCATTATCTAGCCCTAAGCGAATCATCTAGCAAGGTGAACTATCACTTTGGTGTCACTGAACAAAGGAAACATACACCAAGCTAGACTATCAAGCCAAATAAGCGAACTGTACTTAGAGAAGAGATATCAAGACATCAAGTGAACCATATGCATCTATCAAACCATATTCAATCAAACGGAGCAAGCTTTATCAACATTAATCACTTTAAAAGAGAAGGAGATAACAGAGAACCATTAAACAGACCTAATCACCCCTTAATCACATCTTAATCACCACTTTTCCTACTTAGAACCCTAAATCTAAAGAGGACTACTCACTAATCATGTTTAATCCCATTGATTTGGAGTTAAACATAACTAGATGAGTTTGAAATGCAAAAAATGATAAATCTAAGCTACCATGATGCCAGAACAAAGATTACAAGATAAATCAGAACTTCTTAAAGATAATATTTTGTGTCTTCCCTTTTATAGTAGGGAGCCAAAAGAAGCATAAAAAACCTAAAAAAATAAGATAAGGTTAACAAAAGTCAAATGGTCAACGCGGATGAGTTGCATCGAGGTCGTACGGTCGATGTTCTGCTCGATATGCGACCTCGATATGGTCCGTGCAGCGTGTATCGACGTCCTTCCTCGATGCAGACCAACGGCTTGGAATCCTCGTGCTGATCATTTTCCTCTCATCCTGCTGATTGCACCGAGTACACTCCACAAGTGTTCTGCTCGATATGCTTGCTCGATATGGACCAGACTTTGCAAGAACTCCACTTTTGACATCTTCTTTGATCATGAGCTCCTTCCATCTCCTCCCCAACTCCAAGAAACTCCAAAAACACCTGAAAACCACCATAAACATGCATATGTATGCCAATGTATGCAATCCTAAGCTAAATGCATGCTATGTTGATTCTAAGTGCAAATGATACCTAAATGCTAAACCATAATGCAGAAACTGAGGAAAAGTGATATATCATGGTTTTTAACCAAGATATAAGTCCTTTTTATTGAGTCTTTTTGGTCTTTTTAGAGTCCTCGAAGGGTCTTTGCAGGTTATAGCATGTCTGGAGCATAATTGGAGATATTGGAACATTTTGGAGCATTTTGAGTTGAAGCCACGAAGTACCAAGCTCGAAGCAGAAAGTATGCCATAGGCTGACGCTCGTCACCACCCTTGGTGACGCTCGTCACCCATCAAGGAAGGAGCGTGGCCTGATTTATTAAAAGTATGAAGACTATTTGCAGAATTGGCCCAGAAGTTCTATTATTTATAAGAAGACCCCAGATCGTGTTTAGCATCTATTTATTAGGTTTTTCAGCCATTGTTGGCTATGATCTTAGTTTTTGAGAATTACGAGAACTTAGAGAGAGAATAATTCAGAGCTTTTTGGGGAGACAAATCCTGTACTCTTTTGAGAAGATTTCGAACCCCTTTATTCTTTTACTCTTTCTCTTAATGCAATTTAATTCAGTTATGTTTTGTGATTCTATGATCATGTCTGAGTAATCTGCTAGTTAAGTTAGGGCTTTTTCAAAGGTTGATGAAGAGAGTGTAGAATTGCTACCTGTTAGGAATATCTTATGGTTTTTCATCTCTGCTTGTTTTAAAATCGAATTTCTGAGACACATCATCTAGAAATCCGAAAATCATAGGTTGTTAAATATATGTGAGGACATTATTGATAACCTGAACTAGTATTTGATGAGCAAAACAACTTAGTGCAAAGAGATTTGGCTTAGGAGTTTTGTAAACAATTGAATCTGATCATTCCTGCCTGCTTAGGTTGTTAGGATTTGCAAAGAGATTTGAAACTCTGTGATGTAGACATAGATAACTTCTGCAATGAGAACTGATTAGTTATACATCAGTGATTCATGTTTAAAACGGCTTTTAATCATTCTTGATTTTATGCATTCTACATTCTTGGATTCAACCTGCGAACTGTCTTGACTTAGCGCTTTTAGTCTTCTGAAACTTAGATCATCTTACAAAAATCATTGGCTTACCTTTATTTATTCATTCGCATTACATACATTATATTCTGCTTAGCTTAATCCGAACCTACATTCGATATAGTAGTCTGCATTACTCTCTTGGGATTCGATACCCCTTGTACTACAACTGCTTTTGCTGTGCACTTGCAGTAGTTTTATTTGGGTAGAACCTGAGCCCTATCAAGTTTTTGGCGCCGTTGCCGGGGAGTAATAGCTGCCTATCGATTTCTGGTATTAGGATTTTGTCTAAGTTTTAATTTGTTTACTAGCTTTTTGCTACTTTTCTTTGTTCTTGTTTTAGGTGTATGCCTAATCGCAGTACCAGAAGCAACAAAGAGAAGGAGATTGTGACTTTGAGCATCAACGAACTAGCTAGGTTGGAGAGACTAACAGAAAAGCTAAGAAACAATTTACAATGGTCGCTCCACTTATCTTGGTTGATGATGCAGAAGGTCACTTGGTTGACAGGGAAGGAAACATGAGGAACGAAGAGGGACAGAGGATTGATCAAGAGGGGAATGTCATTGTTGAACAACAAGTTTAACAAGGGGATGAGAACATTGGAGTCCCTGCTGCTGCCAATAACGCTGCTGGGCGTTTTGTTCAGAGGACTCTAGGTGACTACGACCGACCTGATCAGTTCTATGCCAACAGAGCTGCAATCCGACCTCCTGCCATCCAGAGGAACGATTTTGAGGTTAAACCTGTCTACTATCATCTGGTTGGCAAGCATCCATTCCATGGCATACCTCATGAGAATCATATGGATCACATTGACAGGTTTGAGGATTTAGCTTCCAGTGTTAAAGCTAATGGGGTCAGCAATGACTTTCTGTTCTGCAAGCTTTTCCCTTACTCTCTTGAAGGAGAAGCTGCATATTGGCTGAAGCAACTGGAACCTGCTTCATTGACCACCTGGGAAGACACTAAGAACGCCTTTCTGAATAACATCTATGATGATGCAAGATCAGAGGACATGAGGACGAAAATTGCATCCTTCACACAAGGTCCTACTGAAGCTTTTAAGGCTTCTTGCATCAGGTTCAAGTCTTATCAAAGGGACTGTCCTCACCATGGTTTCAGTCAGGTGTAATCACTTGGGATCTTCTTCAGGGGCATTGACTAGAAGTATCAGATGGCGCTGGATGCAGCAAGTGCAGGAAACTTCAACACCAACAGACCAGAGGAGGCGATCAGACTGGTTGAGAATTTGGTCTGCAGCAACAGCACTAAAAATGCAGACTTTCAGAGGATAAAACAAGCTGGTGTGGCTGATGGGAATCAGATTGCTGAAGTTAAGGCTAAGCTGGATGGTATGCACAGCCTTTTAGTGGGAAAGAAGTCACTTCACTTTGCTGCAGAGGTGGAAACTTTCGAAATTCCAGAGGAAGTTGAACAAGAGGATGTAAATTTCATCAACTCTGGTGGTTTTCAGGGTCAAAGGTATGATAATCAGCAGTGGAACAGAGGCTACAACAACAACAACCAAAAAAGCACCTTTACAGGAGGACATAGCACGCCTGGTTTCACTCCTAAGCCCTCATTCCAGAAGACAGAGTACCAGAAACCACTCCAGAAAAATGGATATTACAGAAATTATGGTTCTTCTTCCTATCAACCTGCACCTCCACAAGGGAACAAAATGGAAGCAATGCTGGAACAGATCTTGGAAGGACAACATAAGCTTACAGTGGACTTCAATCGCAAGATAGATTCGCTCTATCAGGACTTAAATGGGAAAATTGAGAGTCTGAACTCTCATATGAAGAAGCTTGATGTTCAGGTTGCCCAAACTGCAGGAGCTGTTCAAAGGCAAGAAAAATTTCTTCCAGGAAGAACTGATGCTAATCCCAAACACCATGTGAATGCCATCACATTGAGGAGTGGAAAGAACTTGCAACCAGTGTTGCAGAAGGATTTAACCTCCAGAAATTTCGTGGGTATTGAAGAGTATGAAGATGAAGAAATTTCTGTTGAAAAATCACGGGTGACGATCGTCACCAATGATGGGTGTCGCTCGTCACCCCTCGAGCACAACCCCGACGACCTTTCTATACAGAGTGGTGATTACCGTCACCAGGAGGGTGACGCTCGTCACCCAAATCGAGTAATCGACCCCGACTTGTCCAAGACGAGTGACGCTCGTCACCATCCCAGTGATGCTCGTCACCCGTCGCCACATACTGCACTTTTGACTAAGACTTCGGATAATGCTAAGGAGACCGTGTATAAGCCAAAGATACCCTATCCTTAGCATCCTAAGAAGTCTAAGCAAGAGCTTGAAGATGCAAGATGCAAGGCTATCATGGACAAATTGGTTATTGAGATCCCATTGATTGATGCTGTAAGGATCCCTCCTGTTATAAGGAGGTATGCGAAGAGGATGGTGACCAATAACTTGAGTTAAGAGGTTGGGGCTATGATGATCAACGAGCAGGTCAGTGCAGTGATTCAGAACAGAGTTCCAGAGAAGCTTTCAGACCCAGGAAGCTTTCTTTTAGACTGCACAATCTTCAATGACAAGTTTGAGAGGTCATTGTGTGATCTTGGTTCCAGAGGAACGATTTTGAGGTTAAACCTGTCTATCAGCTGGTTTGCCAGCATCCATTCCATGGCTTACGTCATGAGCATCATATGGATCACATTGAGAGGTTTGAGGATTTAGCTTCCAGTGTCAAAGCTAATGAGGTTAGCAATGAGTTTCTGTTCTGCAAGCTTTTCCTTTACTCCCTTGAAGGAGAAGCTGCATATTGGCTGAAGCAACTGGAACCTGCTTCATTGACCACATGGGAAGACTCTAAGAACGCCTTTCTGAATATCTTCTATGATGATGCAAGATCAGAGGACATGAGGAAGAAAATTGCATCCTTCAAACAAGGTCCTACTGTAGCTTTTAAGGCTTCTTGGATCAGGTTCAAGTCTTATCAAAGGGACTGTCCTCACCATGTTTTCAGTCAGGTGCAATTACTTGGGATCTTCTTTACGGGCATTGACTGGAAGTATCAGATGGCGCTGGATGCAGCAAGTGCAGGAAACGTCAACACCAACAGACCAGAGGAGGCGATCAGACTGATTGAGAATTTGGTCTGCAGCAACAGCACTAAAAATGCAGACTTTCAGAGGATGAAACAAGCTAGTGTGGCTGATGGGAATCAGATTGCTGAAGTTAAGGCTAAGCTGGATGATATACACAGCCTTTTGGTGTGAAATAAGTCAGTTCACTTTGCTGCAGAGGTGGAAACTTTTGAAGTTCCAGAGGAGGTGGAACAAGAGGATGTAAATTTTATCAATTCTGGTGGTTTTCAGGGTCAAAGGTATGGGAATCAGCAGTGGAACAGAGGCTACAACAACAACAACCAGAAAAGCACCTTTACAGGAGGACAGAGCACGCCTGGTTTCACTCCTAAGCCCCCATTCCAGAAGACAGAGTACCAGAAACCACTCCAGAAAAATGGAAATTACTGAAATTATGGTTCTTCTTCCTATCAACCTGCACCTCCACAAGGGAACAAAATGGAAGCAATGCTGGAACATATCTTGGTAGGACAACATAAGCTTACAGTGGACTTCAATGGCAAGATAGATTCGCTCTATAAGGAGTTAAATGAGAAAATTGAGAGTCTGAACTCTCATATGACGAAGCTTGATGTTCAAGGTGCCCAAACTGCAGGAGCTGTTCAGAGGCAAGAAGGATTTCTTCCAAGAAGAACTGATGCTAATCCCAAACACCATGTGAATGCCATCACATTGAGGAGTGGAAAGAACTTGCAACCAGTGTTGCAGAAGGATTTAACCTCCAAAAATTTCGTGGGTATTGAAGAGTATGAAGCTGAAGAAATTTCTGTTGAAAAACCACGGGTGACGATCGTCACCAATGATGGGTGTCGCTCGTCACCCCTCGAACACAACCCCGACGACCTTTCTTCACAGAGTGGTGACGACCGTCACCAGGAGGGTGACGCTCGTCACCCAAATCGAGTAATTGACCCCGACTTGTCCAAGACGAGTGATGCTCGTCACCACCCCAATAACGCTCGTCACCCGTCGCCACATACTGCACTTTCGACTAAGACTTCAGATAATGCTAAGGAGACCGTGTATAAGCCCAAGATACCCTATCCTTAGCATCCTAAGAAGTCTAAGCAAGAGCTTGAAGATGCAAGATGCAAGGCTATCATGGACAAATTGGTTATTGAGATCCCATTGATTGATGCTGTAAGTATCACTCCTGTTATAAGGAGGTATGCGAAGAGGATGGTGACCAATAACTTGAGTTTAGAGACTGGGGCTATGATGATCAACGAGCAGGTCAGTGCAGTTATTCAGAACAGAGTTCCAGAGAAGCTTTCTGACCCAGGAAGCTTTCTTTTAGACTGCAGAATCTTCTATGACATGTTTGAGAGGTCATTGTGTGATGTTGGTTCCAGAGGAACGATTTTGAGGTTAAACCTGTCTATCAGCTGGTTGGCCAGCATCGATTCCATGGCTTACCTCATGAGCATCCTATGGATCACATTGAGAGGTTTGAGGATTTAGCTTCCAGTGTCAAAGCTAATGGGGTTAGCAATGACTTTCTGTTCTGCAAGCTTTTCCTTTACTCCCTTGAAGGAGAAGCTGCATATTGGCTGAAGCAACTGGAACCTGCTTCATTGACCACATGGGAAGACACTAAGAACGCCTTTCTGAATAACTTCTATGATGATGCAAGATCAGAGGACATGAGGAAGAAAATTGCATCCTTCACACAAGGTCCTACTGTAGCTTTTAAGGCTTATTGGATCAGGTTCAAGTCTTATCAAAGTGACTGTCCTCACCATGGTTTCAGTCAGGTGCAATTATTTGGGATCTTCTTCAGGGGCATTGACTGGAAGTATCAGATGGCGCTGGATGCAGCAAGTGCAGGAAACTTTAACACCAACAGACCAGAGGAGGCGATCAGGCTGATTGAGAATTTGGTCTGCAGCAACAGCACTAAAAATACAGACTTTCAGAGGATAAAACAAGCTGGTGTGGCTGATGGGAATCAGATTGCTGAAGTTAAGGCTAAGCTGGATGATATGCACAGCCTTTTGGTAGGAAATAAGTCAGTTCACTTTGCTGCAGAGGTGGAAACTTTCGAAGTTCCAGAGGAGGTTGAACAAGAGGATGTAAATTTCATCAATTCTGGTGGTTTTCAGGGTGAAAGGTATGGGAATCAGCAGTGGAACAGAGGATACAACAACAACAACCACAAAAGCACCTTAACAAGAGGACAGAGCATGCCTGGTTTTACTCCTAAACCCCCATTCCAGAAGACAGAGTACCATAAACCATTTCAGAATAGTGGAAATTACGGAAATTATGGTTCTTCTTCCTATCAACTTGCACCTCCACTAGGGAACAAAATAGAAGCAATGCTGGAACAGATCTTGGAAGGACAACATAAGCTTACAGTGGACTTCAATGGCAAGATAGATTCGCTCTATCAGGACTTGAATGGGAAAATTGAGAGTCTGAACTCTCATATGAAGAAGCTTGATGTTCAAGTTGTCCAAACTGCAGGTGCTGTTCAGAGGCAAGAAGGATTTCTTCCAGGAAGAACTGATGCTAGTCCCAAACACCATGTGAATGCCATCACATTGAGGAGTGGAAAGAACTTGCAACCAGTATTGCAGAAGGATTTAACCTCCAGAAATTTTGTGGGTATTGAAGAGTATGAAGATGAAGGAATTTCTGTTGAAGAACCACACGTGACGATCGTCACCAATGATGGGTGTCGCTCGTCACCCCTCGAGCACAACCCCGACGACCTTTCTTCACAAAGTGGTGATGACCGTCACCAGGAGGGTGACGCTCGTCACCCAAGTCGAGTAATCGACCCCGACTTGTCCAAGACGAGTGACGCTCGTCACCACCCCATTGACGCTCGTCACCCGTCGCCGCATACTGCACTTTCTACTAAGACTTCGGATAATGCTAAGGAGACCGTGTATAAGCCCAAGATACCCTATCCGTAGCATCCTAAGAAGTCTAAGCAAGAGCTTGAAGATGCAAGATGCAAGGCTATCATGGACAAATTGGTTATTGAGATCCCATTGATTGATGCTGTAAGGATCACTCCCGTTATAAGGAGGTATGCGAAGAGGATGGTGACCAATAACTTGAGTTTAGAGGCTAGGGCTATGATGATTAATGAGCAGGTCAGTGCAGTGATTCAGAACAGAGTTCCAGAGAAGATTTCAGACCCAGGAAGCTTTGTTTTAGAATGCACAATCTTCAATGGCAAGTTTGAGAGGTCATTGTGTGATCTTGGTTCTAGTGTGAACCTCATGCCTCATTCTGTTGCCAAGAGCTTGGGGATGACCGATTTTAAGGCTACAAGGATATCTCTTGTCCTAGCTGATAGATCAGTCAGAGTTCCTGAAGGGGTGATAGAGGATGTTCCTATCAAAGTAGGAGATTGTATGATTCCTACTGATTTTGTGGTTCTGGAATATGGAGAAGAACCCAAAGACCCCTTGATTCTTAGCAGACCCTTCTTGGCTACTGCTGGAGCCATCATTGATGTCAGGAAGGGTAGAATAGAGGTGAATGTTGGTGATTTAGTGATGAAATTCGAAATGGACAAGCTGATGAAGAGGCCAACCATAGATGGACAGACTTTTTCTGTGGATGTTCTCACAAACATTGCTGATCAGATCTTCCATGAGATGAGTTCAGAGGACCCCTTGGAAAGGGCGTTGACCACTTCTACAGCAGAGTATGAGCATTTAGATGCTGCTGCAACAGGCTACACAAAGATGATGGATGCTACTGTAAAAGTGATGCAACTGGTTGCACAGGATGAGCTTGTCTCCACATCTGCGAAAACTGCTACAATGGGTGATTGGTCTGCCGCAAAAGCACCAAAAGTTGAGCTTAAACAGCTCCCTGCAAGGCTAAGGTACGCATTTCTTGGAGAAAACTCCACCTATCCTGTTATTGTTAATGCTTCATTAAATAATGCAGAGCTCACCCTTTTGCTAAGTAAGCTGCAAAAATTTTGCAAAGCTCTTGGCTACTCTCTTGATGATATTTCAGTGATCTCTCCAGACTTGTGCATGCATAGGATACACTTGGAGGATGAGTCGAAATCATCAGTTGAGCACCAGAGGAAGCTGAATCCGAATTTGCAGGATGTGGTCAAGAAAGAGATCATGAAGTTGTTGCAGGTTGGTATCATCTATCCTATATCAGACAGTGCTTGGGTTAGTCTAGTGCACGTGGTGCCTAAGAAAGGAGGTGTCATAGTGGTGAAGAATGACAAGGATGAGCTGATTCCAACCAGGACTGTGACAGGACACAGGATGTGCATTGACTACAGGAAACTGAATGCAGCAACAAGGAAAGATCATTTTCCTCTACTTTTCATCGACCAGATTCTGGAGAGGCTGGCGAATCACAAGTATTACTGCTTCCTTGATGGGTATTCAGGCTTCTTTCAGATACCAATCCATCCAGATGATCAGGAGAAGACCACTTTTACCTGTCCTTATGGCACTTTTGCATATCGCAGAATGCCTTTTGGGCTGTCTAATGCTCATGCAACCTTCCAGAGATGCATGATGTCGATCTTCACAGACATGATTGAGAAGTTTATGGAGGTTTTCATGGATGACTTCTCTGTTTATGGGTCCTCCTTCAAGAGCTGCTTGGATAACTTGTGTGCAGTTCTGCAGAGATGTGAACAGAAGCATTTGGTTTTAAATTGGGAGAAGTGCCATTTAATGGTTCAGGATGGTATTGTGCTTGGTCACAGAGTCTTAGGAGACGGTATAGAGATGGATAGGGTGGATATTGAGGTGATGACAAGTCTGCAAGCACCTGATTCAGTCAAAGCAGTGAGGAGTTTTCTGGGTCATACAGGCTTTTACAGAAGATTCATCAAGGACTTTAGCAAGATAGCACGCCCCCTTACTGCTCTCCTCTGCAAAGATGTGAAGTTTGAGTTCACAGAAGAGTGCAAATCTGCCTTTGAACAGATCAAGCAAGCTTTAGTTACATCTCCTGTTGTGCAGCCTCCAGATTGGGATTTACCTTTTGAGGTAATGTGTGATGCCAGCGATTTTGCAGTTGGAGCAGTGCTGGGACAGAGGAAAGACAAGAAACTCCACGCCATTTACTATGCAAGTAGGACTTTGGATGATGCTTAGAAGAACTATGCAACAACTGAGAATGAATTGTTAGCTGTTGTGTTTGCTTTTGAAAAGTTCAGACAGTATCTTGTTGGCTCTAAGGTCATGGTCCATACTGACCATTCAGCACAGAAGTATCTGATGCAGAAGAAGGATGCAAAGCCAAGGCTGTTGAGATGGATCCTGCTTCTTCAGGAATTTGACATTGAAGTGAAGGATAAGAAAGGTGTTGAGAATGGTGTTGCTGATCACCTATCCAGGATTCAGGTCGAAGACAGTGTCCCAATCAATGATTTCCTGCCTGAAGAGAATGTTTACTTGGTGAAAACAAGACAACATGAGGAAAGTGTTGAAAACCTGCAGTTTTCTCGTAACTGCACGGGAGTGACGAGCGACACCAGGAAGGTGACGCTCGTCACCGACCCAGACCAGTCGCGACCAAGTTGTACAAAAGAGGTGACGCTCGTCACCAATCTCTGCACTTTTCTGCGATTTGTGCAAGCTTGGGGATGGCTTTTGAAGAGCCTGTTTATGTTTTGAATGATCCAAAGAGGCCCTGGTATGCTGATATTGCAAACTTCCTTGCTGCAGAGGATGAACCACATGACTTCAAGGGCTATGCTAAGAAGAAGTTCTTGAGAGAACTTAGAAGATTCTATTGGGATGAGCCATATCTCTACAAGCATTGTGCTGATGGGATCTTCAGGAGATGCATAGCAGAAGAAGAAGTGCAGGACGTCCTCTTTCGCTGTCATGGATCAGAATATGCTGGACACTTTGCCACATTCAAAACAGTCTCTAAGGTTCTTCAAGCTGGTTTTTGGTGGCCTACTATGTTCAGGGACGCCCAGGCCTTCATTACAAGCTGTGATACTTGTCAGAGAAGAGGAAAAATCAGCAGGAGACATGAGATGCCACAGAACTTCATTTTGGAAGTTGAAGTCTTTGATTGTTGGGGTATTGACTTCATGGAACCTTTTCCATATGGGAATAGACACATTTTGGTTGCTGTTGATTATGTATCTAAGTGGGTAGAGGCGTTGGCTACTCCTACTAATGATGCTGCAGTGGTTTTGAAGCTGTTTAAGACCATTATCTTCCCCATATTTGGTGTCCTGCGGATTGTCATAAGTGATGGTGGTTCTCACTTTGTCAATAAGGTTTTTGACAAGCTACTGAAGAATTATGGACTACAACACAGAGTAGCCACACCCTATTACCCCCAAAACAGTGGACAAGTTGAGGTTTCCAACAGGCAGATCAAGCAAATTCTAGAAAAGACAGTTGGGAAGATAAGGAAAGATTGGTCTGCAAAACTGGATGATGCTTTATGGGCGTACATGACAGCATACAAAACGCCACTTGGGACTGCACCATTCCATCTTCTTTATGGTAAGGCGTGCCATCTACCAGTAGAGTTGGAGTTCAAAGCAGAATGGGCCATCAAGAAGCTTAACTTCGATCTGAAGCCTGCTGCAGAGAGGCGCTTGATTTAGCTCAATGAACTGGATGAGATCAGATATCTGGCCTATGAAAACTCCAAGTTATACATGGAGAGAACAAAGGCATATCATGATAAAAAGATCATCTCCAGACATTTCGAGCCCAATGACCAGGTAATACTTTACAACTCTCGTTTACAGCTTTTTCCTGGTAAACTGCGTTCTCGATGGTCAAGTCCTTTCATTGTCAAAGAAGCTCGCCCACATGGTGCAATTGTCCTGATTAACTCCAAAGGACATGAGTTCACTATCAATGGACTAAGGGTGAAGCATTACTGGACACAAGCAGAGATTCCAGCAGGACACATTGTGTTACTGGATGATGCACCAGCTGTCTAAACAGCCAACCAAAGTCAAGCTAATGACTTTAAACAAGCGCTTAGTGGGAGGCAACCCACTGGTAAGTTGTAAATATTGTACTTAGTTTTTATTTTTTTGTGCTTATGATTAATATTTAGAGATAGTGAGTTAAAAAAAAAAAAAAAAAAAAGAAAAAGCGCGACCAACAAAAAAACGGGTGACGCTCGTCACCTGTCCACGATCCAGGTACGCATTAATATTTCTTCTTCTTCTTCCTCGCCATACACCTGCAAAATAACGAATCATAGAATAAAATTGAAAAATTCTTAACTTTTGATTTTCTAGACCAAATTGAGTGATTCAAGGGCCTAATCCGTGCGGATTTTGCTCTTCTTTCTGAATATCAACTCGGTTTTTAAGATCTGCAAGGTATGTGTTCGGAATCCCTAATTTTCAGTCAGCCATAGGTTTGGTAAAATCCGATTTTTTACTTGATTAGCTTGATTTAACTGTACAATCATGGTTAGTTAGGTTGTATTAGAGGAATGAAACCATCTATGTGAGCTTTTATCGGTTGAATTGCAAGTTTTGAATTTTCGAGTTCATGATGAACTTTGCAAAAATCTGGAAATTTTGGGTGATTTGGGTTGAACTGATGCTTGAATTGTGTTCCTGGTAGTGTTGTAGTTGATTGCCATCAGTTATTTCACCTTGATTGATTGATTTTTCGAATTTTGAAAAATTTGCTAATTTTGGTGATGTTTTTGGTCGATTTTGAACTTGAATTTTCAGATGCCTAGATAGGAGAAACGACCAAGGCAAAGCTCGTCTTCAAGCACTGCAACAGGCTCTACAGATTCATTCAGTCAATACCCGGTTTGCAAGCCACTATGGCCCAAGCGAGAAGATCGGAAAATAGCATCAGGAGTGGCTTGGGCAGGAACTCCGAGGCAAGAAATATCACGAGACACCTATATTTTCCGTGATATCCAGGAAGAGTGGGGTGAGTATGACACGCTGTTCTACAATGCGTGGCTGGGAGTGAAGATTGTCCCCACACGGTTCACGGATTCTACTGTTCTGCAGAAGATGGGCATGTTCGAGGAGGTTGTTGTGATTCTAGAGAGGATCGGGATGGGCACTATGCCATTCCAGCAGTACGATCTCTACCCTGACTTGGTCTGCCAGTTTCTCTCTACTGTTCACGTCTACTATGCGAATGAGCTGGCGAAGTGTGCGCAGGAAGGCACGATGACATTTCTGATCCGAGGAGTTCGATACAGGATCAGTCTGATGGAGCTTTGTGGGATCTATGGCTTCTCTGACCATCCCACAGGCGTTCTCCTTCCCTCTCAGTGGACTCACTTGCGGACATTCTGGTCCAAGGTCGGGAATGGAGTCTATGACAGCAAGACTAGCACGCAGACAGAGGTTCGCCATCCTGTCTTGAGGTACATTCTGCGCCTCTTTGGCCATACCATTCTGTGCAAGTCTGCTCCTAGCAAGACACGGGTTAGTGAGCTGATTCTCCTCTACTACGGACTCTATGAGATGCTTGATGATGTGATCCCTATCAATAGCATGGTTCGCGCCAACTTGGGCGCTGTTTTTGCTGAGCATCTGGTCTCCTTGAAGACCAAACCGTTCACCAGTCCAGGGGAGAAGACCGAGAGTGTTGGCTGCCTTCTGACACCTATCTTCCATCATTTCCAGATCGATGTCACTCCCTGCAGTCTACTCAGTTCCAGATCACTCATGGATGACCAGTATCTGCGCCATGTCACTTGGCTCAAGATTGGCGTTGTATGGACTTTTACTACTACTTCTGGAGAGTATGTTGGTATTAAGTTGCCACAGAGAGCCCTCACTACGATTCAGGGAGTTCCACGCCGGCTTTTCTTCTTGCCAGAGCGGACTCTGCTGCACCATTTACCTCTGTGCCATTTACCTCTACGCCCTGCTAGAGCTGCTCCAGCTGGCGCCTCTGCTTCTACTGTAACTGCTGATGATGCTGGACCATCTAGATGCCAGACTACCTCCTCCACTACTTTCAGGCGTCCTCCACGACCACAGACACCCATGGATATAGCTGCTTTTCAGGAGTATGTCATTGATAGCTTTGAGGGACTCTGGGATGCTGTTGCTACACTTAGTAACTGTGGTTATGTCCGCCCCTATTAAACCACTGAGCCTTGCGAGGATGAGGACTGAGGCTCTACTATCTGGTTACTTGTTTCTTTTTCTCTTTTATTTTTATTTCTCTTGAGTCATTTTTATGTTTTCTTTGAGTCAGTTGTCAGTTTCTTTGATGATGTTTTGTGAGATTGTTGAACCAGGTTCTTATTGCTATGTTTGGATGTTGTTAATTGTGTGTTTTAGTGCTCAAAAAGTCTAACTTTAGAGTGCACATGACAACACTTCGTCAATTAACATCTAACTTGACAATTGGGCAATACAGGTCGTGGTGACCCTCGTCACCCGACCCCACGCGAGGTAACACTTTTCTGACTTGGTTTTTCGACTTCTCATTCATTTTTCTGACCAACTCTTGGCTTAATAACACTGGGGACAGTGTTGTTTAAGTCTAGGGGAGGTGGTTACTAACGTTGTGTGCTTTGTGTCATGTTTATAGTGTCCTAAAGTTGAGTCAAAAACCTGTTTTATAGAGTCAAAATCTTGAAACTGTCAGTTTTTCTTGGAACTAACCATATGACGTTTTTGCTTATAAGAACCATTGCCACAGTAGTTGATTACAAGTCTTACTGTTATTGTGATTGATTTGCTGTTAGCTCGACCTTAATGAACTTTAACTTCTTATCTTGGTGATTGATTCTTATTGATTTTGATTCTCTCTTTCAGCACTGACAATACGGTTAAGATACAGTCTCTCTTTGATCTTCCCTGATGTAGTTTGTAAGTCCAAAGAATGGTGCATTCATGACCCTGTCTCCTCATAATGAACAACAATAATGAACACACTCAAGAACCTGTCTCCTCACAAGGAACACAAGTATTGAGTAGCACCAAATCTTAGACTGTAAAAGTTGAGAAAAAGAAGTGAAAAAATCAAAAAACATCCAAAGGAAAAGATCAAGGGAAGAGAAAATAGGAGAGCTGTGTTGAGATTGGTTTGTTCAGTTGTTAGGAAGGGAAAAGAATCTGTAAAGTGATTGAGATGATATAACCTTGATGAGATTTCACACTTAGATAAAAAAAATAAGGAGTTAGCAGTATAAATTTCGGATTTCTTGAAGGGATTTGGACTGAACTTGAGAGATTTGCTAAGCTTGTGATGATTAGACTGAAATTTGATCTTGTGTTGACTCTGTGGTATGTGGATTCGAAAGTTTAAACTAGTGTGGTGTTCCTGATGATTGATTGACTATTTCTTGTTTTCAAACCTCGATCCTGTTCTCTGTCTGATGTTTGCTTGAGGGCAAGCAAAAGCTAAGTCTGGGGGAGTTGATATATCATGGTTTTTATGGTTTTTCACCATGATATAAGTCTTTTTATTAAGTCTTTTTTGTCTTTTTAGAGTCATGGAAGAGTCTTTGCAGATTATAGCATGTCTGGAGCATAATTGGAGATATTAGAACCTTTTGGAGCATTTTGAGTTGAAGCCACGAAGTACCAAGCTCGAAGCAGAAAGTATGCCATAGGGTGACGCTCGTCACCACCCTTGGTGACTCTCGTCACCCATCAAGGAAGGAGCGTGGCCTGATTTATTAAAAGTATGAAGACTATTTGCAGAATTAGCCCAGAAGTTCTATTATTTATAAGAAGACCCCAGATCGTGTTTAACCTCTATTTATTAGGTTTTTCAGCCATTGTTGGCTATGATCTTAGTTTTTGAGAATTCAGAGAGCTAAGAGAGAGAATTATTCAGAGCTTTTTGGGGAGACAAATCCTGTTTACTCTTTTAAAAAGATTTCGAATCCCTTTATTCTTTTACTCTATCTCTTAATGCAATTTTATTCAGTTATGTTTTGTGATTCCATGATCATGTCTGAGTAATCTGCTAGTTAAGTTAGAGCTTTTTCAAAGGTTGATGAAGAGAGTGTAGAATTGCTACCTGTTAGGAATATCTTATGGTTTTTCATCTCTGCTTGTTTTAAAATCGAATTTCTGAGACACATCATTTAGAAATCCGAAAATCATAGGTTGTTAAATATATGTGAGAGCATTATTGATAACATGAACTAGTATTTGATGAGCAAAACAACTTAGTGCAAAGAGATTTGGCTTAGGAGTTTTGTAAACAATTGAATCTGATCATTCTTGCATGCTTAGGTTGTTAGGATTTGCAAAGAGATTTGAAACTCTGTGATTTAGGCATAGATAGCTTCTGCAATGAGAATCGATGAGTTATATATCAGTGATTCATGTTTAAAACGGCTTTTAATCATTCCTGATTTCATGCATTTTACATTCTTGGATTCAACATGCGAACTGTCCTGACTTAGCGCTTTTAGTCTTCTGAAACTTAGATCATCTTACAAAAATCGTTGGCTTACTTTTATTTATTCATTCGCATTACATACATTATATTCTGCTTAGCTTAATCCGAACCTACATTCGATAGAATAGTTTGCATTACTCTCTTGGGATTCGATACCCTTTGTACTACAACTGCTTTTGCTGTGCACTTGCAGTAGTTTTATTTGGGTAAAACCTGAGCCCTATCAAAAAGATGTATGAAATGTAGCATAAAATGATCTAAAATAGCAAGCTATCAACACCCCCACACTTAGCTTTTGCTTGCCCTCAAGCAAACAAACACTTAACATGGTGATGAGGTTTTAAATGGGAACTCATATCTTTGAAAATGCTAACAATAAATAAAAATAAAGTCCATGTTCTCAATTCTAGAGTGCACTTGATGGAAGAATACTTTAAATACTTAGCCACTTTCATCACAAAACAAGAATGATCACAAAACTATCAACCTACACATGCTCATCAAATCAAACAATCTTTTTAACATTCAATTATGGTCAAACCGTGAATCATGCTTTTGCAAATGCAAAAGTGTCACTTGTCTAAGGGACAAGGCTTAGTGGAATAAAAATGATCCCACTTTACAAATTGGTTTTTGTGTTTAAAGGGTTCTCTCAAGAAAAAGCATGGCTGTGCTTTAGCAAAATGCTAAGGGTCAAAGAACAACTTACACATACTAAGGAAGACTCCCATCTACCCAAGATCTATAAGATTTGTTCCTAACTCTAGCTAACCAATGAAAGACCTTCCTATGCTACCCTTTTTAAGAACTTAAACTCTTTTTAAAACACAAAAACTTTTCTTCTTCAAGTGCTTTGGAGGACACTTCTTCTTTTGAACTTCAAGTGGTGGCGATTTGCTTCTTTTGAGTTTGGTTCCTTTATTTGGTGATGCTGGTGCTTGATTCACTTTTGGCTTTTTGATTTACTGGTTTTGCACTTCCTGCATCTTCTTTTCTTCTTTGAACATGAGCCTTCTTTTTTTGAGTTTAAAATCGCCATTTTCACCCTTTTGCTTGTGTCACACTCCTTTTTTCTTTTGTGCCTTGACTTCTTTTCTTCTTTGATTCTCTTAAAAACTAAACCCAAGATAACCCCAAACCATTCCCCAAACATCCTAACTTATCTAACTCAAGAGTGAGCTAGTTCTACAATGGAAGTACTTCCCTTGTAGTTCCAATGCAACACTTTTTGCTAAGCAACAACCATGATGGAATAGGCCTCACAAATCACACACTATTAATGTCTTGGCTTGAAAGAAGGTTAAGTTAAGGGTGGGGAAATCTAAATGGATCTTTTAGAGAGTGGCAAAAGAGAATAAGAAGATCTAAATATTTTAAACAATCCATGACATCAATCACAAAAGCATAAGGCATGACAATTGCAAATTCAAGTTAGGTTCCACTTAAACAAAAGTTGAAATCATTTCAAAGCATTCTTCAGTCTTAAACAAAGCTCACACAAATGCAAATTCCAAAAGTGGTTCAGCTTTATTTCTAGTTCAACATCAAATGCACCAAAGGATTAAAAACAAGGGCTTCATTTTCATAAATCACTAGCATTAACAAAGATGTACCATCATAGTTCCCAATTTAAACATGCAAGCTAGTCCTATATGAATGCATGAAGTCTAAATCCTATAAGAATGCATGAAAATCAAACTTTTTTGTGAAGCAATTTTTGAAAAATTTTCAATTTGTTTGGTTTTTTCTATGCCTTAGATGCTAGGAAATCATGATGCATGGTTCCTATTCTATTATGCAAATGCAAATGCAAGCATCAGTCCATCATACACCCTCCCCCACACTTAAATTACACAGTGCCTGTGTAATAAAAATGCTAAGGAGAGTGTTCACAAACATCAAGCAAATAATCGCAATAATTAAAAAAAATGAGTGGTATTTACAATGGTTAGTGTGGTGTACCTTACTTCAGGTGGAGGTGTGGTGAAAGTCTGAACTTTCAATGGCATAGGAAGGTGAAGCTTCCTACTCTGATGGAGTTTGCTGTCGAGTCCTTCTCTTCTTTCCTTTTCGCCTTGGAGCAGCTACATGAGATAAATGCCTGGCCGGTTGAGGAACTTGTGTTCTTGGCCGCTCACTGATGTGGAATGAGTGTCTCTCTTGGACTGCCCTCTCTAGTGTGTCCTCAGACATGTTCTCAGCATCAGATCCTCCTCCTTGTGGCTCTTTTTGGATCGCTTGATCAGATCTCTTGGCTGATGAAGATCCTCCCAACTTCTTCTTGAGCTTCCTTACTTTCTTCTTCAATGAGTCAACCAACTTCTTGCTTGCTTTGACTGTCTTCAGCAAACCTCTGATGGCTTTGTCCTGGAATTGTTCCATCTCTGAAGAAAACCTAATATGCTCATGTGCAGCCTTTGAAGCTTCAGATGTGCAGATCACATCATATGGGTCAAATGCATAAGGGCGGCTATCATAGTCATCATGATATTCCTCTTCCATCCCTTGATGTTGAACCTCTTGTTCTTGATGCTGCTCTTTAATGTCTTCTTCCACATCTGAGTCTCTGATGGTGCTCATGTTCTTCACTTTTATTGGCCTCATCAATGGTGGGTCAGTCCTTGGGTCATAAAGCTCATCTTCTATTGGCATGAATTGGATGTTCTCATATGATGTGAAGTTGGTTAAGCGCTGCTTGGGCAAGATGATCTTCCTCTTCCTGTTTTCCAGCTCAAACTGATAGCCAAATCCTGTCTCAACAGCTCCTGAAAGGTATCCGATCACAAGGAACATCTAGGAAGATCATTGTAACATCTGGTGTGCAAAGCTCAACTCCAGCACCAAGCAAGATAGGAGTGATTACGCCTCCAATGGTTATCTTTGGCTTCTTGTCTCTAGTGTTGAAAGCCCATTGCTGGCATGCTAGAAATTGCTTCATTAGGATTGTCACAAGACCAACTCCTAAGCGCTCTCCTTGTATCTTCCCATGCCTTGTTTCAACCATTATGTTATTCAAGCCATTCACAAGCAACCCCATCTCTTCTTCTTTGACCATACTTTGCTCTTTTCGGTAGAAGAGTGTGCTGGTGAGGACTCTATAAACATATCTGATAGCTGGATGGCAGATGCTAGCACTCTTCAGATGACCAGCTCTATAAGAATCATTCACTATCTCTTCCCATACATGTCTTAGCGCATCATGCTTGAAGCGCATGTTTTGTGCTCTTGAGTCTTGATCAAATCCAAAGATTTCTTCAAGCTGAGTGAACCCCATGATGTACCATGCTTTGTTGGCTCTGAACTTGATGAACCCATTGCCAAAGTCTTCTTCTCCTTCATCATACTCTTCATCAAACTTGTAGAAGTACACCTTGAAGCTTGCAAGGAACTCACAAGAAAATTGCTTGTAAGTTGGATAACCAAGACTAACAAATTTCTCCAGTCTAATGTTGCTCAACAGCTCATCCACTTCAGTCTTGATTCCTAGCTCTCCCAATAGACCAGGATCAGCATATCTTGTAGGAGTGAAGTCCACTCTCCTCATCGCTCTCAAGTAGTCCTTCAGCTTTGGTGCTGCATCTTGGACTGGTTCTTCCTCAACAACTGGCCTCTTTCCCTCAGCTCTGTTTCTTGCAGAAACATTTGAGTCAGAAATCTCCTCATTTCCTCTGGTGCTCGACATAGTACCTGAAAATGCAATACTTGAAGCAAGAATTAGTATAGTATCATTTGAAAGCACCTGTGCAGGAAATTAATTTTCAAAATTCAAGCAAGCAATGAAAAATTCTGCAAACATTCACACTGATCACCAACAAACAGAGTCAAATTTAGCAAAATGTTTCAGCTCAAAATAATAAATACAGCTAAAACTATAATTTCCACAGTATCAAGCAGCGACTGCAATAATTTGAAGCATATGAAGCTAAAAACATCATTCTCTCTCCACCAAACTATTAAAATGCATAAGACTCACCATCACTAGTCTAATAAGAAACATTAAAATGGTCAATATGCTTGAAAAACAATAGCATGCCTAGATTTGGCCAGAATCTAAACATAAAGTCAAACTAAGCACAAAAACAGCAATTTTCAAACATTTCAACCATAAAATTTCAAAGAAGAGCAACAATGGTGACATGCAAATCAAAACCATAAACAAAATTGTGCAAACAGCCATAATCAGTCATTCTAATTCATCCTACTTCAATTTGACACATTTAAACTCAAGAAACAAGGAATCTAGCAAAGTTTACCTTAGTTCTTTGACAAAAAAGAGGAAGTTCTAGAGAATGCAAAAAGAAAGGATGCTTGAAAAAGAGAAGTTTAGCTCGATATGGGTGTGTGTGTGGAGAGAGAGATGAAGATTGCTAGTTTTAATTTAAGAGGATAAGGGATATTTAGAAAAATCCAAATATAATGCAAGAAAATCTGATTTAAAATTTAAAAATGCATGTGAGGGGGAAAGAAAAGATTCTTTTACCAGCCATCAAGGCCCACAAAAAGGTTTTACTCGATTTATCCATGTAAAAATTTCAAAAAATTCTTACACGGATCATATCGAGCAAAACACTCGATGTGGTACCTCGATGTGTACCATATTGGGGACGACGGGTCCTGTGGCTCAGTGATGATGCCCTGCTGCCTCGGGGGTCCTGTGTTCTAGTCAGCTTCTCCTTCAGGGCACCTTGCATCGAGCAGTCTCAGTAGATGTTCTGCTTGATGTTGTTGCTCGGTGTAGGGAGATACTTCGGCTTGCATGATCCTTCCCGTGGGTAATGCATGGCACCGTCTGGATGCTTGTTTCTGGCTCGGCCATTGTGCATCGAGGAAACTTGTTGGTGTTTTGCTCGATGCTACACCTCGATGTAGAACATCTTGTACATGGTTGCTGTTCTCCTATGTGGGTTTCATATCGGACACCGTCTTGCATCGAGCTGACTGTTAGCACACATATCGAGCAGAACCTTGGATGTTCTCCTCGATGCAACTCCTCGGTGTGACTCCATCGGGTAATCGACCAAGGCTTTTGGTGTTCTGCTCGATGTTACACCTCGATGTGATCCCCATCGTGCAATCTGGTCGGTGTATGGACTGGTCCTTCCTCGAGATAAGCTGTATCGAGCAGAAATGACAGATGTTCTGCTCGATATGGCACCTCGATATGAAAACAGAGTCTTCTTTCCTTGACTTTTAAACCATTCTACACATCCATGTACCTGATCTTTGACTTCTGAAACACTAAATAAATACATCAGTAATAAAAGAAAGCATATATTTACAAGGATAGTCATGGGATTACCTCCAAAGTGTGCTTGTTTTAAGTCACTAAACTTGACTTTGATGGTTTGAGGACTAGTGAGAAGAGGTTGATGGAGCTGGTGCTCCTTCCTCTTTCTTCTGGTAAACCCAAGTGCCTACTGACATCAGTTTCTTCTTCTCACGAGCTGTCTTCCTGTTTCTCTTCTTCTTGACACTTGGTGTGATCAAAGGCTCCACTTCCTTGGTGATCAAGATTTCATCCTCTTTCAAACCATCTTCAAGCTTCAACTCAGTGTTAAGCTTCTGTTCTGGCTCATCAGGGAGAGTGTCTCTCATCAACATACTCATTGTGAAGCTCATAGCATGCTCCACACGCTCTGGAAGTTGCTGTTGCTCACTCTCTTCTTCAATGATTGTTCGACAAAAAGCTATGGAAGGAGAGACAATCTTGTAGACTTTGAAATCATCAACATTATTCAAAATCACGGAGCTTCTCTTGAAGTCTACTTGAGCTCCTACTGTTGCCAAGAATGGTGTTCCTAGAAGAAGTGACACCTCTCTTAAATATGTCTTCTCCATAACCACAAAATCTGTTGGCACCAAGCAATTCCCAATCTTTAAAGGGAAATCTTTCACCATGCCTAAGGGTCTTGTTGAGGTGTTATCCACAAAGGTGATAGAGGCTTTGCAGGGGTTCAATTCCTTGATTCCTAAGGTTTGACTTAAGTGGAGAGACATGACATTCACTGTTGAACCTGAATCTGATAAACAGGATTATTGCAAGTTGAAATCAAATACTAAAGCACAATAGTTGTAGTATAGGTGCAAGAGGTGTCAATCCAGCCTAGGTTGATGAAAACCACTAAGAATGCAAGAGCGAAGCAAATCTAAGCAGATTCGGGTAAATGGATGAGAAATTCAATGAAAACTAAATGCAAGCACCAAATGACTATGAAAACTATTTTAAAAATCTCTCTGAAGGGTTAACAACTACTAGACGAAGACTGAGAGTTGAAAATGCAAAACTACTAAATACTAAAAATCGAGATATAAAGGCAGAAAAACAGAGAATTTCTAACAACTTAGAGCAATGACTTTTAAAGATTAAAGATGCAAACTTTATGACTAGGAAATGATAAACTTGAGTTTTAAAATGCTAAAAAGAGGATTCAAGGTTGAGTCATGTTTAAGAGGGTTCAAGATTCAAGCTTTGGGTTTGAAAACATAAATCTACTCATTTGATGAGCTATCTCTAAGCTTTGAGAAGCTAAAAGAGATCTATCCATGGAGTGTGGTATAGATCCTTTCCTCAACCTTTCCTTCTAAACTATGGCGTGTAGTGGAAAGAAGCATCAAAGAACATTAAGCAAAGATCTCAAATATTGGCTTAACTAGCTCCCTAAGCATCCATGGCGTTTGGGAGAGGATGGGCTAGTTTCTTGGATTTGGCTTTAATGTATTTCTGAATCCGGTCAAGGTAAGAAAAGCCCTGGAATCATAGAGATCTTTTCGAAGACTCTCTAAGCATTAAGACCCCAAATCCAAGAAGAGAATAGATTAAGAACAAGAAAATGACCAAAGCTTAAACCCATAAACCCCTTAAATCGCTCCAACCTTAAACCCAAGTAAAATTTACTTACTACACATGGCTAAAACACACGAAAATGCAAAGGAAAGAAAGCTAAACATGATTAAGCAAGAGCGATTAAAGAAAATACTTAGATTAAACAAGATTAAGGTTCAACAAAATGTAAAAAGCTTAATAACTGCAACAATGGCTAATCGCCTAAAGAGAAACTCGAAAACTTGGAGACAAAGTGTTCATTCCCCAAAGTGATGGGATTTTTCGCCCAAAATAGGCCAACAAAGAAAATGCCATCCCCCCCCCCCACTAAAGTCCAAAAATGAGCTGTCGGATAAGGTTCTGGGATCGAGCTGAGTAGTCGATCTGATCACTCGATCTGCCGGCTTGAACGTCTCCTTTTGCTCGATCGTTCGGTCGATTCGTCGGATGGATTGAGTGCTTCTATCGATCTTCTGGTCGATCCCCGGATGATCAAGTCGTGAACTCGATCTGGTTCTCGTTCTGCGTGGCTTAGTCCACGTCTGTACTCACGATCGATCCCCTTGGTCGATCTTGACCTCGATCCCTTCCTTGAAACGACCCGGGCTTAGTCGATCTTCTGGTCGATCTCATCTAGATTGACCTGCCTAGCTCGATCCTTCTCTCGATCTCGGTCCCTTTGCTGAATGGCTGAGTTCTCCCAAGGGTCCACAAGCTTCCTCTCAATCCTTAGCATGTCCACGCAACCTCCATAGCTCCAGAGTGTCCAAAACAACCTGAATATGATGCAAGAATGCAAGAAATATGCAAATGCTAATGCAAAGTGCACTTAAGACCTAAAATGAGACAAATAGTGCAAACTAGCCTAAAATGTAAGATGAATGCAAGAAAAACTACTCTAAATGCATGCTGAATATACGAAATATATGAGTATATCAACTCTCTCAAACTTGCATTTTGCTTGCCTTCAAGTAAACAAAATCCAAGAAAGGAAGAGAGGTTTTAAAAATGGGGGCTCAAATTCATTGCAAAAGTGTTTTTCAAATGAATCAATTGAATGATCCTAGTTCTTAATTCTATTATGCAATGCACAAACTCATACTCCAAAGAACTTAGTCATATTCATCACATGTTGAATCTCAAATCATGACTCTCATAATCCAAAAATTCCAAGAATCCTAACCTTTAACATTCATTAAGATCAAACCGTGAATCACACTTATGCATTTTAAAACCGAATACATTTGGCTTAGGGACAAAGGTTATGAGACAAAAATGATCTCATTTAAGTGGGTATATCATTATCAAACAATGGGTTATCTCAAAAAAGAATGAACTTATGCATAATGCTAAAGGTAAAGGCAATTGATGCATACATGACTAGACTCTCATGTACCCATATACACTAACAATGATCCTAAAACCCTCTCTCATTTTATTTTCTTTCTCTTTAAAGCTCACTTACCCTCCTAAAGACTACCCACATCAACAAGGCAAGTCGCCTAGCAAAAACCCAAATAAAAACATCATTTTAAAACCCTTTTGGCCAGTGGTAAGGCCATAAACATACTTAGCTCTTTTCAATACTTTGATAGCTCTCTTCTTATATTTTTTTTTCTTTTTTACTTGGCCTTTTGGCTCTTTTATTAATCTCTTTTTTTTTCCTTTTCTTTTTGAGAGCTATCTTCTTTTTCAAACTAGAGCAACACTTTAGGCCAAGTTCAAACCGAAAATAAGACCTCACAAAAATGTCACACAAGAAAATTGGCTTGAAAGGAGGATAAGGGTAAAGGTAAGGAGTTTTACTCAGGCTTACAAGAGAGTGGTGAAAGGGAGTAAGAAAGCCTGAATATGTATATGTGATCCATGTATCCTTTTTCAAATGCATAAGTATGATAATTAAAAATTCAAGTTAAGGTTCTCACTTGGTAGGAAAGGATTCAATTCATGAATGTTCAACTTAAGCCACAAAAATCAAAACAAATGATCCAAATATGGTTAGAGCTTACTTTCAAAGTGTGAACAATGCATCAAAGAACTACTAACTAGGGCCTTGAAACAATTCATGAGCTTAAAACACTTTTCAAGAAAAAATTTTGCCCCTTATGCAAATGCAAACAACCTAAATGCTTAAAATTCTATACTCAATCCTAAAATATTTAACAATGCAAATGCAAGCTACATGAATTTTTTGAAATTGTTTTAAAACTTTTATGATTTTTTGTATTTTTCTATGCCTTAGATGATGCATGATGACTCAAGTATGATAACTCCAAATAAGATCCAAAATAAACATGTCAAATAACACACACTCTCCCCCAAACTTGAATGACATCGTCTCGGTGTCAAACAAATTCAAGAGGAGACAAAACACAAAGCAAAAAAATGAAAAAGATGCATGATATTTACAAGGTTGTGTGTGGTACCTCGGAGCAAGGCACGGCTGGAGCTTGAGGATGCTCCAGACTTCCTGCTCTTTCTAGGAGTGTCGTGAGTGATCGCCTTGCCCTTCTCCTTGCTTGCTCCTTCGTGTAGAGAGAGGCGTGCAGCTTCGTTGCTTCCTTGGGGTTCACGGATCTCTATACCACCGGTGGATTTCCTTCTCTTCTTCGATTGCTCGACCTCCTCACTTGAAGACGCATCAGATGAGCTTATTTGCAGGTCCTTGATCTTCTTAGCAAGCTTTTTAATCATCGTGCTCTGCCATTTGTTGATCTTGCGCTGAACCTCCACGACTGATGCAAGAAACTCCGCGCAAGGCTCAAACTCTTGAAGAGGTACTCCGGCTTGTGTGAACAGCGGTGTAAGGAAGCCTCTAATGAGTGATGAGCTTGCTTTACACCTCAATGCCCACACCTTGTACTTGACCAAAGAGGAGGCCAAGATACAACCGTAGTTGACGTCGTTGCCAAGTTCATCCTCCATCGGCTCATCATTCTCCTTGGCATCGCAAAGGACCTTCTTAATCCCTTAGAAGAGGAAACACAGCTCGTTCTTGGTGACCGTTGGAGCCACGGATCTCCCACTGAAGGTGTTGGCTTAGAGCTTGAGGGCGTATCTCAGCACAGGGTTGCGAACCTTCTTGATCTTGGCCGTGTTGCTCTTGTAGTCGTCATTGCAAATCAGGTCCCATAGATCATTGGCTCATGCAAACCGAGGGAATTCCACAAGCTTAGCTGCAGCTTTCAGACAATAGGCTTGGCACAGCTCAGCGATGGAGAGGTGGTAAGCTTGCTTCCTGACCTTGAATGTGACGTGACCCTTGGGGGGAGCTGGAAGGCTTGGATCTTCATAAGAGAACTCCAAGGTTTAGAGAAAGTCAAGCGTGACTTCGGGATAGGTAGGGCAGCCCATTCTTGAAAGGCACGCAAGCCCCATGTCCCTGAGAAGCACATGAAAATCCTCTAGCAATCCCATCTTCTACAAGAGATCTCAGCTTGCAAACTCAGTGGGTTCAAACCGGAGCCTCTCTAGCCTCTTCTTAGCCTTCTTCTCCTCTTTAGTCCATCTAACCCTCTCCTGAACCACTTCTTGAGTTTATTCTCCTTGTGTTGCCACATCTCTGTTTCTTTTGGGTGCCATAGGTACCTTTGAAAAGGAATAATGCAAGAAGCTCTTAGCCTTAAAACCAAACTCACACTCTCTCTTTTCTTTAGAAAACAGTTTCAAACACAAATGAGAGAGAGTGTGGATGCATGTGATTATAAAGACCAAGAAAACTATGGGCAAATGCAAGTGGTTTCTGAAATGTGTGGTCAAGGCACATCTTTCATGGTCAAAGATGCTTGCCTTGACCACAATTCAAAATTAAAATAGGAGGGAAAAGAGAAAAGAGGGAAAAATTTGAACTTACCTCGGCATGAGATCGAGTCAATTTGGTCGATCTTGACCTCGATCTCATGCCCATGTTGCCTAGGATCGAGAGAGTTGATCGATTGAGGGCTCGATTTGATTAGAATCGAGTACTAGATCGAGTTGTCCCCCTCGTTCCAAGATTTTACGTGGTATTGGCCATGCTCAGAAGATCGAGTCCCTTGATCGATTTCGAGGTCGTTTGGGGCAGGATCGAGTGACTGATCGATCTAATTTGAGGATCGAGTGAGACCAGTCGATCCACACCCCGTTTGTATTTCGTGCTAAACGTATGGGTGGGTCATCCTCTTATGATCGACTGACTCACTCGATTGTCTACTCGATCTCATCTAGATCGAGTGACTTCACTCGATTCGCTAGCTCGATCTAGTAAAGATCGAGCCAGGGTAGGTCGATCTATTACTCGATCTCTTGCCTCTACTTCTCCTTTCCTTGCCCTTTTTGAATCCAAGATCATGATCTCCGGTTCCCTTATCCATTAACCTACACACTTAAACTAAAAAGCATAAAATTGAAATAGATAGAAAGCAAAATATGTACAAAGATAGTCATGGGAATGCCTCCTAAGTTCGCTTGTTTTACGTCACTAGCTTGACTTTACTTGGTTAGGCCAGGGGTGGATCTTGGAGAAGCAACATGGTGCTCTCCTTGCTGTAATCACTCGCCAAATAGGGCTTGACTCTATGCCCATTCACCGTGAAAGCCTTTCCACTCTTGCCAACCAATGTAACCGCTCCATACGGTAGCACGTCTCTTTTCTCAAAAGGTCCGCTCCATCTAGATTTGAGCTTTCCAGGGAACAGATTCAGCCTCGAGTTGTAGAGTAGGACCAGACTGCCTTCCTTAAGCTCCCTTAGAACCAGCTTCTTGTCATGAACCGCATTGGTCCTTTCCTTGTAGATTTTGGCACTCTCATAAGCCTCTAGCCTTAACTCATCAAGCTCGTGGAGTTGAATCAACCTTCTCTCTTGTGTTGTCTTGAGACTGAAGTTCATTTGCTTCACGGCCCAAAGTGCTCTATGCTCCAGCTCCACAGGAAGGTGACATGCCTTGCCTATAGGAGTCTTGAAGGCGGTTCTATACGCCCAAAGGGCATCATCCAGCTTGCTTGCCCAATCCTTCCGAGTTACTCCTACGGTCCTCTCTAAGATAGCCTTGATCTGCCTATTCGAGACCTCCACTTGGCCGCTAGTCTGAGGGTGATAAGGTGTAGCTACCTTGTGTTTAACCCCATACTTCTTCAAGAGACCCGCAAAGACCTTGTTGATGAAGTGGCTGTCCCCATCACTGATCACTATCTTTGGAACTCCAAACCGTGGGAAGATGATAGTCTTGAAAAGTCTAACCACCACCTTTGAGTCATTGGTGGGTGATGCTATAGCTTCCACCCACTTAGACACATAGTCTACGGCTACAAGAATGTATTTGTTGCCGTATGAAGATGGAAACGGTCCCATGAAATCTATTCCCCTAGCATCAAACACATCAACCTCAAAGATTGGTACCTGAGGCATCTCATTTCTCTTGATGATGTTTCCAGCTCTTTGGCAAGCCTCACATGCCTTTTCAAACTCGTGAGCGTCCCTGAAAAGTGTTGGCCACCAAAATCCGGCTTGTAGAACCTTTGTTGCCGTCTTGAACGATGCAGAGTGCCCTCCATAAGACAAACCGTGGCAATGGAGAAGGATGTCCTTTGCCTCTTCTCTTGTTACACACCTTCTGTATAGGCTGTCTACACCCCTCTTGTAGAGATAAGGCTCGTCCCAAAAGTAATGAGAGATGTCTCTCATGAACTTCTTCTTGTGGTAGTGGTCTAGGTGAATAGGCTCCTCTCCACAAGCCATGTAGTTCACAATGTCTGCATACCAAGGTAGGTCTTCTTCCTTGAAACTTAAGACTTCTTCAACCTTATCCTCTAGTCTTGCACATACCGCTGTGTTGATAATCATGATCTGCTCCTCAGGAAGTGAGTCATCCAAAGGTAAGACTTCATTCACCCTCATTCTTGAAAGGTGATCAGCAACACCATTCTCTATGCCCTTCTTATCCTTGATCTCCATATCAAACTCTTGTAGAAGAAGGATCCACCTTAGGAGTCTCGGCTTGGTGTCTTTCTTGGAGTATATATACCTCAAGACAGCGTGATCAGTGTACACAACAACCTTAGAGCCCACCAAATATGATCTGAACTTCTCAAAGGCGAATACCACAGCTAGTAGCTCCTTCTCGGTGGTAGCATACTTCACTTGCGTGTCATCCAAGGTACGACTTGCATAGTAGATCACGTGCAGCCTCTTATCCTTCCTCTGACCCAAAACAGCACCCACGGCGTAGTCACTCGCGTCGCACATTATCTCAAACGGCAGGTCCCAATCAGGAGCTTGAACTATAGGCGCGGTGAATAGAGCTTCTTTGATGGTCTTAAAAGCTTGAAGACACTCATCATCAAACACGAACTCAGCTTCTTTGCAAAGTAGCCTTGTAAGGGGGCGTGCTATCTTGGAGAAATCCTTGATAAACCGCCTGTAGAAGCCAGCGTGCCCCAGGAAACTCCTTATCCCCTTCACATTAACCGGCGGCTCTAAGCTCATCATGACCTCTATCTTTGCTTTATCAACCTCAATCCCTTGCTCAGAAATCTTGTGCCCAAGTACAATGCCTTCCTTCGCCATGAAGTGACACTTTTCCCAATTCAGCACCAAGTTTGTCTCCTCACATCTCTTGAGTACCTTTCAAAGATTTGACAAACAAGCAGAAAAAGAAGCACCATACACAGAAAAATCATCCATGAAGACTTCTACCATTTCCTATATAAGATCAGAGAAGATAGACATCATGCACCTTTGAAAGGTTGCTGGTGCATTACATAACCCAAAAGGCATCCTTCGATATGCGAAGGTACCATAAGGGCATGTGAAAGTTGTCTTCTCTTGGCCATTAGGATGAATGGGAATTTGAAAGAAACCACTATAGCCATCAAGAAAGCAGTAATATAGGTGATTAGCTAATCTCTCAAGCATTTGATCAATAAAGGGAACAGGAAAATGATCTTTTCTAGTTGCTGAGTTATGTTTCCTATAATCAATACACATTCTATGTCCGGTTATGGTTCTTGTAGGAATTAACTCATCTCTCTCATTTTTAATGACCGTGATGCCCCCTTTCTTTGGTACCACATGAACCGGAGAGACCCATGTGCTATCACTGATAGGGTATATCACGTCAGCCTCTAAAAGTTTTATGATCTCTTTCTTAACTACTTCTTTCAAATTCGGGTTTAAGCGTCTTTGATGTTCAATAAAAGAAGTGTTTTCATTCTCTAAGTAAATCCTGTGAGTACAAAGCATTGGTGAAAGGCCCTTGATGTCACTTAGAGAGTACCCAATGGCCTTTCTATTCCTCCTCAACTCCTTAAGGAGTGAGTTTAACTCATCATCACTCAGATTTTCATTCACAATGACAGGATAAGTGTCATTAGATCCCAAGAAAGCGTACCTTAGCCCATTCGGGAGCTTCTTTAGGTCCACTTTTGGGGCTAGCAGCTCGCCCCAGTCCTCCTCGTGACTTGTGTTGACGTTGCCATCCTCATTAGCCTCTTTTGAACCCGAGTCATGAGCTTTCAGGCTGCTATCTTGAACCGTTCCTTCCTCAGAGATCGAGTCATCCAGTCGATCTTTAGCCTCGTTCTGGTCCGGATCGATTGCACTCTCACGATTCACTTACTCGATTTGATATGGATCGAGCAGGAGATCGAGTTGCTGAGTCGTTCTCTGAACTGATCGAGTTATCCCTCTCGATCTTCTCATCGATTTTTGTTCTGGATCGACCAACCTTCTCGATTTTCTTGTCGATCGTTGTCCTGGATCAAGTGATGTCGTCGATTTCCTGGTCAATCTCTAGGCATCCACCTTCATCTTCTTTCACAACCTTGCGAGAATCAAGGATGTGTACATACTCCCGGGTCTGTTCATGCAAGAAACCATACTTCCCACACTCCTTTGTCAAAGCTAGCTACAAATGATTTTCTTGTGCTAACTCCTCAAGCAACTCATCAGCTAACTCATCCAAAGTTTCAATGTAGAAAGCTTGTCCACCAATCGTTGGCTTCTTCAAGACTTCATTGATGTCAAAGTCTAGCTTGATGTCTTTGCCCAAGTGTAGAGAAATCTTGCCATTCTTCACGTCAATGATGGCTCCAGCAGTTGCTAGGAACGGTCTACCAAGGAAAAGAGGGTCCTTTGGTTCCTCATCCATTTCTAGCACCACAAAGTCGGTTGGCACATTCACACCATTGATCCTCACGGGTAAGTCTTCAAGCATGCCTACAGGGAGCCTTATACTTCTATCAGCCAGCACGAGAGAGATTCTACACTCCTTAAACTTGGTGAAACCTAGCTTTTTGGCAATGGAGTGAGGCATAAGATTAATGCTTGCTCCTAAATCACACAAGCAACTTTCAAACTTCAAAGGTCCAAGTGCACAAGGTATAGTGAATGATCCTGGATCTCCTAGCTTCTTTGGAACTATCTCCTTGTGCATTATTGCACTGCATTCTTCACTCAACACCAAGACCTCTTCACTATCTTTGCTTTTCTTAGTAAGGGTATCCTTGAAAAACTTGGCGCATTTTGGCATCATGGCCAAACAATCAACTAAAGGCAGTTTGATCTCAACATCCTTCAAGTGCTTCTCAAACACTGCTCTATGCTTCTCAAGCAGCTGCTTCTTGAAGCGTCCAGAGAAGGGAAGCTTTGGTTTGTAGGGTGGAGGTACAAAAGCTTCTTTCTCTTTGCTAACCTCCTCCACTTTCTTCCCTACAACCGCTTCTTTGCCTTTCTTAGATCTTGCAATCCAGACATTGTCAAAGGTGATCTCTTGATCATTTGAAAGCTTACTCCCCCCTCCTCTTGAACTACAATGTCCGCATTGTCTTTAGGTACAGTCATCGGTGGTAGCTCTTTCCCACTTCTCAAAGTAATAGCGTTTGCATATTCCTTGGGGTTTTGCTCGCACTTCCCGGGTAAGCTGCCTTGACCGCTTGAACTGGCTTTGCCTTTCTCTAGCTGGCGTATCTTGTTGTTGAGGTTTGTGATCTGAGTAGACACCTCAGTAAGAGAAGAGTCCAACCTATTGTTCATATCAACAAACTTCTGATTTGTAGTCGCTTGGCCCTGAAGTAACTGTTGAAACATTGCTTGAACCGGATCTTGAGGTGGCGGTTGAGCTTGTTGCTGCTGAGGCACGAAACCAGGAGGAAACACAGGAGAGTAACTCTTGTTCCCTTTCTGTTGCTGACCATGAAATTTGCCTTGTCTCTGCCCTTGGTACCCACTATATTGTGTAAACCCTTTGTTGTAAGGTACAAAAGGTTTTCCTTGTTGTGGAGGGTACACTTGATCTTTAGGGTTCTCCACATTGGTACTGCGGTAGGAGAGGTTGTTGTTGCCCTGATAGCCTTGACCATAGCCTTGTGGCTTTTTGTAGTTCTGACCTCCAACCCAATTCGCTTCCTCTTGGCTCAGCTCTAACTCATCAAGAACATCTGCGGCTTCTCCTACAAAGTGAACTTGCTTTTGATTTGCAAGGACTAGCTTGTCGATCTTCTCATGGAGGGACTTCATCTCTTTCTTGTGAGCTTCAAGATAGTATCCTCTAGGTGCGTGATTATAGTCCTCATTGTAGTTGCCATCACTCAAAGCCAAGTTCTCAATGAGCTCCATTCCTTCTTCAACATTTTGTCCAAGAAAGTTGCCTTTACTTGCCGTGTCTAGAAGCATGTGAATCTTGGGAAGAGCTCCTCTGTAGATGGTGCTCAAGAGTGTCTCCTCACTGAAGCCGTGATGAGGACAAGCTATAGTGTAGTCTTTGAACCGCTCCATAGCCTCACTAAAGGTCTCAATTTGCCTTTGTGTAAAACCGCTGATTTCACTTCTTAGCCGCACTGTCCTTGTGCTGGAGAAGAACTTTGAGAGAAACGCCTTCTTGCATTCAGCCCATGAGGTGATAGTCCCCTGAGGTAAGGTCTTCTCCCAATGCCTTGCTTTATCCCTAAGTGAAAAAGGAAAAAGCCTAAGCTTGAAGTTGTCCTCCGGGATCCCACTGATCTTTATCATTCCGCAAACTTGCTCAAAGTTGTCAAGATGCTCCAAAGGGTCCTCCATTGCAAGTCCATGGAACTTGTTGTTTTGCACCATTGAGATGAAGCCTAGCTTGATCTCGAAATTTTTGTTTTACATTGGTGGAGGAGTGATTCCAATGCGGTTATGATGTGTGTTAGGTGCATCACCAGCACCGATTATCCTTGGTGGTCTTGGGGCGTGGTTGGGGTTTCCATTACCCCTACCAACAGCCGCGTGGTGATGTTGACCCTTAGCTTGGTCTTGCTCAGCCATACCCACACACTCAACAAAACCTGGTAGCTCCTCAAAGTCTTGTGCTTGTTCTCTCTCTCATCTTAGCCTTGCACTTCCAAGTTGATGAATGTTGTCTAGAGGTTGTAGTAGATTGTTGTCACCTGTAGACCTTAAATTCACGTACCTGAGAAGACAAGCAGTAAGGTAGAGAAATTAGTAACCAAAGTAAAATAAAGGACTTAGTCTTTACTAAGCTCCAAATCCTAATGCTTTCTAATCAAACCCAAGTTGGCAACGGCGCCATTTGATAAACAGGTTTTTATGCAAGCAAGAATATCAAATATTAAAGCACAATAGTTGTAGTATAGGTGCAAGAGGTGTCAATCCAGCATAGGTTGATGAAAGTCACTAAGAATGCAAGAGCAATGCAAAGCTAAGCAGATTCGGGTAAACGGATGAGAAATTCAATGAAAACTAAATGCAAGCACCAAATGACTATGAAAACTATTTTAAAAATCCCTCTGAAGGGTTAGAAACTACTAGAATAAGATTGAGAGTTTAAAATGCAAAACTACTAAATACTAAAAGTCGAGATCTAAAGGCAGAAAAACAGAGAGTTTCTAACAACTTAGAGCAATGACTTTTAAAGATTAAAGATGCAAACTTTATGACTAGGAAATAATTAACTTGAGTTTTAAAATGCTAAAAAGAGGATTAAAGGTTGAGGATCATGTTTATGAGGGTTCAAGATTCAAGCTTTGGGTTTGAAAACATAGATCTACACATTTGATGAGCTATCTCTAAGCCTTGAGAAACTAAAAGAGATCTATCCATGGCGTGTGGTATAGATCCTTTACTCAACCCTTCCTCCTAACCTATGGCATGTAGTGGAAAAAAGGATCAAAGAACATTAAGCAAAGATCTCTATATTGGCTTAACTAGCTCTCTAAGCATCCATGGCGTTTGGGAAAGGATGAGCTAGTCTCTTGGATTTGGCTTTAAAGGATTTCTGAATCCGGTCAAGGTAAGAAAAGCTCTGGAATCATAGAGATCTTTTCCAAGACTCTCTAAGCATTAAGACTCAAAATTCAAGAAGAGAATAGATTAAGAACAAGAAAAAGACCAAAGCTTAAACCCTTAAACCCCTTAAATCGCCCCAACCTTAACCCAAGTAAAATCTACTTACTACACATGGCTAAAACACACGAAAATGCAAAGGAAAGAAAGCTAAACATGATTAAGCAAGAGCGATTAAAGAAAATACTTAGATTAAGCAAGATTAAGGTTCAATAAAATGTAAAAAGCTTAAGAACTGCAACAATGGCTAATCGCCTAAAGAGAAACTCGAAACTTGGAGACAAAGTGTTCATTCCCCAAAGTGATGGAATTTTTCGCCCAAAATAGGCCAACAAAGAATGCGCCCCTACCCCCACACTAACGTCCAAAAGGGAGCTGTCAGATAAGGTTCTGGGATCGAGCTGACTAGTCGATCTGATCACTCGATCTCCCGGCTTGAACATCTCCTTTTTCTCGATCGTTGGGTCGATTCGTCGGATGGATCGAGTGCTTCTATCGATCTTCTGGTCGATCCCCGGATGATCGAGTCATGAACTCGATCTGGTTCGCGTTCTGCATGACTTAGTCCACGTCCGTACTCACGATCGATCCCCTTGGTCGATCTTGACCTCGATCCCTTCCTTGAAACGACTCGGGCTTAGTCGATCTTCTGGTCGATCTCCTCTAGATCGACCTGCCTAGCTCGATCCTTCTCTCGATCTCGGTCCCTTTGCTGAATGGCTGAGTTCTCCCAAGTGTCCACAAGCTTCCTCTCGATCCTTAGCATGTCTACGCAACCTCTATAGCTCCAGAGTGTCCAAAACAACCTGAATATGATGCAAGAATGCAAGAAATATGCAAATGTTAATGCAAAGTGCACTTAGGACCTAAAATGAGACAATTGGTGCAAACTAGCCTAAAATGTACGATGAATGCATGAAAAACTACTCTAAATGCATGCTGAATATTCGAAATATATGAGTATATCAGAATCACACAAAGCTCCAAAATTGTCTAGCATTTCAAGCTCACAAATGATAAAAAACTTTCCTGGATTGGGAAGCTTTGTCAATGTCTTCAGCTCCTTGCTTCTGTTCAGATTAGCCCCCACATTCTCTAGAATTGGCTCCACTACTTCCAGTTTGACAAAGACTTCTTTGAGGATTCTGGTTTGATCCTTTACTTCAAGCAAAGTGGTGCCATGAGGAAGCTTTATTCCAGCGTCTTGTATGTATTTCCTGAACTTTGAATAGACTGCCATATGAGCCTTTGTAAAGTGCATCATGGGGTAAGGGATTGGTGGTTTATAAGCTTGAACTTCCGGAGCTTTACCCTTCTCATTGCTGCTTGAGGAGCTGCCCACTTGGCGATTATACAACTCCTTGAAGTCTTCAGGACTTTCTCTAGCCAAGAACATCAAAGCGTGGTATGTCTCTACAAGCTCTTTATCAGCTTCAATGAGCTCTGGTTTGGCTTCTTCTTCTGGAGCAACTAAGGCTTTCTCAGCCTCTTCTTTCTCAGTAGCTTCTTGTGTGGCTCTTTCTTGCTCTTCTTCTCTGTTCAAGCTTTCATCTAGTCCTTGGAGGAACTTCTCTACAATATCAGAATCTTTTTGATCATCAATAGTGACGTTGATGATATTCTCCCCACACTCAGCCTTTAACATGTCCACATGTAACAGCATCTCTTGAAGCATAATACCAAGCTCTTACAATGAAGCATCTTCATCATCAAACTCTTCATCGTCTTCAGCAAGCAATTTGCTTCACTCTTTCCTGGTAACTGGCTCTGAGGCTTTGAAGATGAAGCTCTTTTGCTTTCTAGAGACTTGAATCTTTGTTTCAGAGCATCTAACTTTCCTTTCAGGTCACAAGTAGTGGCGTCTATTTTGTTATGCACTTCAGTGAATTTCTTGTGCAGCTCTATAGTGGTGTTGGCTTGACCAGTCAATAATTGTTGCATCATTTGCTTCAAATCAACATCTTGAGTGCTGGAAGAAGTTTGTGTATTGCCAAAATCTGGTGGGATAAAAGCTGGTCTTGGCTGAAAGTTAGCTTGTTGAAAACCGCCCTGAAATGGTGGTCTTGAAGCAAAGTTGTTATGCTGGTTGAAAGGAACAAAAGGTTTGGTTCCTAGGTTCTGTTGAGCATTTTGTGATAGATAGACTTGATCCTGAGGGTTATCCATGTTGGTGCTTCTATAAGAGAAGTTGGGATGGTTCTTGTAGTTGTTAAAACCGCCTCCTTGTTGATTCATGTAGAAGGCTTCTTCTTCTACAACTGTCCCATCTATCTCTTTGTAGCAACACTGTCACCAACAAATCTGACATTCTTGAAAGACACACACTCAGCAGCTTGTCTAACTTGTCATTCAAAGCTTTAATCTCCTTCTTTGTTGTGCTCTCACCTTCAGCGCTTACAACAGCTCTAGATGTTCTGTCATATTCTTCACCATAGTTTCCAACAGAAAGTTCCAAGTTCTCCACAAGAGCTAGACCATCTACAACAATATTGCCCATGAAATTTCCATTGGAAGCTGTGTCCAAGAGCATTCTGTACTTTGGCGTCACTTCTCTATATAAAGTAGACAGCAAGCTTTCATTTATAAAGCCATGGTGTGGGCACTGCAAAGTGTAAGACTTGAACCGCTCCCAAGCTTCAGCAAATGTCTCATTCCCATGCTGAGTAAAACTGCCTATAGTGTTCCTGAGCTTTGCTGTTCTTGTTGAGTTGAAGAATTTGTTGAGGAATGCTGTCTTGCACTCAATCCATGTAGAACTTGAACCTTGTGGAAGTGTCTTCTCCCACTGATGTGCTTTCTCACCTAAACTGAAATGGAACAAGCGCAGCTTCAAAACATCTTCAGAGACTCCTTGAATCTTGGTCATACCACACACCTTATCAAATTCGTCAGGATGATCCAAAGGGTCTTCATTGAACAGGCCATGGAATCTGTTGCCTTGCACCATGTTGATCAACCCAAGCTTGATCTCGAAGTGGTTTTGATGTACAGCTGGAGCGTGACTGCTATTTCTGTTGTGGTGAGTGTCAGACGCATCACCAGCTTCTATTGGTCTTGCAGCTCTAGGTGCGTGAACCGGTACTCGCAATCCTTGAACACCAGCCGCTAGGTTCAAAGCTTCTTGTGCTTCATCTATATGTGCTGCAGCTTGTTGTAGTGGTGCTTGTCCAACAACACCAACATGTGGTAACTGAGCTTCTTGCTCTGCCATTCTCTGTTCTTCTATCTCTTGAACTCTCTGTCTTACAGCTCTTCTTCTATGAATGTTGTTAATGACAGGATTCAGATTTGATGAGCCCTTAGTTCTCAAATTCAGACAAGTACCCGAAAAAACAGAGCACAGAAAACAGAGCAATTTAGTAACTTTAAAAGTAAAGAACTTAGTCTAACAGCAATGTTAAACTCAAACAATCCACAATGGCAACGGTGCCAATTTGAAACAGACTTTTTTGGGTCTAAACTGAAATGTCCTTAGCTTCTAATAAGTTGTAGAATAGAGATCATATATCAATCCAATTGTGGGAGATGAGATGCAAACAATGCTGTAAGCTAAGCAAGATTGGGGATTTGATTATGTGAGAACAAGTCTAACAACTTAATGGTGCAATGAAAGAAAAGCTTAAACTGAATGTAAGTGAACAGAACTAAACAATGAACTTAAAAGCAATGACTAAACAAGAACTAAGAAAGAAGCGACTACTAAAGCAAGAACTAAGCAAGATGACTTTGAAGATAATTAATTAAAAGCAAGACTCAAGGTTCTAAGCAATTGTGGGACACTGGTTTTCAAGAGTTACAAAGGGATTTCTTTCTAAGGCATTCAACAAGCATAGATCAAGCAAGCAATTCTCAATGTTATGCTCCTAGACAAGGTATCTATATGGAACCACTTGGCGTCAATAAGTAATTCATATTCAACAAGATCGAAGTGTCAGACCCACTTGTGATGGCGTATCCTTCAACCATGAGCATAAAGATCAGAACAATTCTAGCCTTAGAGGTGCACCAATCAAGCAACTACTCTCTCACCCAAGCAAGAATTCAGATCAACTTATCAATCTTGTGAACCAATAAGGACCTAAGCAGTTATACACCAATCAAGATTATTGATTTAAGCACAAGCTTGCAACATCCTAACAAAGCTAATCAATGATCAATAATGAAGCAAAAGCAAGATCTTTTTATGCATACTATCTAACCACCAAGTAAAGAATCTCAAAACCAACATTATCTAGCCCTAAGCGAATCATCTAGCAAGGTGAACTATCACTTTGGTGTCATTGAACAAAGGAAACATACACCAAGCTAGACTATCAAGCCAAATAAACGAACTGTACTTAGAGAAGAGACATCAAGACATCAAGTGAACCATATGCATATATCAAACCATATTCAATCCAAATGAGCAAGCTTTATCAACATTAATCACTTTGTAAGAGAAGGAGATAACAGAGAACCATTAAACAGACCTAATCACCTCTTAATCACATCTTAATCAACACTTTCCCTACTTAGAACCTTAAATCTAAAGAGGACTACTCACTAATCATGTTTAATCCCATTGATTTGGAGTTAAACATAACTAGATGAGTTTGAAATGCAAAAAATGATAAATCTAAGCTACCAAGATATAAGAACAAAGATTAGAAGACAAGATTAAACCATAAAAATGCAAACTTTATTAAAGATCAAGATCCTTAAAGCAAATCGCCCTTTAAGGTTTAGGAAAGGTTTTTTTGATACAAAGCTAAACTTTGATAAAACAGAACTTCTTAAAGATAATGTTTTGTGGCTTCCCTTTTATAGTAGGAAGCCAAAAGAAGCATAAAAATCCTAAAAAGATAAGATAAGGTTAACAAAAGTCAAATGGTCAACGCGGATGAGTTGCATCGAAGTCGTACGGTCGATGTTCTGCTCGATATGCGACCTGGATATGGTCTGTGCAGCGTGTATCGACGTCTTTCCTCGATGCTGGTCCTCGATGCAGACCAATGGCTTGGAATCCTCGTGCTGATCCTTTTCCTCTCGTCCTCCTGCTTGCATCGAGCACACTCCACTGGTGTTCTGCTCGATATGTTTGGTCGATATGGATCAGACATTGCAAGAACTCCACTTTTGACATCTTCTTTGATCATGAGCTGCTTCCATCTCCTCCCCAGCTCCAAAAAACTCCAAAAACACCTGAAAACCACCACAAACATGCACATGTATGCAAATATATGCAATCCTAAGCTAAATGCATGCTATGTTGATTCTAAGTGGAAATGATACTTAAATGTTAAACTATAATGCAAAAACGTAGGAAAAAGATGCATGAAATGCATCCTAAAATGATCTAAAATAGCAAGCTATCAAATTCACGAATTATTTAGACTTTAAGAAAAGAATGTTGCTTGATTTGCACCATTCAAGAGTAGTTCTCCATCAACAGAGCTTCTCAAGCAAGAATCATTTCCTCTTAGTATTCAAGAGGCATAATTGAGTTGCGAGGGAGAATCTAGCACAACTTTGGAAAAGACTAATTCGATAGATGAACATGAATCACAGACACCTGACTATGTTTCACCATACGTGATACTCCAGAAAGAGTCAGTTCCTGTAACTGTTCATGAGACGAAATTAGTGCAGAAGATAGAATCAGCAATTGTGGAATCAGATGATTGTGCTTCATTTACGATGAACGCATGATTTTTCGACCATCTTACGCCATCATCTGAGGAAAGAAATATGATGCCTTTTATGTTCAACAATATAAGACTCTTAAAACCTAATTGTGCACAACAAGTTTATGAGAGTATGCCTTACAAGAAAGAACACTTGAGAACTAAGAAGAAGAAGCAAAAGTGATTTAAATATCCTAGAGGTTCAAGTCTAGATACAGGGCATAGCCAAGATAATTGGTAAAAGACGAATTATATTTTGAGGGTGTAAAAGAAGCTACTGTTCTCAAGTAGATTCTGTCCAAGTACTCCCTCTTGCCGCGCCACCAGTAGAAGCTCGTACATCAGCTTTTAAAAGATTTTTTTCCAAGCCCATTGCTGCCCAATTCATTTTCCAAGCCGTTAGATGCAAGCCCGACCTAATTGGCCCTAGAAAACTTCAAGACCTATAAATACTTCGTTCTTGAATTTTATTTTTCTGTGTGACTAATTAATGACAAGTTGGAGTAGGACATGTGAAGATATGGCCGCCGAGAGGTGCACTATCAAGCACTTAGCCACCAAAATTTTATTATTTTTGTTTTTTGTTCTTTATGGAAGATAATTATACTCTTAAACCCTTTTTCTTTCATCAATTTCGTTTTATGACATCTCTTTCATCTCTAATTTCATTTCTCTTTACAATGTTTGAGTAGTCCACACGTTGGGATGATGATAGCACCTATAATTTACCCACCTTTACTATTATAAGTGGATACTTTTCAAAAATATTTAGTAAGTTTTTTCTGGATAAACACTAGACTTCGAGTACTTTTATGGTCAATACTCCTTTCTGGAAAACGTAACAAAAATGATGCATAATAATGGAGCAAAAATGAATATTCCAGTATACAGTACCAGATGCAACAAGTCTAGCTTCAAAGGGAGACCTTTTCACCATGAGATCAAGCTATATTTTGGCAAGAAGATAGCTTGAACTACTACCTTTCACCTGAAGTAATTTGAAGAAAATCGCACGGTTGGATATCAAGTTACAAGGCAAGCAAGACGGCCCATCAAGCAGTAGAAGCATACTTTATTTGACACTCTTCCGTGCCAAGGAACCCCTCCTGCCGGGCAATGCTCGTCGCTCGTAATGCAGCTTTTAAAAGATGTTTTCCAAGCCCATTTGCACCCCAATTTATTTCCCGAGAAGTCGGATGAAAGCCTAACCTAATGGACGCCCTAGAAGACTTCAAGACCTATAAATACCTCGCTCTAGGGCTTTATTTTCTTTTGTGTGTGTGTTTTGAGAAACCAATTGGCGAAATGTTGGAATTGGATAGTGTGTAGGTAGAGTCTATGATAGCCTATTCTTCAGCCAAGAAAGACTCTTCCTTGGTAGCTATAGCATTACAGAACTCCTTAGGATTAGCTTCTGATTTTCCAGGAAGGTTTCCTGGAGGTTTAGGTTCAGCAATGACTTTGTTATTCTCAAGTGTCTTCACCCTTGAAGCTAACCCATCAATCTTAGTAGAGAGTTCAACATGGAAAGAGTCCATCCTGTCATAAACTTCAACAAACTTCTTAGTGATCTCCACATTTGTAGCTTGTTGCCCTTGAATGAGCTGTTGCAGCATTCCTTTCATCTCAGCATCATTTGTGTTTGAGGAACTTGCTTGGCGTTGTGAAAAACCAGGAGGAGCAAACTGCTTTGGCTGGAAGTTGCCTTGGAAGTTATTCCTTAGAGCATAACCTTGGTTAAATGGCGCAAAAGATCTTTCCTGGTTCCCTTGAGGTTGTTGTGGAGGATAAACCTGATCTTGGGGATGAGCAATATTGTTGCTTCTGTAAGAGAGGTTGGGATTAGGCCTGTAGTTTCCATAGTTGTTGTAGCCTCCCTGATTTCTCACATAATTCATCTCTTCCACTTGTAGTTCATCCTCACTTGGCATCTCAACCATTTCACCAAAAAAGTTCAGCTCTTTATGCTGCACTTGAGAGACTTGTCAAGCCTAGAGTTCATCTCCTTTAGCTCTCTTCTTGTGGACTCTAACTCCTTCTTTGTGTTTCCCTCTTCTCCTCTTGGAGTTCTGTCAAAATTCACATTGTAATTTTCATCACTTTGAGCTAAGTTTTCAACAAGCTCAAGACCTTCATCCACATCCTTAGAGAAATAGTTGCCATTACTAGCTATGTTAAGAAGCATCCTTATCTAGGAGAGAGCGCCTATGTAAAGTGTAGACAGCAAAGCTTCAGTTGAGAAGCCATGGTGTGGACATTGAAGAGTATAACCTTTAAACCTCTCCCATGCTTCTCCAAAGGACTCATTGCTTCTTTGGAAAAATTTTGAAATATCATTCCTTATCCTTGCAGTCCTAGATGTACTAAAGAACTTTGCTAGGAATACCTTTTTACACTGATCCCAGCTTGTGATACTCCCTTGCTGAAGATTCTTTTCCCATAGATGTGCTTCGTCTCCTAAGCTGAATGGGAATAACCTGAGCTTCAAACTGTCCTCACTTACCTCATTGATCTTTGTCATGTTGGATAGCCTGTCAAAGTTGTCCAAATGGTCTAGAGGATCCTCTAGTGGGAGACCATGAAACTTGTTGTTCTGCACTATAGAGATCAAGCCTGACGTGATTTCGAAGTTGTTGTGTGGTACTGGTAGAGGGATGATGCCATTCCTATTGTTATAGGTGTTAGGAGCATCACCAGCACCAATAGGCCTCATGGGGTGTGGTGCATGTGCAGGTCCTCTCTGACCTTGCTCACCTTGGACTCCTTGTTGACCCTGAATGCCAGCAACTCCCTGAACTTCTGGTGCTCCTTGTGGACCATGAAACTGAAGATCATCTTTACCATGCTGCTCCATGTTGAGTTATGGAACCTTTGCTGTCTTTATCTTTCTCTGTTTGCTCTTAATGCTCTCAATCTGCACAATGTTATCATGGTTATCATGGTAGGGAAGCAGATTCTGATTTCTTCTAGATCTCAAGTTCATGCACCTATAAGAGGAAGATCAAGTTTGCAAATCAGTAACTGAACAGAAAATAACAGCCTAATCTCTAGCAATCTATAAATCCTAATGCTTAGAACAAGCCCATATGGCAATGGTGCCAATTTGATGACAGACTTTTGACCTCTAATCAAATCCTACACACACTCATGTCATTGCAGTCTGTGAGGTATCAATCCAATGGGCAAGTAAGACACTAAGAATGCAACAGTTCACTCAAGTTAAGCCAAATCAAGATAACAAATGTAATCAAACTCTGTTGATTAAACTAATCAAGACTAAGCAATGCGATTTCGAAATAAGAGATTCAAATAGAATAAAGCAAGGACCTAAGATGGGGGTTATTGACTAAGAGGGGATTAGAATCAAACTAGTGATGCTTCAAAAATCATTCCAACAATGCTATATTCTAAGCATAGGATTAACAGCTATAATTAGCCCATTCCTGGGTACTAATCACTTTGCTAAGCACATATTCAAGATAACTTTCATTACTCAACAGATGATTAGCAAGCATTCAAATAGAAATCCAATCCTATAAAGCCAAAATGTTCCTTAGACATCTAATCTCTTAGGCTAAGATAAACAAATCCTCTAGAAGAGAAAGCAAATCTAGTGTTAAGCACATCTAATAGAGAGAAGATAATCATATTAAGCACAAGACATCACCAATCTAATCCTAAAACCCCTCTAATATATCCCATCTTAAACCCTAAAAAGGACTACTCTCTAGTCATGATCAAAACCACAGATTCCAAGGAGAAGTAGTGGCTAAGAATTATTCGAAAGCAGAATAGACAAGAATATATAAAGAAAAACACACAAATTCACTAAATCAAACAAGAATCTTACAAAGATAAACTCAAAAGGGAAATGTTTTTAGCGAAGAACAGTAGAGAAAATAATAAGATAAGAGTTGTCTAAAAATTTTAGGACATAAAGTATTTATAGAGAGGTTTAGAATCCCTAGTAAACCAAAAGAAAACCGATTTAAAGCTGACTCGCCTGGACCATATCGGCTTTTTCAGTCGATACACACATCGATATTGGCTCTCCTTGAGGGTGTATCGATGTGGTCTTAGTCGATATGGTGATCGATACATCGGGCTTCAGGGGTGTATCGGTTTAACCCTTCTCGGTGTAGACGTCGATACAATCGCCCTTTTGTTAAGGGATATGGAGCACTCCCAAGTCGATATGCTCTTCGATATTGTCTTGCCTCTGGTGTAGTGGCTTTAATGACCCGTACATACCCATCTGGGTGTATCGAGGTCTCTCCTGGTCGATATACTCCTCTGTAAACCATGCTTCTTCTGTATCCACATGAAGTCCTCGATATCCAGTCCTATACATATCATATCGGCCACGCTACATCCATAGCCTGCTCGATATTGGTCCATCCGACCTTGTCCTTCTCCTTGCTCCACTCTTAGATCCCACCCATTCCACCACTTGGTCTCCAAACACCTTCTAGTACCTGAATAAAACTCCAAATGCAAACAAAATGCAATGCAACTCATAAAACTACACTAACTCCTAAATGTACGCAAATGGGACAAGAAGAAGCAAAATATGCATGCTGAAGGACCAAAACTAGTGATGAATGCATGCTAAGATGGTATAAATAGTGGAGATATCAACTTATCATCTTCTATCACTTCAGCTTCTTGTTACTCCACCACTTCAGTGTCATTAACCTCATCACCTTCAGCAATACTTAAGAGCAACTCTTCAATGAAATTGTTCCCCTCTTCAGCAGCAAGACTTAAGCTAGAGGGGTCCCCCCACACTTAGACTCAATGTCCTCATTTGTGATTTCATTGCAATAGTCCTAGAGGTTTGATTCACCTTTTCCAGGAAGTTGCATTGGCTGTTTGGAGGTAGAAGCGCCTTTGCTTTCAAGGAATTTCAGTCTTTGGTTCATTGCATCTATCTTGCCATTCATATCACAAGTTGGACCATCAATTTTGTTATGGACCTCAGCAAATCTCTTGTGTTTCTCAATGGTTAATGTAGCTTTACCATTCAAAACCTGCTGCACCATCAACACAGGAGTTTTTACACTCTTATGACTCAATTCTTCCAGCCATATGATCAAGTCATTGTAGCACTTAAGGTGTCAATCCAATCAGAGATGTCAATCATTGAGAATACATGAAGTCTAGTAAGATAAGCTGATCAAGAAATGGGTTTATAATAAGCTAACAACCTAATGATCAATCAAACAGACAAAAGAAAGCATTAAACTAGATTGCAGGACAAGTAACTAAGCTATTTAAACTCAAGAAATAGAGCAAAAACAGGGCAATTCGAATTCAGAACAAGCAGGAGTCTTAGGATGGGGTAATTGATCCTATGGTAAAACAGTAGTCAATCCTTGATGTTCAAGCTCAACCAAGAAGTCTAATCTTTTAGCATAGAACTATAGACAAGCAGACTAGTTCAATCCCTTGATAAAGATCCCTTTGCTAACAACTTAACCAAAGCTAATTCCCATTAGTGATAAAGCAAATAACATGCATGAAAACATCACTTCTATAAAGCCAAAATACTTCCCTAGTCAACCATTACCATGTGTAAGGCAAGCAAATCTCCTAGATAATTGGTTCAGGCATTTCAGCAAACACTTTTGGTGCAGAGAAAGCATAATTTCGAAACCTAAGTGATTTGTAATGATCAAGCACCAAAAACATCAAATAGGAAAGGATAAATCAATAATAAGCACTAAACATCAAGGATCAACCACTAAATCACCATGGATTTAACCCATCCTAAGGAACCTAAGAGAATACTCAAAACATATAGAGATCATAGCCAAAATTTGAGTAATAGGATAGATAAGCATAATCAAAAGCAATACAAGGATGATCAAAAGCAGAAATTGAAAACTCTTAATTAAAACTCAAATTGTGCTTACAAATTATAAAATTTATGGGTAAGAGCTTAAGAACAAGAGAGATAGAATGTTTTGATCAGAAAAAAGCATAAAAAGTAAGATAAAATTAATTATTGATATGGTTTTCTTAAATAGTCAAAAGGTTATGGCTGGTCAATGGTCAAATCTCAGATGTTGACAAAAGACCAAACCAAAGAAAATCCAAAAGGAAGGAGGTCGCATGATCCACATTGGGGAGTAGTAGCCGGTGCAACTGGCCGGTGTGGATCCTCAGGTTTGCTGGTCGTCTTGCAGCAAGGAGGACAAGCCGGTGCAGTACCCCGATGCAACTCCTTAAATCCAAGGGTTGATTGACTCTGAGGTGTGGCTGGCGGTGCAGCTCCCCGGTGTGGAATTCTGAATCCTCGGGTTGATTAGCTCTGAGGTCTTCACGCCGATGTGCTGCCCGGTGCGAGTGTTTCTCCTTGCTTCTCTTCTTTTCTGCTCTCTTCTTTTCATCTATTTGAACTCCAATTGATCAACAGGACTCCAAAGCTCCATAGTAGCTTAAACACACTCCAAATGCAATAAAACATGCATTCCTAATCATAATGCACACTAAATCTATTATGAATAATGGGACACTTTGGAATATAAAATAGACGATATGCTATGAAAAACTCTATTAAATGAGGTCTAAAATGATGCAATTATGCAAGCTATCAACACTTCCACACTTGCCTTCTGCTTGCCCTCAAGCAAAAAAGGACAACCAAGGGAATGAAGTTTGAAAATGGGAGTTCAAAGCCTTAAATGCCATAGAAAGATTTGAGTTCAATGTCCAAGTTAACAGTTCTAAGATGCATGTGATTTTGTTATACTCTAAAGAATATAGCCACATTTATCGCAAGCAATTGCTAGTACTCAAGTCCTTGCTTACACAAACAATCACATCATTAAATCCTTTAACATTTAATTATATGTAACCAAGTGCATCATGCTTATTCAAATCAAGTGATTTCATTTGGCTAAAGAAAAGGCTATGAGACTAAAATGATCTCAACAAATTCGGACTGGCTAAATAAAAATGCAAGGGATTTCTCATGAAAATAGAATGAGCTTTGGTAAAATGCTAAGGGTAAAGAATAACTTATGCATACAAAAGTAAACTTCGATCTACCAATGATCCACAAATGATCCTAAACTCCTATTCTTCTACCCAAGAACACATCCTAAATCTACCCTTTTCTTGAAGTAACTTTTGCTACCATTCTTCTTTCTCCTTTGGAGCTCCTTTGGGGATGCATCTTCTTCTTTGTGTCTTTTTGGTGGTTGGCTTCTTTGTATGGGATTTTCTTTGCTTTGCTGCTGCTTCCCATCCTTTGGATTTGTTTTGGACCTTTTGCTTTGCACCCTTCTTCTTTGCACTTAACCCTCTCTGATGATGCACTCATTCTCCTTCGCTCCCTTCTTCTTTACAACTCTCCCAAGGTATCATGTGATGCACTCCTTCTCCTTCGCTCCCTTTTCTCCTTTGCTTCTCCTGAAAAATCAAAATAAAACTCAACCCTTGAAACCCCATAAATCTAGTCTAATCTAGCTCAAAAATGAAGAGATAGTTTTATAAGGAAGTCTTCCCAATGTAGTTCCTAATTCCAAAACTTTTTACTAAGCTCTCCTCTTCCTCCTTTGTTGGCATGGCTCATATGATGAGGCTCTAGGGGCTCAGCTTCCTCATGTTCCCTTGGAGGCTCTGTAAAGGATTGGCTCCTTTCTTCAGCCATGTTGCATTGTCCTTGGTTTTTGATAACATGCATAATTACATCATTTTAGGCTTCATTTAGTATAGATTTTTATCTAATTTCATCTATATAAGTTGTCCAAAGAGTCTAATTTGCATTCATATTAAGACTAGTGGGTTTTAGGATTAGATTTGCATACTTTGTTGCATATGTAGTGCATTTCAAGTATTTTTGGAGCTAAGGAGACTTATTGGAGGATGGTGGATCATTTGGAGTCAAAGAAACATGCAAGTATAATGATGCCAAGGCGTTTTGAGCCATACTGGGCAGATGCACCGTGGAGAGCACCTCTTCCATGCTCAGTGCAACTGGATGCACCAGTTATATTGGCCCGGACGAAGGCTTTATACCACGATTCAGCCTCGGTGCTCTTCGGAAAAGTTGTAGACGCTAGAACTAGCTTTACAATGGTGGTGTAATCATGCCATTCTGATCTACGGTTCAGGAGATATGGAAATTCTACCAAGCTGCAAGAAAATTGGTGTGGACAAAGACCTTGCACTCACATTCAGCCTAATCGTCCTTCATAAAGGTTGTAGGGGATGAAACTAGCTTTCGAATGGTGGAATAATCACGTCATTATGATCCGGGTATTAAGAGATATGGCAATTCTACCAAACCGCTGTACAACTAGACGACTGCACCGAGCAAGTACACCGAGGAGTGCACCATCATCTCTGCTCGATGCCAACAATCCGAAAGTTGACCAAATTTTACCTAAATTTGACCAAGCTTCTTTTGGACTTTATAATAAATAGGAACTTATCCTTTTGGGATCCATTATCTATTACTCATATTTCTCTTGCTCTCTCTCTTTCTTAAGAACAAAGAACAAAGAACAAAGTTTGGGATTTGTATTTTGGATCATTGTTTTTAATGAAATTTTGCATTTTCCTTCTAAACTTTCTTGCTTATCTACTTTCTAATCATGTTTATCCACACTCTTGTGGTCTTAAGTATGATTAGTGAGTAGTCACCTTTGGGTTTGAGATTAAGGTAAATTAGGGTGGTTCTAATGATTGTTTAAGGTGTTAGGGTGTTACATCTTTATATTTCCCTTCATGTGTGATTGTTTTTAATGCCTAGTACCTCTTTGTTGGAAAAGTTGATCTTAGGTTTTCATGTGCACCAGAAGATTCACCAATCTTGGCCTTTAAGATTTTGATCTCCATCTCCATGCCCTTCATTCCTTTCTTCATCCCATTAATGGTCTTGACAAGCTTTTTGATAGTCTTTTCTTGCCATTTATTCCATATTTGGAGAAGGAAGGTAAGCTTGTGGGCTGCCATTGTTGCCTCATTGGGGATTAGGCTGTTGTAAGCATCAAAGTGATACTTAGAACTGCCATAGAGGTTCTCTTGCCCTTCCTCTTCTTCAAACTCTTCAGGGGGTTCTGTCAAAATCCTCTCCATATTGGCCATACCTTTGGGCCAAGTTCTCAACCAGCTCCATACCTTCTCCAACCTCCTTCCCAAGAAAATTTCCATTGCTAGCAGTGTCGAAAAGCATCCTTATCTTAGCAAGGACGCCCCTGTATAGAGTAGACATAAAGGACTCATTGGAGAAGCCATGGTGTGCACTGAAGAGTATACTCTTTTAACCTTTCCCATGTTTCATAAAAGCTCTCATATGATCCTTGAAAAAACCCTGAAATAAGGATCCTCATTCTTGCAGTTCTTGAAGTAGAGAATAACTTAGCCAAGAATGCTTGCTTGCATTTTTCCTATGTGGTTATAGAGCCTTGTGGAAGAATTTTTTCCCAAATATGGGCCTTGGCTCCCAAAGAGAAGAAGAAGTGCCTTAGCATGAAACCATCTTCAGATACACCATTCATTTTTGTCATGGAACATATCCTATCGAACTGATCAAAGTGGTCCAAAGGATCCTTTAAAGGCAAACTATGGAATTTGTTGCCTTGCACCGTAGATATCAAGCTTCCCTTTATCTCAAAATCATTGTTTGCCATAGGAGGAGGGATAATACCAAGTCTTGTAGCACATGTGTTAGGGGCATCTCCTGCGCCAATCACTCTTGCTGATCTTGGAGGGTGGACAGGAACTCTTCCCATTGGTCCTTGAGCTCCAACCAAACCCTGAACTCCATGTGGTCATTGGACTCCTTGCAGACCTTGTTCACCTTGGTTGCCTTGTGCGCCTTGAGAATTCATGGCTGCATTTGGACCATTCATCGTGATGTTCCTTGCTCTATGTCTTCTCCAAACTCTATCAATGCTGTCCAATAGAGGTACTAGATGACCAGAACCTTGAGACCTCAACTGCATACACCTGAAATGTCAAAGACAAAAAAAAACAAGTAAGAAAACAAAGTAGAATAAATATTAGTCTCACTGAAATCATAATTTCAATGATCAAACAATTCCCAAAGGGCAACGGTGCCAAATTGATACATGAGTTTTTACACTCTTGTAACTCAATTTCTCAAGACCTATGATCAAGTCATTATAGCACATAAGGTGTCAATCCAATCAGGGATGTCAATAATTGAGAATACATGAAATCTAGTAAGCTAAGCTGATCAAGAAATAGGTTTATAATAAACTAACAACCTAATGATCAATCAAACAGACAAAAAAAAAATTAAACTAGATTCCAGGACATGTAATTAAGCAATTCAAACTCAAGAAACAGAGTAAGAACAGGGAAATTCGAATTTAGGACAAGCAGGAGTCTTATGATGGGGTTATTAATCCTATGGTGAGACAGTAGTCAATTCTAGATGTGCAAACTCCACCAAAAAGGCTAATCCTTCAGCATAGAACTCTAGACCAGCAGACCAGTTCAATCTCTTGATAAAGATCCTTTTGCTAACAATTTAACCAAAGCTAATTCCCATTAGTGATCAAGCAATTAACAAGCATGAAAACATATGTTCTATCAAGCCAAAATACTTTCTTAGTCTACCATTCCCATGTGTAAGGCAAGTAAATCTCCTAGATGATTGGTTCATGCATTTCATCAAACAATTTTGGTGCAGAGAAAGCCTAACTTTGAAATCTAAGTGACTTGCAAAGATCAAGCACTAAAAAAATCAAATAGAAAAGGATCAATCAATATTAAACACTAAACATCAAGGATTAACCTCTAAATCACCATGGATCCAACCCAGCCTAAGAATCCCAAAATAACTACTCACAACACATAGCGATCATAGCCAAATAAGATAGAAAACCATGATAAAAAGCAATACAAGGATGATCAAAAGCTGTAATTCCAAAATCTTAATTAAAACTTGAATTGTGCTTACATATCCTAGAATTTCTGGGTAAAAGCTTAAGAACAAAACAGAGAGAGAATGTTTAAATCAGAAAAGCATAAAAGCAAGATAAGATTAATTGCTGATAAGGTTATTCAAATAGTCTAAAGATTAGGACTGCTCAATGGTCAAATCTCAGATGTTGACCAAAGACCAAACCAAAGAAAATCCAAAAGAAGATCCACACCTGGGAGTAGAAGCCGGTGCGACTGGCCAGTGTGGATACTCATGTTTGCTAGTTGTCTTGCAGCGAGGAGGACAAGCCAGTCCAGTACCCCGGTGCAGCTCTTGAATCCTCGGGTTGATTGACTCCGAGGTGTGGATGCCAATGCAGCTGCCCGGTGTGGAACTCTGAATCCTTGGGTGATCGGCTCTGAGGTCTTCACGCCAGTGTACTGCCCGGTGCGAATGTTTCTCCTTGCTTATATTCTCTTCTGCTCTCTTCCATCCATCGATTTGAACTCCACTCGATCAACATGCCTCCAAAGCTCCATAGTACCTGAAATACACTCCAAATGCAACAAAACATGCATTCCTAATCATAATGCACACTCAGTTTATTATGAATGCAATTGGAAAACTTTGGATTATAAAATGGATGATATGCTATGAAAAACTATACCAAATATGGTCTAAAATGATGCAATTATGCAAGCTATCAACCATTTGCTTAATCTCTTGATCTTCTGAATTTGAAGATCCTTGTGCATTGCCAAATCCTGGCGGGGCAAATGCTGGCTTGGGCTGGAATTTGTTTTGCTGAAATCCTCCTTGATTCCTTGAAAAGGTGGTCTAGGGGTAAAATAATTTTCTGATGGTTGTAAGGGACAAAATGCTTGTTCCCTTGACCTTGTGCAGCTCTTTGAGAAGGGTAGACATGGTCTGTGGGTTAGCCACATAAATTGGTTATATATTAGAAGTTGGGGTGATTTCGGTAGTTGTTGAAGCCACCACATCCCTGCTTCATATAGAAAGTTTCTTTTTGAAGTTCAGGTTCTTCTTCTTGGGTTTAAACAGCCTCACCAACAAATTTAACAGCCTTGAGTGTAGAGCTCAAAAGCTTATCAACCTTCTCATGTAATGCTTTAATCTCCTTCTTGGCGGCGCTGTCTTCTTCACTAGTAGTAGACATTGATGTCCTATCATAGTCTTCATTGTAGTTTCCATTTGAAAGAGCAAGGTTCTCTTCCAACTCAAGTCCTTCCTCAACATCCTTACCCAAGAAATTGACATTACTTGCAGTATCAAAAAGCGTCCTGAACTTTGGAAGAACTCCTCTATATAGAGTGCTAAGTAGAATTCCATTTCTGAAACCATGGTGAGGACACTGCAGTATGTAACTCTTGAAGGGCTCCCAAGCCTCACAAAAGGTCTCATTACTATGCTGAGAGAAGTATGAAATGTTGTTCCTAAGCTTTGTACTTCTTGTGTTTGAGAAGAACTTGTCCAAGAAAGCCTTTGTGCAATCATTCCATGAACTAGTGGATCTTAGAGGAAGTGTTTTCTCCCAATGATGAGCTTTTTCTCCAAGGCTGAAAGGAAAGAGTGTTAGCTTTAAACCATCTTCACTCACTCCTTGTATCTTAGTCATTGCACAAATTCTATCAAACTGGTCCAAATGGTCTAGATGGTCTTCCATTGGTAACACATAGAACCTATTAGCTTGCACCATATAGATGAGTTCCAACTTGATCTCAATGTAGTTTTGCTGAACTGGAGGGACAATGATTCCATTCCTGTTGTTGTGAGTGTTAGGAGCATCACCAGCTCATATGTCTTGGAGCTCTCTCAAGATGAGGCTCTTTGACGTGTTGTGCCGCACCAGGAGCTAGTGCTGGTGCTTCTTGTGGTCCTTGATCTAGTGAATGAACTTGATCAGTCATAGTCAACTCCTCTTGAAGCTCAGCACGTGCCCTTTGTTTTCTTGCTCTTACTCCTCTATCAAGATGATGAATGTTTTCAACTCCTTGTAGAAGATCTTGTGAGCCTTTAGACCTTGGGTTCGTGCATACCTGAAACAAACATAGGTAAAAGAATCCAGTACTGAAATAAAGAGTCTGGTGTAAGCAAGAAAGTACCTCAATAGACCAATCCCCAAACATGGCAACAGGGCAAATTGACACATACAATTTTATGTTATAGTGCAACCTCATTGCACTAGATGTAGTATATTGGCAAATGAGTTAATCAAGCCAAACATAGGGTGGTATAGAGAAGATACAACAGAATTGCTAAGCTAGACAATAAAAGGGGTTTAAATGGGTTCAAACTTAATCAAGCAAGCTGATGTTAAGGTATTTGAATCCTTAGATCAATCCTCAAACACACATGTCATTGTAGTACTTGAGGTGTCAATCCACTTGGGAAGTTAATGACAATTGAGATGCAGAGAACTATGCTAAGCTAAGCTAATATAGAAGGGGTTTTGATTCTAACAACCTAAGTGATCAAGCAAAGAAGCAAAAGAAAGCAAGCAAAGAGCAATAAAAGCAATAAGAAACAGAGCAAAAACAGAGTAAAAGCTAAACTAAACAGAGTAAAAGCTAGACTTCAAAGATTAAAAGATGGTTCAAGATCAAGGCAATGGTGATAGGCTGATTCATGTTCATGTCTAGGGTGATCAAAACAAGCAATTCTAAACACTCAACCTTATGTAAGGAATACTAATAAAAACTAATCCAATCTCTTGGCATTAATCCCTTTGCTAAATCACATTTCAAACCCACTTTTGGTGGTGTATCTATGACAAGTAAGCATTAAAATCAAGTTCCATAAAACCAATTAGTATTGTAGCTATATTTGTAGCTTTATTTGTGTCTAATTTGCTATGTATAGCCCCAAATGTATTTTGTGTCTATTTAGCCACAAATAACCTCAACCAGATTCGTAGCTAACAAGTTTTCCCGCTAATTATAAAATTTTTCAACTAGCCACAAATTTCTAACGTAGCAATTTGTAGCTATGTTATGTCAGCAGATATTTATATACGGACACGAATACGTCATGGCTAGTTGTAGCTGAGGTCATCTCGTGACAAATCGATACAAAAAGTCTTATCAACTTTTTTCATAATTTTTGCAGAATACAGCTTTGGCCGGGAATATGGGCAGAGAATATATTCGAAATGGGCTACAACCAAGTCGTGGATAGTCGTGGCGCAGATTATCATTCTAAATGCAAGCAGAACGACCATTGTGAAACCATAAAAACAAAGTCACGAACACCAAAAATGTCTAATTTCTTAGAATATAGAGAATGGATGTATAATCGATTTTCAGATTCTACTCGAAAATCTATTTCAAATGATTTTTTTGAAGGAATAAACACTTTTGTTTCTTTTGCTTGCAATCAAAACTCTTATATTGAGCGTAATGATTTACTATGTCCATGCAAGAAGTGCAAGAACCAGAAGCGTCGTGATGCTGATACCGTGGCGAACGACTTATAAAGGATAGGATTTACAGAAAATTATTATGTGTGGACGCATCATGGAGAAAATTGCTATGTTGGTGCTGAAGCATCATCAAGTCAACACGCGGTCGACCAAAAAGCATGGAACAATTATTCAAATATCCAAGTTCCGGTGGATTAATATCATGATCCAATTGAAGATGTTCACATGTTTTCGGATGCTGTCAATTTCACAGAAAATAACCAAGATTACGGGGGAAACTCATGATGGTGTTTTCCAGGCGTTGGAAGCGGCAAATCAATCTCTTTATGGAGGGTGTGCTGATGGAATTTCTCAATTGTATCTGAGCTCAAAAATGATTAACTGGAAAACCACATACAATCTATCAGAGGCCTTCCTGGATGATGTTACCCAAACGTTTAAAGCTGTACTTCCATCGCCCAATCAAGCTCCTGAATCATACTACAGACGAAGAAGTTGACGCAGTCTCTAGGGTTGCCACATCATAAGATTGATGTTTGTGAACATAATTGTATGTTATTCTGGAAGAAAGAAGATCGAGACTTGGCTCAATGTCGGTTTTATGGAAAAGATCGGTACGAACCAAACGTGGGTCGGTCAGGAAAGAAGATACCAAAACAGAGGATGTTTTATCTACCAGTTGCAGATTGGTTGAAGCGATTATATCAATTAACAACGACAGCTTCACAAATGAGATGGCTTGCAGAACATGTGTCCCCCGATAGAGAAATGCATCACCCCTCAGATGGAGAAGCATGGATGCAATTTCAGAAGGTATATCCTGCATTTGCTTCAGAGAGTCGTAATAATTATCTAGGCTTATCAACAAATGGATTTAATCCAATTGGTATAAATGGGCAACCATATTCCGTATGGCCCGTCATAGTAAAACCATACAATTTACCTCACAGGATGTGCATGAAAAAGAAATATTTTTTTCTCTCTATATTAGTTCCTAGGCCAAACAATCCGAAGAAAAGTCAAGATATTTATCTTCAACCGTTGATTGAAGAATTACGTAATTTATGGAGTGATGGTATTGAGACATATGACGTCTCGAAGAAGGAAAAGTTCACGATGCGTGCTGCCTTGATGTGGACGATCAGCAATTTTCTAGCATACGGTACGCTATCTTGATGGATGGCGCATGGCAGATTGGCTTGTCCGTATTGTATGGATGAGACAACGTAATTTTGGTTGCCAAATGGAAGAAACAAGTTCACCACAATTGGGTGAAAAAAGTATATTTTGAGAGTTACCGTATTGGGAGCATCTACTTCTCACACACAACCTTGATTTGATACATATTGAGAAAAATTTCTTCGACAATCTCATCAACACGGTGTTAAATATTCCAGGAAAGATAAAAGATACTGTAAAATCAAGAATAGATATCTCTTCGTTTTGTCGAAGATCCGACTTAGAGGTTACTCAAGATGGAAAAGTGCATGTTCCCATCTTTAGATTATCAAAGGAGGGTAAACAAAAATTTCTGACATAGTTGAAGAATGATAACAAATTTCCAGATGGTTTTGTTTCCAAGTTTTCACATTGTGTCTAATTGGATAGTGAGAAGATAACAGGTTTAAAGAGCCATGATTGTCATGTCATCATGTAACGACTTCTACCAGTTGCATTTGCAGAGCTTCTTTCCAGAAATGTTCACACGGTAATCTAAGGTATGAAATATTTTAAAATTAATTATGTTATACTTATTTAATCCTATTAACTTTTTTTAATTATATGTATTTGTAGATATTTCACTCTTCTTTCGAGATATATCTACAAAAGTTCTGAAGATCGAAGATGTTGCAATATTAAAAGAAAATATTGCCATGAAGCTTTGCAATCTTGAAAAAATATTTCCTCGGTCGTTCTTTGATGTAACGGAACACCTACCTGTGCATCTTCCAGACGAGGCTTCTTTAGGTGGTCCGGTGCAATATAGGTGGATGTATTCGTTTGAATGTACATGTATCATCTCAAAAACAAGGTTAAAAACAAGGCCCGGGTTAGAGGGTCAATAGTTGCTTAGTGTGTGAAGAAGGAGATATCATACGTAACAGCCAATTATATTGTCTCTTCAGAAGTTTCCGACCCCAAAGGTGATGTCAACGAAGTACGATTCACCTACACTTATCATGATGTTCCGATCATGTTCCAACAAGTAGGAAGAATCAGTGGCAAATCAACAAAGGCGTGGTTCAATGACGAGGATTATAATGTGCTCCAAACATTTTTACTACTCAACCTTGAAGAATTTACACCGTATGAATGGTATATTTTTGTTGTCTATATTTAATAAATATTTATAATTTAATATATAAAATCCATACATATATAATATACATACATTTATATGCAGGATGTTTTAAGAGCGTATGATGCTTAACATCCCAAATATTACATCTGACGCAATGACGAGAGCAAAAAACGAACAATTTGCAGAGTGTTGCAAAAACTACGTAAGATTTAAAATTTAATACTTACTTTTTTTTCTTTCTTATCTATATTAAAAATTTTAAAACTATTGCAGATTAACGATGCTAGCGAGTCATATGATTTTCCATTGTGGATGCTTGAGTTTGTACAAGGTCCACAACATCAATTCACTTCATGGCCTATGTGTTATTTGAAGGGATACCACTATCATACAAATCACCAAGGCAAAAACAGGAGGACGATGAACTATGGTGTGTGTGTTCGTGGAACCTGGACACGAAGTATTTTGGCCTGATCGAAGATATATTCATGATAGAGTATCACGCTGCCGTTGGGCTAAAAGCCATGATTTTCAAATGCGAATGGTTCAACACCACACTTGGTCGAGGAATACGAAAGCATCCATCTGGTATTATCGATGTTCCTCCCCAGATGCATTACGATAAACATGATCATTTCATATTACCAGAGCAATGTGACCAAGTCTGTTACATTCCTTATCCATGCTTGCGTCCAGTTAGAGAGGAATTGTGGGCAACGACAAAAGTTATACCATGGGGTTTTGTGAAATCCAAGAAGTTTCTCAAATTGCATTTCAAGATGACATTCTCGATAGAGCGGTAACAAGCACTAATATTATGCGAGTTGAAACACTTGCATTCGAAGACATATCAGATAATTATGAGCCTATACCGATAAATAATCCTAATGATGAATATGTTTCTGAAGATGATTTAGAAGATGAGTGTCATAATTATTCTGATTCAAGTTTCGATTCAGATTCAAATTAAAATTAGTATATGATAGATTATACAATATAATTTGAATAATTTCTTAATTAAATATTATATATATATATGTTTATGTTTATGAAATTCAAATTAATATAAGTAATTTAAGTTAATAAAAACAAAATTTAAAATAAATAGAAATTAAAAATTGATTATCAAACTAAATAATTCTAAATTCAATTAATTTTAAAGTTTATAGCCACGATTAGTCTAATATTATATTGTGGCTATGGAAAAATCAAAAACAATTGCTAATAAAATTTATGTTCCCTGCTTAAGTTTTGGCCGGCAAAGTTATTTTCCCGGTTAAACTTTGGTTATTTCGTTATAATTTTAGAGATTTAGCGGCAATTGTTTTGGTTAAAGTCTCTAAAAGCCCTAATAATCTAAGTCATTGTTTCTTCAGCCACCAAACACAATTATCTCTAATTCCTTGTCTCTCTGTATCGATCTTTCTACTTTCTTCTTCAAGTTTGGATCTTGTCTCTCTCTTTGTATCGATCTGTTCGCATCTCTGACGATAACAAAGCTGAGGTTTGTCTGTCACTTCCTCTCTTTCTCTATAGTTTCATTGACTGTACATCTCTTCTCTCCATCATTCGACTTCGCTTCCACTTGTCTCACAAAATCTCTCTGTCTCTATTGATCTGTATCACTCTTTTTCGTTTGTAGATGAATCTCCGAGGCCCTTCAACACAGCGTTCCAGTAATTCTCACCAAACTCGTTTGCCTCCTGGAACAAAATGGCCAGCTAGCTTCACGGCTTCCCGGCATCCTCTTCCTAGCCTGGCGGCAGTCATGGGTGCTGCAGAGAGACGAATCATGCCCTATCTCCACCCACGAAAGCTCAATGGCGGTTTATGGTAAGTTTCTGTTCTTAATATTCTGAACAACATCTTTGCATTCGTTAGTTGCTTTTGTAGTCATGAGTATTCTCATTTTGTAAAATGATTAAGTTAATTAGATATACAAAATCAAAAGAACTTATTGTGTGCATGATTTCTATTTAGTGATGATTTGTCTTGTTTGTGATATGATTAAGTTAATAAAAAAGAACCAAATGTGTTTTGTGTCTATTTAGCCATAAATAACCTCAAACAGATTCGTAGCTACCAAATTTTCTTACTAATTTTAAAATTTTATCAACTAGCCACAAATTTATAACGTAGCAATTTGTAGCTATGTTATGTCCGCATATATTTATATACGTACACGAACATGTCGTGGGTAGTTATAGCTGAGGTCATCTCTTGACAAATCGATACAAAAAGTCTTATCAACTTTTTCATAATTTTTGCAGAATACAGCTTTGGTCGGGAATATGAGCAGAGAATATATTCGATCTGGGCCACAACCAAGTCGTGGCTAGTCGTAGCGCAGATTATCATTATAAATGCAAGCAGAACGACCATTGTGAAACCATAAAAACAAAGTCACAAACACCAAAAATATCTAATTTCTTAGAATATAGAGAATGGATGTATAATCGATTTTCAGATTTTGCTCGGAAATATATTTCAAATGATTTTGTTGAGAGAATAAACACTTTTGTTTCTTTTGCTTGCAATCAAAACTCTTATGTTGAGCGTAATGATTTACTATGTCCGTGCAAGAAGTGCAAGAACTAGAAGCGTAATGATTATGATACCGTGACGAACCACTTTTACCTGAAAGGATTTACAGAAAATAATTATGTGTGGACACATCATGGATAAAATTGCTACTTTGGTGGTGAAGCGTCATCAAGTCAACACTTGGCCGACCAAGAAGCATGTAATGATTATTCAAATATTCAAGTTCCGGTGGATCAATATCATTATTCAATTGAAGATGTTCACATGTTTTCGGATGGTGTCAATTTTCCAGAAAATAACCAAGATTACGGGGCAACTCATGATGGTGTTTTCCAGGCATTAGAAGCGGCAAATCAATCTCTTTATGAAGGATGTGCTGATGGGATTTCTCAATTGTATCTAAGTTCAAAAGTGATGAACTGGAAAACCACATACAATCTCTCAGAGGCCTTCCTAGCTGATGTTACCCAAACGTTTAAAGATGTACTTCCATCGCCCAATAAAGATCATGAATTATACTACGAGACGAAGAAGTTGATGCGGTCTCTAGGGTTGCCACATCATAAGATTGATGTCTGTGAAGATAATTGTATGTTATTCTGGAAGAAAGAAGATCGAGACTTGGTTCAATGTCGGTTTTATGGAAAAGATCAGTACGAACCAAACGTGGGTCAGTCAAGAAAGAAGATACCAAAACAGAGGATCTTTTATCTACCAGTTGCAGATTGGTTGAAGCGATTATATAAATCAACAATGACAGCTTCACAAATGAGATGGCATGCAGAACATGTGTCCCCCGATGGAGAAATGCATCACCCCTCAGATGGAGAAGCATGGAAGCATTTTCAGAAGGTATATCCTGCATTTGCTTCAGAGAGTCGTAATATTTATCTAGGCTTATAAACTGATGGATTTAATCCCATTGGTATGAATGGGCAATGATATTCCGTTTGGCCCGTCATAGTAACACCATAAAATTTACCTCACGGGATGTGCATGAAAAAGGAATATTTCTTTCTCTCTATATTAGTTCCTGGGCCAAACCATCCGAAGAAAAGTCTAGATATTTATCATCAACCGTTGATTGAAGAATTACGTAATTTATGGAGTGATGGTATTGAGACATACAACGTCTCGAGGAAGGAAAATTTCATGATGTATACTGCCTTGATGTGGACGATCATCAATTTTCCTGCATACAGTATGCTATCTGGATGGATGATGCATGGCAGATTGGCTTGTCTGTATTGTATGAATGAGACAAAGTCATTTTGGTTGCCAAATGGAAGAAAACACTCTTGGTTTGATTGTCACCGACGGTTTTTGCCTCTCAAACATCCTTATAGGCGGAATGTGAGAGCTTTTCTAAAGGGGAAAACAATGCATGATGATCTTCCGCCATAATTAAACGGGGAGGAAATTCTTCATGAGAGGATAAACAACATTCACAGACTTTTTAAGTCTGTTGATTGTAGAGGCAAAGGACATGACAATGCTGCTAGAGAAATTGAGGGGTATGGTGTTCACCAAAATTAGGTGAAAAAGTATATTTTGGGAGTTACCGTATTGGAAGCATCTACTTCTCAAACACAACCTTGATTTCATGCATAATGAGAAAAATTTCTTCGACAATCTCATCAACACAGTGTTAAATATTCCAGGAAAGACAAAAGATACCGTAAAATCAAGAATATATCTCTCTTCATTTTGTCGAAGATCCGACTTAGAGGTTACTCAAGATGGAAAAGTGCCTGTTCCCATCTTCAGATTATCAAAGGAGGGTAAACAAAAATTTCTGACATGGTTGAAGAATGATATCAAATTTCCAGATGGATATGTGTCCAAGTTTTCACATTGTGTCAAATTGGATAGTGAGAAGATAACAGGTTTAAAGAGCTATGACTGTCATGTCATCATGCAACGACTTCTACCAGTTGCATTTGCAGAGCTTCTTCCCAAAAATGTTCACACGGCAATCTCAGGTATGAAATATTTTAAAATTAATTATTTTATACTTATTTAATGCTATTCACTTTTTTTATTATATGTATGTGTACATAATGCACTCTTCTTTTTGTTCTGAAGATCGAACATGTTGCAATATTAAAAGAAAATATTGCCATGAAGCATTGCAGTATTGAAAAAATATTTCCTATGTCGTTCTTTGATGTAATTGAACATCTACCTGTGCATCTTCTAGACGAGGCTTCGTTAGGTGGTCCGGTGCAATATAGGTAGATATATTCGTTTGAACGATACATGTATCATCTGAAAAAGAAGGTTAAAAACAAGGCCCGGATTAGAGGATCAATAGTTGCTCAGTGTGTGAACGAGGAGATATCATACGTAACAGCTAATTATATTGTCTCCTCAGAAGTTTCTGACCCCAAAGATGATGTCAACGAAGTACGATTCACCCACAATTATCCTGATGTTCCGATCATGTTCCAACAAGTAGGAAGAATCAGTGGCAAATCAACAAAGGCGTGGTTAAATGACGAGGACTATAATGTGCTCCAAACATTTTTACTACTCAACCTTGAAGAATTTACACCATATGAAAGGTATATTTTGTTGTCTATATTTAATAAATATTTTATAATTTAATATATAAAATCCATACATATATATTATACATACATTTATATGCAGGATGTTTGAAGAGTATATGACGTTTAATATCCCAAATATTACATCTGATGCAATGACGAGAGCAAAAGATGAACAATTTGCAGAGTGGTGTAAAAACTACGTAAGAGTTAAAATTTAATACTTAATTTTTTCTATCTTATCTATATTAAAAGTTTAAAAACTATTGCAGATTAACGATGCTAGTGAGTCATAAGATTTTCCACTGTGGATGCTTGAGTTTGTACAAGGTCCACAACATCAATTCACTTCATGGCCTATGTATTATTCGAGGGGATACCAATATCATACACATAACCATGGACAAAACATAAAGACGATTGATATATCATGGTTTTTATAGTTTTTAACCATGGGATAAGTCCTTTTTATTGAGTCGTTTTGGTCTTTTTAGAGTCCTATTAGAGACTTTGCAGGTTATAGCATGTCTGGAGCATAATTGGAGATATTGAAGCTTTTTGGAGCATTGCAAGATGAAGCCACGAAGTGTGCAACTCGGAAGAAAAGTATGGATTTGGGTGACGCTCGTCACCACCCTAGAGGAAGGAGTCGTGGCCTGGTTTTTAAAACATTGGGAAGAAATTGCAGTTTTTGCCCAGAAGTTTTAGTATTTGCAAAAATGCCATAGATCGTGTTTTACCCTGTATATTAAGTTTTTCAGCGATTCTTTTGGCAGATATCTAGTATCTTACTCTTTTTGAGAGCTTTAGAGAGAGATTTGTAGAAGAGACAAATCAGATTCCTTCAGAGCAGATTTCGAACTCCTTTATTTCTATTTCTTATTTCTTTTATGCAATCTATTCTTTTCATGATGTTTGTTTTATTCACCATGTCTGAGTAGTTTGTTAGTTAAGTTACGGCTTTTTAAAGGTTGAAGAAGAGTTTGTAAAATTGCTAAACTTATAGGAAACCCATTGGTTCTTCATCCGTGCTTGCATTCATATCGATTTCTTAGACACATCATCTGGATTTCGAAACCCTAGGTTGTTTGATAGATGTGAGAGCATTATTAATCACTTGAACTAGTATTAGATGAGCAAAACACCCTAGTGAAAAGAGATTTGGCTTAGGAGTTTTGTGAAAAATTGACCCTGATCATTACTGCATGTTTAGGTTGTTAGGGTTTGCAAAGAGATTTGAAACTCTGTGATTTCGACATAGTTAACTTCTGCAATGAGAAATGATTAGTTATACCTTTGCGATTTATGTTCAAGACGGTTTTCATTCATTCCTAATTGCATGCATTCTACACTCTCAGATTCAACCTACGAATTGTCCTGACTTAGCGCCTTTAGGTTTCTGAACTTTAAGAACAAGCATAAAACGCCCGCTTGCATTTATTTTAGGGTTTCACATTACATTGATTACTTATTGCTTAGCTTAATCTAAATCTATAAATCGCTAGTGTAGTTTACATAATCCCTTGGGATTGGATAATCCCTCATACTACAACTGCTTTGCTGTGCACTTGCAATAGTAAATTATTTGGGTAAAACCTGGCTCTATCAAGTTTTTGGCGCCGTTGCCGGAGAGTAATAGCTGCCTATCTATTTTTAGTATTAGGATTTTGTCTAAGTTTTAATTTGTTTACTAACCTTCTGCTACTTTTCTTTGTGCTGGTTTCAGGTGTATGCATAATCGCAGTACCAGAAGCGACAAAGAGAAGGAGCTTTTGACCTTAGGAATCGACGAGCTAGCTAAGTTAGAAAGGACCATCAGGAAAGCTAAGAAGCAATCTACAATGGTTAATCCACTGATCTTGGTTGAAGATGCAGAAGGTCACTTGGTTGACAGAGAGGGAAACAGGAGGAATGAAGAAGGGCAGAGACTGGATCAAGATGGGAATGTCATAGTTGAACAGCAGGTTCAACAAGTGGCACAAGACGCTGGAGTCCCTGTTGCTGCTAACAACGCTGTTGGGCATTTTGTACAGAGGACTCTAGGAGACTACAACAGACCTGATCAGTTCTATGCCAACAGAGCTGCCATCCGCCCTCCTGCATTCCAGAGGAATGATTTTGAGCTTAAGCCTGCTTATTATCAGCTAGTGGGACACCATCCATTCCATAGCTTACCTCATGAGCATCCCATTGATCATATTGAGAGGTTTGAGGACTTAGCTTCAAGTGTCAAAGCTAATGGTGTTAGCTATGACTTTCTGTTCTGTAAGCTTTTCCCTTACTCACTTGGAGGAGATGCTGCATATTGACTGAAGCAACTGGTGCCTGGTTCATTAACTACTTGGGAGGACACCAAGAATGCCTTTCTGAACAATTTCTATGATGATGCTAGATCAGAGGACCTGAGGACGAAAATTGAATCATTCTCTCAAGGTCCTACTGAAGCTTTTAAGGCTTCTTGGCTGAGATTCAAGTCTTATCAAAGGGACTGTCCTCATCATGGTTTCAGTCAGGTGCAGCTGCTTGGGATTTTCTTCAGAGGCATTGACTAGAAGTATCAGATGGCGCTGGATGCAGCTAGTCCTGGAAACTTCAACACCAACAGACCAGAAGAACCAATCAGATTGATTGAAAACTTAGACTGCAGCAACGGCACCAAGAATGCAGATTTTCAGAGAATGAAACAGGGTGGTTTGAATGAAGGAAACCAAATAGCTGAGGTTAAGGCTAAGTTAGACAGTATGCACAGTCTTCTGGTGGGAAAGAAATCAGTCCAATTCGCTGCAGAGGTGGAGTCTTTCGAAAATCCTGAAGAGTTTGAGCAAAAGGATGTTAACTTCATCAATTGAGGTTTTCAGAACCAAAGGATTGGGAATCAACAGTGGAACAGAGGTTACAATGGCAACAATCAGAAGAGCACCTTCCTAGGAAACCAGAATGCAACTGGTTATACTCCAATGCCACAGTTCCAGAAGACTGAAGTTGAGAAACCTTACCAAAACAGCAGGAATTATGGTTCTTCTTCCTATCAAACTACACCTCCACAAGAGACTAAGATGGAAGCTATGCTGGAGAAGATACTTGAAGGACAGCTGAAGATGACAGTGAACTTCAATGGCAAGCTAGATTCGCTGTACCAAGACCTGAATGGAAAAATTGAGAGTCTGAACTCTCATATGAAGAAGCTAGATGTGCAGGTTGCTCAAACTGCAGGAGCTGTTCAAAGGCAAGAGGGATTCCTTCCTGGAAGGACTGATATCAATCCTAAGCACCAAGTTAATGTCATCACAGTCAGGAGTGAAAAAGAGCTTGAAACAATGCAGAAAAAGAGGCTAAGTGCAGAGAAAATCGTGCAACTGATGGAGTTTGAAGATGAAAATTTTGCAGTTTCTGAATCCAGCCAACTTTACACCAACTCGAGGCTCTAGGATCATCACAGGTCAGTGACGAGCGTCACCCCCTGGTGACATCGGAATCTGGGGGAGTTGATATATCATGGTTTTTATGGTTTTTAACCATGGTATATATCCTTTTTATTGAGTCGTTTTGGTCTTTTTAGAGTCCTATTAGAGACTTTGCAGGTTATAGCATGTCTGGAGCATAATTGGAGATATTGAAGCTTTTTGGAGCATTGCAAGATGAAGCCACGAAGTGTGCAACTCGGAAGAAAAGTATGGATTTGGGTGACGCTCGTCACCAAGCTGGTGACGCTCGTCACACCTAGAGGAAGGAGTCGTGGCCTGGTTTTTAAAAGATTGGGAAGAAATTGCAGTTTTGGCCCAGAAGTTCCAGTATTTGTAAAAAGGCCCCAGATCGTGTTTTACCTTGTATATTAGGTTTTTCAGCCATTCTTTTGGCAGATATCTTGTATCTTACTCTTTTTGAGAGCTTTAGAGAGAGATTTGTAGAAGAGCTTTTGGAGTGACAAATCAGACTCCTTCAAAGCAGATTTCGAACTCCTTTATTTCTTTTTTGTATTTCTTTTATACAATCTATTCTTTTCATGATGTTTGTTTCATTCTCCATGTCTGAGTAGTTTGTTAGTTAAGTTATGGCTTCTCAAAGGTTGAAGAAGAATTTGTAGAATTGCTAAACTTATAGGAAAACTATTGGTTCTTCATCTGTGCTTGCATTCATATCGATTTCTTAGACACATCATCTGTGTTTTGAAATCCTAGGTTGTTTAATAGATGTGAGAGCATTATTAATCACTTGAACTAGTATTAGATGAGCAAAACACCCTAGTGCAAAGAGATTTGGATTAGGAGTTTTGTGAACAATTGAATCTGATCATTACTGCATGTTTAGGTTGCTAGGGTTTGCAAAGAGATTTGAAACTCTGTGATTTAGGCATAGCTAACTTCTGCAATGAGAATTGATTAGTTATACCTTTGCGATTCATGTTCAAGACGGTTTTAATTCATTCCTGATTGCATGCATTCTATAGTCTCGGATTCAACCTACGAATTATCTTGACTTAGGGCCTTTAGCTTTCTGAACTTTAAGAACAAGCACAAAACGTCCGCTTGCATTTATTTTGCTGTTTCACATTACATTCATTACTTATTGCTTAGCATAATCTAAATCTACAAATCGCTAGTGTAGTTTACATACTCCCTTGGGAATCGATAACCCCTTATACTACAACTGCTTTGCTGCGCACTTGCAGTAGTAAATTGTTTGGGTAAAACATGAGCCCTATTAACGATGAACTATGGTGTGTGAGTTCATGGAACCGGTGACACGGAGTATTTTGGCCTGATCGAAGATATTCATGATAGAGTATCACGGTGCCGTTGGGCTAAAAGCCATGATTTTTAAATGCGAATGGTTGAACACCACACTTGGCGAGGAATACGAAAGCATCCATCTGGTATTATCGATGTTTGTCCCCAGTTGTATTACGATAAATATGATCCTTTCATATTACCAGAGCAATGTGACCAAGTCTGTTACATTCCTTATCCATGCTTGTGTCCAGTTAGAGAGGAATGATGGGCAACGACAAAAGTTATACCAAGGGGGTTTCGTGAAATCAGAGAAGTTTCTCAAATTGCGTTTCAAGATGACATTCTCGATAGAGCAGTAACAAGCACTAATATTATGCTGGTTGAAACCCATGCATTCAAGACATATCAGATGATTATAAGCCTATATCGATAAATAATCCTAATGATGCATATGTTTCTGAAGGTGATTTAGAAGATGAGTGTCATGAATATTCTGATTCAAGTTTTGATTCAGATTCAAACTAAAATTCGTATATGACCGATTGTACAATGTAATTGAATTATTTCTTAATTAAATATTAATATATTTATGTTCATGTTTATCAAAATTCAAATTCATATAAGTAATTTAAGTTGATAAAAACAAAATTTAAAATAAATAGAAATTAAAAATTGATTATCAAACTAAATAATTTCTAATTTCAATTAATTTTAAAGTTTATATCCACGATTTGTCTAACATTATATTGTGGCTATGGAAAAATCAAAAAAAATTGCTCATAAAATTTCAGTTCCCCGCTTAAGTTTTGGCCGCCAAAGTTATTTTCCCGGTTAAAATTTGGTTCTTTTGTTATAATTTTAGATATTTAGAGATTCGTCATTGTTTCTTCCGCCACCAAAGATAATTATCTCTAACTCCTTGTCTCTCTGTATCGATCTTTCTACTTTCTCATTTCTTCAAGTTTAGATCTTGTCTCTCTCTTTGTATTGATCTGTTCGCATCTCCAACGATAACAAAGCTGAGGTTTGTCTGTCTCTTCCTCTCTTTCTCTATAGTTTCTTTGACTGTAGTTTTCTTCTCTCCGTCATTCAACTTCGTTTCCACTTGTCTCACAAAATCTCTCTGTCTCTATTGATCTTTATCACTCTTTTTCGTTTGTAGATGAATCTCCGAGGCCCTTCAACACAGCGTTCCAGTCGTTCTCACCAAACTCGTTTGCCTCCTGGAGCAACAAGGCCAGCTAGCTCCACGGCTTCCCGACATCCTTTTCCTAGCCTGGCGGCAGTCATGGGTGCTCGAGAGAGACGAAACATGCCATGTCTCCACCCACGAAAGCTCAATGGCGGTTTATGGTAAGTTTCTGTTCTTAATATTCTGAACAACATATTTGCATTCGTTAGTTTCGTTTGTAGTCATGAGTATTCTCATTTTGTAAAATGATTAAGTTAATTAGATATACAAAATCAAATGAACTTCTTGTGTGCATGATTGCTATTTAGTGATGATTTGTCTTGTTTGTGATATGATCAAGTTAATAAAAAAAGAACCAAATGTGTTTTGTGTCTATTTAGCCACAAATAACCTCAAACAGATTCGTAACTACCAAGTTTTCCCGTTAATTTTAAAATTTTATCAACTAGCCACAAATTTATAACATAGCAATTTGTAGCTATGTTATGTCGGCATATATTTATATATGGACACGAACATGTCGTGGCTAGTTGTAGCTGAGGTTATCTCGTGACAAATCGATACAAAAAGTCTTATCAACTTTTTTCATAATTTTTGCAGAATACAGCTTTGGCCGGGAATAAATGCAGATTTATTCGATATGGGCTACAACCGAGTCGTGCTAATCGTGGCGCAGATTATCAATATAAATGCAAGCATTTTGACCATTGTGAAATCATAAAAACAAAGTCACAAACACCAAAAATGTCTAATTTCTTAGAATATAGAGAATTGATGTATAATTGATTTTCAGATTCTACTTGAAAATCTATTTCAAATGATTTTGTTGAGGGAATAAACACTTGGGAGGATTACTAGAATACTCTTTTAAATAGGTCTATTTGCTAGAATAGCTGAAATTTGTTTTAATTACTGAACTAACCTAGCGTACCGATTATGCCCTTAGAGCATTTGATAACAACATTACTTTTCCTTTGCCACGTCAGTGAGTTGTTTGACGGTAGATTTGTTTCGTCTGGTCAACGGTTGGTAGATTTGTTTCGTGTGGTAGACTTGTTGTTGACGCTGAAGTGGTTATGACGCAGTAGATTTTTTGGGAACGGTAGAGTTGTTTCTTGAACGGTAGATTTGTTGGGGAACTTGGTAGACTTAAAAATATGTTATGGAAGATTTTTTTTTTCCGACCCTACCAAAGGCTGATTGGTTGACTTTTTACGTTCATTGACTTTGAATGGCAGTAGATTTATTTTTGGGCATGGTAGATTTATTTTTATTTGGTAGACTTAGTATTTGTGGTGGTAGATTTTTGTTACTCCTATTTTGTATTTACTTGGTGGTAGAGTTATTTTGTTGATGGTAGAGTTTCTAGTGTCAACGAATCCTGGTAGAGTTATTTTGCTGTTGTGGTAGATTTACTTTATTTTTGTAGTGGTAGATTTATATTTTTCATAATTACCAGAATAACATCATTGGTAGATTTATCGTGTTAGGTGGTGGTAGACTTATTATGTGCTGGTAGATAGTTGACTTTTTTCACAAATCGTGATTGCGTAGTGGTAGACTTTTCATGGGGTACTGAACAGTGAAGAACGTTGAAATCAAATGTTGATCAATGGGATGTTGATTTTGGACGTGATAAGAATGCGAATATTGCAGTGAAGAGATTCAACCTCTATTGCGATTGTTGAAGACTCATTCATTACATTTCAAAGTTTTATAGAAAGTACATAGAGAAGAAGTTCTTAAAGAAAGAAAGTACTTAGAGACGTTCAACGAACAAAGTGCATAGAGATAGATAAAGCGATCCATAGTAGAAAATAGACGCTATTAAAACTGATATCTAAGCAGTTGGTACTGAAAAAAAAGGTAGCACTCGTGGCAACACATTAATGGGTGTTTGAACCTGCAGCTTGAAAATTCTTCTACTTTGAAAACATTGGGAAACAGATCTGCAGTAGCACTCTGCATTCCTATCTTGGTTCGAGAAACCTCTTCACCTAGTTCGATCATGTAGTGCATGCGTGATCTCCAACCTACAACTCTTTCCAACATCTCCATTGCAGTTGGATAGTGGCCATATGCGGTTGCGATAACAGCGACCATCAATGTTGCTTGGTCTATCCCGGCTTTGGAAGCCTTGTTGAAAAATCTGAGCAAATTTTCAACGTCGTGGTCTATAGCTATTGTTTTCATCCCGTGCAGGTATAATGCATGAGGATTGTCTGATGAGAGAGCCAAATTGAAGAAGTAAGGATATCGTTGGAGCAAAGTTGTATCAGCAATGAACTCTTATAGGTTTAGTGCTTGCATTACAGATGGTTCCTTTAATGATGTGTTTAGTTGTTTTGACGCACATGCTGCACAACATGCGTCCTTAGCAGAAACTCGTCCCACTCTCTGAAGAATCGCCCCAAGTAGGTCTCTTATTTGGTGAAACATAGAGAGTATAGAGAAGCGTATAAAGTCAGAACTGCAGATAAAATAAATATTCCATCAACTAACCAAGTATATCTACCACAACAGATTAAAAATGGTCGTGCATAAATTTTAAATCTACAACAACGGCTTATTAACAGACCTAGAGTTAACGTAAATCTACCAGCAAGAGGCCTTGTATAATTACCACACAACCTCAGACAAAGTGATTCAAACGATAATCTCTAACTATAACCTACAACAGATGTGAATTCGCCACAGAAGTTGAGGTATTTGGCGGATGAAAAGGAAGAGAAAGCGGAATACTTACCGACGAGAGTTGGCAGTCTCGGATTCGAGTAGAGTCAACTTGCCGACGTCGGGTAGAGTGAGTTAAGAGGCGGAGTGCCCGGACAGAGACTGATGTCGGCGGTGGAAGTAGAAGAGTTAGTTGGGAGAGGAGAAGTAGTAAAGTAAAGGGTTTTTAATAACCAAAAAAAAAAATTAACAAAAATTTGGGGCCACACATCACATTATCTTCCTCACCCACTCTATGTTATCGCCGCCTCCATCATTTTTCTCCATCTGGTTCAACCATTGAAACTAAAATCTCGATCTTCTTCTTATTCTTCCTCTTTTAAATCCTTATTTCGATTTCTGTTTAGCTGGTTTATGAAGGTCTTGGTCATTTTGAATCAATGGAACAAATTATTTTGGTTTGTGGAAAATGGAGTTTTCACAATAATCGATGGAGGTTTGGCATAGATAAGGGAAATGGATGTCGAATATTGCGGGTACATGAAAAAACCTCTTTCGCTGGATTTCTGGGAATCGTGTTTGAAGATTTTGGTTTGGATCCGCGAAATCAAGATGTGGAATTAAGCTACATGTTGTCCAAGGAGGTACTGCAAAGATTACCACATGATACACCTCCTGTATTTGTGGCAAATAATAGACAGTTGAACGGGTTTTTCGAGCAATTGAAAGAAGATCGGATTCGCATGTGTGTTGAGATTAAATCAAAAACTCCCGATGAATTTGGTTCAGATGGAGAGAATCGTCATGCTGCTAGGAAGGAAGGAGATGTTACTGTTAAAGAGGAAGGAGATGAAGAAGAAGGCGATGAAGAAGGAGGAGATAAAGAAGAACAACAACATGAAGAAGCAAAACGAGATGAAGAAGACGAGGAAGACGAAGACTTGAGTACCAGATATGATGGATGCGAAGATCCGGATGGTGCTACTTCTGATGACGAAGAATATGGAACTTCTATATAATCAAGGGATGGAGAAAGTGTTGATGTAGAAGATGATGGTGAAACTCTACCACCAAAGATAAATCCTGCAATAATTCCAGATTTTCTTAAGATGGAGATCAGTTCAATGGATTTAGCCGTTGGCCAAAGTTACCAGACAAAAGATGATTTGATTATGCGCCTGCAAATTCTGAGCGTCATTAAAAAATTTGACTACGATGTTGCATATTCAACACCAATATTGTTGGTGGTAAAGTGTTGGGTTCAAGGATGTGCATGGCGAGTTCGTGCTTCAACTGTAGGTGATGGTTCAATCTTCTACATTAAGACTTACGTTAGCAAGCACACATGTTCTATAACTGTCCGATCACTTCGTACCCGCCATGCCACTTACCAGATTCTAGGATGTCTCTATAAAGACTTTGTCGGTGGTGTTGAACCTTCTGTATTGTCAAACCATGTCTCCGATGGGCTGACAAAACGATTTGGAATTAAGGTAAGGGTATGAGTATGTTCTGATTTATGGATTCCGGTAGATTTATGTACACTTCGAGGTGGTAGATTTAATTACGTAGATTTATGTACCCCGGTGATGTGATGGTAGATTTATGGTGGTAGATTTATTTAAGGTGGTAGATTTATTTACGTAGATTTACGTGTGGTGGTAGATTTATGTTGGGTTTCTCTTTCTACAGGTCGATTACTGGAAAGCACATCGGGCTCTACAATATGCACGACAGTTAGTTTCTGGAACTTCGGAAAGTGGGTATGAAGAACTGCCATCTTACTTATACATGATTAGGCGAGCTAATCCGGGGACACTTATAAAGCTTGATGTCGATGATGAAGATCGGTTCAAGTTTATGTTCGTCGCGTTTGCTGCAAGCATTTTTGGGTTCCCATACATGAGGAAAGTTGTTGTGGTAGATGGCACGTTCTTGCACGGGAAAAACAAAGGTACACTACTACTCGCAACAACCCTAGATGGAAATTTTAATATATTTCCAAAAGCGTTTGGTGTTGTAGATACTGAGAATGATGAGTCTTGGGAATGGTTCTTTAGACAACTTCACTGTGTCATTCCAGATGATGAAGGTCTAGCTATTATTCCAGATAGGCATAGAGCTATAGGAAAGGCCATAGGAAATGTGTACCCCCTAGCAAACCGTGGTATTTGCACATATCACTTGTATAAGAATATTTTGTTGAGATTCAGAGGGGGAGAAACATTTGGCCTTGTGAAAAAGGCTGCTAGAGCATATACGGTAGCAGAGTTCAATGCCTACTATGCACAAATTCAAGCTTTGAATCCTCAACTATATGATTATTTGCAAAAGGCTGATGTGTGTAAGTGGAGTCGTGCTCATTTCCTAGGTGATAGATATAACTTCACGACTAGCAACATAGCTGAATCACTTAATAGAGTGTTGTCTAGTGGTAGAAGTAAGCCTATTGTTCGCCTACTCGAGGATATTAGGATGCTTTTAACACGGTGGTTTGCAAAAAGACGCCGAGTTGCTAGTCTAATGCAAACATCTCTCACCACTGGAGTGGAAAACTTGCTTGCGGTATGTTTTCATGGTAGTTTTGTTTTGTATGCTAAAAGATATCATTGAACTCATGTATCATTGTATGTGTCCATAACAGGTTAGAGTTGAAGATGCAAAGCAGTTCGGAGTCCAAGAGATAGATGATCATCTAACACAAGTAACGCATGGGACAACATTGCATGTGGTTAACCTGACAGAGAAAATATATACGTGCCGCAGGTTCGATTTAGATAAGCTCCCTTGTGTCCATGCCATTGCAGTGGTTGAAGCATTGAAGAGGTCTCAAAATCCCACTTCCCTTACACCTATCACCCTTTCGCATCCTTACTATCATACGAACTACTTGCGCAATGCCTACTCGAATTGTATTATGCCACCAGATATTGCAATGCCCGTGCTTGATGAAGTGGCCACCAAAGTGTGTCTCCCACCTGTGATGCGAAACCCTCCAGGACGGCCAAAGAAAACACGGTTTAAGGGAGCATTTGAGGTCGCCATGGGAAAAAAACGTCCTAGAAAACAACATAAATGTTCTCAGTGTCATCAAGTCGGTCATAATAGGACTACTCGCACTACTTAAATTTTTGTTTAAAACTACTTTCCTTCCTTCTATTACCTTTGTTTATGTACTGTTTAACTTTGTTCTCATATGGGTTGATTGTAATAATAACAGACATTAGGCAGCATGAATTTATATATCATGAATAACTTTGTTATTCATTAGTAAAATGATTTAGAACAAGTCTACCATAACCTAAAATGATTTAGAACAAGTATAATGATTTACAACAAGTCTACCATAACCTTAAACGATTAAGAACAAGTTTACCATAATATTCATTGATTTGGAACAAGTCTAGGAACAAGTCTACCATAACATTGTTACATAAAATAATAAAAGCCGCAATTAAACCAGCCAACAAAGGGTCTTACATACAAAAATGGTGCAATCTATCACCAAATAAAACAAGTGTGACCCTTTGCGATGTTACTGTACCAAAAAATCATTAGCGTCGTACAAATCTACCACAACATCATTTGGTTGAACCTGTCTGAACTGGATACCTGTCATACCATTCGCCTCTAGGATTAGGATCAGACCACTGCAAATTGTAGTCATCGTCCGCTTCATCCAATATCTCAGCTGCCAGTTTGAGCCGAATTCCTGCCATGTTACTATCTGTGAGGGGATACCAACCGTGCTGAAGAGCTAAACACTCGCAATACGTCACCGTATACACACCACAATCACCGATTTGTGTGTTAGGTGGAGCTGTTTTCACTCGATATATCATAAAGGATTGCTCGCGTTTTTTGGCCCGCTTCTCAGGTGATGCAATCCGCTTCAACAAAAGAGGTATCAACTTTGCATATGGCTTCACTGAGCATTATCAAATGTACCTGTCATCATATAACCAATGAACATTATCAAATACTCAAAAATTCAAATGGACACTATAACCAATGTTAATTGGCACTATCATATTCAAATTTACCTATCATCATATAACCAACGGACACTATCAAATACTCGGATCTTCCTCTTTGAAAATTTCACCTCTAGAGCCACCCAATGTGCATTGTCGATGTTGTGGACGATGTACAATACATCAATATCTTCCTCCCATTTCCTCGATGGACAAGGAAAATCATTAAAAATCCCATTGGCAGTGTCGATATATGCTTCTGAGAATATCCAATTCTTCTCGTTCCCTACAAACTTCGTCTCATAATCTCTGCACCACATATATGAGACGAATGGGTCTAGGAACGCAACCCTCCCATTTCGATACGGAGATGGAACTCGGTAAGAACGAGATCTGAATATATCGAATGCAGAGCTAATATGCTGAAAGAAGCATAAGGAAAATAAATTAAGAACATTTCTACCAAATATTTTAAGAACAGTATATTTCAAAACAAGTCTGCCACAACTACAAAACAAGTCTACCATAACAACAGTACATTTCTAAATAAGTCTACCACGACTATGACATACTACAAATACTCTAAGTAAAACAAGTCTCCAAAATAAGTCTGCCACAACAATATGCTATCCTACAGAACAAGTCTACCACAACCATTTATCAAACATCTATTTAGCAAACACAACTACTCATATCGAGAATTACCTTGCCCGACAACCATCCATATTCTGGAGTTGGCCACATTTCTTTAGGTGTCATCAACATGAGGTAGAAATCAACCCCTGCAATTGATTCGTCGAACGGGTTTTCCCTAATACAATAATTTAAAACACTTACTCTAGGGAAGTCCTTAAATAACAATGTACTAATTTAATGAAGAGGAATAATATCGAAACACTTACAAATCTTTCTTGATGTATTGGAGCAAGCAATTTAACTTTCGCTGTTCGACCTCCTCAAATGGGTTGTAATGAGCCTGCCCATGAGATACAGCACCCATCATTCTACGCACAACAGAACTCCCTGCAAATGGTGAGTTTTGAGTGTGCGAAATGACACGGGGTCTTGGCTTTCTACCGGATTCTTGGTCAATGACGGTGGGAAGTGCCATAAGCCTCTCCAACGCTAGGAGTTTCGGGTCGTCAGGTTCATCAACCAGGTGTGGAATCTTAAATTGCTCTCGTCGAGGCGTCTTATCTGCTTCATCATCAATGACCCTTGTCGGTTTCGCCTCACCCTCCCAGCCTTCTAGATTCACTTTACGGACAAACTTAACTTTCAACTTCGGATTCCTAACCACTGTTGCTTTTGGAAACTGAGGATCAGATGTATCCTGCATCTCCACAGTCCATGACTGTTAAAGCATAACCCAATTAGTACATTATTTTAAACTTATGAATTTAATGGTAGATTTGTTTTAAAAATTTTAAACATCAAAACAAAAAAACCGATTCACCAAACTTGTCAAACTTGAAACACAAAACGTTTAAACATCTCAAACACCACAGTTGATAAAAAACAAAGGAAGTAGTAACTACAAATCTGCAAAGTTTGGTACAAAAAGTCTACCATTACTAGTTTCAAAATGCATAAACACTCAACATCCTAGAAGAGAGACTTGCGTACCCGATCCTTCTAAACCGGGGGTTCATCTGCTTTGGATTCGGCATCTCCAGCCTGTTTCTCTCCCGCAGGTTTTGGAATCGGAACGTTGTCTTTCGCCACTCCCATAAATGTATTGACCCTCTCGTCTATTGAGTCAATTTTAGAGGACAAAAGCTGGATTGCCTGTAAAAGCGCGCTTTCACTAGTAGTCTCCTATCTCGTAAGCTTCTTCTTTACCTTCTCCACATACTGACCTACCGGCATCTCCAGCTCTTCATCGTACTCATCACTACTCTACGCCTCCTCGCTAGTTTCCGTCTCCTTCTCTTTCATTTTTCCTTTCTTCTTCTCCCTCAAGTCACTTTCTACCTTTTGGTTCTTCTTCCTTTTAGGCTGTTCCACAAAGTCATCATCACTATCCCTCTCCCCCTTCTTCTCACTCTCCTTCTTCTCACTCTTCTCGTTCTTTTTACTCTTCTTCTTCTTCTCACTCTTATCCTTCTCATCACTCTTCTTCTTCTTCTTCTTCTTCTCACTTATCCCCTCCGTCTCCCATGCGGTCTCATCCAACTGTGATTCGAGAATATGAACTATCAAATTATGCAGCAACGGATCCACCTCTGCGTTTGCATCTTCGTCTGGCCAATATGGATGCCTAACCCGAATCTGCAATATTACCAAACAACTCTATCAGCTAACAAGTCTACCGTAACCATATTACAATAACCAAACAAGTCTACCATCACATAACTCGATAAGCAAACAAGTCTACCGCAAGAAAACAAGTCTACCATAACATAACTTGATAAGCAAACAAGTCTACCATAACATAACTCGATAACCAAACAAGTCTACCATAACATAACTCGAGCAAACAAGTCTACCATAACTGAAGCAAAAAAATATACCATGATGATTCTTCACCTAATCTACAATCAACTGAAGCAAACGAAACTAGTCTAATATCACATAAACCTACAAGTTTCCACAATATAAGTGAACATACCTTGTTGCTAGGCTGCGTACGTACTTCCTCCTCCAACACTTTCTCTAAATTGTACCGATCTCTGCACGATTTCCATCGAAGTTGAGGACACGAAAATAACTCGGGATTATTTTCTAGTCTCCCAAACTTTTCACCCAATGTAGCCACGAACTCATATGCCCAAATGAGAAGGGCGTGGACACATCCTTGGAACGTGTAGCTAAGTCCTCCCAACGATGCAATTTTAACTGACAAAATTAGCTGCTTAAAGCTGACACGACCCCACGGATACCTCTCAAAAGCTGCCTCATCCAACACTCTTTTAGCACAATCCAAAGGAATCCGCGAATTGCGATGAATACCAAATATGGCTACGTGCAATGTGAATAGCAAGCCAACCATCTTCTTCTTCGCGGACGACCATGTATTGCATATTTCAAAAACAGCAACAAACTCATGCCAATTAGGCCCGACTCCTGTACTCACACCCATCTCTTCCCAGAACTCTCTATGATCAATGTCCCACTCATCATCAGCAAATGGCTCACAGTTTAGACCAGTGATATCACGAAACTCGTGAAGCAAAAACCACAATGGACGCCCACCAATAAGTGACCAGATTTCGTAACTCCTTTGCACCGCCAATTGGTTTGTTATGAAGTTATGGACCGTACCCGCAGCCCATATGTAATGCTTCTTGGCAAGCTTCAACATCACGCCAACCTGAGAACCGAGCATAATGTTGTTGTAGACATCCTCTCCAACACCCTCAACCAGCAACCCAAAGTCCGACAAATGACAATAATGATTCAAGCTTCTCTTTTGCACAGGAGATTTTCCAGGCGGAAACAATCTCGGTGGGTACTTCAGCTTTCGCCCCCTCTTATCCTTTGAAGATGCCATATAACCTGCAAAAATTTAACATATATATATATATATATATATATATATCAATCAATACATCTATGAAACAAATTTACTACCAATACATACGATGACAAACAAATCTACCACAAGCTATCGATGCCAAACAAATCTAACAAATCATCCTCTCAAACAAATCAAACAGATCTACCACCAATACAAAAGCTAGCTATCAAACAAATCTACCACAACAAAGCTAAGCTACCAAACAAATCTACCACAACTATCAAACAAATCTACGACCATGACCATCGTTAATACCAACAAAAACTAAGCCATAAACAAATCTACCACCACTATATATATCAAACAAATCTACCACCACTATTAAACAAATCTACCACCATGACCATCCTTAATACCAACAAAAACTAAGCCATAAACAAATCTACCACCACTATATACCATATATCGAATAAATCTACCACCATTACCCCGACATATATTAAAAATCTACCATAACGGCTCTGTAAATTTTCACCCGAATAATCTTCTCAGGCGAGCGGACTGTTTTCACCGGTCAACTTTGTACCAATCCGAGCTCGAGCTCCGATAGATCTGTATAAAAAAGCATAAGTAACAATTAGTTGTCTCATATAATCTCGATAAACAATGCAATTTCGTAACCAAAAAAAATTGTCGTCGGCGGACCTTAGCTTTCTCAACGGAGAGGCAAAACAATTTTCCGGCGGCGGATCTAAACAATCCCGATAAACAGTTTTCTGCAATAAACGAATACGGTCTTAGATTTGAAGCTCAAAGTCAGAACTGCTGGAAAATTAAACTAAAAATTCCGGTACCTTTGCTCCGCCGACGCTGCGCACCGATCCAATCTGTCGCCTATGACGCCGCCGACGCTTCGCAACGATCCGATACGTCGCCTACGACGCCGCCTCCGATCTGTCGCCTACAAAGCAGCCGGAATCTTCAAATCTCCAAATCTCCTCGCTGCGACGCCGCCTTCTTTTTTTTTTTAGGTTTTAACCTCTTTGTTTTTTTTTCTGTTTCACTTTCATTATCGGACAACAAAACATATTTTCCCTTTTGTTTATTTTCTTTATTTTATTTATTTATTTAATTTATTACGAAAATAGCTTTTTTATGGCATTTTTGTTATTATGTTGAAAATTTAGAGTTTTATGTCTTTGCACAACTTTGTGAGGTTATTGTAGTAAGTCAGTTGTAGAAGGGTGTTATTCTAGTTAATACCCTATTTAGTAAGGTTATTGTAGGTAAATAGCTCTAAACACTTTTGTTTCTTTTTTTTGCAATCAAAACTCTTATGTTGAGCGTAATGATTTACTATGTCTATGCAAGAAGTGCAATAACCAGATGCGTCGTCATGGAGTAAATTGCTACTTTGGTGGTGAAGCATCATCAAGTCAACACGTGGTCGACCAAGAAGCATGGAACGATTATTCAAATATTCAAGTTCTGGTGGAACAATATCACTATTCAATTGAAGATGTCCACATGTTTCCGGATGGTGTCAATTTCCAAGAATATAACCAAGATTACGGGCAACTCATGATGGTGTTTTCCAGGCGTTAGATGCGGCAAATCAACCTCTTTATGAAGGATGTGCTGATGGGATTTCTCAATTGTATCCGAGCTCGAAAGTGATGAACTGGAAAACCACATACAATCTCTCAGAGGCCTTCCTAGATGATGTCATCCAAATGTTTAAAGCTGTACTTCCATCGCCCAATAAAGATCATGAATCATACTACGAGACGAAGAAGTTGACGCGGTCTCTAGGGTTTCCAAATCATAAGATTGATGTCTGTGAAGATAATTGTATGTTATTCTGGAAGAAAGAAGATCGAGACTTGGTTCAATGTCGGTTTTGTGGAAAAGATCGGTACGATACGAACAAAATGTGGGTCGGTCAAGAAAGAAGATACAAATACAGAGGATGTTTTATCTACCAGTTGCAGATCGCTTGAAGCGATTATATCAATCAACAATGACAGCTTCACAAGTGAGATGGCATGCAGAACATGTGTCCCCCGATGGAGAAATTCATCACCCCTCAGATGGAGAAGCATGGACGCATTTTCAGAAGGTATATCCTGCATTTGCTTCAGAGAGTCGTAATATATATCTTGGATTATCAACAGATGGATTTAATCCAATTGGTATGAATGGGCAATCATATTCTGTTTGGCCCGTAATAGTAACATCATACAATTTACCTCACGGGATGTGCTTGAAAAAGGAATATTTCTTTCTCTCTCTATATTAGTTCCTGGGCCAAACCATCCGAAGAAAAGTCTAGATATTTATCTTCAACCGTTGATTGAAGAACTACGTAATTTGTGGAGTGATGGTATTGAGACATATGACGTCTCGAGGAAGGAAAATTTCACGATGCGTGCTGCCTTGATGTGGATGATCAGCGATTTTCCAGCATACAATATGCTATCTGGATGGATGGCGTATGGCAGGTTGGCTTGTCTGTATTGTAAGAATGAGACAAAGTCATTTTGGTTGCCAAATGGAAGAAAACACTCTTGGTTTAATTGTCACCGACAGTTTTTGCCTCTCGAACATCCTTATAGGCGGAATGTGAGAGCTTTTCGAAAGGGGAAAACAATGCATGATGATCCTCCACCATGGTTAAACGGGGATGAAATTCTTCATGAGAGGATAAAAAACATCCACGGACTATTTAAGTCTGTTTATTGTGGAGGCAAAGGACATGACAATGCTGCTAGAGAAATTGAGGGGTATGGTGTTCACCACAATTAGGTGAAAAAGTATATTTTGGGAGTTACCGTATTGGGAGCATCTACTTCTCAGACACAACCTTGATTTCATGCATATTGAGAAAATTTTCTTCGACAATCTCATGAACACAGTGTTAAATGTTCCAGGAAAGACAAAAGATACCGTAAAATCAAGAATAGACCTCTCTTCGTGCTTGTTCCCAACATTAGATTATCAAAGGAGGGTAGACAAAAATTTCTGACATGGTTGACGAATGATATCCAATTTTCAGATGGATATGTGTCCAAGTTTTCACATTGTGTCAAATTGGATAGTGGGAAGATAACAGGTTTAAAGAGCTATCACTATCATGTCATCATGCAACGACTTCTACCAGTTGCATTTGCAGAGCTTCTTCCCAAAAATGTTCACACGGCAATCTCATGTATAAAATATTTTAAAATTTATTATTTAATACTTATTTAATCCTATTCACTTTTTTTTTATTATATATATGTGTAGATATTGCACTCTTCTTTCGATATATATCTACAAAAGTTCTGAAGATCGAAGATGTTGCAATATTAAAAGAAGATATTGCCATGAAGCTTTGTAATCTTGAAAAAATATTTCCTCTGTCGTTCTTTGATGTAATGGAACATCTACCTGTACATCTTCCAGACGAGGCTTTTTTAGGTGGTCCGATGCAATATAGGTGGATGTATCAGTTTCAACGATACATGTATCACCTGAAAAGGAAGGTTAAAAACAAGGCCCGGATTGGAGGGTCGATAGTTGCTCAGTGTGTGAACGAGGAGATATCATACGTAACAGCCAATTATATTCTATTCAGAAGTTCCCGACCCCAAAGATGATGTTCACGAAGTACGATTCACCTACAATTATCCTGATGTTCCGATCATGTTCCAACAAGTAGGAAGAATCAGTGGCAAATCAACAAAGCCGTGGTTAAATGACGAGGATTATAATGTGCTCCAGACATTTTTACTACTCAACCTTGAAGAATTTACACCTTATGAAAGGTATATTTTGTTGTTTATATTTAACAAATATTTATAATTTAATGTATAAAATCTATACATATATATTATACATACATTTATACACAGGATGTTTGAAGAGTATATGACGCTTAACATCCCAAATATTACATCTGACGCAATGACGAGAGCAAAAGACGAACAATTTGAAAAGTGGTGCAAAAACTCCGTAGGAGTTAAAATTTAATACTTAATTTTTTTGTATCTTATCTATATTAAAAGTTTAAAAACTATTGCAGATTAACGATGCTAGCGAGTCATATGATTTTCCATTGTGGATGCTTGAGTTTGTACAAGGTCCACAACATCAATTCACTTCATGGCCTATGTATTATTCGAGGGGATACCACTATCATACACATCACCATGGACAAAACAGAAAGACGATGAACTATGGTATGTGTGTTTGTGAAACCGGTGACACAAAGTATTTTGGCCTGATCAAAGATATATTCATGATAGAATATCACGGTGCCGTTGGGCTAAAACCATGATTTTCAAATGTGAATGGTTCAACACCACACTTGGTCGAGGAATACGAAAGCATCCATCTGGTATTATCGATGTTTGTCCCCAGATGCATTACGATAAATATGATCCTTTCATATTACCAGAGCAATGTGACCAAGTCTGTTACATTCCTTATCCACGCTTGCGTCCAGTTAGAGAGGAATGGTGGGCAATAACAAAAGTTATACCAAGGGGGTTTCGTGAAATCCAAGAAGTTTCTCAAATTGCGTTTAAAGATGGCATTCTCGATAGAGTGGCAACAAGCACTAATATTATGCTAGTTGAAACACATTCATTCAAAACATATCAGATGATTATGAGACTATACCGATAAATAATCCTAATGATGCATATGTTTCTGAAGGTGATTTAGAAGATGAGTGTCATGAATATTCTGATTCAAGTTTCGATTCAGATTCAAATTAAAATTCGTATATAATCGATTGTACAATGTAATTTGAATAATTTTTTAATTAAATATTAATATATTTATGTTTATGTTTATGAAATTCAAATTAATATAAATAATTTAAGTAAATGAAAACAAAATTTAAAATAAATAAAAATAAAAAATTAATTATCAAACTAAATAATTTCTAATTTCAATTATTTTTAAAGTTTATAGCCACGATTAGTCTAACATTATATTGTAGCAATGGAAATATCAAAAAATTTGCACATAAAATTTCAGTTCCCCGCTTAAGTTTTGGCCGCCAAAGTTATTTTCCCGGTTAATCTTTGGTTATTTCGTTATAATTTTAGAGATTTAGTGGCAATTGTTTTGGTTAAAGTATCTAGAAGCCCTAATAATCTAAGTCATTGTATCTTCCGCCACCAAACACAATTATCTCTAACTCCCTGTCTCTCTGTATCGATCTTTCTACTTTCTCATTTCTTCAAGTTTGGATCTTGTCTCTCTCTTTGTATCGATCTGTTCGCATCTCCGACGATAACAAAGCTGAGGTTTGTCTGTCTCTTCCTCTCTTTTTCTATAGTTTCTTTGACTTTAGTTTTCTTCTCTCCATCATTCAACTTCGCTTCCACTTGTCTCACAAAATCTCTCTGTCTCTATTGATCTGTATCACTCTTTTTCGTTTGTAGATGAATCTCCGAAGCCCTTAAACACAGCGTTCCAGTCATTTTCACCAGACTCGTTTGCCTCCTGGAGCAACAAGGCCAGCTAGCTCCACGTCTTCCTGGCATCCTCTTCCTAGCCTGCTCCAGAGAGACGAAACATGCAATGTCTCCACCCATGAAAGCTCAATGGCGGTTTATGGTAAGTTTTTGTTCTTAATATTCTGAACAACATCTTTGCATTCGTTAGTTGCTTTTGTAGTCATGAGTATTCTCATTTTGTAAAATGATTAAGTTAATTAGATATACAAAACCAAATGAACTTCTTGTGTGCATGATTGCTATTTAGTGATGATTTGTCTTGTTTGTGATATGATTAAGTTAATTAGATATACAAAACCAAATGAACTTCTTGTGTGCATGATTACTATTTAGTGATGATTTGTCTTGTTTGTGATATGATTAAGTTAATAAAAAAGAACCAAATGTGTTTTGTGTCTATTTAGCCACAAAGAACCAAATGTGTTTTATCAACTAGCCACAAATTTATGACGTAGCAATTTGTAGCTATGTTATGTCATCAGATATTTATATATAGACACGAACACGTCGTGGCTAGTTGTAGCTGAGGTCATTTCGTAACAAATCGATACAAAAAATCTTATTAACTTTTTTTATAATATTTGCACAATACAGCTTTGGCCGGGAATATAGGCAGAGAATATATTCGATATGGGCTACAACCGAGTCGTGGCTAGTCGTGGTGCATATTATCATTATAAATGCAAGCATTTCGACTATTGTGAAACCATAAAAACAAAGTCACAAACACCAAAAATATCTAATTTCTTAGAATATAGAGAATGGATGTATAATTAATTTTCAGATTCTACTCGAAAATCTATTTCAAAAGATTTTGTTGAGGGAATAAATATTTTTGTTTCTTTTTCTTGCAATCAAAACTTTTATGTTAAGCGTAATGATTTACTATGTCCATGCAAGAAGTGCAAGAACATGAAGCGTTGTGATGCTGATACCGTGGCGAACCACTTATACTTGAAAGGATTTACAGAAAATAATTATGTGTGGACGCATCATAGAGAAAATTGCTACTTTGGTGTTGAAGCATCATCAAGTTAACACGTGTTCGACCAAGAAGCATGGAACGATTATTCAAATATTGAAGTTCCGGTGGATCAATATCATTATTCAATTGAAGATGTTCACATGTTTTCGGATGGTGTCAATTTCCCAGAAAATAACCAAGATTACGGGACAACTCATGATGGTGTTTTCCAGGCGTTAGAAACAGGAAATCAACCTCTTTATGAAGGATATGCTGTTGTGATTTCTCAATTGTATCTGAGCTCGAAAGTGATGAACTGGAAAAACCACATACAATCTCTCTGAGGCCTTCCTAGATGATGTTACCCAAACGTTTAAAGCTGTACTTCCATCGCCCAATAAAGTTCATGAATCATACTATGAGACGAAGAAGTTGACGCAGTCTCTAGGGTTGCCACATCATGAGATTGATGTCTGTGAAGATAATTGTATGTTATTCTGGAAGAAAGAAGATCGAGACTTGGTTCAATGTCGGTTTTGTGGAAAAGATCGGTACGAACCAAACGTGGGTCGGTCAGGAAAGAAGATACCAATACAGAGGATGTTCTATCTACCAGTTGCAGATCGGTTAAAGCGATTATATCAATCAACAACGACAACTTCACAAATGAGATGGTATGCTGAACATGTGTCCCCCGCTGGAGAAATGCATCACCCCTCAGATGGAGAAGCATGGACGCATTTTCAGAAGGTATATCCTGCATTTGCTTCAGAGAGTTGTAATATTTATCTAGGCTTATCAACAGATGGATTTAATCCAATTTGTATGAATGGTCAATCATATTCCGTATGGCCCGTCATAGTAACACCATACAATTTACCTCACGGGACATGCATGAAAAAGGAATATTTCATTCTCTTTATATTAGTTCTTGGGATAAACCATCCGAAGAAAAGTCTAGATATTTATCTTCAACTGTTGATTGAAGAATTACGTAATTTACTGAGTTATGGTATTGAGACATATGACATCTCGAGGAAGGAAAATTTCACGATGCGTGCTGTCTTGATATGGACGATCAGCGATTTTCCAGCATACAGTATGCTATCTGGATGGATGACGCATGGCAGGTTGGCTTGTCTGTATTGTATGGATGAGACAAAGTCATTTTGGTTGCCAAATGGAAGAAAACACTCTTGGTTTGATTGTCACCGACGGTTTTTGCCTCTCAAATATCCTTATAGGCGGAATGTGAGAGCTTTTCTAAAGGGGATACAATGCATGATGATCCTCCGCCATGGTTAAACGGGGATGAAATTCTTCATGAGAGGATAAAAAACATCCACGGACTGTTTAACTCTGTTGATTGTGGAGGCAAAGGACATGACAATGCTGCTAGAGAAATTGAGGGGTATGGTGTTCACCACAATTAGATGAAAAAGGTATATTTTGGGAGTTACCATATTGGGAGCATCTACTTCTCAGACACAACCTTGATTTCAAGCATATTGAGAAAATTTTCTTCGACAATCTCATGAACACGGTGTTAAATGTTCCAGGAAAGACAAAAGATACCGTAAAATCAAGAATAGATCTCTCTTCGTTTTGTCGAAGATCCGACTTTGAGGTTACTCAAGATGGAAAAGTGACTGTTTCCAACTTTAGATTATCAAAGGAGGGTAAACAAAAATTTCTTACATGGTTGAAGAATGATATCAAATTTCCAGATAGATATGTGTCCAAGTTTTCACATTGTATCAAATTGGATAGTGGGAAGATAACAGGTTTAAAGAGCCATGACAGTCATGTCATCATGCAACGACTTCTACCAGTTGCATTTGCAGAGCTTCTTCCCAAAAATGTTCACACGGCAATCTCAGGTATGAAATATTTTAAAATTAATTATTTTAGACTTATTTAATGCTATTCACTTTTTTTTATTATATGTATGTGTAGATATTGCACTCTTCTTTCGATATATATCTATAAAAGTTTGGAAGATCGAAGATGTTGCAATATAAAAAGAAAATATTGCCTTGAAGCTTTGGAATCTTGAAAAAATATTTCCTCTGTTGTTCTTTATGTAATGGAACATCTACCTGTGCATCTTCCAGACGAGGCTTCTTTAGGTGGTCTGGTGCAATATAAGTGGATGTATCCGTTTGAACGATACATGTATCATCTGAAAAAGAAGGTTAAAAACAAGGCCTGGATTGGAGGGTCGATAGTTTATGACGCTTAACATCCCAAATATTACATCTGACGCAATGACTAGAGCAAAAGACGAATAATTTGCAGAGTGGTGTAAAAACTACGTAAGAGTTAAAATTTAATACTTATCTTTTTTCTATCTTATCTATATTAAAAGTTTAAAAACTAATGCAGATTAACGATGCTAGCGAGTCATATGATTTTCCACTGTGGATGCTTGAGTTTGTACAAGGTCCACAACATCAATTCACTTCATGACCTATGTATTATTCGAGGGGATCATACACATCACCATGGACAAAACAGGAAGACGATGAACTATGGTGTGTGTGTTCGTGGAACCGGTGACACAGAGTATTTTGGCCTGATCAAAAATATATTCATGATAGAGTATCACGGTGCCGTTGGGCTAAAAGCCATGATTTTCAAATGTGAATGGTTCAACACCACACTTGGTCGAGGAATACGAAAGCATTCATCTGGTATTATCGATGTTTTTCCCTAGATGCATTACGTTATATATGATCCTTTCATATTACCAGCGCAATGTGACCAAGTCTGTTACATTCCTTATCCACGCTTGCGTCCAGTTAGAGATGAATGGTGGGCAACGACAAAAGTTATACCAAGGGGGTTTCGTGAAATCCAAGAAGTTTCTCAAATTGCGTTTCAAGATGACATTCTCGATAGAGCGGTAACAAGCACTAATATTATGCGAGTTGAAACACATGCATTCGAAGACATATCAGATGATTATGAGCCTATACCGATAAATAATCCTAATGATGAATACGTTTCTGAAGGTGATTTAGAAGATGAGTGTCATGAATATTCCTATTCAAGTTTCGATTCAGATTCAAATTAAAATTAGTATATGATTGATTGTACAATGTAATTTGAAGATTAATATATTTATGTTTATGTTTATGAAATCCAAATTAATATAAGTAATTTAAGTTAATAAAAACAAAATTTAAAATAAATAGAAATTAAAAATTCATTATCAAACTAAATAATTTCTAATTTCAATTAATTTTAAAGTTTATAGCCATGATTAGTCTAACATTATATTGTCGCTATGGAAGGCAACGTAGGCGAGCTAAGCAATGAATGTGCAGACATGAAGAAAGCGATGGCAGTGCTTTTGCAGATCAATGGAGTCGATCCCGTAACACTTCAACAAGTTCCACATGATGAGGAAGCTTTCTCATGTCCGAGTGAGTCTGTAGACGATCCAACCCAGCCCCCCATTGTTCAACCCAGACGATCCAACCCGGCCCCCATATATTAACTCTAGTACTTAAGGTATTTTTAGATTTTCAATCGGCTGTTATATATGTAATCATCTATTTTAGTTATTTTTTCCAATCGGTTAATATATATGTAATCGGCTAATAAATGTTTTATTTTAGTTTTATAAGAAACTGTATTCAATTTAATTGTGTATTTTATTTATTTAAAATTTTCTGTTAATCACAATTTGTGTCTATTTGAGAACAATTATTCAAATTTTTTGTTTATATATATATATATATATATATATTAACTATAAATAATTTGTAGATATGTATTGTCATCACTACGATTAAGATATGTCTATTAGTGGCTAATAAATACGGATTGATTCTCGCTAATTTGTAGTTATATTAGAAACATTTGAGTGGTGACTTTTTGTGCCTATTTATCACGAATAAGTTCCGGCTATCGGTGGCTAATTGCTATGGTAAATTTGTGGTAAGTTGTGGCAAATATAGATACAGATAGGGTCGTGTCTATATGTTACTATTAGCCACAAATCTAGTTCTTGTGGCACCATTGCTACGAATAGCGAGGAATGCCAGATAGCTACGAGCTCAATGACACAAATTTGTGTTGTGTCAAGTCGTGGCTAACGCCCAAATAGCCACAAATAATCAATCATAGCTACAACTAAATTTGTAGCTATAAACAAATTTTCTTGCAGTGATTTGGTCAAGGGACTTGGTTATGAGATGAAATTGATCTCATTCAAATAAGGGTTCAAAGATTCAGGGGATCACTCAATGAAATGATTCTATTTTATGCAAAATGCTAAAGGTAAAAGCACACCTAAGCATGCAAGTCAAAGCTCTCTTCTATCCTTTTTACCCAAGATGAACCTGATAACTTCTAAAACCCCAAGTGAAACTCCTAAATCTACTCTTTCCCAAAGCACTTGATCTCTTCCTTCTTCATATTTAAGGAAACTCCTTCTTCTTTTGCTTATGTGGTTGACTTCTTTTTGGAACTTGCTCTTCTTTGTTGTATGATTGGCGCCATATTTATCACCTTTGGTGGATTGCTTGGTCTGATTTCTCCTTTTGGATGACCTTTTGTAAGATTTGTTGTTGTTGGCACCCTTCTTCTTTAACACTTAGAGCTTTCTTCCTAATTAACTTGACCACAAAATACACTGTTCCCCGATACTACCAATCCCATACTTCTTCTTCTTGTCAAAAGATGTAAACATTTAAAGCTCAAACCACTTACACTATCCTTTCCTAAACTCCTAACCTAATACCAAGCTCAAAATGCAAGCTTGTGTCTACAAGAGAGCTTCTCCTTGCCAGCCTTATTCCTAACACTTTTTGCCAAGATAAAATAAAAAATGATGCAATGCAAGGCCTTGCAACTCTCACAATAGTGTTTAGGTTCAGAAAGAAGGATTGGTTTATGGTGTGGTTAACTGTCCCATAATGATGAGGATCATCTACTTGGATTAACAAGAGTGGTAAGAAGGGAAGAAGATAATCCAAATATGTATATGGGTAGCCATGTAATCACTCAAAATGCACAAACAAGATAATTCAAAGTCAGGATTATGGTTCTAATAAGATAGAGTTGGAATCAAATCAAAGCAAGCTTGAGCATAAGACATGAACATCAATGCAAGAATTCAAGATATGGTGCAGCTTTAACTTCAAACTCACTTCAATGCAATCAAACAGCAGATAACCAAAGCATTGGAAACAACTCAAACATTAACATCTTGACAAGTGTTTATCATCTACTCCCTATGCAAATGTATGCAAACCTATATGAAATGCATCTAGACTCAATCTTAGTAATGCAAATGCAACTAAATGATATTTTTGGTTCCAAATAATTTGAAACTTTTATGGATGCATGAGACTCAAGTATGTAAAAGAGAAAATACGAAAGCAAAACACAATGTTAAATGCAATGCCCTCCCCCCACACTTAAATTACACAGTCTCTTGTGTAATAGAAGCTTGAAGGAGGTGAATAGAACAAACTAAAAATGATTGCAAAAAGGATGCATAAAGAAAGAAGAGGAGTTAGGTACCTTAGAAAAGGTTTTGGCAGAAAGGAGGTTTTGTCACTTATTCAACTATCCATTTGCTTTGAACTCCACCTGCTCCTAGGATCAAAGGGAAACACAGACACAAACTTAAAAGGCAAAAATATATACAGGAATAACATGAGAATACCTCCCAAGAGTGCTTGTTTAGATTCACTAAGCTTGACTTTTCTTGCTATTTAAGATCATGGAGGAGGATGGACTGGAACTGATGTTCCTTCTCCTTTCTTCTTGAACAATGTATTGGCTCCACAGTAGAGCTTCTCCTTAGGTTTCTTGACTCTCTTTCTCGGCTTCCTTGGTCCACCATAGAGCTTCACCTTGATTCCATCAAACAAGTCAAGAAGACAAGCACCATCAAAGGCTTCACCATCATACTCATTGTGGTCAAGAGGGTCTTCATCTTCTTTTAGCACTTCAGCCTTGAATTCCCTCAGCTTTTCCTTGACATCATGTAGCTTTTTAGCAGCTCTTTTCTCAACATTAGTGATGCTTCCACAAAAGCTTGAAGGTGGAGGCTTCATTGCATAGCTAACTCCATCATTCACCTTCTTGAGGGTGACTCTCTCTTTGGTGAAGTCAAGATCAGCACCTGCTATGTTCAGAAATGGAGTCCCAAGTAGTAGAGAAGGCTTATGATTGTGAGCCATTTCCATCACAACAAAATCAGTAGGTATCTTGCAGGCTTCAATTCTCACAGAAAAGTCTTCAATGAAACCAACAGGTGTGCTTGAAGATGAGTCCACAAAACTGATTCTGGAATCATATGGTCTCAGCTTGGTGACTCCTAATTCTTTTGGCAATTCAAGAGACATCACATTGATACTTGAACCTGTGTCACACATGGCCTCTTCCACAACCAATTCACCAAGTTCACAAGAGACTAGAAACTTTCCTGGATTGCCAAGCTTATGGAGGCTTATTGCTCTTCTTTCTTGTTCTCCTTGCCAACTAAAGAGTTCAAAATTGGCTCCACCTTTTCTATGTTCCCAAGAAGTTTTTTGATGAACCTTTCTTGATACTTCACTTGCATCAGAGTTTCTAGTGGAGGCAAGTGAACACCAGCCTCATCCATCTCTTTTCTGAACTTAGAGAGCACAGCCTTTTGAGCTTTTATAAGAAATCTACCAGGATAAGGTATAGGAGGTGGGTACTCAAGCTCATCCTCAATGTGTGATGCTTCATCTTTGAGTAAAGGCTCTTGCTTCTTCTTCTTGGGTTCAGCTTGTCTCTTTTGGGGAGGTGACTGATTTGCAAGCTCCTTTAGAGAGTATCATACTCCAACAAGCTTGTCATGCTCAACCAATTCAGCTCTTTGTTTCACCTCCACTTCAGCTTCTACAACCTCAGCTTCAATGTCCTCATTGAACAATGACAAAACTCCTCTATAACAGCCTCATCCTCAGTAGTTGAACTCAAATGAAGATCACTTCCCCAACACTTAGTGTCAATGTCCACATTGATTTTCTTAGTAGAGCTTGTGGTGGAGAACACTTCTTGAGCCCCATAAAGCATTTCTTCAGTCTCTTCAATGGATGCTTCAGCCTCTTTGTTGAAGTTGATGTCCTTGTTATGTAAAAAATGACAATAATCTTGGTGTAGGGGCTTACTCTTTCCAAGGTGTGATAACTGCTGTTGCTGTAATGCTATGACTTGCTGCATCAATTCAGTGACACTCAACTCATGAGGTGGAAGTGGACTACCTTGGGCGTGGTATGGAGGGAAGGGATCAGAAAACTGTTGCTGGTCTCCATAACTGCTGTGATAAGCAGCACCATAAGCTTCATAAGGGGACCCATGGTTGAAGCCACTTTGAGAGCCTTGGTAGTAAGCTAGAGGGTGATACATTGTACCTATAAGAGAAACAAAATAAAATGAAATTTAGTACTGAAATAAATGCTTAGTCTAAGCAAGAACTCAATCTCAAATGCATTAAAAACAATCCCAAGAGCCAACGGCGCCAATTGATGTTAAGGTTTTTGAATCCTTAGATCAATCCTCAAACACACATGTCATTGTAGTACTTGAGGTGTTAATCCACTTGGGAATGTAATGACAATTGAGATGCAGAGAACTATGTTAATTTAAGCTAATATAGAAGGGGTTTTGATTCTAGCAACCTAAGTGATCAAGCAAATAAGCAAAAGAAAGCAAGCAAAGAGCAGTAAAAGCAATAAGAAACAAAGCAAAAACAGAGTAAAAGCTAAACTAAACAGAGTAAAAGCTAGACTTCAAAGATTAAAAGATGGTTCAAGATCAAAGCAATGGTGATAGGGTGATTCATGTTCATGTCTAGGGTGATCAAAACAAGCAATTTTAAACACTCAACCTTAGGTAAGGAACACTAAGAAAGACTAATCCAATCTCTTGGCATTAATCCCTTTGATAAATCACATTTCAAACTTACTTTTGGTGGTGTATCTATAACAAGTAAGCATTAAAATCAAGTTCCATAAAACCAATTAGCATGCTAGACATCTAATCTCTTAGGCTAGGTTTACTAATCTCTTATACAATAGATCAAACATCAACTCACATTCTCATGCATAATCAATGTCTAAAGACAATTTTCCACCAATGTGGTACTAAGCAATAAACACATTCAAGCAAGAAATGATAGATGCAAAGACTTATGACTATCTAAACACCATTTTCAAGCATTGAACTTCATTCAGGAATTTCATCAAACACATAGTATGCATGTGAAAACCTAAGATCAACTTCTGCAACAAAGAGGTACTAATCATTAAGAACAATCATATAAGAAAGGTAATGAGAAGATCTAAGCCCTTATCACCCTAAACAATCACTACAATCACCCCATCTGCCCTAATCTCAAACCTAAAACAAACTACTCAGTAATCATGGTGAAAACCATCAAATCTATGAAGAAAAGATAGTTAATCATAATTAGAAAGACAAAATATTAAGGTAAATGCAAAATATTATTGAAATATACAAAGAATCAAATACAAAACTATTCTGAATCTAGAAGAGAAAAGAAGAACTGCTGGATAAAAAGTTGTTCCCAAAAATTAGGGATTTGAAGTATTTATAGGAGTCTAAGCTAAAATGGCAAAATTTTAAATAAGTGCAAGTTTGGACTGAGCTCCATCGATCATAAGTGATCGATGGTGTGATCGATGGTGTCCAATCGATGGGCTTCTGCTGGTCGATGCAGGTTGAGCGGTTTCACGACAATTGCGATATCTGTTGAACGGCATATCAGAATGACCTGCAACCAAGTCTTACTGAATACTAACTCACGTGGCTACAACTTTCATGAAAGGTGAGAAAACTGAATCAAGACGGAGGCTATTCGTCCGAGCTGATCTTCAAGTCGGTTAAGATCAACGGTCAAAATTCCAGATGGACATGTGCTCACTTTATTCGACGTAACTCTTCAAACACTGACGGGAATGACTCGAAACCAATACCAAACGAAATTTAACTCACAGGGCTACAATGTTGATGAAGAACGCCGAGGCTAACTCGGAATGGAAACACCTCATCTGAGCTGATCTTCAGTCGATATGGTCCTTCAGGTGATTTCCATCTGTCACAAGTAATCGATGGTCTGATCGATAGGGTGCTATCAGTCTTGAAGGTGATCGATAGGATGATCGATATACATCCGTTGCATTCCCATCGGTCACTCCTTGACCGATGGCCTGATCGACCTATCGATCATGAGTTGATCGATGGTTTTCGTGCCTTGATGAATAGGGGTTGAGCGGTTTCACGAAAACTTCTGTAACTTTCTAACTGCTGATGGGAATAACCTGAAACCAACTCCAGACGCAATTTAACTCACGGGGATACAACATTGATGAAGTCTGTTGAAGCTGAATCGGGTTGAATATACTTTGTCCGAGCCAGTTTTGTCAGGTGAAGTGTCTGGCCGCTTCAACAAGGTGCACCTTCTTCTTGGCTCTTTTGATGTCTTGTGCTGCACCCACCATCATCTCCCATGCTCCTTGTAGTCTCAAAACTCTCCAAACAAACCTGCCAAACTCCTCAAATGTACAAAATATGCAATGCACACCCTAAATCTGCACTAAAACCTAATTGAATGCAAATGGGACAAAAAAAAAGCAAAAATGCATGTTTGAAGACTATAAAACAATGGAAAATGTATGCTAATATGGTGTAAATAATGAGTATATCACAAACAAGTGTAATAAAGTAACCAATGTAACCAAGGCTTGAAAAGTAAACTAGAGCAGTTCTTATAGCAAACAAAACAGAGCAAAACAGAGTAGTGATATCTTGATATATTAGAGCACTTTAGGCTGCATTTCATGCATCTTTTCTCTTGTTTTTGCATTTTCAGTCTCATTTCCACTTAGAATCATTGCATGCATATAGGTTAGGATTGCATACATTTGCATGTCTATGGTGTTTCTCAGGTGCTTTTGGAGGTTCTTGGAGTTTGTGGAGGAGATGGAAGCAGCTCATGTTCGGAGAAATGCCAAAGAAGGATATTCGCCAAGTCCAGTCCCATATCGAGGAGAAGCGTCGAGCAAAACCTCTTTGAAGTCTGCTTGATGCAAGCCGCTGTGCGTGGAGAAGAGGGCTGGTCGTAGAGTCTAAGGCGTTGGTCTACATCGAGGTGCTGCATCGAGCAGGGAAAGCATGCGCAGGCAGATACATGCCACACGGACCATGTCAAGGTGGTGAATCGAGCAGAACACCGTCCGTACCACCCTGATACAACTTATCTGCGTGTTTGACCGGATTTTTCGTTGACCTTATCTTATTTTTATGTTTTATCCTTCCTATTTGGTTCCCTACTAAAAAAAGGAAGCCACCAAACTTTATCCTTACGTCATTATCCATTCTAAGCTTTTCTTATCTTGTTCTTCATCTAAAAAGGGCGATTTGCCTTAGATTTGTAAACACTTATTATTTTCTTTAATAGTGTTTGTATTTTTATGGTTTAATCTTGTCTTCTCATCTTTGATTTAGCACCCTGGTAACTTAGTTTCATTATCTTTGCATTTAATCACATATAATCATATTTATCTCTTATCAAATGGGCTTAAACATGATTTGAGCAGTTTACCTTAGATTTGACGTTTTAAGGAAAGTGGCGATCGAGATGTGATTAAGGGGTGATTAGGCTTGAATAGTTTATTATCTATTGTTACCTTCTCTTGCAAAGTTATTATTTTTCATAAAGCTTCTCTCTTTTGATTGAATATGGTATTGTTGATGGTTATGATTCACTTGATGGTTTGAAGTCTTGTTCTTTGCATGATTCGCCTATTTTGCTTGATAGTTTAGCTTGGTCTATGTTTCTTTTGTTCAGTGACACCAAAGTGATAGTTTACCTTGCTAGATGATTCGCTTAGGGCTAGACAGTGCTTGTTATGAGTCTCTTGCTTGATGGTTAGATAGTATGCATTAGAAGAACATGCTTTTGTCTGAATCATGTTCATTGCTCAGTATTGTTAGGTTTCGCAATTGTGAGCTTGAATCTATGTTCTTGATTAGTTGAGTTAGTAATGCCGCTGCATCTAGTGATTCCATGACGTAAATGTCATGTAACTATTCTATCTTTAAGTTCTAAATATTGCAGGCTTTTTTTAATTAACTAAGTAATTCTTCTACTTTGGCTTGGTGTCTTTCTTGGCATAGATGTGCCTTAGTGCAGCATGATCAGTGTAGATTATCACCTTAGACTCCACTAAGTAGCTTCTGAACTTCTCAAATGCAAAGACAACTGCTAGGAGCTCCTTTTATGTTGTAGCTTATCTTGTTTGAGCTTCATCCATTGTTCTGCTTGCATAGTAGATAACATGAAGGTTCTTGTCTACTCTTTGCCCCAAGACGGCTCCAACAGCATAGTCACTAGCATCACACATGATTTCGAATGGCAAATCCTAGTTTGAAGCTTAAACTATTGGCGCTGTCACTAAAACTTGCTTGAGGGTGAGAAAGGCTTGCAAGCAGTCTTCAAAAACAAAAAACTCTGTCTCCTTACACAGTAGCCTTGTCAAGGGTCTTGCTATCTTAGAGATGTCTTTTATGAACGTTCTCTAGAAGCCAGCATACCCCAAGAAGCTTCTGATTCCTTTGACTGTGTTTGGAGGCTCTAAGTGCACCATCACATCTATCTTTGCCTTGTCCACTTCTATCCCCTTCTCTGAAATCTTGTGACCCAAAACTATTCCTTCTTGGATTATGAAATGGCATTTCTCCCAATTCAGAACCAGCTTAGTGTCTTCACATCTCTGTAAAACCTGGGAAAGATTGGACAAGCAGACACCAAAGGAGGATCCATAGACACTAAAGTCATCCATGAATACCTCCACCATCTCTTCAAGCAAGTCAGAAAATATGGAGGTCATACACCTCTGAAAAGTTGCAGGAGCATTGCATAAACCAAAAGGCATTTACATATAAGCAAATGTGCCATAAGGGCAAGTAAAAATAGTTTTCTCTTGATCATTAGGATGGATAGGTATTTGAAAGAACCCACTATAGCCATCTAAGAAGCAATAATACTTATGATTTGCTAATCTTTCTAACATTTGGTCTATGAATGGCAAAGGGAAGTGATCTTTCCTAGAAGCAGAATTAAGTTTTCTGTAATCTATGCACATCCTATGACCAGTGATTATTTTAGTTAGTATTAGCTTATCATTTTCGTTTTTTGCTACAGTGATCCCTACTTTCTTAGGCACCACATGGACTGGTGAGAACCATTTGCTGTCTGAGATAGGATCGATCACTCCAGCTTCAAGCAGCTTTAAGATTTCCTTCTTCATTACTTCTTTTAGATTAGGATTCAATCTCCTTTGTGGTTCAAGAGAAGTTCTTGTCTCATCCTCTAGATGGATCCTATGTGTGCAGAGGTTAGTAGAAATGCCTTGGATATCATCTAGTGAATATCCAATGGCTCTCCTAAACCTCTTTCACACTTTGAAAAGAGCAAGGATCTCATCATCACTGAGGTTATCATTGCCAATTACAGGATAATGATACAAGAGTTTTTAGTCTCTTTCTCAATCACCCTTTGTACTAGTCATTGTAGTAAGGGTTTTATGTCAATCCAAAAGGGGAAGATTGAAGCAGTAGGCATGTAATAGAGCTCTTAATTAAAGCAGATATAGAGAGGGTTTAGAAGTCTAACAACCTAAGTGATCAAACCGAATTGAAGCAAACACCAAACTATGAGTGAACAGCACGCAAAACTACTTAAACATAGGTAAAAACAGAGCAAATTCGAAATGAACTAAAAAAGAGGAAAGACAAGATTGAGATGGGATAATTGGTGCTAGGAAACTCTCAACTAAACCTATGATGTTTACAAACTCACACAATGTTATTCCTTATGCATAGGATTCATTTATATGAGTAATCCAATCTCTTGGCACTAATCTCTTTACTAATCATCAAATCAAGAACTAATTTTCATTAGTGAAGTGACAAACAGCAAGCATTAAGACAATCTATCAATCCTATATTGCCAAATCACTCCCTAGACAGTCAATCTCTTGAGCTATGACAAGCAATTCTCTTGCAAAGCAGTTCAGGCATTTCATCAAACACTTGGTGGGCATAAAATGAGCCTAAGATCCTAATCAACTTAGCTAAGGCTAATCAGGCATTAAACACAGCAATCAAGAAAGGAATTAAAAGAATTAACACTAAGCAACCACAGATTAAGTCTCAAATTCTTGAAACCTAAAACATATCAATTCCCTAAGTCACTAATCACTAATCACCATCAAAACCATCAATCCAAAGAGAAAGAGATAGCTAATCATGATTAGAAAGATTAAACACGAAGATAAATACAAACTTATATTGAAATAAACCAAAGATTCAAGCTACAAATTAAGGTTAAGAAACTAAAGAAGAAGAAATTGCTGGATGAAGAGATTGTTCCCAAAAATTAGGGATTTTCAGTATTTATAGGTGTCTAAGCGGAGTGGCAAAATTGTAAATAAAATTAAGTTCGGACTGGTTCGTATTGGTCAAAAGTGACCGGTACAGATGACCGATAGAGCATTCGCTTGATTCCCATCGGTCAGTCCTTGACCGATGTAGCTGATCGATGCAGGTTGAGCGGTTTCACGCAAATTATGATATCTTTTGACCGGCATATCAGAATGACCTGAAGCCAAGTCCTCCTGAAATATAACTCACGTGGCTACAACTTTCATGAATAATTCGGAAGCTGAATCAAGACGGAGGCTATTTGTCTGAGCTGATCTTCAAGTCGGTCAAGATCAATGGTCAAAACTCCAAATGGACATGTGCTCACTTTATTCGCCGTAACTCTTCCATTACTAATGGGAATGACTCGAAACCAATACCAAACGAAATTTAACTCACGGTGATACAATGTTTCTGAAGAGCGCCGAGGCCAAATAGTAATGGAAATACCTCATCTGAGCTGATCTTCAGTCGATATGGTCACTTACTTGCTTTACATCGGTCACAGGTGACCGATGGAGCATTCGCTTGATTCCCATCGGTAACTCCTTGATCGATACGGATGATTGATACGCTTCTTCGAACACTCGGCTGGATCCTAATGGTCAGTATTTACCGATACATATGTCATGTCTCTTCCCATCGGTCACAATTGACCGATGCAGATGATCGATGGGGATGACCGGCTTCACGAAAACTTCTTTAATTTTCTAACCGCAGACGGGAATGACCTAAAACCAACTCCCGACGTAAGCTAACTGAGGCGGATACATCCAGGGGTGGATCTAGAATAATTATTCAATGGGTGCACTATTAATAGAAAAGAAAAAAGAAGGCACAAGAGTGAATCGAACTTGAGTTATTAAGGGTGCACTTATCGGTTTTTCCAACTCATTTAACAGAATTTCAATATTTATGAACACAAAATTGCAAATATTATGGGTGCACATGCCCCCATAGTTCATAACCTGCATTCGCCCTTGGATACATCATTGACAAAGACTGTTGAAGCTGAATCGGACTGGAGATGCTTTGTCTGAGCCGGTTTTGTCAGGTGAAGTTTCTGGCCGTTTCAACAAGGTGCACCTTCTTTTTGGCTCTTTTGATGTCTTGTGCTGCATCCACCATCATCTCACATGCTCCTTTTAGTCTCAAAACGCTCGAAACATACCTGCCAAGCTCCTCAAATGCACAAAACATGCAATGCACACCCTAAATCTACACTAAGTCCTAATTGAATGCAAATGGGACAAAAACAAGCAAAAAGTCATGTTTAAAGACGATAAAACAATGCAAAATATATGCTAATATGGTGTAAATAATGAGTATATCAGATAAGTAGAGTTAGAGCCTAAGAAGACATACCTTATCCCTTTGGGAAGAGGTTTGAGCTCCACTTTGGGTGCCTTGAGCTCACTCCAGTCGTCCTCTAAGCTGCTTTGCTCCTTGGTGCCAGCTTCATTGCTTGGAGAGCCAGCTTCTTGAACTGAAAGCACTTCTGTCCTTGTGTACTCCAGCCTCTCAAATGCTTTCTCTTCTTCCAAGACCTTGTGAGAGTCTAGTCTAGCTTATAACCCAAGCTTTCCTTATCCAAGTAGCCATCTTCCCCATGCTCCTTTGTCAAAACCACTTGGAGTTTGTCATCACAACACAACTCTTCTTGAACATCATCAATCAGCCTCTCTAAGATCTCAATCTGAAATAATTGACCTTCAATAGTAGGCTGTTGCATGATCTGTTTGATGTCAAATTTCAGAGACATGTCTTTACCCAAATGCAACTTTATCTTCCCTTTCTTGACATATATAACAGCTCATGTTGTGGCTATGAAAGGCCTTCCTAGTATGAGAGGGTCATTAGGTTCCTAATCCATTTCTAGAACAACAAAATCAGTGGGTATCTCAACATTCCCTATTCTGATTGGCACATCTTCAAGCACTCCCTTAGGGAGTTTTACTGTTCTATCAGCCAACACCAAAGATATTCTGCAGTCCTTGAATTTAGTGAACCCAAGGCGCCTAGCTATTGAGTAAGGCATTAGGCTTACAATTGCTCCTAAATCACACAAGCATTTCTCAAATAGCAGTGGACCTATAGAGCACGGCAAGCTAAAACATCCTGGGTCACTGAGCTTGCTGGGAGCTATCCTTTGTTGTTAAATGATGGCGCTGCACTCATGAGTTAGTACCACCATCCCTTGCGGATCCTTTGTTCTCTCAACCACAGCATCTTTCAGGAACTTCTGGTAAGGTGGAACCAAGACAAAAGCATCTAGCAATGTCATAGTGAGCTGAATCTTCTTCATCTGCTCATCAAAGAGGCCTTTATACTTAGCAATGAGTTGCTTCTTAAACCTTCCTGGAAATGTTATTGTAGGCTGATATGGTGGAAGAATGTATCTTGGTTCTTTGACTCACTCCTTGGGTGCTTCTCTTGGTTTCTCCTTAACCACATCTTTGGCTTTAGTGTTCTTTGAACCCTTTTCAGCTTCAACCACTTCATCCTCTTTAGATTCTTCATCATCTTTAGCCACCACCCCCTCTTCTTGTTCCTCAATGTCCACATTGGGTGTAGAAGGCGCCACTCTTGGGGGGAGTTGCTTCCCACTTCTTAAGGTGACAGCTTTGACACACTCTTGTGCAAGTAAAGAGGTATATGTTTGAGCCATGCTCTCTAGTTTGCTGATCTTCATATTTAAAGAACCTAGTTGGGATTCAAGGCTGGAGTCAATGCCTTTGTGTATTTCAACAGCCATACTTCTTTGAATGTCAGACATTCTCTTTTGAATCTCAACAACCATGCTTTTCTGAAGTTATGCAGTTTGAAGTTGTTGAAATTGCAGGAACATCTCCTTTAGGTCCAAGTCATGTGAAATCAGAGAGTTGTTGGCGCCAACTGTTTGAGAAGAAGAACCCTGATGTTGTTGAGTGTAAGTGTTTCCATTGAACTATTGGTGACAAGCATTATGATTTTGTTTCATTGTTGGCGCTAACAGCTTTGACTTGATTACCTTTGTAGTGGTTTTGTGGAGTAACATAAGGAAGTGGTTTGGTTGTGCCACTAAGCAGCAAATCCACTTTTTTTCTGCAAGGCCTTCATCTCATACAATGCTGTCTCTAGCTTCTCTTCAGTGGCTTTTGAATGTTGCTCTTCATCATTAACATAGTCCCAATTACTGAGTGTCATGTTCTTCACTAGTTGCCATCTTGTATCTGAACAGATTTGACCTGATGCTCTTGGTAGTGGCTTTGTGGATCAACATTTTGAAGAGGTTTGATGGATCCATTGAACAACATATCCACTTTTTCTTGCATGGCCTTCATCACATGCAGTGCAGTTTCTAGCTTCTTTTCAGCTGCCTTGGCATGTTGCTCCTTATCATCCACATAGTCCCAATTACTGAGCGCCATGTTCTCCACTAGTAGCCATCCTTCATCAACATCTTTGCCAAGAAAATAGTCATTTCTTGCTGTATCTAGAAGGATTCTTATTGTTGGGAGAACACCTCTATAGAGTGTGGATAGCAGCATTTCTTTGGTGAAGCCATTGTGAAGGCATTGGTGAATGAAGCCTTTAAACCTTTCCCAAGTGTCTCCAGAGCTCTCATTAGACCACTGTTTGAAGTGTGTGATCTCATTCCTGAATTGTGCAGTTCTTGAGGGAGAGAAGAATTTGGTTAAGAAAGCACATTTGCATTGCTCCCAAGTGGTGATGCTGCCTTGTGCTAGAGACTTTTCTCACATTTGAGCTCTATCACCAAGAGAGAAAGAGAATAATCTGAGTTTCAAACCATCATCTGAAACTCCACTAAGCCTTGTCAAAACACAAATCCTCTCAAAGTGATCCAAGTGCTCAAGAGGATCTTGGTTGGGCAATCCAAAGAACTTCCTCTCTTGAACCAAAGTAATCATGCTGCTCTTGATCTCATAGTGATGAGTCTCCGTAGGTGGAAGAATACCTTGTCTTGAAGCATAACATGAAGGTGTATAAGCAGCACCAATAGGTCTCAATGGTCTTTGAACGCCCATTCCCTAAGCTCCTTGTAAACCAGCCTGACCTTGTTCACCTTGGAAGCCATGAATCCCTTGAAGACCTTGTGGACCTTGTTGACCTTGCAACCCAAAACCAGCAGAATATTGATGTTCTTTCATGCTACAACTGATTTCTGATGCTGTAAACCCAAAGTCCTTGATCATGAACCTCAGTTGTAGTTGTAGACACTTAAGAGCATTTTTTTTGGGTACCTACAAAAGAAATTCTAGACCAAAAGAGAAATCAGTAACCAAAAACAAAAATAACAAAGCTCAATATCAAGATATCTACATATCCTACTGAACAAAGCTTTTCCCTAATGGCAACGGCACCAAATTGATACAAGATTTTTGAGTCTCTTTCTCAATTATTCTTTGTACTAGTCATTGTAGTAAGGTTTTTATGTCAATCCAAAAGGGGAAGATTGAAGCAGTAGGAATGCAATAGAGTTCCTAATTCAAGCAAAAACAGAGAGTTTAGTTATCTAACAACCTAAAGAATCAAAGCTACTTGAAGCAAACACTTAATAAGAGCAAGTAACAAGCAAAAGATCAAAACTAAGTAAAAACAGAGTAATACTAAGGCAAATTCGAATTCAACCAAAAACAGAGGAAGGACAAGACTTGAGATGGAATAATTGGTGTTAGGGAACTCTCAACTCAACCTATGATGCCTACAAACTCAAACAATGCTATTCATCATGCATAGAATTTATTTATATAACTAATCCAATCTATTGGCACTAAGCTCTTTGCTAATCATCAAGTCAACAACTAATTTTCATTAGTGAAATGACAAAAACAAGCATTAAGACAATCTATGAATCCTATATTGCCAAATCACTCCCTAGACAGTCAATCTCTTGAGCTAGGACAAGCAATTCTCTTGCAAAGCAGTTCAGGCATTTCATCAAACACTTGGTGGGCATAAAATGAGCCTAAGATCCTAATCATAGATCAAGTCTCAAATTCTCTAAACCTAACCCATCTCAAATCCCTAAGTCAGTACTCACTAATCACCATCAAAACCATCAATTCAAAGATAAAAATATAGCTATTCATGATTAGAGAGATTAAACAAGAAGATAAATGCAAACTTATATTGAATGGAACAAAGATTCAAACTACAAGATCAAAACAAAAACAAAAGAGGAAAGAACTGTTGGATAAAAGCTTGTTACAAAAAATTACGAATTTTCAATATTTATAGGAGTCTAAGCAGAGTGGCAAAATTGTAAATAAAAGAAAGTTTGGACTGGTTCGTATCGGTTAAAAGTGATCGATACAAGTGATCGATAGAGCATTCGCTGGATTCCCATCGATCACTCCTTCTTCAATACGCTTGATCGATAAGGTCTTCGAAAACTTGGGTGGATCCCATCGGTCAGTCTTGACCGATACAAATGATCGATAGAGCATCCCCTTGATTCCCATCGGTCACTCCTTGACCGATACGCTTGATCGATAGGATCTTCAACTCCTCTGCTGCATTGTATCATACAACACAGACCGATAGGGTTTGTGCTAACACCATAAATCGCCTTCCTCAGCTCATGTTGCCCCTTCTCAGCTTGGCTAACTCCTTGAACTATTCCTACACTTCCTCCTTGCTCCCAATAGCTTCTTAAGTACCTAAAAACATCATTAATGCATAGAGAATGCAAACTACAACCTAAATGCAACCTAAGTCTAAAAGGAAAGGAAAATGGGACTTAAAGAGAAAGAAAACATGCAAAAGGTGACCAAAACATGAACTAAATGCAAGCCTAAATGATGTAAATGTATGAGATATCAGAGAGTCTCTTGAAGTTGACGCCAACAAGGAAGCCATGAAAGGAGAACATCTTGAAGCTGAAAACCCCAAGGAAGAAGTAGAGTGGACGCCACTTGAAGAAGCTGAAGCTAAGAAGGAGGAAAAAGTATATGTTCCTCCACCACCCTATAAGCCTTCAAAAGTTGAGAAGCTCAACATCACAAAGCTAGGAGATCCAGGTTGTTTCACTCTACCTTGGGAGTTTAAAGGAAAAATTTTCAAGAGTTGCCTTTGTCATTTTGGAGCTAGCATAAATCTGTTGCCATTCTCTACAGCCAAAACCTTGGGCCTCACCACTTTCCAAGAGAGAAATGTCTCTTTTACTATAGCTGATGGATCTGTCAAAACACCCCTTGGAGCTTTAACGGATGTCCCAATGATGATTGAGGGTGCGGGGATACCAACAGACTTCTTGGTGTTGGATGTAGATGGAAAAGTGAAGAACCCCATCATTTTGGGAAGGCCCTTCTTGGCAACTGCATGAGCAGTGTTTGATACTAAGAAGTGTACAATTGAGTTGAGATTGACCAAGAAGAAGGTATTGAGGTTTGACTCAAAAGGCAACAAGATGGAGAGTGAGCAAGCTTTAAGGGCAACAAGATGGAGAGTGAGCAAGCTTTCTCCATGGAAGTTAAGAAGCTGAATGTGGCTGCTGAGAATTGGCTCTCATTCAATAGATATGATGGTGAGAGCTTTGATGATTCCAGTATCGTTAAGCTGTTTGGTTGTACCACTGAAGAGGATGTCCTCAGAGTGGAAAGTTTTAAGATTGGTAATGATATCTTACTTTGTTCTTTGGAGGATGGGGTGATCTTGAAGCCATTTGGTTCTATGCTTGGTGAAGTCTCTTACAAGATGAAGCATGAAGGCAGGTCTAAGCCTTTTTCACTGCTCAAGATTGATGAGGTCACCAAGAGAGTCAAAGGAGGAAGCAAGGTTCCACCAAGGAGTTCCTTCACTCCTTCTCCTTACCCCTATTAAGGAGCCAAGAAAAGTCAAGCTAATTGACTCTAAACAAGCACACTTGAAAGGTAATCCAATGGTATCCTTGTATATATTAATGCTTTCTTATGTTTTTATGTTTACTTTGGTGTTTTTGGATGTCCCTACTAACCAGGTTTGAGCTAAGAAAGAAGGTGCTGAGTTTGGAAGAAGGAAGAAGGCCGAGGAGGTCAATATTTGAACTGTATATCAGCCTAGACAAATTGATACAGCAAATATCGGACAGTGTATCGGGCAATCTTGCTCGATATAAGGGATCCTGGGCTTGTATCGACGTGTGTAACGGGATAATATACGTTGATACAAATGAGAGGATGCTGTATTAACCTGTGTACCGGGGTGAGGCAACCTGATATGCCTCAATTGGCATTGTACCGAGGTATATATCGGGTAGCAGAGAGTCGATATGCCTTAATGGCATTCATACCGAGCAGTGTACCAGGATGAGGCAAGTCGATACAGCAAAAAGGGTTCATATCGAGCAACGTATCGGGCTCACATGCCGATATACCTTAACTGGCGAGTGCAAGGAACTATATCGAGCAAGTCCAGGGGTGTATAAAGAGAAACAGGGCAATACCGAGCTACATATCGAGCAATCCTGCTCGATACTGGACAGCTTGGTATGCGTATTGGACTGTATACCGAGGTAAAGGCAAGCTGATATGGAGGAAGCAGAACAGTATCGAGCAGAGTATCGGCCGATACACGTGCCCAGAACCCCACACCGTTCAGAATATCAGGCAAGGCAAGCCGATATGGTCAATATCGACCAGTGTATCGACGTGGCCTGCCCGGTATTCAGCCTCCGAGGTAAGTCTTTTTGATTAAAATTTTTTCCACCTTGATCAAACTTGGCCAAGGAATTCAAATTTAAATCCCATCTTTTCCAAACTCCAGTGGGTCCTCTTATAAGCACTCTTTTCTTTCTTGTTCCCTATCCAAAGATTCTTTCTCCATCTATTTAAACACTACTTCTCTCTTTTCTCTCTCACACTCAAACAAAAAAATCTCGAATTTTCTTTAAACTTTCAAGTGTTTAGAAGAGTCTAAACCACTTAGCATAAGTATAGTGTCTTTATCTCTTTTAATCATCAAAGGGTTTCCTTTGGATATAAGCTTTATTTGAAAATGCTTTATAGTTATGCTTAAGTGGTTTATTGCATAAGTAGATTGTAAAGAGTGCTTTCTTGTTCATATTTGTTAATTTGCATGGTGAAATTTGAATTTTGACATAAGAGCTTTCATAATTGTCATTTATATGCTTGTCAAGTTTAAGATTTTCTCTTGTATTAGCTTAATTATCCATTGTTTAGCTTCACCATGTTAGGATTCATGCATTTAAACTTCTTTAAATTTTAAATTTTTAAGTTCTAGCATGCTTTTTTTGTTGTGCTGCTTCATAATTGATAGATGTTTACTTTTGATTAAGTAAATAAACTCCTTGTGAAACTAATGCACTTTAAACTAATAGTATTTTTTTCCACAACTTGGTACTCATTTTTTTTCAAGAATATTGTTGTAGGTGCCATGAGGAGAAAACAAGGAGTGGAGCACACAGGAAGTAGCAAGACAAGAGAAAGCAAAAGGGAAGAGAAAAGATGATGGTGGTCCTAGTGAGAAAGCTCATGGATTAAGAAGGTGGTTGGTGAACCAAGTGAGCACAACAAAAGGGGAGAGAAAGGATGATGGTGGTCCTACTGAGAAAGCTCATGGAATAAGAAGGTGGTTGGTGAACCAAGTGAGCACAACAAGATGAAGAAGAGAGACACCATGGAGCTGTCCTAAAGGCAACTTTTTGATAATTTTCAAAGAGTTGAGCTCATTCCCACAAGGTACCTACATGTGCCTACAATGGAGAAGCTGGGCATCTATGAAGATTGCAAAGCCATCCTGGAAGCAATGAAGCTGCATAGGCTCTTGGGAACTCCCCATTCAACCAACAAGGAGCAAGTCCTTCAGTTCTTTGCCACCTTGAACATCACATTCGATGAGTATGGTGAGCAGGCTTCTGAAATTGATGGTGATGGCTTTATTACCTTCAGAGTTAAAAGATCAACCATAGGCTTGCCTTTGATGTCATTGAACATGTCTTTGACTTTGCATTTGGGCAAGGAAGGGGACAAAGGATGGGTATTGACAAGGATGAGCTGATCAGCTTGTGGGACCACATTGGAAGAGGTGTCAATAGACCCGGAAGAAACAAAGCCTCCCTCATCAGGCATCTAGCTTTTAGATATGTGCATAAAGCCCTTGCTCACACCCTCTTTGCAAGGAAGTAATGTGGGGCAGTTGAAGGTGGAAAAATGGAGTTATTGGACCAAAGCATGATCCCCATTTTGGGAGCAACAAGAGATGGAACAGAGCTTATTGGAACTGATGTAACAACAGGAATGGTGACCATCCTAATGTAACAACTACTTGTCTATAAGCATTGGATGGCCACCACAGAAGATAAATCTCCAAATCTCTATTGGAGAGGGATTATCTCAGCCTTGCTAGAAGCTGCAGGAGTATAACTTGCACCACCAACAACAAGGATGGATTATATGGACATAGCTTACCTAAGGAATTTAAAATTCCTTGGGAATGAAGTGGGAAGCAGGTTTCAACTTCATCCAAGAAGATGGGACAACTGCAATGGTGCTCCTTCCAAACCAACATCTCACCTCCATCTCCATCAAAGTTAACATTGGCTTTGACATCCCTCAACACTTGCTTTATGAAGAAGGCGCCTCACACTCTTACCCTCAAGAAGGCGCCAGTTACTCTCTTGCTTAAGGAGATCTCAGCCTTGTTGTGTATCAAGGATATCAAGTGGGTGAAGGAGTCCAAGAAGAAGAAGAGGAAGAACAAGACTCTTCAAACTATAATGGTGAGGACTACCATTTTCAGCCCCATGACTTGTCACAACAAGAAAGCCCTTTGAAAAAGGTCCATGAGCACATCAACATCCTACAAAGATGGAACAAATGGCAAGATAAGATCATTGTGCAAGGAATAAAGAGCATGAAAAAGCAAATCAAGGACCTCAAGAAGAAAAATAGGTGCCAATGAAGGTCTCCTCCACATAGTGAAACAGAGCAAGAAGGAGAAAGCCAAGGAGCTGAGAGAGTGCCTAGTAGGATACACTCCTTTGCTGCATAGGAGGAGATAAAGTCATGGGAGCCTCCTAGACGTTCTGCACATGAGACGCCAAGGAAGAGAAGAAGACCAAGGAGGAAGAGGCCAATTGCTAGCCACAACATAGATATCATGGAGGACCTTTCAGGAGCCTCCTACACCTCCAAACATACCATTTAAGGTACCATAACTTTTCCATTGTATATACCATGTTTAACTTTGCATATTTTTCTTTGTGTTTGCATCTTTCTCTCAACTTCTATTACACAATTGGTACTGTTTAATTTAAGTTTAGGGGACAGCTTGTGTATTTAACCTTGTGTTTTGTTTTCTTAGTTTGAAATCTTTCATATTTGAGTCCCATACATTCATGCATTACATCTATTTGTATAGAAAATCACAAAAAATAAAACAATTTCGAAAATTTTTCTTTTAAAGCCAGAGAATTTAGTTGCATTTACATTTAGGATTGAGTCTAGATTACACATCATATAGGTTGCATAGCAAGTGCATAGGGAATAGGTGATTAACACTTGTTATGATGTCCATGTTTGAATTGTTTTAATGCCTTGCTGTGAATTGAATCTAACTCTATCAATTTGAACCATAATTTGAATCTTTATTTATCATGTTCATGCATTGAAAAGTTTATCCATGGATACCTTACACATATTTGGACTTTCTTCTTCCTTATACCACTCTTGCTAGTCCAAATAGCTTGCCCCTCCTTAAAATTAAGCCTACTTTGAAACCTAAACATTATCTTGAGTGCTTGTGAGTCCTAAATCATATCGGCAAAAAGTATTGAGTTAGGATGACCAGGAGAACCTTTTATGTAGATAGTAGCTTGCATATGAAGCTATTTCTAGGCTAGGTTTGCTATTGGGTAGAGTAAGATGAGTTCTTGTGCTTAAAGTCATATCATTTAGGAAGAAGAAGAAGAGAGAAGAAAGGGAGCATAAGGCGTTGACTTGGGGAAGTTATACTAAGGTGGTAGCAACCAGAAGGCTCCAAAAACAAAAGAAAGAGGTGTTCTCTAGCAATTAAACAAGGCCAAACAACAAAGAAGAAAAACAGGCCACCAAGCATCTAAAAGGATTAAACAAGGAGAGCCCATGAACAAGCCAATCCATGATGTAAGGTTTTGACCTCTAATCAATTCCCACATACACTCATGTGATTGTCATATGTGAGGTATCAATTTAAATGGGCATGTAAGACACTAAGAATGAAACAGTTCACTTAAGTTAAGCCAAATCAAGATAACAAGTGTGATCAAACTATAGTGATTAAACTAATCAAGACTAAGCAATGCAAATTCGAAATATGAGATTCAACAGATAAAAGCAAGGATCTAAGATGGGGGGTTATTAACTAAGAGGGGATTAGAATCAAACTAGTGATGCTTCAAAACAAAAATCATTCAAACAATGCTATCTTCTAGGCATAGGATTAACAGCTATAACTAGCCCAATTTCTTGGGTACTAATCACTTTGCTAAACACACATTCAAGATAAATTTCATTACTCAACAGATGATTAACAAGCATTCAAACAGAAATCCAATCCTATAAAGCCAAAATGTTCCTTAGACATCTAATCTCTTAGGCTAAGATAAACAAATCCTCTAAAAGACTAAACAGCATTTCATCAAACACTTACTAGGCACAAGAGAAAGCAAGGATGCTAAACAAACTTGGCCAAAGTAAATCTAGTGTTAAGCAAATCTAATAGAGAGAAGACAAACATATTAAGCATAAGACATCATTTATCGAATCTTAAAATCCTTCTGATATACTCATATATTTTGCATATTTAGCATGCATTTAGAGTAGTTTTCATGCATTCATCCTACATAATAGGCTAGGTTTGCACCATTTGTCTCGTTTTAGGTCCTAAGTGCACTTTGCATTAGCATTTGTATATTTCTTGCATTCTTGCATCATATTTAGGTTGTTTTGGATACACTGGAGCTGTGGAGGTTGCGTGGACATGCAAAGGATCGAGAGGGAGCCTGTGGACACTCGGGAGAACTCAGCCATTCAACAAAGGGACCGAGATCGAGAGAAAGATCGAGCTAGGCAGGTCGATCTAGATGAGATCGACCAGAAGATCGACTAAGCCTGGGTCGTTTCAAGGAAAGGATCGAGGATAAGATCGACCGAGGTGATCGATCACGAGTACGGGCGTGGATTAAAGCCATGCAGAACGAGAGCCAGATCGAGTTCACGACTCGATCATCCGAGGATCGACAAGCAGATCAATTGAAGTATTTGATCCATCCGACCGACTCGACCCAAGGAGTGAGCAAAAGCAGAAGTTCTAGCCGGGAGATCGAGTGATCAGATCGGCTACTCAGCTCGATCCCTACACCTTATCCGGACAGCTCACTTTTGGATTTTAGTGAGGGGACCATTTTTCTTGTTGGCCTATTTTGGGCGATAAAACCTTATCACTTTCTTTCACCATGCTTTGTCTACTACTTTTTCGAGCTTTCCTTTAGGCTTGTCGCCATTGTTCTAATTTTCAAGTTTTTAGTTTTGTAAACTCTTAATCTTGCTTTAATCATTAAGTATTTATTTAATCTTTCTTGCTTAATCATGCTTATCTTTCTTTGCTTTGCATTTCCATCGGTTTTAATCATGTGTAGCGAGTAGTCTCCTTTGGGTTTAAGGTTGAGGCGATTAAGAGGGTTTAAAAGGTTTAAGCTTGGGACTTTTTCTTGTTCTTAATCTATTCTCTTCTTGGATTTGGGCTTTTAATTCTTAGAGAGTCTTGGGAAAGATCTTTATGATCTCAGAGATCTTCTTACCTTGGCGGGATTCAGGAATCTCTTAAAACCAAATCCAAGAGACTAGTTCATCCTTTCCCAAACGCCATGGATGCTTAGGGAGCTAGTTAGGCCATTATTTGAGATCTTTGCTTAATGTTCTTCAACCTCTTTTTGCACTATACACCATGGGTTAGGAGGAGAGGTTGAGGAAAGGGTTTATACCATACACCATGGATAAACCTCTTTTAGCTTCTCAAGGCTTAGAGATAGCACAAAATGTGTAGATCTAATGTTTTCAAAGTCCGAGCTTGAATCTTGAACCTTCATAATATGACCCTCAAGCTTAGATCCTCTTTTTAGCTTTTCAAAACCTTTAAATCATCATCCATTAGTTTAAAGTTTGCATCTTTAGCTTTAAAAGTCATTGTTTTTGGTTGTTAGAAATTCTCTGTTTTTCTGCCTTTAGTGTTCGTTTTTTTTATAAATTAGTAATCTTGCATTTTAATCTCTTAGAATTCTTCTGCTTGTTGTTTAACCCCTCAGTGGGATTTTTAAAATTGTTTTCACGGTCATTTGGTACTTGCATTTAGTTTTCATAGAATTTCTCATCCATTTACGCGAATCTGACTTAGATTTGCTTAGCTCTTGCATTTTTAGTAGCTTTCATCAACCTAGGCTGGATTGATACCCCTCACCACTATACTATATCATTATCTTGGTTTGGGTTTGATTCTAAAACAGCTTTCACTAAAAACCTGTTTATCAAATGGCGCTGGTGCCAACTTGGGTGGGTTTAGATTGAAAGTATTATGATTTGGAGCTTAGTGGAGACTAAGTTTTTGTTTTTACTTTCGTTACTAATCTCTATACCTTCACACTTGTCTTCTCAGCTACATGAATTTGAGGTCTAGTGGTGACAACAATCTACTACAACCTCTAGACAACATTCATCAACTTGGAAGTGCAAGAGAAAGAAGGACAAGAGAACAAGAACAACACTTTGAGGAGATATTGCAACCTGATCTTCTTAACTTTGAGGACATGGCTGAGCAAGATCAAGATGAGGCTCCTCCTCACCGTGCTGCTGCTGGAAGGGGTAATGGAAACCCCAACCACGCCTCAAGGCAACCGAGAATCATTGGTGCGGGTGATGCACCAAACACTCACCATAATTGCTTTGGTATCACTCCTCCACCAGTGCAAAACAACAACTTCGAGATCAAGCCAGGCTTCATCATAATGGTGCAGAACAACAAGTTCCATGGGCTTGCAATGGAGGACCCTTTGGAGCATCTTGACAATTTTGAGCAAGTTTGCGGAATGATAAAGATCAATGGGATCCCAGAGGACAACTTCAAGCTAAGGCTTTTCCCTTTTTCACTTGGGGATAAAGCAAGGAATTGGGAGAAGACCTTACCTCAGGGGACTATAACCTCATGGGCTGATTGCAAGAAGGCGTTTCTATTAAAGTTCTTCTCAAGTACAAGAACAGCTCGGCTAAGGAGTGAAATCAGCGGTTTTACACAAAGGCAGAATGAGACCTTTAGTGAAGCAATGGAGCGGTTCAAAGACTACACTATAGCTTGTCCTCATCACAGCTTCAGTGAGGAGACACTCTTGAGCACCATCTATAGAGGAGCTCTTCCCAAGATTCGCATGCTCCTAGACACGGCAAGTAAATGCAACTTTCTTGGTCAAAATGTAGAAGAGGGAATGGAGCTCATTGAGAATCTTGCTTTGAGTGATGGGAACTATGCTGAAGATTATGATAGAGCACCAATAGGCTCTGACCTTGAGGCAAACAAGAAGGAGCTGAAGTCTCTCCATGAAAAGATTGACAAGTTAGTACTTGCAAATCAAAAGCATGTACACTTTGTGGGAGAAGCTGAAGATGTTCTAGATGAGTTAGAGCTGAGCCAAGAAGAAGCGAATTGGGTTGGAGGTCAGAACTACAACAAGCCACAGGGCTATGCTCAAGGCTATCAAGGCAACAACAACCTCTCCTACCGAAGTAACAATGTGGAGAACCCTAAGGATCAAGTGTACCCTCCACAACAAGGCAAACTTTTTGTTCCTTTTAACAAAGGAGGGTTTACACAAAACAGTGGGTACCAAGGGCAGAGACAAGGCAACTTTCAAGGTCAGCAACAGCAAGGGAACAAGAGTTACTCTCCTGTGTTTCCTCCTGGTTTCATGCCTCAACAGCAACAAGCTCAACCGCCACCTCAGGATCCGGTTCAAGCAATGTTTCAACAGTTACTTCAGGGACAAGCAACTACAAATCAGAAGTTTGTTGATATATACAATAGGCTGGACTCTTCTCTTACTGAGGTGTCTACTCAGATAACTAACCACAACAACAAGATACGCCAACTAGAGAAAGGAAAAGCTAGTTCAAGCGGTCAAGGTAGCTTACCCGGGCAGTGTGAAGCCAACCCTAAGGAGTATGCCAACGCTATTACTTTGAGAGGTGGCAAAGAGCTACCACCGAGGTATGTACCTGAAGAAAATAAGGACATTGTGGTTCAAGAGGGGGGGAGTAAACTTTCAAATGATCAAGAGATCACGTTTGACAATGTCTAGATTGCAAGACCTAAGAAAGGCAAAGAAGCGGTTCTAGAGAAGAAGGTGGAGGAGGTTAGCAAGGAGAAAGAAGCTTATGTGCCTCCACCTTACGTACCAAAGCTTCCCTTCACTGGACGTTTCAAAAAGCAGCTGATTGAGAAGCATAAGGCCTTGTTTGAGAAGCACATCAGGAATGTTGAGATTAAGCTGCCTTTGGTTGATTGTTTGGCAATGATGCCAAAGTATGCAAAGTTTTTGAAGGATACCCTAGCTAAGAAGGAGAAAGAGAGTGAAGAAGTCTTAGTGTTGAGTCAAGAATGCAGTGCAATCATCCACAAGGAGTTAGCACCAAAGAAGCTAGGAGATTCAGGGTCATTCACTATCCCTTGTGCACTAGGTCCTTTGAAGTTTGAAAGCTGCTTATGTGATCTTGGTGCAAGCATTAATCTTATGCCTCACTCCATTGCCAAAAAGCTAGGCTTTACCAAGTTTAAAGAGTGTAGAATCTCTCTCATTCTGGCTGATAGAAGTATAAGGCTCCCTGTAGGCTTGCTTGAAGACCAACCCGTGGGGATCAGCAATGTGAATGTGCCAACAGATTTTGTAGTGCTAGAAATGGATGAGGAACCAAAGGACCCTCTAATCCTTGGTAGACCCTTTCTAGCAACTGCTGGAGTGATCATCGACGTGAAGAATGGCAATATCTCGCTACACCTTGGCAAAGACATCAAGCTGAACTTTGACATCAACGAAGTCTTGAAGAAGCCAACCATTGAAGGACAAGCATTCTACATTGAAACTTCGGATGCATTGGCTGATGAGTTGCTTGAGGAGTTGGCACAAGAAGATCATCTACAGCTGGCTTTGACTAAAGAGTGTGGAGAGTACGGTTTCCTGAGTGAACAGACCCAGGAGTATGTACACATCCTTGATTCTCGCAAGGTTGTGAAAGAAGATGAAGGCGAATGCCTAGAGATCGACCCGGAGATCGACCAAGTTACTCGATCCAGGAAGAAGATCGATGAGACAATCGTCCGAGGCAACTCGATCTGTTCAGAGAACGACTCCATGAATCGATCTCCTGGTCGATCCACATCAAATCGAGCAAGTGAATCGAGAGAGTGCAATCGATCCAGCCTAGAACAAGGAAGCGATCGACTGGTTGACTCGATCTTAGCGGTGGGAACGGTTCAAGATGGCAGCCTGAAAGCTCATGACTCGGGTTCAAAAGAGGCGAATGAGGATGGCAACGTCAACACAAGCCACGATGAGGACTGGAGCGAGCTGCTAGCCCCAAAGGTGGACCTAAAGGAGCTCCCGAATGGGCTAAGGTACGCTTTCTTGGGACCAAATGACACTTATCCTGTCATTGTGAATGAAAATCTGAGTGATGATGAGTTAAACTCACTCCTTAAAGAGTTGATGAAGTATAGAAAGGCCATTGGGTACTCTCAAAGTGACATCAAGGGCCTTTCACCAATGCTTTGTACTCACATGATTCACTTAGAGAATGAAAACACTTCTTCTATTGAACATCAAAGGCGCTTAAACCCGAATTTGAAAGAAGTAGTTAAGAAAGAGATCTTGAAACTTTTAGAGGCTGACGTGATATACCCTATCAGTGATAGCACATGGGTCTCTCCGGTCCATGTGGTACCAAAGAAAGGGGGTATCACAATCATAAAGAATGAAAAAGATGAGTTAATTCCTACAATAACCATAACTGGACATTGAATGTTTATTGATTATAGGAAACTTAACTCACCCACTAGAAAAGATCATTTTCCTCTTCCCTTTATTGATCAAATGCTTGAGAGATTAGCTAATCACCCATACTACTGTTTTCTTGATGGCTATAGTGGTTTCTTTCAAATTTCCATTCATCCTAATGACCAAGAGAAGACAACTTTCACATGCCCTTATGGTACCTCCACATATCGAAGGATGCCTTTTGGGTTATGTAATGCACCAGCAACCTTTCAAAGGTGCATGATGTCTATCTTCTCTGATCTTATAGAGGAAATGGTGGAAGTTTTCATGGATGAATTTTCTGTGTATGGTGGTTGTTTGTCAAATCTTTGCAGGGTTCTCAAGAGATGTGAGGAGAAAAACTTGGTGCTGAATTGGGAAAAGTGTCAGGTGAAGGAAGGCATTGTACTTGGGCACAAGATTTCTGAGAATGGGATTGAGGTTGATAAAGCAAAGATAGAGGTCATGATGAGCTTAGAGCCGCCGGTTAATGTGAAGGGGATAAGGAGTTTCTTTGGTCACGCAGGCATCTACAGGAGGTTTATCAAGGATTTCTCCAAGATAGCACACCCCCTTACAAGGCTACTTTGCAAGGAAGCCGAGTTCGTGTTTAATGATGAGTGTCTTCAAGCCTTTAATACCATCAAAGAAGCTCTAGTCACCGCGCCTATAGTTCAAGCTCCTAATTGGGACCTGCCATTTGAGATAATGTGCGACGCGAGTGACTATGCCGTGGGTGCTGTTTTGGGTCAGAGGAAGGATAAGAAGCTGCACGTGATCTACTATGCAAGTCGTACCTTGGATGACACACAAGTGAAGTATGCAACCACCGAGAAAGAGCTACTAGCCGTTGTCTTTGCTTTTGAGAAGTTTAGATCATACTTGGTGGGTTCTAAGGTCATTGTGTACACTGATCACGCCGCCTTGAGGTACATCTACTCCAAGAAAGACACCAAGCCAAGACTCTTAAGGTGGATCCTTCTCCTACAAGAGTTTGACATGGAGATCAAAGATAAGAAGGGGATTGAGAATGGTGTAGTGGATCATCTCTCAAGGATGAGAGTGAATGAAGTCTTGCCTTTGGATGACTCACTCCCTGAAGAGCAGCTTATGATGGTCAACACAATGGTATGTGCAAGGCTAGATAAGAAGTTTGAAGAAGTGTTGAGTTTCAAGGAAGAAGACCTACCTTGGTATGCGGACATTGTCAACTACTTGGCTTGTGGAGAAGAGCCTACTCACCTTGATCATTACCATAAGAATAAGTTCATGAGGGACATCTCTCACTACTTTTGGGATGACCCTTATCTCTACAAGAGGGGTGTGGACAGCTTATACCGAAGATGTATTTCAAGAGAAGAGGCAAAGGACATCCTTCTCCATTGCCACGGTTTATCTTATGGAGGGCACTTTGCTTCTTTCAAGATGGCTACAAGGGTTCTACAAGCCGGGTTTTGGTGGCCAACACTCTTCAAGGATGCTCATGAGTTTGTTAAGTCGTGTGAAGCATGTCAAAGAGCTGGGAACATCACAAAGAGGAATGAGATGCCGCAGGTACCAATCTTTGAGGTTGATGTGTTTGATGCTTGGGGGATTGATTTCATGGGTCCATTCCCATCTTCTTACGGCAACAAATATATCCTGGTGGCTGTAGACTATGTGTCTAAGTTGGTTGAGGCTATAGCTTCCCCAACTAATGATGCAAAGGTTGTGATCAAGCTCTTCAAAACTATCATCTTTCCAAGATTTGGGGTTCCAAAGGTAGTGATCAGCGATGGGGGCAGCCACTTCATCAACAAGGTCTTTGAAAGTCTTTTGAAGAAGTATGGGGTTAAGCACAAGGTAGCTACGCCCTATCACCCTCAAACCAGCGGCCAAGTGGAGGTGTCGAATAGGCAAATCAAGGCTATCCTAGAGAAAACCGCGGGGGTAACTAGAAAGGATTGGGCAAGCAAGCTTGATGAAGCTTTATGGGCATATATAACAGCTTTCAAAACTCCCATTGGTCCTACTCCTTTCAACCTCCTTTACGGCAAGTCTTGTCACCTCCCTGTGGAGTTAGAGCACAGAGCTCTTTGGGCCATGAAGCAAATGAACTTCAATCTCAAGACGGCACAAGAGAAAAGGCTGATGCAATTCTATGAGCTTGATGAACGAAGGCTAGATGGTTATGAGAGTGCCAAGATCAACAAAGAAACGACCAAGGCGGTTAATGACAAGAAGCTGGTGCTCAAGGAGCTAAAGGAAGGCAGTCTGGTGCTGCCCTACAACTCACGGTTGAAGTTGTTCCCTGGAAAGCTCAAGTCTAGGTGGAGCGGACCGTTTGAGATCAAAGAAGTGTTACCGTATAGGGTGGTTACATTGGTTGGCAAGAGTGGAGAGAGCTTCACGGTGAATGGGCATAGAGTCAAGCCCTACATAGCGAGTGAATGCAGCAAGGAGAGCACTACATTGCTTCTCCAAGATCCACCTCTAGCCTGAACCAAGTAAAGTGAAGCTAGTGACGTAAATCAAGCGCACTTGGGAGGCATTCCCATGTCTATCATTGTACATATTTCTGCTTTATTTTGTTTCAATTTTATGATTTTTAGTTTAAGTGGGGGAGAAAGGATACAGTGAGTGCTAGCAGACACTAGGCCTATAATCGGTTTTGGAGGCCTCATTACTCCTATCTTGGAAGCTGTCTCTATCCCTTTGAGAGAGTCTCCACATCCACCTGAGTTTATTGAGACATCCTACCTCTTCAAGACTAGGTTCTTTGTGGGAACCATAGAGGAGAAGCTGATGTATCAGTTTAACACTTATTTAAAAACAAGGAAGAGAATACTCCGCCCTAATCCCCACCACTTTCAGAGTTACAAGCAAAATCAACTTCAGACCTCAAGAGCATTAGCTTATAGACACCTTTGATGAGCAACCTTAAATAGAGGAAGCAAGGGCAAGGAAAATGGAGCATGAGATCTTGTATAGGAGCCAAAGGTACTACTTTATCCCCTATTACAAGCCAATCTCAAGTGATGTGAATAGATATTCTCACGAGGAACTCAAACTGCTCCAAAGGTGGACCAAGTAGCAAGACAAGACCTTCAAAAAAATTGTCAAAACAGTAAAGGCAATGAAGAAGCAGCTCAAGAATCTGACAAATCCAGCTGGTGGGTCTTTTAGAGCTCAAGATGAGGTTGTTGAAGACAGTTAAGAACAGTCACTTGGGGCAGAAAGGCATCACTACTTTAGAAAAGCACCAAGGCCAAGGGAGCATGTAGACCCTTCTAGAGCTTTCTCCAATGAGAGGTGCAGCATGAAAAGAAGTGCAACTCATTCCCCACCCTCTCTCTCTAGCAACATGTCCTACTCCATGGACACCTCATCCTCCTCTTATTCTCAAGAATTCTAAGGTACATTCCTCCTACCATTGTAATCACCATCTTTTTCTTTGCATATTTCTTTTGTTTCACTCTCTTCCATTCTTTTCTTACACATAGGAATGTGTGTGATTTAAGTGTGGGGGAGCGAGCATCTCATGATGTTTAATTTGTTTTCTTATTGCATCATGCATACATGTAGCTTTATATGCATTAACTTAAGGCATAGAAAAACCATAAAAACCTGAAATATTAAAAAATTACAAAAATATTCATGTAGTTGCATTCATTTTTTCTTAAGATTGAGTCGAGTATGCATTTCATATAGGTTGCATTCATATGCATAGAGAGTAATGATGATTGCCTTGCATAATGTTAAAGTTCAAAATAATGGCCAATGCCCCATAGTTGTTTGATGCTTATAATCTAGTTTGAACTGAAGGTTGAACCACATTTGGAATTCTTTGCATTGTCACTCTTGCCTAGTTGAAGCATACATGATCTGATTTCAATCCATAGCAGTTTGAACCATGAATTTGACTTTTAATTATTATGTCTTGTGCATTGAAAAGTATTTTTCATGGATAATCATACATACTTGGGCTTTCGACTCCCTTTGTACCACTCTTTCTAGTCCAAGTACAACTCCTCACCCTTAACCATAACCTTCTTTCAAACCATTGAATCATTTGTGAGAGATTTAAATGCATTTTTCCATAGATGAGCTTAGTAAAATGTGTTGGATTTAGAACTACATTGGAAAGACTTCCATGTAAAACTAGCTCTGCATTTTTGAGCTAGACTAGGCTAGGATTATGGGTTGATATGGGATGGGTTTTACTTTTGTGCTTTTCGAGAGAAGCAACAAACAAAAGAGAGTAAAGGAGAAGGATTGCAATACAAGTTACCTTGGGAGAGTTAGCTAAGTGAATTGATGTCTCTGTTATTAGCATCCTTTTTCTGGTCTTTTCATGATAGTTAGGATCAAATCATTTCACTCAGGTCTTAGTTAATACTTTGTTTTCACACATGTAGGTCTAGGTTGCATTAGTCTAGGATTTTGCTGAGTCTTGTATGTTTCGAGATGTTTTCAGGTATCTATGCTATCATGGAGATTGGATGAAGGAATTGGAGACATCTGGAGAAAGAAAGAACAATCAGGAAGGAGATAGACGACGTCTAGCAATCCATCGGGGAGTATCCACAACCACGAGACGTGATGGATAGCACGAGCTTTGCACCACGGCCAGGTACAACGGGCAGAAGCCGACGCACAGCACTAGAGTAGACGATGTCTCGCAACACATTGGGCAAGAACCATGGAAACTGCTCGATATCGAGTCCCTAAGTCGTACTAAGACATCAGCACATGTACTACGGTTTTCTGCAGCGGCATCATTTCGTGGATTCGCTACAAGCCAAGGAGCTACTCATTTGGGGCAAGTGGTCTCAAAAGCAATCTAGGGCAACCACTCCTTATCTCATCCCCTATAAATATAATCGTCCTCTCGTTTTGTCCCCGTTCTCGCGAACACTAGTTTAATTCATTGTCCTCTTTTCACCAAACCTTTTTCCTCTTATTTTCACATTCACCATTGTAGCGTTGAAAGAACTTCTTTTATTTTCACTTTGATCAAGTCTTTTAGTTATTCTTGTTTATTCTTTAGCTTTTACATTTCTTGTTCTTCTCACGCCTTAGCCGAGAATGAGTTCTTTTACCTTTGTTGGTTTTAAGATTCTTCTCATGCTGCATGAGTAGTTACCTCAGGAGATTTAGTTGGTTTCAAAATGAAAGGGGGATTATCGGTTCATGTACTTGCTAGTCATAGACTTAATCCTTGATTTCTCTTTGTTGGTCATTTCTAATGCTTAGCTTAGTTTGATCACCTAGGTTATACCTCCTAGGCGGCTTGACACGAAACCCACGTGATAGCCTAGCCTGAACCATCTACAAAGGTGAGCCCATTCTTATCCTAAGGAATTAGTTGTGTAGGAGGTCTCGTGGTTCAATGGAGATGATATTTCATTCTTGCTTGGTTCATTGTACGGCGTTGAGAAGCTTGTCTATGGTGGTGAATCTTGCAAATGATCTAGACCCAAACGCCATGTGATATCTTGCTATATAAGAGCATTTTAGGCTGCATTTCATGCATCTTTTCCCATGTTTTTGCAATATAGTTTAGCATTTTGTCTCATTTGAACTTAGAATCAACATTGCACGCATTTAGTTTATGAATTCATACATATGTATACATTTGCATGTTTGTGGTGCTTTTCAGGTGTTTTTGGAGGTTTTACAACTTCAGGAGGAGATGGAAGCAACTCCCATTCGAAGAAGATGCCAAAGAAGGAGCATTGCAAAGTTTGGTCCCATATGTACGCCGATGTAAGCCGCGGAACGTGAAGATGAAGACCGGATTAAGGAGTCTAAGTCAGTGGATGCATCGAGGTACTACATCAAGCAAGGAATACTGCACCGGCCGATACGCGCTGCACGAGCCATATCGGGGTTGTACATCGAGCATAACACCGTCCGTACAACCCCAATACAACTTATCAGCACGTTCATCATCGGATTTTCGTTGACCTTATCTTGTTTATTGGATTTTTATCCTTCTTTTGGTTTCCGATTATAAAAGTAAAACCACAAAACATTGTCTTTATCTAATCCGAAGCTTTCCATCCTTATCTTTATAATTTCATCTTGTTCTTGCACCTTAAAAGGGGATTTGCTCTATATATATTTCTTTTAATAAAGTTTGCATTTTTATGGTTTAGTCTTGTCTTCTGATCTTTGATTTAGCACCCTGGTAGTTTACTTTCCTTATCTTTGTATTTTAATCTCATTTAATCATGTTTAATTCTAAACAAATGGGATTAAACATGATTAGTGAGTAGTTTACCTTAGATATAGGATTCTAAGTAGGGAAAATAGTGATTAAGATGTGATTAAGGGGTGATTAGGCTTGATTAGTTTATTCTTTGTTGTTTCCTTCTCTTGCAAAGTGATATTACCATATATTTTGTATATTTAGCATGCATTTAGAGCTAGTTTTCATGCATTCATCTTGCATTATAGGCTAGTTTCCACCATTTGTTGCACTTTAGGTCCTAGATCACTTTGCATTCTCAATTTGCATATTTTCTGCATTTTTCGCAATTTGCATATTTTCTGCTGGATTGATACTCTCTTGCATACTGTACTACAACTATAGGTTGCTTGAGCTTTGATATTCTTGCTTGCAAAACAAAATCTTGTTTATCAAATGGCGCCGTTGCCAACTTGGGTTTGTTAGAAAGCATTAGGATTTGGTGCTTAGCAACGACTAAGCCTTTTACTTTTATTTTGGCTACTCATTGCTCTCCCTTACTGATTCTGTTTATAGGTACATGAATTTGCGCTCCAGGGGTGACAACAATCTACTTAAACCCCTGGACAATATTCACCAACTCGGACACGCAAGATCAAGAAGAGCAAGAGAGCAAGCTCAAGTGTTTGAAGAAATTGTGCTAGCTGGTACAGTAGACTTTGCAAGAATGGCTGAGCAAGAACATCCTGAGGGACCTCCACCACCTCACGGTGCTGTAGGAAGGGGTAATGGAAACCCTAACCACGCAGCTAGACCACTAAGGATCATTGGTGCTGGAGATGCTCCAAATACACATCATAACCGCTTTGGGATCCCTCCTCCACCAGTACAGAACAATAATTTTGAGATAAAGCCTGGATTTGTCTCTATGGTTCAGAACAGCAAATTCCACGGGCTGGCTATGGAAGACCCTCTAGAGCATCTTGACAACTTTGAGCAAGTTTGTGGAATGATAAAGATCAATGGGATGTCGGAAGATGCTTTCAAGCTACGGCTCTTTCCATTTTCTCTTGGAGATAAGGCTAGGCACTGGGAGAAGACCCTTCCACAAGGCACAATTACTTCTTTGGCTGAATGTAAGAAGGGGTTCCTCTCAAATTTTTTCTCGAGCACAAGAACAGTTAGGCTGCGAAGTGAGATCAGCGGAGTCACTCAAAGTCAGAACGAGGCATTCAGTGAAGCTATGGAGCGGTTCAAAGACTATACCGTTCAGTGTCCTCATCACGGCTTCAGTGAAGAGACTCTCTTGAGCACAATATACCGAGGAGCATTACCCAATATCAGAATGCTGCTTGATACGGCAAGCAAAGGTAACTTTCTTTGTCAAGAAGTGGAAGAGGGTATAGAGCTTATCGAGAACTTGGATTTGAGTGATGGGAATTACACTGAAGATTATGACTGAGCACCTAGACGTTCTGAGCTGGAGTCACACATAAAAGAGCTCAAATCGCTCCATTAGAAGATAGACAAGCTAGTGCTTTCAAATCAGAAGCAAGTACATTTCTTGGGAGAAGCCGAAGATGTCTTAGAGTTAGAGATGAGCCAAGAAGAAGCTAATTGGGTTGCTGGTCAGAACTACAACAAGCCACAGGGCTATTCTCAAGGCTACCAGGACAACAACAATCTCTCATATAAGAGCACCAACGTTGAGAATCCAAAGGATCAGGTGTACCCCCCTAAACAAGCAATGCCTTTTGTACCTTACAACAAGGGGTTTCAACAAAACAGTGGGTACCAAGGTCAGAGGCAAGTCAATTTCCAGCAGAGAAAACAACAGGGCAACAAAGGCTACACTCCTATGTTTCCTCCTGGTTTCGTTCCACAGCAGCAACAAATGCAACCCCCACCTCAGGATCCGGTTCTAGCAATGTTTCAACAGTTGCTTCAAGGTCAAGCTTCTACAAATCAGAAGTTTGTTGATATGAACAACCGGCTAGACTCTTCTCTAACTGACGTCTCTACACAGATCACCAATCTGAACAACAAGATCAAGCAGCTAGAGAAAGGCAAAGCCAGTTCAAGCGGTCAAGGCCGTCTACCCGGGAAGTGTGAGCAAAACCCCAAGGAGTATGCAAACGCTATTACTTTGAGAAGCGGGAAAGAGCTTCCGCCGAGAGTTGCACCTAAAGCCAATGAGGACATTGTGATTCAAGAGGGGGTGGGTAAGCTTTCAAATGATCAGGAGATTACCTTTGACAATGTGTGGATTGAATGACCAAGGAAAGGCAAGGAAGCAGTTGTAGAGAAGAAAGTAGAGGAGGTGAGCAAAGAGAAAGAGGCATTTGTTCCTCCACCATACAAACCGAAGCTTCCTTTTCCTGGGCGGTTCAAGAAGCACCTGCTTGAGAAGCATAGAGCAGTCTTTGAGAAACATTTGAAAGATGTTGAGATCAAGCTGCCCTTAGTTGATTGTTTAGCCATCATGCCTAAATGTGCTAAGTTCTTCAAGGATACTCTAACTAAGAAGAGCAAGGAGAGTGAAGAGGTTTTGGTGCTTAGTGAAGAGTGCAGCGCCATCATCCACAAAGAGATATTTCCAAAGAAGCTTGGAGATCCAGGATCATTCACCTTTCCTTGTGCTCTTGGTCCTTTGACGTTTGAAAGCTGCTTATGTGATCTTGGTGCAAACATTAATCTTATGCCCCATTCCTTTGCAAAGGAGCTCGGTTTCACCAAGTTTAAAGAGTGTAGAATCTCTCTCGTGCTCGCTGATAGAAGTATAAGGCTTCCTGTGGGTATGCTTGAAGATTTGCCCGTGAGGATCTGTGGAGTTAACGTGCCAACCGACTTTGGTGTTTTAGAAATGGATGAAGAGCCAAAGGATCCACTTATCCTTGGAAGACCGTTTCTTGCAACCGCTGGAGCCATCATAGACGTGAAGAATGGCAAGATCTCTCTACACTTGGGCAAAGACATCAAGCTAGACTTCGATATCAATGAAGTCTTGAAGAAGCCAACCATTGGAGAACAAGCTTTCTACATTGAAACTTTGGATGAGTTAGCCGATGAATTGCTTGAGGAGTAGGCACCAGAAGATCACTTGCAGCTAGCTTTGACTAAGGAGTGTGGAGAGTATGGTTTCCTGAATGAGCAGACCCAGGAGTATGTTCACATCCTTGATTCTTGCAAGGTTGTGAAAGAAGATGAAGGCAAATGCCTAGAGACCGATCAGGAAATCGAGGACTTCACTCGATCCAGGACAGCAATCAACAAGAAGATCGAGGAGGTTGGTCGATCCGGTCAAGAAATAGATGAGGAGATCGAGAGAAGCAACTCGATCAGTTCAGAGAACGACTCAGTGAATCGATCCACTGCTCGATCCATATCAAGTCGAGCAAGAGATCGATGTGAGTGCAATCAATCCGGACCAGAACGAGTGGAAGATCGACTGAATGACTCGATCTGAGAGGAGACAACGGTTCAAGATAGCAGCCTGAAGGCTCATGACTCGGGTTCTAAGGAGGCTAATGAGGATGGCAACATCAACACAAGCCACGAGGAGGACTGGAGCGAGCTGCTAGCCCCAAAGGTGGACCTAAAGGAGCTCCCTCATGGGCTAAGGTACGCTTTCTTGGGATCCAATGACACTTATCCCGTCATTGTGAATGAAAATGTGAGTGATGATGAGTTAGACTCACTCCTTAAGGAGTTTAGAAAGTATAGAAGGGCCATTGGGTACTCTCTAAGTGACATCAAGGGCCTTTCACCAATGCTTTGTACTCACAGGATTCACTTAGAGAATGAAAACACTTCTTCTATTGAATATCAAAGACGCTTCAACCCGAATTTGAAAGTAGTGAAGAAAGAGATCTTGAAACTGTTAGAGGCTGACGTGATATACCCTATTAGTGATAGCACATGGGTCTCTCCGGTCCATGTGGTACCAAAGAAAGGGGGTATCACGGTCATTAAAAATGAAAGAGATGAGTTGATTCCTACAAGAACCATAACTGGACATAGAATGTGTATTGATTATAAGAAGCTTAACTCAGCTATTAGAAAAGATCATTTTCCTTTCCCTTTATTGATCAGATGCTTGAAAGATTAGCTAATCACCTATATTACTGCTTTCTTGATGGTTATAGTGGCTTCTTTCAAATACCAATTCATCCTAACGATCAAGAGAAGACGACTTTCACATGCCCTTATGGTACCTTCGCATATCGAAGGATGCCTTTTGGGTTATGTAATGCACCAGCAACCTTTCAAAGGTGCATGATGTCTATCTTCTCTGATCTTATAGAGGAAATGGTGGAAGTCTTTATTGATGATTTTTCTGTGTATGGTGCGTCCTTTTCTGCTTGTTTGTCAAATCTTTGCAAGGTACTCAAGCGATGTGAGGAGACAAACTTGGTGCTGAACTAGGAGAAGTGTCACTTCATGGTGAAGGAAGGGATTGAACTCGGTCACAAGATATCTGAGCAAGGGATAAAGGTTGATAAAGCATAGATTGAGGTCATGATGAGCTTGGAGCCTCCGGCTAATGTGAAGGGTGTAAGGAGCTTTTTAGGACACGCCAGCTTCTACAGGAGATTCATAAAAGACTTCTCCAAGATAGCTCGCCCTATAACACGGCTGTTATGCAAGGAAGCCGAGTTCATGTTTGATGATGAGTGTCTTCACGCTTTCAAGACTATCAAGGAAGCTCTTGTCACGACACCTATAGTACAAGCATCAGACTGGAGCTTACCCTTCGAGATCATGTGCGACGCCAGTGACTACGCCGTGGGAGCTGTTCTAGGGCAGAGGAAAGACAAGAGGTTGCATGTTATCTACTACGCCAGTCGTACCGTGGATGACACGCAAGTGAGATATGTTATAACCGAGAACGAGCTGCTGGCCATTGTGTTTGCTTTTGAGAAGTTCAGATCATACTTGGTGGGCTCTAAGGTTGTTATATACACTGATCACGCGGCGTTGAGGTACATATACTCCAAGAAGGATACCAAGCCGAGGCTCTTAAGGTGGATTCTTCTTCTACAAGAGTTTGATATGGAGATAAAGGATAAGAAGGGGATAGAGAACGGTGTAGCTGATCACCTTTCAAGAATGAGGGTTAATGAAGCCTTACCTTTAGATGATTCACTCCCTGAAGAGCAGCTCATGATGATCAACACTGTTGATCAGCACACAGCTAGAGTATCAGTTTGAAGATGTTTTTAGTTTGAGAGAAGAAGATCTACCTTGGTATGCCGATATAGTGAACATCTTAGCTTGTGGAGAGGAACCTACTCCTACCACAAGAAGAAGTTCATGAGGGACGTCTCTCAATACTTTTGGGACAAGCCTTACCTGTACAAGAGGGGAGTAGACAGCCTTTACAGGAGATGTGTAACAAGAGAAGAAGCTAAAGACATTCTCCTTCATTGTCACGGTTCATCTTACGGAGGTCATTTTGCTTCTTTCAAGACGACAACAAAGGTCTTACAAGCCGGGTTTTGGTGGCCATCGCTATTCAAGGATGCTCATGAGTTTGTTAAGTCTTGTGAAGCATGTCAAAGGGCAAGGAACATCACAAAGAGGAACGAGATGCCTCAGGTGCCAATCTTTGAAGTTGATGTTTTTGATGCTTGGGGGATTGATTTTATGGGTCCGTTCCCCTCATCTTACGGCAACAGATTCATCTTGGTGGCTGTTGATTACGTGTCTAAGTGGGTTGAGGCTATAGTTTCCCCAACCAACGACTCAAAGGTGGTGGTTAAACTCTTCAAGACTATCATCTTCCCACGGTTTGGAGTACCAAAGGTAGTAATCAGTGATATATCATGGTTTTTGCTGGTTTTTTACCATGATATAAGTCTTGTTTATAGAGTCGAGTCTTATAGAGTCTTTGCAGATCTAGGTACAAATGGAGCATAATTGTGGATTCTGGAACCTTTTGGAGCTATACTGAAGTTGATGCTGAAAGGACCAAGTTAGAGGACATTAAAGAGTAGGGTGTCGATCGACACCCACCATGTGGTGTCGATCAACACCGGCTGTGGTCGCGAAGAAGTATGAAAACTCATTAGAAGAAATTACAACTTAGCCCAGAAGTTCTCACTATTTGCATTTTTGCCCCAGTTTGTGTTTAGACTTGTATTTAGGTTTTCTAAGCCATTGTTAGGCTTTCATTCTGATTATCATTAAGACTAAGAGAGAGATTAGATTGAGAGCTTTTGGGGAGACAAATCCATACTCTGTAGAGAAGAATTTCGAACCCCTTCATCTTTTACTCTATTTTCTTAATGCAATATTATTCAGTCATGATTTGTGTTTCACTTGCTATGTCAAAGTAATCTGCTAGTTAGGTTTTGGGTCATTCAAAGGTTGATAATGAACTGTTAGAACTACAAAACTGGAAGGATAAATCATTTGGTTCTTCATCTAGATTGCTTTAACACTGGTTTTAAGATTGATTACCTAGAAATCAGATCTTAGGTTGTTTAATAGATGTGGAAACATTGTTAATCACCAGAACTATCTTAGATGAGAAAAATAACTAGTTGCAAAGGAATTTGGATTAGTGATTTTGTGAACATATCGAACCTGATCTATAATGTATGTTTAGGTTGTTAGAATTTGCAAAGGAATTTGGAATTCTAGAATCTGATCATAGTTAATCTCTGCGACGGAAGTCGATTAGTTTTACACTAGTGTTTCGAGTTCTAGAACGGTTTTAATAAATAATTCCTTTCAGTTCGTAGTCTGTGATTTATGTCAACCTGCGAATTTCCCATTGCTTGGCGTTTTGTCTTCTGATTTTAAGAACCTACAATCCGCCTCTGACATCATTGCTTTCGTTGTTATTTTATTTTCATTTCATTATTGATTGCTTAGCTTTATTTGAATCTAAAATCTGTTGAGTGATAGCCTTAAGTCCTTGTGGATTCGATCCCTAAGTACTACAATGATCTCTTAATTTGAGAGAGTAGCTCTAAGGGTTAATTTGAGCATATCAAATTTTGGCGCCGTTGCCGGGGACTTAGATATTACTTTCAGATTTTTAGTTTTAGAATTTTGACTAAGCATTTATTTTCTGTTTACTAACTTTGTTCCTTTTCTCTGCTGTCCGTTTCAGGTGCATGCATAATCGCAGTACCAGGAGCAACAAGGACAAGCAACTCGTGACTTTAGGCATCGAAGAACTTGCTAAACTAGAAAGAACCATCAGAAAGCCAAGAAGCGGGATAAGATGGTTGGACCAATTGTTTTGAGGACAGATGCTGAGGGTCATTTAGTTGACAGAGAAGGGAATAGAAGGAATGAAGATGGTCAGAGGATTGATGAGGATGGCGTTGTGATTGAGGAACAGGATGTGCGAAATGTACAACAACAAGCTGCTGGGCGTTTTCCACAGAGGACCCTGGGAGATTACAACAGGCCTGATCAGTTCTATGCAAATAGAGCTGAAACCCAGTTACTATCAGCGTGGTCAGCATCCCTTCCATGGGCTGCCTCATGAACATCCAATGGACCATATAGAGAAGTTTGAAGACTTGGCTACAAGTGTTAAAGCCAATGGAGTCACCAATGACTTCTTGTTTTGCAAGCTCTTCCCTCACTCTTTGGAAGGTGATGCAGCACATTGGCTTAAACAGTTGGAGCCCGGCTCTTTGACCACATGGGAGGACACTAAATCTGCCTTCCTCAACAACTTCTATGATAATGCAAGATCAGAGGAGTTGAGGACAAAAATCACCACTTTCTCCCAAGATCCAGCTGAAGCTTTCAAAGCAGCTTGGGTAAGATTCAAGCTATACCAAAGGGATTGCCCACACCATGGGTTCAATGAGGTGCAGCTACTGGGAATCTTCTTCAGAGGTGTTGATTGGAAGTACTAGATGGCTCTGGATGCAGCAAGCAATGAGAACTTCAACACTAGAGTCCCAGCTGATGCCATCAAGCTGATAGAGAACCTAGCTTCTAGCAACAGCACAAAGAATGCTGATTTTGAGAGACAGAAAAACGTTGGGGGTGCAGGAAGTAATCAATTTGTTGCTGAGATGAAGGCCAAGCTGGATTCTGTGCATAATCTCCTGGTGGGGAAGAAGTCTGTTCAGTTTCCTGCTGAAGTTGAGACATTTGAGCCAACTGAGGAGTTTGAAGAAGAAGATGTCAACTACATCAATGGAGCTGGTTTCCAAGGTCAAAGGTACAACAATCAGCAAGGAAATAGAGGATTTAGTGGGAATATGCAGAGGAACAGTTTCACAGGGAATCAGAGTTCTTCTGGTTACACACCCAAGCCTCAATTTCAGAAGTCTGAATACCAGAAGCCTTATCAGAACCGCAACTTTAACAGGAACTATGGTTCATCATCTTATTAGCCAACACCAGCACCATCAGCTTCAAGCAAAATGGAAGCCATGCTTGAGCAGTTGCTAGAAGGTCAGCAGAAGATTACAATTGACTTCAATGGCAAGATTGACGCCCTGTATTAAGATTTGAATGGGAAAATCAAAGCTCTGAACACTCATGTGAAGACTTTGGATACTCAAGTGGCTCAAACTGCTGGGGCTATGAAAAGGCAGGATGGATTCCTTCCAGGAAGGACAAACACCAACCCAAGACACTCTGTTAATGCCATCACGCTGAGGAGTGGAAAGAATCTGCAACTAGTGCAGAAAAGGGCCTTAGTACAGAAGATTTCGAGCAACTGCAGGAGTTTGAAGATGAGGATTTCGAAAACTTTGAAAGGGTGTCGATCGACACCAGAGGAAACTCGCGACTCCTCGACTCGAAGCGAACAGATATCGACCGAGGTCGACAAGCTGCTCGACACCCGATCGACACCGTTTTCAGAAGCTAGTGTCGATCGACACCCACCCCCTGGTGTCGATCAACGCCCACAACAGAAGCAAACTCCGAGTTCTCAGACTTCAGAAAGTGCAGAAGAAAGGGTCAATAAACCAAAGGTGCCTTATCCAAGGAAACAAAAGAAGTCTAAACAGGAACTGAAGGATGTTAGGATTAAAGCTATCATGAATAAGCTTGTGGTGGAGATTCCTTTCATAGATGCCATAAGGACTACTCCTGTGATAAAGAGATATGTGAAAAGGATGATGACAAAGAATCTGGGGCTGGAGCAAGGAACAATGCTGATTTCAGAACAAGTAAGTGCAGTGATTCAGAATAAGATACCAGAGAAGCTGACTGATCCTGGGAGCTTTGTTCTGGATTGCACAATCTTTTCTGAAAGGTTTGAGAGGTCATTATGTGATCTGGGGTCAAGTATCAACCTGATGCCTCATTCAGTTGCTGTCAGCTTGGGTATGACTGACTTCCAACCAACCAGAATATCTATTAATATTAGCAGACAGGTTTGTAAGGATTCCTGAAGGCATTTTAGAAGATGTACCAGTCAAAGTGGGAGACTGTGTGATTCCCACAGACTTTGTGGTTCTGGCTTATGGCGAAGAACCAAAGGATCCCTTGATTTTGGGAAGACCATTTCTGGCTACTGCAGGCGCCATCATTGATGTCAGAAAAGGGAGAATTGCTTTGAATGTGGGCGATTTGGTGATGCATTTTGACATGGACAAGTTGATGCAGAGGCCAACAATAGATGGCCACACATTCTATGTAGACTCCCTCACCAGTCTTGCAGAAGAAATCTTCCAAGAGATGCATCCTGCAGACCCTTTGGAGAAGGCACTGACAGTTTCTGCAGAATCAACAGAGCATCTAGACAACATTGCTGCTGGCAATGTCAAGATGATGGATGCAAATGAGCAGGTCATGCAGCTGGTTGCACAATAAGAGCTGGTTGGGACATCTGTAAATGCTGCAAAGTTAGGTGATTGGAGTGAAGAAAAAGCTCCCACAATCGAACTCAAACAGTTCCTGCAGGTCTAAGGTATGCTTTTCTAGGACCTAACTCTACATATCCTGTCGTAGTTAGTGCTACCTTAAACAATGCAGAGCTCACTTTACTGCTAAGCAAGCTGCACACTTTTCGTAAGGCTCTTGGCTATTCTCTTGATGACATTTCAGGTATCTCTCCAGAGTTGTGCATGCACAGGATACATCTTGAGGATGAGTCGAAGTCGTCAATCGAGAACCAGAGGAAGCTGAATCCGAACTTGCAGGATGTAGTGAAGAAGGAGATCATGAAGCTTCTGGCTGCTGGGATCATTTTCCGATTTCAGACTGCACTTAGGTCATTCCAGTGCATGTGGTTCCCAAGAAGGGAGGAGTGACAGTGGTGAAAAATGAGAAGAATGAGCTGATTCCCACAAGGACCATCACTGGGCACATGATGTGTATTGACTACAGGAAGCTCAACGCTGCTACAAGAAAGGATCACTTCCCACTGCCATAAATTGACTAGATATTGGAGAGGTTGGCGAATCACTCCTATTACTGCTTCCTTGATGGCTACTCTGGCTTCTTTCAGATCCCCATCCACCCAGATGACCAGGAGAAGACTACATTTACTTGTCCTTATGGTACATTTGCATATCACATAATGCCATTTGGACTTTGTAATGCTCCTCCGACATTCCCGAGATGCATGCTGTCCATCTTCACTGACATGATTGAGAAGTATATGGAGGTCTTCATGAATGACTTCTCAGTGTATGGATCATCTTTTAAAGACTACCTTGACGACCTCTGTCAAGTGCTTGCAAGGTGTGAAGAAAAGCATCTAGTTCTGAACTGGGAAAAATGCCATTTTATGGTCAGAGATGGGATTGTGCTTGGGCATCGAGTTTCTAGAGAGGGTATTGAGGTAGACAGAGCCAAGATTGAAGTGATGACCAGTTTACAGCCTCCAGATTGTGTGAAGTCAGTCAGGAGCCTTTTACGACATGCTGGATTTTACAGAAAGTTCATTAAGGATTTCAGTAAGATTGCAAGACCACTCACAGCTCTGCTTTGCAAGGATGTGATGTTTGAATTTACTGAAGAATGTCATTCAGCCTTCCAGCAAATCAAGCAGGCCTTAGTAAGTGCCCCCATTGTGCAGCCTCCTGATTGGGATCTACCATTTGAGGTGATATGTGATGCTTCAGACTTTGCAGTGGGCGCTGTATTGGGTCAGAGAAAAGATACGAAGCTTCATGCAATCTACTATGCAAGCAGAACACTGGATGATGCTCAAAAGAACTATGCAACTATAGAGAAGGAATTGTTGGCTGTAGTATTTGCATTTGAGAAGTTCAGACAGTACTTGGTTAGGTCTAAGGTAATTGTGCACACTGATCACTCTGCTCTCAAGTTCTTGATGCAGAAGAAAGAGTCAAAACCAAGACTGCTGAGATGGATTTTGCTACTACAAGAATTTGACATTCAGATAAGGGACAAGAAAGGGGTTGAGAATGGAGTAGCAGACCATCTCTCCAGAATTAGAATTGAAGACAACGTCCCCATTGATGATTTCCTGCCAGAGGAGCACATATGTCTCATTGAGGCAAGATTGCAGACTTCAGATGCGGATGAACTGCAATTTTCTCGAACTGCAAACAGGGTGTCGATCGACACCCACCACTTGGTGTCGATCGACACCAATCTCGATGCGAGCCATAATTGAGCAGGATCAACACCACCCTCGTTACTCTGGTCGACGCTTACCAGTGTCGATCGACACACCCCATCTGGTGTCGATCGACACCAGTCCCGAACTGCAACTATGCTTCAACAGATCCTGCGAGATGTTTTCTCTCAACCTATCTTCACAGTTGCAACCTCTTCTAGACCTTGGTATGCTGATATTGCCAACTACCTGGCTGCAGATGAGGTTCCTGACACTCTCAAAGGGTATGAGAAGAAGAGATTCATGAGGGAACTAAGGAGATATTACTGGGATGAGCCATACTTTTACAAGTACTGTTCAGATGGAATCTACAGAAGATGCCTTGCAGAAACTGAAGTTCAGAATGTGCTTTTCCACTGTCATGGCTCTGAATATGCAGGACACTTTGCTACCTTTAAGACTGTCTCCAAGGTTCTACAAGCAGGGTTCTGGTGGCTTACAATGTTCAAAGATGCTCAGACATTCATCTCACAATGTTATGTCTGCCAAAGGAGAGGGAAGATCAGTAGAACACATGAGATGCCACAGAACTTCATACTTGAAGTTGAAGTTTTTGACTGCTGAGGCATCGATTTCATAGGACCCTTTCCTTCATCTTATGGGAACAAGTACATCCTGGTTGCAGTGGATTATGTCTCCAAATGGGTGGAAGCAATTGCCATTCCACACAATGATGCTGTAGTAGTCCTGAAACTGATCAAAACCATCATTTTTCCCAGGTTTGAAATTCCACGGATTGTGGTCAGTGATGGTGGAAAACACTTTATCAATAGAGTGTTTGAGAAGCTGCTGCAGAAGTATGGAGTTCATCACAAGGTTGCTACACCTTATCACCCTCAAACAAGTGGTCATGTTGAAGTTTCCAACAGGCAAATCAATGAAATCCTGGAGAAGACAGTAGGGAAGACAAAGAAAGGTCTGCCAAGTTAGATGATGCACTTTGGGCCTACAGGACAGCTTTCAAGACACCACTTGGCGCCACACCATTCCATCTGCTTTATGGGAAAGCATGTCACCTTCCAGTGGAGCTTGAACACAAGGCAAATTGGGATGTCAAGAGGATGAACTTTTACTGGAAATCTGCAGCAGAGAGGCGCCAGATACAGCTTAATGAGTTAGATGAGATGAGGCATCATGCTTATGAGAAATCAAAGCTGTACAAGGAGAGGACTAAAGCTTACCATGACAAAAAGATCTTTGCCAGACACATTGAACCAAATGACCAGGTACTTTTGTATAACTCACGTTTACAATTATTCTCTAGAAAATAGCGTTTTCGTTGGTCAGGTCCTTTCACAGTCAAGGAAGCAAGACCATATGGCGCAGTTGTTCTGTCAACTCCAGAAGGCAGGGAGTTTGTTGTCAATGGGCAAAGGGTGAAACATTTACTGGGCGCAAGCCGCGATTCCCGAAGGACATATTGTACCTTTGGCAGATGCACCCACAGCCTGATCCTGAGGACAGTCAAGCTAATGACGTTAAACGAGCGCTTGGTGGGAGGCAACCCACTGGTACGTGTACATACTTAGTCTAATTTTTGACTTTTAGTAACTTATTTTCGTGGTATTGTGAGTCAAAAAAAAAAAAAACTTACATAGTGTCGAGGCGAGCACATGTCGACCACGATCGACACCCTGGTTGACACTGACCAGTGTCGATCGACACCACCTACCCGGTGTCGATCGACACCCTCATTAATCAGGTAAGTCTTTTTAACTCGTCGGGGTTCTTCTTCTTCCTCATTCTCTTCTGAAAACCGAAAACTCTCAAAATTTCCCCAAAATCGCAACTTCTTTGTTTGTTGACGGATTTGAGTGATTCAAAAGCCTATCATAGGCGGAATTTCGTGCTGATTCTGAATATATAACTCACTAATCCGATCTTCAAGGTATGACACTCGAAACTCAATTTTTCAGTTCGACCCCAAGGTTTGAAACTTCCAATTTGACCTGTTTTAGCTTGATTTAGGACTTGAATCATGCTTCTCTAGGTTGTTTAGGAGGAATTCGACCTTGTCCCTTAGTTATTATAGCTTGTTTTGCAAAATTTTGAAATTTTCGGATTGATGATGAATTTTGAAAAAATAGGTCTGAATTTGGGGTTTTAGACTGAAATTATTTGTGATTAGTGATCACTAAGTTGCTGGTTAGGTTCGCCCTTGATGATATAGGCCAGATTTTGAATTTTCAAATTTTCGAATTTTGGCCTGATTTTCGACATTTCTGCGTTTTCTTTGTTTTCTGAGTGCAGATGGCTCCACGAAACAGCAAGCGATCACGCACTGAGACCGGAGAATCCTCCAACCCAGCTCCTGGTATACCAGCTGTTCCTCCATGGCCTCGGAGAGAGGGGTTGCGGATCCCTATGGAGAGGGTTTGGGAGGATACTCCTGCGAAGGAGGTGGCAAAACGCAATTGCATCTTCCGAGAAATAAGTGAGGAGTGGACGATTACGACACATTGTTCTACAATGCTTGGCTCAAGATGGACTTTGCGCCTACACGGTTCACAGATGAGGCTACATTGCGCCGCCTCGGACTCAAGGAAGAGGCTCTGCGCGTACTGCAGAAGATTGGCTTGGGTACCATGGCGACCAAGCAGTACGATTTATACCCAGAGCTAGTCTGCCAGTTCATTGCCACGGCGAGGGTGTATTACACCAATGACATCGTGAAGAGAGCACATGATGGCACTCTCACATTCCCCATCAGAGGCATCAGGTACAGGATCACATTCCCTGAGCTCTGTACCATCTTCGGGTTCGATTCAGAGCGCATCGGCGTCGCTTTCCCGACGCCGTTTCCTGACCTGAACAGTTTCTGGTCCCATTTCGAGAATGGAGTTTACAACTCCAAGAGGTCTACTCAGACTGATGTGTGCCATCCGTTGCTGCGCTACCTTGTCCGCCTCTTCTCCACCACTCTCCTATGCAAGTCTGAGCCCGGGAAGATGAGAGTTTCTGAGCTGACTCTCTTGTATTACGGCATTGAGGATGTGTTGACAGAGAAGTATCCGGTTGACAGAGATGTCAACATGGGTGCCATTTTTGCCCATCACTTGGCTTCACTGAATACCAAGGCATTCACTGGAGCTCGGGGCAGGCCCGAGAGTATTGGCAGTCTCCTCACCCCCATCTTCCGTCACTGCGGCATTGACACTTCGACTTGCAGAGTTGTGTCTGAGCGCCACCTCATTGACCTGGATTACTTGAGGAGGACACACTGGATCGCAGGAGCCGTTATGGAGCTTTGTTAGTCACACTGGTCAGCGCTGCCTTATTCCGCTGCCTCAAACTGCTCTCACTACACTGCAGACAGACTCCCTCAGCTTCCAGCCTGATGCTACACTGCTACGATCCGCGCCAGCTACTAGGCGCAGAGGAGGATCTTCCCGTGCTGCTGCTTCTGCTGCTGAGGATGCGGCTGTTGAGGGCCTTGCTGGAGGTTCCTCTCGTCACCCATCCCTACCACGGACGCTGCCTCCACCGATTGGTCGACATACACTTCCACCGACTCCTGACATCCCGATGGAGCAGCTACCTTTCAGCGGTGCAGAGTATTCAGGCGTTGTGGAACGCTGTCTCGGTTATCTCCAACTGCGGTTGTGTTCGCCCACATTCACCTGATACTGAGGATGAGGATTAGTTCCTCTAGCTATCCTGGTTACTTTTTCTTTTCCCTATGTTATTTTTCATTTTCTCTTGAGTCAGATTTTATGTCTTTGTCTTGAGTCAGTTTGTCATCATTGATTGTATTTTGAAATTTGTTTGAACTGATGAGATTATGGATTATGTTGTTGCTTTTAATTGTTTGCTTGAGTGTTCTTAACAGTCTTGACTTTGGAGAACATCAGCTAACAATCTAACTTGCAACAAATACACATGTTTGGGTCATCCCATTCTGTTTTCGGACAGGGTGTCGATCGACACCAACCATGTGGTGTCGATCGACACCACCCGCAGTCACATGTACCACTTTCTCCTCTCTGTACAAACCGTTTCATTGCCTCTTTCTACCAACTCCTTGCTTGATAACACTAAGGACAATGTTGTTTAAGTCTGGTAGAGGTCGTTGCTGACATTGTGTACATTGTTTTGTATTTATAGAGTCTCAAAGTTGAGTCAACACCTGTTTTATTGAGTCAAAATTTTTGAAATTGTCAGTTTTTCTTGGAACATACCACAGAACATTGATGCTGATAAGAACCATTGCCACAATTGTTGATTGCAAGTCTTACTAAGTTGAAAGTCATAGGTAGATCAGTCTAGCAATGAAGGTTTAGTTTCTTAGAGAATCTGAAACTGTTAGCTCCACTTAAATGAACTTAAAACTTCTTGTCTTGGTGCTTGACTCTCTTTGATCTTGATTCTCTCTTCTAACATTGACAAGTATGTTAAAACACAGTCTCTCTTTGATCTTCCCTGAATGAGCTTAAAAGATTTTGAGTCAAAAGTTTGGTGCATTCAAGACCCTGTCTCCTCACAAGGAACAACAGTAGTGAACACACTCAAGAACCTGTCTCCTCACAAGGAACACAAGTATTGAGTAGCACCAATTCTTAGACTATAAAAAATGAGAAAGAGCTGAAAAATAAAAAAAATATCAGAAAGAAAAGATCATGGGAAGAGAAAATAGGAGAACTGTGTTGAGGCTGCTTTGTTCAGTTGTTTAGGAAGGGAAAAGAATCTATAAGTGATAGAGATGATAAAACATTGATGAGACATCACTTAGATAGAAATAGGGAGCTTAGCAGTAGAGATTTCAAATTTCTTGAAGGAGCTTGAACTGAATTAGAAAGATTTGCTAAGCATGTGTTGATTAGACTGAAATTTGATCTTGTGTTGACTCTGTGGTATGTGGATTCGAGAGTGTTAATCAATGTGGTTTTCCTGATGTCTGACTGACTTTTTCTGTGTTTTCAAACCTCGACCTTAGGTCTTGTCTGATGTTTGCTTGAGGGCAAGCAAAAGATAAGTCTGGGGGAGTTGATATATCATGGTTTTTGCTGGTTTTTAACCATGATATAAGTCTTGTTTATAGAGTCTTTTTTGTATTTTTCGAGTCCTATAGAGTCTTTGCAGGTCTAGGTACAAATGGAGCATACTTGTGGATTTTGGAACCTTTTGGAGCTATACTGAAGTTGATGCTGAAAGGACCATGTCAGAGGGCATTGAAGAGCAGGGTGTCGATCGACACCCACCAAGTGGTGCCCATCGACACCAGTCGTGGTCGCGAAGAAGTATGAAAAATTATTAGAAGAAATTGCAACTTAGTCCAGAAGTTCCCACTATTTGCACTTTTGCCCCAGTTCGTGTTTAGACTTGTATTTAGTTTTTCTAAGCCATTGTTAGGCTATCATTCTGACTATTATTGAGACTAAGAGAGAGATTAGATTGAGAGCTTTTGGGGAGACAAATCCATACTCTGTAGAGAAGAATTTCGAACCCCTTCATCTTTTACTCTATTTTCTTAATGCAATATTATTCAGTCAAGATTTGTGTTTCACTTGCTATGTCTGAGTAATCTGCTAGTTAGGTTTTGGGTCATTCAAAGGTTGATAATGAACAGTTAGAACTACAAAACTGGAACGACAAATCATTTGGTTCTTCATCTAGATTGCTTTAACACTCGTTTTAAGATTGATTACCTAGAAATCAGATCTTAGGTTGTTTAATAGATGTGGAAACATTGTTAATCACTAGAACTATCTTAGATGAGCAAAATAACTTGTTGCAAAGGAATTTGGATTAGTGATTTTGTGAACATATCGAACCTGATCTATAATGCATGTTTAGGTTGTTAGAATTTGCAAAGGAATTTGGAATTCTAGAATCTGATCATAGTTAATCTCTGCGACGGAAGTCGATTGGTTTTACACTAGTGTTTCGAGTTCTAAAAAGGTTTTAATAAATAATTCCTTTCAGTTCGTAGTCTGCGGTTTATGTCAACCTGCGAATTTCCCATTGCCTAGCGTCTTGTCTTCTGATTTTAAGAACATACAATCCGCCTCTGACATCATTGCTTTAGTTGTTATTTTATTTTCATTTCATTATTGATTGCTTAGCTTTATTTGAATTTAAAATCTGTTGAGTGATAGCCTTAAGTCCTTGTGGATTCGAAACCTAAGTACTACAGTGATCTCTTAATTTGAGAGAGTAGCTCTAAGGGTTAATTTGAGCATATCAATCAGCGATGGGGGCAGCCACTTCATCAACAAAGTGTTTGAAAGTCTCTTGAAGAAGTATGGAGTGAAGCACAAGGTAGCTACACCTTATCACCCACAAACTAGTGGGCAAGTAGAGGTCTCTAATAGACAGATCAAGGCTATCTTAGAGAGGACAGTGGGAGCAACCCGGAAGGATTGGGCAAGTAAGATAGACCATGCTCTTTGAGCGTATAGAACCGCCTTCAAGACTCCTATTAATACCACTCCCTTCACTCTCCTTTACGGCAAGGCATGTCACCTCCCTGTGGAGCTAGAGCATAGAGCACTGTGGGCAGTGAAGCAGATAAACTTCAGTCTCAAGACGGCACAGGAGAAGAGGTTCATTCAACTCCTTGAGCTTGATGAGCTAAGGCTAGACGCTTATGAGAGCGCCAAAATCTACAAGGAAAGGACCAAGGCGGTTCATGACAAGAAGTTGGTTCTCAAGGAGCTAAAGGAGGGCAGTCTGGTTTTGCTTTACAACTTACGCTTGAAGCTATTCACAGGGAAGCTCAAGTCTAGATGATGTGGACATTTTGAGATTAAGGAAGTTCTACCCTATGGAGCGGTTACTTTGGTTGGCAAGAGTGGAAAGGCTTTCACGGTTAATGGGCACTGAGTTAAGCCCTAATTGGCGAGTGATTGCAGCAAGGAGAGCACCACAATGCTCTTCCAAGACCCACCTCTAGCCTGAACCAAGTAAAGTCTAGCTAAAGATGTTAAAGAAAGCGCACTTGGGAGGCATTCCCATGTCTATCTTGTATATATTTTTGCTTTCTTTCTATATCAGCTTTATGCAATTTATGTTTAAGTGTGTAGGTGAAAGGATAAGGGATTGGAGATCATGATCTTGGAGAGTAGATGCTAGAGATCGAGTGCTAGATCGACATACCCTGGCTCGATCTTTACTAGATCCAGCTAGTGAATCAAGTGAAGTCCCTCGAGCTAGATGACATCGAGTGGACAATCGAGTGAGTCAGTCGATCACGAGAGGATAAACAACCCATATGCTTAGCTTGAAATGAAAACGGGGTGTGGATCGACTGACCTCACTCGATCCTTGAGGATAAATCGATCAGTCTACTCGATCTGCCACTCGATCCTTGCCCAAATGACCCCCAAATCGATCACGTGGCTCGATCCAAGGAGCATAGCCTGGTTGACCAAGAATCATGGAACGAGGGGGCATACTCGATCTAGGACTCAATGCAATATGAATCGAGTCCCTAATCGATCAACCCTCTCGATCCTAGTCAACATGGGCATGAGATCGAGTCCTAGATCGACCAAAACGACTCGATCTCATGCCGAGGTAAGTTTGTGTTTTCCCTCTCTTTTCTCTTTCCCTCCTATTTTAAATTCAAATCTTGGTCAAGGCAAACATCTTTGACCATGAATGATGTGCCTTGACCAACTTTGTCGGAAAACCACTTGCATAATCCATAGTTTTCTTTGCCTTTAAATTCACATGCATCCACACTCTCTCTCATTGGTGTTTCGAGTTTTCTAAAGAAAGAGAGTGTGAGTTTCTGTTTTTAAGGCTTATAGCTTCTTGCTTTCATCTTTTCAAAAGGTATTTTCGGTTATTTGATTTGCTTGTTTTAAATTTTTTGAAAATTGCCTTTTGATTAGGGAATTAGGATAATTTTTAGAAAAGACAAGAAGCTTCATGCCATCTACTATGCAAGTAGAACACTGGATGATGCTCAAAAGAACTATGCAACTACAGAGAAGGAATTGTTGGCTGTAGTATTTGCATTTGAGAAGTTCAGACAGTACTTTGTTGGGTCTAAAGTAATTGTGGACACTGATCACTCTGCTCTCAAGTTCTTGATGCAGAAGAAAGATGCAAAACCAAGACTGCTGAGATGGATTTTGTTGCTGCAAGAATTTGACATTGAGATAAGGGACAAGAAAGGGGTTGAGAATGGAGTAGCAGACCATCTCCCAAGGATTAGAATTGAAGATAACGTCCCCATTGATGATTTCCTGCCAGAGGAGAACATATGTCTCATTGAGGCAAGATTGCAGACTTCAGATACGGATGCACTGCAGTCTTCTCAAACTGCAAACAGAGTGTCGATCGACACCCACCACTTGGTGTCGATCGACACCAATCTCGACGCGAGCCATAATCGACCAGGATCAACATCTCCCTCGCCACCCAGGTCGTTGCTACCCCATGTCGATCGACACACCCCATATGGTGTCGATTGACACCAGTCCCGAACTGCAACTAAGCTTCAACAGACCCTATGTGATGTTTTCTCTCAGCCTATCTTCACAGTTGCAACCTCTTCTAGGCCTTGGTATGCTGATATTGCCAACTACCTAGCTGCAGACGAGGTCCCAGACACTCTCAAAGGGAATGAGAAGAAGAAATTTATGAGGGAACTAAAGAGATATTACTGGGATGAACCATACCTGTACAAGTACTGTTCAGATAGAATCTACAGAAGATGCCTTGCAGAAACTGAGGTTCAGAATGTGCTTTTCCACTGTCATGGCTCTGAGTATGCAGGACACTTTGCTACCTTTAAGACTGTCTCCAAGGTTCTACAAGGAGGGTTCTGGTGGCCTACAATGTTCAAGGATGCTCAGACATTCATCTCACAATGTGATGTCTGCCAAAGGAGAGGGAAGATCAGTAGAAGACATGAGATGCCACAGAACTTCATACTTGAAGTTGAAGTTTTTGACTGCTGGGGCATAGATTTCATGGGACCTTTTCCTTCATCCTATGGGAACAAATACATACTAGTTGCAGTGGACTATGTCTCCAAATGGGTAGAAGTTATTGCCAGTCCACACAATGATGCTGCAGTGGTCCTGAAGCTGTTCAAAACCATCATTTTCCCCAGGTTTGGAGTGCCACGGATTGTGATCAGTGATGGTGGAAAACACTTTATCAATAGAGAGTTTGAGAAGCTGGTGCACAAGTATGGAGTTCATCACAAGGTTGCTACACTTTATCACCCTCAGACAAGTGGTCAGGTTGAAGTTTTCAACAGGCAAATCAAGGAGATCCTGGAGAAGACAGTAGGGAAGACTAGAAAAGACTGGTCTGCCAAGCTAGATGATGCACTTTGGGCCTACAGGACAGCATTCAAGACACCACTTGGCGCCACACCATTCCATCTGCTTTATGGGAAAGCATGTCACCTTCCAGTGGAGCTTGAACAAAAGGCAAGTTGGGCTGTTAAGAAGATGAACTTTGACTGGAAATCTGCAGCAGAGAGGCGCCAGATACAGCTCAATGAGTTAGATGAGATCAGACATCATGCTTATGAAAACTCAAAGCTGTACAAGGAGAGGACCAAAGCTTACCAAGACAAAAAAATCCTTGCCAGACACTTTGAACCAAATGACCAGGTACTTTTGTATAACTCACGTTTACAATTATTTCCTGGAAAATTGCGTTCTCGTTGGCAAGGTCCTTTCACAGTCAAAGAAGCTAGACCATATGGCGCAGTTGTTCAGTCAACTCCAGAAGGAAGGGAATTTGTTGTCAATGGGCAAAGGGTGAAACATTATTGGACGCAAGCCGCAATTTCCGAAGGACAGATTGTACCTTTGGCAGATGCACCCACAGCCTGATCCTGAGGACAGTCAAGCTAATGACGTTAAACGAGCGCTTGGTGGGAGGCAACCCACTGGTAAGTGTACATACTTAGTCTAATTTTTGATTTTTACTAACTTATTTTCGTGGTATTTTCTTAAAAAAAAAAAAAAAAAAAGCAGGATGTCGAGGCGAGCACCTGTCGACCACGGTCGACACCCTGATCGGCACTGGCCAGTGTCGATCGACACCCACCCCCTGGTGTCGATCGACACCCTCATTAATCAGGTAAGTCGTTTTAACTCGTCGGGTTTTCTTCTTCCTCTTCTCTTCTTCTCAAACCCGAAAACTATCCAATTTTTCTCCAAATCACAACTTCCTTGTTTGTTGACGGATTTGAGTGATTCAAAAGCCTAACCTGGGCAGAATTTTGTGCTGATTCTGAATATATAACTCACTCGTTCAATCTGCAAGGTATGACACTCGAAATCCTACTTTTTCAGTTCGACCCCAAGGTTTGAAACTTTCGATTTGGCCTGTTTTTGCTTGATTTAAGACTTGAATCATGCTCCTCTAGGTTGTTTAGGAAGAATTAGGCCTTGCCCTTTATTCACAATCACTTGTTTTGCAAAATTTAGAGATTTTCGGATTGATGAAGAATTTTGCAGAACTAGATTCGAATTTAGGGTTTTAGACTGGAATTGTTTGTGATTAGTGAGCACTAAGTTGCTGGTTAGGTTCGCCATTGATGAATTAAGCCAGATTTTGACTTTTTTGAAATTTCGATTTTTGGCCTGATTTTGGGATTTTTCGGTGTTCTTGGTTTTCTGCGTGCAGATGGCTCCACGAAACAACAAACGATCATGCACGGAGACCGGAGAATCCTCCAACCCTGCACCTGCTATACCCACACTTCCTCCATGGCCTCTGAGAGAAGGGTTGAGGATCCCAATGGAGAGAGCTTGGGAGGATACTCCGGCGAAGGAAGTCGCAAAGCGCGATTGCATCTTCTGCGACATCAGTGAAGAGTGGGATGACTATAACACGTTGTTCTACAACGGGTGGCTCAAGATAGACTTTGTGCCGACACGGTTCGCAGATGAGGCTACATTGCGCCTCCTCGGGCTCAAGGAGAAGGCTCTGCGCGTGCTGCAGAAGATTGGCTTGGGTACCATGGCGACCAAGCAATACGATCTATACCCTGAGCTAGTCCGCCAGTTCATTGCCACAGCGAGGATGTATTACACCAATGACATCGTGAGGAGAGCAGATGAGGGCACTCTCATATTCCTCATCAGAGGCGTCAGATACAGGATCACATTTCCTGAGCTCTGTACCATCTTCGTGTTCGATCCAGAGCGCACTGGCGTCTCCCTCCCGACGTCGTTTCCTGACCTGCAGAGCTACTGGTCCCATTTCGGTAATGGAGTTTATGACTCCAAGCGGTCTACTCAGACTGATGTGCGCCACCCGCTGCTGCGCTACCTGGTCCGCCTTTTCTCCACTACTCTCCTGTGCAAGTCTGAGCCAGGGACGATGAGAGTTTCTGAGCTGACTCTCCTGTATTACGGCATTGAGGATGTTCTGACAGAGGAGTACCCAGTTGACAGCGATGTCAACATGGGGGAAATTTTTGCCCATCACTTGGCTTCGCTGAAGACCAAGGCGTTCACTGGAGCTCGGGGCAAACCCGAGAGTATTGGCAGTCTCCTCACCCCCATCTTCTGCCATTTCCGCATTGACACTTCGACTTGCAGAGTTGTGTCTGAGCGCCACCTCATTGACCTGGATTATTTGAGGAGGACATATTGGATCGCAGGAGATGAGCCACTTTGGAGCTTCGTTAGTCACACTGGTCAGCGATGCCTCATTCCGCTACCTCAGACTGCTCTCACTACACTGCAGACGGACTCTCTCAGCTTCCAGCCCGATGCTACACTGCTAGGATCTGCGCCAGCTACTAGGCGTAGAGGAGGATCTTCCCGCGCTGCTGCTTCTGCTGCTGAGGATGCGCCTGTTGAGGGTCATGCTGGAGGTTCCTCTCGTCATCCGTCACTACCACGTACGTTGCCTCCGCCGATTGGTCGCCATACACTTCCACCGACCCCCGAGATTCCGATGGAGCAGGCCACTTTTCAGCGCTACATGGTGCAGAGTATTCAGGCATTGTGGAACGCTGTCTCGGTGCTCTCCAACTGCGGTTGTGTTCGCCCACATTCACCTGATCCTCCTGATCCTGAGGATGAGGACTAGTTCCTCTATGTTACCTGGTTACTTTTCCTTTTCCCTTTGTTCTTTTTCATTTTCTGTTGAGTCAGTTTTTTGTGTCTTTGTTTTGAGTCAGTTTGTCAGCTTGGTATTTGGTTATGAAATCTGTTTGAACTGATTAGATTATGGATTATGTTGTTGCTTTTAATTGTTTGCTTGAGTGTTCTTAACAGTCCTGACTTTGGAGAACATCAGCTAACAATCTAACTTGCAACAAGTATACATGTTTGGGTCATCCCATTCTGTTTTCGGACAGGGTGTCGATCGACACCAACCATGTGGTGTCGAACGACACCACGCGCAATCATAGGTACCACTTTTTCATCTATGTACAAACCGTTTCATTACCTCTTTCTACCAACTCCTTGCTTAATAACACTGGGGACAGTGTTGTTTAAGTCTGGGGGAGGTCGTTGCTGACATTGTTTACATTGTTTTGTATTTATAGAGTCTCAAAGTTGAGTCAAAACCTGTTTTGTTGAGTCAAAATTTTTGAAACTGTCAGTTTTTCTTGGAACTAACCATAGGACGTTTTTGCTGATAAGAACCATTGCCACAGTAGTTGATTACAAGTCTCACTAAGTTGAAAGTCATAGGTAGATCAGTCTAGCAATGAAGGTTTAGGTTTTTAGAGAATCTGGAAAATTTGCTGTTAGCTCCACCTTAATAAACTTTAAACTTCTTGTCTTGGTGATTGATTCTTATTGATCTTGATTCTCTCTTTCAACAATGACAATAAGGTTAAATTACAGTCTCTCTTTGATCTTCCCTGATGTAGTTTTAAAAAGTTTAAATCCAAAGAACAGTGCATTCATGACCCTGTCTCCTCACAAGGAACAACAGTAGTGAACACGCTCAAGAACCTGTCTCCTCACAAGGAACACAAGTATTGAGTAGCACCATATCTTAGACTGTAAAAGTTGAGAAAAAGAAGTGAAAAATCGAAAATATCCAAAGGAAAAGATCAAGGGAAGAGAAAATAGGAGAGCTGTGTTGAGATTGCTTTGTTCAGTTGTTTAGGAAGGGAAAAGAATCTGTAAAGTGATTGAGATGATAGAACCTTGATGAGATTTCACACTTAGATGAAAAAAATAAGGAGTTAGCAGTAGAAATTTCGGATTTCTTGAAAGGATTTTGACTGGACTTGAGAGATTTGCTAAGTTTGTGATGATTAGACTGAAATTTGACATTGTGTTGACTATGTGGTATGTGGGTTTGAAAGTTCAAACTAGTGTGGTGTTCCTGATGACTGACTGACTGTTTCTTGTTTTCAAACCTCGACCTTATTCTGTGTCTGATGTTTGCTTGAGGGCAAGCAAAAGCTAAGTCTGGAGGAGTTGATATATCATGGTTTTTGCTGGTTTTTGACCATGATATAAGTCTTGTTTATAGAGTCTTTTTGGTATTTTTTGAATCCTATAGAGTTTGTGCAGGTTTAGGTACGAATGGAGCATAATTGTGGATTCTGGAACCGTTTGGAGCTATACTGAAGCTGTTGCTGAATAGACCAAGTCGGAGGGCATTAAAGAGCAAGGTGTCGATCGACACCCACCTCTTGGTGTCGATCGACACCGATCGTGGTTGCGAAGAAGCGTTAAATCTCATTAGAAGAAATTGCAACTTGGCCCAGAAGTTTCCCACTATTTGGACTTTTGCCCCAGTTCGTGTTTAGACTTGTATTTAGGTTTCCTAAGCCATTGTTAGGCAGATATTCTGAGAATTATTGAGACAAAGAGAGAGATTTGATTGAGAGCTTTTGGGGAGACAAATCCATACTCTGTAGAGAAGAATTTCGAACCCCTTTAATCGTTTACTCTATTTTCTTAATGCAATATTATTAAGTCATGATTTGTGTTTCACCTGCTATGTCTGAGTAATCTGCTAGTTAGGTTTTGGGTTATTCAAAGGTTGATAATGAATTGTTAGAACTACAAAACTGGAAGGATAAATCATTTGGTTCTTCATCTTGATTGCTTTAATACTGGTTTTAAGATTGATCACCTAGAAATCAGATCTTAGGTTGTTTAATAGATGTGGAAACATTATTAATCACCAGAACTATCTTTGATGAGCAAAATAATTAGTTGCAAAGGAATTTGAATTAGTGGTTTTGTGAACTTATCGAACCTGATCTATAATGCATGTTTAGGTTGTTAGAGTTTGCAAAGAAATTTAGAATTCTGGAATATGATCATAGTTAATCTCTGCAACGGAAGTCGATTGGTTTTACACTAGTGTTTCGAGTTATAAAACGGTTTTAATAGATATTCCTTTCAGTCTGTGGTCTGCGATTTATGTCAACCTGCGAATTTCCCATTGCCTAGCGATTGTCTCTATTGATTTTAAGAACCAACAAACATCCTGATCTCATTGATTTCGCAAATATCTTAGTTTTATTGTATTATCTACTGCTTAGCTTTATTTGAATCTAAAATCTGTTGAGTGATAGTCTCAAGTCCTTGTGGATTCGATCCCTAAGTACTACCGTGATCTCTTAATTTGAGATAGTAGCTCTAAGGGTTAATTTGAGCGTATCACAGATAGTTCATGAGATAGAAGGACATAGAATGGCAGAGCAAGAAGCTCAGTTACCACATGTTGGTGTTGTTGGACAAGCACCACTACAACAAGCTGCAGCACACATTGATGAAGCACAAGAAGCTTTGAACAAAGTGGCTTGAGTTCAAAGATTGCGAGTACCGGTTCATGCACCTAGAGCTGCAAGACCAATAGGAGCTGGTGATGCGCTAGACACTCACCACACCAGGAATGGCATTCACACTCCAGCTGTACATCAGAACCACTTCGAGATCAAACTTGGTTTGATCAACATGGTGCAAGACAACATATTCCATGGCCTGCCCAATGAAGACCCTTTGGATCATCTTGACCAGTTTGATAAGGTTTGTGGTATCACCAAGATTCAAGGAGTCTCTGAAGATGCTTTGAAGCTGCGCTTGTTCCCTTTCAGTTTAGGTGACAAAGCATATCAGTGGGAGAAGACACTTCCACAAGTTTCAATCACTACATGGAATGAGTGCAAGACAGCATTCCTCAACAAATTCTTCAGCTCAACAAGAACAGCAAAGCTCAGGAACACCATAAATAGCTTTACTCAGTATGGGAATGAGACATTTGTTGAAGCTTGGGAGCGGTTCAAGTCTTACACTTTGCAGTGCCCATACCATGGCTTCACCAATGAAAGCTTGCTGACTACTTTATATAGAGGAGTGACGCCAAAGTACAGAATGCTCTTGGACACAGCTTCGAATGGAAATTTCATGGGCAATACTGTTGTTGATGGTCTAGCTCTTGTGGAGAACTTGGCGCTTTCTGATGGAATCTAGAGCTGTTGTAAGCGCTGAAGGTGAGAGCACAACAAAGAAGGAGATTAAAACTTTGAATGACAAGTTAGACAAGCTGCTGAGTGTGTCTTTCAAGAATGTCAGTTTTGTTGGTGATAGTGTTGCTACACAAGAGGAAGATGGGACAGTTGTCGAAGAAGAAGCTTTCTACATGAATCAACAAAGAGGTGGTTTTAACAACTACAGAAGCACCAACGTGGCTAACCTTCAGGATCAAGTCTATCCATCACAATCTGCTCAACAAAACCAATGAACCAAACCTTTTGTTCCTTTCAACCAGCAGTACAACTTTGCTTCAAGACCGCCATTTCAGGGCGGTTTTCAACAAGCTAACATTCAGCCAAGACCAGCTTTTGTCCCACCAGGCCTTGGCAATACACAAACCTCTTCCAGCACTCAAGATGTTGATTTGAAGCAGATGATGCAACAATTGTTGACTGGTCAAGCCAACACCACTATAGAGCTGCATAAGAAATCTGCTGAAGTGCATAACGAAATAGACGCCACTACTTGTGACCTGAATGACAAGTTAGATGCTCTGAACCAAAGAGTCAAGTCTCTAGAAAGCAATGGAGATTCATCTTCAAAAGCTCAGAATAAGTTACCGGGAAAGAGTGAAGCAAATCCTAAAGAATTCTGCCACATGCTTGCTGAAGAGAATGAAGAGTTTGATGATGAAGATGCTTTATTGGAAGAGCTTGGCATTATGCTTCAAGAGATGCTGTTACATGTGTACATGTTAAAGGCTGGGTGTGGGGGGATGATAACTATTTTTCATCAATGTAAAAAAAGGAGTGATGCAATGCAACAGGAGGATATCAAAACTCAAGCAGCACACAGTCGTAGTATAGCATGCAAGAGGAATCAATCCAACCTAGGAGCTAGAAAGTGCAATGAGAATGCAAAGTTCGAGTAAAGCTAGGCAAATGGAGAACGGTTTTGTGAAAATTCTAAAAACTAGATGCAGCGACTAAATGCAAGGCAAAACTATTTTAAAATTACCAAGAACGAGTGAACTACCACGACGAACAAACAGAATGATTAAAATGCAAAGCTATGAATTTATAAAATTCGACTAGTGGATCGACCACAGGATCGACCACTAGATCGAGCAACAACGATCGATCTCGTCTAAAAGTTGAAATGCAACGAAACTAATGACCAGGATGCAACAGATAACAGGCGAATGATTAACATAGATGTAAGAATCCTAAGAAAGAGGGTCTAGGGTTGAGATTCATGTTCAAGGGTTTCAAAGGTTCAAGCTTGGTTTGAAAACTTTAGATCTACTCACTTTGTGAGATTCTCTAACCCTTGAAAACAAAACAAGATCCATCCATGGCATGTGGTATGGATCACTCCTTCATTCTCTCCTCCAGACCCATGGCGTATGGCGGAAAAAGAGATTGAAGGGAAAGGAAACCAGATTTGAAACACGCGGCTTAACTAGTCCCCTAAACTACCATGGCGTTTGGGAAAGGGTAACCAGTCTCTAAGATGTGATTTTCAGCGATCTCTGGATCCTGTCAAGGTAAGAGCTCTCTCTGATCATAAAAATCTTGGCGTGGGACTCTTTAAGCCTTAAGAACTCGACATCCTAGAAGAGAAAGCCATGAAGAACAAGAAAACACCAAACTTGAAAACCTTTTTCGACCCCTTTAAATCCTCTCAACCCCAAAACCCGATTAAACTACTCACTACACATTAGGTAAACAAAGCAAAGCATAAACGATGAACTCATAAACATAAAGTGCAATGGATTTAAACTTAAACGATTCAAAGATTCAAGAACAGAGCTTCAAAATCTAACAATGGCGAAATCGCCTTCGAACCCAGATAAAAAAGATAAAAAATAAAGTAAAAAACGTCCTTCAGAAAGCATCATCGCCGCTTTCCCAAAATAGGCCAAACAGCTTGATGGTCCTCCTCCCCCCCCCCCCCCACCCCCCCCCCCTCGCTAGCAGCCAAAAATGGTTAAAGTGCACTGAGATCGACCTCGAGATCGAGCATCTCGATCTGCTTCTCGATCTCTGGTCCTTAGCACGTGTTCCTGAATTCTCCAAGGTGGGTGTTCTACTTAGGCTCACAAAGAGTGGTAAAAGGAAAAAGAGAGCCTAAATATTTTTAAGATCCATGTGTTTATTTTCAAGCGCATAAGAATGATAATTAAAAATTCAGATTAAGGTTTTCACTTATTAGGACAAGTTCAAATCATGGGAGTTCAATTCGAGTCACGAAAATAAAAACAAGTGATCCAAGCATGGTAAGAACTTATTTTCAAAGAGTGAGCAAGGCATTAGAGAACTAATCACTACGATATTGAAATCATTCATAAGCTTAAAACACCTTTTTATGAAAACTTTAGCCCCTTATGCAAATGTAAACAACCTAGATGCTTAAAAATTCTTGACTTAATCCTAAAATGTTTAACAAGATGAATGCAACTACATGAATTTTTTTTTTGAAAATTTTAAAAAATTTTACCAATTTTTTCCTTTTTTATTCTATGCCTTAGATGCATGCAAGACTCAAGATATGCAAAGATAAAAAAAGATCAAAATAAACAAGTCAAACCACACACATACTCCCCCAAACTTGAATGACACTGTCCCGGTGGCAAACGAATTAGAGAGAGCTCAAAACACAAAGCAAAAATAGAGAAAACATGAATGGTATATACAATGGAAGATGGTTGGTACCTCGGGTCTAGTCTCGGCTGGAACTTGAGGATGTTCCAGAAGAGCTAGATACTATGGTTTTGCCTTTGGAGCCTGGCTCTTGGAGAGAGAGACGCGCCGGTTGAATGTTGCTGCCTTGAGTCTCACGGATGACAACTCCACCGGTTGAAAGCCTATTCTTCTCGGGCTGTTGAACCTCTTCACTCGCAGCCTGCTTTGGTGACCCTCTTTGAAGCGCTTTGACCTTCTTGGCAAGCTTCTTGATGACTTTGCTCTGACACTTGTTGATCTTCCTTTGCATCTCCACAACAGAAGCAAATAACTTTTCTGTTTTGGTCCGCGGCTCAAAGTCAAGCTTGGGAAGGACAAAAGCTTCGGGCATCTCATCATCCGTGGCTGGAGACTCTGATCTTGGGCGAGTAGCCTGCTGAATTATTGCCGCGGCTCCTAGAGGAGCAAAGCACTCCTCTCTACTCGGGAGAAACTCGATGTTCCCAACGTCCAACAGCTCGGTCTCGGTTTGGTTTGGCAAGATGCATGTTCTCTTCTCATTCTCCTCATCAACGAACAAGTTCTCAAAGAAACCCTCGGCTGGCGTGCTTCCCAAGCTATCGGTGTTCCTTAGGTATGTCTCGTCCACGAAGGCTCTATCCGGGACGGGGGTGAAGTTCTGAAGCGGCACACCGGCTTGCACGAACAGGGGAGTGAGGAAACCGCCTGTGAGTGATGAGCTTGCCTTGCATCTCAAGGCATACTCCTTGTATTTGACCAATGAAGCGGCGAGGATGCACCCATAGTTGACGTCGTCTCCGAGCTGATCTTCCAACGGCTCATCGTTCTCATCCGGATCACAAAGAAGATGATTGAGGCCTTGGAACAAGAAGCAGAGCTCTGTCTTGGTCACCGTAGGGGGCTACGGACCGACCACTAAAAGTGTTGGCCATCAGCTTCAAGGTGTAATATAGCACCGGGTTCCTCAGTCGCTTGATCTTCGCGGTATTCGCCTTGTAATCTTCATTGGCGATAAGATCCCAAAAATCGTTCGCTTGAGTGAAAGAGGGGAACTCCACCTTCTTGGCTTCAGCATCGAGGCCATAAGCTTGGCAAAGCTCTGGGATTGAGAGGCTGAAGGCTTGGCGCTTTATCTTGAAGGAGAGGCAACCTTGAGAAGGAATTGGGACGCTAGGATTCTCATACCCAAACTCCAAAGTGTCAAGGAAGTCGATTGTCACTTCAGGAATGGTTGGGCAGTCCATCCGTGACAAACACCTCAGCCTTATCCTCTGGAGGAGCTGGTCAAAGTCCCCTAGAATCCCCATCTTGGCCAGCAATCCTCTGTCCGCAAACTTAGTCGCTTCGAACCTCAGCCTTTGAATCCGTTCTTTGTCCCGTTTCTCATCTTTACTCCAATGAACCCTCTCATGAACAGCCACTTCTTGGTTTCCTCCCTCTTGTGCTGGCTCTTCTCTCGTTCTCTTGGGGGCCATTGTGCCTGAATCAAGTTTCTCAATCAAAACAATGAGCAATTCGGCGATATAATGAGAGAAAAAGAGAAGCAAAGAAGAAAACCTATAACTAATACCCTAAAATTTTGGGGGATTTATAAAAATTATAGCAAAATGATAGAGAATTAAATCTAGAGATAGAGAGAAATCTAGAATTTTTCCTATTATCAAGCTATTTTTTTAAAATTTAAAACCGCCCTAGGATCTAAAACAATCAAAGTGAATAAAAAGGATATTTTCTTAAAGATTTTCTTAAAGATTCGAAAATACCTCTGCAAAGATTGAAAAAGATGCATGTTAGCCTTTTGAAAACAATAACTCACACACTCTTTTGCTTAACAACTCGATAAAACAAGAATGAGAGAGTGTGAAAGTAGTTAAAAACATTTAAAGGCTAACAAAACAAAACCATGGGTAAAAAGAAGTGGTTTTCTGACAAAAGCTGTGGTCAAGGCACATCTTTCATGGTCAAAGATGCTTGCCTTGACCACTTTTTGAATTAAAAAACCGGAGGGAAAGAGTAAGAGAGGGAAAAGAAAATGTTACCTCGGCACGAGATCGAGTCCGTTTGGTTGATCTGGGACTCGATCTCATGCCCATAATGGCGTGGATCAAGAGGGTTGCTCGATTTGGGACTCAATTCGAATTGAATCGAGTCTTGGATCGATAACACCTCTCGTTCCTTGAATTTTTGGCATGACAGCTAAGTCCTCATGATCGAGCCACATTCTCGATTCAGGGGTCGATTTAAGCTTGGATCAAGTGGCAGATCGAGTAGACTATTCGATCTAGCCTTTGTAATCGAGTGACTCAGTCGATCCACCTCTCGTTTGCTTTTTAGGCTAAACGTGTACGGTGTTCGTCCTCTCGTGATCGACTGTGTCACACGGTCTGTCTACTCGATCTCGTCTAGATCGACTGACTCCTCTCGATTCACTAGATTGATCTAGCAAAGATCGAGCCAGGATGAGTCGATCTAGAACTCGATCTCTAGCTTATACTCGCCCCTTCTTACTCCTTTTGGATCTACGATCATGGCCTGCAATCCCTCATACTTGTTCCTACATACTCATAAGATAAAAATATAAAACTAGAAAATATGTACAGGATAGACATGGGAATGCCTACCAAGTGCGCTTTCTTTAACGTCTTTAGCTAGACTTTACTTGGTTTAGGCAGATGGTGGGTCTTGGAGAAGCATTGAGGTGCTCTCCTTGTCAAATGCACTGGCCATGTATGACTTAATTCTGTGTCCGTTCATTGTGAATGCATTCCCACTCTTGCCCACCAACGTCACAGCTCCGTAACGTAATACTACCATGATTTCATACGGACCGCTTCACCGTCAACTTTAGCTTCCCTGGAAAGAGCTTGAGCCTTGAATTGTAAAGCAGCACCAAGATCCCTTCCTTAAGCTCCTTAGGTACGAGCTTCTTATCATGAGCAGCCTTGCTACGCTCCTTGTAGATCCTAGCGCTTTCGTAGGCGTCCAGCCTTAGCTCAGCAAGCTCGTGCAACTGGATCAATCGCTTCTCCTGAGCCGTCTTCAGATCAAAATTCAGCCGCTTCACAGCCCACAACGCCCTATGTTCCAACTCAACGGGGAGGTGACATCCTTTGCCGTAGAGAAGAGTGAAAGGAATAGTACTGATGGGCGTCTTGAAAGCAGTCCGGTAAGCCCACAAAGCGTCATCTAACTTCACCGCCCAATCCTTCCGAGTAGTCAACTGTTCTCTCGAGTATCACCTTGATCTGACGGTTAGAGACCTCCACTTGGCCACTCGTTTTAGGATGGTAAGGCGTAGCTACCTTGTGTTTCACGCCATACATCAACTTCTTCTAGCACAACCTTCCTTGAATCAAAGAAGTTGATGTATTACAGAGTCCTCTGATCCACGTAACCGAACTCTCTTGGCTCCTTAGTCAATGCCAGCTTCAAATGATCCTCCTGAGCCAACTCCTCTAGCAACTCATCCGCTAAGGCATCCAACGTTTCAATGTAGAAAGCTTGCCTTTCTATCATAGGCTTCTTCAAAACCTCATTGATATCGAAGTCCCGCCTTATATCTTTACAAAAATACAGAGCTGTCTTCCCGTTCTTGACATCTATGATAGCTCCGGCAGTGGCTAAGAAAGGTCTACCGAGAATGAGTGGATCCTTAGGCTCTTCATCCATTTCCAACACAACGAAATCCGTAGGCACGTTTACTCCACTGATTCTCACTGGCAAGTCCTCAAGCAAACCCACGGGTAACCTCACACTTCTATCAGCTAGTACAAACGAGACTCTACAATCCTTGAAACGGGTAAAGCCAAGCTTCTTTGCCACGGAATGAGGCATCAGATTTATACTAGCTCCGAGATCACAAAGACAACTCTTGAACTCCAAAGGACCTAAAGTGCAAGGTATAGTGAAGCTTCCAGGGTCTCCCAACTTCTTAGGGGCTATCTCCTTGTGTATCACAGCACTACATTCCTCACTAAGAACAAGCACTTCATTGCTCTCTTTATTCTTTTTCACGAGCGTGTCTTTGAAGAATTTGGCGCATTTAGGCATCATTGCAAGGCAGTCCACGAGGGGTAGCTTAATCTCTACGTCCTTAAGGTGCTTCTCAAACAAGACTCTATGCTTCTCTATGAGTTGCTTTTTGAAGCGGCCAGGAAAAGGTAGCTTAGGTACATACGGTGGAGGTACATAAGCATCCTTCTCCTTAGCAGTTTGCTCCGCTTTCTTCTCTACAACCGCTTTCTCACCTCTCCTTGGTCCTTGAGTCCCAACATTGTCAAAGTTTATCTCATCATCGGCTGAAAGCTTACCCTCCCCGTCTTGAACTACAACGTCCTCGTTGGTCTTTGGAGTAACCGTAGGTGCAAGCTCTTTCCCACTCCTTAGCGTAATAGCATTGGCGTATTCCTTGGGATTCTGCTCACACTTGCCCGGTAAGCTATTCTGAACGCTTGTACTCGCCTTTCCCTTCTCTAGCTGCTTGATCTTGTTATTCAAGTTTGTAATCTGAGTGGAGAAATCCGTGAGAGACGAGTCTAAACGAGTATTCATCTCGGCAAACTTCTGATTTGTAGATGCTTGCCCTTGGATCAATTGTTGAAACATAGCTTGGACAGGATCAACTTGTTGTTGTTGCATCGGTTGTTGTTGAGGTACAAAGCCGAGAGGGTACATTGGCGTATGACCCTTGTTTCCTTGCTGTTGTCCTTGGAAGTTGTTCTGACCTTGCCCTTGGAAGCCACCACTCGGCTGAAAACCTTTGTTGTATGGTACGAAAGGTTTTGCTTGCTGAGCAGGGTAGACTTGATCCTTAGAGTTCGCAACGTTGGTGCTACAGTAAGAGAGATTGTTGTTCTGGTTGTAGGCTTGTGAATACCCTTGAGGTTTGGAGTTGTTTTGACCCGCCACCCAATTGTCCTCTTCTTGACTCAACTCAAGCTCCTCTAAGCTTTCATCCGCTTCACCAACAACGTGAACATGCTTCTGATTAGCCAACACCAGCTTATCAATCTTCACATGTAAGGACTTAAGCTCTTTCTTGTAAGACTCGAGCTCAGAACCTCTCGGTGCACGGTCGTAATCTTCAGCGTAGTTGCCGTCACTTAGGGCCAAGTTTTCAATCAGCTCCATGCCCTCTTCTACCTCTTGACCAAGGAAGTTTCCCTTACTAGCAGTGTCAAGCAACAAGCGAATCTTTGGTGAAGCTCCGCGGTAGATAGTGCTTAGAAGAGTCTCTTCGCTGAAGCCATGGTGAGGACACTGGATATTGTAGTCCTTGAACCGCTCCATGGCTTCATTGAAAGTCTCATTGTTCCTTTGAGTTAAGCCGCTGATCTCGCTTCTCAGCCTTGCTGTTCTGGTGCTAGAGAAAAACTTTGAGAGAAAAGCCTTCTTACACTCAGCCCAAGAGGTAATGGAGCCTTGTGGAAGTGTCTTCTCTCAATGTCTAGCCTTGTCTCCAAGAGAAAATGGAAAGAGACGCAGCTTGAAAGCATCTTCGGATATGCCATTTATCTTGATCATCCCACATACTTGTTCGAAGTTATCAAGATGTTCCAAAGGATCTTCCATTGCTAGCCCGTGAAACTTATTGTTTTGCACCATTGAGATGAATCCTAGCTTAATCTCGAAGTTATTGTTCTGTACAGGAGGAGGAGTGATCCCAAACCTATTGTGATGAGTATTGGGAGCATCTCTCGCTCCTATTATCCTTGGGGGTCTAGCCGCGTGTTGGGGGTTTCCATTACCCCTTCCCACTGCCCCGTGAGCTGGAGGAGGTCCCTCTGGATGCTCGTGCTCAGCCATCGCTTCAAAATCCACTGAACCTTGCTGAACAATCTCCTCAAAAGCTCTAGCTTGCTCTCGTACTCTCGTTTGTCGTGAATGACCAAATTGATGAATGTTGTCCAAGGGTTGAAGTAGATTGTTGTCTGCCCTTAAACGAAGATTCATGTACCTGAGAAACACAAGTTTGAGAGTAGAGAAATTATTAACAAAAAGAAAAAGAAAGGCTTAGTCTTTACTAAACCCCAAATCTCAATGCTTTCTAAACACTCCTAAGATGGCAACGGTGCCATTTGATAACTATTTTTCATCAATGTAAAAAAGGGAGTGATGCAATGCAACAGGACGTTATCAAAACTCAAGCAGCACACAGTCGTAGTATAGCATGCAAGAGGAATCAATCCAACCTGGGAGCTAGAAAGTGCAATGAGAATGCAAAGATCGAGTAAAGCTAGGCAAATGGAGAGCGGTTTTGTGAAAATTCTAAAAACTAGATGCAGCAACTAAATGCAAGGCAAAACTATTTTAAAATTACCAAGAACGAGTGAACTACCACGACGAACAAACATAATGACTAAAATGCAAAGCTATGAATTTATAAAATTTGACTAGTGGATCGACCACAGGATTGACCACTAGATCGAGCAACAACGATTGATCTCGTCTAAAAGTTGAAATGCAACGAAACTAATGACCAGGATGCAACAGATAACAAGCGAATGATTAACAGAGATGTAAGAATCCTAAGAAAGAGGGTCTAGGGTTGAGATTCATGTTCAAGGGTTTCAAAGGTTCAAGCTTGGTTTGAAAACTTTAGATCTACTCACTTTGTGAGATTCTCTAAGCCTTGAAAACAAAACAAGATCCATCCATGGCGTGTGGTATGGATCACTCCTTCATTCTCTCCTCCAGACCCATGGCGTTTGGCGGAAAAAGAGATTGAAGGGCAAGGAAAGCAGATTACAAACACGCGGGTTAACTAGTCCCCTAAACTACCATGGCGTTTGGGAAAGGGTAACCAGTCTCTAGGATGCGATTTTCAAATATCTCTGGATCCTATCAAGGTAAGAGCTCTCTCTGATCATAAAGATCTTGGCGTGAGACTCTTTAAGCCTTAAGAACTCGACATCCTAGAAGAGAAAGCCATGAAGAATAAGAAAACACCAAACTTGAAAACCTTTTTCGACCCTTTTAAATCCTCTCAACCCCAAAACCCGATTAAACTACTCACTACACATTAGGAAAACAAAGCAAAGCATAAGCGATGAACTCATAAACATAAAGTGCAATGGATTTAAACTTAAACTATTCAAAAATTCAAGAACAAAGCTTCAAAATCTAGCAATGGCGAAATCGCCTTCGAACCCAGAGAAAAAAGATAAAAAATAAAGTAAAAAACGTCCTTCAGAAAGCATCAACGCCGCCTTCCCAAAATAGGCCAAACAGCTCGATGGTGCCCCCCTCGCTAGCGGCCAAAAATGGTTAAAGTGCACTGAGATCGACCTCGAGATCGAGCATCTCGCTCGATCATCTTCGGACATCGTGGCTTCAACTCGATATGTGTCTTGATCTACTTCGGTGGTTCGAGCGCTTTGTTCGATCTTGGAGTCGATCTTCGGAGGATCGAGTGGTTGACTCGATCCGGCTCTCGCTCTGCATGGCGTCATTCACGTCTGTACTCCTTGATCGATCACTTCACTCGATCTCTGTCTCGATCGATTTCCTTGGATCGGATAAAACACTCGGTCTAATGGTCGATCTCGTCTAGATCGACCGGCCATGCTCGATCTGCTTCTCGATCTCTGGTCCTTAGCACGTGTTCCTGAATTCACCAAGTTCCCACGAACCTCCTCACGAGCCTTAGCACGTCTGCGAACCATCCAAGACTCCAAAGTAGCCGATAACAACCTGTATGCGATGCAAAATGCAAGAAATATGCATATGCTGGTGCAAGAACACTCTAGGACCTAAAGTGATGCAAACTATCCTAGAATGCAATGTATATGTGAGAGAAACTAACTTAAATGTATGTAAAATGTATGAAATATGCAGCAATATCAGGGGAAGGACATCAACGTCAACATTGATGATCAAGAAGCTGCGAATATTGTAGAGAAGTTCCTCCAAAGACTAGATGACAGCTTCAACAGAGAAGAAGAGCAGGAAAGAGCCGCTCAAGAAGCTGCGGAGAAAGAAGAGGCTGAGAAAGCCTTAGTTGCTCCAGAAGAAGAAGCCAAACCAGAGCTCAATGAAGCTGATAAAGAGCTTGTAGAGACATACCACGCTTTGATGGTCTTGGCTAGAGAAAGTCCTGAAGACTTCAAGGAGTTGTATGATCGCCAAGTAGGCAGCTCCTCAAGCAGCAATGAGAAGGGTAAAGCTTCCGAAGTTCAAGCTTATAAGCCACCAATCCCCTACCCCACGATGCACTTTACAAAGGCTCAGATGGCAGTTTATTCAAAGTTCAGGAAAGACATACAAGACGCTGGAATAAAGCTTCCTCATGGCACCACATTGCTTGAAGTGGAGGATCAAATCAGGTTCCTCAAAGAAGTCTTTGGCAAGCTGGAAGTAGTGGATCCAATTCTAGAGAATGTGGGGGCTAATCTGACGAGAAGCAAAGAGCTGAAGACATTGACAAAGCTTCCCAATCCAGGAAAGTTTCTCATTACTTGTGAGGTAGAGATGCTAAACAATGTTGGAGGCTTGTGTTATTCAGGTTCAACAGTGAATGTTATGTCTCTCCACTTAAGCCAAAGTTTAGGAATCAAGGAATTGAAGCCCTACAAAGCCTCTATCACCTTTGTGGATAACACCTCAACAAGACCATTGGGAATAGTGAAGGATTTCCCTTTCAAGATTGGGAATTGCTTGGTGCCAACAGATTTTGTGGTTACGGAGAAGAAATATTCAAGAGAGGTGCCACTTCTTCTAGGAACACCATTCTTGGAAACAGCAGAAGCTCAGGTAGACTTCAAGAGAAGCTCTGTGATTTTGAAGAATGTTGATGAGTTCAAATTCTAGAAGATTGTCTCTCCTTCCATAGCTTTTTATGGAACAATCATTGAAGGAGAGAGTGAGCAACAACAACTTCCAGAGCCTGTGGAGCATGCTATGAGCTTCACAATGAGTATGTTGTTGAGTGACACTCTCCTTGATGAGCCAGAACAGAAGCTTAACACTGAGTTGAACCTTGAGGATGGTTTGAAAGAGGATGAAAGCTTGATCACCAAGGAAGTGAAGCCTTTGATCACACCAAGTGTCAAGAAGAAGAGACTGATGTCAGTGGGAACTTGGGTTTACCAGAAGAAAGAGGTAGGAGCACCAGCTCCATCAACCTCTTCTCACTAGTCCTCAGACCATCAAAGTCAAGCTTAGTGACTTAAAACAAGCACACTTGGGAGGTAATCCCATGACTATCCTTGTAAATATATGCTTTCTTTTATTACTAGTGTCTCTATTTAGTGTTTCAGAAGTCAAAAATCAGGTCCATGGATGTGTAGAATGGTTTAAAGGCCAAGGAAAGAAGACTCCGTTTTCACATCGAGGTGCCATATCGAGCAGAACACATGCCATTTCTGCTCGATACTGCTTGTCTCGAGGAAGGCCCAGTCCGTACACCGAGCAGATTGCACGATGGGGATCACATCTATGTGTAGCATCGAGCAGAGCACCAAAAGCCCTGCTCGATGTCATCACCCATGAAGCCCCAGTCCGTACACCGAGGAGATTGAACCGTACAGCGACTAAGACACACGGTGGAGATTACATCGAGGTGCACCATCGAGGAGAACACCAAAAGCCCTGCTCGATGTGATCACCAGTCCGTACACCGAGGAGCTACAGCCCGTACATCGATCAAACTGCTCGATGGAGTTACACAGAGGAGTTGCATCGAGCAGAACATCCAAGGTTCTGCTCGATATGGGTACTAACAGCCATGCTCGATGCAAGATGGTGTCCGAAACGACAACCACTGAGGAGAACAGCAACCATGTACGAGACGTTCCACATCGAGGTGTAACATCGAGCAAAACACCAACATGTTTGCTCGATGCACAAAGGCCGAGCCAGGAACAAGCATCCAGATGGTGCCATGCATTGCCCACACAAAGGATCATGCAAGCTGAAGTGTCTCCCTACACCGAGCAACAACATCGAGCAGAACATCTACTGAGACTGCTCGATGCAAGGTGTCCTGAAGGAGAAGCTGACCAGAACACAGAACCCTCGAGGCAGCAGAGCATTATCGCCGAGCCACAGGACCCGATGTCCTCGATATGGTACACATCGAGGTACCACATCGAGTGTTCTGCTCGATATGATCCATGTAAGAATTTTTTTGAAATTTTTACATGGATAAATCGAGTAAAATCTTTTTTGTGGACCTTGATGGATGGTAAAAGAATCTTTTCTTTCCCCCTCACATGCATTTTTAAATTTTAAATCAGATTTTCTTGCATTATCTTTGGATTTTTCTACATATCCCTTATCCTCTTTCATTAAAACTAGCAATATTCATCTCTCTCTCTCCACACACATCCTTATCGAGCTAAACACACTTTTTCAAGCATCCTTTCTTTCTCTCTTGCATTCTCTAGAACTTCATCTTCTTGATTCAAGAACTAAGGTAAACTTTGTTTAAATTCCTTGTTTCTGGAGTTTAAATATGTTAAACTGAAGTAGGATGCATTAGAATGATAGATTATGGTTGTTTGCTCATTTTTGTTTATGGTTTTGATTTGCATGTCACCATTGTTGCTCATCTTTGAAATTCTTTGGTTGAAATTTTTGAAGAATGTTGTTTTTGTGCTTAGTTTGACTTTGTGTTTAGATTCTGGACAAATCTAGGCATGCTATTGTTTTTCTAGCATAATGACCATTGAAATATTTATTATTAGACTAGTAATGGTGAATCTGATGCATTTTTTATAGTTTGGTGGAGAGAGAATGATGTTTTTGGTTTCATATGCCTGAAATTGTTGAAATCGCTGCCTGCTACTGTGGGAATTTTAGTTTTAGCTGTATCTATCCTTTTGAGCTGAAAAGTTTTGCTAAATTCAACTCTGCTTGTTGGTAATGAGTGTGAATGTTTGCATAATTTTCCAGTGCCTGCTTGAATTTTGAAAAATAATTTCTTGCACAGTGCTTTCAAAGGATATCATACTAATTCTAGCTTCAAGCATTGCATTTTCAAGTACTATGTCGAACACCAGATGAGATTAGGTGATTTTTGACTCAAATGCTGCTGCAAGAAACAGAGCTGAGGGAAAAAGGCCAGTCGTTGATGAAGAACCAGTCCAAGATGCTGCACCAAAGCTGAAGGATTACATGAGAGGGAATGAGGAGAGTGGACTTCACTCCTACAAGATATGCTGATCCTAGTCTATTGGGAGAGATGGGAATTAAGACTGAAGTGGAGGAGCTGTTGAGCAACATTGGACTGGAGAAATTTCCTAGTCTTGGCTATCCAACTTACAAGCAACTTTCTTGTGAGTTTCTTGCAAGCTTCAAGGTCTACTTCTACAAGTTTGATGAAGAGTATGATGAAGGAGAAGAACACTTTGGCAATAGATTCATCAAGTTCAGAGCCAACAGAGCATGGTACACCATGGGGTTCACTCAGCTTGAAGAGATCTTTCGATTTGATCAAGGCTCAAGAGCACAAAACAGCTTTAAGCATGATGAGCTAAGGCATGTATGGGAAGAGATAGCGAATGATGCTTATAGAGCTGGTCATCTGAAGAGTGCTAGCATCCGCCATCCAGCTATAAGATATGTTCATAGAGTCCTCACCAGCACACTCTTCTAGAGGAAAGAGCAAAGTATGGTCAAAGAAGAAGAGATGTTGCTTGTGAACGGCTTGAAGAACATTATGGTTGAAACAAGGTATGGGAAGATCCAAGGAGAGCGCTTAGGAGATGGTGTTGTGACAATCCTAATGAACCAATTTTATCATGCCAGCAGTGGGCTTTCAACACCAGAGACATGAAGCCAAAGATAGCCATTGGAGGTGTGATCACTCCCATCTTACTTGGTTCTGGAGTTCAGCTTGGTACACTATATGTTACAATGATCTTCCTAGATGTTCCTTACCTCAGCAAGATCGGATACCTTTCAGGAGCTGTTGAGACATGATTTGGCTATCAGTTTGAGTTGGAAAGCAGGAAGAAGAAGATCATCTTACTCAAGCAGCGCTTAAATAACTTCACATCATATGAGAACATCCGATTCATGCCAACACAAGATGAGCTTTATAACACAAGGACTAACCCACCATTGATGAGGCCAAGAAAAGTGAAGAACATGAGCACCATTAGAGATTCATATGTGGAAGAAGACTCTGACGAGCAGCATCAAGAACAAGAGGTTCGGCATCAAGGGATGGAAGAAGAGGAACATGAAAATGCATTTGACCCATATGATGTGATCTGCACATCTGAGGCTTCAAAGGTTGCACATGAGCAAATTAGGCTTCTTCAAAGATGGAACCACTTCCCGGACAAAGCCATCAGAGGTCTGCTGAAGACAGTCAAAGCAAGCAAGAAATCGGTTGACTCTTTGAAGAAGAAAGCGAGGAAACTCAAAAAGAAGTTGGGAGGATCTTCATCAGCCAAGAGATCTGATCAAGCGGTCCAAACATAGCCACAAGGAGGAGGATCTGATGCTGAAGACATGTCTGAGGACACACCAAAGTGGACAGTCCAAGAGAGATACTCATTCCACACCATTGAGCGGCCAAGGACACAAGCTTTCCAACCGGCCAGGCATTCATCTCATGTAGCTGCTCCAAGGTGATATATCATGGTTTTTGCTGGTTTTTGACCATGATACAAGTCTTGTTTATAGAGTCTTTTTGGTATTTTTCGAGTCCTATAGAGTATTTGCAGGTTTAGGTACGAATGGAGCATAATTGTGGATTCTGGAACCTTTTGGAGCTATACTGAAACTGTTGCTGAAAAGACCAAGTCGGAGGGCATTAAAGAGCAAGGTGCCGATCGACACCCACCTCTTGGTGTCGATCGACACCGATCGTGGTTGCGAAGAAGCGTTAAGTCTCATTAGAAGAAATTGCAACTTGGCCCAGAAGTTTCCCACTATTTTGCACTTGTATTTAGGTTTTCTAAGCCATTGTTAGGCAGAGATTCTGAGAATTATTGAGACAAAGAGAGAGATTAGATTGAGAGCTTTTGGGGAGACAAATCCTTACTCTGTAGAGAAGAATTTCGAACCCCTTTAAACTTTTACTCTATTTTCTTAATGCAATATTATTCAGTCATGATTTGTGTTTCACCTGCTCTGTCTGAGTAATCTGCTAGTTAGGTTTTGGGTTATTCAAAGGTTGATAATGAATTGTTAGAACTACAAAACTGGAAGGATAAATCATTTGGTTCTTCATCTTGATTGCTTTAATACTGGTTTTAAGATTGATCACCTAGAAATCAGATCTTAGGTTGTTTAATAGATGTGGAAACATTATTAATCACCAGAACTATCTAGATGAGCAAAATAACTAGTTGCAAAGGAATTTGGATTAGTGGTTTTGTGAACTTATCAAACCTGATCTATAATGCATGTTTAGGTTGTTAGAGTTTGCAAAGGAATTTGGAATTCTGGAATCTGATCATAGTTAATCTCTGCGACGGAAGTCGATTGGTTTTACACTAGTGTTTCGACTTATAGAACGGTTTTAATAAATATTTCTTTCAGTCTGTGGTCTGCGATTTATGTCAACCTGCGAATTTCCCATTGCCTAGCGCTTGTCTCTATTGATTTTAAGAACCAACAACCCTTCTGATCTCATTGATTTCGCAAATATCTTAGTTTTATTTTATTATCTACTGCTTAGCTTTATTTGAATCTAAAATCTGTTGACTGATAGTCTCAAGTCCTTGTGGATTCGATCCCTAAGTACTACCGTGATCTCTTAATTTGAGAGAGTAGCTCTAAGGGTTAATTTGAGCATATCAAATTTTGGCGCCGTTGCCGGGGACTTAGATATCGCTTTCAGATTTTTAGTATTAGAATTTTGACTAAGTTTTTATTTTCTGTTTACTAACTTCTTTCACTTTTCTGTTGTCTTTTTCAGGTGCATGCATAATCGCAGTACCAGGAGCAACAGAGACAAAGAACTTGTGACTTTAGGCATTGACAAACTCGCCAAGCTGGAGAGAACCATCAGGAAAGCCAAAAAGCAAACTAAAATGGTTGGACCACTTGTTCTGAGGACAGATGCTGAAGGTCATTTAGTTGACAGAGAAGGGAACAGAAGGAATGAGGATGGGCAGAGGATAGATGACAATGGCGTTGTAATTGAGGAGCAGAATGTACAACAGCAAGCTGCTGGAGATGCTGTTGGGCGTCATCCACAGAGGACTCTGGGAGTTTACAACAGGCCAGATTAGTTCTATGCAAATAGAGCTGCAATCCGCCCACCTGCCTTTCAGAGGAATGACTTTGAGCTGAAACCCAGTTACTATCAGCTTGTAAGTCAGCATCCTTTCCATGGGCTTCCACATGAACACCCAATGGACCATATTGAGAAGTTTGAAGACCTGGCTTCAAGTGTTAAAGCTAATGGAGTCACCAATGACTTCCTTTTCTGCAAGCTTTTCCCTCACTCTTTGGAAGGAGATACAACACATTGGCTCAAACAGCTGGCGCCTGCTTCTTTGACTACATGGGAGGACATTAAATCTGCTTTCCTCAACAACTTCTATGATGATGCAAGGTCAGAAGAGTTGAGGAGAAATATCGCCACATTCTCCCAAGGTCCAACAGAAGTTTTTAAAGCAGCATGGGTTAGATTTAAGCTGTACCAAAGGGACTGCCCACATCATGGATTTAATGAAGTACAGCTGCTGGGAATCTTTTTCAGAGGTGTTGACTGGAAATACCAGATGGCTCTGGATGCAGCAAGCAATGGGAACTTCAACACAAGAGTCCCAGCTGATGCCATCAAGTTGATAGAGAACCTAGCTTCCAGCAACAGCACAAAAAATGCTGATTTTGAGAGCCAGAAAAACGCTGGGGGTGCAGGAAGTAATCAGTTTGTTGCTGAGATGAAAGCCAAGTTGGACTCTGTGCATAACCTCCTAGTTGGGAAGAAGTCTGTTCAGTTTGCTGCTGAGGTTGAGACATTTGAGCCAGTTGAGGAGTTTGAAGAAGAAAATGTCAACTACATCAATGGAGCTGGTTTCCAAGGACAAAGGTACAACAATCAACAAGGAAACAGAGGATTCAGTGGGAATATGCAGAGAAACAACTTCACAGGAAACCAGAGTTCTACTGGCTACACTCCCAAGCCTCAGTTTCAGAAGTCTGAGTACCATAAGCCTTATCAGAACAGCAATTTCAACAGGAACTATGGTTCCTCATCCTATCAGCCTGCACCAGCACCATCAGCTTCAAGCAAAATGGAAGCCATGCTTGAACAGTTGCTAGAAGGTCAGCAGAAGATTACAGTTGACTTCAATGGCAAGATTGACGCCATGTATCAAGATTTGAATGGGAAAATCGCAGCTCTGAACACTCATGTGAAGAATTTGGATACTCAACTGGCTCAAACTGCTGGGGCTGTGAAAAGACAGGATGGATTCCTTCCAGGAAGGACAGACACAAATCCAAGACACTCTGTTAACGCCATTACGCTGAGGAGTGGAAAGAATCTGCAACCAGTGCAGAAAAAGGGTTTTAGTACAGAAGGTTTCGAGCAGCTACAGGAGTTTGAAGATGAAGATTTCGAAAATTTCGAAGAGTGTCGATCGACACCAACTCCTCAGTGTCGATCGACACCAGAGGAAATTCGCGACTCCTCGACTCGAAGCGAACGGATATTGACCGAGGTCGACAAGCTGCCCGACACTGGATCGACACCACTCTCAGGAACCAGTGTCGATCGACACCCACCCCCTGGTGTCGATCGACGCCCACCACAGAAGCAAACTCTGAGAACTCAAACTCCAGAAAGTGCAGAAGAAAGGGTCTACAAGCCAAAGGTGCCAAGGAACCAGAAGAAGTCTAAACAGGAACTGGAGGATGCTAGGATCAAAGCTATCATGGATAAGCTTGTGGTTGAGATCCCTTTGATAGATGCCATAAGGACCACACCTGTGATAAAGAGATATGTGAAAAGGATGATGACCAAGAATTTGGGGCTGGAACAAGGAACAATGATGATTTCAGAGCAAGTGAGTGCAGTGATTCAGAATAAGATACCAGAGAAACTGACTGATCCTGGGAGTTTTGTTCTGGATTGCACAATCTTTTCTGAGAGGTTTGAGAGGTCATTATGTGATCTAGGGTCAAGTGTCAACCTGATGCCTCATTCAGTTGCTGTCAGTTTAGGTATGACCGACTTCCAGCCAACCAGAATATCTCTCATCCTAGCAGACAGGTCTGTAAGGATCCCTGAAGGCATTTTAGAAGATGTACCAGTCAAAGTGGGAGACTGTGTGATTCCCACAGAATTTGTGGTTCTGGCTTATGGTGAAGAACCAAAGGATCCCTTGATATTGGGGAGACCATTTCTGGCTACTGCAGGCGCCATCATCGATGTCAGGAAAGGGAGAATTGCTCTGAATGTAGGCGATTTGGTGATGCATTTTGACATGGACAAGTTGATGCAGAGGCCAACAATAGATGGCCACACATTCTATGTGGACTCTCTCACCAGTCTTGCAGAGGAAATCTTCCAAGAGATTCATCCTGCAGACCCTTTGGAGAGGGCATTGACAGTTTCTGCAGAATCAACAGAGCATCTAGACAACATTGCTGCTGGGTATGTCAAGATGATGGATGCAAATAAGCAGGTCATGCAGCTGGTTGCACAACAAGAGCTGGTTGGGACATCTGTAAAAGCTGCAAAGCTAGGTGATTGGAGTGAAGAAAAAGCTCCCAAAATCGAACTCAAACAGCTTCCTGCAGGTCTAAGGTATGCCTTTCTAGGACCTAACTCTACTTATCCTGTCATAGTTAGTGCTACTTTAAACAATGCAGAGCTCACCTTACTGCTAAGCAAGCTGCGCACTTTTCGCCAGGCTCTTGGCTATTCTCTTGATGACATTTCAGGTATCTGTCCAGAGTTGTGCATGCACAGGATACATCTTGAGGATGAGTCGAAGTCGTCAATCGAGAACCAGAGGAGGCTGAATCCGAACTTGCAGGATGTGGTGAAGAAGGAGATCATGAAGCTTCTGGCTACTGGGATCATTTACCCGATTTCAGACAGCACGTGTGTCAGTCCAGTACATGTGGTTCCCAAGAAGGGAGGAGTGACAGTGGTGAAAAATGAGAAGAATGAGTCAATCCCCACAAGGACCATCACTGGGCACAGGATGTTTATTGACTACAGGAAGCTCAACTCTGCTACAAGAAAAGATCACTTCCCACTGCCATTCATTGATTAGATGCTGGAGAGGTTGGCAAATCACTCCTATTATTGCTTTCCTGGATGGCTACTCTGGCTTCTTTCAGCTCCCCATCCACCCATATGATCAGGAGAAGACTACATTCACTTGTCCTTATGGTACATTTGCATATCGTAGAATGCCATTTGGACTTTGTAATGCTCCTGCGACATTCCAGAGATGCATGCTGTCCATCTTCACAGACATGATTGAGAAGTATATGGAGGTCTTCATGGATGACTTCTCAGTGTATGGATCATCTTTTAAGGACTGCCTTGACAACCTCTGTCAAGTGCTCGCTGGGTGTGAAGAAAAGCATCAAGTTCTGAACTGGGAAAAATGTCATTTTATGGTCAGAGATGGGATTGTGCTTGGGCATCGAGTTTCTGGAGAGGGTATTGAGGTAGACAGAGCCAAGATCGAAGTGATGACCAGTTTACAGCCTCCAGATTGTGTGAAGTCAGTCAGGAGCTTTCTAGGACATGCTGGATTTTACAGAAGGTTCATTAAGGATTTCAGTAAGATTGCAAGACCACTCACAGCTCTGCTTTGCAAGGATGTGAAGTTTGAATTTACTGAAGAATGTCATTTAGCCTTCCAGCAAATCAAGCAGGCTTTAGTAAGCGCCCCTATTGTACAACCTCCTGATTGGGACCTACCATTTGAGGTGATGTGTGATGCTTCAGACTTTGCAGTGGGCGCAGTATTGGGTCAGAGAAAAGACAAGAAGCTTCATGCCATCTACTATGCAAGTAGAACACTGGATGATGCTCAAAAGAACTATGCAACTACAGAGAAGGAATTGTTGGCTGTAGTATTTGCATTTGAGAAGTTCAGACAGTACTTTGTTGGGTCTAAGGTAATTGTGGACACTGATCACTCTGTTCTCAAGTTCTTGATGCAGAAGAAAGATGCAAAACCAAGACTGCTGAGATGGATTTTGTTGCTGCAAGAAATTGACATTGAGATATGGGACAAGAAAGGGGTTGAGAATGGAGTAGCAGACCATCTCTCAAGGATTAGAATTGAAGATAACGTCCCCATTGATGATTTCCTGCCAGAGGAGAACATATGTCTCATTGAGGCAAGATTGCAGACTTCAGATACGGATGCACTGCAGTCTTCTCAAACTGCAAACAAAGTGTCGATCGACACCCACCATTTGGTGTCGATCGACACCAATCTCGACGCGAGCCATAATCGACCAGGATCAACATCTCCCTCACCACCCAGGTCGTTGCTACCCCATGTCGATCGACACACCCCATATGGTGTCGATCAACACCAGTCCCGAACTGCAACTCAGCTTCAACAGATCCTGCGTGCTGTTTTCTCTCAGCCTATCTTCACAGTTGCAACCTCTTCTATGCCTTGGTATGCTGATATTGCCAACTACCTAGCTGCAGACGAGGTCCCTGACACTCTCAAAGGATATGAGAAGAAGAAATTTATGAGGGAACTAAGGAGATATTACAGGGATGAACCATACTTATATAAGTACTGTTCAGATGGAATCTACAGAAGATGCCTTGCAGAAGCTGAGGTTCATAATGTACTTTTCCACTGTCATGGCTCTGAGTATGCAGGACACTTTGCTACCTTTAAGACTGTCTCCAAGGTTCTACAAGCAGGGTTCTGGTGGCCTACAATGTTCAAGGATGCTCAGACATTCATCTCACATTGTGATGTCTGCCAAAGGAGAGGGAAGATCAGTAGAAGACATGAGATGCCACAGAACTTCATACTTGAAGTTGAAGTTTTTGACTGCTGGGGCATATATTTCATGGGACCTTTTCCTTCATCCTATGGGAACAAATACATACTAGTTGCAGTGGACTATGTCTCCAAATGGGTAGAAGCTATTGCCAGTCCACACAATGATGCTGCAGTGGTCCTGAAGCTATTCAAAACCATCATTTTTCCCAGGTTTGGAGTGCCACGGATTGTGATCAGTGATGGTGGAAAACACTTTATCAATAGTGTTTGAAAAGCTGCTGCACAAGTATGGAGTTCATCACAAGGTTGCTACACCTTATCACCCTCAGACAAGTGGTCAAGTTGAAGTTTCCAACAGGAAAATCTAGGAGATCCTGGAGAAGACAGTAGGGAAGACTAGAAAAGACTGGTCTGCCAAGCTAGATGATGCACTTTGGGTCTACAGGACAGCATTCAAGACACCACTTGGCGCCACACCATTCCATCTGCTTTATGGAAAAGCATGTCACCTTCCAGTGGAGCTTGAGCACAAGGTAAGTTAGGCTGTTAAGAAGATGAACTTTGACTGGAAATCTGCAGCAGAGAGGTGCCAGATACAGCTCAATGAGTTAGATGAGATGAGGCATCATGCTTATGAGAACTCAAAGCTGTACAAGGAGAGGACCAAAGCTTACCACGACAAAAAGATCCTTGCCAGACACTTTGAACCAAATGACCAGGTACTTTTGTATAACTCACGTTTACAATTATTTCCTGAAAAATTGCGTTCTCGTTGGTCAGGTCCTTTCACAGTCAAAGAAGTTAGACCATATCGCGCAGTTGTTCTGTCAACTCCAGAAGGCCGGGAATTTGTTGTCAATGGGCAAAGGATGAAACATTACTGGGCGCAAGCCGCAATTCCCGAAGGACAGATTGTACCTTTGGCAAATGCACCCACAGCCTGATCCTGAGGACAGTCAAGCTAATGACGTTAAACGAGCGCTTGGTGGGAGGCAACCCACTGGTAAGTGTACATACTTAGTCTAATTTTTGATTTTTACTAACTCATTTTCCTGGTATTCAGTTCAGTCAAAAAAAAAAAAAAAAAAAAAAAAAAAACAGGGTGTCGAGGCGAGCACCTGTCGACCACGGTCGACACCCTGATCGACACGGGCCAGTGTCGATCAACACCCACCCCCTGGTGTCGATCGACACCCTCATTAACCAGGTAAGTCGTTTTAACTCGTCGGGTTTTCTTCTTCCTCTTCACTTCTTCTCAAACCCGAAAACTATCCAATTTTTCTCCGAATCACAACTTCCTTGTTTGTTGATGGATTTGAGTGATTCAAAAGCCTAACCTGGGCGGAATTTCGTGCTGATTCTGAATATATAACTCACTCATTCGATCTGCAAGGTATGACACTCGAAATCCTACTTTTTCAGTTCGACCCCAAGGTTTGAAACTTCCGATTTGGCCTGTTTTAGCTTGATTTAGGACTTGAATCATGTTCTTCTAGGTTGTTTAGGAAGAATTAGGTCTTGCCCTTTAGTCATAATCACTTGTTTTGCAAAATTTAGAAATTTTCGGATTGATGAAGAATTTTGCAGAACTAGGTCTGAATTTGGGGTTTTAGACTGGAATTGTTTGTGATTAGTGATCTCTAAGTTGCTGGTTAGGTTCGCCGTTGATAAATTATGCCAGATTTTGACTTTTCGAAATTTCGATTTTTGGCCTGATTTTGGGATTTTTCGGTGTTCTTGGTTTTCTGCGTGCAGATAGCTCCACGAAACAGCAAACGATCACGCACGGAGACCGGCGAATCCTCCAACCCCGCACCTGCTATACCAGCTCTTCCTCCATGGCCTCAGAGAGAAGGGTTGTGGATCCCAATGGAGAGAGCTTGGGAGGATACTCCGGCGAAGGAAGTCGCAAAGCGTGATTGCATCTTCCGCGACATCAGCGAAGAGTGGGATGACTATGACACATTGTTCTACAACACGTGGCTCAAGATGGACTTTGCGCCGACACGGTTCGCAGATGAGGCTACATTGCGCCGCCTCGGGCTAAAGGAGGAGGCTCTGCGCGTGCTGCAGAAGATTGGCTTGGGTACCATGGTGACCAAGCAATACGATCTATACCCTGAGCTAGTCCGCCAGTTCATTGCCACAGCGACGATGTATTACACCAATGACATCGTGAGGAGAGCAGATGAGGGCACTCTCACATTCCTCATCAGAGGCGTCAAATACAGGATCACATTTCCTGAGCTCTGTACCATCTTTGGGTTCGATCCAGAGCGCCGCCGTTTCCTGACCTGCAGAGCTACTGGTCCCATTTCAGGAATGGAGTTTATGACTCCAAGCGGTCTACTCAGACTGATGTGCGCCACCCGCTGCTGCGCTACCTGGTCCGCCTTTTCTCTACTACTCTCCTGTGCAAGTCTGAGCCAGGGAAGATGAGAGTTTCTGAGCTGTCTCTCCTGTATTACGGCATTGAGGATGTTCTGACAGAGGAGTACCCAGTTGACAGCGATGTCAACATGGGGGCCATTTTTGCCCATCACTTGGCTTCGGTGAAGACCAAGGCGTTCACTAGAGCTCGGGGCAAGCCCAAGAGTATTGGCAGTCTCCTCACCCCCCCATCTTCTGCCATTTCCGCATTGACACTTCGACTTGCAGAGTTGTGTCTGAGCGCCACCTCATTGACATGGATTATTTGAGGAGGACACATTGGATCGCAGGAGATGAGCCACTTTGGAGCTTCGTTAGTTACACTGGTCAGCGATGCCTCATTCCGCTACCTAAGACTGCTCTCACTACACTGCAGACGGACTCCCTCAGCTTCCAGCCCGATGCTGCACTGCTACGATCTGCACCAGCTACTAGGCGTAGAGGAGGATCATCTCGCGCTGCTGCTTCTGCTGCTGAGGATGCACCTGTTGAGGGTCATGCTGGAGGTTCCTCTCGTCATTCGTCACTACCACGTACGTTGCCTCCGCCGATTGGTCGCCATACACTTCCACCGACCCCCGAGATTCTGATGGAGCAGGCCACTTTTCAGCGCTACATGGTGCAGAGAATTCAGGCATTGTGGAACGCTGTCTCGGTGCTCTCCAACTGCGGTTGTGTTCGCCCACATTCACCTGATCCTGAGGATGAGGACTAGTTCCTCTATGTTACCTGGTTACTTTTCCTTTTCCCTTTGTTCTTTTTCATTTTCTGTTGAGTCGGTTTTTTGTGTCTTTGTTTTGAGTTAGTTTGTCAGCTTGGTATTTGGTTTTGAAATCTGTTTGAACTGATGAGATTATGGATTATGTTGTTGCTTTTAATTGTTTGCTTGAGTGTTCTTAACAGTCCTGACTTTGGAGAACATCAGCTAACAATCTAACTTGCAACAAGTATACATGTTTGGGTCATCCCATTCTGTTTTCGGACAGGGTGTCGATCGACACCAACCATGTGGTGTCGATCGACACCACGCGCAATCACAGGTACCACTTTCTCAACTATGTACAAACCATTTCATTACCTCTTTCTACCCACTCCTTACTTAATAACACTGGGGACAGTGTTGTTTAAGTCTGGGGGAGGTCGTTGCTGACATTGTTTATATTGTTTTGTATTTATAGAGTCTCAAAGTTGAGTCAAAACCTGTTTTGTTGAGTCAAAACCTGTTTTTCTTGGAACTAACCATATGACGTTTTTGCTGATAAGAACCATTGCCACAGTAGTTGATTACAAGTCTCACTAAGTTGAAAGTCATAGGTAGATCAGTCTAGCAATGAAGGTTTAGGTTCTTAGAGAATCTGGAAAATTTGCTGTTAGCTCCACCTTAATGAACTTTAAACTTCTTGTCTTGGTGATTGATTCTTATTGATCTTGATTCTCTCTTTCAACACTGACAATAAGGTTAAAATACAGTCTCTCTTTGATCTTCCCTGATGTAGTTTAAAAAGTTTAAATCCAAAGAATGGTGCATTCATGACCCTGTCTCCTCACAAGGAACAACAGTAGTGAACACACTCAAGAACCTGTCTCCTCACAAGGAACACAAGTATTGAATAGCACCATATCTTAGACTGTAAAAGTTGAGAAAAAGAAGTGAAAAATCGAAAATATCCAAAGAAAAAGATCAAGGGAAGAGAAAATAGGAGAACCTTGTTCAGTTGTTTAGGAAGGAAAAAGAATCTGTAAAGTGATTGAGATGATAAAGCCTTGATGAGATTTCACACTTAGATAAATGAATAAGGAGTTAGCAATAGAAATTTCGGATTTCTTGAAATGATTTGGACTGGACTTGAGAGATTTGCTAAGTTTGTGATGATTAGACTCAAATTTAACCTTGTGTTGACTATGTGGTATGTGGGTTCGAAAGTTCAAACTAGTGTGGTGTTCCTGATGACTGACTGACTGTTTCTTGTTTTCAAACCTCGACCTTATTCTGTGTCTGATGTTTGCTTGAGGGCAAGCAAAAGCTAAGTCTGAGGGAGTTGATATATAATGGTTTTTGCTGGTTTTTGATCATGATATAAGTCTTGTTTATAGAGTCTTTTTGGTATTTTTCGAGTCTTATAGAGTCTTTGCAGGTTTAGTTACGAATGGAGCATAATTGTGGATTCTGGAACCTTTTGGAGCTATACTGAAGCTGTTGCTGAAAAGACCAAGTCGGAGGGCATTAAAGAGCAAGGTGTCGATTGACACCCACCTCTTGGTGTCGATCGACAACGATCGTGGTTGCGAAGAAGCGTTAAGTCTCAATAGGGGAATCTAGGACTTGATTAAGGCTTGTTTAGTGCTTCATTATATGGGTTCCTCTCTATTAAACTGTTCTTAATGCTAGATTTGTCTTGATCACACTTATCTAGGATGTTAGCTTTCTCTTATGCCCACCAAGTGTTTGATGAAATGCTGATCTTGTTTAATAGAGGATTTGCTGGCCTTGGCTCAAGAGGTTCACTATTCGAGGAGCATTTTGACTTGAATAGAGTTGTTATCTAATGCTTGCTTAATGTTTTAACACTAATGAGAGTTAGTTCTTGTTAAGATGTTTAGCAAAGGGCTGTTTTACAAGAGATTGGATCTAGCTTGCTTGATTGTGAACTCTATGTCTAGGAATCACCATTGCTTGCTTGTTTGCTTGATCAATGTAGTTTGAAACAGCCTTAGTTAGTCTATGAATTCCCCAAAGTCAATAACCACATCTAGGAATTTACTTTTCTCTTATTTGAATTTCGGATTTGCTCTGTTTTACTCTATTTTGCTTGCTTAGTTTTGTTTAGTTTGCTCTTATCCTTACTCTCTTTGCTGCTTGATCATATTAGGACTTTAGATTGGTTGCTTAGGCAACAAAAACCCTTTTCTGCTTGCTTAACTTAAGGATTTTTACTCACAACTCTTCTGCTTTCAACAAAAACCCATTTGGATTGATAAAAACAAGCTTGGGTGATTGACATCAAGATCCTCAAAACTCTTGTTTCAATTTGGCGCTGTTGCCATTTGGGTTTTCTGTTTGAATCATTAGAGTTTGTAGAATCTTTAAGATCAAGTTTTTAGTTTTATTTGGTTACTCACTCCTTTCCAAGTGTTTTCATTTCGGGTAAGTTACAACAAACAGCAAGATGTTGTACATTGAAGACACTACTTACAACAACTTCTTCGAAGAGCCTCTACATATGCATTATTTTTAAGAGAGCTACACTCTTCCCCTCCCTCAAAACCAATTCTATGTCTCTGCATCTAGATCAGATGACATCAAGAGCATGATCATGGAAAGCATCAACCTCCAAACCAATGGAACTCTGGAGATGAACAAGAGATTTGCTGAGCTGCACAACAGGATCGATTATGTTCATGATGACCTTCATGCCAAGTTTGATGACCTGGACTCAAGGATACAACTCTTGGAGAACATCCAAGATGATGCACCAACAACAAGACTTCAGGAAACTCTTCCTAGACAAGCTGCACATAATCCTCAGGAATTCTGCCACTTACTCACTGAAGAGGCAGAGGAAGAAGAAGAGGAATTCACTGATGAAGATGCCTCATTGGAAGAACTTGGCATCATGATCCAAGAAATGATATTACATATGGACAGGCTAAGGGTTGAGTATGGAGGGGAAATCAGAAGAAGCAACATCACTGATCAAGAAGCTCAGGAGGTTGTAGGGAAGTTTCTCCATGGACTTGATGAAAGCTTGAACAGAGAGGAAGAACAGGAGAGAGCAGCACTGGAAGCTGCTCAGAAAGAGGAGGCTGAGAAAACCCTAGCTTCTACAGAAGAAGACACCACACCACGGCACACTGATTCTGCTGAAGAACTACTAGAAAGACAACATGCTTTGATGGTCTTGTCTACCAACAACTCTCAAGACTCCAAGGAGCTCTACAATAACCAAGTGGGAAACTCTTCAAGCAGTATTGAGAAGGGTAAAGGACTTGCAGTCCAGGTCCACAAACCACCAGTTTCTTACCCCACAATGCATTTCACAAAAGCTAGAATGGAGATCTATACAAAATTCAAGCAAGACATACATGATGCTGGAATAAAACTCCCACATGGCACCACTTTGCTAGAAGTGAAGGATCAGATTAGGTTCCTGAAAGAGGTTTTTGACAAGCTGGAGATAATGGAACAAATCCTTGAAAATGTGGGGGATCATATGTAGAGAAGCAAAGCGATGGAGTCATTACCAAAGCTCCCCAACCCAGGAAAGTTTCTCATCACTTGTGAGCTAGAGATTCTTGACAATGTCAAGGCCTTATGTGATTCAGGATCAACAGTGAATGTCATGTCTCTCCATTTAAGCTAAACTCTGGGAATCAATAAACTACAGCCATCCAGAACCTCTATCACTTTTGTGGACAACACCTCCACAAGATCTTTGGGGATGGTGAAAGACTACCCTTTGAAGATTTGGGAATGCCTAGTGCCAACAGATTTTGTAGTCATGGAGAAAACATATTCCAGAGAGGTGCCACTTCTTCTAGGCACACCATTCTTGGCAACACCAGGAGCTCAGTTAGACTTCAAGAGAGGTTCAGTGATTCTAAAGAATGTTGATGAGTCCAAAGCCTACAAGATTGACTCTCCTTCCATAGTTTTCTGTGGAGCAACTGAGCAAGAGAATGAACAGTGGAAGCTTCCAGATAATTTGGAGGATGCTGTGAACCGCACTATGAGCATGTTGATGAGTGATGCCTCCCCCACTGAACCTGGAAAGACACTTGATGCTGAGTGAAGAGGATTTGAAGGATAATAAGAGCTTTACCACCAAGGAAATGAGACCTTCAACCACACCAAGTGTCAAAAGAAGAGGCATAGGATGTCAGCTCATGGCAAAAACAAACAACTACCAGTGGGAACATGGGTCTAGAGGAAGAAAGAGGTAGGAGCACCAGCACCATCAGCCTCTACTCACTAGCCCTCAAGTAAGCAAAGTCAAGCTTAGTGATTTTAAACAAGCACACTTGGGAGGTAGTCCCATGGTATCCTTTTGTATATATTATGCTTTCTAGTTTCTCTTTTATGCTTTGTTATTGTGTATAAAAACAGGAGTTCGAATTGGGAGTTGAAAAAGTCTTAAAGGGACAAAGAACAGGTGCTTTCTGGCTGACATCGATCAACTGTATTGGTCATGACGAGACCGATGCAAACTTTTCGGTCATGAATATCGATCATATTTGATCGATGTCAGTGGAGCCAGTTTGCACCAGTCAACATATCGATCACTTGTGATCGATATGGAAGGAAGCTTGAAAGGGAGATGCATTTCGGTCATTCACATCGATCAAGCTTGATCGTTGTAAACCCGCCGGACTAATTTTGGTCAATATATCGATCAGTTGGTGATCGATGTGATTCTTAGGAACATATCGATCACCCACAACGATCACACACTGATCGTTATAAACCCAGCATCGATCAGGTGGTGATCGAAATGATCTCCAGGAAGAACATTGATCATTAGCATCGATCACTTATGATCGATACCGACATTTCGGTCAGTTACAATGGTCATTTTTGATGGATGTCCGCCCGAGGTAAGTACTTCATTTTTCATAAAAATTTCCCTCCTTTGGTTTATAGCCAATGAGGTTTAAATTTACACATTGGATTCTTCCTGACCTCTTTCACAGCTTCTGAGCACTTTTGTTCTTGTCCCCCACTCTTTTGATTCCTTTGGTTTCTTCACCAACCATTGATTCATTTGGTTCCCCCTTTTCCCTCTATTTAAACCAACAATATCCTTCACTTCTCTTCACACTTTAGTTCACTACTTCTCTCACCTAAAGCTCGAAATTCTTAGTTCTCTCTCTTTTATTTGCTTTCTCTAAGTGCTCAGAAGCCCCACAAAGGTTTGCTTCCTCAACTATCATTTCATTGCTTTTAATCTATGCATGTGTTCAAAACCGCTTAGTAAATGTCTTTAGGAGCAAGTTTTGATTAGTTTTAAGTATTGTGCTTTGGTTTTGCATTGTGGATTTGTTTAAAATGAGCAAGTTAGATGTTTAAACTTTATTTACTGTTCATCTATCTCATTACTAGCTTATTTACTATCCCTTTGCATGATCATCATCCCTTTTGCTTAAGAACCATTTTGCTAAATCCACATGCATAACTGTTTTATCTTTGTCAATTCTAGCTTATCTAAACTGTTAGCTTTTGATTTCCTCTTGCCTTTTAGAAGTTTAATCTTGTTGTAAAGACTTGTTAAGCTTTTCTTAGCCTGGAGAGTTTTCGTTTTAAAGCTTTCAGTTAAATGGTTCTTCGGCTTTTGTTCTTTCACTTATCCTATCTTCAAGCTTTGATTTTGAAGGTACAATGGGAAGAACAAACATAGCTGCTGGGAAAAAGGGAATGGCACATCAGAAGGATGCACCCACTTCCCCAAGAGCGAGCAGACACAAGGGCAAGGGTGCTGCAGCTGAGCAATCCTCCAAGGCTGCTGGAAAAAGACCAGTTGGAGATAGAGGCGCCAAGCAGAATGAAAAGGACATAACTGTGGAGGAAGAAGTCCGCTGCCATGAGCCAGGTGCTAGGGAACTCATGGAGGCTTTCAACCATTGCACCTTCAAGCCAACAAGATACCCTTTTGCTAGTACAATGAAGGAACTAGGCATTTACATGGACTGCAAGACAGTGTTTGAGAATATGGAACTTGAAAGCCTCATGACAACACCTCTCCCATCATACCATCAACTCACTTACCAGTTTCTCTCCACTCTCCAAGTGCTCTGGTATGAAGACAGTGAGCTCTCTAATGGAGACGGGTGGTTCTCTTTCAAGATTGGCAAGCAGAAGTTCGCCTCCACCTTCCTGGCCATCGCCGCAGACCTTAATCTAAGGTCCTACTACACCAACAAGCAGAGCGGTTTCTCCATTCCCTTGGAGCAGCACAACAAGCTGTGGGGTGTTATTGGGACTGGGCAATACATTGCTGGAACAACAAGGAATCAGCACCCGAGACACCCTGTTGTGAGATATGCCCACAAGGGACTTGTGAATACACTCTTTGCAAGGAAGGAGACAACATACCTCACAGGCAGGGAGATGGATCTGATATACCAAGGGGTGTATGACATTGCTGGTACCAGCGAAAATGGGCAACCTCTCATGGCGCCAAAAAAAATATCCATGCTATGTGTCTATGCTGATGGAGCAGCTATATTCCTACCAAAGCTGGGTTCTGAGCAAGGTGAAACAAACGAAAAACCCAAAGATCCACATAGGGGCAGTTGTGACAGCATTTCTTCTGGCCAGTGGGGGTAAACCTGGAGGGATATGAAGTTGATGCTCTTGAGCCACAATGGATTGATATAGCTTATCTCAGGAGAAGCCACTTCCTTGAGAAAAGCATTGGTGGAAAGCATGTATGCAACTTCATCAAGGACTTCAACACACCAGCAAAAGTCCTTCTCCATAATCCAAGGATTACCTCCTTCACAAGAAAGATCAACATCAGCTTCAGGCCAAGTGATGACCAGCTCTACCAAGGCGACCCTATCCCTAGAGAGAGAGAACAAGACAGTGAGGAAGGAAACACTGAAGAGATTGAAGAAGAAGCTGAAGAAGATCACCAAGGAGATGCTGCTGCTGCAGAAGATGAGCTTGAAGAAGAGGAAGTGTTGAGCTACAGTTCAAGGGAGTTCCACTTCAAACCCTATGAAGTACCCAGCCAAGGAAGCCCTTTGAAGGTGGCTCATGAGCACATCAATGCTCTCCAGAAATGGTGTAAATGGCAAGACAAAGCCATTAAGGGTTTGGTGAAAATGGTTAAGGGGAAGTTCAAGAAAGACAAAGCTACATCAGCAAGAACTTCCCACCAAAGCCATACTCATGAGCACACTCCTGATGAAGAAGAGCATCTACAACAAGCTGAGCCAACTGAAGAGGAGGAAGCTGTATGGAACCCCCATGGAAGACACTCTTTCCATGCACAGCCAAGTGATCAATGGGGGACATGGGCACAACCAAGAGCTTCATCTTATGAGCCATGTACCCATGTACCATCAGCTTGGGAACCAACTCACATTCCCTCTGAAGTTCAAGAATCATGGCAATGGGGTCAAGAAGGGAACTCTTCTCAAGCAGAGCAGTTATTGTCAAGTTGGGTTCAACCACCACAAGAAGCAGAGCATTCTACCAAGGTTTATGAGAGAAGAAGCAAGAGGAGGGCTAGCAAGTCTCCTCAGACCTCTGGATCATCCCACCACTCCTACCACTAAGGAAGTACCACATCCTCTCCATTGTTTATACCATTGCATCTTTTTCAGTCCTGTATTATATTTTGTGCTTCTCTCTCTCATTGCTTTCATTACACAAGAGACTATGTAATTTAATTGTGGGGGAGAGATTTGGGGTTTGATTTTGTGTTTTGTTTTCTTAGTTTTTCATTCTCTTTCACTTTGAGTCTCATGCATATCATGCATTCATGTAAGGCATAAAAAACAAAAAAAAAACAAAAAAATTTGAAAATTTTTGCATTTTTGCAAACCAAATAGAAAGCATGTAGTTGCATTTAATTCTTCAAAGATTGAGTCTAGTGTTGACATATAGGTTGCATTGCATTTGCATAAGGCATTATGATGAATTTTCCTTGTAAAGTGCTTAGAGTTTAGAGATGATTTCAGTGTTTAAGTGACTAGTTGTTTGATGCATCATATGATTGCTGGAAGTTAAGGCTGAACCATGCTTAGATTGCTAGATTTGGTCTTCTCATCTCATTCTGAAAGCACTTGTTCTCTGAAAATCAACTCTATCAACTTAAACTATAATTTGGACTATTAGTTATCATGTCTTATGCATTGAAATGTGAATTCATAGCTACCAAATACATATTTGGATCATTTTTTTCCTTTCTACCACTCTTGTTGATCCAAATAGCTGATCCTCATACTTATAGGACAGTTACATCCACACCCTTAACTAAAACCTCCTTTTGAGCCTAAACACTATTGTGAGAGTTGTGAGGCCTTTGCATTGCATTTTTGATTTTATCTTGGCAAAAAGTGATAGGGATAAGGCTAGCAATGATTAGCTCTCTTGTAGATATCAGCTTGCATCTTGAGCTTGATTCTAGGATAGGAGTTTTGGGTTAAAAGGGTAGTGTAAGTGGCTTGAACTTCATGTATATATGTTTTGAACGAAAGGGAAAAGTTTTGGAATGGTACAAAAGGGGAAACAGTCTAGAATTATGGTTAAGTAAAGGGAAGAAAAAGCTCTAAGTACAAAGAAGAAAGGCGCCAGCAACAAAGCTCAGAAAGGTCCAAAGAAGAAAAAAATCAGACCAGCAGCAATCCACCAAAGGTGATGAAGGTGCCAATACAACAAAGAAGAGCAAGTCCCAACCAAAAAGAAGCCGCCACACAAGCAAAAAGAAGAAGTTTCCCCAGCCATGAAGAAGGGTAAAGGATAGAGTTTAGGAAAGGGTAGACTTAAGGGTTCACATTTGGGTTTAGAAGTGCTTAGGATTCATCTTTGGGTAGAAGGGAGCTTTGATTTGCATGCATAAGTGTGCTTTTACCGTTAGCAATTTGCCTAAGATGAAATCCTTTTCATTGAGTGATCCCTTATGTTTGATAACCCCTTGCTAAAATGAGATCATTCTTATCTCATAACCTTACCCTTTTCAACCAAATGTCTTCACTTGATTTGCATAAGCATGATTCATGGTTCTGATCTTAATTGAATGTTAAAGAGTTGGTTGATTTGACCATTTGCCTAAGTTAAGATTTGAGATCATTTTGAAACATGATGAGCATGGCTAGGTTCTTTAAAGTATAGCTGACTATGTTTGCATCCTACAACTAGGCACTTAAGCATTGATACCATCTTTTTACCTTTGCACTTTTGGAATCTGAATGCCCACCTTCAAACCTCACTCTCTCATTTGTTCTTATTTGCTTTAGGACAAGCAAAAGGCAAGTGTGGGGGTGTTGATATCTCTTGTATTTACACCATTTAGGCCTGCATTTAGTACATGTTTTGGTTCTCTTTTGCATGTTTTCCTTAGTTTTTGTCCCATTTTCTTCTCCTTTTAGACTTTGGTTGCATTTAGGATATAGTTTGCATTTTTCTTGCATTTTGGATGTTTTTAGGTGCTTATAGAGCTAAAAAGAGCTTGGAGGAGCTTGAGGATGATCCAGGAAGCTAGCTGGAGCAAAAGGGATCAAAGTAGACAATCTCTGCAGAGCTTTTCGGTCAGAGCACGGAGAACATCGATCAAGGGGGTGATCGATGTAAGATTTTCGGTCAGGAGCATCGATCAAGAGGTGACCGATACGAGCACATCGATCATCAGCATCGATCAGGAGTGATCGGTACAAATGCCCTGAGTTAATTTTGGTCACTACAACGATCACTGCCCAGACCGATGTAACTCTACATCGATCAACCCAGACTGTTTTAACTGATCGATGTAAACCCAGTTCCGAACCTGTTTATTTACACTTTTCCCATTACTCTAGGGCTTCTTTCCTTAGGCTATAAATAGCCTCTTTTTCCAGATTTTCGAAAAGTCTTGTCAAATTACTGTTCTTAAAAATTTCCTTTGAGTTTGTAAGATAAAACCTTTGCTTTATTTAATATATTTTAGTATTTGTCTTTAATCTTTCTTTATTCTCTCTTCTAATCATGATTTACATCCTTTCCCCTTGTGATTTGGTGTTAAACATGAGTATTAGTGAGTAGTTTGCTTAGAGTTTCTAGATATGGTAGATTAGGGAAATTTAGGACTTGATTAAGGCTTGTTTAGTGCTTCGTTATATGGGTTCCTCTCTATTAATCTGTTCTTAATGCTAGATTTGTCTTGATCACACTTATCTAGGTTGTTAGCTTTCTCTTATGCCCACCAAGTGTTTGATGAACTGTTGATCTTGTTTAATAGAGGATTTGTTGGCGTTGTGATATAGCTGCATATTCCATGCATTTTGCATACATATAAGTTAGTTTCTCACGCATATACATTGCATTTTAGGTTAGTTTGCATCACTTTAGGTCCTAGAGTGTTCTTGCACCAGCATATGCATATTTCTTGCATTTTGCATCGCATACAAGTTGTTTTCGGCTACTTTGGAGTCTTGGAGGGTTCGTGGACGTGCTGAGGCTCGTGAGGAAGTTCGTGGACACTTGGAGAAATCAGGATTGCACCCTAAGGACCTGAGATCGAGCAGCAGATCGAGCAAGGCAGGTCGATCTATACGAGATCGACCAGAAGATCGAGTATGGAGATCGATTTGGAGTACGGACGTAGACGACGCCATGCAGATCGAGGACCAGATCGAGCTTTGTACCCGATAAGCACAAGATCGACTCTGAGATCGACCAAGAACCATCCGATCCAGGACGCGATCGAATGCTAGATCGAGGTCCACGATCGATCCCAGACCAACCTTATCCATCCAACCTGTTTTTGGACCATAGCGAAGGGGGAGGGGACCATTTACGGTTTGGCCATTTTAGGCAAAGACCAACGATCCCTTTCATTATCCCGTTTTGTCGACTACTGTTTATCATCTCTCTCGTTTTTAGGCGATTCGCCATTGTTAGACTTCGAGCATTTTCTTGCTTTACTTTTGAATATTGGATCGTTTAAGTTAAATAAATCGTCTTTCATGTTTAGTTCTTCGTTTATTGCATTTCGTACGGTTATTTTATGTGTCGCGAGTAGTCTCATTGGGTTTTGGGGTGAGAGGATTCAAAGGGGTCGAAAAGGTTTTCAAGTTTGGTGTTTTCTTGTTCTTCATGGCTTTCTCTTCTAGGTTGTCGAGTTCTTAAGGCTTAAAGAGTCTCACGCCAAGATCTTTATAATCAGAGATACCTCTTACCTTGACAGGATCCAGAGATCTCTGAAAATCGCATCCTAGAGACTAGTTACTCTTTCCCAAACGCCATGGTAGTTTAGAGGACTAGTTAAGCCGCGTGTTTGAAATCTGGTTTCCTTGCCTTTCAATCTCTTCTTCCGCCAAACGCCATGGGTATGGAGGAGAGAATGAAGGAGTGATCCATATCGAAAGCCACAGATAGATCTTGTTTTGTTTTCAAGGCTTAGGGAACCTCACAAAGTGAGTAGATATAAAGTTTTCAACCCAAGCTTAAACCTTTGAAACCCCTGAACATGAATCTCAACCCTGGACCCTCCTTTTAGTATTTCTTAGTCTCTGTTGATCAATCGCTTGTTGCTTGCTCGCACCCTGGTCAATAGATTCGCTTTTGCTTAAACTGCTTTTTAGATCGATCGTTATTGCTCGATCTAGTGGTCGATCCAGTGGTCGATCCACTAGTCGATTTTTATAAATTCCTAGCTTTGCATTTTTATTGTTTGGTCTGTTCCTAGTAGTAGTTTAATCCCTTCTAGTAATTTTAAAATAGTTTTGCCCTGCATTTAATCATTGCATCTAGTTTTTAGGAATTTTACAAAACTGTCCATCATTTGCTTAGTTTTACATAATCCTTGCATTCTCATTGAACTTTCTAGCTCCTAGGATTGGATTGACTCCTCTTGCATTGTACTACAACTAAGTGCTGCTTGAGTTTTGATAACCTCCTGTTGCATTTGCTCATCCTAGATAAAAAGAAGTTATCACGTTGGCTCAAGAGATTGACTATTTGAGGAGCATTTTGACTTGAATAGAGTTGTTATCTAATGCTTGCTTAATGTTTTAGCACTAATGAGAGTTAGTTCTTGTTAAGATGTTTAGCAAAGGGCTATTTTATAAGAGATTGGATATACTTTCTTGATTGTGAACTCTATGTCTAGGAATCACCATTGCTTGCTTGTTTGCTTGATCAGTATAGTTTGAAACAGCCTTAGTTAGTCTATGAATTCCCCAAAGTCAATAACCACATCTAGGAACTTGCTTTTCGCTTATTTGAATTTCGGATTTGCTCTGTTTTACTCTCTTTTGCTTGCTTAGTTTTGTTTAGTTTGCTTTGATCTTTACTCTCTTTGCTGCTTGATCATATTAGGACTTTAGATTGGTTGCTTAGGCAACAAAAATCCTTTTCTGCTTGCTTGACTTAAGGATTTTTACTCACAACTCTTCTGCTTTCAACTAAAACCCATTTAGATTGATAAAAACCCTATGCTATACTACAACTGACTAGTACAAGCTTGGGTGATTGACATCAAGATCCTCAAAACTCTTGTTTCACTTAGCCAAATGACAATTTCGCATTTGCATAAGCATGATTCACGGTTTGAGCATAATTGAATGTTAAAAATGTTGTTTGATTTGATATGCATGTGAAGGTTGAAAAGCTTAGTGATGATGCTTACTCTTGTTTTGTGATGAAAGTGGCTAAGTTTTTAAAGTATTCTTTCATCAACTGCACTCTGGAATTAGGAACATGGACTTCATTTTGATTTATTGTTAGTATTTTCAATGATATGAGTTCCCATTTAAAACTTCATCACCATGTTAAGTGTTTGTTTGCTTGAGGGCAAGCAAAAGCAAAGTGTGGGGGTATTGATAGCTTGCTATTTTTTATCCTTTTAGGCTGCATTTCATGCATCTTTTCCTCTGTTTTTGCATTATAGTTCAGCATTTAGGTATCATATTCACTTAGAATCAACATAGCATGCATTTAGCTTAAAACTGCATACACTTGCATACATGTGCATGTTTGTGGTGATTCTCGGGTGTTTTTGGAGTTTCTTGGAGCTGGGGAAGGGATGGAAGCAGCTCATGCTTAAAGGAGATGTCAAAAGTGGAGTTCTTGAAAAGTCTGGTCTATATCGAGCAAGCACATCGAGCAGAACACCCGTGGAGTATGCTCGATGCAAGCAGCAGGACGAGATGAGAAGGTTCAGCACAAGGATTCCAAGCTGTTGTCCTGCATCTAGGACCAGCATCGAGGAAGGATGTCGATACATGCTGCATGGACCATATCGAGGACGCACATCGAGCAGAACATCGACCGTACGACCTCGATGCAGCTCATCCGCATTGACTATTTGACTTTTCTTAACCTTTTCTTATCTTTTTAGGTTTTTTATGCTTCTTTTGGCTCCCTACTATAAAATGGAAGCCACAAAACATTATCCATATCAAGATTTATTTTATCTAATCTCAAGAACTCTATCAAAACAAAAAGGGCGATTTTGCCTAAGGATCTTGTTCTTTAATTAAGTTTGCATTTTTTGGTTTAATCTTGTCTTCTAATCTCTGTTCTTGCATCTTGGTAGCTTAGGTCTATTATCTTTTGCATTTTAAACTCATCTACTTATGTTTAACTCCAAATTAATGGGATTAAACATGATTAGTGAGTAGTCTTCCTTAGATTTAGGGTTCTAAGTAGGGAAAGTGGTGATCAAGATATGATTAAGGGGTGATTAGGCCTGTTTAATGGTTCTCTGTTATCTCCTTCTCTTGCAAAGTAAAAAAAGTTAATAACGCTTGCTCCTTTTGGTTAGATATGGTTTGATAGATGCATATGGTTCACTTGATGTCTTGATATCTCTTCTCTCAGTAAAGTTCGCTTATTTGGCTTGATAATCTAGCTTGGTCTATGTTTCCTTTGTTCAGTGACACCAAAGTGATAGTTCACCTTGCTAGATGATTCGCTTAGGGCTTGATAATGCTGGTCCTGAGGTTCTTGACTTAATGGTTTGATAGTATGCATCAAAAGATCTTGATTTTGCTTCATTCTTGTTCATTGCTTAGCTTTGTTAGGGTGTTGCAAGTTTGTGCTTAAATCCATAATCTTGATTGGTGTATAGCTTCTTAGGTCCTTATTTGTTCACAAGATTGATAAGTTGATCTGAATTCTTGCTTGGGTGAGAGTGTTGTTGCTTGATTGGTGCATCTCTTAGGCTAGAATGGTTCTGATCTTTATGTTCATGGTTGAAGGATACGTCATCACAGGTGGGTCTGACACTTCAATCTTGTTGAATATGAATTCCTTATTGACGCCTAGTGGTTCCCTTTAGATACCTTGTCTAGGAGCATAACATTGAGAATTGCTTGCTTGTTGATGCTTGTTGAGTGCCTTAAAAAGAAATCCCCTTGTCACTCTTGAAAGCCACATTCCGACAATTCCTTAGAACCTTGAGTCTTGCTTTCAATTAATTGCCTTCAAAGTTATCTTGCTTAGTTCTTGCTTTAGTAGTCATCTCTTGGTTAAATTCTTGTTTAGTCATTGCTTTAAGTTCACTGTTCAGTTCTGTTCACTTGCATTTAGTTTATGATTTTCTTTCATTGCATCATTAGGTTGGTAGTCTTGTTCTCACATAATCAAATCTCAATCTTGCTTATTGTTTGCATCTCATCTCCTAGAATTGGATTGATACCTGATCTCTATTCTACAACTGATTAGAAGAACCAAGACATTTGATCTAGCATCACAAAACTGCTGTTTCAATAAGCAATAAAACTCAAACCACTTATACTACCCTTTCCCAAACTCCTAACCTAATACCAAGTTCAAGATGCAAGATGGTGTCTACAAGAGAGCGTCTCCTTGCCAGCCTTATTCCTAACATCTTTTACCAATATATAATCAAAAATAATGCAATTCAAGGCCTCACAACTCTCACAATAGTGTTTAAGTTCAGAAAGAAGGATTGGGTTAGGGCGTGGTTAACTGTCCCATAATGATGAGGATCCGCTACTTGGGTTAACAAGAGTGGTAAGAAGAGAAGAAGATAACCCAAGCCATGTGATCACTCTCAATGCATAAACATGATAACTAAATGTCAAGACTATGGTTCTAATAAACAGAGTTGGCATCAAATCAAGCAAGCTTCAGCATAAGACAAGAATATCAATGCAAGTATTCAGGATATGTTGCAGCCTTAACTTCAAACTCACTAAAATGCAATCAAACAACAGATAACCAAAGCATTGAAAACAACTCAAACATTAACATCTTAACAAGTGTTTATCATCTATTCCCTATGCAAATGTATTCAAACCAATATGAAATGCATCTAGACTCAATCTTAGTTATGCAAATGCAACTAAATGACCTTTTTGGTTCAAAAAAATTTGATTTTTTTTTGGATTTTCAGGGCATATAGATGAATGCATGAATGCATGAGACTCAAGTATGCAAAAGAGAAAATAAGAAAACAAAACACAATGTCAAATGCCATGCCCTCCCCCACACTTATATTACACAGTCCTCGGTGTAATAAAAGCTAGAAGGAGGGTGATAAGGGATACTAGGAATGAATACAAAAAGAATAATAAAGAAAGGAGTGGAGTTGTGCACCTTACAAGAGGTTTTGGCAGAAAAGAGGTTCACATCGATCAGCCATGGTTGATGTGAGTGATCAATGTTGGGCTGTTTTTCTGCTCCCCTCCACATCGTTCGATGCTAATGACCGATGTATGATACAAAGGTTTTACCCCTTGTAGGACAATTGCCCTAGCTTGTACTAGTCAGTTGCAGTATAGCATAGGGTTGTATCAATCCAAATGGGAAGAGCTGAAAGACAGAAGAGTTGAGAGTGGAATCTCTAAGTCAAGCAAGCTAGGAAAGGGGTTTTGTTGCCTAAGCAACAATTCTAACAACCTAAGTGAAACAAGCAGCAACAAGGTGAAAGCAAAAGCAAACTAAGCAATCTTAAGCAAGAAAAACAGAGTAAAACAGAGCAAAACAGAGCAAATCCGAGATTCAAATTAGAGAAAGACAAGTTCCTAGATGTGGTTATTGACTTTGGGGAATTTCAGGCATTGATTAAGGTTGTTTCAAACTACATTGATCAAGCAAGTAAGCAAGCAATGGTGGTTCCTAGACATAGAGTTCACAACTAAGTTAATTAGATCCAATCTCTTGGCAAATAACCCTTTGCTAAACATCTTAACAAGAACTAACTCTCATTAGTGCTATAACATCAAGCAAGCAAGACTAATCAACTCTATTCAAGTCAAAATGCTCCTCAAACAGTCAATCTCTTGAGCCAAGGCCAGCAAATCATCTAATAAACAGGTTCAGCATTTCATCAAACACTTGGTGGGCATAAGAGAAAGCTAACAACCTAGACCAGTTTGATCAAGACTAATCTAGCATGAATAACAGATTAATAGAGAGGAACCCATAAACAGAAGCACATAACAAGCCTTAATCAAGCCATATATTCCCCTAATCTACCACATCTAGGAACCCTAAGGTAACTACTCACTCATAATCATGTTTAACACCAAATCACAAAGGGAGAAGATGCTAATCATGATTAAAAGAAAGATTAAAGAGAGATTAAAGCAAATACTTGATTGTATTAAACAAAGCGAAGAAATTGTCTTACAAACTTAAAGAAATAGCTTAAGAAAAGTATTTTGACAAGACCTCTCGAAAATATAGAAAAAGGGGCTATTGATAGCCTAAGGGAGAAAACCCTAGAATGGTGGCAAAAGTGTAATTAAAAACAGGTTCGGGCTGGGTCAGTATCGGTCAGTTGTGTCGACCTCCAGTGACCAAAATTTATCTGTATCGGTCATCAGTGATCGACACACACGACCGAAATTATAACGGTGTGTTTGTGTCGACCACATCAGACCGATACTGGTGATTGATACTGCTCCATTTCGGTCACCAGAGACCGAAAATTCCAGGCTCTGACCGAAAACTTATGCAGAGATCTTCTGCTTTGATCCTTCTTGCTCCCTTTTGTCCAGCTAGCCTCCTGGATTATTCCCAAAGCTTCTCCAAGCTCCTTTAAGCTCCAAAAGCACCTAAAAACATCCAATATGCAAGGAAAATGCAATCTAAACTCCTAATGCAACCTAAGTCTAAAAAGAGAAGAAAATGGGACAAAAGCTAAGGGAAAATATGCAAAAGAGGACCAAAACATGTACTAAATGCAGCCCTAAATGGTGTAAATACAAGGGATATCAATGTACATTGTGGCTCCTCTCTGGTCGTTTACATCGTCTGATGTAGATGGTCAATGTTCCCAGATCGAGCTTGAGTGATCGATGTCCTTACTTGATGTAAACACCCGTTGCTCTCCGCTTCTTGCTCAGTTTACATAGATCTCCCTTGCTTGATGTTGGCGTCCGATGTTGGCTACATCGACCTTGACTAGCTCGATGCTCCTGATCGATGCTGGCTAGAACGTGGACGAATTCAGCTAACCCCTTGCCTTAAACTCCACCTGCCCCTAGAATCAAAAGAGAAACACAAACACAAACTTAAAATTCAAAAATATGTACAGGGATAACATGGGATTACCTCCCAAGTGTGCTTGTTTAACGTCCTTAGCTTGACTTTCCTTGGCCAATCACTCTTGGAGAGGATCTTGAAGATGGATGTCTACATCATCTCCAAGGGACTCACTTGCCATGTATGACTTCAGCCTGTGCCCATTCACTGTGAAGTCTCCTCCATCTTAATTAAATAAAGTCACAGCTCTATATGGCAACACCTCCTTGATCTTGAATGGTCTTGACCACCTTGACTTAAGCTTTCGGGGAAACAACTTCAGCCTTAAGTTGAACAACAGCACCTGATCTCCAGCCTTGAAGTCTTTGGATCTTATTCTCTTGTCATGAAAATTTTTCGTCCTCTCCTTATAGATCGTAGAACTCTCAAAAGCTTCAAGGCAATTTTTCTCTAAGTCATATAAGTTGATCAGTCTCTTCTCCTGAGTCTTGATGTCAAAATTCAACAGCTTTGTTGCCCACAAGGCTTTGTATTCCAGCTCAACAGGCAGATGACAAGCCTTGCCATTAAGGAGTGAGAAGGGAGTTCTACCATTGGTGTCTTGAAGGCTGTCCTGTATGTCTACAAGGCATCATCAAGCTTATTAGACCAATCCTTTCTTGTAACACCAATTGTATTCTCTAGGAAGGCTTTGATCTCCCTGTTAGACACCTCCACTTGACCACTTGTTTGAGGATGGTAAGGAGTGTCAACTTTATGCTTAACAGCATTCTTCCTTAGCAAACTCTCAAAAACCTTGTTAATGAGGTGGCTCCTTCCATCACTTATAACACACCTTGGAACATCAAACCTTGGGAAGATGATTGTCTTGAAAAGCTTCAGCACAACTCTAGCATCATTTGTTGGACTCGCAATGGCTTCAACCCACTTTGAGACATAGTCTACATCAACAAGGATGTATTTATTCCCAAAGGTTGAAGGGAACGGTCCCATAAAGTCAATCCCCCACACATCAAACAGATCCAGTTCAAGAATAGAGTTTAGAGGCATCTCATCTCTGTTGGAGATGCTTCCCTTCCTTTGGCATGCATCACATGAGGAGATGTAAGCCTGGGCGTCCTTGAGCAAACTAGGCCACAAAAAACCAACTTGAAGTACCTTTGAGGCTTTCTTGAAGGTTGCAAAGTGACCCCCATAGGCTGAACCATGACAATGATGTAGAATTACTTGAACTTCTTCTTCAGCTATGCATCTTCTGAACAATCCATCATTCTCTCTCTTGTAAAGATAAGGTTCATCCCAATATTAGTGAGAGACATCTCTGAAGAGCTTCTTCTTCTGATGTGAGTTAAGGTTCAGTGGTATCTGGCCAATAACCAAATAATTCACAAAGTCAGCATACCAAGGCAGTTAGTTCTCCTCTAAACTCATCAATTTAGCTGTCTTCACTCCTAAAGCATGAAGCTACTCTTCTGGTAGGTTGTTATTGATGGGGACAAAGTTATCAATCCTTAGCCTTGAAAGGTGATCAGCTACACCATTTTCAATGCCTCTCTTATCCACAATATTCATATCAAACTCTTGCAAGAGGAGTATCCATCTGAGGAGTCTTGGCTTGGTATCCTTCTTGGCATAGATGTGCCTTAGTGCAGCATGATCAGTGTGGACTATCACCTTAGTTGCCACTAAGTAGCTTCTGAACTTTTCAAATGCAAAGACAACTGCTAGGAGCTCCTTTTCTGTTGTAGCATATCTTGTTTAGGCTTCATCCATTGTTCTGCTAGCATAGTGGATAACATGAAGCTTCTTGTCTACCCTTTGCCCCAAGACTGCTCCAACAGCATAGTCACTTGCATCACTCATGATGTCAATGCCGAGATCCCAGTTTGGTGCTTGCACTATGGGCGCATTTACTAAAGCTTTCTTGATGGTGAGGAAAGCTTGTAAGCAGTCTTCATCAGAGACAAATTCTGTCTCCTTGCATAAAAGCCTTGTCAATAGTCTTACTGTCTTTGAGAAGTCCTTGATGAACCTCCTATAGAAGCCAGCATGTCCCAAGAAGCTTCTGATTCCATTGACTGAATTTGGGGATTCTAAGTGCAGCATCACATCTATCTTGGCCTTGTCCACTTCTATCCCCTTCTCTGAAATCTTATGATCCAACACTATGCCTTCTTGAACCATGAAATGGCATTTCTCCCAATTCAGAACCAGCTTAGTGTCTTCACATCTCATTAAACCCTGAGAAAGATTGAACAAGCTGACACCAATGGAGGATTCATACACACCAATGTCATCCATGAATACCTCCATCGTCTCTTCAAGTAAATCAGAAAATATGGAGGTCATACACCTCTGAAAAGTTGTTGGAGCATTGCACACTCCAAATGGCATTCTTCTATATGCAAAATTGCCATAAGGACATGTAAATGTGGTTTTTTCCTGATCATTAGGGTGAACTGGGATCTGGAAAAAATCACTATAGCCATCCAAGAAGCAATAATATTAATGATTAGCTAATCTTTCTAGCATCTGGTCTATGAAAGGTAAAGGGCAGTGATCTTTCCTTGATGATGCATTAAGTTTTCTATAGTCTATGCACATCCTATGCCCGGTTATAGTTCTAGTGGGTATTAGCTCATCATTTTCGTTTTTTACCACAGTGATTCCTCCTTTCTTTGGCACCACATTGACTGGTGAGACCCATGTCCTGTCTGAGTTAGGATAGATCACACCAGCTTCAAGCAATTTCAAGATTTCTTTGCTAACTACTTCTTTAAGATTAGGATTCAATCTCCTTTAAGGTTCAACTGAATTCTTTGTCACATCGTCAAGATGGATCCTATGAGTGCAGAGTTTAGGAGAAATGCCTTGGATATCATCTAGTGAATACCAAATGGCTCCCCTAAACCTCTTTAATACTTTGACAAGAGCAAGGATCTCATCATCACTGAGGTTATCATTGATGATTACAGGATAAGTAGAGTTAGAGCATAAGAAGACATACCTTAGCCCTTTAGGAAGAGGTTTGAGCTCCACCTTGGGTGCTTTGAGCTCACTCCAGTCCTCTCATAAGCTACTCTGCTCCTTGGCGCCAGCTTCATTGCTTGGAGAACCAGCTTCTTGAACTGAGAGCACCTCTTTCTTTGTGTATTCCAGCTTCTCAAATGGTTCCTCTTCTTCCAAGACTTTGTGAGAATCTAGCCTTAGCATGTAACCGAAGCTTTCCTTATCCAAGTAACCATATGCCCCATGCTCCTTTGTCAAAGCCACTTAGAGTTTGTCATCACATCACAACTCCTCTTGAAGGTCATCATGCAGCCTTTCTAAGATCTCTATCTTGAACACTTAACCTTCTATAATAGGCTGTTGCATGATCTTCTTGATGTCAAACTTGAGGGACGTGTCTTTCCCCAATTGCAACTCCATCTTCCCTTTCTTGACATCTATAACAGCTCCTGTTGTGGCTAAGAAGGGTCTTCTTAGTATGAGAGGATCTCTAGGCTCCTCATCCATCTCTAGGACTACAAAGTACGTTGAGATCTCCACATTCCCTATTCTGATTGGCACATCCTCAAGCAGTCCCTTAGGCAGTCTCACTGATCTATCAGCCAACACCAAAGAGATTCTTGATATCTCTTGCATTTACATCATTTAGGCTTGCATTTAGTTCATGTTTTGGTTTCCTTTTGCATGTTTTCCTTCCCTTTAGTCCCATTTTCTTTTCCTTTTAGACTTAGGTTGCATTTAGGTTGTAGTTTGCATTCTCTATGCATTAAGGATGTTTTTAAGTACCAAAGGAGCTATTTGGAGCAAGGAGGAAGCATGGGGATGATTCAAGGAGTTGCCCAAGGTAAGGAGGAGCAAAAGGAGCCAAGGAAGATGGTTTTTTGTGCAGCATCAATCATGACCAGAACAACATTGATCACTAGTGATCGATGTAGTTCACATCGATCAAGCCTTGAGTCCACATCGATCACATCTGGTCGATGTAAAGCAGCCGAGAAGATGGAGGTCCACATCGATCAAATGTGATCGATGTGAAGAGACAGGACTCTCACATCGATCACCAGCATCTATCAAGACTAAATGATGTAAACAGGTAGGGGCTTCAGGACTTTCACATCGATCAAGTACATTGATCATCAGCTGACCGATGTCAAGCACCAGAGACCAGCATTGATCATCCACATCGATCACTTGTGATCGATGTTGGCCTTATCAGAGACACTTTTATTTACAAGTTTACCATTGCTTTAGGGGTTTTGTCCTTTACTATAAATAGACTTGGACAAATGCTTTTTTGTCAACTCTTGTTCTTGCTTAGTTTCTTAAGAGTTTTTCAGTCTTTGTAAGAAGAAGATCATCCTTTTAATTATAGTTTTGTATTTAGATCTTTAAATCTTCTCTAATCTCCCTCCTAATCATGTTTAACATCGTTTACTCTTGTGATTTGGTGTTTTCATTGATGATGAGTGAGTAGACTTTTTAGGGTTTTTAGATGTGGTAGATTATGGAAATTTAGAGGCTTGATTAGGGTTTGTTAGTGCTTAATTAGGTTGATTCCTCTCGATTAATCTGTGTTTAGGCTAGATTTGTCTTGATCACATGAATCTAGATTTAGGCGTCATCTTATTGATATATCATGGTTTTTATATTTTTTAACCATGATATAAGTCCTTTTAAATGAGTCGTTTTGGTCTTTTTAGAGTTCTAGTAGAGTCTTTGCTGGTTATAGCATGTCTGGAGCATAATTGAAGATATTGAAGCTTTTGGAGAAATGCAATTTGAAGCCACGAAGTGAGCAACTCGAGGAGAAAAGTATGCATTTGGGTGAAGCTCGTTGCAGAATGGAGGAAGGAGCGTGGCTGTTTTATTAAAATTTTAAAGATTATTTGCAGAATGGGCCCAGAAGTTCTAGTATTTACAAGAAGGCCCCAGATCGTGTTTTAGCTTGTATATATTAGGTTTCCAGCCATTGTTGGCTTTTATCTTAGTTTTTGAGAATTCAGAGAGCTTAGAGAGGATTTATTCAGAGCTTTTGGGGAGACATATCATGTACTCTTTTTGGAGAAGATTTCGAAACCCCTTTGTTTTTATTCTATTATCTTAATGCAATTTTATTCAGTTATGTTTTGTGATTCCATGATAATGTCTGAGTAATATGCTAGTTAAGTTAGGGCTTTTCAAAGGTTGATGAAGAGTTTGTAGAATTGCTATCTATTAGGAATATCTTTTGGTTCTTCATCTCTGCTTGCCTTAAAATCGAATTTCTTAGACACATCATCTAGAAATCCGGAAATCATAGGTTGTTAAATATATGTGAGAGCATTATTGATAACCTTATCTAGCATTAATTGAGCAAAACAACTTAATGCAAAGAGATTTGGCTTAGAAGTTTTGTGAACAATTGAACCTGATAATTACTGCATATTTAGACTGTTAGGGTTTGCAAAGAGATTTGAAACTCTGTGATTTAGACATAGTTAACTTCTGCAATGAGAATTGATTAGTTATATATTTGTGATTCATGTTCAAGACGGTTCTTAATCATTCCTGATTTCATGCATTCTACATTCTCGGATTCAACCGGCGAACTGTCTTGACTTAGCACTTTTAGTCTTCTGAAACTTAGATCAACTACCAGATTTCGTTTGCTTACTTTTATTTTGTCATTCGCATTACATACACCATTTATTGCTTAGCTTAACCCGAATCTACAATCGATAGTGTAGTTTACATACTCCTTTGGGATTCAATACCCCTTATACTACGACTGTTTTGCTGTGCACTTGCAGTAGTTTTTTTATAGGTAAAACCTGAGACCTATCAAGTTTTTAGCACTGTTGCCAGGAAGTAATAGCTGCCTATCGATATTTTGTATTAGGATTTTGTCTAAGTTTTAATTTGTTTACTAGCTTTCTGCTACTTTTCTTTGTGCTGGTTTCAGGTGTATGCCTAATCGCAGTACCATAAGAAACAAAGAGAAGGAGCTTGTGACTTTGAGCATCGACGAACTTGCTAAGTTGGAGAGGACCATCAGGAAAACTAAGAAACGGTCTACAATGGTTGCTCCACTGATTTTGGTCGAAGATGCAGAAGGTCATTTGGTTGACAGAGAGGGAAACAGGAGGAACGAAGCTGGGCAGAGAATTGATCAAGATGAGAATGTCATTGTTAAACAGCAGGTTCAACAAGTGGCACAAGACGCTGGAGTCCCTGCTGCTGCTAACAACGCTGCTGGGCGTTTTGTTCAAAGGACTTTAAGAGACTACAACAGACCTGATCAGTTATATGCCAACAGAGCTGCAATCCGCCCTCCTGCTTTCCAGAGGAACGGTTTTGAGCTTAAGCCTGCTTATTATAAACTGGTGGGACAGCATTCTTTCCATGGCATACCTCATGAGTATCTCATGGATTATATTGAGAGGTTTGAGGACTTAGCTTCAAGCATCAAAGCTAATGGCGTTAGCAATAAATTTCTGTTCTGCAAGCTTTTCCCTTACTCACTTGGAGGAGATGCTGCATTTTGGTTGAAGCAACTAGAGCCTGCTTCGCTGACTACTTGGGAGGACCCCAAGAATGCCTTTCTGAACAACTTCTATGACGATGCTTGATCAGAGGACCTGAGGACGAAAATTGTATCATTCTCTCAAGGTCCTGCTCAAGCTTTTAAGGCTTCTTGGCTGAGATTCAAGTCTTATCAAAGGGACTGTCCACATCATGGTTTCAGTCAAGTGCAGCTGCTGGATGCAGCTAGTGCTGGAAACATCAACCCCAACAGACCAGAAGAAGCAATTAGATTGATTGAAAACTTGGCCTGCAGCAACAGCACCAAGAATGCAGATTTTCATAGAATGAAACAAACTGGTTTGAATGATGGGAATCAGATTGCTGAAGTCAAGGCTAATCTGGACAGTATGCATAGCCTCTTGGTGGGGAAGAAGTCAGTTCATTTTGCTGCAGAGGTGGAGACTTTCAAAAATCCAGAGGTGATTGAGCAGGAAAATGTGAATTTCATCAATGCTGGAGGATTTCAGGTCAAAGGTATGGAAATCAGCAGTAGAACAGAGACTACAACAACAATAATCAGAAGAGTGCCTTCACAGGAAATCAGAGCTCGTCTGGTTACAAACTTAAGCCTCCATTCCAGAGGACAGAATATCAGAAACCTTACCAGAACAGCAGCAATTTCAACAGGAATTATGGTTCTTCTTCCTACCAATCTGCACCTCCACAAGAGAACAAGATGGAAGCTATGCTGGAACGGATCCTAGAAGGACAACATAAGCTGAAAGTGGAATTCAATGGCAAGATAGATTCGCTCTATGAGGACTTGAATGGGGAAATTGGGAGTTTGAACTCTCATATGAAGAAGCTTGATGTTCAAGTTGCCAAACTGCAGGAGCTGTTCAGAGGCAAGAAGGATTCATTCAAGGATGGACTGATGCTAATCCCAAACATCATGTGAATGCCATCACATTAAGGAGTGGAAAGAATCTGCAACTAGTGTTGTAGAAGGATTTGAGCTCAAGAAATTTCGTTGGACATAAAGAGTATGAAGATGAGGAAATTTGTGCTGAAAATCCACGGGTGAGGGTCGTCACCCAGGATGGGTGTCGCTCGTCACCCACTGAGCACGACCCCGATGATTGTTCTTCACAAATTGGTGACGACCGTCACCAGGAGGGTGACGCTCGTCACCCAAATCGATCAAACCTTCACGACTTGTCCAAAACGAGTGACGCTTGTCATCCATCTGGTGACGCTCGTCACCCGTTGCAACCAACTGCAGTTTCGACTGAGACTTCACATAATGCTAAGGAGAAAGTGTATAAGCCCATTATACCCTATCCTAAGCATCCTAAGAAGTCCAAACAGGAGCTTGAAGATGCTAAATGCAAAGCTATCATGGACAAGTTGGTAATTGAGATCCCATTGATTGATGATGTGAGGATCACTCCTGTTATAAGGAGGTATGTGAAGAGAATAGTGACCAATAACTTGAGTTTAGAGGCTGGTGCTATGATGATCAACAAGCAGGTCAGTGCAGTGATTCAGAACAGAGTGCCAAAGAGTGCCAGAGAAGCTTCATTGGGTTTAGTAGGTACTACCCTTGGAGGAAGTTGTTTCCCACTCCTTAAGGTGACAGCTTTGACACTTTCTTGTAGGAGTGAAGAGTGAGATGATTGTCCAAGACTCTCTTGCTTACTTAGTCTCACATCCAAAGATTCAATACTCTTCTGTATGTCAGCAGTTATTCTTCTCTGAATTTCAGCTATATTGCTTTGAATGGCAGCCATAGTGCCTTGAATTTCTGCAGTTTGAGTTGTTGCAATTGGAGTAGAAGTTGCTTTATTTCCATATCTTTTGAAAGCTGAGAATTGTTGGCGCCAACTGTTTGAGAAGAAGAGTCTTGATGTTGTTGAATGTAAGGGCTTCTATTGGACTATTGTTGACAAACATCATAGCCTTGTCTCATTGTTTCCTCCTCTTGGATCTGAACAGATTTGACCTGATGCTGCTTGTAGTGGCTTTGTGTATCAACAGTTTGAAGAGATTTGGTGGCTTTATTGAACAACATATCCATCTTTTCCTGTAAAGCCTTCTTCTCATGCATTGAAGTCTCAAACTTCTCTTCAGCGGCTTTTGCATGTTGCTCAAACTCATCCACATAATCCCAATTGCTGAGCGCCATGTTTTCCACTAATATCCAGCCTTCACCAAAATCTTTGCCAAGGAAGTAGCCATTACTAGCTGATATATCATGGTTTTTGCTGGTTTTTGACTATGATATAAGTCTTGTTTATAGAGTCTTTTTGGTATTTTTCAAGTCCTTTAGAGTCATTGCAGGTCTAGGTACGTTTGGAGCATAACCATGAGTTTTGGAGTCTTTTGGAGCTATGTTGAAGCTGATGCTGAAAAGACCAAGTCGGAGAGCATTATGAAGCAGGGTGTCCATCGACACCCACCACTTGGTGTCGATCGACACCGGTCGTGGTCGCGAAGAGAGTGTAAAAACTCATTGGAAGAATTCGCAACTTGGCCCAGAAGTTTTCCACTATTTGCACTTTTGCCCCAGTTCATGTTTAGACTTGTACTTAGGTTTTCTAAGCAATTGTTAGGCTATCATCTTGTTTTCATTGAGACTAAGAGAGAGATTAGATTGAGAGCTTTTGGGGAGACAAATCCATACTCTGTAGAGAAGAATTTCGAACCCCTTCATTTTTACTCTATCTCTTAATGCAAATTTATTCAGTCGTGATTTGTGTTTCACTTGCTATGTCTGAGTAATCTGCTAGTTAAGTTTTGGGTTATTCAAAGATTGATAATAGATTGTTAGAACTACAAAACTGGAAGGATAAATCATTTGGTTTTTCATCTAGATTGCTTTAACACTGGTTTTAAGATTGATCACCTAGAAATTAGATCTTAGGTTGTTTAATAGATGTGGAAACATTGTTAATCACCAGAACTATCTTAGATGAGCAAAATAACTGATTGCAAAGGAATTTGGATTGGCAATTTTGTGAACATATCGAACCTAAACCATAATGCTTTCTTAGGTTGTTAGAATTTGCAAAGGAATTTAGAATTCTAGAATCTGACCATAGTTATTCTCTGCGATGGAAGTCGATTGGTTTTACATTCATGTTTTCAAGTTCTAGAACTGTTTAAAAAAAATTTTCTTTCAGTCTGTAGTCTGCGATTTATGTCAAGCTGCGAATTTCCGATTGTCTAGCGTCTTGTCTCTGTTGATTTTAAGAACTCAGAATCCACTCTTGATCTTGTCACATTCATTCTATTATTTAGTTTTAGTTATTATTGACTGCGTAGCTTCATTTGAATCTAAAATCTGTTGAGTAATAGTATCAAGTCCTTGTGGATTCGATCCCTAAGTACTACAGTGATCTCATAATCTGAGAGAGTAGCTCTAAGGGTTAATTTGAGCATATCAAATTTTGCACTGTTGCCGGGGACTTAGATATTACTTTCAGATTTTTAGTTTTAGAATTTTGACCAAGCTTTTATTTTCTGTTTACTAACTTTCTTCACTTCTCTGTTGTCTGTTTCAGGTGCATGCATAATCGCAGTACCAGGAGCAACAAAGACAAAGTACTTGTGACTCTAGGCATCGACGAACTCGCCAAGATAGAGAGAACCATCAGGAAAGCCAAAAAGCAGACTAAAATGGTTGGACCACTTGTTTTGAGGACAGATGTTGAGGGTCATTTAGTTGACAGAGAAGGGAACAGAAGAAATGAGGATGGGCAGAGGATAGATGATAATGGCGTTGTGATTGAGGAGCAGAATGTCCAACAACAAGCTGCTGGAGATGCTGCTGGGCGTCATCCACAGAGGACTCTGGGAGATTACAACATGCCTGATCAGTCCTATGCAAATAGAGCTGCAATCCGCCCACCAGCCTTTCAGAGGAATGACTTTGAGCTGAAACCCAGTTACTACCATCTTGTAGGTCACCCTTTCCATGAGCTTCCACATGAACACCCAATGGATCATATAGAGAAGTTTGATGACCTGGCTACAAGTGTTAAAGCCAATGGAGTCACCATCGATTTCCTATTTTGCAAGCTTTTCCCTCACTCTTTGGAAGGAGATGCAGCACATTGGCTCAAACAGCTGGAACCATGTTCTTTGACCACGTGGGAGGACATCAAATCTGCTTTCCTCAACAACTTTTATGATGATGCAAGGTCAGAGGAGTTGAGGACAAAAATTGCCACATTCTCCCAAGGTCCAACTGAAGCTTTCAAAGCAGCCTGGATGAGGTTCAAGTTGTACCAAGGGATTTTCCACACCATGGGTTCATTGAAGTACAACTGCTGGGTATCTTCTTTAGAGGTGTTTATTGGAAGTACCAGATGGCTCTGGATGCAGCAAGCAATGGGAACTTCAACACTAGAGTCCCAGCTGACGCCATCAAGCTGATAGAGAACCTAGCTTCCAGCAACAGCACAAAGAATGCTGATTTTGAGAGACAGAAAAACGCTGGCAATGCAGAGAGCAATCAGTTTGCTGCTGAGATGAAGGCCAAACTGGATTCGGTTCGTAACCTCTTGATGGGTAAGAAGTCTGTTCAGTTTGCTGCTGAGGTTGAGACATTTGAGCCAGCTGAGGAGTTTGAAGAAGAAGATGTCAACTACATCAATGGAGCTGGTTTTCAGGGTCAGAGGTACAATAATCAGCAAGGAAACAGAGGATTCAGTGGGAATATGCAGAGGAGCAACTTCACAGGGAACTAGAGTTCTTCTGGTTACACCCCCAAGCCTCAGTTTCAGAAGTCTGAGTACCAGAAGCCTTAGCAGAACAACAACTTTAATAGGAACTATGGTTCCTCATCTTATCAGCCTGCACCAGCACCATCAGCTTCAATAAGATGGAAGCCATGCTTGAACAGTTGCTAGAAGGTCAGCCGAAGATTACAGTTGACTTCAATGGCAAGATTGACGCCATATACCAAGATTTGAATGGAAAAATCGAAGCTCTAAACATTCATGTTAAGACTTTGGATACTCAAGTGGCTCAAACTGCTGGAGCTATGGAAAAGGCAAGATATATTTCTTCAAGGAAGAACAGATACCAATCCAGGGCACTCTGTCAATGCCATCATACTGAGGAGTGGAAGGAATCTACAACCAATGCAGAAAAGGGCCTGAATACAGAGGATTTCGAGCAACTGCAGGAGTTTGAAGATGAAGATTTCGCCAATATGGAAGAGTGTCGATCGACACCAACCCCTCAGTGTCGTTCGACACCGGAGGAAATTCAAGGTTCTTCGACTCAAGGCGAAGAGATATCGACCAAGGTCGATAAGCAGCTCGACACACGATCGACACGCTCGACACCACTTCCAGGACCTAGTGTCGATCGACACCCACCCCCTGGTGTCGATCGACACCCACCACAGAAGCAAGCTGCAATTTTCCAGACTCCAGAAAATGCAGAAGAAAGGGTCTATAAGCCCAAGGTACCTTATCCAAGGAACCAGAAAAAGACTAAACAAGAACTAGAGGATGCTAGGATTAAAGCTATCATGGATAAGCTTGTGGTGGAGATTCCTTTGATAGATGCTATAAGGACCACTCCTGTGATAAAGAGGTATGTGAAAAGAATGATGACCAAAAATCTGGGACTTGAGCAAGGGACAATGCTGATTTCAGAGCAAGTGAGTGCAGTCATTCAGAACAAGATACCAGATAAGCTGACTGATCCTGGGAGCTTTTTTCTAGACTGCACAATCTTTTCTGAAAGGTTTGAGAGGTCATTGTGTGATTTGGGGTCAAAAGTCAACCTGATGCCTCATTCAGTTGCTGTCAGCTTGGGCATGACTGATTTCCAGCCAACCAGAATATCTCTTATTTTAGCAGATAGATCCGTAAGGATTCCTGAAGGCATTCAAGAGGATGTGCCAGTCAAAGTGGGAGATTGTGTGATTCCCACAGACTTTTTGGTTCTAGCTTATTGTGAAGAACCAAAGGACCCTTTGATTTTGGGAAGGCCATTTCTGGTTACTGCAGGCGCCATCATTAATGTCAGAAAAGGGAGCATAGCTTTCAATGTGGGCGATTTGGTGATGAATTTTGACATGGACAAGTTGATTAAGAGACCAACAATAGATGGCTACACATTCTATGTAGACTCCCTCACCAGTCTTGCAGAAGAGATCTTCCAAGAGATGCATCCTACAGACCCTTGGGAGAGGGCATTGACAATTTCTGCAGAAGCAACAGAGCATCTAGATAACAATGCTGCTGGTTATGTCAGAATGATGGATGCAAGTGAGCAAGTCATGCAGCTGGTTTCACAACAAGAGCTGGTTGGGACATCTGTAAAAGCTGCAAAGCTAGGCGATTGGAGTGAAGAAAAAGCTCCAAAAATCGAACTCAAACAGCTCCCTGCAGGTCTAAGGTATGCTTTTCTGGGACCTAACTCTAAAATCCTGTTATAGTTAGTGCTACCTTAAACAATGCAGAGCTCACTTTACTGCTAAGCAAGCTGCGCACTTTTCGCAAAGCTCTTGGCTATTCTCTTGATGATATTTCTGGTATCTCTCCAGAGTTGTGCATGCGAAGGATACACCTTGAGGATGAGTCCAAGTCGTCAATTGAGAACCAGAGGAGGCTGAATCCGAACTTGCAGGATGTAGTGAAGAAGGAAATCATGAAGCTTCTAGCCGCGAGGACCATCTATCCGATTTCAGATAGCACTTGGGTCAGTCCAGTACATGTGGTTCCCAAGAAAGGAGGAGTCACAGTGGTGAAAAATGAGAAGAATGAGCTGATTCCCACAAGAACCATCACTTGACACAGAATGTGCATTGACTACAGGAAGCTCAATGCTGCCACAAGGAAGGACCACTTCCCACTGCCATTCATTGATCAGATGCTGGAGAGGTTGGCGAATCACTCCTACTACTGCTTCCTGGATGGATACTCTGGCTTCTTTCAGATCCCCATTCACCCAGCTGACCAGGAGAAGACCACATTTACTTGTCCTTATGGCACCTTTGCATATCGCAGAATGCCATTTGGACTTTGTAATGCTCATGCGACATTCCAGAGGTGCATGCTTTCCATCTTTAGAGACATGATTGAGAAGTATATGGAGGTCTTCATGGATGACTTCTCAGTATATGGATCCTCCTTCAAGGACTGCTTTGACAATCTCTGTCAAGTGCTTGCAAGATGTGAAGAGAAGCACCTAGTTCTGAACTGGGAGAAATGCCACTTTATGGTCAGAGATGGGATTGTACTTGGACATCGAGTTTCTGGTGAAAGCATGGAAGTGGACAAAGCCAAAATCGAAGTAATGACACGCCTGCAGCCAACAGATTGTGTGAAGTCTATAAGGAGCTTTCTAGGACATGCTGGATTTTACAAGAGGTTCATTAAGGATTTCAGTAAGATTGCAAGACCACTCACAGCTCTGCTTTGCAAGGATGTGAAGTTTGAATTTACTGAAGAGTGTCATTCAGCCTTTCAGCAAATCAAGCAGGTATTAGTGAGCGCCCCCATTGTGCAGCCTCCTGATTGGGATCTACTATTTGAGGTGATGTGTGATGCTTCAGACTTTGCAGTGGGCGCTGTTTTGGGTCAGAGAAAGGAGAAGAAGCTTCATGCAATCTACTATGCAAGCAGAACCTTGGATGATTCTCAAAAGAACTATGCAACTACAAAGAAGGAATTGTTGGCTGTAGTGTTTGCATTAGAGAAGTTCAGACAGTACTTGGTTGGAGCTAAGGTGATTGTGCATATAGACCATTCTGCTCTCAAGTTTTTGATGCAGTAGAAGGATGCAAAACCAAGACTGTTGAGATGGATTTTGCTACTACAAGAGTTTGACATTGAGATAAGAGACAAGAAAGGGATTGAAAATGGGGTAGCAGATCATCTTTCAAGAATCAGGATTGAAGAAAACATCCCCATTGATGATTTCCTGCCAGAGGAGAATATATGTCTCATTGAGGCAAGGTTACAGCCTTAAGAAGTGGAAGAGTTGCAGTTTTTTCGAACTGCAGACATGGTGTCGATCGACACCCAATACTTGGTGTCGATCGACACCAACCTCGACGCGAGCGAATATCGAGCATGATCGACATCGACATCGTCACCAAGTCAACCCCGACTTGGTGTCGATCGACACAGCCCCTCTGGTGTCGATCGACACTAGTCGCATACTGCACTAATCCTTGAGCAGATCCTGCTTGATGTCTTCTCTCAGCCTATCTTCGCAGTTACAGCCTCTTCTAGGCCTTGGTATGCTGATATTACCAACTACCTAGCTGCAGATGAGGTCCCTGAAACCCTCAAAGGATATGACAAGAAGAAGTTCATGAGAGAACTTATGAGATATTACTGGGATGAGCCTTACTTGTACAAGCACTGTTCAGATGGAATCTACAGAAGATGTCTTGCAGAAGCTGAAGTTCCGAATGTGCTGTTCCACTGTCATGGCTCTGAGTATGCAGAACATTTTGCTACTTTCAAGACTGTCTCCAAGGTTCTACAAGCAGGCTTCTGGTGGCCTACAATGTTCACAGATGCTCAGACATTCATCTCATAATGTGATGTTTGCCAAAGGAGAGGGAAGATCAGTAAGAGACATGAGATGCCATAGAACTTCATACTTGAGGTTGAAGTTTTTGACTGCTGGGGCATCGATTTCATGGGACCCTTTCCTCCAACTTATGGGAATAAATACATCCTGGTTGCAGTGGACTATGTGTCCAAGTGGGTGGAAGCAATTACCAGTCCACATAATGATGCTGCAGTGGTCCGAAGCTGTTCAAAACCATCATTTTTCCCAGGTTTGGAGTACCGCAGATTGTTATCAGTGATAGTGGAAAGCACTTTATCAATAAAGTTTTTGAGAAGCTGTTGCAGAAATATGGAGTTCACCATAAGGTTGCCACACCTTACCACCCTCAGAAAAGTGGTCAGGTTCAAGTGTCCAACAGGCAGATCGAGGAAATCCTGGAGAAGAGAGTTGGAAAGACAAGAAAGGATTGGTCAGCAATTTTAGATGATGCACTTTGGGCCTACAGAACAGCATTCAAGACACCACTCGGCGCCACCCCATTCCATTTGCTTTATGGGAAAGCATGTCACCTTCCAGTGGAGCTTGAACACAAAGCAAATTGGGCTATCAAGAAGATGAACTTTGACTGGAAATCTGCAGCAGAGAGGCGCCAGATACAGCTCAGTGAGTTACATGAGATAAGACATCATGCATATGAGAACTCAATGCTGTACAAGGAGAGGACTAAAGCCTACCATGACAAGAAGATCCTTGCTAGACACTTCGAACCAAATTACCAGGTACTTTTGTCTAACTCACGTTTACAATTATTTCCTGGAAAATTGCCTTCTCGTTGGCCAGGTCCTTTCACAGTCAAAGAAGTCAGACCATATGGTGCAGTTATTCTATCAACTCCAGAGGGCAGGGAGTTTGTTGTCAATGTGCAAAAGGTGAAACATTACTGGGCGAAAGCCGTGATTTCCGAAGGACAGATTGTACCTTTGGCAGATGCACCCACAGCCTGATCCTGAGGACAGTCAGGCTAATGACGTTAAACGAGCGCTTGGTGGTAGGCAACCCACTGGTAAGTGTACATACATAGTCTAATTTTTAATTTTTACTGACTTATTTTCGTGTTACAGAGTCATAAAAAGAAAAAAAAAAAACTCGTGGCAAGTCAATATCGACCACGGTCGACACCGTGGTCGACACAGGCTGGTGTTGATCGACACCACCCACCCGGTGTCGATCGACATCATCATTAATCAGGTACGCCGCCCTTAAACCCCCGAACTCATCTTCTTCCTTCTCACTTTTATGAAAACCCGAAAACACAAATTTTCTCCATAAATCGCAATTTCCTTGTTTGTTAACGGATTTGAGTGATTCAATAGCCTAACTTGGGCGAAATTCTGTGCTCTTTCTGAATATCCAACTCATTCATCCGATCTGCAAGGTATGACACTCAAAATCCCACTTTTTAGTTCGACCCCAAAGTTTGAAACTTCCTATTTGATCTGTTTTAGCTTGATTTAGGACTTGAATCATGCTTCTCTAGGTTGTTTAGGAGGAATTCGACCTTGCCCCTTAGTTATTACAGCTTGTTTTGCAAAAATTCGAAATTTTCGGATTGATGATTAATTTTGCAAAAATAGGTTCGAATTTGGGATTTTAGACTGGAATCGTTTGTGATTAGTGATCACTAAGTTGCTGGTTAGGTTCGTCATTAATTATATAGGCCAGATTTTGAATTTTCAAATTTTTGATTTTTGGCCTGATTTTTGAAAATTTTGTGTGTTGTTGGTTTTCGGCGTGCAAATGGCTCCACGGAACAAGCGATCACGCACTGAGACTGGAGAATCCTCCAATTCCGGACCTGATATACCCTTTCTTCCACCATGGCCTCGGAGAGAAGGGTTGAGGATCCCGATGGAGAGGGTTTGGGAGGATACTCCGGCGAAGGAGGTAGCGAAGCGCGACTGCGTTTTCTGGAACATCAGTGAGCAGTGGGACGATTACGACACATTGTTCTACAATGCCTGGACCAAGATGGACTTTGCGCCTACACGCTTCGCCTGTCCGGATATATTGCGCAGGCTCGGACTCAAGGAGGAGGCTATGCGGGTGCTGCAAAAGATTGGCTTGGGCACCATTGCGACCAAGCAGTACGATCTACGGAGTTAGTGCGCCAGTTCATTCCCACAGTTAGGGTGTATTACACCAATGAGATCGTGAGGAGGGCAGATGAGGGCACTTTCACATTCATCATCAGAGGCATCAGGTACAGGATCAACTTCACTGCACTCTGTCTCATCTTCGTGTTTGATTCAGCGTGCATTGGCGTCTCTCTCCCGACGCAATTTCCTGACCTGCAGAGTTTCTGGTCCTATTTCGGGAATAGGATGTACGACTCTAAGAGTTCCACTCAGACAGATGTGTGCCATCCTTTGCTGCGATACCTTGTCCGCCTCTTCTCCACTACACTTCTGTGTAAGTCCGAGCCCGGGAAGATGCGGGTTTCTGAGCAGACTCTCCTATACTATTGCATTGAGGATGTGTTGAAAGAGGAGTATCCGGTTGACAGTGATGTCAACATGGGCGCCATATTTTCCCATCACTTGGCTTCGCTGAAGACCAAGGCGTTCACCGGAGCTCGAGGCAAGCCCGAGAGTATTGGTAGTCTTCTCACTCCCATCTTCTGGTACTACAACATCGATACTTCGACTTGCAGAGTTGTGACTGAGTGCCACCTCCTGGACATGGACTACTTGAGGAGGACACACTGGATCGCCGGAGATGAGCCGCTATGGAGTTTTGTCAGTCACACTGGTCAGCGATGTCTGATTCTGCTACCACAGCCTGCTCTCACTACACTTCAGACAGACTCCCTCAGCTTTCAGCCTGATGCCACTTTACTGCGATCCGCGCCAGCTACTAGGCGTAGAGGAGGATCTTCCCGAGCTGCTGCTTCTGCTGTTGACGATGCACCTGTTAAGGGCCTTGCTGGAGGTCCATCTCGTCAAGCGAGAGCACCACGCACTTACACGCTGCCTGAGCCGATTGGTCGACATGAGCTCCCACCTATTCCAGACATGCCGATGGAGCAGGCCACTTTTCAGCGTTTTATGGTGCAGAGTGTTCATGCGCTATGGAACGCCATCTCAGTGTTGTCTAACTGCAGTTGTGTTCGCCCCCACTCGCCTGATCGCGATGAGGATGAGGATTGATTCCTCTATCTATCCTGGTTACTTTTTCTTTTCCCTTTGTTATTTTTCATTTCTCCTAAGTAATTTTTTATGTCTTTGTTTTGAGTCAGTTTGTTAGCTTTGATTATGTTTTTAAACTTGTTTGAACTTATGATATTGTGGATTATGTTGTTGCTTTTAATTGTTTGCTTGAGTGTTCCTAACAGTCTTGACTTGGGAGAACTTCAGCTAACAATCTAACTTGCCAGAAATACACATGTTTGGGTCATCCCATTCTGTTTTCGGACAGGGTGTCGATCGACACCAACCATGTGGTGTCGATCGACACCACGTGCAGTCACAGGTACCATTTTCTCATCTCTGTACAAACCGTTTCATTGCTTATTTTTACCAACTCCATGCTTAACAACACTGGGGACAGTGTTGTCTAAGTCTGGGGGAGGTCGTTGCTGACATTGTGTACATTGTTTTTGATTTATAAAGTCTCAAAGTTGAGTCAAAACCTGTTTTATTGAGTCCAAATTTTTGAATTTGTCAGTCTTTCTTGGAACCAACCATAAAATATTGATGCTTATAAGAACCATTGCCACAGTTGTTGATAACAAGTCTTACTAAGTTGAAAGTCATAGGTAGATCAGTCCAGCAATAAAGGTTTAGGTTCTTAGAAAATCTGGAAACTTTGCTGTTAGCTTCACTCTAATGAACTTAAAACCTCTTGTCTTGGTGCTTGTTTCTCTTTGATCTTGATTCTCTCTTCTAACACTGACAAGTATGTTAAGTCACAGCCTCTCTTTGATCTCCCCTGATATAGCATTAAAAGTTTAAGTCAAAAGAATGGTGCATTCATGACCTGTCTCCTCACAAGGAACAACAGTAATGAACACACTCAAGAACCTGTCTCCTCACAAGGAACACAAGTATTGAGTAGCACCATATCTTAGACTGTAAAAGAATGAGAAAGAGCTTAAAATAAATAAATAAAATTCAGAAAGAAAAGATCAAGGGAAGAGAAAATAGGAGAGCTGTGTTGAGATTGTTTTGTTCAGTTGTTTAGGAAGGGAAAAGAATCTATAAGTGATTGAGATGATAAAACCTTGATGAGACATTACATAGATAGAAATAAGGAGTTTAGCAGTAGAGATTTCGGATTTCTTGAAGGGACTTGGACTGGACTTGAAAGATTTGCTAAGCCTGTGATGATTAGACTGAATTTGATCTCGTGTTGACTCTGTGGTATGTGGATTCGAATGTGTTAATCAATGTGGTGTTCCTGATGTCTGGCTGACTTTTTCTGTGTTTTCAAACCTTGACCCTATGCTTTGTCTGATGTCTGCTTGAGGGCAAGCAAAAGATATGTCTGGGGGAGTTGATATATCATGGTTTTTGCTGGTTTTTGACCATGATATATGTCTTCTTTATATAGTCTTTTTTGGTATTTTTCGAGTCCTTTAGATTCTTTGCAGGTCTAGGTACGTTTGGAGCATAATCGTGAGTTTTGGAGCCTTTAGGAGCCTTTTGGAACTATGTTGAAGCTGATGCTGAAAATACCAAGTCGAAGAGTATTATGAAGTAGGGTGTCGATCGACACCCATAACTTGGTGTCGATCGACACCGGTCGTGGTTGCGAAGAGAGTGTAAAAACTCATTGGAAGAATTTGCAAATTAGCCCAGAAGTTTCCCACTAACTGCACTTTTGCCCCAGTTCATGTTTAGACTTGTACTTAGGTTTTCTAAGCCATTGTTAGGCTATCATCTTGTTTTTATTGAGACTAAGAGAGAGATTAGATTGAGAGCTTTTGGGGAGACAAATCCATACTCTGTATAGAAGAATTTTGAACCCTTTTATCTTCAACTCTATTTCTTAATGCAATTTTATTCAGTCATGATTTGTGTTTCACTTGCTATGTCTAAGTAATCTGCTAGTTCGGTTTTGGGTTATTCAAAGGTTGATAATGGATTGTTGGAACTACAAAACTGGAAGGATAAATCATTTGGTTCTTCATCTAGATTGCTTTAACACTGGTTTTAAGATTGATCACCTAGAAATCAGATCTTAGGTTGTTTAATAGATGTGGAAATATTGTTAATAACCAGAACTATCTTAGATGAGCAAAATAACTGATTGCAAAGGAATTTGGATTAGCAATTTTGTGAATATATCGAACCTGAACCATAATGCTTGCTTAGGTTGTTAGAATTTGCAAAGGAATTTGTAATCTAGAATCTGACCATAGTTAATCTCTGGGACGGAAGTCGATTGGTTTAACATTCATGTTTTCGAGTTCTAGAACGGTTTTAATAAATATTCCTTTCAGTCTGTAGTCTGCGATTTATTTCAACCTGCGAATTTCCCATTGCCTAGCATCTTGTCTCTATTGATTTTAAAAACTCACAATCCGCTCTTGATCTTCTCACATTCATTATATTATTTAGTTTTATTTATTATTGACTGCCAAGCTTCATTTGAATCTAAAATCTGTTGAGTAATAGTATTAAGTCCTTGTGGATTCGATCCCTAAGTACTACAATGATCTCTGAATTTGAGAGAGTAGCTCTAAGGGTTAATTTGAGCATATCACTAGTAGTATCTAGAAGTATTCTTATGTTGGGTACAACACCTCTATAGAGAGTGGAGAGAAGCATTTCCTTGGTAAGACCATGATGGGGGGCATTGTTGAGTGAACCCTCTAAACCTTTCCAAAGTGTCTCCAAAGCTCTCATTAGACCATTTTTTGAAGTTTGAGATCTCATTCCTGAATTTGGCAGTTCTAGAAGGAGAGAAGAACTTGGTTAAGAAAGCACCTTTGCATTGTTCCGAAGTGGTGAAGCTTCCTTGGGCCAAAGACTTTTTCCACATTTGAGCTCTATCTCCAAGAGAGAATGGAAATAATCTGAGCTTTAATCCATCATCTGAAACTCCACTAAGCTTTGTCAAAGTGATCCAAATGCTCAAGAGGGTCTTGGTTAGGCAATCCAAAGAACTTCCTCTCTTGGACCATAGCAATCATGCTGCTCTTTATCTCATAGTGGTTAGTCTCCATAGGTGGAAGAATACCTTGTCTTGAAGCATAGCTTGATGGTATATCTGCAGCACCTATAGGTCTCAATGGTCTTTGAACCCAAGCTCTTTGTAAACCATGTCGACCTTGCTGTCCTTGTAAGCCTTGGATCCCTTGAAGATCTTGTGGACCTTGCAACCAAAAACCAGCAGCATACTGATATTCTTCCATGCTTCAACAACTGATTTCTGCTGCTCCAAACCCAAATTCCTAGATCATGAACCTCAGTTGTTGTTGTAGACACTTAAAAGCAACTGTTTTGGTACCTACAAAAAACCTCTAGACCAAAAAGAGAAATCAGTAAACAAAAACGAAAAATTAAAGTTTGATATACTCATATATTTCGCATATTTAGCATGCATTTAGAGTAGTTTTCATGCATACATCTTGCATAATAGGCTAGTTTCACCATTTATCTCATTTTAGGTCATAGAACACTTTGCATTTGCATTTTGAATGTTTCTTGCATTCTTGCATCATATTCAGGTTGTTTTGGATACACTGGAGCTATGGAGGGTGCATGGACATGCGAAGGATCGAGAGGAGGCCTATGGATACGTGGAGGAACTCAGCCATGCAGCGAATGAACCGGGATCAAGGCGCAGATCGAGCTAGGCAGGTCGATCTAGACGAGATCGACCAGAAGATCGAGTTGATCGGGTCGTTTCAAGAAGGAGGATCGAGATCAAGATCGAACAAGGTTATCGAACGTGAGTACAGACACGGGAACTAAGCCTGGGAAGAACGAGAGCCAGATCGAGTTCACGACTCGATCATCTGAGGATCGACTAGAAGATCAATGGAAGCACTCGATCCACCAGATCGAATCGACCCGAAGATCGAGCGAGAGAAGACGTTCTACGAAGACGATCGGGTAAGAGATCGACTGCTCAGATCAATCTCCAAAACCTTATCTGGACAGCTCACTTTTGGAGTTTAGTGAGGGAAATTTTTTTGGTTTTACCCAAATAAAACTACTGCAAGTGCACAGCAAAAGCAGTTGTAGTACAAGGGGTTATCGAATCCCAAGGGAGTAAGTAAACTACACTAAAGAGTTCAGGTTCGGATTAAGCTAAGCGATAAATAATGAATGTAATGCAAAACAGTAAAATAAATGCAAGAGGGCGTTTTTATGCTTGTTCTTAAAGTTCAGAAGGCTAAAGGCGCTAAGTCAAGACAGTTCGCAGGTTGAATCCGAGAGTGTAGAATGCATGCAATCAGGAATGAATTAAAACCGTCTTGAACATGAATCGCAAAGATATAACTAATCAATTCTCATTGCAGAAGTTATCTATGTCTAAATCACAGAGTTTCAAATCTCTTTGCAAACCCTAACAACCTAAACATGCAGTAATGATCAGGAGTTGGTCTACACAGGGTCATGAATGCTCCATGATAGAAGTTCTTACAGAAAAGGTCTGACCATCAATGGTAGAACTCCCTCTTAACTTATCCATGTCAAAGTTCATGACAACATCACCAAGATCAAGCTCAATGTTCCCCCTTCTAACATCAATGATGGCTCCAGCAGTAGCCAAGAATGGTCTTCCCAGAATAAGAGGATCTTTAGGTTCTTCAGCATATTTCAGAACCACAAAATCTGTAGGAATTATGCAGCCTTCAATGTTAACATGAACATTCTCTAACATGCCTTCTGGGGTCCTTATGGATCGATCTGCTAGGATGAGAGAGATCCCAGCTGGCTTGAAATCAGTCATTCCAAGTCTAGCAGCAACAGAGAAAGGCATCAAGTTAATACTTGACCCTAGATCACATAGAGAGTGTGGAAAACGTCCTGCAGATATTGAGCAATCAAGCACAAAGGTCCCTGGATCAGATAGCTTCTCTGGAACTCTGCTTTGAGTGATGGTATTGACTTGTTCAGAAACAGTCACCTTCTTCTTCTTCTTTGGAACTGTGCCTAAGAGAATTGCACTGATGTCTCTGGTAAGCAATGCTCCTTCCTCAGGACTTACACCATTCACCACCATCCTCTTTACATACCTTCTTAGAGCTGGTGAAAGCTTGACTGTATCAACATGTGGGATCTCAAGCATCAGCTTGTCTATCATAGCTTTGCATCTGGCTTCTTCTATCTCCTGTTTAGACTTCCTAGGATGCTTGGGGAATGGTGTTTTGGGTTTATAGACACGTTCCTGGTCATAATTTGCAGTTACAGGCGAAGCAGCTTCGTTCTGGGGTGGGTGACGATCGTCACCAGGGGGGTGACGCTCGTCACTCACTTGTGACAACCCCCGATACCCTTGTAGGTTGGTGACGAGCGTCACTCCTCCTTGGTGACGCTCGTCACTCACCTCTGAGACAGAAAAATTTTCATCTTTAGACTCCATGAGTTGCACGATCTGTTCTGCACTCAACCTCTTTTTCTGCACTGTTTTAAGCTCCTTTTCATTCCTGACTGTGATGGCATTAACCTGATGCTTGGGATTGATATCAGTCCTTCCAGGAAGGAATCCCTCTTGCCTTTGAACAGCTCCTGCAGTTTGAGCAACCTGCACATCAAGCTTCTTCATGTGAGAGTTCAGACTCTCAATTTTTCCATTCAGGTCTTGATACAGCGAATCTAGCTTCCCATTGAAGTTCACTGTCATCTTCTGCTGTCCTTCAAGTACCTGCTCCAGCATAGCTTCCATTTTATTGTCTTGTGGAGGTGCAGTTTGGTAGGAAGAAGAACCAAAATTCCTGCTGTTTTGGTAAGGTTTCTCAACTTCAGTCTTCTGGAATGGGGGCTTAGGAGTGTAACCAGGCGTGCTCTGTCCTCCTGTAAAGGTACTCTGCTGATTATTGCTGTTGTAGCCTCTGTTCCATTGCTGATTTCCAAACCTTTGGCTCTGAAAACCCCCTCCATTGATGAAATTAACATCTTTCTGCTCAAATTCTTCAGGATATTCGAAACTCTCCACTTCTGCAGCAAACTGAACTGACTTCTTTCCCACTAAAAGGCTGTGCATGCTGTCCAACTTAGCCTTAACTTCAGCTATTTGGTTTTCATCATTCAAACCAGCCTGCTGCTTTCTCTGAAAATCTGCATTCTTAGTGCTGTTACTGCAGGCCAAGTTTTCAATCAATCTTACAGCTTCTTCTGGTCTGTTGGTGTTGAAGTTTCCTGCACTTGCTGCATCCAGCGCCATCTGATACTTCCAGTCAATGCCTCTGAAGAAGATCCCAAGTAGTTGCACCAACTGAAGCCATGATGAGGACAGTCCCTTTGATAGGACTTAAACCTGATCCAAGAAGCCTTAAAAGCTTCAGTAGGGCCTTGTGTAAAGGAAGCAATTTTCGTCCTCATGTCCTCTGATCTTGCATCATCATAGAAGTTATTCAGAAAGGCGTTCTTAGTGTCTTCCCAAGTGGTCAATGAAGCAGGTTCCAGTTGCTTCAGCCAATATGCAGCTTCTCCTTCAAGAGAGTAAGGAAACAGCTTGCAGAACAGAAAGTCATTGCTAACCCCATTAGCTTTGACACTGGAAGCCAAGTCCTCAAATCTCTCTATGTGATCCATAGGATGCTCATGAGGTAAACCATGGAAGGGATGCTGACCAACCAGCTGGTAGTAGACAGGTTTGACCTCAAAATCGTTCCTCTGGAAGGCAGGAGGTCGGATTGCAGCTCTGTTGGCATAGAACTGATCAGGTCTGTTGTAGTCGCCTAGAGTCCTCTGAACAAAACGCCCAGCAGCGTTATTGAAAGCAGCAGGGACTCCCACGTTCTCAGCCACTTGCTGAACCTGCTGTTCAACAATGACATTCCCCTCTTGATCAATTCTCTGCCCCTCTTCGTTCCTCCTATTTCCTTCCCTGTCAACCAAGTGACCTTCTGCATCTTCAACCAAGATCAGTGGAGCGACCATTGTAGATTGCTTCTTAGCATTCCTGTTAGTTCTCTCCAACCTAGCAAGCTCGTCGATGCTCAAAGTCACAAGCTCCTTCTCTTTGTTGCTTCTGGTTCTGCGATTAGGCATACACCTGAAACAGGAACAAAGAAAAGTAGCTGAAAATCAGTAAACAAATAAAAACTTAGACAAAATCCTAATACTAAAAATCGATAGGCAGCTATTACTCCCCGGCAACGGTGCCAAAAACTTGATAGGGTCAGGTTTTACCCAAATAAAACTACTGCAAGTGCACAGCAAAAACAGTTGTAGTACAAGGGGTTATCGAATCCCAAGGGAGTAAGTAAACTACACTAAAGAGTTCAGGTTCGGATTAAGCTAAGCGATAAATAATGAATGTAATGCAAAACAGTAAAATAAATGCAAGAGGGCGTTTTTATGCTTGTTCTTAAAGTTCAGAAGGCTAAAGGCGCTAAGTCAGGACAGTTCGCAGGTTGAATCCGAGAGTGTAGAATGCATGCAATCAGGAATGAATTAAAACCGTCTTGAACATGAATCGCAAAGATATAACTAATCAATTCTCATTGCAGAAGTTATCTATGTCTAAATCACAGAGTTTCAAATCTCTTTGCAAACCCTAACAACCTAAACATGCAGTAATGATCAGGTTCAATTGTTCACAAAACTCCTAAGCCAAATCTCTTTGTACTACGGCGTTTTGCTCATCTAATACTAGTTAAGGTGAATAATAATGCTCTCACATCTATCAAAAAACCTAGGGTTTCGAAATCCAGATGATGTGTCTAAGAAATCGATATGAATGCAAGCTCAGATGAAGAACCAATGAATTTCCTAAAAGTTTATAGCAATTCTACAAACTCTTCTTCAACCTTTGAAAAGCCCTAACTTAACTAACAAACTACTCAGACATGGTGATTTGAGAAAACATCATGAAAAGAATAGATTGCATAAAAGAAATAAGAAGTAGAAAGTAAAGGAGTTCAAAATCTGCTCTGAAGGAGTCTGATTTGTCTCTCCAAAAGCTCTTCTACAAATCTCTCTCTAAAGCTCTCAAAAATAATAAGATACAAGATATATGCCAAAAGAATGGCTGAAAAACCTAATATACAAGCTAAAACACGATCTGGGGCCTTTTTGCAAAAACTGGAACTTCTGGGCCAAAACTGCAATTTCTTCCCAATCTTTTAAAAACAAGCCACGACCCCTTCCTTTCTGGGTGACGAGCGTCACCAGCTTGGTGACGAGCGTCACCATATGGCATACTTTCTTCTTCGAGCTAGGTGCTTCGTGGCTTCCACTCAGAATGCTCCAAAAGGTTCCAAAATCTCTAATTATGCTCCAGACATGCTATAACCTGCAAAGACTCTTCTAGGACTCTAAAAAGACCAAAAAGACTCAATAAAAAGAACTTATATCATGGTTAAAAACCATAAAAACCATGATATATCACAGCTCACTTTTGGAGTTTAGTGAGGGGAACATTTTTTGGTTTTACCCTATTTTTGGAGCAACAAAAGAGAGCTACCGGATATCTTACACTTTGTCTCCTATCTTTTATATGGATGCTTTAGAAAACCGCCATTGTCTAAGTTTTAAGCTTTTCATATTTTGTAGAATTTAATCTCGTTTTTAATCTAAGTATTTCACTTAAATCTCTTTTTCTTAGTAGTTCAATCATGCTTATCTTTCCTTTCTTTGCACTTTCATGTGTTTTAACCATGTGTAGCGAGTAGTCATCTATGGGTTTAAGGTTGAGGTGATTAAGGGGCTCTAAAGTATTAAGCTTTGGTCTTTTTCTTGCTCTTAACTTAATCTCTTCTTGGATTTGGGGTTTTTAATGCCTAGAGAGTCTTGGAAAAGTTCTCTTTGATCTCAGGGATTTCCTTACCTTAGCTGGATTTTGGAGATCCCTTAAAACCAAATCCAAGAGCTTAGCTCATTCTTTTCCAAACGCCATGGATGCTTAGGGAGCTAGTTAAGCCACTATTTGAGATTTATGCTTCATGTTCTTTGATCTTTCTTTCCACCACACGCCATGGGTTAGGAGGAGAGGTTGAGGAAAGGATTTATACCACACGCCATGGATAAATCTAATTTAGCTTCTCAAGGCTTAGAGATAGCACTCAAATGTGTAGATCTATGTTTTCAAAACCCAAACTTTGAATCTTGAACCTCTTAAGCATGACCATCAACCTTGAATCCTCTTTTAGCACTTAAAAACTTAAAGTTATCATTTCCTAGTTGTAAAGTTTGCATATTTTGTCTTAGTTTCTTAATTATCATCCTAGGTTGTTAGATCTTTCCTTTTCTGTCTGCCTTTAGCCTTCGATTTTCAAAAACTAGTAGTCTTGCATTTTAAATTCTTAGAATTCATCTAGTACTTATTTAACCCATCAGTAGGGATTTTAAAATAGTTTTCGTGGTCATTCGGTTGTTGCATTTAGTTTTTACTGATTTTCTCCTCTATTTATCCGATTTCACTTAGATTTACTTAGCTCTTGTATTCTTAGTAACTTTTATCAACCAGAGCTGGATTGACACCTCTTGCACCTATACTACAACTATATTGTGCTTTAGGCTTTGATAGTAAAAACAACTGAGTAAAATCCTGTTATCAATTGGCGCCGTTGCCAACTTGGGTTTGAGTTGAAAGTATTAGGATTTGGAGCTTAGTAGAGACTAAGTCTTTATTTTTACTTTGGTTACTTATCTATCTACCTTCATACTTGTCTTCTCAGGTACATGAATCTGAGGTCTAGTGGTGAAAACAATCTACTACAACCTCTAGACAACATTCATCAACTTGGAAGTGCAAGGCAAAGAAGGGCAATAGAACAAGCACAAGACTTTGATGAGATATTGCAACTGGAAATTCTTGCTTTTGAGGTCATGGCTGAGCAAGATCAAGCTGAGGCTCCACCTCACTGTGCTGCTGCTGGTAGGGGTAATTGAAGCCCCAACCACGCTCCAAGGCAACCAAGGATCATCGGAGCGGGTGATGCACCAAACACTTATCACAACCGTTTTGGCATCACACCACCACCGGTGCAAAACAACAACTTCGAGATCAAGCCAGGCTTTGTCTCAATGGTGCAGAACAACAAGTTCCATGGACTTGCAATGGAGAAGCCCTTCCCAAGATCCGAATGCTCCTAGACAGGGCGAGTAAAGGGAACGTTCTTGGACAAGATGTAGAAGCAGGAATGGAGCTTATTGAGAATCTTGCTTTGAGTGATGGCAACTATGCTGAAGACTATGATAGAGCACCTAGAGGATCTGACCTTGAGGCACACAAGGAGTTGAAATCACTTCATGAAAAGATTGACAAGCTGGTACTTGCAAATCAAAAGCATGTACACTTTGTGGGAGAGGCTAAGGATGTTCTAGAAGAGTTAGAGCTGAGCCAAGAGGAAGCGAATTGGGTTGGAGGCCAGAACTATACTAAGCCACAGGGCTATGTTCAAGGGTATCAAGGCATTAAAAACCTGTCTTACCGAAGTACCAATGTGGAGAACCCTAAGGATCAAGTGTACCCTCCACAACAAGGCAAACCTTTTGTTCCTTACAACAAAGGAGGGTTTACACAAAACCGTGGGTACCAAGGGCAGAGACAAGGCAACTTCCAAGGCCAGCAACAGCAAGTGAACAAAGGCTACCCTCCAGGTTTCGTGCCTCAACAGCAACAAGCTCAACCGCCACCTCAAGATCCGATTCAAGCAATGTTTCAACAATTACTTCAGGGACAAGCAACTACAAATCAGAAGTTTGTTGATATGAACAATAGGCTGGACTCCTCTCTCACCGAGGTATCTACACAAATCACCAACTTGAACAACAAGATCCGCCAGCTAGAGAAAGGAAAAGCCAGTTCAAGAGGTCAAGGTAGCTTACCCGGGAAGTGTGAAGCAAACCATAAAGAGAAAGAAGCTTCCGTTCCTCCTCCTTACAAACCAAAGCTCCCCTTCCCTGGACGTTTCAAGAAGCAGTTGCTTGAGAAGAATAAAGCCTTGTTTGAGAAGCACATAAGGAACATTGAGATCAAGCTGCCGTTGGTTGATTGCTTGGATATGATGCCAAAATATGCCAAGATTTTAAAGGATAAAGAGAGTGAAGAAGTCTTGGTATTGAGTCAAGAATGTAGTGCAATCATCCACAAGGAGATAGCACCAAAGAAGCTAGGAGATCCGGGTCATTCACTATACCTTGTGCACTAGGCCCTTTGAAGTTTGAAAGCTTCTTATGTGATCTTGGTGCATGCATTAATCTTATGCCTCACTCCATTGCCAAAAAGCTAGGCTTCACCAAGTTTAAGGAGTGTAGAATCTCACTCATTCTGGCTGACCGAAGTATAAGGCTCCCTATAGGCATGCTTGAAGACTTACCCGTGAGGATTAAGAATGTGAATGTGCCAACAGATTTTGTAGTGCTAGAAATGGATGAGGAATCAAGAGATCCTCTAATCCTTGGTAGACCCTTTTTAGCAACTGCTGGAGCCATCATAGACGTGAAGAATGGCCAGATTTCTCTACACCTTGGCAAAGACATCAAGCTGAACTTTGACATCAATGAAGTCTTGAAGAAGCCAACGATTGGTTGACAAGCCTTCTACATTGAAACTTTGGATGAATTGGCTGATGAGTTGCTTGAGGAATTGACACAAGAGGATCATCTACAGCTGGCTTTGACAAAGGAGTGTGGGAAGTATGGTTTCTTGAGTGACCAAACCTAGGAGTATGTAAACATCCTTGATTCTCGCAAGGTTGTAAAAGAAGATGAAGGTGAGTGGCTAGAGATCGACCTAGAGATCGATCATATTACTCGATCCAGGGAAGAGATCGATGAGACTATCGAGCGAGACAACTCGATCTGTTCAGAGAACGACCTCGCAAATCCATCTCCTGCTCGATCCATATCTAATCGAGCAAGTAAATCGAGGGAGTGCAATAGATCCAGCCTAGAACGAGGGAGCAATCGACTGACTGGCTCAATCTATGCGGTAGAAACGGTTCAAGAAGGCATCTTAAGAGCTCATGACTCGGGTTAAAAAGGGGCGAACGAGGACAGAAACCTCAACACAAGCCAAGAGGAGGACTGGAGCGAGCTACTAGCCCCAAAGGTGGACCTAAAGCAGCTTCCAGATGGTCTAAGATACGCTTTCTTGGGACCAAATGATACTTATCCGGTCATTGTGAATGAAAATCTAAGTGATGATGAGTTAAACTCACTCCTTAAAGAGCTGAGGAAGTATAGAAAGGCCATTGGGTACTCTCTAAGTGACATCAAGGGCCTTTCACCAATGCTTTGTACTCACAGGATTCACTTAGAGAATGAAAACACATCTTCCATTGAGCATCAAAGATGTTTAAACCTAAATTTAAAAGAAGTAGTCAAGAAAGAAATCTTAAAACTCTTATAAGCTGACGTGATATACCCTATCAGTGATAGCAAATGGGTCTCTCCGGTCCATGTGGTACCAAAGAAAGGGGGTATCACGGTTATAAAAAATGAAAAAGATGAGTTAATTCTTACAAGAACAATAATTTGACATAGAATGTGTATTGATTATAGGAAACTTAACTCAGCCACTAGAAAAGATCATTTTTCCTCTCCCCTTCATTGATCAAATGCTAGAAAGATTAGCCCATCACCTAATCTACTGTTTTCTTGATGGCTATATCGGTTTCTTTCAAATTCCCATTCATCCAAATGGCCAAGAGAAAACCACTTTCACATGCCCCTATGGTACCTTTGCTTATCGAAGGATGCCATTTGGGTTATGTAATGCACCAGCTACCTTTCAAAGGTGTATGATGTCTATTTTCTCTAACCTTATAGAGGATATGTTAGAGGACTTCATGCATGATTTTTCATGCATGTCTAGAGCCGTCGGTTAATGTGAAAGGGATTAGGAGCTTCTTGGGGCACGATGGCTTCTACAGGAGGTTTATCAAAGATTTCTCCAAGATAGCATGTCCTCTTACAAGGCTACTGTGCAAAGAAGCAGAGTTCATCTTTGATGAAGAATGCCTTCAAGCCTTTAAGACCATCAAAGAAGCCTTGATCACCGCTCCTATAGTTCAAGCTCCGGATTGGGACCTGCCCTTCGAGATTATGTGCGACGCAAGTGACTACGCCGTGGGTGCTGTCTTGGGTCAGAGGAAGGATAAGAAGCTGCATGTTATTTACTATGCAAGTCATACCTTGGATGACACGCAAGTGAAGTACGCAACCACCGAGAAAGAGCTTCTAGCCATTGTCATGCTTTTGAGAAGTTTAGGTCTTACTTGGTGGGTTCTAAGGTCATAGTGTATACTGACCATGCTGCCTTGAGGTACATATACTCCAAGAAAGACACCAAGCTGAGACTCTTAAGGTGGATCCTTCTCTTACAAGAGTTTGATATGGAGATCAAAGACAAGAAGGGTATAGAGAACGGTGTAGCGGATCATCTTTCAAGGATGAGGGTGAATCATGTCTTGCCTTTGGATGACTCACTCCCTGAAGAGCAGCTTATGATGGGTAACACCGTGGTATGTGCGAAGCTGGATGAGAAGCTTGAAGAAGTCTTGAGTATCAAGGAAGAAGAGCTACCATGGTATGTGGATATCGTCAAATACTTGGCTTGTGGAGAAGACCCTACTCACTTGGACCACTACCATAAGAAGAAGTTGATGAGGGACATCTCTCACTACTTTGGGGATGATCCTTATCTGTACAAGAGAGGTGTGGAGATCAGTGAGCCTCAAGGAAGCGATCAAGGTTGCCGCCGTTCTCTCCATGAAGGCACGAGGAAGGGCCAGAACAAGGAGATCCTTCACGACACTCCTAGAAAGAGCAGGAGGACTGGAGCAACCTCAAGCTCTAGTCATGCCTAGCTCCAAGGTACCAAAACTCAACCATTGTAAATATCATGCATTTTTCTTATTTTTGCTTTGTGTTTGAACTCCTTTTGAATTTGTTTGACACCGAGACGATGTCATTCATGTTTGGGGGAGAGTGTGTGCTTTGACATGTTTTGATTTGGATCTTATTTTGTGTTAGAATCCTTGAGTCTTCATGCATCATCTAAGTGCATAGAAAAATACAATAAAATCATAAAAGTTTTCAAAAATTTCAAAAAAATAATAATATAGCTTGCATTTGCATTGTCAAACATTTTAGGATTGAGTCTAGAATTTTTATCATTTAGGTTGCTTGCATTTGCATAAGGGGCAAACAGTTTCCTTGTAAAGTGTTTTAAGCTCATGAATTAGTTCAAAGCCCTAGTTAGTAGTTCTTTGATACCTTATTCAAATTTTGAAAGTAAGTTCTAACCATATTTGGATTATTTGTCATGATTTTCGTGGCTTAAGTTGAACAAACATGAATTGAATCCTTTCCTACCGAGTGAAACCTTAACTTGAATTTTTAATTATCATACTTGTGCATTTGAAAAAGAGTACATGGATCACATATACATATTTAGGCTTTCTTATTCCTTTCTCACCACTCTCTTGTAAGCCTAAATAGAACTCCTCACCTTTACCCTTACCTTCCTTTCAAGCCAATTTTTGTGTGTGACATTATTGTGAGGCCTCTTTTCAGTTGAACTTGGCATACAATGTTACATTTAGACGACATGATTAGGCTCTCATATTGATGCTAGCATATTGAAGCTAGTTTTAGGCTGAGACTTAGGATGGGGATTCATGGGTGTTCTTGAAATTGCTTACTTGTTTTGGGTTTAAAAAGAAGTTGATGTTGGGAGTTTGATTAAAAGGGATTCATTGTTTTAAGTGGGTGACCTTTAATTGTTTTGTAAAAAGCTCAAGTTAAAATGAAAAGAAGGTAGCTCTCAAAAAGAAAAAAAATATATAAGAAAAGAGCCAAAAGGCCAAGTACTTCTTGATGTTATTGCATATTGCATACTCATTAGTTAGCTTTTCATGCATTTATATCATGTTTTAGGTTAGATTGCATCACTTAGGGTCCTAGAGCATTCTTGCATTAGCATACGCATTTTCCTTGCATTTTGCATCACATTCAGGTTGTTTCTGGCTGCTTTGGAGTCGTGGAGGTTCGTGGACGTGTTGAGGCTGATGTAGCAGTTCGTGGGAGCTTGGAAATATGCTAAGGGCCAGAGATCGAGGAGCAGATCGAGCACGGCCGGTCGATCTGGGAGTTGATCGACCAGAAGATCGAGCCAACTAGGCGATCCAAGGAGAATGATCGAGACGGAGATCGAGTGGAGCAATCGATCAATCGGTACGGACGTAAATGACGCCATGCAGAGCGAGAGTCAGATCGAGTACATCACTCGATCCAGCCAAAGATCGATACCGAGATCGGATGCAACACTCGATTCGCCGATGATGATCGAGACCCGGATCGAGCCGAAGACACGATGCCCGGATATGATCTTGGAGTCGATCTATGTCCTTTCAACCGTTTTTGGATGCTAGCGAAGGGGGGGACCATTGGCTTGTTTGGGCATTTTGGGCAAGGCGGCAACGTCCTTTTTCGATAACTTTTTAGATCCTTATCTTTTTTCTTATGTTTTCTCTCTTGTTTTTGTGAAGAACACCATTGTTGAAACTCGTTTTTCTCTTAAGCTTTTGTATTCGAATCATTATCGTTTAATCCAGTTTTCCTTTCATGTTCATCGTCTCGTTTCATATGCTTTGCTTGATTTACTCTATGTGTAGCGAGTAGTTTCCTTTGGGTTCGGGGTTGAGAGGATTAAAGGGTTAAAAAGGTTTCGATCTTGGGTTTTTCAAAACGTTTTCAAAGGCTATCTCTTCTAAGGTGTTGAGATCTTAGTGCTTGAAGACTCTCACGCCAAGAGCTTCATGATCCGAGAGGTTCCTTACCTTGACAGGATTCAGGAGCCTCGGAAGATCACACCTTAGAGACTAGTTACCCCTTCCCAAAAGCCATGGAAGTTTGGGGGATTAGTTAAGTCATTCGTTTGAAATCTGTTTTCCTTGCCTTTCGACCTTTCTTTCCACCAAAAGCCATGGGTTTGGAGGAGAGGATGAAAGAGTGATCTATACCGAAAGCCACAGATAGATCTTGTTTTGTTTTCAAGGCTTAGAGATCCTCACCAAGTGAGTCGATCTTAAGTTTTTAAAACCAAGGTCGAACCTTTGAAACCCCTAACCATGAATCTCAACCCCAGACCCTTTCTTTTAACATCTTTACGTCCATTCTCATCTTTCGCTTGATATCTGATAGCATCCTGGTCATTAGCTTTACTGTTCTTAAGTTTTTAGACGAGATCGATTGTTACTGCTCGATCTAGTGGTCGATCTCGTGGTCGATCCACTAGTCGAATTTTAATAATTCGAAGCTTTCTTCTTTAATTAATCTATTTGTTTCTCGTGGTAGTTTCTTACTTTCTAGTATTTTTAAAATAGGTTTCACTCTGTTTAAGTTGCTGCATCTAGTTTTTAGAGATTTTATCATAAACTGTCTTATTTTGCTTAGATTTGCTTTAGTCCTTGCATTCTCTGTGCATTCTCTATCTCCTAGAAGTGGATTGACTCTCTCTTGCTTGCTGTACTACAACATTGCTTGCATTAGAGTTTGATAACCTCTCTGCATCATAACCCTCGCTAGAAAACGTTTATCAAATGGCGACGTTGCCATTCTAGGACTGTTTAGAGAACATAGAGATTTGGGTCTTAGCAAAGACTAAGTCTTTACCTTTTTCAAGTTACTAATAAATCTACTCTCAAACGTGTGTTTTCAGGTATATGAATCTTCGTTCAAGGGGAGACAACAATCTTCTACAACCCTTAGACAACATTCATCAACTTGGTCAATCACGGCAAAGGAGAGTCAGAGAGCAAACAAGAGCCTTTGAGGAGATTGTTCAGCACGGTTTGGTTAACTTTGAAGATATGGCTGAACACGAGCATCCAGAAGGACCTCCTCCAGCAGGACGGGGCAATGGAAACCCCCAACACGCGGCTAGACCCCCAAGGATCATAGGAGCCGGAGATGCTCCCAATACCCACCACAATAGGTTTGGGATCACTCCTCCTCCGGTGCAAAACAATAACTTCGAGATCAAGCCAGGTTTCATCTCCATGGTGCAAAACAACAAGTGCCACGGCTTAGCAATGGAAGACCCCTTGGAGCACTTAGACAACTTCGAGCAAGTATGTGGGATGATCAAGATCAATGGCATATCCGAAGATGCTTTCAAGCTGCGCCTCTTCCCCTTTTCACTCGGAGACAAAGCTAGACATTGGGAGAAGACCCTCCCACAAGGCACCATCACATCATGGGCCGAGTGTAAGAAGGCATTCCTCTCAAAGTTCTTCTCAAGCACAAGGACAGCACAGTTAAGAAGCGAAATCAGCGGTTTCACTCAAAGGAACAACGAGACATTCAACAAGGCAATGTAGCGTTTCAAAGACTACACGATCCAATGTCCTCATCACAGGTTCAGCGAGGAGACACTACTCAGTACCATATACCGTGGAGCTTCACCAAAGATCAGGTTGTTGCTTGACACAGCTAGCAAAGGGAACTTCCTCGGTCAAGAGGTAGAAGAGGGTATGGAGCTGATAGAAAACTTGGCGTTGAGTGATAGAGGTTATGATGAGTCTAGAGCCGTCGGTTAATGTGAAAGGGATTAGGAGCTTCTTGGGGCACGACGGCTTCTACAGGAGGTTTATCAAAGATTTCTCCAAGATAGCACGTCCTCTTACAAGGCTACTGTGCACAGAAGCAGAGTTCATCTTTGATGAAGAATGCCTTCAAGTCTTAAAGACCATCAAAGAAGCCTTGATCACCGCTCCTATAGTTCAAGCTCCGAATTGGGACCTGCCCTTCGAGATTATGTGCGACGCAAGTGACTACGCCGTGGGTGCTGTCTTGGGTCAGAGGAAGGATAAGAAGCTGCATGTTATTTACTATGCAAGTCATACCTTGGATGACACGCAAGTGAAGTACGCAACCACCGAGAAAGAGCTTCTAGCCACTGTCATGCTTTTGAGAAGTTTAGGTCTTACTTGGTGGGTTCTAAGGTTATAGTGTATACTGACCATGCTGCCTTGAGGTACATATACTCCAAGAAAGACACCAAGCTGAGACTCTTAAGGTGGATCCTTCTCTTACAAGAGTTTGATATGGAGATCAAGGACAAGAAGGGTATATAGAACGGTGTAGCGGATCATCTTTCAAGGATGAGGGTGAATCATGTCTTGCCTTTGGATGACTCACTCCCTGAAGAGCAGCTTATGATGGGTAACACCGTGGTATGAGCGAAGCTGGATGAGAAGCTTGAAGAAGTCTTGAGTATCAAGGAAGAAGAGCTACCATGGTATGCGGATATCGTCAAATACTTGGCTTGTGGAGAAGACCCTACTCACTTGGACCACTACCATAAGAAGAAGTTGATGAGGGACATCTCTCACTACTTTTGGGATGATCCTTATCTGTACAAGAGAGGTGTGGAGATCCATGAGCCTCAAGGTAGCCGCCGTTCTCTCCATGAAGGCACGAGGAAGGGCAAGAACAAGGAGATCCTTCACGACACTCCTAGAAAGAGCAGGAGGACTGTAGCAACCTCAAGCTCTAGTCATGCCTAGCTCCAAGGTACCAAAACTCAACCATTGTAAATATCATGCATTTTTCTTATTTTTGCTTTGTTTTGAACTCCTTTTGAATTTGTTTGACACCGAGACGATGTTATTCATGTTTGGGGGAGAGTGTGTGCTTTGACATGTTTTGATTTGGATCTTATTTTGTGTTAGCATCCTTGAGTCTTCATGCATCATCTAAGTGCATAGAAAAATACAATAAAATCATAAAAGTTTTCAAAAATTTCAAAAAAAATAATAATATAGCTTGCATTTGCATTGTCAAACATTTTAGGATTGAGTCTAGAATATTTATCATTTAGGTTGCTTACATTTGTATAAGGGGCAAACATTTTCCTTGTAAAGTGTTTTAAGCTCATGAATTAGTTCAAGGCCCTAGTTAGTAGTTCTTTGATGCCTTATTCAAATTTTGAAAGTAAGTTCTAACCATATTTGGATCATTTGTCTTGATTTTCGTGGCTTAAGTTGAACAAACATGAATTGAATCCTTTCCTACCGAGTGAAACCTTAACTTGAATTTTTAATTATCATACTTGTGCATTTGAAAAAGAATACATGGATCACATATACATTTTTAGGCTTTCTTATTCCTTTCTCACCACTCTCTTGTAAGCCTAAATAGAACTCCTCACCTTTACCCTTACCTTCCTTTCAAGCCAATTTTTGTGTGTGACATTATTGTGAGGCTTCTTTTCAGTTGAACTTGGCATACAGTGTTACGTTTAGGCGACATGATTAGGCTCTCATATTGATGCTAGCATATTGAAGCTAGTTTTAGGCTACTTAGGATGAGGATTCATGGGTGTTCTTGAACTTGCTTACTTGTTTTGGGTTTAAAAAGAAGTTGATGTTGGGAGTTTGATTAAAAGGGATTCATTGTTTTAAGTGGGTGGCCTTTAATTGTTTTGTAAAAAGCTCAAGTTAAAATGAAAAGAAGGTAGCTCTCAAAAAGAAAAAAAAATATATAAGAAGAGAGCTATCAAAAGAAAAGAAAAGAGCTAAGGTTATGTATAAGGCCATCCCACTAGCTATAAGAAAGGTTGAATGATGTGTTTTTATGGGTTATGCTTGGCGTCTTGCCTTGTTTGATATGGGTAGTCTCTAGAAGGTGAGTGAGCTTTAAAAAGAAAATAAAATGAGAGAGGGATTAGGATCATTGTTAGTGTATATGGGTAGATGAGAGTCTAGTCATGTATGCATCAATTGCCTTTACCTTTAGCATTATGCATAAGTTCAGTCCTTTTTGAGATAAACCATTGCTTGGAGTACCCATATGAATGAGATCATTTTTATCTCATGACCTTGTCCCTAGCCAAATGTGTTCAGTTTTAAAATGCATAAGTGTGATTCACGGTTTGAACTTAATGAATGTTAAAGGATAGGATTCTTGGATTGTTTGGAATATGAGAGTCATGATTTGAGATTGAATATGTGATGAATATGGCTAAGTTCTTTGGAGTATGAGTTTGTGCATTGCATCTTAGAATTGAGAACTAGGACCATTGAATTGATTCATTTGAAAAACACTTATCAAGGAATTTGAGCTCCCGTTTTTAAACCTCTCTTCCTTTCTTAAATTTTGTTTGCTTGAGGGTAAGCAAAAGACAAGTTTGGAGGAGTTGATATACTCATATATTTCGTATATTTAGCATGTATTTAGAGTACTTTTCATGCATACATCTTGCATAATAGGCTAGTTTGCACCATTTATCTCATTTTAGGTCCTAGAACACTTTGCATTAGCATTTTGCATGTTTCTTACATTCTTGCATCATATTCAGGGTTTTTTGGATACACTGAAGCTATGGAGGGTGCGTGGACATGCTAAGGATCGAGAGGAGGCCTATGGATACGTGGATGAACTTAGCCATGCAGCAAAGGAACCGGGATCGAGGCGCAGATCGAGCTAGGCAGGTCGATTTAGACGAGATCGACCAGAAAATCGAGTTGCTCGGGTCGTTTCAAGAAGGAGGAAGATCAAGATCGGCCAAGGTAATTGAACGTGAGTACGGACACGAGAACTAAGCCTGGGAAGAACGGGAGCCAGATCGAGTTCACGACTCGATCATCCGTGGATCGACTGGAAGATCGATGGAAGCACTCGATCCACCAGACCAAATTGACCCGAAGATCGAGCGAGAGAAGACGTTCTACGAAGACGATCGAGTAAGAGATCAACTGCTCATATCAATCTCTAAAATCTTATCCGGACAGCTCACTTTTGGAGTTTAGTGAGGAAACCATTTTTTTGGTTTACCGTATTTTTGGAGCAACAAAAGAGAGCCATCGGATATCTTACACTTTGTCTCCTATCTTTTATGTGGATGCTTTAGAAAACCGCCATTGTCTAAGTTTTAAGCTTTTCATATTTTGTAGACATTAATCTCGTTTTTAATCTAAGTATTTCTCTTAATTCTCTTTTGCTTAGTAGTTTAATCATGCTTATATTTCCTTTCTTTGCAGTTTCGTGTGTTTTAACCATGTGTAGTGTGTAGTCATCTATGGGTTTAAGGTTGAGGTGATTAAGGGGCTCTAAAGGTTTAAGCTTTGGTCTTTTTCTTGCTCTTAACTTAATCTCTTCTTGGATTTGGGGTTTTTAATGCTTAGAGAGTCTTGTGAAAGATCTCTTTGATCTCAGGGATTTCCTTACCTTAGCAGGATTCAGAAGATCCCTTAAAACCAAATCCAAGAGACTAGCTCATCCTTTCCCAAACGCCATGGATGCTTAGGGAGCTAGTTAAGCCATTATTTGATATTTATGCTTCATGTTCAAAAACGCAAAGCAAAATCAAAGAAAATATGTGCCTTTGTCACTGGTCGGGAAGCCATAGACGGAATGACGAGCTTGTTGCGTGCTGCCTTGCGGTTCACGGATGACAACACCGCCAGTTGATCTCCGCCTCTTCTCGGGCTGCTCGACCTCTACACTCATGGACTGCTTAGACTTCGCGGATGAGCTTCCTTGAAGCGCCTTGACTTTCTTGGCAAGCTTCTTGATCATCTTCCCTTGCCACTTGGTAATCTTACGCTGCACCTCTACCACCGAAGCAAGAAACTTCTCCGCCTTGGTCCGTGGTTCAAAGTCCATCCTGAGAAGCTCAAGGTGGGCTGGCATTGCGCCATCTGAGGGTGGTGACTCTGACTGCTCACACATGGACTGAATAGGCATCATGGCTGTACCAAGTGGGGCGTAACACTCTTCTTGGGTTGGGCAAAACTCGATTGTACCGATGCTATCCAAGTGCGTCTCATCAACATTGAGCAAGATGCACACGCTCTTCTTCTTCTCGTCATTATGGAACTGATAAGCAAAGAATCCTGGAGCTGGCGTAGGTCCCAAGCTATATGTGTTGTGCATGTAGGTTTCGTCCATGAATGCTCTATCCGCGCAAGGCTCGAAGCATTGGAGAGGTACACCGGCTTGGATGAAGAGCGGCGTGAGGAAGCCTCCGATGTAAGCCAAACTCGCTTTGCATCTCAGAGCGTATGCTTTGTACTTCACCAAGGAGGATGCTAGAATACACTCGTAGTTAACATCATTCCCAAGGTCATCCATCAGCGGATCGTGGTTCTCTTCTTCGCTGCTGCATAGTATCCTCTTGATCCCTTGGAAAAGGAAGCATAACTCGGTCTTTGTCACTGTAGGAGACACCGCCCGCCCACTAAAAGTGTTGGCCAACAGCTTGAGAGTGTACCTCAGAACGGGATTCCTTACTTTCTTGATCTTCGCCGTGTTGGCTTTGTATTCTTCATCACAAAGCACGTCCCATATGATGCTGGCATTCTTGAGAGAGGGAAACTCCACTTGCTTAGCCGCGGCGTTGAGTCCATATGCTTGGCAAAGCTCCTCAATGGAAAGGTGATAAGACCGCTTCTTGACTTTGAAGGTGAGATGACCTTGTGAAGGAGTGGGAAGGCTCGGATTCTCAAAGGAAAATGCCAAGGTGGAGAGGAAGTCCAAGGTGACTTGCGGATATGTTAAGCAATCCATCCTTGAAAGGCATACAAGCCCCATGTCTTGGAGAATGAAGTCAAAATCTTCTAGAAGACCCATCCTTGCCAACAAGTCTCTACTTGCGAACTTGGTAGGCTCAAAGCGTAGCCTCTCTAGCCTTTGTTTCGCTGACTTTTCCTCCTTAGTCCAACGGACCCTCTCGTGAACTTGCTGATGTTCTGCCTCTTGAACTTGTTGAGTTCCTTCGTCTTGAACCTCTTGCTGCTCTTCTTCTCTTTGTGTATCCTCTTCTCTGGTTCTCTTAGGTGCCATTGGTGCCTGAAAGGTAATTCTCGGAAGAGAGAGTTAGAATAGGCGGCGAATACAAAGAAAACGCAAGAAAGAGAAAGAAATTCGCAACTAATACCCTAGATTTTTGGGAGATTTATAAAAATTGTAACTAGATAAAAGAAAAGTAATCTAGATATGAGCTTAAATCTAGAATATTTCCTGATTTCTATCTACTTTTAAAAATTTATTAAAATCTCTAGCAACTTAAATCATCCATGCGATTATTAAAGGAATTTTGAAAAGATTTTAATTAAAAATCTTAAACTACCTTTGCAGGATTGAAAACAGAAGCTAATGGCCTTTAGGAAAAGAAGAATAGCACTCTCTCTTGATTTAAAATACGTAAGAACAAAAATGAGAGAGTGTGAAGTTGTTGAAAACATAAAGGCCAAAGAAATCTAAAACCATGGGCAAGGAAAGCGGTTTTCTGACAAAAGGTGTGGTCAAGGCACATCTTTCGTGGTTAAAGATTTTTGCCTTGACCACCATTCAAAATCAAAAAGAGAGGGAAAAGGAAAATGGAGGGAAAAATGTTGTTACCTCGGCACGAGATCGAGTCTATTGGGTCGATCTAGGACTCGATCTCATGCCCATGTTGGCTGGATCGAGAGATTTGATCGATCAGTGACTCGATTGTTTTAGAATCGAGTCTTAGATCGATTATACTCTCTCGTTCCATGACTTTTGGTCAACTAGGCTGTACTCCTTGGATCGATTTCCTTGATCGATTCGGGGGTCGATTTGGCTGAGATCGAATGGCAGATCGAGTAGACTGCTCGATCTTTTCAAGGATCGAGTGACTAGGTCGATCTACACTTCGTTCGCTTTTCAGGCAGAATGCATTGGTGAATTGTCCTCTCATGATCGACCGTTCCACTCGATTTGTCTACTCGTTCTCGCCTAGATCGACTGACTCCTCTCGATTTACTTGCTCGATCTAGCAAAGATCGAGCCAGAATGAGTCGATCTGTCACTCGATCTCTAGCCTATATTCACCCCTTCTTACTCCTTTTGGATCAAAGATCATTGCCTGCAATCCCTTATACCTATTCCTACACACTCAGAGGATAAAAACATAAAACTGAAAGAGAAATAAAGCAAAGATATGTACAAGATAGACATGAGAATGCCTCCCAAGTGCGCTTTCTTTAACGTCTTTAGCTAGACTTTACTTGGTTTAAGCAGATGGTGGGTCTTGGAGAAGCATTGAGGTGCTCTCCTTGTCAAATGCACTCGCCATGTATGGCTTAACTCTGTGTCCGTTCACTGTGAATGTATTCCCACTCTTGCCGACCAAGGTGACAGCTCCGTAGGGCAATACCTCCTTGATTTCATACGGACCACTCCATCGTGACTTTAGCTTTCCTGAGCCTTGAATTGTAAATCAGCACCAAACTCCCTTCCTTAAGCTCCTTGGGTACCAACTTCTTGTCATGAGCAGCCATAGTGCGCTCCTTGTAGATCCTAGCGCTTTCGTAAGCATCCAGCCTTAGCTCATCAAGTTCGTGTAGCTGGATCAAGCGTTTCTCCTGAGCTGTCTTTAGATCAAAATTCAGCCGCTTCACAGCCCACAATGCTCTATGCTCCAGCTCAACGGGTAGGTGACATCCTTTGCCGTAAAGAAGAGTGAAAGGAGTAGTACCGATGGGTGTTTTGAAAGCAGTCCGGTAAGCCCACAAAGCGTCATCTAACTTCACTGCCCAATCCTTCCGAGTTATCCTGACTGTCCTCTCGAGTATGACCTTTATCTGTCGGTTAGAGACCTCCACTAGTCCACTCGTTTGAGGGTGATACGGAGTAGCCAACTTGTGCTTCACACCGTACTTCCTTAGAAGGCTTTCAAACAACTCGTTGATGAAATGGCTTCCTCCGTCGCTTATCACCACCTTGGGTACTCCAAACCTTGGGAATATGATGCTCTTAAAGAGCTTCATCACCACCTTAGAGTCGTTTGTAGGGGAAGCAATGGCCTCAACCCATTTAAAAACGTAGTCAACAGCCACCAAAATGAACTTGTTGCCGTAGGAAGATGGGAAAGGCCCCGTAAAGTCTATGCCCCATGCGTCAAAGACGTCAACCTCAAAGATGGGAACTTGAGGCATCTCGTTCCTCTTAGTAATATTCCCCGCTTGTTGACAAGCTTCACAGCCCTTCACGAACTCATGGGTGTCTTTGAAGATGGACGGCCACCAGAAACTGGCTTGCAAGACTTTAGTGGCGGTCTTGAATGAAGCAAAGTGGCCGCCATACGAAGAGCCATGGCAGTGAAAGATGATGTCTCTTGCTTCCTCTTTTGCCACGCATCTCCTGTATAGGCTGTCAACACATCTCTTGTATAAATAAGGTTCATCCCAGATTTAGTGGCTTATTGATAGGGTCAGGTTTTACCCAAATAAAACTACTGCAAGTGCACAGCAAAAGCAATTGTAGTACAAGGGGTTATCGAATCCCAAGGGAGTAAGTAAACTACACTATCGAGTTCAGGTTTGGCTTAAGCTAAGCAGAATGTGATGAATGTAATGCAAAATAACTAAAGTAATAAAAGCAAGTGGGCGTTTTTGTGCTTGTTCTTAAAGTTCAGAAAGCTAAAGGCGCTAAGTCAGGACAGTTCGCAGGTTGAATCTGAGAGTGTAGAATGCATGCAATCAGGAATGAATTAAAACCGTCTTGAACATGAATCACATAGATATAACTAATCAATTCTCATTGCAGAAGTCTTCTATGTCTAAATCACAGAGTTTCAAATCTCTTTGCAAACCCTAACAACCTAAACATGCAGTAATGATCAGGTTCAATTGTTCACAAAACTCCTAAGCCAAATCTCTTTGTACTAGGGCGTTTTTCTCATCTAATACTAGTTCAGGTGATTAATAATGCTCTCACATCTATCAAAAACCTAGGGTTTCGAAATCCAGATGATGTGTCCAAGAAATCGATATGAATGCAAGCACAGATGAAAAACCAATGAATTTCCTAGAAGCTTTTAACAATTCTACAAACTCTTCTTCAACTTTTGAAAAGCCCTAACTTAACTAACAAACTACTCAGACATGGTGATTTGAGAAAACATCATGAAAAGAATAGATTGCATAAAAGAAATAAGAAGTAGAAATAAAGGAGTTCAAAATCTGCTCTGAAGGAGTCTGATTTGTCTCTCCAAAAGCTCTGCTACAAATCTCTCTCTAAAGCTCTCAAAAATAATAAGATACAAGATATCTGCCAAAAGAATGGCTGAAAAACCTAATATACAAGCTAAAACACGATCTGGGGCCTTTTTTGCAAAAACTGGAACTTCTGGGCTAAAACTGCAATTTCTTCCCAATCTTTTAAAAACAGGCCACGACCTCCTTCCTTGGTGGGTGACGAGCGTCACCAGCTTGGTGACGAGCGTCACCATATGGCATACTTTCTTCTTCGAGCTAGGTACTTCGTGGCTTCAACTCAGAATGCTCCAAAAGGTTCTAAAATCTCCAATTATGCTCCAGACATGCTATAACCTGCAAAGACTCTTCTAGGACTCTAAAAAGACCAAAAAGACTCAATTAAAAGGACTTATATCATGGTTAAAAACCATAAAAACCATGATATATCAACTCCCCTAGACTTAGCTTTTGCTTGCCCTCAAGCAAACATCAGAGAAAGAATAAGGTCGAGGTTTGAAAACAAGAAACACTCAGTCAGTCATCAGGAACACCATACTAGTTAGAGCTTTTGAATCCACATACCACATAGTCAACACAAGATCAAATTTCAGCCTAATCATCACAAGCTTAGCAAATCTTTCAAGTCCAGTCCAAACCTCTTCAAGAAATCCGAAATTTCTACTGTTAACTCCTTATTTTTATCTAAGTGTGAAATCTCATCAAGGCTCTATCATCTCAATCACTTTACAGATTCTTTTCTCTTCCTAACAACTGAACAAATCAATCTCAACACAACTCTCCTATTTTCTCTTCCCTTGATCTTTTTCCTTAGGATATTTTCGATTTTTCACTTCTTTTTCTCAACTTTTTCAGTCTAAGAAATGGTGCTACTCAATACTTGTGTTCCTTGTGAGGAGACAGGTTCTTGAATGTGTTCACTACTGTTGTTCCTTGTGAGGAGACAGGGTCATGAATGCACCATTCTATGGACTTAAACTTTTAAAACTACATCAGGGAAGATCCAAGAGAGACTGTATCTTAACTTTATTGTCAGTGCTTAAAGAGAGAATCAAGATCAATAAGAATCAATCACCAAGACAAGAAGTTTAAAGTTCATTAAGGTGGAGCTAACAATAAATTTTCCAGATTCTCTAAGAACCTAAACCTTCATTGCTAGACTGATCTACCTATGACTTTCAACTTAGTAAGACTTGTAATCAACTACTGTGGCAATGGTTCTTATCAGCAAAAACGTCCTATGGCTAGTTCCAAGAAAAACTAACAGTTTCAAAAATTTTGACTCTATAAAACAGGTTTTTGACTCAACTTTAAGACTCTATAAACATGACACAAAGCACACAACGTCAGTAACCACCTCCCCCAGACTTAAACAACACTGTCCCCAGTGTTATTAAGCCAAGAGTTGGTCAAAATGAAGCATGAGAACGTGTAAAACCAAGGTGGAAAAGTGGTACCTCACAAAGGACCTAGTGACGAGCGTCACCAGATTGGTGACGAGCGTCACCACCTCTGATACTCCAGAATCGACATGTTGGATGTTTAAATGCTATGCCATCATGTGTAGTCCGAAGTCAAACTGTAAGAGCACTAAAAACACACATCAAAACATCCAAACAAAGCATAATCCATGGTCCGACAAGTTCACAAGACATCATCCAAGCAAACTGAACAAAGTGACGCTTTTTTTTTTTTTTTTTTTTTGATTTTTCTCATGTTTTTGGGTTTTTTTTAGCTATGTAATAGAAAACTAAACTAATATATGAAAAAGAAAACTTACTAGTGGGTTGCCTCCCACTAAGCGCTTGTTTAAAGTCATTAGCTCGACTTTAAATGCTGCTCAGACAGCTGGTGGAACAGAAGGTGGCATTGAATGCCTTGGAGAAGAATGTCTCCTCATCCATGGTGGTTTGTAAGCAGTAGATGTATGAACACTTCCAAGGAAGTGAGGAACATCAGCAGAGTGGGTCGTGACTGTAGGTGGGATACTTCTTTTCCCTGCAGAATCATCAAAAGAAACACCAAGCATTCTACGAGAATCTCGTTGCTTGCATAAGTGTGAAGCGGCTTTTTCACCTTTTAAATTCTTATTGATTAGATTAGGAGGTTTAGATTTGGTTCCAAGAAGTGCATACCTTTGCCTAGTTGCAGGTTTCTGGGTTGTGGAATGGTGAATTTTCGGTTTGGCAACATAAGATGGACTTGTAGAGAAAATATCACGTCTCTCTTTAGTGTCCAGGTTGGTGACGAGCGTCACTAGGTCAGTGACGCTCGTCACTGATTCTGCAGTTCGAGTTTCTGCAGTTTTCCTGCAATTCAGCTCTGCAAGTGTTGCCTCCATCACAAACACGTCTTCCTCCAGCAACTTGGCATTCATTAGAACCTCTTTTTCAAGCCCAGTCATGAAGATATGATCCTCACTGCAATCCTCAAACCCAACAGCTTCTGCAGAAGTTTCAGATATTGGCTCTTCAACAGCCATCTTGCTCACTTGCCCACTTATATCTGATTCATTGACACACTCAGCAATAGTGTCTTCTGAATGTTCCATGGCATTCTCTTCATCTCTGGAAGTCCTTACAGAAAAGGTTTGACCATCAATGGTAGAACTCCTTCTTAACTTATCCATGTCAAAGTTCATGACAACATCACCAAGATCAAGCTCAATGTTCCCCTTTCTAACATCAATGATGGCTCCAGCAGTAGCCAAGAATGGTCTTCCCAGAATAAGAGGATCTTTAGGTTCTTCAGCATATTTCAGAACCACAAAATCTGTAGGAATTATGCAGCCTTCAATGTTAACATGAACATTCTCTAACATGCCTTCTGGGGCCTTATGGATCGATCTGCTAGGATGAGAGAGATCCCAGCTGGCTTGAAATCAGTCATTCCAAGTCTAGCAGCAACAGAGAAAGGCATCAAGTTAATACTTGACCCTAGATCACATAGAGAGTGTGGAAAACGTCCTGCAGATGTTGAGCAATGAAGCACAAAGGTCCCTGGATCAGATAGCTTCTCTGGAACTCTGCTTTGAGTGATGGTATTGACTTGTTCAGAAACACTCACCTTCTTCTTCTTCTTTGGAACTGTGCCTAAGAGAATTGCACTGATGTCTCTGGTAAGCAATGCTCCTTCCTCAGGACTTACACCATTCACAACCATTCTCTTTACATACCTTCTTAGAGCTGGTGAAAGCTTGACTGGATCAACAAGAGGGATCTCAAGCATCAGCTTGTCTATCATAGATTTACATCTGGCTTCTTCTATCTCCTGTTTAGACTTCCTAGGAAGCTTGGGGAATGGTGTTTTGGGTTTATAGACACGTTCCTGGTCATAATTTGCAGTTACAGGCGAAGCAGCTTCGTTCTGGGGTGGGTGACGACCGTCACCAGGGGGGTGACGCTCGTCACTCACTTGTGACAACCCCCGATACCCTTGTAGGTTGGTGACGAGCGTCACTCCTCCTTGGTGACGCTCGTCACTCACCTCTGAGACAGAAAAATTTTCATCTTCAGACTCCATGAGTTGCACGATCTGTTCTGCACTCAACCTCTTTTTCTGCACTGTTTTAAGCTCCTTTTCATTCCTGACTGTTATGGCATTAACCTGATGCTTGGGATTGATATCAGTCCTTCCAGGAAGGAATCCCTCTTGCCTTTGAACAGCTCCTGCAGTTTGAGCAACCTGCACATCAAGCTTCTTCATGTGAGAGTTCAGACTCTCAATTTTTCCATTCAGGTCTTGATACAGCGAATCTAGCTTGCCATTGAAGTTCATTGTCATCTTCTGCTGTCCTTCAAGTACCTGCTCCAGCATAGCTTCCATTTTATTGTCTTGTGGAGGTGCAGTTTGGTAGGAAGAAGAACCATAATTCCTGCTGTTTTGGTAAGGTTTCTCAACTTCAGTCTTCTGGAATGGGGGCTTAGGAGTGTAACCAGGCGTGCTCTGTCCTCCTGTAAAGGTACTCTGCTGATTATTGCTGTTGTAGCCTCTGATCCATTGCTGATTTCCAAACCTTTGGCTCTGAAAACCCCCTCCATTGATGAAATTAACATCTTTCTGCTCAAATTCTTCAGAATTTTCGAAACTCTCCACTTCCGCAGCAAACTGAACTGACTTCTTTCCCACCAGAAGGCTGTGCATGCTGTCTAACTTAGCCTTAACTTCAGCTATTTGGTTTCCATCATTCAAACCAGCCTGCTGCTTTCTCTGAAAATCTGCATTCTTAGTGCTGTTACTGCAGGCCAAGTTTTCAATCAATCTTACAGCTTCTTCTGGTCTGTTGGTGTTGAATTTTCCACTACTTGCTGCATCCAGCGCCATCTGATATTTCCAGTCAATGCCTCTGAAGAAAATTCCAAGTAATTGCACCTGACTGAAACCATGATGAGGACAGTCCCTTTGATAAGACTTGAACCTGATTCAAGAGGCCTTGAAAACTTCAGTAGGACCTTGTGTAAAGGATGCAATTTTCGTCCTCATGTCCTCTGATCTTGCATCATCATAGAAGTTATTCAGAAAGGCGTTCTTAGTGTCTTCCCAAGTGGTCAATGAAGCAGGTTCCAGTTGCTTCAGCCAATATGCAGCTTCTCCTCCAAGAGAGTAAGGAAAAAGCTTGCAGAACAGGAAATCATTGCTGACTCCAGTAGCTTTGACACTTGAAGCCAAATCCTCAAACCTCTCAATGTGATCCATAGGATGCTCATGAGGTAAGCCATGGAATGGATGCTGGCCAATCAGCTGATAGTAGACAGGTTTAACCTCAAAATCGTTCCTCTGGAAGGCAGGAGGTCGGATTGCAGCTCTGTTGGCATAGAACTGATCAGGTCTGTTGTAATCACCTAGAGTCCTCTGAACAAAACGCCCAGCAGAGTTATTGACAGCAGCAGGGACTCCCACGTTCTCAGCCACTTGCTGAACCTGCTGTTCAACAATGACATTCCTCTCTTGATCAATTCTCTGCCCCTCTTCGTTCCTCCTATTTCCTTCCCTGTCAACCAAGTGACCTTCTGCATCTTCAACCAAGATCAGTGGAGCGACCATTGTAGATTGCTTCTTAGCTTTCCTGTTAGTTCTCTCCAACCTAGCAAGCTCGTCGATGCTCAAAGTCACAAGCTCCTTCTCTTTGTTGCTTCTGGTTCTGCGATTAGGCATACACCTGAAACAGGATCAAAGAAAAGTAGCTGAAAATCAGTAAACAAATAAAAACTTAGACAAAATCCTAATACTAAAATTCGATAGGCAGCTATTACTCCCCGGCAACGGCGCCAAAAACTTGATAGGGTCAGGTTTTACCCAAATAAAACTACTGCAAGTGCACAGCAAAAGCAGTTGTAGTACAAGGGGTTATCGAATCCCAAGGGAGTAAGTAAACTACACTATCGAGTTCAGGTTCGGCTTAAGCTAAGCAGAATGTAATGAATGTAATGCAAAATAACTAAAGTAATAAAAGCAAGTGGGCGTTTTTGTGCTTGTTCTTAAAGTTCAGAAAGCTAAAGGCGCTAAGTCATGACAGTTCGCAGGTTGAATCTGAGAGTGTAGAATGCATGCAATCAGGAATGAATTAAAACCGTCTTGAACATGAATCACAAAGATATAACTAATCAATTCTCATTGCAGAAGTCATCTATGTCTAAATCACAGAGTTTCAAATCTCTTTGCAAACCCTAACAACCTAAACATGCAGTAATGATCAGGTTCAATTGTTCACAAAACTCCTAAGCCAAATCTCTTTGTACTAGGGCGTTTTGCTCATCTAATACTAGTTCAGGTGATTAATAATGCTCTCACATCTATCAAAAACCTAGGGTTTCGAAATCCAGATGATGTGTCCAAGAAATCGATATGAATGCAAGCACAGATGAAAAACCAATGAATTTCCTAGAAGTTTTTAGCAATTCTACAAACTCTTCTTCAACCTTTGAAAAGCCCTAACTTAACTAACAAACTACTCAGACATGGTGATTTGAGAAAACATCATGAAAAGACTAGATTGCATAAAAGAAATAAGAAGTAGAAATAAAGGAGTTCAAAATCTGCTCTGAAGGAGTCTGATTTGTCTCTCCAAAAGCTCTGCTACAAATCTCTCTCTAAAGCTCTCAAAAATAATAAGATACAAGATATCTGCCAAAGAATGGCTGAAAAACCTAATATACAAGCTAAAACACGATCTGGGGCCTTTTTGCAAAAACTGGAACTTCTGGGCCAAAACTGCAATTTCTTCCCAATCTTTTAAAAACAGGCCACGACCTCCTTCCTTGGTGGGTGACGAGCGTCACCAGCTTGGTGACGAGCGTCATCATATGGCATACTTTTTTCTTCGAGCTAGGTACTTCGTGGCTTCAACTTAGAATGCTCCAAAAGGTTCTAAAATCTCCAATTATGCTCCAGACATGTTATAACCTGCAAAGACTCTTCTAGGACTCTAAAAAGACCAAAAGACTCAATTAAAAAGACTTATATCATGGTCAAAAACCATAAAAACCATGATATATCACTTATGTCCCTCATGAACTTATTCCTGTGATAGTTGTCAAGATGCGAAGGCTCTTCTCCACATGCCAAGTAGTTCACAATGTCAGCGTACCAAGGAAGATCCTCTTCTTTGAAACTCAAAAACTCCTCAAACCGCCCTTCTAGCTTTCCACATACGGCTGTAGTGATCATCATAAGTTGTTCTTCCGAAAGCGAATCGTCTAAAGGCAGAGACTCGTCGATTCTCAATCCAGAGAGGTGGTCAGCAACGCCGATCTCTATCCTTTTCTTGTCCTTTATCTCCATGTCAAACTCCTGAAGAAGAAGTATCCATCTCAAGAGTCTTGGCTTAGTATCTTTTATGGAGTAGATGTATCTAAGCGCCGCCAATCTCTGTAGACAACAACCTTGGCTCCCACTAGATAAGCTCTGAACTTCTCAAAGGCAAACACTGCTGCCAATAGCTCTTTCTCAGTAGTAGTGTATCTTGTTTGCATGTCATCCAAGGTTCTTGAAGCCTAGTAAATCACGTGCAGCCGCTTGTCTTTTCTCTGCCCTAGAACAACTCCCACGGCATAGTCACTAGCATCACACATGATTTCAAACGGAAGACTCCAGTCTGGTGCTTGAACTATTGGTGCCGTGACAAGAGCTTCCTTAATGGTCTTGAAAGCTTGCAAGCACTCCTCATCAAAGACAAAGTCGGCTTCCTTGCACAACAGCTGTGTGAGAGGGCGTGCAATCTTGGAAAAATCCTTGATGAAGCGCCTGTAGAAGCCAGCGTGCCCAAAAACTCCTGATCCCTCTGACATTAACCGGCGCCTCAAGACTCATCATGACCTAAACCTTAGCCTTATCAAACTCAATGCCCTTCTCTGATATCATATGACCAAGCACGATCCCTTCCTTCACCATGAAGTGACATTTCAACCAATTAAGCACCAAGTTTGTCTCCTCACAACGATTTAGTACCTTGCAAAGATTCAACAAACACGCAGAAAAGGACGCACCATAGATAGAGAAGTCATCCATAAACACCTCTACCATCTCTTCTATTAGATCGAAGAAGATCGACATCATACACTGCTGAAACGTAGCCGATGCATTACACAACCTGAACGGCATCCTTCGATACGTGAAGGTGCCATAAGGGCATGTAAAGGTCGTCTTCTCCTGATCGTTTGGATGGATTGGTATTTGGAAAAATCCACTATATCCATCAAGAAAGCAATAGTAGGAATGAGTAGCAAGTCTTTCAAGCATTTGATCAATAAAAGGCAAGGGAAAATGATCTTTTCTAGTAGAAAGATTAAGCTTCCTATAGTCAATACACATACGGTGTCCTGTAATAGTCCTAGTAGGTAAAAGCTCATCATTATCATTCTTAATGACCGTGATCCCTCCTTTCTTAGGCACCACGTGTACGGGAGAAACCCACGTGCTGTCACTTATGGGATAGATCACGTCAGCTCTTAATAGCTTAAGAGTCTCCTTCTTAAAAACCTCTTTCAAATTAGGATGCAAACGTCTTTGATGTTCTATAGAAGAGGCGTTCTCATTATCCAAGTGAATCCTATGAGTGCAAAGCATAGGTGAAAGGCCCTTGATGTCACTTAGAGAGTACCCAATGGCCTTCCTATGCTTTCTCAGCTCAGTTAGGAGCGAGTGCAACTCATCATCACTTAAGTTTTCATTCACAATCACATGATAGGTTTCGTTAAGCCTAAGAAAGCATACCTTAGCCCTTTTGGGAGCTCCTTAAGGTCCACCCTTGGGGCTAGCAGCTCGCTCTAATCATCCTCGTGGCTGTTGTTGTTGTTTTCCTCCTTGGAACTTTCCTTAGAACCCGAGACATGACCCGTAAGGCTGCCTTCTTGAACCATTGTTCCCTCTGATATCGAGTCATCCAGTCTATCTTACTCTCGATGTCGTCTAGATCGAGCAGTTTCACTCGATTCACTCACTCGATTTAATGTGGATCGAGTAAGAGATCGAGCTACCGAGTCGTTCTCTGAAATGGACCCTGAACTGATCGGAAGGCATCTCTCGATCTTGGTCTTGATTGATTCCCTGGATCGATCACCCTCCTCAATCTGACTGTCGATTGTTGCACCGGATCGAGTTGTGTTCCCGATTGTCTTGTCGATTTGACTCCTGGATCAAGTGATGGCATCGATCTCGAAGTCGATTTCTAGGCAAGCGCCTTCATCTTCTAGCACAACTTTCCTTGAATCAAGTAGATTAACGTACTCCTGAGTCCTCTGATCCACGAAACTGAACTCCCCTGGCTTCTTAGTCAATGCCAGCTTCAAATGATCCTCCTGAGCCAACTCTTCTAGCAACTCATCCGCCAAAGCGTCTAACGTCTCAATATAGAAAGCTTGCTTCTATCGTAGGCTTCTTCAAAACATCATTGATGTCAAAGTCCAGCCTTATATCTTTACCCAAGTGCATAGCTATCTTCCCATTCTTGACGTCGATGATGGCTCCAGCGGTGGCTAAGAACGGTTTACCAAGAATGAGCGGATCCTTAGGTTCTTCATCCATTTCCAACACAACGAAGTCCGTAGGCACGTTTACACCACTGATTCTCACTGGCAAATCCTCAAGCAAACCCACGGGTAACCTCACGCTTCTGTCAGCTAGCACCAAAGAGATTCTACAATCTTTGAACCGGGTAAAGCCAAGTTTCTTTGCTACGGAATGAGACATCAGATTTATACTAGCACCGAGGTCGCATAAACAGCTCTGAAACATCAAAGGGCCGAGACCACATGGTATAGTGAAGCTCCCTGGATCTCCCAACTTCTTGGGAACTATCTGCTTATGTATGATTGCGCTACATTCCTCACTAACCACCAGCACTTCCTTGCTTTCCTTATTCCTCTTTGCAAGCGTGTCTTTAAAAAATTTTGCACATTTAGGCATCATGGTAAGGCAGTCTACGAGAGGTAGCTTGATCTCTACGTCTTTTAGATGCTTCTAAAACAATGCTTCTCTATAAGTTGCTTCTTGAAGCGGCCGGGAAAAGGTAGCTTGGGTACAAACGGTGGAGGCACATAAGCGTCTTTCTCCTTAACAGCTTGCTCCACTTTCTTCTCTACAGCAACCTCCTTACCCTTTCTTGGTCTCTCAATCCAAACATTGTGGAAGTGATCTCATCATCAGCTGAAAGCTTACCCTCCTCCTCTTGAATCACAACGTCCTCGTTGTTCTTAGGAGTAACCGTAGGTGCAAGCTCTTTCACACTCCTTAGTGTAATTGCGTTGGTGTATTCCTTGGGATTCTGCTCACACTTGCCCGGTAAGATATTCTGACCACTTGTACTCGCCTTACCTTTCTCTAGCTGCTTGATCTTGTTATTCAAGTTTGTAATCAGAGTAGAGAAGTCAGTGAGGGCGGAGTCTAAGCGAGTGTTCATCTCGGCAAACTTCTGGTTTGTAGATGCTTGCCCTTGAATCAATTGTTGAAACATGGCTTTGACAGGATCAACTTGTTGTTGTTGCATCGGTTGTTGAAGAGCAAAGCCCGGGGGGTACATTGGTGTATAACCCTTGTTTCCTTGCTATTTTCCTTGGAAGTTGCCTTGCCCTTGCCCTTGGAAACCACCACTCGGCTGTAAACCTCTGTTGTAGGGAACAAATGGTTTTGCTTGCTGAGCAGGGTACACTTGATCTTTAGGGTTCGCGACATTAGTGCTTCTATAGGAGAGATTGTTGTTCTGGTTGTAGCCTTGTGAATACCCTTGAGGTTTGTAGTTGTTCTGACCGGCTACCCAATTAGCTTCTTCTTCTTGGCATTGCTCTAGCTCATCCAAGACATCCGCGGCTTCACCAACAAAATGGACATGCTTTTGGTTAGCAAGCATGAGCTTATCGATCTTCTCATGTAAAGACTTCATTTCCTTCTTGTTGGCTTCAAGATCAGCTCCTCTTGGTGCACGGTCATAGTCCTCTGAATAATTTCCATCACTTAACGCCAAGTTTTTAATTAGCTCCATGCCTTCCTCAACCACTTGACCAAGGAAGTTTCCTTTGCTTGTCGTGTCAAGTAGTAGTCTGATCTTTGGAAGTGCGCCGTGGTAGATAGTACTCAATAAGGTCTCTTCGCTGAAACCGTGGTGAGGGCAAGCGATTGTGTAATCCTTAAAGTGCTTCATAGCCTCGTTGAATGACTCATTCTGTCTCTAGGTGAAGCCACTGATCTCGCTTCTCAAGCTTGCTGTCCGAGAGCTGGAGAAAAATTTGGAGAGGAAGGCTTTCTTACAATCTGCCCAAGAAGTGATAGTGCCTTGTGGAAGAGTCTTCTCCCAATGATGTGCCTTGTCGCCTAAGAAAAAGGGGAACAAGCGCTGCTTGAAGCTGTCTTCCGAGATGCCATTTATCTGGAGCATTCCACAAAGCTGCTCAAGGTTGTCTAGATGCGCCAATGGGTCCTCCAAAGCTAACCCATGAAATTTGTTGTTTTGCACCACCTGAACAAACCCTGGCTTGATCTCGAAATTATTGTTCTGCACTGGAGGAGGAGTGATCCCAAACCTATTATGGTGAGTATTGGGAGCATCTTCCGCTCCAATGATGCGTGGGGGTCTAGCCGCGTGGTGGGGGTTTCCATGACCCCTTCCCACAACTTCATGAGGTCCCTCAGGATGTTCGTGCTCAGCCATTGCTTCAAAATCCACTGAACCTTGCTGAACAATCTCCTCAAAAGCTCTAGCTTGCTCTCTAACTCTTCTTTGTCTTGAATGTCCGAGTTGATGAATATTGTCCAAGGGTTGAAGTAAGTTGTTGCCTCCCCTTGAACGTAGATTCATGTACCTGAAAGATAGAAGTGTGAAGGTAGAGAAATCAGTAACTAACTTTAAGTAAAAGCTTAGTCTTTACCAAACCCCAAATCTCAATGCTTTCTATCCCCTAAGATGGCAACGACGCCATTTGATAACAGGTTTTTGCAATGTAATGATTATCAAGATGCAACAGAGAGGTTATCAAAACTCTAATGCACACATAGATGTAGTATAGTGATGCAAGAGAGGAATCAATCCACACCTAGGAGTAGCAAGATCACTAAGAATGCAAAGGAATGAGCAAATCTAAGCAAAATATCAAAATGATTGGTAAATTCCCTATAAACTAGATGCAGCGAACAAATGCAAAGCAAAACTATTTTAAAAATACCAGAGACGAGTTAACTACCACGAGGAACAAGCGGAATATTTAAAATGCAAGGCTACGAATTACTAAAAATCGACTAGTGGATCGACCACGGGATCGACCACTAGATCGAGCAACAACGATCGATCTCGTCTAAACAACCTAGAATGATGAAAGTATTCAGAATGCGATTGACAAGAACAAAACTTTATGACGATGGGATGATATTAAATGACTTAAGATATTAAGAAAGAGAGTCTAGGGTTGAGGGTCACGTTCGTGGGTCTCAAAGGTCAAAGCTTGTTTTAAAACATTAGATCTACTCTCTTTGAGAGGTTCCCAAGGCCGTGAAAATGAAACGAGTCTCATCCATGGCGTGTGGTTTATAGTCACTCCTTCATTCTCTTCTCCAAACCCATGGCGTTTGGTGGAAAAAGATATTGAAGGGCAAGGAACGCAGATTTCGTGTTGGTCTGGGATCGATCACGAAGCTCGATCTGGTACTCGATTTCGTGTTGGATCGGATGGCTCTTAGTCGACCTCTGAGTCGATCTTCTGCTGATCGGGTTGGAAGCTCGATCCGGTCTTCGATCTGCATGGCGTCATTTACTTCCGTACTTCAGATCGATCTCTGCCATCGATCTTGGTCTTGATCCATCTGCTTGCATCGACTTGATTACTCGATCTTCTGGTCGATCTCGTCTGGATCAACCCACCTTACTCGATCTGCTACTCGATCTGGGGTCCCAAGCATGTCCAAGTCTCCACGAACTTCCTCACGAGCCTCAGCACGTCCAAGAATCCTCCATAGGTCCAAAGTATCCGAAAACAGCCTGAATGCGATGCAAAATGCCAGAAACATGCAAATGCTGGTGTAAAAGTACTCTAGGACCTAAAGTGATGCAACCTAGCCTAAAGTGCAAGGTAAATGCATGCGAAACTATCTTATATGTATGCAAAACACATGAAATATGCAGCAATATCACCCACTAGTTTGTGGGTGATAAGGTGTAGCTACCTTGTGTTTCACTCCATACTTCTTCAAGAGACCCTCAAACACTTTGTTGATGAAGTGGCTGCCCCCATCACTGATCACTAGCCTTGGAACTCCAAACCGTGGGAAGATGATAGTCTTGAAGAGCTTAACCACCACCTTTGATTCATTAGTTGGGGAATCTATAGCCTCAACCCACTTAGACACGTAATCAACCGCCACAAAGATGTATTTGTTGTCGTAAGAAGATGGAAACGGCCCCATGAAATCTACTCCCCAAGCATCAAACATATCAACTTCAAAGATTGGCACCTGAGGCATCCCATTTCTCTTGGTGATGTTTCCAGCTCTTTGGCAAGCCTCACACGCCTTTAAAAACTCATGAGCGTCTTTGAAAAGTGTTGGCCACCAAAACCCGGCTTGTAGAACCTTTGTAGCCGTCTTGAAAGTAGCAAAATGCCCACCATAAGACGAACTGTGACAATGAAGGAGAATGTCTTTTGCTTCCTCTCTTGAAACACATCTTCTGTATAAGCTATCTACTCCCCTCTTGTACAGATAAGGCTCGTCCCAAAAGTAATGAGAGATGTCTCTCATGAACTTCTTCTTGTGGTAGTAGTCAAGGTGAGTAGGCTTTTCCCCACAAGCTAAGTAGTTGACTATATCCGCATACCAAGGTAGGTCTTCTTCCTTGAAGCTCAAAACTTCTTCAAACTGATCCTCTAGCCGTGCACATACAACAGTGTTGACCATCATGAGCTGCTCCTCAGGAAGTAAATCATCCAAAGGTAAGACTTCATTCACTCTCATTCTTGAGAGGTGATCAGCAACACCATTCTTTATGCCCTTCTTATCCTTGATCTCTATATCAAACTCTTGTAGAAGAAGGATCCACCTTAAGAGTCTCAGTTTGGTGTCTTTCTTGGAGTAGATGTACCTCAAAGCAGCGTGATCCGTGTACACAATGACCATAGAACCCACCAAGTAGGACCTGAACTTCTCAAAAGCGAATACCACAGCTAGTAGCTCCTTCTCGGTGGTATCATATCTCACTTGCATGTCATCCAATGTACGGCTGGCATAGTAGATAACGTGCAGCCTCTTTTCCTTTCTCTGACCCAACACAGCTCTTACGACGTAGTCACTCGCGTCGCACATGATCTCGAAAGGTAAGCTCCAAACTCGTGCTTGCACTATAGGTGCGGTAACAAGAGCTTCCTTGATCGTCTTGAAAGCGTGAAGACACTCATCATCAAACACGAACTCAGCTTCTTTACAAAGTAGCCTTGTAAGAGGGCGTGCTATCTTGGAGAAATCCTTGATAAACCGCCTGTAGAAGCCTGCGTGACCCAAGAAACTCCTTATCCCCTTCACATTAGCCGGAGGTTCCAAGCTCATCCTGACCTCAATCTTTGCTTTATAACCCTATATCCCTTACTCAGAAATCTTGTGACCGAGTACAATCCCTTCCTTCACCATGAAGTGACACTTCTCCCGGTTCAGCACTAAGTTTGTCTCCTCACATCTCTTGAGTACCTTGCAAAGATTTGACAAACAAGCAGAAAAGGACGCACCATACACAGAAAAATCATCCATAAAATCTTCCACCATTTCCTCTATAAGATCAAAGAAGATAGACATCATGCACCTTTGAATGGTTGCTGGTGCATTACACAACCCAAAAGGCATCCTTCGATAAGCGAAGGTACCATAAGGGCATGTGAAAGTTGTCTTCTCTTGATCGTTAGGATGAATTGGTATTTGAAAGAAACCACTATAACCATCAAGAAAGCAGTAGTATGGGTGATTAGCTAATCTTTCAAGCATGTGATCAATAAAGGGAAGAGGAAAATGATCTTTTCTAGTAGCTGAGTTAAGCTTCCTATAATCTATACGCATTCGATGTCCGGTTATGGTTCTTGTACGAATCAACTCATCTTTTTCATTTTTAATGACCGTGATACCCCCTTTCTTTGGTACCACATGGACCAGAGAGACCCATGTGCTATCACTGATAGGGTATATCACGTCAGCCTCTAACAGTTTCAAGATCTCTTTCTTAACTACTTCTTTTAAGTTTGGGTTCAAATGACTTTGATGTTCAATAGAAGAAGTGTTTTCATTCTCTAAGTGAATCCTGTGAGTACAAAGCATTGGTGAAAGGCCCTTGATGTCACTTAGAAAGTACCCAATGGCCCTTCGATACATTCTCAACTCCTTAAGGAGTGAGTTTAACTCATCATCACTCAGATTTTCATTCACAATGACGGGATAAATGTCATTGGATCCCAAGAAACCGTACCTTAGCCCATTTATGAGCTCCAGTCCTCCTCGTGGCTTATGTTGACGTTGCCATCCTTATTTGCCTCCTTTAAACCCGAGTCATTAGCTTTCAGGCTGCTATCTTGAACCGTTGCTGATACTAGGCTTTTTGCAAGCAAGCAAGGTGAAATATCAAATCCCAAACCTAGGAAGCAGGAAGAACACTAAGAATGCAAGTGTGAAGCAAATCTAAGCAGATCGGGAAAATGATTGGTAAAATCGGGGAAAACTAAATGAAATGACCAGATGAAATGCAAAACTATTTTAAAATCCCTGGAAGAGGGTTAACTACCACAAGGAAAAAGCAGAAGATTAAAAATGAAAATCTACTAAGAACTAAATATCGAGCACTGAATCGACCACTTGATCGAGCACTGAATCGCGTAAAACAAATCGATCTAACAACTTAAAGCGATGACTTCTAATGATCAAGAATGCAAATTTATGACATGCGAATGATGAACAGAGGTTTTAAAATGATAAAAGAGGGTTTAGGGTCGAGGGGCATATCCAAGAGCGTCAAAGGTTTAAGCTTTGGTTTGAAAACATATAGATCTACTCATTTATGAGCTTTCTCTAAGCCTTGAAAACAAAACAAGAACCATCCATGGCGTGTGGCATGATTCACTTCCTCAATCTCTTCTCCAAACCCCTGGCGTTTGGTGGAAAAAGAGATCAAGGATCAAGGAAAACAGATTTCAACTAATAGCCTAACTAACCTCCTCTACAACCATGGCGTTTGGGAGAGGAATGATTAGTCTCTAGGATCTGGTTTTCTAGGACATCTGAATCCGGTCAGGGTAAGATAGCCATGGAATCATTGAGATCTTTTCCAAGACTCTCTAAGCCTTAAGACCCCAAGATCCTAGAAGAGAAGGAATTAAGAACAAGAAAAACACAAAACTTAAACCTCTTAAACCCTTTGAATCACCTCAACCCCAAATCCCAAAAGGAACTACTCACTACTCATGTTCGAAACAGATTCAAATGCAAAGAAAGATAAACTAAACATGATTAAACGATTGATTAAGGGAAAAAGAGACTTAATATTTAAAGATTCAAAAATTCAAAAACTAGAAAAAGCTTAGAAGTTCTGCAATGGCTAATCGCCTCTGAAAAAGCATAAAAAAATAAGTCTGAAAGTTGTCGATGAAAACGATGGCTGCTCTTTGCCAAAAATAACCAAACCGCGAACTGGTCCCCCCTTCGCTACGGTCCAAAGCTGAGCTGGCCGGATAAAGCCCCAGAGATCGATCTTGAGATCGATCAGTGTACTCGATTGTCTTCAGGGATCGCCATCTGCTGCTCGATCTGCAAGTCGAGCTGGTTGGATGGATAGAGTACTTCGTCTGATCTTCTACTCGATCTTTGGATGATCGAGTCATGGTCTCGATCTGGCTCTCGTTCTGCATGGCGTCATTTACGTCCGTACTTCAGATCGATCTCCTCTCTAGATCTTGGTCTCGATCTTTCCTCTTGAATCGACTTGGGTCACTCGATCTTCTGGTCGATCTCATCTAGATCGACCTGCCTTGCTCAATCCGCTACTCGATCTCGGGTCCTTCACATGCAAGGTTGAGCTCTCCAAGTGTCCACAAGCTTAGTTTTGATCCTCCTCACGTCCACATAACCTCCACAACTCTGGAGTGCTCCAAACAACCTGATAATGATGCAAAAGTGCAAGAAATATGCAAAATGCGAATGCAAAGAGACCTAGGACCTAAAATGAAACAAATAGAACAAACTAGCCTATAATGCAAGATGAATGTATGAAAAACTATCCTAAATACATGCAAAATATGCAAAATATTTGGTAATATCAACTCCCCAAAACTTGCCTTTTGCTTGCCCTCAGTTAAACAAAATTCAAGAAAGGAAGAGAGGTTTGAAAGCGGAAGCTCAAAACGAAAGATGTCAATGGAAAAACCGATTCAACGCCCAAGTTATAAATTCTAAGATGCAAAGAGGTTGTTCTACTTCAAAAGCTTTAGCCATACCCATCAAAGCAAACATTGAACTCTAGATTAGCCTAAACAAGCATTCAAATCAACCAACTCCTTAACATTCATTAAACGATAACCAATGGATCAAGTTTGTGCACATCAAGCGAAAGCATTTGGTCAAGGGGATATGGTCATGAGATGAAAATGATCTCATTTTAAAGAGAGGTTTTAAAAATTCAGGGGATCACTCAATGAAAGAATCCTATCTTTGGCAAAATGCTAAAGGTAAAGGCACACTTATGCATGCAAGTTAAAGCTCCCTTCTATCCTTTTTACCCAAGATGATCCTAAAGACTTCTAAAACCCGAAGTGTAATCCCTAAATCTACCCTTTCCCAAAGTGCTTGATCACCTTCATTCTTCACACTGGGGGAAACTCCTTTTTCTTCTTTCTGTGTGGTTGACTTCTTTGTTTGAACTTGCTCTCCCTTGTTGCATGCTTGGCGTCGCTTTCTTCACCTTTGGTGGCTGGCTCGGTCTAATTTTTCTTCTTTTTGAATGACCTTTGTAAGCCTTGTTGCTGCTGGCACCTTTCTAATAAACCAGCAGCAAGTTTGGTTCAAGTTTGTGCACATAAAGCGAAAACATTTGGTCAAGGGGATATGGTCATGAGATGAAAATGATCTCATTTTAAAGAGGGGTTTTAAAAATTCAGGGGATCACTTAATGAAAGAATCCTATCTTTGGCAAAATGCTTAAGGTAAAGGCACACTTATGCATGCAAGTTAAAGCTCCCTTCTATCTGTTTTACCTAAGATGATCCTAAAGACTTCTAAAACCCGAAGTGTAACCCCTAAATCTACCCTTTCCCAAAGCGCTTGATCACCTTCTTTCTTCACAATGGGGGAAACTCCTTTTTCTTCTTTCCGTGTGGTTAACTTCTTTGTTTGAACTTGCTCTTCCTTGTTGTATGCTTGGCGTCGCTTTCTTCACCTTTGATCGATGGCTCGGTCTAATTTTTCTTTTTTTTGAATGACCTTTGTAAGCCTTGTTGCTGCTGGCGCCTTTCTAATAAACCACTAAGAGCAATCATTTCTATTTTACTTAACCACAATTTACTTGTTCCCCCTTTGCTACTAATCACATACTTCTTCTTCTTTTGAAAATATATAAACAAGAAACTCTTACACCACTCAAACAACCCTTTTCCCAAACTCCTAACCTAATACCAAGCTCAAAATGCAAGCTGGTGTCTACAAGGAAGCTTCTCCTTGCCAGCCCTATTCCTAACACTTTTTGCTAAGATATGATAGAAAATGATGCAATGAAAGGCCTCACTACTCACGCAAAAGTGTTTAGGTCTGAAAGAAGGTTTGGTTTAAGGCGAGGATCAGTTACTTGGATTAACAAGAGTGGTAAGAAAGGAAGAATATAATCCAAGTATGTATATGGGTAAGCCATGCAATCGCTCTTAATGCACAAACAAGATAATTCAATGTCAAGATTAAGGTTCTACTAAGATGAAGTTGGCATCAAATCAAAGCGAGTTCGACATAAGACTAGAGTATCAAATGCAAATAATCAAGGTATGGTGTAGCCTTAACATCAAACTCACTAGATGCAATCAAACAACAAACAACTTAGGCATTGAAAACAATTCGAACATTGACAACTTAACAAGTGTTTATCATTCACTCCCTATAAATTCTAGACTCAATCCTAAAATATTCTACAATGCAAATGCAACTACATGAATTTTGTTAAAGATTTTTAAAAATTTTATCATTTTTTTGGTGTTTTCTATGCCTTATGATGCAATACAAGACTCAAGGGATGATAACAGAAAATAAGATCAAATAATACATGTCAAACACACCACACACTCCCCCAAACTTAATTGACACCGTCTCGGTGGCAAACAAAGCTAAATAGGAGTCAAAACACAAACGAAAATCAAAGAAAACATGTGTGGTATATACAAGGGTTTGGTTGTTGCTACCTTGGAGCTAGGCTCAGTTGGAGCTTGAGGATGCTCCAGACTTCCTGCTCTTGCTAGGAGGGTCTTGAGTGACCGTGATAACTACTTTCTTTGCAAGGGTGAGGATGCAATGAGGCTATCAAACTCAAATGCAACACATAGGTTGTAGTACAGTATGCAAGTGAGAGTCAATCCATTTCTAGGAGCTAGGAAGATCAAAGAGAATGCAAGAGCAGTGTAAAGCTATGCGAATAACAGGCGGTTTTGTAAAAATCCTAGAAACTATATGCAGCAACCAAATGAATTGCAAAACTATTTTAAAAATACCAGGAATGATTAAACTACCACGGAGAACAAACGGAATAAATAAAATGCAAGGCAATGATTTAACAAAAATCGCCTAGTGGATCGACCACAGGATCGAGCAGTTTGGATCGATCTAGTCTAAAAATGCAAGTATGAAGAAACTAATGACCAGGATGCAGCGACTATCAAGCGAATGACTAACGACGATGTAAGAATGCTACGAAAGAAGGGTCTAGGGTTGAGATTCATGGTCCGGGGTTTCAAGGGTCCAAGTTGGGGTTGAAAACTTTAAATCGACTCACTTTGTGAGATTCCCTAAGCCTTGAAAACGAAAACAAGATCCATCCGTGGCTTTCGGTATGGATCACTCCTTCATCCTCTCCTCCAAACCCATGGCTTCTGGTGGAAAGAGAGGTTGAAGGGCAATGAACTCAGATTTCAAACACACGGCCTAACTAGTCCCCTAAACTTCCATGGCTTTTGAGAAAGGATAACTAGTCTCTAGGATGTGATTTTCAGAGATCTCTGGATCCTGTCAAGGTAAGAGACCTCTCTGATCGTAAAGATCTTGGTGTGAGAGTCTTTAAGCTTTAGGGACTCAACATCCTAGAAGAGAAAGCCATTAAAGACAAGAAAACTACCAACTTGAAAACCCCTTAGACCCCGTGAATCCTCTCAACCCCGAGACCCAAATAAACTACTTGCTACACGTGAGAATAACCGAAATAAAGATGAAAGATGAAGGGATGAACATGAAAACGATTGCTTAAGACTTAAAACGATTCGAAAATATTCAAGAACAAGGTTCAAAGTCTAACAACGGCGGATAATCTCCAAAACCAGAGAGAAAAAGCATAAAAAGATAAGATTGAAAAAGTTTCTCGAAAGAGACATCGCCGCCTTCCCAAAATGGCGAAAACAGCTCGATGGTCCCCCCCCCCCCTCGCTAGCGGCCAAAAGCGGTTGAAAGGACAGAGATCGACTTCGGGATCGAGCGGCTCTCTCGATCACTTTCGGACATCGTGTCTTCAACTCGATATGGGTCTCGATCATCTTCGGCGGATCGAGTGTTGCATCCGATCTTGGTATCGATCTTCAGTTGGATCGAGTTGTGGACTCGATCCGGCTCTCGCTCTGCATGGCGTCATTTACGTCTGTACCACTTGATCGATTGCTCCACTCGATCTTCGTCTCGATCATTTCCCTTGGATTGCCTGGGCCTCTCGATCTTCTGGTCGATCTCATCTAGATCGACCTGCCATGCTCGATCTGCTCCCTGATCTCTGGTCCTTAGCAAACATCCGACCTTCCACGAACCGCCACAACAGCTTCAGCACGTCCACGAACCTCCAAGACTCCAAATTAGCCAGAAACAACCTGATTGTGATGCAAAATGCAAGGAACATGCGCATGCTGGTGCGTGAATGCTCTAGGACCCTAAGTGATGCAATCTAGTCTAAAGTCTGATGTAAATGCATGAAAAGCTAACTGATATTTATGCAAAATGCATGCAATATGCAGTAACATCAACTCCCCCAAACTTACTTCTTGCTTGCCCTCAAGCAACAGAAAATAAGAAAAGAAGAGAGGTTTTAAAATCAGATGAGGGTTTAAGCTTCTTGCAAAGATGTCTTTCAAATGAATCAATATCAATGTCCTAGTTAACAGTTCTAAAATGCTATCCGCACACTCATACTCCAAAGAACTTAGCCATACTCATCACACAAAGAAACTCAGAACATGACTCTTCTATTCCTAACAATCAAAGAAACTCATCCTTTAACATTCATTAACATCTGAACCATGAATCAAACTTATGCACTTTAAAGCAGAACACATTTGGTTAAGGGCGCAGGCTGTGAGCATAGAATGATCTCATTTGAAAAGGGTTTTCATTTTAAACAAGGGTTTTCTCAAAAATGGCAAGAACTTTATGCATAATGCTAAAGGTGAAGGCAATTGATGCATACATGATCTGATTCTCATCTATCCATGTAAACTAACAATGATCCTAAACCCCTCTCATTTACTAACTTTTATCCTCACTCACCACTTAGAATCTACCCCTTTTCTCAAGGCAAAAGCTTAGCATCCCCCAATTCAAAACAGAAAACATTTTTAACTCTTTAGGCTAGTGAAAAGATTGAAAATAATTTGCTCTTTAACTATTCCTTATTGGTAGCTCTCTTGTTTATTATTATTTTTTTTCTTTTCTTTTTTTTATCTTTTCTTTTATTTTGGCACTTAGGCTCTTTATTTTTTATTTTTTTATTTGAGAGAGCTACCTCCTGAAATTTATTAGAGCATATATATAATTTTTAAACACAACCCTTCACTTAATACCTATTTCTTTCTGTTAAACACCAAACTCTTTTGAAACCGAGAACATATAAACATAAAAACAATCCCAATGATCCCCCAAACTTATCCTAAGCCTATATCTAGCTTCAAAATGCAAAGCTAGCAATCATATGAGAACCCAATCATGTCGCCTAAACCTAACATTTTATGCTAAGTTCAAAACCGAAAAAGAAGGCCTCACAATGATGTCACACAAGAAATATTTGGTTTCAAAGAAGGGTAAGGGTCAAAGTGGGAGTTCTACTTAGGCTCACAAAGAGTGGTAAAAGGAAGAAGAGAACCTAAATATTTTAAAATCCATGTGTTCATTTTCAAATGCATAAGGATGATAATTAAAATTTCAGATTAAGGTTTTCACTTATTAGGACAAGCTTCAAATCATGAGAGTTCAATTCAAGTCACGAAAATCATAGCAAGTGATCCAAGCATGGTAAGAACTTACTTTCAAAGTATGAGCAAAGCATTAGAGTACTACTAACTAGGGCATTGAAACAATTCATGAGTTTAAAACACCTTTTTAAGAAAAACTCTAACCCCTTATGCGAATATGAACAACCTAGATGCTTTAAGATTCTAGACTCAATCCTAAAATGCTCAATGAGATGAATGCAACTACACGAATCTTTGAAAAAATTTAAAAATTTTACCAATTTTTCATGTAATGAAGACTCAAGAATGCTAAAGGAAAAATAAGATCAGAAAACACAAGTCAAACCACACATATACTCCCCCAAACTTGCTTGACACCGTCCCGGTGGCAAACAAATTCAAAGGAGCATCAAAACACAAAGCAAAAAGAAGCAAACATGAGTGGTATGTACAATGGAAGAAGGTTGTTACCTCGGGTCTAGTCTCGGCTGGAACTTGAGGATGTTCCAGAGGAGCTAGATGCTACGGCTTTGCCTTTGGAGCCTGGCTCTTAAAGAGAGAGACGCGCCGGTTGAATGTTGCTGCCTTGAGTCTCACGGATGACAACTCCACCGGTTGAAAGCCTCCTCTTCTCGGGTTGTTGAACCTTTTCACTTGCATCTTTCTTAGGTGAGCCTCCTTGAAGTGATTTAACCTCCTTGCAAGCTTCTTCAGCACCTTGCTCTGCCACTTGTTGATTTTTCTTTGCATCTCCACAACAGAAGCAAGGAACTTCTCCGTTTAGTCCGCGGCTCAAAGTCAAGCTTGGGAAGGGTGAATGCTTCGGGCATCTCATCATCAGTGGCTGGAGACTCTGGTCTTGGTCGGGCAGCTTGCTGAACGGCGGTTGTGGCTCCTAGAGGAGCGAAGCATTCCTCTTGGCTCGGAAGAAACTCAATGTTCCCTACACCAAACAGCTCGGTCTCGTTCTGGTTCGGCAGAATACACGTCCTCTTCTCATTCTCCTCGTCGATGTATAAGTACTCGAAGAAGCCCTCAGCTGGCATGCGTCCCAAGCTATCAGTGTTCCTTAGATATGTCTCGTCCATAAATGCTCTATCCGGAACAGGAGTGAAGTTCTCGAGTTGTACGCCAGCTTGCACAAAAAAAGGCGTGATTAATTATTGATACCAGCATATGATGAATATATCTCATAGAACAACACATACTTAGATCACTAATCCTGCTTTCACAGCAGATAGATTAACTTTTGATTTGAGATATGTAAAATACCTGAATGAAGATGAGGGCAAGAACAGCTATGGAAGAACCAAGAACGATGGCCATATGCTTGACTTGCACCTCAAGGCATATGCCTTGTATTTGACCAACGAAGCAGCAAGGATGCACCCATAGTTCACGTCGTCTCCGAGTTGATCTTCCAACGGCTCCTCGTTCTCTTCCGGATAACAAAGGATATGCTTAAGGCCTTGGAACAGAAAGCAAAGCTCCGTCCTGGTCACCGTGGGAGCTACGGACTGGCCACTAAAGGTGTTGGCCATCAGCTTCAAAGTATAACGTAGCACCGGGTTCCTCACTCTCTTGATCTTCGCAGTGTTCGCCTTGTAGTCATCATTGGCGATGAGGTCCCAAAAGTCATTCGCTTGAGTGAAGGAGGGGAACTCCACTTTCCTAGCAGCTGCATCGAGGCTGTAAGCTTGGCAGAGCTCGGGGACTGAGAGACTGAAAGCTTGGCGCTGTATCTTGAAGGAGAGGCGGCCTTGATAAGGGATTGGCACGCTAGGATTCTCGTATCCGAACGCCAAGGTAGCTAGGAAGTCGATTGTCACTTCAGGGAAGGTTGGGCAATCCATCCGTGATAAACACCTCAGCCCTATCCTCTGGAGGAGTTGATCAAAATCTCCTAGCAGCCCCATCTTAGACAGCAACTCCCTGTCTGCGAACTTAGTAGGCTCAAACCGAAGTCTTTCAAGCCGTTTCTTGTCCCTCTTCTCATCCTTACTCCATCTGACCCTCTCTTGAACAGCCACCTCCTGACCTTCTCCCTCTTGTGCTCTCCCTTCTCTCGTTCTTTTAGGAGTCATTGTGCCTGAAACATATATCTCAAGCAGTTTGATAAGCAAAACGGCGATCGGATGAGAGAAGAAGAAAGGTGAAGAAGAAAGCTTATAACTAATACCCTAGAATTTTGGGGAATTTATAAAAATTATAGCAAAATAAAGCAGAATCAAATCTAGAGATACTAGAAAATCCAGAATTTTTCCTTTTATTTAGCTAAATTTTAAAATTCAAAAACGGCCCTATCATCTAAAACAATGACTTGCGAAATAAAACGGAATTTTCCAAAAAATATTTTATCAAACTCCGAAAATACCTTTTGCAAGATTGTTAAACAGTCTTGCTAGCCTTAGAAAACAGATAACTCTCACTCTCTTTGCTTAAAATTTTCAAGAAAACAAGAATGAGAGGGTGAGAAGTTGTTGAAATATTTAAAGGCTAAGCAAGAAACAAAACCATGGGTAGGAAGGGTGGTTTTCTGACAAAGGTCTTGGTCAAGGCACATCTTTCATGGTCAAAGATGCTTGCCTTGACTAAGTTTTGAATTTAAAAACTGGCGGGAAAAAAATAAAGGAGGGAAAGAAAATGTTACCTCGGCATGAGATCGAGTCTGTTTGGTCGATCTAGGACTCGATCTCATGCCCATAATGGCTTGGATCGAGAGGGTTACTCGATTTGTGACTCGATTCATGATGAATCGAGTCCTGGATCGATTGACTCTCTCGATCATTGAGATTTTGGCTCCACGGCTAAGTCCTCGTGATCGAGCTACGTCCTCGATTTGGGGGTCGATTTGGCATAGATCGAGTGATGGATCGAGTCGAGTGATCGATATATCCCTTAAGGATTTCCCGAGAGAAATTAGATCGGTTGATCCATTTTGGATCGATCGATCCGTTTTCATCTAAATCGATCTTATCACTCATTCTCGTCTAGATCGACTGGCTCCTCTCGATCTACTAACTCGATCTAGCAAAGATCGAGTTAGGATTAGTCGATCTAGCACTTGATCTCTAGCCTTTTCTTAACCCATATCGCCTCTTTTGGACTTCAAGATCGAGGTTTAGACTCATCATACCTGTTCCTACACACTTGCAAAATAAAAACATAAAACTGAAAGAGAAATATAGCAGAAATATGTACAGGATAAATATGGGAATGCCTCCCAAGTGTGCTTTCTTTAACGTCTTTAGCTAGACTTTATTTGGTTTAGGCAGATGGTGGATCTTGGAGAAGCATCGAGGTACTCTCCTTGTCATAGCTGTCCGCCAAGTAAGGCTTGACCCTGTGTCCGTTCACGGTGAATGCACTGCCACTCTTGCCCATCAATGTAACAGCTCCATAAGGCAGCACTTCTTGGATCACAAACGGCCCGCTCCACCTCGACTTCAGCTTTCCCTGGAAGAGTTTGAGTCTTGAATTGTACAGCTTCCTTGCATAACAACCGTGTAAGAGGGCGAGCTATCTTGGAAAAATCTTTTATGAATCTCCTGTAGAAGCCGGCGTGACCCAAGAAACTCCTTATGCCCTTCATATTAGCCAACGGCTCAAGACTCGTCATGACCTCAACCTTAGCTTTATCTGCCTCTATCCCTTTCTCAGATATCTTGTGACAGAGCACAATCCCTTCCTTCACCATGAAGTGACATTTCTCCCAGTTGAGCACCAAGTTTGTCTCCTCACAACGCTTAAGTACCTTGCAATGATTCAACAAACAAGGAGAAAAGGACGCACCATATACAGAGAAATCATCCATAAACACTTCCACCATCTCTTGTATAAGATCAGAGAAGATCGACATCATGCACCGCTGGAATGTTGCTGGTGTGTTACACAACCCAAATGGCATCCTTCGATATGCGAAGGTACCATAAGGGCATGTTAAAGTCGTCTTCTCTTGATCGTTAGGATGGATTGGTATTTGAAAGAAACCACTATAACCATCAACAAAGCAATAATAAGGATGATTAGCAAGTCTCTCAAGGATCTGATCAATAAAAGGAAGAGGAAAATGATCATTTCTAGTAGCTGAATTGAGCTTCCTATAATCTATACACATTCAGTGACCAGTTATGGTTCTAGTAGGAATCAATTCATCTTTTTCATTCTTAATGACTGTGATTCCCCCCTTCTTAGGCACCACGTGGACAGGAGATACTCACGTGCTGTCACTGATGGGGAATATCACATCAGCCACTAACAGTTTCAAAATCTCCTTTTTAACTACTTCTTTCAAATTCAGGCTTAAGCGTCTTTGATGTTCAATAGAAGAAGAGTTTTCATTATCTAAGTGAATCCTACGAGTGCAAAGCATTGGTGAAAGGCCCTTGATGTCACTTAGAGAGTACCCAATGGCCTTCCTATACTTTCTAAACTAATTAAGGAGCGAGTGCAACTCATCATCACTCAAATTCTCATTCACAATCACGGGATAAGTTTCATTAAGCCCTAAGATAGCATACCTTAGCCCTTTTGGGAGCTCCAAGGTCCACCTTTGGGGCTAGCAGCTCGCTCCAGTCCTCCTCGTGGCTTGTGTTTACATTCCCGTCCTCAGTAGCCTCCTTAGAGCCCGAGACATGAGCCTTAAGACTGCTTTCTTGAACTGTTGTCCCCTCTGAGATCGAGTCATCCTGTCGATCTTCTACTCGTTCTGGTCCGGATCAAGCAACTTCACTCGATTCACCTACTCGATTGATGTGGATCGAGCAGGAGATGAAGTCCCTGACTCGTTCTCTTCTCTGGATCGACCAGCCTCCTCGATCTTCTTCTTGATTGCAGTCCTAGATCGAGTGATCTTCTTGATTTCCTGATCGATCTCTTGGCACCCATCTTCATCTCCTTTGACAACTCTTCTAGAATCAAGGAGATTAACATACTCTTGGGTCTTCTCACTTAAGAAACCATACTCCCCTCTCTCCTTAGTCAAAGCTAGCTTCAAGTGATCCTCTTGTGCCAACTCTTCTAGCAAATCATCCGCCAAAGCATCCAACGTTTCTATGTAGAATGCTTGTCCTTTAATGGGTGGCTTCTTCAGAACCTCGTTGATATCAAAATCCAGCTTGGTGTCTTTGCCAAGGTGCAGGGCGATCTTCCCATTTTTTACATCAATGATTGCTCCGGCGGTTGCAAGGAATGGTCTTCCAAGTATAAGCGGATCCTTAGGCTCTTCATCCATCTCAAGCACCACAAAGTCGGTTGGTACATTGACATCGCTTATTCTCATTGGAAGATCTTATAGCATACCCACTGGAAGTCTTACGCTTATGTCAGCTAGCACAAGGGAGATCCGACACTCTTTAAACTTTGAGAAACCGAGCTTCTTTGCAATAGAGTGGGGCATGAGATTGATACTTGCTCCCAAATCACCTAAACAGCTCTCAGACTTCAATGGACCCAAAGCGCAAGGAATGGTGAAGGATCCTGGATCTCCTAGCTTCTTAGGCACTATTTCTCTATGGATAATAGCACTACACTCTTCACTAAGCACCAAACTTCTTTACTCTACTTGTTCTTCTTTGTAAGGGTGTCTTTAAAGAACTTAGAACACGTCGGCATCATAGCTAGACAATCCACAAGAGGGTGTCTTTAAAGAACTAGCTTTGCCCTTCTCTAACTGCTTGATCTTGTAGTTCAGATTAGTGATCTGTGTAGAGACGTCAGTGAGAGAGGAGTCTTCCCGGTTGTTCATCTCAGCAAACTTCTAATTAGTTGAAGCTTGACCTTGAAGCAACTGCTCGAACATTGCTTGAACCGGGTCTTGAGGTTGGGGTTGCATCTGTTGTTGTTGTGGAACAAAGCCTGGAGGGAACATAGGAGTGTAGCCTTTGTTGCCTTGCTGTTGCTGCTGACCCTGAAAGATCCCTTGCCTCTGCCCTTGAAAGCCACTATTCGGTTGAAAACCCTTGTTATAAGGAACAAACGGCTTTGCTTGCTGAGGGGGGTACACCTGATCTTTAGGGTTCTCAAAGTTTGTACTCTTGTAAGAGAGATTGTTGTTGGCTTGGTAACCTTGTGAATAACCCTGAGGCTTGTTGTAATTCTGACCAGCAATCCAGTTAGCTTCTTCTTGACTCAACTCTAGCTCCTCGGAGACATCTTCGGGTTCTCCCACGAAGTGAACTTGCTTCTGATTTGCAAGAACGAGCTTGTCTATCTTCTCATGGAGGGACTTAAGCTCTTTCTTGTGTGATTCAAGCTCGGAACCTCTAGGTGCTCGGTCATAATCCTCGGCATAATTCCCATCACTCAAAGCCAAGTTTTCTATCAGCTTCATACCCTCTTCCACTTCTTTACCAAGAAAGTTACCCTTGCTGGCCGTATCAAGTAGCTTTCGGATCTTGGGTAATGCTCCTCGGTATATAGTGCTCAAGAGAGTCACTTCACGGAAGCCATGATGAGGACACTGAATGGTATAATCTTTGAATCTCTCTATAGCTTCATTAAATGTCTCGTTATGTCTTTGAGTGAAGCCACTAATCTCACTTCTCAACCGAGCTGTTCTGGTGCTTGAGAACAACTTTGAGAGAAAAGCTTTCTTACATTCAGCCCAAGAGGTAATGGTGCTTTGTGGAAGGGTCTTCTCCCAATGCCTAGCCTTGTCTCCGAGAGAAAACGGGAAGAGCCGTAGCTTGAAGGAATCTTCCGAGATCCCATTGATCTTAATCATCCCACACACTTGCTCATAATTGTCAAGGTGCTCTAAGGGGTCTTCCATAGCCAGCCCGTGGAATTTGCTATTCTGAACCATAAAGATGAATCCAGTCTTTATCTCGAAGTTTTTATTCTGGACTGGAGGAGGAGTGATCCCAAAGCGGTTATGATGCGTATTTGGAGCATCTCCAGCACCCCTTATCCGTGGTGGTCTGGCTGCGTGGTTGGTGTTTCCATTACCCCTTCCTACACCACCGTGAGCTGGTGGAGGTCCCTCAGGATGTTCTTGCTCAGCCATTGTTGCAAAGTCTACTGAACCAGCTTGCACAATCGCTTCAAAGGCTTGAGCTTGCTCTCTTGCTCTTCTTCGTCTTGCGTGTCCGAGTTGGTGAATAATGTCCAGGGGTCTAAGTAAGTTGTTGTCACCCCTGTAGAGTAAGTTCATGTACCTGAGATAACAAACAAGAAGGCAGAGCAATGAGTAATCAAAAGTAAAGTAAAAGGCCTAGTATTTGCTAAACACCAAATCTTAATGCTTCCTAACAATCCTAAGATGGCAACGGCGCCATTTGATACTAGGCTTTTTGCAAGAAAGCAAGGTTAAATATCAAATCCCAAACCACAACAATGATGTAGTATAGCAGTAAGGGTATCAATCCAAGCTAGGAAGCAGGAAGAACACTAAGAATGCAAGTGTGAAGCAAATCTAAGCAGATCGGGAAAATGATTGGTAAAATCGGGGAAAACTAAATGCAATGACCAGATGAAATGCAAATCTTAATGCTTCCTAACAATCCTAAGATGGCAACGACGCCATTTGATAGTAGGCTTTTTGCAAGCAAGAAAGGTGAAATATCAAATCCCAAACCACAACAATGATATAGTATAGCAGTATGGGTATCAATCCAACCTAGGAAGCAGGAAGAAGACTAAGAATTCAAGTGTGAAGCAAATCTAAGCAGATCGGAAAAATGATTAAACGATTGATTAAAGGAAAAAGAGACTTAATATTCAAAGATTCAAAAATTCAAAAACTAGAAAAAGCTTAGAAGTTCTGCAATGGCTAATCACCTCTGAAAAAGCATAAAAAGATAAGTCTGAAAGTTGTCGATGAAAAGGATGGCTGGTCTTTGCCAAAAATAACCAAACCGCAAACTGGCCCCCCTTCGCTACGGTCCAAAGCTGAGCTGGCCGGATAAGGCCCTAGAGATCGATCTTGAGATCGATCAGTGCACTCGATTGTCTTCAGGGATCGCCTTCTGCTGCTCGATCTGCAAGTCGATCTGGTTGGATGGATCGAGTACTTCGTCCGATCTGCTTCTCGATCCTTGGATGATCGAGTTGTTAACTTGATCTGACTCTCGTTCTGCATGGCGTCATTCACGTACGTACTACAGATCGATCTCCTCTCTCGATCTTGGACTTTATCCTTTTTCTTGAATCGACTTGGGTCACTCGAACATCTGGTCGATCTCATCTAGATTGACCTACCTTGCTCGATCCGCTACTCGATCTCGGGTCCTTCGCATGCAAGGTTGAGCTCTCCAAGTGTCCACAAGCTTAGTTTTGATCCTCCTCACGTCCACATAACCTCCACAACTCCAGAGTGCTCCAAACAACCTGATAATGATGCAAAAGTGCAAGAAATATGCAAAATGCGAATGCAAAGAGACCTAGGATTTAAAATGCAACATATGGAACAAACTATCCTATAATGCAAGATGAATGTATGAAAAACTGTCCTAAATGCATGCAAAATATGCAAAATATATGGTAATATCAGTTGCTTCATCAGAGATCGAGTCATCCAGTCGATCTTCCCCTCGTTCTGGTCCGGATCGATTTCACTCTCTCGATTCACTTACTCAATTTGATTTGGATCGAGCAGGAGATCGAGTTGCTGAGTCGTTCTCTGAACTGATCGAGTTATCCCTCTCGATCTCCCCATCGATTTCTTTTCTGGATCGACCAACCTTCTCGATTCTCTTGACGATCGTTGTCCTGGATCGAGTGATCTCGTCGATTTCCTGGTCGATCTCTAGGCATTCTCCTTCATCTTCATTCATAGCCTTGCGAGAATTAAGGATGTGAACATACTCTTGAGTCTTTAGGATTCTCCAAGTTAGTCTTGAGCATAGCCTTGTGGTTGTTGTAGTTGCTGTCTCCAACCCAATTGACCTCTTCTTGGCATTGCTCTAGCTCATCTAATACATCTGCGGCTTCTCCTACATAAAGCACTTGTTTTAGATTCGCAAGCACTAGCTTATCAATCTTCTCATGGAGCGACTTCATCTCTTTCTTGTGAGCTTCTATATCAGCTCCTCTTGGTGCTCGGTCATAATCCTCAGAATAGTTCCCATCGCTTAAAGCCAAATTCTCTATGAGCTCCATTCCTTCTTCAACATTTTTCCCAAGAAAGTTTCCCTTACTTGCTGTATCTAGCAACATGCGAATCTTGGGACTGCTCCTCTATAGATTATGCTTAAGAGAGTCTCTTCACTGAAGCCATGATGAGGGCAAGCTATAGTGTAGTCTTTGAATCTCTCTATAGCTTCATTAAAGGTCTCATTCTGCCTTTGTGTGAAGCCGCTGATCTCACTTCTTAGCTTTGTTGTTCTTGTGCTTGAGAAAAACTTTGACAGAAAGGCTTTCTTGCAATCAGCCCATGAAGTGATGGTCCCCTGAGGTAATGTCTTCTCCCAGTGTCTTGCTTTATCTCCAAGGGAAAAAGGGAATAACCATAGCTTGAAGCTGTCCTCCGATATGCCATTGATCATTATCATCCCACAAACTTGCTCAAAGTTGTCAAGATGCTCCAAAAGGTCTTCCATCGCAAGCCCATGAAACTTGTTGTTTTGAACCATGGAGATGAAGCCTGGCTTGATCTCGAAGTTGTTGTTCTGCACTGGTGGAGGAGTGATTCCAAAGCGGTTATGATGTGTGTTTGGAGCATCACCAGCACCAATGATTCTCGGCTGCCTTGGAGCGTCGTTGGGGTTTCCATTGCCCCTTGCACCAGCAGCACGGTGAGGTGGAGCTTCTTGTGGGTCTTGCTCAGCCATAACCCAAAATTCAGCTAGACCAGGTTGCTTTATCTCCTCAAAGTTCTGTTCTTGCTCTCCTGTCCTTTTATGCCTTGCACTTCCGAGTTGGTTAATATTGTCCAGTGGTTGTAGAAGATTGTTGTCACCACTGAACCTCAAATTCATTTACCTGAGAAGACAAATAGTAAAGTAAAAGGCTTAGTCTTTACTAAGTTCCAAATCCTAATGCTTCCTAATGAAACCCAAGATGGCAACGGCGCCATTTGATAAACTATATTTTTTTTGTTGAGGTTGTAAATCAAAGTCCCAAACCACAGTTATGATGCAGTATAGTGGTAAGGGGTATCAATCCAGCCCGGGTTGTAGAAAGAACACAAGGAATGCAAGAGCAAATCAAATCTAAGCAGAATCGGGTAAATGGATGGTAAAATCGATAAAAACTAAATGCAACGACCAGATGATTATGAAAACTATTTTAAAATCCCTGGAAGAGGGTTAAAAACTACTAAGAGAAGACAGAGAATTTAAAACGCAAAACTAATAATTACTAAAAATCAAGAACTAAATCGGGTAAATAGAGAACTTCTAGCAACTTAAGGTGATAAGCAATAAAACTAAAGCAAAGATGCGTACTTTAAGACTTGGAAATGAAAACTTGAGGTTTTGAAATGCTAAAAAGGAGAATATAAGGTTGAGGGTCATATTAAGAGGGGTCAAGGTTCAAGCTTGGGTTTGAAAAACACTAGATCTACTCATTTGATGAGCTTAACTCTAAGCCTTGAGAAACTTAAACTAGGATCATCCATGGCGTGTGGTAAAACTCCTTTCTTTGACCCTTCCTCCAAACCTATGGCGTTTAGTGGAAAGATGGGTCGAAGAACATTAAGCAAATATCTCAAATGGTGGCTTAACTAACCCCCAATACAACCATGGCATTTCGGAAAGGGAAGTTAGCCTCTTAGATTCAGTTTTAGGGGATTCCTGAATGCTGTCAAGGTAAGGAGATCCCTAGGATCATAAATATCTTTCCCAAGACTCTTTAAGCACTAAGAGAATGAATCCAAGAACAGAAGAGATTAAAAACAAGAAAAGACCCAAGCTTTAAACCCTTCAACCCTCTAAATCGCCCCAACCTTAAACCCAAAGATAAACTACTCACTACACATAGCTAAAACACACGAAAATGCAAGTAATGAAACGTTAAACATGATTAACAAAGATAGATTAAAGAAAATTCTTAAGATTAACCAAGATTCAAAAGTTTAAAACAAGAAAAGCTTTAAAGTTTGACAATGGCGGAAAATCGCCTAAGAGAAAGCAGAAAAAGATAAGGCAAAATGCGTGTTCTGAAAGTGATGTTCGCTCTATGCCCAAGTGATCCTCTTGTGCCAACTCTTCTAGCAATTCATCCGCCAAAGCATCCAACGTTTCAATGTAGAATGCTTGTCCTTCAATGGTTGGCTTCTTCAGCACCTCATTGATATCATAATCCAGCTTGATGTCTTTGCCAAGGTGCAGGGCGATCTTCCCATTTTTTACATCAATGATTGCTCCGGCGGTTACAAGGAATGGTCTTCCAACTATAAGCGGATACTTAGGCTCTACATCCATCTCAAGCACCACAAAGTCAGTTGGTATATTGACATCGCTTATTCTCACTGGAACATCTTCTAGCATACCCACTGGAAGTCTTACGCTTCTTTCAGCTAGCACAAGGGAGATCCTACACTCTTTAAAATTTGAGAAACCAAGCTTTTTTGCAATAGAGTGGGGCATGAGATTGATACTTGCTCCTAAATCACATAAACAGCTCTCAAACTTCAATGGACCCAAAGCGCAAGGAATGGTGAAGAATCCTGGATCTCTTAGCTTCTTAGGCACTATTACTCTGTGGATAATAGCACTACACTCTTCACTAAGCACCAAAACTTCTTTACTCTCCTTGTTCTTCTTTATAAGGGTGTCTTTGAAGAACTTAGCACAATTCGTCATCATAGCTAGACAATCCACAAGAGGCAACTTGATCTCAACGTCCTTTAGATGCTACTCAAATAAGAGTATGTGCTTCTCTATCAGCTGTTTCTTGAAGCGGCGAGGAAAAGGAAGCTTCGGTACATAAGGTGGAGGCACATAAGCATGCTTCTCCTTGGTAGCTTGCTCCACTTTCTTCTCTATGGCTACTTCTTTGCCTTTCCTTGGCCTCTCAATCCACACATTATCAATGGTGATTTCTTCATCAGCTGAAAGCTTACCCTCCCCCTCTTGAACTACAATGTCCTCATTATCTTTAGGTGCAATTTTCGGCGGAAGATCTTTACCACCTCCTCAAGGTGATAACGTTTGCATACTCCTTCGGATTTTGTTCACACTTGCCCGGTAAGCTATGTTGACCGCTTGTGCTAGCTTTGCCTTTCTCTAACTGCTTGATCTTGTTGTTCAGATTAGTGATCTGTGTAGAGACGTCAGTGAGAGAGGAGTCTAGCCGGTTGTTCATTTCAAAAAACTTCTGATTAGTTGAAGCTTGACCTTGAAGCAACTGCTGGATCTTTGCTTGAACCGGGTCTTGAGGTTGGGGTTGCAGCTGTTGTTGTTGTGGAACAAAGCCGGGAGGGAACATAGGAGTGTAGCCTTTGTTGCCTTGCTGTTGCTTCTGACCCTGAAAGTTCCCTTGCCTCTGCCCTTGAAAGCCATTATTCGGTTGAAAACCCTTGTTATAAGTAACAAACGGCTTTGCTTGCTGAGGGGGGTACACCTGATCTTTAGGGTTCTCAACGTTTGTACTCCTGTAAGAGAGATTGTTGTTGGCTTGGTAACCTTGTGAATAACCCTGAGGGCTGTAATTCTGGCCAGCTATCCAGTTAGTTTCTTCTTGACTCAAATCTAGCTCCTCGGAGACATCTTCGGCTTCTTCCACGAAGTGAACTTGCTTCTGATTTGCAAGAACGAGCTTGTATATCTTCTCATGGAGGGACTTAAGCTCTTTTTTGTGTGATTCAAGCTCGGAACCTCTAGGTGCTCGGTCATAATCCTCGGTGTAATTCCCATCACTCAAAGCCAAGTTTCCTATCAGCTCCATACCCTCTTCCACTTCTTGACAAAGAAAGTTACCCTTGCTTGCCGTATCAAGTAACATTCGGATCTTTGGTAATGCTCCTCGGTATATAGTGTTCAAGAGAGTCTCTTCACTGAAGCCGTGGTGTGGACACTAAATGGTATAGTCTTTGAATCTCTCCATAGCTTCATTGAATGTCTCGTTCTGCCTTTGAGTGAAGCCACTAATCTCACTTCTCAACCGAGCTGTTCTGGTGCTTGAGAAAAACTTTGAGAGAAAGGTTTTCTTATATTCAGCCCAAGAGGTAATGGTGCCTTGTGGAAGGGTCTTCTCCCAATGCATAGCCTTGTCTCCGAGAGAAAACGGGAAGAGCCGTAGCTTGAAGGCATCTTCCGAGATCCCATTGATCTTAATCATCCCACACACTTGCTCAAAATTGTCAAGGTGCACTAAGGGGTCTTCCATAGCCAGCCCGTGGAATTTGCTATTCTGAACCATAGAGATGAATCCAGGCTTTATCTCGAAGTTGTTATTCTGGACTGGAGGAGGAGTGATCCCAAAGCGGTTATGATACGTATTTGGAGCATCTCCAGCACCTATGATCCGTAGTGGTCTAGCTGCGTGGTTGGGGTTTCTATTACCCCTTCCTTCACCACCGTGAGGTGGTGGAGGTCCCTCAGGGTGTTCTTGCTCAGCCATTTTTGCAAAGTCTACTGAACCAGCTTGCACAATCGCTTCAAAGGCTTGAGCTTACTCTCTTGCTCTTCTTTGTCTTGCGTGTCCGAGTTGGTGAATATTTTCCAGGGGTCTAAGTAAGTTGTTTTCACCCCTGGAGCGTAAGTTCATGTACCTGAGATCACAAACAAGAAGGTAGAGCAATGAGTAATCAAAAGAAAAGTAAAAGGCTTAGTCTTTGCTAAACACCAAATCTTAATGCTTCATAACAATCCTAAGATGGCAATGACGCCATTTGATACTAGGCTTTTTGCAAGCAAGCAAGGTGAAATATCAAATCCCAAACCACAAGAATGATGTAGTATAGCAGTAAGGGTATCAATCCAACCTAGGATGAAGGAAGAACGGTAAGAATGCAAGTGTGAAGCAAATCTATGCAGATCAGGAAAATGATTGGCAAAATCAGGGAAAACTAAATGCAGTGACCAGATGAAATGCAAATCTTAATGCTTCCTAACAATCCTAAGATGGCAACAACGCCATTTGATACTAGGCTTTTTGCAAGCAAGCAAGGTGAAATATCAAATCCCAAACCACAACAATGATATAGTATAGCAGTAAGGGTATCAATCCAACCTAGGAAGCAGGAAGAACACTAAGAATGCAAGTGTGAAGCAAATCTAAGCAGATCGGGAAAATAATGGGAAAAATCGAGGAAAACTAAATGCAATGACCAGATGAAATGCAAATCTATTTTAAAATCCCTGGAAGAGGGTTAACTACCACTAGGAAAAAGAAGAAGATTAAAAATGCAAATCTACTAAGAACTAAAAATCGAGCACTGAATCAACCACTCGATCGAGCACTGAATCGAGTAAAAGAGATAGATCTAACAACTTAAAGTGATGACTTCTAATGATCAGGAATGCAACTTTATGACAAGCGAATGATGAACAGAGGTTTTAAAATGATAAAAGAAGATTTATGGTCGAGGGTCATATTCAAGAGCGTCAAAGGTTGAAGGACATCTGAATCCGGTCAAGGTAAGATAGCCTTGGAATCAGAGAGATCTTTTCCAAGACTCTCTAAGCCTTAAGACCCCAAGATCCTAGAAGAGAAGGAGTGAAGAACAAGAAAAACACAAAACTTAAACCTCTCAAACCCTTTAAATCACCTCAACCCAAAATCCCAAAAGGAACTACTCACTACTCATGTTCGAAACAGATTCAAATGCAAAGAAAGATAAACTAAACATGATTAAACGATTGATTAAACGAAAAAGAGACTTAATATTCAAAGATTCAAAAATTCAAAAACTAGAAAAAGCTTAAAAGTTCTGCAATGGCTAATCGCCTCTGAAAAAGCATAAAAAGATAAGTCTGAAAGTTGTCGATGAAAAGGATGGCTGGTCTTTGCCAAAAATAACCAAACCGCAAACTGGCCCCCCTTCGCTACGGTCCAAAGCTGAGCTGGCCGGATAAGGCCCTAGAGATCGATCTTGAGATCGATCAGTGCACTCGATTGTCTTCAGGGATCGCCTTCTGCTGCTCGATCTGCAAGTCGATCTGGTTGGATGGATCGAGTACTTCGTCCGATCTTCTTCTCGATCCTTGGATGATCGAGTTGTTAAATGGATCTGGCTCTCATTCTGCATGGCGTCATTCACGTACGTACTACAGATCGATCTCCTCTCTCGATCTTGGACTTGATCCTTTCTCTTGAATCAACTTGGGTCACTCGATCATCTGGTCGATCTCATCTAGATCGACCTGCCTTGCTCGATCCGCTACTCAATCTTGGGTCCTTCGCATGCAAGGTTGAGCTCTCCAAGTGTCCACAAGCTTAGTTTTGATCCTCCTCACGTCCACATAACCTCCACAGCTCCAGTGTGCTCCAAACAACCTGATAATAATGCAAAAGTGCAAGAAATATGCAAAATGCGAATGCAAAGAGACCTAGGATTTAAAATGCAACAAATGGAACAAACTATCCTATAATGCAAGATGAATGTATGAAAAACTGTCCTAAATGCATGCAAAATATGCAAAATATATGGTAATATCAGTTGCTTCATCAGAGATCGAGTCATCCAGTCGATCTTCCCCTTGTTCTGGTCCGGATCGATTTCACTCTCTCGATTCACTTACTCGATTTGATTTGGATCGAGCAGGAGATCGAGTTGCTGAGTCATTCTCTGAACTGATCGAGTTATCCCTCTCGATTTCCCTATCGATTTCTTTTCTTGCTCGACCAACCTTCTCGATTCTCTTGTCGATCGTTGTCCTGGATCGAGTGATCTCGTCGATTTCCTGGTCGATCTCTAGGCATCCGCCTTCATCTTCTTTCATAGCCTTGCGAGAATTAAGGATGTGAACATACTCTTGAGTCTTTAGGATTCTCCAAGTTAGTGCTTCTGTAGGAAAGGTTGTTGTTTCCCTGATAGCCTTGAGCATAGCCTTGTGGTTGTTGTAGTTGCTGTCTCCAACCCAATTGACCTCTTCTTGGCATTGCTCTAGCTCATCTAATACATCTGCGGCTTCTCCTACATAAAGCACTTGTTTTTGATTCGCAAGCACTAGCTTATCAATCTTCTCATGGAGCGACTTCATCTCTTTCTTGTGAGCTTCTATATCAGCTCCTCTTGGTGCTCGGTCATAATCATCAGAATAGTTCCCATTGCTTAAAGCCAAATTCTCTATGAGCTCCATTCCTTCTTCAACATTTTGCCCAAGAAAGTTTCCCTTACTTGCTGTATCTAGCAACATGCGAATCTTTGGGACTGCTCCTCTATAGATTATGCTTAAGAGAGTCTCTTCACTGAAGCCATGATGAGGGCAAGCTATAGTGTAGTCTTTGAATCTCTCTATAGCTTCATTAAAGGTCTCATTCTGCCTTTGTGTGAAGCCGCTGATCTCACTTCTTAGCCTTGCTGTTCTTGTGCTTGAGAAAAACTTTGACAGAAAGGCTTTCTTGCAATCAGCCCATGAAGTGATGGTCCCCTGAGGTAATGTCTTCTCCCAGTGTCTTGCTTTATCTCCAAGGGAAAAAAGGAATAACCATAGCTTGAAGCTGTCCTCCGAGATGCCATTGATCATTATCATCCCACAAACTTGCTCAAAGTTGTCAAGATGCTCCAAAAGGTCTTCCATCGCAAGCCCATGAAACTTGTTGTTTTGAACCATGGAGATGAAGCCTGGCTTGATCTCGAAGTTGTTGTTCTGCACTGGTGGAGGAGTGATTCCAAAGCGGTTATGATGTGTGTTTGGAGCATCACCAGCACCAATGATTCTCGGCTGCCTTGGAGCGTGGTTGGGGTTTCCATTGCCCCTTGCACCAGCAGCACGGTGAGGTGGAGCTTCTTATGGGTCTTGCTCAGCCATAACCCAAAATTCAGCTAGACCAGGTTGCTTTATCTCCTCAAAGTTCTGTTCTTGCTCTCCTGTCCTTTTATGCCTTGCACTTCCGAGTTGGTTAATATTGTCCAGTGGTTGTAGAAGATTGTTGTCACCACTGAACCTCAAATTCATGTACCTGAGAAGACAAATAGTAAGGAAGAGCAATGAGTAACCAAAAGAAAAGTAAAAGGCTTAGTCTTTACTAAGTTCCAAATCCTAATGCTTCCTAATGAAACCCAAGATGGCAACGGCGCCATTTGATAAACTAGATTTTTTTTGTTGAGGTTGTAAATCAAAGTCCCAAACCACAGTTATGATGCAGTATAGTGGTAAGGGGTATCAATCCAGCCCGGGTTGTAGAAAGAACACAAGGAATGCAAGAGCAAATCAAATCTCAGCAGAATCGGGTAAATGGATGGTAAAATCGATAAAAACTAAATGCAACGACCAGATGATTATGAAAACTATTTTAAAATCCCTGGAAGAGGGTTAAAAACTACTAGGAGAAGACAGAGAATTTAAAACGCAAAACTAATAATTACTAAAAATCAAGAACTAAATCGGGTAAATAGAGAACTTCTAGCAACTTAATGTGATAAGCAATGAAACTAAAGCAAAGATGCGAACTTTAAGACTTGGAAATGAAAACTTGAGGTTTTGAAATGCTAAAAAGGAGGATCTAAGGTTGAGGGTCATATTAAGAGGGGTCAAGGTTCAAGCTTGGGTTTGAAAAACACTAGATCTACTCATTTGATGAGCTTAACTCTAAGCCTTGAGAAACTTAAACTAGGATCATTCATGGCGTGTGGTAAAACCTCTTTCTTTGACCCTTCCTCCAAACCTATGGCGTTTAGTGGAAAGATGGGTCGAAGAACATTAAGCAAATATCTCAAATGGTGGCTTAACTAACCCCCAATACAACCATGGCATTTCGGAAAGGGAAGTTAGCCTCTTAGATTCGGTTTTAGGGGATTCCTGAATCCTGTCAAGGTAAGGAGATCCTTAGGATCATAATGATCTTTCCCAAGACTCTTTAAGCACTAAGAGCATGAATCCAAGAACAGAAGAGATTAAAAACAAGAAAAGACCCAAGCTTTAAACCCTTCAACCCTCTAAATCGCCCCAACCTTAAACCCAATGATAAACTACTCACTACACATAGCTAAAACACACGAAAATGCAAGTAATGAAATGCTAAACATGATTAACAAAGATGGATTAAAGAAAATGCTTAAGATTAACCAAGGTTCAAAAGTTTAAAACAAGAAAAGCTTAAAAGTTTGACAATGGCGGAAAATCGCCTAAGAGAAAGCAGAAAAAGATAAGGCAAAATGCGTGTTCTGAATGTGATGTTCGCTCTATACCCAAAATAGCCAAACAGCCCTTATGGTCCCCTTACTACGCTCCAAAAATGAGCTGGCCGGATAAGGTCCCAGAGATCAACTTGGGTCATCTCAATCATTTATAGATTCATTTCCCTTCCTAATTAACTGAACAAAGGAATCTCAACACAACTCTCCTATTTTCTCTTCCCTTGATCTTTTTCTTTCTGATATTTTTTTTTGATTTTTCAACTCTTTTCTCATTTTTTACAGTCTAAGATATGGTGCTACTCAATACTTGTGTTCCTTGTGAGGAGACAGGTTCTTGAGTGTGTTCATTACTATTGTTCTTTGTGAGGAGACAGGGTCATGAATGCACCATTCTTTGGACTTAAACCCTTAAAACCTACATCAAGGAAGATCAAAGAGAGATTGTATCTAAACCTTATTGTCAGTGCTGAAATAGAGAATCAAGATCAATAAGAATCAAGCCCCAAGATAAAAAGTTTAAATTTCATTAAGGTGGAGTTAATAACAAATTTTCCACATTCTCTAAGAACCTAAATCTTCATTGCTAGACTGATCTACCTATGGCTTTCAACTTAGTAAGACTTGTAATTATAATGTGGCAATGGTTCTTATAAGCAAAAACTTCCGATGGTTAGTTCCAAGAAAAACTGAAGGGTGACACTCGTCACCCACCTTTGAAGAGAATCCAGAGTTTCTATTAAAAGATTGAGAGGAAATTGCACTTTTGGCCAGAGTTCCACTATTTACAAAAAGCCCCAGTCGTGTTTTAGCCTGTAAATTAGGTTTTTCAGCAATTCTTTTGGCAGATATCTTGTATCTTATTTTCTAGAGAGTTTTTGAGAGAGATTTGTAGCAGAGCTTTTGGAGAGACAAATCAGACTTCTTCATAGCAGATTTCGAACTGTTTTATATTTATTTCTTGTTTCTTTTATGCAATCTATTCTATTCATGATATCTTCTCAATTCACCATGTTTGAGTAGTTTGTTAGTTAAGTTAGGGTTTTTCAAAGGTTGATGAAGAGTTTGTAGAATCACTAAACTGTTAGGAATATCTATTGGTTCTTCATATGTGCTTGCATTCAGAACTGATTTCTTGATTAGTCATCTGGAAATTCGAAGCCCTAGGTTGTTAAATAGATGTGAGAACATTGTTAATCACCTGAACTAGTATTAGATGAGCAAAACGCCTACTTGCAAAGAAATTTGACTTAGGAGTTTTGTGAACAATCGAAACCTGATATTTAAAGCTTACTTAACTTGTTAGAATTTGGAAAGAGATTTGAAATTCTGTGAATTAAGCATAGATAACTTTTGCAATGAGAATTGATTAGTTATATCATTGAGTTTTAAGTTCAAGACGGTTTTAATCATTCCTACTTGCATGCATTCTACATTCTCGGATTGAACATGCGAATTGACCTGACTTAGCGCTTTTAGTTTTCTAAAACATAGATCAATCAATAATCACCTGCTTTTATTATTTTGTTTATTTTGCATTACATTCATATTCTACTGCTTAGCTTAGTCCGAATCTATAATTGCTAGTGTTGTTTACTTGCTTCCTTGGGATTCGATAACCCTTTATATTATAACTGCATTGCTGTGCACTTGCAGTAGTTTTATTTGGGTAAAACCTGAGCCCTATAAAGTTTTGGCGTCGTTGCTGGGGAGAAATAGCTGTCTATCGATTTTTAGTATTTGGATTTTGTCTAAATTTTTATTTGTTTACTGACTTTTGCTACTTTTCTTTGTGTTGGTTTCATGTGTATGCCTAATCGCAGTATTATAAGCAACAAGGAGAAGGAGCTTTTGACTTTGGGCATTGACGAGATAGCTAAGTTGGAGAGGACCATCAGGAAAGCTAAGAAACAGTCTACAGTGTTCAATCCGTTTGTCTTGGTCGAAAATGCAGAAGGTCACTTGGTTGACAGATAAAGAAACAGGAGGAATGAAGAAGGGCAGAGACTGGATCATGATGGAAATGTCATAATTGACCAGGTGGTTCAACAAGTGGCGCATGATGCTGGAGTTGCTGCTGGAAACGCTGCTGGGCGTTTTGTTCAGAGGACTCCAGGAGATTACAACAGAACTGACCAGTTTTATGCCAATAAAGCTGCAATCCGCCCTCCTGCATTCCAGAGGAATGATTTTGAGCTCAAGCCTGCTTATTATCAGCTGGTGGGTCAGTATCCTTTCCATGGCTTACCACATGAGCATCATATGGATCACACTGAGAGGTTTGAGGATTTGGCTTCAAGTGTCAAAGCTAATGAAGTTAGCAATGACTTCTGTTCTGCAAGCTGTTTCCTTACTCTCTTGGAGGAGATGCTGCTTATTGGGCTGAAGGAACTGGATCCTGGTTCGCTGACCACTTTGGAAGACACCAAGAACGCCTTTCTGAACAACTTCTATCATGATGCTGGATCAGAAGAACTGAGGACAAAAATCTCTTCCTTCTCTCAAGGACCTACTGAAGCTTTTAAGGCTTCCTTGTTGAGATTTAAGTCCTATCAGAGAGACTATCCTCATCATGGCTTCACTCAGGTGCAGCTGCTTATAATTTTTTTCAAAGGAGTGGATTGGAAATATCAGATGGCGTTGGATGCTGCTAGCAGTGGAAACTTCAACACAAACAATCCTGAAGATGCAATCACTCTGATTGAAAACTTGGCCTGTAGTAACAGCACCAAGAATGCGGATTTTCAGAGGATGAAACAAGCTGGTTTGAATGATGGGAACCAAATTGCTGAGGTTAAGGTTAAGTTGGACAGTATGCACAGCCTTCTGGTGGGAAAGAAATCAGTCCAGTTTGCTGCAGAAGTGGAGACTTTCGAAAATCTTGAAGAATTTGAGCAAAAGGATGTTAATTTCATCAACGGAGGAGGTTTTCAGAGTCAAAGGTTTGGGAATCCGCAGTGGAACAGAGGTTACAACAGCAACAATCAGAACTCTTCAGGTTTTATTCCAGAGCCACAGTTCGAGAAGACAGAGTTACGGAAGCCATATCAGAACAGCAGCAATTTCAACAGGATATATAGTTCTTCTTCCTACCAAACTGCACATCCACAAGACAACAAGATGGTAGCTATGCTGGAGCAGATCCTAGAAGGATAGCTGAAGATTACAGTGGACTTTAATGGGAAGCGAGATTCGCTATAGCCGGACCCGAATGGAAAAATTGAGAATCTGAACTCTCCTATGAAGAAGCTGGATGTTCATGTTGCTCAAACTGCAGGGGCTGTTCAAAGGCAAGAGGGATTCCTTCCTGGAAGGACTGATATCAATCCCAAGCATCAGGTCAATGCCATCATAGTTAGGAATGAAAAAGAGCTTAATACATTGCTGAAAAAGAGATTGAGTGCAGAGCAGATCATGCAACTGATGGAGTTTGAAGATAAAAATTTTGCAGTCTTAGAGTTTAGTGACGACCATCACCAAGGAAGAGTGACAATCGTCACCAACTTACAAAGGAATCGGGGGTCTCACCCACACCAGAATGAAGCTGCTTCGCCTGTAACTGCAGATAATGGCAAGGAACAAGCTTATAAACCCAAGACACCCTTCCCCAAGCATCCTAGGAAGCCTAAACAGGAGATAGAAGAAGCCAGTTGCAAGGCAAAGATAGACAAGCTGATAAATGAGATTCCTCTTGTTGATGCAGTCAAACTTTCACATGCACTAAGAAGGTATGTCAAGAGAATGGTTGTGAATGGTGTAAGCCCTGAGGAAGGAGCATTGCTCGCCAGAGACATTAGTGCAATTCTCTTAGGCATAGTTCCAAAGAAGAAGAAGAAGAAGAAGAAGGTGATTGTTTCTGAATAGGTCAGTGCCATAATTCAAAGCAGAATTCTAGAAAAGCTACCTGATCCAGGAAACTTTGTGCTTGATTGATCAATCTCAACAGGACGGTTTCCCCACTCTCTCTGTGATCTAGGGTCAAGTATAAACTTAATGCCTTCCCCAGTTGCTGCTAGACTTGGAATGACTGATTTCAAGCCAGCTGGGATCGATCCATAAGGACCCCAGAAGATATCTTAGAGGATGTTCTTGTTAACATTGAAGGTTGCATGATTCCCACAGACTTTGTGGTTTTGAAATATGATGAAGAACCTAAAGATCCTCTTATTCTGGGAAGATCATTCTTGGCTACAGCTGGCGCCATCATTGATGTGAAAAAGGGGAAGATAGAGTTTGATCTTGGTGATGTTGTCATTAATTTTTACATGGATATGCTGAGAGGAAAATCCACCATCGATGGCCAGACTTTTTCAGTAAGGAATTCCAGAGATAAAGAAACAGTCATAGAGCATTCAGAAGACACTGCTGCTGGGTATGCCAATGAATCAGATACAAGTGGGCAAAAGAACAAGAAGGCTGTTCAAAGAGCAATATCTGAAACTTCTGCCAAATCTGTTGGATTTGAGGATTGGAGTGAAGATGATATCTTCAAGACAAGGCTCGAAAAAGAGGTTCCAATCAATGACAAGTTGCTGGAGGAAGACGATTTTGTGATAGAGGCAAGAATTGCAGAGCTGAATTGCAGAAAAGTTGCAGAAACTCGAGCTGCAGGATCAGTGACGATCGTTACTGACCTGGTGGCCCTCGTCACAAATCCGGACACAAAGGTGAAGTCAGACCCTTACGCTGCAGGTCCATCATATGTTGTCAAAACGAAAATTCAACATTCCACAAACTAGAAACCTCCAACAAAGCAAAGGTATGCACTTCCTGGACCCACTTTCAAACCTCCGAATCTCATCAATAAGAACTTAAAAGGTGCAAAAGATACTTCACACTTATGCAAGCAACAAGATTCTCGTGGAAAGCTTGGTGTTTCTTTTGATGATTTTGCAAGAAAAAGAAGTGTCCCACCCCCAGTCACAACCCGCCCTCCTCACTTCCTTGGAAGAGTTCATACACCAACCACTTATACACCACCATGTATGAGGAAACATTCTTTTCCAAGGCATTCACTGCCACTTTCTTTTCCATCAGCTGTCTGAGCAGCATTAAAAGTCGCGCTAATGACTTTGAACAAGCGCTTGGTCAGAGGCAACCCACTGGTGAGTTCTCTAGTTTTCATACTGTAGTTTATTTACATTTTCTATCATAAGAAGAACGCAAAAAAAAAAAGAAGCAGAAGGGAATTATTTTGAGCAGACTCGGCGGATAGATGATGACCAAGGTCGTCACTGGAGCTCACCACTTGGTGACGATCGTCACCAGTAATGGGTGATACTCATTGATATATCATGGTTTTTTATTGTTTTTAACCATGGTATAAGTCCTTTTTATTGAGTCTTTTTGGTCTTTTTAGAGTCCTACTAGAGTCTTTGAAGGTTATAGTATGTTTGGAGCATAATTGGAGATTTTGGAGCTTTTTAGAGCATTGCAAGATACAACCACAAAGTGTGCAACTCGGAAGGTAAATATAGATTAGGGTGACGTTCGTCACCACTCAAGGGTGACGCTCGTCACCCGAAAAGGAAGGAGTCGTGGCTTTGTTTTCAAAAGATGGAGGATTATCTGCAGTATTGGCCCAAAAGCTCCAGTATTTGCAAAAAGGCCCCAACTCGTGTTTTGGCTTTTATATATTAGGTTTTCAGCCATTGTTGGCTTGGATCTTTGATTTGAGAATTCAGAGAGCTTTAGAGAGTATTTTATTCAGAGCTTTTGGGAAGACAGATCGTGACTCTTTTTGGAGAAGATTTCGAACTCCTTGTTTTTTTATTTTATTCTTGCAATGCAATTTTATTCAGCTATGCTTTGTGATTCCATGATCATGCCTGAGTAATTTGTCAGTTAAGTTAGGGCTTCTCAAAGGTTGATGAAGAGTTTGTAGAATTTCTATCTGTTAGCATTATCTTTTGGTTCTTCATCTCTTCTTGCTTTAAAATCGATTTCTTAGACACATCATCTAGAAATCCGAAAATCATAGGTTGTTTTAATAGGTGTGAGAACATTATTGATAACCTGAACTAGTATTTGATGAGCAAAACACCTTAGTGCAAAGAGATTAGGCTTAGGAGTTTTGTGAACAACTGAACGTGATCATTATTGCATGTTTAGATTGTTAGGGTTTGCAAAGGGATTTGAAACTCTGTGATTTAGACATAGTTAACTTCTGCAATGAGAATTGATTAGTTATATATTTGTGATTTATGTTCAAGACGGTTCTTATTCATTCCTGATTTCATGCATTCTACATTCTCAGATTCAACTTGCGAATTGACCTGACTTAGCGCTTTTAGTTTTTCGAGTTTTAGATCAACCAATATCGATTGCTTTCATAATTTATAGTTACTTCGTATTATATTCATTATTTACTGCTTAGCTTAATCTGAATCTATAAATCGCTAGTGTAGTAAGCTCACTCACTTGTGATTCGATAACCTTTTATGCTACAACTGCTTTGTTGTGCACTTGGAAAAGTTAATTAATTGGGAAAAATCTGAGCCATATCAAGTTTTTAGCGCCGTTGCCGTGGAGTAATAGCTGCCTATCGATTTTTAGTATTAGGATTTTGTCTAAGGTTTTATTTGTTTACTGACTTTTGCTATTTTTCTTTGTGTTGGTTTCAGGTGTATGCCTAATCGCAGTTGATATGCTCAAATTAACCTTTAGAGCTACTCTCTCAAATTAAGAGATCATTGTAGTACTTAGGGATAGAATCCACAAGGACTTAAGACTATTGCTCAACAGATTCTAGATTCAAATAAAGCTAAGCAGTCAATAACAAGTAAAATGAATTAATAAATAAAAGTAACAAGAGCAAGAGCGGATTGTAGGTTCTTAAGATCAATGAGATAATGCGTTAGGCAATGGGAAATTCGAAGGGTTAAAATAAATCGCCGACTACGGACTGAAAGGATTATTTATTAAAACCGTTCTATAACTCAAAAACACGAATGTAAAACAAATCGACTTCCGTCGCATAGATTATCTATGATCATATTCTAGAATTCCAAATTCCTTTGCAAATTCTAATAACCTAAGCAAGCATTATGGTTCATGTTCAATATGTTCACAAAATCACTAATCCAAATTCTTTTGCAACTAGTTATTTCGCTCATCTATGATAGTTCTGGTGATTAGTAATGTTTCCACATCTATTAAACAACTTAAGATCTGATTTCTAGGTGATCAATCTCAAAACAAGTGTTAAAGCAATCTAGATGAAGATCCAAATTATTTATCCGTCCAGTTTTGCAGTTCTAACAATTCATTTTCAACCTTCGAATAATCCCAAAACCTAACTAGCAGGTTACTCAGACATAGAAACTGAAACACAAATCATGACTAAATAATATTGCATTAAAAGATTGAGTAAAAGACAAAGGGGGTTCAAAATTCTTCTCTAACAGAGTACGGATTTGTCTCCCCAAAGCTTTGAATCTAATCTCTCTCTTAGTCTCAATGAAAACAAGATGAATGCCTAACAATGGCTTTCAAAACCTAAATACAACTCTAAACACGACTGGGGCAAGTTTGCAAATAGTAGGAAGCTTCTGGGCCAAGTTGCGATTCTTCAAAAGAGTTTTTAAAGCTTCTCTTTGCGACCACAATTGGTGTCGATCGACACCATACTCCAGAATGCTCTCCGACTTGGTCTTTTCAGCATCAGCTTCAACATAGCTCCAAAAGGCTCCAAAACTCACAGTTATGCTCCAAACGTACCTACACCTGCAAAGACTCTAAAGGACCCGAAAAATACCAAAAAGACTATATAAACAAGACTTATATCATGGTCAAAAACCAGTAAAAACTATGATATATCAACTCCTCCAGACTTAGCTTTTGCTTGCCCTCAAGCAAACATCAGACAGAGAACAGGGTATAGGTTTGAAAACAAGAAACACTCAGCCAAACATCAGGAACATCACATAAGTTAACCCTTTCGAATCCACATACAACAGAGTCAACACAAGATCAAATTTCAGTCTAATCATTACAAGCTTAGCAAATCTCTCAAATCCAATTCAAGCTCCTTCAAGCAATCCGAAATCTCTACTGCTAATTCCTTATTTTTATCTAAGTGTGTGATATCTCATCAAAGTTTTATCATCTCAAGCACTTATAGATTCTTTTGCCTTCCTAAACAACTGAACCAAGCAATCTCAACACAGCTCTCCTATTTTCTCTTCCCTTGATCTTTTCTTTCTGATATTTTTGGTTTTTCACCTCTTTTTTTTTTAACAGTCTATGATATAGTGCTACTCAATACTTGTGTTCCTTGTGAGGAGACAGTTTATTGAGTGTGTTCATAACTGTTGTTCCTTGTTAGGAGACAGCGTCATGAATGCACCATTCTTTTGACTCATACTTTTAAAGCTATATCAGGGAAGATCAAAGAGAGATTGTATCTCAACATACTTGTCAGTGTTAAAAGAGAGAATTAAGATCAATGAGAATCAAGCCACAAGACAAGAAGTGTAAAATTCATTAAGGTAGAGCTAACAGCAAATTTTCCAGATTCTCAAAAAACCTAAACTTTCATTGCTATACTGATCTACCTATGATTTTCAACTTGATAAGACTTGTAATCAGCTACAGTGGCAATGGTTCTTCAAAGCATCAACGTTCTGTGATTAGTTCCAAAAAAAACTGACAGTTTCAAAATTTTTGACTCTATAAAGCAGGTTTTTGACTCAACTTTAAGACTCTAAAAATCAAACACAATATACACAATGTCAACAATGACCTCCCCCAGACTTAAACAACACTGTCCTCAGTGTTATCAAGCCTGGAATTGGCAAAAATAAGCAATGAATCGGTTTGCACATAAATGAGAAAATGGTACCTTTGATTGCGCGGGGTGTCGATCGACACCCTATGGTTGGTGTCGATCAACACCAAGTCCAAAGACAGAGTGTAATCGACACAAACATGTACTATGTTGCTGGTTAGATTGTTAGCTGAAGTTCTCCCAAGTCAAGACTGTTAGGAACACTCAAGCACACAATTAAAAGTAACAATACAATGCATAATCTCACCAGTTCAAACAAGTTTCAAAGCATAACCAAAGCTGACAAACTAACTCAAAGCAAAAACATGAAAAACTGACTCAAAGAAAATGAAAAGGAACAAAGGAAAAGGGAAAAATAACCAGGATAGATGGAGGAACTAGTCCTCATCCTCATCGCAAGGAGGTGTAGGAGGTCGAACGCAGCCGCAGTTCGACAGTACGGCGATGGCGTTCCAGATGCTCTGGATACTCTGAACCATGAATCTCTGGAAAGTGGCCTGCTCCGTAGGAATGTCCGGAACGTCGGGGAGCGTGTGGCGCCCAATCGGCTTGTGATACGCAGGCGCTCTGGATGCTCGGGAACGACATGGTGGCACTCCAACAAGTGCCTCAACAGGTGCGTCCTCAGCAGCAGAAGCAGCAGCTCGTGAAGATCCTCCTCTGCGCCTAGTAGCTGGCGTGGAACGGAGCAAAGTGGCATCAGGCTGAAAGCTGAGGAGGTCTGGCTGAAGTGTAGTGAGAGCAGGCGGAGTCAGGCATCGCTCGCCAGTGTGGCTAACAAAACTCCACAGCATCTCATCTCCCTTGATCCAATGGGTCTTCCTCAAGTAGTCCATGTCGAGGAGGTGGCGCTCAGTCACAACTCTACAGGTGGAAGTATCAATACTGCAGTAGCGGAAGATGGGAGTCAGAAGACTACCAATACTCTCGGACTTGCTGCTGGCTCTGGATAACGGCTAGGTCTTCAGCGAAACCAAGTGATGAGCAAAAATGGCACCCATGTTGACATCACTGTCAACTGCATACTCCTTTTTAAGTACATCCTCAATACCATAGTAAAGCAGAGACGTCTCAGAAACTCGCATCTTCCCGGGCTTAGACTTACACAGAAGTGTAGTGGAGATGAGACAGGCAATGATACGCAGCAAATGATGGTGCACATCAGTCTGAGTGGATGTCTTAAAGTCATACCTCCCATTCCTGAAATGGTATCAGGGAATGCATCGGGAGAGAGACGTTGGTGCGCGTCGAATCGAACCCATAGATGAGACAGAGCGCATTAAAATTGATCCTGTATCTGATATCTCAGATGATGAATGTGAAAGTGCCTTCATCTGTCCTCTTGATAATCTCATTTTAGTAGTAGACCCTGACTGTGGCAATGAACTGGCGCACTAAATCCGGGTACATGTCATACTGCTTGGTCACAATGGTGCCCAAACAAATCTTCTTCAGGACTCGCAGCGCCTCCTCCTTGAGACCGAGTTGTGCAGTGTATCAGCATCCGCGAACCATGAAGATGCGATATCCATCTTGATCCAGGCATTGTTGAACAGTGTATCGTAGTCATCCCACTGCTCGCTGATGTTCCTGAAAACGCATTCGCGTTTAGCCACCTCCTTCGCCGGTGTATCCTCCCAAACTCTCTCCATCGGAATTCTCAGTCCTTCCCTCCGGGGCCATGGTGGAAGAGAAGGGATAGCTGGTGCGGGATTGGAGGATTCACCAGTCTTAGTTCGCAATCTCTTGTTATTCCGGGGAGCCATCTGCACTCAAAAAACCAAGAACACAAAATTTCCGAAAATCAGGCAAAATTTTGAAAATTCAAATTCTGGCCTATATCATCAGTGGCGAGCATCACTAGCAACTTAATGACCATGAATCACAAACAATTCCAGTTTAAAACCCCAATTTCTGACCAGTTTTTGCAAAATAAATCATCAATCCGAAAATTTCAAAATTTTGCAAAACCAAGCTGAAAAAACTTAGGGGGAAGGCCGAATTACTCTAAACAACCTAGAGAATCATGATTCAAGTTCTAAATCAAGCTAAAGCAGGGAAAATCGAAGCTTTCAAACCTTGGGGTCGAACTGAAAAGATGGGATTTCGAGTCTCATACCTTGCAGATCGGATGAATGAGTTATATATTCAGAACCAGCACAAAATTCCACCCAAGATAGGCTTTTGAATTACTCAAATCCGTTAAGAAACAAGAAAGTTGTTATTTGTGGAGAATTATGGTGGTTTTGCGATTTTCAGATGAAAGTGGTGAAGGAGAAGAGTTTCGCGAGTTTAAGTCGACTTACCTGATTAATGAGGGTGTCGATCAACACCGGATAGGTGGTGTCGATCGACACTAGTCTGTGTCATTGGGGTGTCAACCGTGGTCGATATCCCTTCGCCTCAGTTTTTTTTTTTTACACATTATATGAATACGAAATTTAGTTAGAAAAACGTAAAAAATTAGACTAAGTATGTACACTTATCAGTGGGTTGCCTCCCACTAAGCGCTCGTTTAACGTCATTAGCTTGACTGTCCTTAGGATCAGGCTGTGGGTGCATCCACCAAAGGCATAATTTGCCCTTCGGGAATCGCGGCTTTCAACCAATAATGCTTCACCCGTTGCCCATTGACAACAAACTCCTTGCCTTCTAGAGTTGACAACACAACTGCACCATATGGTCTGACCTCCTTGATGGTGAAGGGACCTTGATATCTCTTGTATTTACACCATTTAGGCTTGCATTTAGTGCATGTTTTGGTTCTCTTTTGCATGTTTTCCTTATCTTTTGTCCCATTTTCTTCTCCTTTTAGACTTAGGTTGCATTTAGGATATAGTTTGCATTTTCTATGTATTATGGATGTTTTTAGGTACCTATGGAGCTAAGAGGAGCATTGCAGGAGCTTTGGGGGTGATCCAGGAAGCTAGCTGGGCCAAGAGGAGCAAAAGGGACCAAGGTAGACGATCTCTGTAGAGCGTATCAATCAAGACACAAGGCGTATCGGCCAAGGAGTGACCGATAGAAGGACTATCGACCAGACCTATCGGTCAGAGAAGTGACAGATAGAAGTGCACCGTATATATTTCGGTCACCCAATCGGTCATATTCTAGACCGATAGGATCCCTATCGATCACCCTATCGGTCACAGCTGACCGATAGGAACCCAGTCTGAACCTGTTTTTTATTACACTTCTGCCATTACTTTAGGGCTTCCTTCTTTTATGTATAAATACCCCTTTTCTGGGATTTTCGACAAGTCATGTTATAACACTGTTCTTGAGTTATTTTTCTGGGTTTGTAAGACAAATTTCTTGCTTTATTTAATATAAGTTTGTATTTGCCATTAATCTTTCCTTAATCTCTCTTTTAATCATGATTAGCATATTTTCCTCTTGTGATTTTGTGCTAAATATGAGTATTAGAAGAGAAGAAGGTGAAGAAGAAGTCCAAGAAGATGCTACTTCTGGCGCTGAAAGCCAAGGAGAAACCCAGGAAGAAGAAGAAGAGCTTGATGAAAATGAGGTGCTGAACTACAGCTCAAAACAGTTACACTTCAAACCTAATGAAGGCCCAAGCCAAGAGATCTCTATGAAGTCTGCTCATGAGCATATTAACACCCTTCAGAAATGGTGTAAGTGGCAAGACAAAGCCATTAAGAAGCTCGTGAAGATGGTTAAAGGGAAGTTCAAGAAGAACAAAACTACATCAGGAGAAGCTTCCCATCAGAGCCACACTCATGAGTACACATCTCACCATGAAGAGCCAATACAACAAACTGACCCAACTGAAGAAGAGGATGCTGTTTGGAACCCCCGTGGAAGACATTCATTTCATGCACAGCCAAGTGATCAATGGGGAACATGAGCACAACCAAGGGCTTCATCATATGAGCCAAGGACCCATATACCATCAGAATGGGAAGCGCCAACTCCCATCCCTTCTGAGGTTCAACAAACATGGCAATGGAGTAATCAAGGTGCTTCTTCTCAAGCTGTGCAAATATGGTCAAGCTGGGTTCCTCCACTCCAAGAAGCAGCGTCATCTTCAAAGACTTATGAAAGGAGGATTATGATGAGAGCTAGCAAATCTCCTCAGACATCTGGATCCTCCCACCACTCCACTTATTAAAAAAAGGTATCATGTCCTACTCATTGTTTATACCATTGCATCTTTTTCGATATTGTATTATATTTTGTTGCTTCTCTCTCTTATTGCTTTCATTACACAAGGGACTTTGTAATTTAAGTGTGGGAGAGAGATTTGGGGTTTGACTTAGTGTTCTCTTTTCTTATTTTTTCATTTTTCTTCATCTTGAGTGACATGCATATCATCCATTCATCTAAGGCACAGAAAGACACAAAAAAAATCAAAAAATTTGAAACATTTTGCATATTTTTGCAAACCAAAAAGAAAGCATGTAGTTGCATTTCATTCTTTTAGGATTGAGTCTAGTGCTGACATATAGGTTACATTGCATTTGCATAGGGCATAATGATAAATTTTCCTTGTAAAGTGATTAGAGTTTAGAGATGATTTCAGTGTTTAAGTGATTAGTTGTTTGATGCATCATAGGAAAGCTAGAAGTTAAGACTGAACCATGCTTGGAATGCTAATTTTGATCATCTCATCTCACACTGAAAGCATTTGTTCTCTGAAAATCAACTCTATTAACTAAATTTTCCTTGTAAAGTCCTTAATTTGGACTTTTAATTATCATGTCTTATGCATTGAAAAGTGAATTCATGGCTACCATATACATATTTGGATCATCTTTTTCTTTTCTACCACTCTTGTTGATCCAAATAGCTGATCCTCGTACTTATGGGACAGTTAATCCACTCCCTTAACCAAAACCTCCTTTTGAGCTTAAACACTATCTTGAGAGCTGTGTGGCCTTTGCATATCATTTTCGATTTTGTCTTAGCAAAAAGTGTTAGGAATAAGGCTGGCAATAATAAGCTCTCTTGTAGATATCAGCTTGCATCTTGAGTTTGATTCTAGGATAGGAGTTCTGGGATAAAATGGTAGAGTTAAGTGGTTTGAACTTCATGTTTATATGCTTTGAAAAGAAGAGGAAAAAGTTTGAAATGGTAGAAAAGGGAAAACAGTTTAGCATTGTGGTTAAGTAAAAGGAAGTAAAAGCTCTAAGTGTTTAGAAAGAATGGCGCCAGCAACTTAAATGTTTTGAAGGGTCAATCCAAAGAAGAAATCAGGCCCAAAACAATCCACCAAAGGTGATGAAGGTGTCAATGCAACAAAGAAGAGCAAGTCCCAACCAAAAAGAAGCAGACAATATATCTCTTGTATTTACACCATTTAGGCTTGCATTTATTACATGTTTTGGTTCTCTTTTGCATGTTTTCCTTATCTTTTGTCCTATTTTCTTCTCCTTTTATACTTAGGTTGCATTTAGGACATAGTTTGCATTTTCTATGCATTATGGATGTTTTTAGGTACTTATGGAGCTATAAGGAGCATGGAGAAGTTTTGAGGATTATCCAGGAAGCTAGCTGGACCAAGAGGAGCAAAAGGGACCAAGGCAGACGATCTCTGCAGAGCCTATCGATCAAGGCACAAGACCTATCGGTCACTCCGTGACCGATATGATCCCTATCGACCCGGCATATCGGTCAATGAAGTGCCGATAGCAGTGCACCGGTTATATTTCGGTCACCCTATCGGTCATCTTCCAGACCGATAGGATCCCTATCGATCATTCCTATCGGTCACAACTGACCAATAGGAACCCAGTCCGAGCCATGTTATTATTACACTTTTGCCATTACTTTAGGGCTTCCTTCTCTTTTGTATAAATACCCTTTTTCTGGGATTTTCGTCAAGTCACCTCATAACATTGTTCTTGAGTTTATTTTATGGGTTTGAAATATAAATTTCTTGCTTTATTTAATTTAAGTTTGTATTTGCCATTAATTTCTCTCTAATCTCTCTTCTAATCATGATTTACATCCTTTCCTCTTGTGATTTGGTGTTAAAGATGAGTATTAGTGAGTAGGTTGCTTAGGGTTCATAGATGTGGTAGATTTAGGGGATTTAGGGATTTATTAAGGTTTGTTTAGTGTTTAATTTCATGGATTCCTCTCTATTAATCTGTTTATAAGCTAGATTTGTCTTTATCACACTTATCTAGAATTTAGGCTTTCTCTTATGCCCACCAAGTGTTTGATGAAATGCTGATCTTGTTTAATAGAGGATTTGCTGGCCTTGGCTCAAGAGATTGACTGTTTAAAGGGCATTTTGACATAAATAGAGTTGGTTGCTATTGCTTGCTAGATGTTTTACCACTAATGAGAGTTAGATCTTGCTAAAGTGTTTAGTAAAGGGCTATTTTACAAGAGATTAGATTTAGCTTGCTTGTTTGTGAACTCTATGTCTAGGAACCACCATTGCTAGCATGTTTGCTTGATCAATGCTGTTTGAAACAACCTTAGTTAGTCTCTAGATTCTCCAAAATCAATAACCACATCTAGGAACTTGCTTTCTCTTTATTGAATTTCGAATTTGTTAAGTGCTCTATTTATTTTGCTCTGTTTTCCTTCTTGATCATTGCTAAACTGTCCTCTTCTGAATTCTCTTTGGTGATTGATCATTCTAGGTTGTTAGATAAATTGCTTAGGCAACAAAAACTATTATTTGCTTTGCTTGACTTATAGATCTCTGCTCACAACTCTTCTGCTTTCATCTAAACCCATTTGGATTGACATAAAACCTTTGATATACTACAACTGATTAACATTGAGGGGTGATTGACTGAGACTAAAAACCTTTCTGTCAATTTGGCACCGTTGCCAATTGGGTTTTCTGTTTGAATCATTAGAGTTTGTAGAGTCTTTAAGATCAAGTTTTTAGTTTTATTTGGTTACTCACTCCTTTTCAAGTATTTTCATTTCAGGTACATCTCTACAAGTGGAGAAGATGCTCTGTTTTGAAACTCCAAGGTGCAACAACTTCTACCAAGAGCTTCTGTCTATGAACTACTTTGCAAACAGCTACAATCCCCACCCACAGTTTGCATCCACTCCTGCCCTCCCTCAAGGTCAATTCACTGCCTCTACCTCTAGTGAAGATGACACCAAGAGCATGCTCAACCAATTCCTCAACTTACAACTCCTTGAACAATTGGAGATGAACCAGAGATTTGCTGAGCTGCATAACAAGCTAGACTCTGTTCATGATGAGCTTACCACCAATTAGTATTGCCAAGCTGTTGAGTCTGCAGTTGCCTTTACTCCTCTAGAAGAAGAAGCTATCATTGAAGACTTCCTTTCCTTAATCAATGAGGACATTGACATTCAGAATGGGGGGAGGAGCTTATTGAAGCTTATGCCACTTAGGAGAACTCTCTTGAAGAAGGAACCAACAAGGAAGAAGAGAGGTGGTGGGCGCCACATGAAGTTGTTCATGCTACAATGGAAGACTTTGTTGAAGTCTCTGATGTAAGAAGAAAACTCAAGCTGCTGTTCTCCCTATCTACCAACCCAATATCCCTTTTCCAGGAAGATTCAAAGAACAGCTGATCAAGAAGTATGAGACCCTCTATGCTGCTTAAATGGAAATGAGGGGTCTGAATGGTCAAGAGGAGCTTGAGAAATTGAAAGCTAAAGCTGGAGCAACTGAAGTTAAGGAGCTGAACATCAAGAAGCTTGGAGATCCAGGTTGCTTCACTCTCCCTTGTGAGCTCAAAGGAAAGGCCTTCAAGAGCTGATTGTGTGATCTAGGAGCAAGTATCAATCTGTTACCAGCTTCTACTGCTAAGGAGTTAGGCTACACTAAGTTCCAGCAAAGAAATGTCTCTCTTACCATTGCTGATGGGACTGTGAAGATGACTTTGGGAGCCCTCACAGATGTTCCTATGCGGATTGAAGGAGTAACCATCCCTACTGACTTCTTGGTGCTTGATGTGGAAGGACAGATTAAGAATGCTATCATCCTTGGGAGACCATTTCTTGCTTCAGCTGGCGCTGTATTTGATGCTAGAGCTTGCAAAACAGAGTTGAGGCTCACCAAAGACAAGGTTTTGAGGTTTGACAGCAAAGACAACAAGCTGGAGCATGATCATGCTTTCTCTATGGACCTTAACAAGGTGAAGGGCATTGACAAAAACTGGCCAGAGTTTGATGGCTACCAAGGAGAGAGTTTTGATGGCTGCTGTTTGCCAAATTTGTTTGAAGATGCCACTGAAAAGGAGGTCCTTGAAGTGGTTGGTTACAAGAATCTGAATGATATCAAGTTGGTTACCAAGAGAGGAGAAGTTGTTTTGCAACCAAGTGTCTCTAAGAGGGGAGAGTTTTGCTTCAAGCTTCAGCAAGAGGGGAAGACTATGCCTTTTGCTAAGATCAGGATGAATGGAGTCTCTGCCAGAGTTAAAAGAAGCAAAATAACACCAAGGAGTTCCAAGACTCCTTCTCCTCACCTCCACTAAAGATGTAGTCAAAGTCAAGCTAAATGACTTTAAACAAGCACAGTTGGGAGGTAGTCCCATAGTATCCTTTGTATATATTATTTTTTCTAGTTTATTTTTATGCTTGATTAATGTGTATAGAAGCAGGGACTTGGTATGGGGGTTGAGAAAGTCTCTAAGGGACAAAGAACATGTGCATTCTGGCTGCTATCGATCATCGTATCGGTCTAGACGAGACCGATACAGACCGTATCGGTCATGACTATCAGTCACTTGTGATCGATAGCAGTAGAGCCAGATTGCACCAGTCAACCTATCGGTCACTTGTGATCGATAGGGAAAGGAGTTTGCAAGTGAGTGTCCTATCGGTCATACCTATCGATCAGACACTGACCGATAGAAATCCATCGGATATATTTCGGTCAGTGTATCTATCAGATGGAGACCGATAGGATTCACAGAAAGGTATCCGTCATTGCTATCGATCACTTGTGATCGATACGCACCCTATCGGTCATTCCTATCAGTCACATTATGACCGATAGCCCCGCGAGGTAAGTGCTTCAATTTTGAAAAAAATTTCTCTGCTTTGGTTTGGAGCCAATGAGGTTTAAATTCAAACTTTGGATCCTTCCTGACACTTTGCAGAGCTCCTGAGCACCTTTCATTCTTTTCCCCCAACCACTTTTGATTTCTTTGGTTCCCCACTCCTCTCTTTAAAAACTAACAATCTCTTCTCTTCTCTTGACACTTCATTTCACTACTTCTCTCACTTATAGCACGAAAATTTTAGCTCTTTCTCTCTTTTATTTATTTTCTCTAAGTGCTCAGAAGCTTCATTAAGGTTTGCTTCCTCAACTATTCATTTTTTGTTCTTAATCAATGAATGTGCTTATAATTGCTTAATCTATGGTTTTAAGAGCAAGTTTTGTTTAGTTTAAGATGTTGTGCTTTGGTTTTGCATGGTGGATATGTTTAAATTGAGCAAGTTTACTGTTAAAACTTTGTTTACTGTTCTTTAATCTCAGTTCTTGGTAGTTTGATATCCCTTTGCATGATCATTTTCTCCTTTGATTAGAGCCACCATGCTAGGTTCACATGCATGAATGTCTTATCTTTATGAACTCTAGCATGTTTAAACTGTTAGCTTGTGAATTCTTCTTGCTTTGTAGGAGTTTAATCTTGTTTAATGACTAGATAAACTTCTTTTAGCTTAGAGAAATTCATTTTAAAGCTTTCAGTTATTGGTTTCTCAAACTTTTGTTCTTCTACTTATAGTATCTTCAAGCTTTGATTTTGTAGGTAACATGGGTAAAACAAGAGCAACTGCTGGAAGCAAGGGAAAGGCACATCAGGAGGAAGCGCCCACTTCTCCTAGAGCAAGAAGGGATAAAGGAAAGGATGCTGCTGCTGAACACTCATCAAAGGCTGCTGGAAAAAGACCAGTTGGAGACAAGGGCGCCAAGCAGAAAGGAAAAGGAAAAACTGTGGAGGCGGAAGTCCCACACCATGAGCCAAGTGCTAGGGAGCTCATGGAAGCTTTCAACCAGTGCACCTTCAAGCCAACCAGATACCCTTGTGCTAACACAATGAAAGCACTTGGGATCTACAGGGACTCCAAGTGCATCTTTGAGCACATGGGGCTTAGCGAATTGATGTCAAAGCCACTTCCTTCCTACCAGCAGCTCACTTATCAATTCCTCTATATTGTCAAGGTGGTTGGATATGATGAAAGCCAGCTCCCCAACAAAGATGGATGGATCTCTTTCAACCTAGGAAGGCAAAGGTTCACAACAACTTTCATTGACCTCTCTCAAGAGCTTGGGCTGATGTCTTATGCACAAAGAGGGAACAAGTTCTCAATCACTCAAAAGCAGCACACAAAGCTATCGAGGATGATTGGAACTGGGGAATTCATAGCTGGCACCATAAGGAACCAACACCTGAAGCATCCTACAGTGAGATATGCTCACAAGGCGCTTGCAAACACTTTCTTTGCAAGGAAGGAGACAACGAACCTCACTGGCAAAGAATGAGACTTCATCTACACTGGAATGTTTGCACTTGTTGATATTATCATGGATAGCATAAGGAGCTTGAAAAATGGAGAAGAGCTTGAACCAGTGGAGCAGCATGAACCTGAGGAGCAGCTTGTAGCTGAGGATGCTTTTGGAGTGGAAAAAGAGTATGGAAAAGTTGTTATCTTAACCTCATTGGTTTTGATACATGATCATCAAATGGACATGTGTCTCATTTGTACTCTTTTTCCCTTGTCAAGTTTTGTCCCAATGGGTTTTCTTGACAAGGGTTTTAATAAGGCAAATGTTACACATTCAAATCACCCATTTGATGATCCAGGCCAAGACATGACATTCAGAATTTGACCCAATGGAGATGCTATGAAGACCAATGCATTTTATGCCCATTACAAGCCCAAGAAGAGTCCAAACCAAGTGCTTATTTTGCTGGTCAAGAGAAGTGACGAAAATAGAAGCTTAAGGGTCATATTTCCATGTTCAAACTTGTTTTAATTTCTTGTTATTTTCTAGACAAGTCAAGGAGCATGTTCCAAGCCTTGTCTCTTCATTTCCTTCTTCTTCTCTTCTCTTTATAATCCCCCTATGTACTATGGACGAAAATCATCTATCTTTTAATCAAAATCTCTCTTTAAAATAGATCATCTCTTTGGTGTGTAATATCCAAAGAAATCATGTTCATCTTATGGTGTGTAATATCCTTAAGGTGTTCAGCTTGGTTTGCAGAAGACTTTCACATCTTTTGTAGACTTTCCTCTCAAACTTCTTCCACCATTCCCCCCCCCCCCCCCCCCCCCCCCCAAACCGTCCATATGCATATGCTTAACTTTCAAAGTCAAGGTCTTGGCAAAATCATATTATTTGGTATCAGAGCAGCTTTGAAAGTTAAGTTTTTCTATCCCTTTTATTTACATAATTTTTGTTTCATATTTTCATTTCATATTTTTATTTTATTTTAATTTTTCTTGTTTGATTTTTCATCATCTCTGTTCGAATTTGCTTTAAAAAAAAAAAAAAGTTTTTCTGTTCATCTGATCATTTTGGCGAATTTTGGCTGTTCATCTTCTGATTTTTTTGTTGTGATTTTTGTTTGGAACTTTTTACTGGTGTTTTGTTCTTTTAATTTCAGGATGGAGTCCAAACTTGAAGACAAACTCAGTGAAAAGGACTAGCTCATGCTCAAGGAATTCACTAAGTATCTACACAAGCTGAACAGCACTTCTGCAGCACTTCAAGAGGAGAGAAATCATGCACAAAAAGGAAAATCCGCCAGCCATGAAGAGCTGAAGCCCAAGAAGCCAGACAAAACTCAGAGCAGACCACATCATGCTTCTCACACTCCTAACTCAAACGTTTATTTCAATTATGATTATCAAGCTCCTAATAAAATTCAACTCAACTCTTTTTCAGGAGAAGGAGACTACTTAAAGTGGGAGAAAGACCTTGATGATTGGTTCTACAACAACCACATCCTGAGGGAGCATAAGCTTGATTATGCTATCAGTTTCCTTACTGGAAAAGCCCATAGATGGTGGATAAAAGAAAAAGATGAGCGCTGGTCTTACAATAAGCCAAGAATCACCACTTGGAGAGAACTTAGGAAATTATTGAGGAACAAGTATGCTCCAAGGGATCAGCAGGCTCAGAAGCACGCCTCTCACTACCATCAAGATCAGAAGAGTGGTTTTTTTGAAAGCATTGATCAAAGAAAGGCTCAGGCGTCCAAAGGAGAAGAGTCACCAGAAGTGAAACGTGCAATGGACCAGAAACAAGCTGCAGACACAATACACCCCATATTGCTTGAGAAAACAGAGCCAGAAGCGTCCATACAATCTCATTTAAGCATTGGTGTGCAAGGTAAGTGTCTAGATCCGTTTTTAATTAAAACTAATGTGTTTAATCATGATGCAGAAGAAGAATCACCAGAAAAAGAGCAAAAGAGTTTGCCATTGATTACTGAAGTGGAGCAGCCAACCAGCATTATGTCAAAACCAGTCCCTAAACCATTTCCAAAAGAGCACTCAAGAAAGCAATGTAAGGAATTTGATTTGGTTAGGACTGAGCCTAATTTGTTTTTAATGGTTTCTGCTTAAGCTGAAAAATGTTTTGGTTTAGAAACTGTGAAAGAATTTTGTGTTTCAAAGTCTATTTTTAACAAAATGATTCCAGTTTTTGAAACCATTAAAAGTGAAAAGTTCTTTGAGCCAAAAGACCTTTTAGTTGAAAAATATTGTGAATTTCAACCTTCTTTGAGAATTTCTTTGTTTAGCAACACTTCTAAGGCTGAGTTTGAATTTGTAAAAACGTTTTCTAAAGGGGAACAAAATGTTTTATGTGATTTTTGGAGTTCTAATCACATTTTGATTTGTGACAAAGTGAATGAAATTTATGAAAAAGATTATTTTACCTTTGATCACACAGATATAATTCACTTGTCTTTGCCAAAACTGCCATTTACAGGTTTAAAGACAGCTTTGAAGCTCACAAGAAGAAACAGCAAGAGGGAGGAAGACAATCAATTTAAACCACCTGATTTGAACCAGGATCAACACCATGACGTCAGTTGTTTCATGCTGATAAAAGAGGAGCCACGAGATGCCGCAAACAAGCCAAAACCAAGCCAAACCCAATATGGATGTATCTCTCTAACCCTTTCAGAATACATTGGTATTAATTTGATCTATTCTCTTGCAGATAAAATTGATTTGAGGTCAAATCCTTTTCAAGAGGGAGGGGATGATATGATCATGGATAGCATAAGGAGCTTGAAAAATGGAGAAGAGCTTGAACTAGTGGAGCAGCATGAACCTGAAGAGCAGCTTGTAGCTGAGGATGCTTTTGGAGTGGAAAAAGAGTATGGAAAAGTTGTTATCTTAACCTCATTGGTTTTGATACATGATCATCAAATGAGCATGTGTCTCATTTGTACTCTTTATCCCTTGTCAAGTTTTGTCCCAATGGGTTTTCTTGACAAGGGTTTTAATGAGACAAATGTTACACATTCAAATCACCCATTTGATGATCCAGGCCAAGGCATGACATTCAGAATTCGACCCAATGGAGATGCTATGAAGACCAATGCATTTTATGCCCATTACAAGCCCAAGAAGAGTCCAAACCAAGTGCTTATTTTGCTGGTCAAGAGAAGTGACGAAAATAGAAGCTTAAGGGTCATATTTCCCTGTTCAAACTTGTTTTAGTTTCTTGTTATTTTCTAGACAAGTCAAGGAGCATGTTCCAAGCCTTGTCTCTTCATTTCCTTCTTCTTCTCTTCTCTTTATAATCCCCCTATGTACTATGGACGAAAATCATCTATCTTTTAATCAAAATCTCTCTTTAAAATAGATCATCTCTTTGGTGTGTAATATCCAAAGAAATCCTGTTCAACTTATGGTGTGTAATATCCTTAAGGTGTTCAGCTTGGTTTGCAGAAGACTTTCACATCTTTTGTAGACTTTCCTCTCAAACTTCTTCCACCATTCCCCCCCCCCCCCCCCCCCCCCCCCCCCCCCCCCCCCCTCAAACCGTCCATATGCATATGCTTAACTTTCAAAGTCAAGGTCTTGGCAAAATCATATTACTTGTGGATACTAGTGACAAAGGGACACCTATAGGCCCACCAAGCAGATTCCCATGCTTTGTGAGATTACTGATGGAGCAACTGCTGACCTATCAGTGCTAGGTTTTAAACAAGGGGAAAAGGGAGAAGAATCCACAGTTTCACATTGGAGGAATTGTGACCGCTGTTCTAATAGCCAGTGCTGTGGACTTTGAAGAACATGTTGATGATGCTCTGGGTCCTTTAGGGATAGATATGGACTACCTTAGGAGAAGCCATTACATTGAGAAGAGCGTTCAAGACAAGCATGTCTACAAGTTCCTCAATGAACTCCTAGAGCCAGCAAGAGTCCTCCTCCCTAATTCAAGGCTTACCTCCTTCACCACAAGGAGCAACATCAGTTTCAATCCAAGTTATGATCAGCTCTACCAAGGCGGCCCAGTCCCTGAAGAAAGAGCAGAAGCTAGTGAGGAAGAAGAACAAGAAGAGGTTGAAGAAGAAGCAAGAGAAGAGAGAAGAGAAGAAGGTGAAGAAGAAGTCCATGAAGATGCTACTGCTAGCGCTGAAAGCCAAGGGGAAACACAAGAAGAAGAAGATGAGCTTGATGAAGAAGAAGTGCTGAACTACAGCTCAAAGCAGTTCCACTTCAAACCTTATGGAGGCCCAAGCCAAGAGAGCTCTATAAAGTCTGCTCATGAACACATCAACACCCTTCAAAAATAGTGTAGGTGGCAAGACAAAGCCATTAGGAGTTTGGTGAAAAGGGTTAAAGGGAAGTTCAGGAAGAACAAAGCTACATCAGCAGGAGCTTCCCATCAGAGCCACATTAATGAGCACACTTCTCATCAAGAAGAGCCTATGCCACAAGCTGACCCAACTGAAGAAGAGGAGGCTGTTTGGAACCCCCATGGAAGACATTCCTTTCATGCACAGCCAAGTCATCAATGGAGGACATGGGCACAACCAAGGGCTTCATCATATGAGCCAAGGTCCCATATTCCATCAGCATGGGAACCAACTCCCATCCCTTCTGAGGTTCAACAAACATGACAATGGGGTCACCAAGGTACTTCTTCTCAAGCTGGGTTCTCCAACCACAAGAAGCAGCACCATCTTCAAAGACTAATGAGAGGAGGAACAAGAGGAGAGCTAGCTAGTGTCCTTAGACATCTGGATCCTCCCACCACTCCACTTATTAAACAAGGTACCACATCCTATCCATTGTCTATAACATTGCATTTTTTCAGTTGTTGATTATATTTTGTTGCTTCTCTCTCTCATTGCTTTCATTACACAAGGGACTGTGAAATTTAAGTGTGGGGGAGAGATTTGGGGTTTGACTTTGTATTTTGTTATCTTAGTTTTTCATTTTATTTCACTTTGAGTCACATGCATATCATGCATTCATCTAAGGCATAGAAAAACACAAAAAATTTGAAAATTTGAAAAATTTTGCATTTTTCCAAACCAAAAAGAAAGCATATAGTTGCATTTTATTCTTATAGGATTGAGTCTAGTGTTGACATTTAGGTTGCATTGCATTTGCATATGGCATAATGATGAAATTTCCTTGTAAAGTGCTTAGAGTTTAAAGATGATTTCAGTGTTTAAGTGATTAGTTGTTTGATGCATGGTCAGAAAGCTAGAAGTTAAGACTGAACCATGCATGGAATGATAATTTTGATCATCTCATCTCATACTGAAAGCACTTGTTCTCTGAAAATCAACTCTATAAACTTGAACTTTAATTTGGACTTTTAATTATCATGTCTTATGCATTGAAAAGTGATTTCATGGCTACCACATACATATTTGGATCATCTTTTTCCTTTCTACCACCCTTGTTGATCTCAATAGCTGATCCTCATACTGATGGGACAGTTAATCCACTCCCTTAACCAAAACCTTTTTTTGAGCCTAAACATTATCTTGAGAGCTGAGAGGCCTTTGCATATCATTTTCGATTTTGTCTTGGGAAAAAGTGTTAGGAATAAGGCTGCCAATAATAAGCTCTCTTGTAGATATCAGCTTGCATCTTGAGCTTGATTCTAGGATAGGAGTTTTGGGTTAAAAGGGTAGTGTTAAGTGGTTTGAACTTCATATATATATGTTTTGAAAGAAAAGGAAAAGGTTTGAAATGGTAGAAAAGGGGAAACAGTCTAGAGTTGTGGTTAAGTAAAGGGAAGTAAAAGCTCTAAGTGTAAAGAAGAAAGATGCCAGCAACAAAGCTCAGAAAGGTCAAAAGAAGAAAAATCATACCAAGAGCAATCCACCAAAGGTGATGAAGGTGCCAATGCAACAAAGAAGAGCTAGTCCCAACCAAAAGAAAGCAACCACACAAGCAAAAAGAGAAGTTTCCCCAGCCATGAAGAAGGGTAAAGGGTAAAGTTTAGGAAAAGGGTAGACTTAGGGGTTCACTTTTGGGTTTAGAAGTATTTAGGATTCATCTTTGGATAGAATAGAGCATTGAATTGCATGTATAAGTGTGCTTTTACCTTTAGCATTTTGTCTAAGATGGAATCTTTTTCATTGAGTGATCCCTTGTGTTTGAAAACCCTTTTGCTAAAATGATATCATTTTTACCCTTTGAAGCAAATGTCTTCACTTGATTTGCATAAGCATGATTCATGTTCTGAGCTTAAGTGAATGTTAAAGAGTTGGTTGATTTGACCATTTGCCTAAGTTGAGATTTGAGGTCATTTTGAAACATGATGAGCATGGCTAGGTTCATTAAAGTATGGCTTATTATGTTTGCATCCTACAACTAGGCACTTAAGCATTGATACCATCTCTTTACCTTTGCACTCTTGGATATGGATGCCCACCTTCAAACCTCACTCTCTCATTTGTTCTTATTTGCTTGAGGACAACCAAAAGGCAAGTGTGGGGGTGTTGATATCTCTTGTATTTATACCATTTAGGCTTGTATTTAGTACATATTCTGGTTCTCTTTTGCATGCTTTCCTTATCTTTTGTCCCATTTTCTTCTCCTTTTAGACTTAGGTCGCATTTAGGACATAGTTTGCATTTTCTATGCATTATGGATGATTTTAGGTACCTATGGAGCTATAAAGAGCATGGAGAAGCTTTGAGGATGATCCAGGAAGTTAGCTGGACCAAGAGGAGCAAAAGGGACCAAGGCAGACGATCTCTGTAGAGCCTATCGATAAAGACACAAGACATATTGGTCAAGGAGTGACCGATATGATCCCTATCGACCAGACCTATTGGTCAGTGAAGTGACCGATAGCAGTGCACCGGTTAAATTTCAGTCACCCTATCGGTCATCTTCCAGACCGATAGGATCCCTATCGATCATTCCTATCGGTCACAACTGACTGATAGGAACCCAGTCCGAGCCTTGTTTTATTACACTTTTGCCATTAATTTAGGGCTTCCTTCTCTTTTGTATAAATATCCTTTTTGATTTTCGACAAGTCACCTCATAACACTGTTCTTGAGTTTATTTTATGGGTTGGTAAGACAAATTTCTTGCTTTATTTAATTTAAGTTTGTATTTGCCATTAATTTCTCTCTAATCTCTCTTCTAATCATGATTAACATCTTTTCCTTTTGTGATTTGGTGCTAAACATGAGTATTAGTGAGTAGTTTGCTTAGGGTTCTTAGATGTGGTAGATTAAGGGGATTTAGGGATTGATTAAGGTTTGTTTAGTGTTTAATTTTATGGGTTCTTCTCTATTAATCTGTTTATAAGCTAGATTTGTCTTGATCACACTTATCTAGAATTTAGGCTTTCTCTTATGCCCACCAAGTGTTTGATGAAATGTTGATCTTGTTTAATAGAGGATTTGCTGGCCTTGGCTCAAGAGATTGACTGTTTGAGGAGCATTTTGACATGAATAGAGTTGGTTGCTATTGCTTGCTAGATGTTTTAGCTCTAATGAGAGTTAGATCTTGCTAAGGTGTTTAGTAAAGGGCTATTTTACAAGAGATTGGACTTAGCTTGCTTGTTTGTGAACTCTATGTCTAGGAACCACCATTGCTAGCTTGTTTGCTTGATCAATGCTGTTTGAAACAATCTTAGTTAGTCTCTAGATTCCCCAAAATCAATAACCACATCTAGGAACTTGCTTTCTCTTTATTGAATTTTGAATTTGTTAAGTGCTCTGTTTATTGTGCTCTGTATTCCTTCTTGATCATTGATAAACTGTCTTCTTCTGAACTCTCTTTTGTGATTGATCATTCTAGGTTGTTAGATAAGTTGCTTAGGCAACAAAAACTCTTCTTTGATTTGCTTGACTTATAGATCTCTGCTCACAACTCTTCTGCTTTCAACTAAACCCATTTGGATTGACATAAAACCCTTGCTATACTACAATAGATTAACATAGAGGGGTGTTTAACTGAGACAAAAAACCTCTGTGTCAAGCCACACAAGCAAAAAGAAGAAGTTTCCCCAACCATGAAGAAGAGTCAAGGGTGGTGTTTAGGGAAAGGGTAAACTTAGGCGTTCACTTTTGGGTTTAGAAGTGTTTATGATGTATCTTTAGGTAGAAGGGAGCTTTGAATTGCATGCATAAGTGTGCTTTTACCTTTAGCATTTTGCCTAAGATAGAGTCATTTCATTGAGTGATCCCTTCTGTTTGAGAACCCTTTGCTTGAATGAGATCATTTTTATCTCATGACCTTACCCTTTGAACCAAATGTCTTCACTTGATTTGCATAAGCATGATTCATGTTTTTGAGCTTAATTGAATGTTAAAGAGTTGATTGATTTGAGCATTTTCCTAAGTTGAGATTTGAGATCATTTTGAAACATGATGAGTATGGCTAGGTTCTTTAAAGTACAGCTGATTATGTTTGCATCCCACAACTAGGCACTTAAGCATTGATACCATCTCTTTACCTTTGCACTTTTGGATTTGAATGCCCACCTTCAAACCTCACTCTCTCATTTGTTCTTATTTGCTTGAGGACAAGCAAAAGGCAAGTGTCGGAGTGTTGATATCTCTTGTATTTACATCATTTAGGCTTGCATTTAGTGCATGTTTTGGTTCTCTTTTGCATGTTTTCCTTATCTTTTGTCCAATTTTCTTCTCCTTTTAGACTTAGGTTGCATTTAGGATATAGTTTGCATTTTCTATGCATTACATATGTTTTTAGGTACATATAAAGCTAAGAGGAGCATTGGAGGAGCTTTGGGGGTGATCCAGGAAGCTATCTGGGCCAAGAGGATCAAAAGGGACCAAGGCAGATGAAATATCATGGTTTTTATAGTTTTTAACCATGATATAAGTTCTTTTTATTGAGTCTTTTTGCTCTTTTTAGAGTCCTAGAAGAGTCTTTGCAGGTTATAGCATGTCTGGAGCATAATTGGAGATTTTGGAACTTTTTGGAGCATTCTGAGTTGAAGCCACGAAGTATCCAACTTGGGAAGAAAAGTATGCATATGGGTGACGCTCGTCACCAATCTGGTGACGCTCGTCACCCAGAAAGGAAGGGGTCGTGGCCTGTTTTTAAAAGATTAGGAAGAAATTGCAGTTTTAGCCCAGAAGTTCCAGTATTTGCAAAAAGACCTCAGATCGTGTTTTAGCTTGTATATTAGGTTTTTCAGCCATTCTTTTGGTATATATCTTGTATCTTATTATTTTTGAGAGCTTTAGAGAGAGATTTGTAGCAGAGCTTGTGGAGAGACAAATCAGACTCCTTCAGAGCAGATTTTGAACTCCTTTACTTTCTATTTCTTATTTCTTTTATGCAATCTATTCTTTCCATGATGTTTTCACAAATCACCATGTCTGAGTAGTTTGTTAGTTAAGTTAGGGCTTTTCAAGGGTTGAAGAAGAGTTTGTAGAATTGCTAAAAACTTTTAGGAAATTCATTGGTTCTTCATCTGTGCTTGCATTCATATTGATTTCTTAGACACATCATCTGGATTTCGAAACCCTAGGTTGTTTGATAGATGTGAGAGCATTAGTAATCACCTGAACTAGTATTAGATGAGCAAAACGCCCTAGTACAAAGAGATTTGACTTAGTAGTTTTGTGAACAATTGAACCTGATCATTACTGCATGTTTAGGTTGTTAGGGTTTGCAAAGAGATTTGAAACTCTGTGATTTAGACATAGATAACTTCTGCAATGAGAATTGATTAGTTATATCTTTACGATTCATGTTCAAGACGGTTTTAATTCATTCCTGATTGCATGCATTCTACACTCTCGGATTCAACCTGCGAATTGTCCTGACTTAGCGCCTTTAGCTTTCTGAACTTTAAGAACAGTCTCAAAAACGCCCACTTGCTTTTATTACTTTAGTTATTTCGCATTACATTCATTACTTATCGCTTAGCTTAATCCGAATCTGAACTCTTTAGTGTAGTTTACTTACTCCCTTGGGATTCGATAACCCCTTGTACTACAACTGCTTTTCTGTGCACTTGCAGTAGTTTTATTTGGGTAAAACCTGACCCTATCAAGTTTTTGGCACCGTTGCCGGAGAGTAATAGCTGCCTATCGATTTTTAGTATTAGGATTTTTTCTAAGTTTTTATTTGTTTACTGACTTTCAGCTACTTTTATTTGTTCCTGTTTCAGGTGTATGCCTAATCGCAGAACCAGAAGCAACAAAGAGAAGGAGCTTGTGACTTTGAGCATCGACGAGCTTGCTAGGTTGGAGAGAACTAACAGGAAAGCTAAGAAGCAATCTACAATGGCCGCTCCACTTATCTTGGTTGAAGATGCAGAAGGTCACTTGGTTGACAGGGAAGGAAATAGGAGGAACGAAGAGGGGCAGAGAATTGATCAAGAGGGGAATGTCATTGTTGAACAGCAGGTTCAGCAAGTGGCTGAGAACGTGGGAGTCCCTGCTGCTGTCAATAACGCTGCTGGGCGTTTTGTTCAGAGGACTCTAGGCGACTACAACAGACCTGATCAGTTCTATGCCAACAGAGCTGCAATCCGACCTCCTGCCTTCCAGAGGAACGATTTTGAGGTTAAACCAGTCTACTATCAGCTGGTTGGCCAGCATCCATTCCATGGTTTACCTCATGAGCATCCTATGGATCACATAGAGAGGTTTGAAGATTTAGCTTCCAGTGTCAAAGCTAATGGGGTTAGCAATGACTTTCTGTTCTGCAAGCTTTTTCCTTACTCTCTTGAAGGAGAAGCTGCATATTGGCTGAAGCAACTGGAACCTGCTTCATTGACTACTTGTGAAGACACCAAGAATGCCTTTTTGAACAACTTCTATGATGATGCAAGATCAGAGGACATGAGGACGAAAATTGCATCATTTACACAAGGCCCTACTGAAGCTTTCAAGGCCTCTTGGATCAGGTTCAAGTCTTATCAAAGGGACTGTCCTCATCATGGTTTCAGTCAGGTGCAATTACTTGGAATTTTCTTCAGAGGCATTGACTGGAAATATTAGATGGCGCTGGATGCAGCAAGTAGTGGAAACTTCAACACCAACAGACCAAAAGAAGCTGTAAGATTGATTGAAAACTTGGCCTGCAGTAACAGCACTAAGAATGCAGATTTTCAGAGAAAGCAGCAGGCTGGTTTGAATGATGGAAACCAAATAGCTGAAGTTAAGGCTAAGTTGGACAGCATGCACAGCCTTTTGGTGGGAAAGAAGTCAGTCCAATTCGCTGCAGAAGTGGAGAGTTTCGAAAATCCTGAACCAAAGGAGGGGGTTTCATCAATGGAGGGGGTTTTGAGCAGAAAGATGTTAATTTCATCAATGGAGGGGGTTTTCAGAACCAAAGGTTTGGAAATCAGCAATGGATCAGAGGCTACAACAGCAATAATCAGCAGAGTACCTTTACAGGAGGACAGAGCACGCCTGGTTACACTCCTATGCCCCCATTCCAGAAGACTGAAGTTGAGAAACCTTACCAAAACAGCAGGAATTTTGGTTCTTCTTCCTACCAAACTGCACCTCCACAAGACAATAAAATGGAAGCTATGCTGGAGCAGGTACTTGAAGGACAGCAGAAGATGACAGTGAACTTCAATGGCAAGCTAGATTCGCTGTATCAAGACCTGAATGGAAAAATTGAGAGTCTGAACTCTCACATGAAGAAGCTTGATGTGCAGGTTGCTCAAACTGCAGGAGCTGTTCAAAGGCAAGAGGGATTCTTTCCTGGAAGGACTGATATCAATCCCAAGCATCAGGTTAATGCCATCACAGTCAGGAATGAGAAAGAGGTTAAAACAGTGCAGAAAAAGAGGTTGAGTGCAGAACAGATCGTGCAACTCATGGAGTCTGAAGATGAAATTTTTTCTGTCTCAGAGGTGGGTGACGAGCGTCACCAAGGAGGAGTGACGCTCGTCTCCAACCTACAAGGATATCGGGGGTTGTCACAAGTGAGTGACGAGCGTCACCCACCTGGTGACAGTCGTCACCCACCCCAGAACGAAGCTGGTTCGCCTGTAACTGCAAATTATGACCAGAAACGTGTCTATAAACCCAAAACACCATTCTCCAAGCATCCTAGGAAGTCTAAACAGGAGATAGAAGAAGCCAGATGTAAAGCTATGATAGACAAGCTGCTGCTTGAGATCCCTCTTGTTGATGCAGTCAAGCTTTCACCAGGTCTAAGAAGGTATGTAAAGAGAATGGTTGTGAATGGTGTAAGTCCTGAGGAAGGAGCATTGCTTACCAGAGACATCAGTGCAATTCTCTTAGGCACAGTTCCAAAGAAGAAGAAGAAGGTGACTGTTTCTGAACAAGTCAATACCATCACTCAAAGCAGAGTTCCAGAGAAGCTATCTGATCCAGGGACCTTTGTGCTTGATTGCTCAATATCTGCAGGACGTTTTCCACACTCTCTATGTGATCTAGGGTCAAGTATTAACTTGATGCCTTTCTCTGTTGCTGCTAGACTTGGAATGACTGATTTCAAGCCAGCTGGGATCTCTCTCATCCTAGCAGATCGATCCATAAGAACCCCAGAAGGCATCTTAGAGGATGTTCCTGTTAACATTGAAGGCTGCATAATTCCTATAGATTTTGTGGTTCTGAAATATGCTGAAGAACCTAAAGATCCTCTTATTCTGGGAAGACCATTCTTGGCTAATGCTGGAGCCATCATTGATGTTAGAAAGGGGAACATTGAGCTTGATCTTGGTGATGTTGTCATGAACTTTGACATGGATAAGTTAAGAGGGAGTTCTACTATTGATGGTCAGACCTATTCTGTAAGGACTTCCAGAGATGAAGAGAATGTCATGGAGCATTCAGAAGACACTACTGCTGAGTATGTCACTGAATCCGATACAAGTGGGCAAGTGAGCAAGATGGCTGTTGAAGAGCCAATATCTGAAACTTCTGCAGAAGCTGTTGGGTTTGAGGATTGCAGTGAGGATCATATCTTCATGACTGGGCTTGAAAAAGAGGTTCTAATGAATGCCAAGTTGCTGGAGGAAGACGTGTATGTGATGGAAGCAACACTTGCAGAGCTGAATTGCAGGAAAACTGCAGAAACTCGAACTGTAGAGTCAGTGACGAGCGTCACTGACCTGGTGACGCTCGTCACCAACCTGGACACAAAGGAGAGACGTGATATTTGCTCTACAAGTCCATCATATGTTGCCAATCCAAAAATTCAACAGTCCACAACCCAGAAACCTGCAACTAGGCAAAGGTATGCACTTCCTGGAACCAAATCCAAACCTCCTAATCTCATCAATAAGAATTTAAAAGGTGAAAAAGCTGCTTCACACTTATGCAAGCAACGAGATTCTCGTAGAATGCTTGGTGTTTCTTTTGATGATTCTACAGGAAAAAGAAGTATCCCACCCACAGTCACGACCCACTCTGCTGATGTTCCTCACTTCCTTGGAAGAATCCATGCCTCTACTGCCTATAAACCACCATGGATGAGGAGACATTCTTCTCCAAGGCATTCACTGCCACCTTCTGTTCCACCAGCTGTCTGAGCAGCATTCAAAGTCGAGCTAATGACTTTAAACAAGCGCTTAGTGGGAGGCAACCCACTAGTAAGTTTTCTTTTTCATATAGTAGTTTAGTTTTCTATTACATAGCTAAAAAAACCCGAAAACATGAGAAAAATCGAAAAAAAAAAAAGAGTCACTTTGTTCAGTTTGCTTGGATGATATCTTGTGAACTTGTTGGACCATGGATTATGCTTTGTTTGGATGTTTTGATGTGTGTTTTGAGTGCTCTTACAGTTTGACTTCGGAGTACACATGATGGCATAGCATTTAAACATCCAACATGTCGATTTCTGGAGTATTAGAGATGGTGACGCTCGTCACCAATCTGGTGACGCTCGTCACGAGGTCCTTCGCGAGGTACCACTTTTCCACCTTGGTTTTACACGTTCTCATGCTTCATTTTGACCAACTCTTGGCTTAATAACACTGGAGACAGTGTTGTTCAAGTCTGGGGGAGGTGGTTACTGACGTTGTGTGCTTTGTGTCATGTTTATAGAGTCTTAAAGTTGAGTCAAAAACCTGTTTTTCTAGAGTCAAAATTTTTGAAACTGTTAGTTTTTCTTGGAACTAACCATATGACGTTTTTGCTGATAAGAACCATTGCCACATTAGTTGATTACAAGTCTCACTAAGTTGAAAGTCATAGGTAGATCAGTCTAGCAATGAAGGTTTAGGTTCTTAGAGAATCTGGAAAATTTGCTGTTAGCTGCACCTTAATGAACTTTAAACCTTTTGTCTTGGTGATTGATTCTTATTGATCTTGATTCTCTCTTTCAGCACTGACAATAAAGTTAAAATACAGTCTCTCTTTGATCTTCCCAGATGTAGTTTTTAAAAGATTAAGTCCAAAGAATGGGGCATTCATGACCCTGTCTCCTCACAAGGAACAACAGTAGTGAACACATTCATGAACCTGTCTCCTCACAAGGAACACAAGTATTGAGTAGCACCATATCTTAGACTGTAAAAGTTGAGAAAAATAAGTGAAAAATCGAAAATACCCTAAGGAAAAGATCAAGGGAAGAGAAAATAGGAGAGCTGTGTTGAGATCTATTTGTTCAGTTGTTAGGAAGGGAAAAGAATCTGTAAAGTGATTGAGATGATAGAGCCTTGATGAGATATCACACTTAGATAAAAAATAAGGAGTTAACAGTAGAAATTTCGGATTTCTTGAAGGGATTTGGACTGGACTTGAGAGATTTGCTAAGCTTGTGATAATTAGGCTGAAATTTGATCTTGTGTTGACTCTGTGGTATGTGGATTCGAAAGCTCTAACTAGTATGGTGTTCCTGATGACTGACTGACTGTTTCTTGTTTTCAAACCTCGACCTTATTCTTTGTCTGATGTTTGCTTGAGGGCAAGCAAAAGCTGAGTCTGGGGGAGTTGATATATCATGGTTTTTATGGTTTTTAACCATGATATAAGTTCTTTTTATTGAGTCTTTTTGGTCTTTTTAGAGTCCTAGAAGAGTCTTTGCAGGTTATAGCATGTCTGGAGCATAATTGGAGATTTTGGAACCTTTTGGAGCATTCTGAGTTAAAGCCACGAAGTATCCAACTCGGGAAGAAAAGTATGCATATGGGTGACGCTCGTCACCAATCTGGTGACGCTCGTCACCCAGAAAGGAAGGGGTCGTGGCCTGTTTTTAAAAGATTGGGAAGAAATTGCAGTTTTAGCCCAGAAGTTCCAGTATTTGCAAAAAGACCCCAGATCGTGTTTTAGCTTGTATATTAGGTTTTTCAGCCATTCTTTTGGCATATATCTTGTATCTTATTATTTTTGAGAGCTTTAGAGAGAGATTTGTAGCAGAGCTTTTGGAGAGACAAATCAGACTCCTTCAGAGCAGATTTTGAACTCCTTTACTTTCTATTTCTTATTTCTTTTATGCAATCTATTCTTTTCATGATGTTTTCACAAATCACCATGTCTGAGTAGTTTGTTAGTTAAGTTAGGGCTTTTCAAGGGTTGAAGAAGAGTTTGTAGAATTGCTAAAAACTTTTAGGAAATTCATTGGTTCTTCATCTGTGTTTGCATTCATATTGATTTCTTAGACACATCATCTGGATTCCGAAACCCTAGGTTGTTTGATAGATGTGAGAGCATTATTAATCACCTGAACTAGTATTAGATGAGCAAAACGCCCTAGTACAAAGAGATTTGGCTTAGTAGTTTTGTGAACAATTGAACCTGATCATTACTGCATGTTTAGGTTGTTAGGGTTTGCAAAGAGATTTGAAACTCTGTGATTTAGACATAGATAACTTTTGCAATGAGAATTGATTAGTTATATCTTTACAATTCATGTTCAAGACGGTTTTAATTCATTCCTGATTGCATGCATTCTACACTCTCGGATTCAACCTGCGAATTGTCCTGACTTAGCGCCTTTAGCTTTCTGAACTTTAAGAACAGTCTCAAAAACTCCCACTTGCTTTTATTACTTTAGTTATTTCGCATTACATTCATTACTTATCGCTTAGCTTAATCCGAATATGAACTCTTTAGTGTAGTTTACTTACTCCCTTGGGATTCGATAACCCCTTGTACTACAACTGCTTTGCTGTGCACTTGCAGTAGTTTTATTTGGGTAAAACCTGACCCTATCAGCAGACGATCTCTGCAGAGCCTATCGATCAAGACACAAGGCCTATCGGTCAAGGAGTGACCGATAGAAGGACTATCGACCAGACCAATCGGTCAGAGAAGTGACCGATAGAAGTGCACCGTATATATTTCGGTCACCCTATCGATCACCCTTTCGGTCCGAACTGACCGATAGGAACCCAGTTCGAACCTGTCTTTTATTACACTTTTGCCATTACTTTAAGGCTTCCTTCTTTTATGTATAAATACCCCTTTTCTGAGATTTTCGACAAGTCATGTCATAACACTGTTCTAGAGTTATTTTTCTGGGTTTGTAAGACAAAATTTCTTGCTTTATTTAATATAAGTTTGTATTTTCTATTAATCTTTCCTTAATCTCTCTTCTAATCATGATTAACATCTTTTCCTCTTGTGATTTGGTGTTAAACATCAGTATTAGTGAGTAGTTTGCTTAGGATTCTTAGATGTGGTAGATTAAGGGGATTTAGGGATTGATTAAGGTTTGTTTAGTGTTTAGTTTAATGGGTTCCTCTCTACTGATCTTTTTTTAAGCAAGATCTTTCTAAATCACACTTATCTAGAATTTGAGCTTTCTCTTATGCCCACCGAGTGTTTGATGAAATGCTGATCTTGTTTGATAGAGCATTTGTTGGTCTTGGCTCAAGAGATTGACTGTTTGAGGAGCATTTTAACATGAATATAGTTGATTGTTATTGCTTGTTGAATGTTTTCGCACTAATGAGAGTTAGTTCTTGTTAAGATGTTTAGCAAAGGGCTATTTTACAAGAGATTGGACCTAGCTTGCTAGTTTGTTAACTCTATGTCTAGGAACCACCATTGCTAGCTTGTTTGCTTGATCAATGCTGTTTGAAACAACCATAGTTAGTCTCTGAATTCCCCAAAATCAATAACCACATCTAGGAACTTGATTTCTCTTTTATTGAATTTCAAATTTGCTTAGTACTATGTTTATTTGCTCTGTTTTACTTGTTTGATCATTACTAAAATATCTCTTTTTGAGTTCTCTTTGGTTATTGATCACTCTAGGTTGTTAGATCAGTTGCTTAGGCAACAAAAACCTTCTTTTCTTGCTTGACTTAAGTTTTCCTACTCACAACTCTTTTGCTTTCAACAAAATCCTTTTGGATTAACATGAAACCCTTATACTACAATTGATTCAAATACAAGGCTGATTGAGAAAGAGTGAAAACCTCTAGTATCAGACCTGACTAACGAGAACGCAATTTTCCAGGAAACAATTGTAAACGTGAGTTATACAGTAGTACCTGGTCATTTGGTTTCTGGCATGGATCTTCTTGTCATGATATGCCTTAGTCCTCTCCTTGTACAGCTTGGAGTTCTCATAAGCATGATTTCTGATCTCATCCAGCTCATTCAGCTGCATCTGGCGCCTCTCTGCTGCAGATGATCAGCTACTCCATTCTCAATCCCTTTTTTATCTCTGATCTCAATGTCAAACTCTTGAAGTAGCAAAATCCATCTCAACAGTCTTGGTTTGGCATCTTTCTTCTGCATCAGGAACTTGAGAGCAGAATGGTCAGTATGCACAACCACCTTAACTCCAACCAGGTACTGTCAAAATTTTCTCAAATGCAAACACCACAGCCAATAGTTCCTTTTCTGTGGTTGCATAATTTTCTGTGCTTCATCAAGAGTTCTACTTGCTTAGTAGATGGCATGAAGCTTCTTCTCCTTTCTCTGGCCCAAGACAGCGCCCACTGCAAAGTCTGAGGCCGCACATATCACCTCAAATGGTAGATCCCAATTAGGAGGTTGCACAATGGGATCACTCACTAAGGCCTGCTTGATCTGTTGAAAGGCTGAATGAAATTCTGCAGTAAATTCAAACTTCACATCCTTGCAAAGCAGAGTTGTGAGTGGTCTTGCAAGCTCGCTGAAATCTTTGATGAATCTTCTGTAGAACCCAGCATGTCCCAGAAAACTCCTCACAGATTTCACACAATCTGGTGGTTGCAGACTTGTCATCACCTCAATTTTTGCTCTGTCCACCTCAATTCCTTCTCCAGAGACTCTATGCCCAAGTACAATCCCATCTCTGACCATAAAGTGGCACTTCTCCCAGTTCAGAACCAGGTGCTTTTCTTCACATCTAGAAAGCACTTGACAAAGGTTGTCAAGGCAGTCTTTGAAGGAGGAGCCATACACTGAAAAATCATCCATGAAGACCTCCATATACTTCTCAATCATATCAGTGAAGATGGAAAGCATGCACCTCTGAAATGTCGCAGGAGCATTACAAAGTCCAAATGGCATTCTGCGATATGCAAAGGTGCCATAGGGATAAGTAAATGTGGTCTTCTCCTGGTAATCTGGGTGAATGGGGATATGAAAGAAGCCAGAATAGCCATCCAGAAAACAGTAGTAGGAGTGGTTTGCCAACCTCTCCAGGATATGTAGAGTTAGGTCTCAGAAAAGCATACCTTAGACCTGCAGAGAGCTGTTTGAGTTTGATTTTTGGAGCTTTTTCTTCACTCCAGTCGCCAAGCTTTGCAGCCTTTACGAGGTTCCAACCAGTTCTTTCTGTGCTACCAGCGGCATGACGTGCTCACTTGCATCCAGCATCTTGACATACCCAGCAGTAATGTCATCTAGATGCTCTGTCTCTTTTGCAGAAGTTGTCAATGCTCTCTCCAAAGGATCGGTGGGATGCATTTCTTGGAAGATCTCTTATGCAAGGCTGGTGAGGGAGTCCACATAGAATGTGTGACCATCAATTGTTGGTCTCTTCATCAGCTTGTCCATGTCAAAGGTCATCACCAAATCGCCTACATAAAGGGCTATGCTTCCTTTCCTGACTTCTTAGATGGCGCCTGCAATAGCTAGGAATGGTCTTCCCATGATCAAGGGGTCTTTTGGTTCTTCCCCATAAGCTAGAACCACGAAGTCTATAGGGATCATGCAATCTCCCACCATAACTGGTACCTCTTCCAAAATGCCTTCAGGCATCCTTACAGATCGATCTGCTAGGATAAGGGAGATCCTGATTGGCTGAAAATCGGTCATGCCCAAGCTGACAGCAACTGAGGCATCAGATTAACACTTGACCCCAAGTCACAAAGAGACCTCTCAAACCTCTCAGAAAAGATTGTGCAGTCTAGGACAAAGCTGCCAGGATCTGTCAGCTTCTCTGGTATCTTGTCCTGTATCACTGCACTGACCTGCTCTGAAATCAGCATTATCCCTTGCTCAAGCCCCAGATTCTTGGTCATCATCCTTTTCACATATCTCTTATCACAGGAGTAGTCCTTATAGCATCAATCAGAGGAATCTCCACCACAAGCTTATCCATGATAGCTTTGATCCTAGCATCCTGCAGCTCTTGTTTAGACTTCTTCTGGTTCCTTGGGTAAGGCACTTTTGGCTTGTAAACCCTTTCTTCTGCGTTTTCTGGAGTCTGAAAAACCGCAGTCTGCTTCTGTAGGGGGTGTCGATCGGCACCAGGGGTGGTGTGTTGATCGACACTCTTCTATGTATGTGGTGTCGACGGTTGACTCTGCTGCTTGTCGACCTTGATCGATATCTCTTCGCCTCGAGTCAAAAAATCGTGAGTTTCCCAAAAAATCGGTGTCGTTCGACACCGAGTGGTGGGTGTCGATCGACACCCTTCAGAATTGGCGAAATCATCCTCTTCAAACTCTTGAAGTTGCTCGAAATCTCTTGCACTAAGACCCTTCTTCTGCACTGGTTGCAGGTTCTTTCCACTCCTCAGTGTGATGGTATTGACGGAATGTCTTGGGTTGGTATCTGTTCTTTCTGGAAGAAATCCATCTTGTCTTTTCATCGCTCCAGCAGTTTGAGCAACTTGAGTGTCAAGAGTTTTGACATGGGTGTTCAGGGCTTCGAATTTGCCATTCAAATCCTGATAGAGAGCATCAATCTTCTCATTGAAGTCAACTGTGATCTTTTGCTGACCCTCTAGCAGCTGTTCAAGTATAGCTTCCATCTTACTTGAAGATGATGGTGCAGGTGGTAGCTGATAAGAAGATGAACTATAGTTCCTGCTGAAGTTGTTGTTCTGGTAAGGCTTCTAGTATTTAGTCTTCTGAAAATTGAGGTTTGGGAGTATAACCAGAAGAACTCTGGTTCCCTGTGAAGTTGCTTCTCTGATTGTTTCCACTAAATCCTCTGTTTCCTTGCTGATTGTTGTACCTTTGGCCCTGAAAACCGCCCCATTAATGTAGTTGACATCTTCTTCTTCAAACTCCTCAGCTGGCTCAAATGCCTCAATTTCAGTAGCAAACTGAACAGACTTCTTACCCACCAAAAGGTTGTGAACAGAATCCAGCTTAGCTTTCATCTCGGCAGCAAACTGATTGTTTCCAGCATTTCCAGCAATTTTCTGTCTCTCATAATCACCATTCTTTGTGTTGTTGCTGGAAGCCAGGTTCTCTATCAGTGTGATGGCGTCAGCTAGGACTCTAGTGTTGAAGTTCACATTGCTTGCAGCATCTAAAGCCATCTGGTACCTTCAATCAATCCCTCTGAAGAAGATACCCAACAACTGCACCTCATTATAGCCATGATGTGGGCAGTCTCTCTGATATAACTTGAACCTCAGCCATGCTGCCTTGAAAGCTTGATTGGACCTTGGGAGAAGGAAGCAATTTTTGTCCTCAACTCTTCTGATCTTGAATCATCAAAAAAGTTGTTGAGAAAAATGCTCTTGGTGCTCTCCCAAGTGGTCAATAAGCCGGACTCTAATTGTTTCAGCCTGTGAGCTGCATCTCCTCCCAAAGAGTAAGGGAAAAGCTTACAGAATAAGAAATCATTGCTGACTCCATTGGCTTTAACACTTGTGGCCAGATCCTCAAACCTCTCTATGTGGTCCATAGGGTGCTCATGTGGAAGCCCATGGTAGAGGTGCTGACCCACAAGCTGGTAGTAGGCAGGCTTGATAACAAAGTCATTTCTCTGGAAGGCAGGAGGGCGGATTGCAGCTCTATTTGCATAGAACTGATCTGGCCTATTGTAATCTCCCAGGGTCCTCTATGGAAAACGCCCAGCAGCATTTCCAGCAGTTTGTTGTTGCATATTCTGCGCAACTGGTGGCACAACCTGTTCATCAATTACAACGCCATCTTCATCTACCCTCTGTCCATCCTCATTTCTTTTGTTTCCCTCTCTGTCAACTAGATGACCCTCAGCATATGTCCTCAAAACAAGTGGTCCAACCATCTTAGTCTGCTTTTTGGCCTTTCTGATAGTTCTTTCTAACTTGGCGAGTTCGACGATGCCTAAAGTCACAAGCTCTTTGTATTTGTTGCTTCTGGCACTGCAATTATGCATACACCTGAAACAGACAGCAGAGAAGTAGCAGAAAGTTAGCAAAAGTTATGTAAAGGCTTAGTCAAAATTCTAAAACTAAAAATCTGAAAGTAATGACTAAGTCCCCGGCAACAGCACCAAAATTTGATATGCTCAAATTAACCCTTAGAGCTACTCTCTCAAATTAAGAGATCAATGTAGTACTTAGGGATCGAATCCACAAGGACTTAAGACTATTACTCAACAGATTCTAGATTCAAATAAAGCTAAGTAGTCAATAATAAGTAAAACAAATTAATAAATAAAAGTAACAACAGCAAGAGCGGATTGTAGGTTCTTAAGATCAATGAGACAAGGCGCTAGGCAATGGAAAATTCGCAGGTTCACATAAATCACAGACTACGAACTGAAAGGATTATTTATTAAAACCGTTCTAGAACTCAAAAACACGAATGTAAAACCAATCAACTTCCGTTGCAAAGATTATCTATGATCAGATTCTAGAATTCTAAATTCCTTTGCAAATTCTAACAACCTAATCAAGCATTATGGTTCATGTTCGATATGTTCACAAAATCACTAATCCAAAATTCTTTGCAACTAGTCATTTCGCTCATCTATGATAGTTTTGGTGATTAATAATGTTTTCACATCTATTAAACAACCTAAGTTCTGATTTCTAGGTGATCAATCTCAAAACCATTGTTAAAGCAATCTAGATGAAGAACCAAATGATTTATCCTTCCAGTTTCGCAGTTCTAATTCATTATCAACTTTTGAATAATCCCACAACATAACTAGCAGATTACTCAGACATAGAAATTGAAACACAAATCATGACTGAATAATATTGCATTAAAAGATAGAGTAAAAGATAAAGGGGGTTCGAAATTCTTCTCTAATAGAGTAAGGATTTGTCTCCCCAAAAGCTCTGAATCTAATCTCTCTCTTAGTCTCAATGAAAACAAGATGAATGCCTAACAATGGCTTTCAAAACCTAAATACAACTCTACACACGACTGGGGCAAGTTTGCAAATAGTAGGAAACTTCTGGGCCAAGTTGCAATTCTTCAAAAGAGTTTTAAAGCTTCTATTTGCGACCACGATTGGTGTCGATCGACACCCTATGGTCGGTGTCGATCGACACCATACTCCAGAATGCTCTCCGACTTTGTCTTTTCTGCATCAACTTCAAGATAGCTCCAAAAGGATCCAAAACTCACAGTTATGCTCCAAACATACCTACACCTGCAAAGACTCTAAAGGACTCGAAAAATACCAAAAAGACTCTATAAACAAGACTTATATCATGGTCAAAAACCAGTAAAAACCATGATATATCAGCAGTACCAGAAGCAACAAAGAGAAGGTGCTTGTGACTTTGAGCATCGACGAACTCGCTAAGTTGGAGAGGACCATCAGGAAAACTAAGAAACAGTCTACAATGGTTGCTCCACTGATCTTGGTTGAAGATGCAGAAGGTCACTTGGTTGACAGAGAGGGAAACAGGAGGAATGAAGAAGGGCAGAGACTGGATCAAGATGGGATTGTCATAGTTGAACAGCTGGTTCGACAAGTGGCACAAGACGCTGGAGCTCCTGTTGCTGCTAACAACACTGCTGGGCATTTTGTTCAGAGGACTTTAGGAGATTACAATAGACCTGATCAGTTTGATGCGAACAGAGCTGCAATCCGCCCTCCTGCCTTCTGGAGGAATGATTTTGAGCTCAAGCCTGCTTATTATCAGCTGGTGGGACAGCATCCTTTCTATGGCTTAACTCATGAGCATCCAATGGATCAAATTGAGAGGTTTGAGGATTTGGCTTCAAGTGTTAAAGCTACTGGAGTTAACTATGACTTTCTGTTCTGCAAGCTTTTCCCTTACTCACTTGGAGGAGTTGCTGCATATTGGCTGAAGCAACTGGAGCCTGGTTCACTGACCACTTGGGAGGACACCAAGAGTGATTTTCTAAACAATTTCTATGATGATGCTAGATCAGAGGACCTGAGGACGAAAATTGCATCATTCTCCCAAGGTCCTACTGAAGCTTTTAAAGCTTCTTGGCTGAGATTCAAGTCTTATCAAAGGGACTGTCCTAATCATGGTTTTAGTCAGGTGCAGCTACTTGAGTTTTTCTTCAGAGGCATTGACTGGAAGTATCAGATGGTGTTGGATGCTGCTAGCAGTGGGAACTTCAACACCAACCTTCCAGAAGTTGCAATTACTCTGATTGAGAACTTGGCCTGCAGAAACAGCACCAAGAATGCAGATTTTCAGAGGATGAAACAAGCTGGTTTGAATGATGGGAATCAGATTGCTGGAGACTTTCGAAAATTCTGAAGAATTTAAGCAAAATGATGTTAATTTCATCAATGGAGGTTTTCAGAACCAAAGGTTTGGGAATCAGCAGTGGAACAGAGGATTTAATGGCAATAATCAGAAGATCACCTTCATAAGAAATCAGAATGCAACTGGTTATACTCCAATGCCACAATTCCAGAAGACTGAAGTTGAGAAACCTTACCAAAACAGCAGGAATAATAGTTCTTCTTCCTACCAATCTGCACCTCCACAAGACAATAAGATGGAAGGTATGCTGGAGCAGATACTTGAACAATAGCAGAAGATGACAGTGGACTGCAATGCCAAGATGGATTCGCTATATCAAGACCTGAATGGAAACATTGAGAGTCCGAACTCTCACATGAAGAAGCTGGATGTTCAGGTTGCTAAAACTGCAGGAGCTGTTCAAAGGCAAGAGGGATTCCTTCTTGGAAGGACTGATATCAATCCCAAGCACCAAGTTAATGCCATCACAGTCATGAGTAAAAAAGTGCTTGAAACAGTACAAAAAAAGAGGCTGAATGCAGTGCAAATCGTGCAGCAGATTGAGTTTGAAGGTGAAAATTTTACAGTCTCAGAGTCTAGGGACGAGCGTCACCAAAGTGGGTATCGCTCATCACCCATTGAGCAGGGTCCCGACACGATTTCGTCCCAGATCAGTGATGATTGTCACCCCCCTGGTGATGATCGTCACCCGCCCCAGATCGACCATGTTTCACCTATAACTGCAGATAATGGCAAGGAACGTGCTTATAAACCCAAGATACCATTCCCCAAGCATTATAGGAAGTCTAAACAGGAGATAGAAGAAGCCAGATGCAAAGTTATGATAGACATCTGATGCTTGAGATACCTTTTGTTGATGCAGTCAAGCTTTCACTGGCTCTAAGAAGATATTTAAAGAGGATGGTGGTGAATGGTGTAAGTCTTGAGGAAGGAGCATTGCTTACCAGAGACATCAGTGCAATTCTCTTGGGTGCAGTTCCAAAGAAGAAGAAGAAGGTTCCTGTTTCTGAATAAGTCAGCGCCATCATCCAAAGCAGAATTCCAGAAAAACTGCCTGATCCAGGAACCTTTGTGCTTGATTGCTCAATCTCAACAGGACATTTTCCCCATTCTCTTTGTGATCTAGGGTCAAATATAAACTTGATGTCTTCCTCTGTTGCTGCTAGACTTGGAATGACTGATTTTAAGACAGCTGGGATCTCTCTTATCCTAGCTGATTGATCAATAAAGACCCCATAAGGCATCTTAGAGGATGTTCCTATTAACATTAAAGACTGCATGATTCCCACAGACTTTGTGGTTCTAAAATATGCTGAAGAGCCTAAAGATCCTCTATGGGAAGATCATTCTTAGTTACAGCTGGCGCCATCATTGATGTGAAAAAGGGGAAGATAGAGCTTGATCTTGGTGATGTTGTCATGATTTTTGACATGGATAAGTTAAGAGGGTGTTCTACCCTTGATGGCCAGACTTTTTCTGTAAGTGCTTCCAGAGATGAAGAGCCAGTCATGGAGCATTCAGAAGACATTACTGCTAGGTATGTCAATGAATCAGATACTTGTGGGCAAGTGAACAAGCTGGCTGTTCAAGGAGCAATATCTGACACTTCTGCCAAAGCTGTTGGGTTTTTGGAGTGAAGATCATATCTTCATGACTAAGCTCGAAGAAGAGGTTCCCATCAATTCCAAGTTGCTGGAGGAGGACGAGTTTGTGATGGAGGAAAGAATTGTAGAGCTGAATTGCAGAAAAACTTCAGAAACTCGAACTGCCGGGTCAGTGACGACCGTCACCGACCTGGTGACGCTTGTCACCCACCTGGACACAAAGGAGCGACATAATCTTTCAGCTACAAGTCCATCAAATGTTGCAAAACCGAACATTCAACGTTCCACAACCCAGAAACCTGCAAAGCAAAGGTATGCACTTCCTGTACCCATTTCCAAACCTCCTAATCTCATCCATAAGAGTTTAAAAGGTGCAAAAGCTACTTCACGCTTATGCAAGCAACGAGATTCCCGTAGAAAGCTTGGTGTTTCTTTTGATGATTCTGCAGGAAAAATAAGTGTCCCACCCACAGTCACAACCCGCCCTACTGATGTTCCTCACTTTCTTAGAAGACTTCATGCACCTACTACTTACACACCACCATGGATGAGGAGACATTCTTCTCTAAGGCATTCATTGCCACATTCTGTTCCACCAGATGTCTAAACAGCATTCAAAGTCGAGCTAATGATGTTAAACAAGCGCTTAATGGGAGGCAACCCACTGGTAAGTTTTCTTGTACTTAGCTTCGTTTTTTATTACATAGCTAAAAAAAACCCAAAAACATGAAAAAAAAATTCGAAAAAAAAAAGAGAGTCAGTTTGTTCAGTTTGCTTGGAGGATGTCTTGTGAACTTGTTGAACCATGGGTTATGCTTTGTTTGGATGTTTTTGATGTGTGTTTTGAATGCTCTAACAGTCTGACTTTGGAGTACTCATGATGGCATTGCATTAACGCATCCGACATGACGATTCTGAAGTCTTAGATGTGGTGATGCTCGTCACCCGTCCCTTCGCGAGGTACCACTTTTCTAACTTGATTCTACACGTTCACATGCTTCTTTTTGACCAACGTTTGGCTTAATAACACTAGGAACAGTGTTGTTTAAGTCTGGGGGAGGTGGTTACAGACGTTATGTGCTTTGTGTCATGTTTTGAGAGTCTTAAAGTTGAGTCAAAAACTGGTTTTTATAGAGTCAAAATTTTGAAACTGTCAGTTTTTCTTGGACCTAACCACATAACGTTTTTGCTTATAAGAAGCATTGCCACAGTAGTTAATTACAAGTCTTACTAAGTTGAAAATCATAGGTAGATCAGTCTAGCAATGAAGTTTTAGATTCTTAAAGAATCTAAAAAAATTGTTGTTCGCTCCACCTTAATGAACTTTTAATTTCTTATCTTGGAACTTGATTCTGATTGATCTTGATTCTCTCTTTCAACACTGACAATGATGTTTAGATGCAGTCTCTCTTTGATCTTCCCTGATACAGCTTTTAAGAGTTTGAGTCAAAAGAATGGTGCATTCATGACCCCGTCTCCTAACATGGAACAATAGTAATGAACACACTCAAGAACCTGTCTCCTCACAAGGAACACAAGTATTGAGTAGCACCATATCTTAGACTGTAAAAAAATAAGAAAAGAGTTGAAAAATCGAAAATATCAGAAAGAAAAGATAAAGGGAAGAGAAAATAGGAGAGCTATGTTGAGATTGCTTTGTTCAGTTGTTTAGGAAGGAAAAAGAATCTATAAGTGATTAAGATGACAAAACCTTGATGAGATATCACAATTAGATAAATATAAGGAGTTAGCAGTAGAGATTTTGGATTTCTCGAAGGATCGTGAACTGGATTTGAGAGATTTACTAATCTTGTAATGATTAGACTGAAATTTGATCTTGTGTTGGCTCAGTGGTATGTGGATTCAAAAGTGTTGATCAATGTGGTGTTCCTAATGTTTAGCTGACTGTTTCTGTTTTCAACCTTGACCATGTTCTCCGTCTGATGTTTGCTTGAGGGCAAGCAAAAGCCAAGTCTGGGGGAGTTAATATATCATAGTTTTTATGGTTTTTAACCATGGTATAAGTCCTTTTTATTGAGTTTTTTTGGTCTTTTTAGAGTCCTAGTAGAGTCTTTGCATGTTATAGCATGTCTGGAGCATAATTGGAGATTTTGGAGCTTTTGGAGCATTGCAAGATACAACCACGAAGTGTGCAACTCGGAAGGTAAATACAGAGTTGGGTGACGTTCGTCACCACTCAAGGGTGACGCTCGTCACCACTCAAGGGTGACGCTCGTCACCCGAAGAGGAAGGAGTAGTGGCTTTGTTTTTAAAATATGGAGGATTATCTGAAGTTTTAGCCCAGAAGCTCTTGTATTTGCAAAAAGACCCCAGCTCGTGATTTAGCTTCTATATATTAGGTTTTCAGCCATTGTTGGCTTGGATGTTAGATTTGAGAATTCAGAGAGCTTTAGAGAGGATTTTGTTCAGAGTTTTTGGGGAGACAGATCCTGACTCTTTTTGAACCCCTTTATCTTTTATTCTATTCTTTCAATGCAATATTATTCAGGTAGGCTTTGTGATTCCATGATCATGTCTGAGTAACTTTCCAGTTAAGTTAGGACTTCTCAAAGGTTGATGAAGAGCTTGTAGAATTGCTATCTGTTAGCATTATCTTTTGGTTCTTCATCTCTGCTTGCTTTAAAATCGATTTCTTAGACACATGATCTAGAAATCAGAAAATCATAGGTTGTTTAATAGGTGTGAGAACATTATTGTTCACAAAACTCCTAAGCAAAACACCTTAGTGCAAAGAGATTTTGCTTAGGATTTTTGTGAACAATTGAACCTGATCATTATTGCAAGTTTGGATTGTTAGGGTTTGCAAAGAGATTTGAAACTCTATGATTTAGACATAGTTAACTTCTGCAATGAGAATTGATTAGTTATATATTTTCGATTCATTTTCAACACGGTTCTTATTCATTCCTGATTTCATGAAGTCTACATTCTCAGATTCAACCTGCGAATTAACCTGACTTAGCGCTTTTAGTTTTCTGAGTTTTAGATCAACCAATATCGGTTGCTTTCATAATTCGTAGTTACTTCGCATTATATTCATTATTTAATTCTTAGCTTAATCAGAATCTATAAATCGTTAGTGTAGTAAGCTAACTCCCTTGGGATTCGATAACCTTTTATGCTACAACTGCTTTGCTGTGCACTTGCAGTAGTTAATTAATTGGGTAAAACCTGAGCCCTATCACTCATCACCCAATCCAACGCCCGGTACCACTTTCATCTCTGCTCATTGCATTATGTTTCTTCTATTTTCACCAACTCTAGGCTTCATAACACTGGGGACACTGTTGTTTAAGTCTAGGGGAGGTGGCTACTGACGTTGTGTACATTTTGTTTTGTTTTGAGAGTCTTAAAGTTGAGTCAAAAACCTGTTTTATAGAGTCAAAATTTTGAAACTGTCAGTTTTTCGTTGAACTAACCACAGAATATTGATGCTTATAAGAACCATTGCCACAGAAGTTGATTACAAGTCTTACTAAGTTGAAAGTCATAGGTAGATCAGTCCAGCAATGAAGATTTAGGTTCTTAGAGAATCTGGAAAATTTGTTGTTAACTCCACCTTAATGAACTTTAAATTTCTTATCTTGGGGCTTGATTCTCATTGATCTTGATTCTCTCTTTGAACACTAACAAGGATGTTTAGATACAGTCTCTCTTTGACCTTCTCTGATACAGCTTTTAAGAGCTTAAATCAATAGAATGGTGTATCATGACTCTGTCTCCTTACAAGGAACAACAGTAGTGAACACCTAAGAACATGTCTCCTCACACGGAACACAAGTATTGAGTAGCACCATACCTTAGACTGTAAAAAATGAGAAAAGGGTTAAAAAATCGAAAAAAATATCAGCAAGAAAAGATCAAGGAAAGAAAAAATAGGAGAGTTGTGGTGAGATTGCTTTGTTCAGTGTTTAGGAAGGGAAAAAAAGAATTTGTAAGTGATTGAGTTGATAAATCATGGATGAGATATCACACATAGATAAATATAAGGAGTTAGCAATAGAGATTGCGGATTTCTTGAAGGGGCTTGAACTGGATTTGAGAGATTGCTAAGCTTGTGATGATTAGACTGAAATTTGATCTTGTGTTGGCTCTGTGGTATGTGGATTCGAAAGTGTTGATCAATGTGATGTTCCTGATGTTTAGCGGACTGTTTCTGTTTTCAAACCTCGACCATGTTTTTTGTCTGTTGTTTGCTTAAGGGTAAGCAAAAGCTAAGTATGGGAGAGTTTATATGTTATGGTTGTTAACCATGGTATAAGTTCTTTTTATGTCTTTTGGTCTTTTTAGAGTCCTAGTAGAGTCTTTGCAGATTATAGTAGGTCTGGAGCATAAATGGAGATATTGGAGCTTTTTGGAGCATTGCAAGAATCAACCACGAAGTTAACAACTCGGAGGCATCAATTGGCTAGGTTGACGATCGTCACCACTCAAGGGTGACGCTCGTCACCCACCTCTGAAGAGAATCATGAGCTTCTATTAAAAGATTAATAGGAAATTGCACTTTTGGCCTAGAAGTTCCACTATTTGCAAAAAGGCCCCAGTCGTGTTTTAGCCAGTATATTTGGTTTTTCAGCCATTCTTTTGGCGGATATCTTGTATCTTATTTTCTAGAGAGGTTTTGAGAGAGATTTGTAGCAGAGCTTTTGGAGAGACAAATCGGACTCCTTCAGAGAAGATTTCAAACTTCTTTATCTTTATTTCTTATTTCTTTTATGCAATCTATTCTATTCATGATTTCTTCTCAATGCACCATGTCTGAGTAGTTTGTTAGTGAAGTTAGGGTTTTTCAAAGGTTGATGAAGCGTTTGTAGAATCGTTAAACTGATTGGAGTATCTATTGGTTCTTCATATGTGCTTGCATTCAAAACCGATTTCTTGACTAGTCATCTGAAAATTTGAAACCCTAGATTGATTAATAGTTGTGAGAACATTGTTAATCACCTGAACTATATTTAGATGAGCAAAACGCCTACTTGCAAAGAGATTTGACTTAGGAGTTTTGTGAACAATCGAAACCTGATCTTTGATGCTTGCTTAACTTGTTAGAATTTGCAAAGAGATTTGGAATTCTGGGAATTGGGCATAGATAACTTCTGCAATGAAAATTGATTAGTTATATCATTGAGTTTTGAGTTCAAGACGGTTTTAAATCATTCATGCTTGCATGCATTCTACATTCTCCGATTAACCTGTGAATTGACCTGACTTAGCACTTTTAGTTTTCTAAATCTTAGATCAATCAATAATCGTCTGCTTTCATTATTTTATTTATTTTGCATTATATTCATATTCTACTGCTTAGCTTAGTCTGAATCTATAATTGCTAGTGTAGTTTACTTGCTCCATTGGGATTCGATAACCCTTTATACTATAACTTCATTGTTGTGCACTTACAATAGTTTTATTTTGGTGAAACCTGAGCCCTATCAATACTTTTTAAGGTTCTTAGATGTGGTAGATTAGAGGAATTTAGAGGCTTGATTAGAGTTTGTTAGTGCTTAATTAGGTTGATTCCTCTCTATTAATCTGTTCTTATGCTAGATTTGTCTTGATCATATGAATCTAGATTTAGGCTTCATCTTTTTCCCACCAAGTGTTTGATGAAATGCTGATCTGGCTTAATAGAGGATTTACTGGCCTTAGCTCAAGATATTGACTGTTTGAGGAGTATTTTGACTTGAATAGAGTTGGTTTTGCATGTTTGTTGATTGTTCTAGCACTAATGAGAGTTAGTTCTTGTTAGGATGATTAGCAAAGGGTTATTTGTCAAGGCATTGTACTTAACTTGCGTGATTGTGAACTCTATGTCTAGGAATTAGCATTGATTGCTTATTTGCATTGTCAATGATGTTTGAAACAGCCTAAGTCTAGCCTTTGAATTCCCAAAACTCAATAACCACATCTAGGAACTTGTTTTTCGCTTATTTAAATTTCGAATTTGCTATTTACTCTGTCTTCTTCCTCTGTTTTGGTCTTGATCATTGCTAAGTTGTTCTCTTCTGAGTTCTGTTTGGTGCTTGATCACTTAGGTTGGTAGTTTTAGTTGTGTTAAACAAATCTTCTCTGAATTCACTTGACTTAAGGTTTTCTGTTCATAATTCTTTTGGCATATATTTATAACTCCTTTGGATTGATATAAAACCCTTACTACAATGACCAGTACAAAGGGTGATTGAGAAAGAGACTCAAAAACTCTTGTATCAATCTCGCACAAGCTCTAAAGTTATGGAGTCATACGATACAATTCATAGTCCGTTCTTCCTTCACTCAGGCGATCATCCAGGTTTGTCCATCGTCTCCCACATCCTTGATGGTACGAACTACAACACTTGGTTAATAGCTATGCGCATGAGTTTGGATGCGAAGAACAAGCTTAGCTTTGTAGACGGATCTGTTCCTAGACCTGAGATTGAGGATAATTCGTTTAAGATCTGGAGTCGTTGCAATAGCATGACTAAGGCTTGGATATTGAACGTAATTAACAAGGAAATTTATGATAGTATCCTCTATTATGATGATGCGGTAGAAATGTGGAAAGACTTACACTCTCGGTTCAAATTCAGTAATCTTCCAAGGAAGTATCAACTTGAGCAAGCTATCATGACACTCAAGCAAGGGACTCTGAACTTTCTGCATATTACACCAAAAATAAGACTCTATGGGAACAACCCGCAAATACAAAGATTTCTACGGTCAAGAGGTGTAACTGTGATCATGTTCAAGAACTATAGGAAGAAACTGAGACAAGCCGAATCATTCAATTCCTCTTGGGACTCAATGACAGCTTTGGCAACATTCGAGGTCAGATTTTGAACATGAAGCTTCGACCAGAACTAGCAACGATATACAACATGCTACATCAAGAGGAGAGTCAAAGCATTGTTGGTGGAAATAATCAGAGTGTATTCTCTAACCCCACAGCTTTTCAAGCGTCTGCTCAATCCCCTGTTCCTGATCAGTCTCAAGTTCTCCTGACTCAAGGTGGTTATCAAAAGCCTAAGTGCTCACACCGTCACAAGACGGGCCACACAGCTGATAAGTGCTACAAGCTACATGGTTATCCACTTGGATCCAACTCTAAATGGAAGAAGGATCAGAATATTGGCACCACCAACATAGCTGCAGCTAATCAGAGTGTTTACCGTTCTATCTCTTTGCACAACTTATAGGGCTCAGGTTTTACCCAATTATTTAACTATTACAAGTGCACAGCAAAGCAGTTGCAGTATAAAAGTTATCAAATCCCAAGGGAGTGAGCTTACTACACTAGCGATTTATAGATTCAGATTAAGCTAAGCAATAAATAGTGAATGTAGTGCAAAGTAACTAAAATTATAAAAGCAAATGATTTTGATTGATTCTAAGACTCAAAAAACTAAAAGCATTAAGTCAGGATAATTCGCAGGTTGAATCGGAGAATGTAGATTGCATGAAATCAGGAATGAATAAGAACCATCTTGAACATGAATCGCAAATATATAACTAATCAATTCTCATTGCAGAAGTTAACTATGTCGAAATCATAGAGTTTAAAATCTCTTTGCAAACTCAAACAATATAAACATGCAGTAATGATCAGGTTCAATTGATCACAAAACTCCTAAGCCAAATCTCTTTGCACTAAGGTGTTTTGCTCATCTAATGCTAGTTCAGGTTATCAATAATGTTCTCACATATATTAAACAACCTATGATTTTCGTATTTCTAGATGATGTATCTAAGAAATCAATTTTAATCCTAACAGATAGCAATTCTACAAATTCTTCATCAACCTTTGAAAAGCCCTAACTTAACTAACAAATTACTCAGACATGATCAGGGAATCACAAAGCATAGCTGAATAAAACTGCATTAAAAGAATAAAATAAAAGATAAAGGGGTTCGAAATCTTCTCCAAAAAGAGTACATGATCTGTCTCCTCAAAAACTCTGAATAAAATCCTCTCTAAAGCTCTCTGAATTCCAAAGTCTAAGATAAAAGCCAACAATGGCTGAAAACCTAATATATAGAACCTAAAACACGAGCTGGAACACTTTTGTAAATAGAAGAACTTCAGGGGCCAAAGTGCAAACAATCTTTAATCTTTTAACAAACCATCGCGACTCCTTCCTCTACGGGTGACGAGCGTCACCCTTGAGTGCAGCTCTGTATTCGCCTTCCGAGTTGTACAATGTGTGGCTGTATCTTGCAATGCTCCAAAAATCTCCATAATCTCCAATGGTGCTCCAGACATGCTATAACTGCAAAGACTCTACTAAGACTCTAAAAAGACCAAAAAGACTCAATAGAAAGGACTTATACCATGGTTAAAAACCATAAAAAACCATGATATATCAACTCCCCTAGACTTAGCTTTTGCTTGCCCTCAAGCAAACATCAGACAAAAAACAGGGTCGAGGTTTGAAAACAGAAACAGTCAGCTAAACATCAGGAACACCACATTGGTTAACACTTTCGAATCCACATACCATAGAGTCAACACAAGATCAAATTTCAATTTAATCATCACAAGCTTAGCAAATCTCTCAAATCCAGTTCAAGCTCCTTCAAGAAATCTGAAATCTCTACTGTTAACTCCTTATTTTTATCTAAGTGTGATATCTTATCAAGGTTTTATCATCTCAATCACTTACAGATTCTTTTCCTTCCTAAACAATTGAACAAAGCAATCTCAACACAGCTCTCCTATTTTCTCTTCCCTTGATCTTTTCTTTCTGATATTTGTGATTTTCAACTCTTTTCTTATTTCTTATAGTCTAAGATATGGTGCTACTCAATACTTGTGTTCCTTGTGAGGAGACAGGTTCCAGAATGTGTTCATTACTGTTGGTCCTTGTTAGGAGACAGGGTCATGAATGCACCATTCTTTGGACTTCAACACATAAAGCTATATCAGGAAAGATCAAAGAGAGACTGCATCTAAACATACTTGTCAGTGTTGAAAGAGAGAATCAAGATTAATGAGAATCAAGCCCCAAGATAAGAAGTTTAAAGTTCATTAAGGTGGAGCTAATAGCAAATATTCCAGATTCTCTAAGAACCTAAACTTTCATTGCTAGAATGATCTACCTATGACTTTCAACTTAGTAAGACTTGTAATAAACTACTGTGGCAATGGTTCTTATAAGCATAAACGTTTTGTTGTTAGTTCCAAGAAAAACTGAGAGTTTCAAAACTTTGACTATATAAAACAGGTTTTTGACTCAACTTTAAGACTCTAAAAATCAAACGCAATATACACAACGTGAGTAACCACCTCCCCCAGACTTAAAACAACACTGTCTCCAGTGTTATTAAGCCAAGATTTGGTCAAAAAGAAGCATGTGAACGTGTAAAACCAAGTTGGAAAAGTGGTACCTCGCAAAGGGACGGGTGACGGGCGTCACCCCTCAGTAGTGGCGAGCGTCACCGCGTCTGGAACTTCAGCATCGACTAGTTAGATGAGTTAAACGATATGCTATCATGTGTACTCTAAAGTTAGACTGTTAGAGCGCTCAAACACACATTTAATAGCATCCAAACATAGCAATAAAACCTGGTTCAAACAAGTTCACAAAACAACATCACTGCAACTAAAAACTGACTCAAAGAAAAACAGAAAAATGACGTGAACATAAAAGAAAAGTGAAACAGAAACAAGTAACCAGATAGTGGAGGATCTAGTCCTCATCCTCGCAAGGCTCAGTAGTGTAGTGCGGGCGGACACAACCACAATTGCTGAGTGTAGCTACAGCATCCCATAATCCCTCAAAGCTGTCAATGCCATACTCCTGAAAAGCAGTCATGTCCATGGGTGTCTGAGGTCGTGGAGGGCGCCTGAAAGCAGTGGGTGTGGTCGTGGATGGAGCTTGACGTCTGGATGGTCCAGCCTGAGCAGCAGCAACAGAGGAGGAAGCGCCAGCAGTGGCTCCTCGAGGGCGCTGTGGAAGAAGGCGCAGAAAACTCGGATCTGGCAGAAAGCGCAGCTGGCATCTATCTCCCTGGATAATATGCCAACATACTCGCCAATAGTAGTAGTAGTGAATGTCCAGACCAATCGCTGCTTGAACCAAGTAGCATTGTGCAGATGCGTGTCATCCAAAAGGGATCCGTTAGTGATGATGCTGCAAGGTGATGTATCGATCTGGAAATGCTGGAAGATGGGTGTAAGAAGACTACTTACGCTCTCACTCTTCTCCCTCGGACTAGTGAATGGCTTGGTCTTCAGAGAGACCAAGTGCTCAGCGATAATAGCACCAAAGTTGGCGCGGACCATGCTGTCTATCAAGATCTCATCATCCAGCATCTTGACAAAGCCGTAGTAAAGCAGAATCAACTCACTGACAGGCATCTTGCTCGGCGCAGACTTGCACAAGATGGTGTTGACTAGAAGACGCAGAATGTACCTGAGAACAGGATGTCGAACGTCTGTCAACGTACTGGTCTTGCTCTCGTAGACTCCATTCCCGAACTTGAACAAGAATGTCTGCATGTGGGTCCATTGTGATGGAAGGAGAATGCCATTAGGATGGTCAGAGAAACCATAAATCCCGCAAAGCTCAAACAGACTGATCCTGTAGCAAATCCCGCGGATCAGAAACGTCAACGTGCCCTTCTGTGCTCGCTTGGCCATCTCGTTCGCGTAGTACACACGAACAGTGACGAGGAACTGTCGAACCAGATCAGGGTACATATCAAACTGCTGAAAAGCTATAGTCCCCATCTCGATCCTCTCGAGAATCGCCAGAATCTCATCCAAAATACCCATCTTCCGCAGCACTATGGTGTCCGCGAATCTGATGAGAATGATCTTCACCTCCTGCCACGCATTGTAGAAGAGCGTGTAATACTCATCCTACTCCTCCTGAATATTGCGGAATACACGGGTGTCCCGCGCTATCTCCTCCTTCGGAGTCCCTACCCAAGCAACTCTAGAAGGGATTGTCTGATCTTCTCGGTTTGGCCATGGAGGCCTGTAAGCTGGTCTACTGCTATCAGACTGCGCTGATCCTGATGCAGCGCTCGAAGACGATGCTGGTTGCTGTCTCTTCTTATGTCGAGGCATCTGAAAATTCAAATCAAAAATCAATCAAAAATTCAACAAAATTAGCCAATTTTCAAAAAATTCGAAAAATCAATGAATAATGGTGAAATAACTGATGGCGATCAACAACAACACTACCAGGAACACAATTCAAGCATCAGTTCAACCCAAATCACCCAAAATTTCCAGATTTTTGTAAATTTCATCATGGACTCGAAATTTCAAAAACTTGCAAATCAACCGATAAAATAACACATGGATGGTAGCATTTATCTAATACAACCTAACTAACAATGATTCAACAGTTAAATCAAGCTAATCAAGTCGAAAATCGAATTTTACCAAACCTATGGCGTCTGAAAATTATGGATTCCGAACACATACCTTGCAGATCTTGAAAACTGAGTTGAGATTATAAAAGAGCACTAAAATCCGCACGGATTAAGCTTTTGAATCACTCAATTTGGTTAAAAAAATTAAAATTATTATTTTGTGAAAATTGTTCTAAGTGTTCGAGTTTTCTGCAGTTTGTGTCGCGAAGAAGAAGAAGAACGGAAATAAGCTTACCTGAGCCTCGGACGGGTGACGAGCGTTACCCCTAAGGGTGATGAGCGTCACCCGTTTTTTTGTCTGGTCGTCTCTTTTTTTTTTTTACTAACTAATAATGAATTTAAATATGAACATGAAAATTAAACTAAGTACAGAAAAATAAAACTTACCTGTGGGCTGCCTCGCACTAAGCGCTTGTTTAACGTCCTTATCTTGACTGTGATTGCTGTTTAGACAGCTGGTGCATCATCCAGAGACACAATGTGTCCTGCTGGAATCTCGGCTTGCGCCCAATAATGTTTCACCCTCTGTCTATTGACAGTGAACTCCTCTCCTTTGGAGTTGATCAGAAAAATGGCGCCATGGGGTCTAGCCTCTTTGATAGTGAAAGGACATGACCAACGAGAATGCAGTTTACCAGGAAACAACTTCAAACGAGAGTTATAAAGGAGTACCTGGTCGTTAGGCTCGAAATGTCTGGAGATGATCTTCTTATCATGATATGCCTTTGTCCTCTCCTTGTATAACTTTGAGTTATCATAGGCCAGATATCTGATTTCATCCAGTTCATTGAGCTGAATCAAGGGCCTCTTTGCAGCAGGCTTCAGATCGAAGTTCTGCTTTGAACTCTGCTCCACTGGTAGATGGCACGCCTTGCCATAGAGCAGATGGAATGGTGTAGTCCCAAGAGGCGTTTTGTAGGCTGTCCTGTAAGCCCACAATGCATCATCCAGTTTTGTTGACCAATCCTTCCTTGTCTTCCCAACTGTCTTCTCTAAAATCTGCTTGATCTGTCTGTTGGAAACCTCCACTTGTCCACTGGTTTGGGGATGATAAGGCGTTGCCACTCTGTGCTGTACACCATACTTCTTCAGCAGCTTGTCAAAGACCTTGTTAACAAAGTGAGAACCACCATCATTGATAACAATTTACGGGACACCAAAGCTGGAGAAATAATGGTCTTAAACAGCTTCAAAACCACTGCAGCATCATTAGTAGGAGTAGCCAACGCCTTTACCCACTTAGACACATAGTCAACAGCAACCAGAATGTATCTATTCCCATAAGATGAGGGAAAAGGACCCATGAAGTCAATGCCCCAACAATCAAAAACTTCAACCTCAAGAATGAAGTTATGTGGTATCTCATGTCTTTTGCTGATCTTCCCTCTCCTCTGACATGTATCACAGTGTCTAATGAAAACTTGTGCATCCTGAAACATGGTAGGCCACCAGAAGCCAGCTTGAAGAACTTTGGAGACAGTTTTGAATGTGACAAAGTGTCCAGCATACTCTGAACCATGACAGTGAAACAGGACGTCTGGAACCTCTGCTTCTGCTAAGCATCTCCTGTAAATCCAATCAGCATAATGTCTGTAAAGATATGGCTCATCCCAGTAGAATTTCCTAAGTTCTCTTAAGAACTTCATCTTTGCATATCCCTTTAAATCATGTGGTTCATCCTCTGCAGCAAGATAATTGGCAATATCAGCATACCAGGGTCTCTGGGGATCAGTAATGGCATACACATGCTCTGCAAAAGTTGTTCCCACGCTTACACAAATAGCAGCCAATGTTTGAGATTGGTGACGAGCGTCACCAGGCTGGGTGGCGGTCGTCACTGGCTTCGTACCTAAACAGGATCGTGATTCTGCTTCGTTGGTGACAAGTGTCACCCCCCTGGTGTCGCTCGTCACTGCCCAGTAGTTGCGAGAACTATGCAGATTTTCAATACATTCTTCCTGGAATCGAGTCTCTATCAAATACACATTCATCTCAGGCAAGTAATCATTGATTGGCACGTCATCTTCAATCCTGATCCTGGAGAGATGATAAGCAACACCATTCTCAACCCCTTTCTTGTCCTTGACTTCAATATCAAACTCTTGGAGAAGCAAAATCCATCTCAACAACCTTGGCTTAGCATCTTTCTTCTGCATCAGATACTTCAGTGCTGAATGGTCTGTGTGGACCACGACCTTGGAGCCAACAAGGTATTGGCGAAACTTCTCAAAGGCAAAGACCACATCTAGCAGTTCCTTCTCAGTAGTTGCATAGTTCTTCTGAGCTTCATCCAAAGTCCTACTTGCATATTAGATGGCTGATATCTCTTGTATTTACACCATTTAGGCTTGCATTTAGTTCATGTTTTGGTACTCTTTTGCATGTTTTCTTTATCTTTTGTCCCATTTTCTTCTCTTTTTAGACTTAGGTTGCATCTAGGATATAGTTTGCATTTTCTATGCATTATGGATGTTTTTAGGTACTTATGAGCTAAGAGAAGCATTGGAGGAGCTTTAAGGATGATCCACGAAGCTAGCTGAGCCAAGAGGAGCAAAAGGGACAACGGCAGACGATCTCTGCTGAGCCTATCGATAAAGGCACAAGACCTATCGGTCAAGGAGTGACCGATAGGATCCTATCGACCAAGCCTATCGGTCAGTGAAGTGACCGATAGCAGTGCACCGTTTATATTTTGGTCACCCCATCGATCATCTTCCAGACCGATAGGATCCCTATCGATCATTCCTATCGGTCACAACTGACCGATAGGAACCCAAACCGAGCCTGCCTTTTATTACACTTTTGCCATTACTTTAGGGCTTCCTTCTTTTATGTATAAATACCCATTTTCTGGGATTTTCGAGAAGTCACCTCATAACACTGTTCTTGAGTTTATTTTCTAGGTTTGTAATACAAATTTCTTGATTTATTTAATATAAGTTTGTTTTTTCCATTAATCTTTCTCTAATCTCTCTTCTAATCATGATTAACATCTTTTTCCCTTGTGATTTGGTGTTAAACATGAGTATTAGTGAGTAGTTTGCTTAGGGTTCTTAGATGTGGAAGATTCAGGGGATTTAAGGATTGATTAAGGTCTGTTTAGTGTTTAATTTCATGGGTTCCGCTCTATTAATCTGTTTTTAAGCTAGATTTGTCTTGATCACACTTATCTAGGATTTAGGCTTTCTCTTATGCCCACCAAGTGTTTGATGAAATGCTCATCTTGTTTAATAGAGGATTTGCTGGCCTTGGCTCAAGAGATTGACTGTTTGAGGAGCAATTTGACATGAATAGAGTTGATTGTCATTTCTTGCTAGATGTTTTAGCACTAATGAGAGTTAGTTCTTGCTAAGGTGTTTAATAAAGGGTTATTTACCAAGTGATTGGACTTAGCTTACTTGTTTGTGAACTCTATGTCTAGGAACCACCATTGCTAGCTTGTTTGCTTGATCAATGCTGTTTGAAACAACCTTAGTTAGTCTCTAGATTCCCCAAAATTAATAACCACATCTAGGAACTTGCTTTCTCTTTATTTAATTTCGAATTTGTTAAGTGCTCTGTTTATTTTGGTCTGTTTTACTTCTTGATCATAGCTAAACTCTTTTGAATTCTCTGAGGAGAGGAGCTTATTGAAGCTTATGCCACTGAGGAGAACTCTCTTGAAGAAGGAACCAACAAGGAAGAAGAGAAGTGGTGGGCGCCACATGAAGTTGTTGATGCTACAATGGAAGACTTTGTTGAAGTCTCTGATGTTAAGAAGAAAACTCAAGCTGCTCTTCATCCTATCTACCAACCTACTATCCCTTTTCCAGGAAGATCAAAGAGCAGCTAGTACAGAAGTATGAGACTCTCTATGCTTCTCAAATGGAAATGCGAGGTCTGAATGGTCAAGAAGAACTTGAGAAGCTAAGAATTAAATCTGGAGCAGCTGAGGTTTAAGGAGCTGAACATCAAGAAGCTTGGAGATCCAGGTTTTTTCACTCTCCCATGTGAGCTTAAAGGGCAGACTTTCAAGAACTGTCTTTGTGATCTTGGAGCAAGTATCAACCTTCTCCCATCCTCTACTGCTAAGACTCTTGGCTACACTCAACTTCAAGAGAGTAATGTGTCTCTAACCATAGCTGATGGCACAGTCAAGACACCACTTGGGACTCTCAAAGATGTGCCAATGATGATTGAAGGAGTCACCATCCCTACTGATTTTTTGGTGCTTGATGTGGAAGGACAGATAAAGAATGCTATTATTCTTGGGAGACCATTTCTAGAGAATGCACAACAGAGCTGAGGCTTTCAAAGAACAAGGTCTTGATGTTTGACAGCAAGGGTAACAAGCTAGAGCATGATCATGCTTTCTCTATGGACTTTAACAAGGTGAAAAGGATTGATAAGAACTGGCTAGAGTTTGAGGGCTACCAAGGAGAGAGTTTTGATGGTTGCTGCTTGACCAAGTTGTTTGCTGAAACCACTGAAGAGGAGGTCCTCAAAGTGGGTGTTTCTGATTGCATGAATGAAATTCTTTTGGGTAACAAAGAAGATGGGGTTGTCTTGAAGCCTTTTGTGCCTAAGAATGGTGAAGTCCACTACAAGATGAAAGAAAGGAAAAAGCCAAAAGCCCTTTGCTGTGTTGAAGATTGATGGAGTCACAAGGAAGATCAATGTGGACACTGCAACACCAAGGAGTTCCAAGACTCCTTCCCATCACCTCCACTAGTATGGTAAACAAAGTCAAGCTTAGTGACTTTAAACAAGCACACTTGGGAGGTAGTCCCATGGTATCCTTTGTATATATTAAGCTTTCTAGTTTATTTTTATGTTTAGTTAATGTGTTTAGAAGCAGGAGTTCGGTTTGGTGATTGAAAAAGTTTCTAAGAGACAAAGAACAGGTACATTCTGGCTACTATCGATCACAGTATCGGTCAAGACAAGGCCGATATAGGCCCTATCGGTCATGCTATCGGTCATGATGTGATCGATAGTAGTAGAGCCAGGATGCTATGCTAAGTGGGATCCCTATCGGTCTATGCTATCGATCATATACTAATCGATGGTAATGTATCGGTTGTTTTCGGGCACTCTATAGGTCTAGAGAGTGACCGATACAAAGCAATTGGATATATTTCGGTCAGTGTATCAGTCAAGCTAGAGACCGATAGGATTCACAGGAAGGTATCGGTCAGTGCTATCGATCACTTGTGATCGATAAGCACCCTATCGGTCATTCCTATCGGTCAACCATGACCGATAGCCCGCGAGGTAAGTGTTCAAAATTTTCAAAAAAATTTCACTCCTTTGGCTTGGAGCCAAGGAGATTTAAATTCAAATTTTGGCTCCTTCCTGACACTTTGCAGAGCCCTTGAGCACTTTCATTCTTGTCCCCCACCCACTTTTGATTCATTTGGTTCCCCACTCCACTCTTTAAAAACCAACAATCTCTTCTATTCTCTTCACACTTCATTTTACTACTTCTCTCACCAAAGTCCGAAATTTTTAGCTCTCTCTCTCTTTAATTTATCTTTTCTAAGTGCTCAAAAGGTTTATTAAGGTTTGCTTTTTCAACTATTCACTTCTTGTTCTTATACTTTGCATGTGCTTAATATTATTAAAACTATGGTTTTAAGAGCAAGTTTTGTTTAGTTTAAGATGTTGTGCTTTGGTTTTGCATGGTGGATGTTTTTAAAATGACAAGTTAAATGTTAAAGCATTGTTTACTGTTCTTAATTCTCAGTTCTTGCTTGCTTAATATCCCTTTGCATAATCATCTTCTCTTTTGTTTAGAGCCACCATGCTAGGTTCACATGCATAAATGTTTGATTTTCATTTATGAACTCTAGCATGTTTAAATTGTTAGCTTGTGAATTCTTCTTGCTTTTTGATAGTTTAATCTTGTTTATTGACTAGTTAAACTTCTTTTAGCTTAGAGAAATTCAATCTAAAGCTTTCAGTTATGAGTTTCTGAAACTTTTGTTCTTTTGCTTATAGTATCTTCAAGCTTTGTTTTTGTAGGTACCATGGGTAAAACAAGAGCAACAGCTGCAAGCAAAGGGAAAGCATCAGCAGAGGAAGCGCCCATCTCTCCTAGAGCAAGAAGAGATAAAGGCAAGGGTGCTGCAGGTGAGCAATCATCTAAGGCTGCTGGGAAAAGACCAGTTGGAGACAAGGGCATCAAGCAGAAAGGAAAAGGAAAAACTATGGAGGAAGAAGTCCCATGCCATGAGCCAAGTGCTAGGGAGCTCACGGAAGCTTTCAACCAGTGCACCTTCAATCCCACCAAATACCCTTGTGCTAACACAATGAAAGCAATTGGGATCTATCATGATTGCAAGGGTATCTTTGATCACATGGGGCTTGGTGAGTTCATGGCCATGCCTCTTCCCTCCTACCAGCAGCTCACTTATCAATTCTTCTCTACTCTCAAGGTGGTTAGATATGATGAAAGTGAGTTCTCCAACAAAGATGGGTGGATCTCCTTCAAGCTTGGAAAGCAAAGGTTCACCACACCCTTCCTTGATATCTCCCAAGCCCTTGGACTGATGTCTTATGCTCACGAAAAGAACAAGTTCTTCATTGGCAAAAAGGAGCACAGGTTGCTATGAGGAAGGATTGGGGCTGGAAATTTCACAGCTGGAGCCACAAGGAACTAACATCTCAAGAATCCTGCAGTGAGGTATGCTCATAAGGCGCTTGCAAATACATTCTTTCCAAGAAAAGAGACAACAAACCTCACTGTGAAAGAGAGAGACTTCATGTACTAGCAGAAATGGATTGGGGAGGAGGACTCTTGCTGTTTCTTCCAAGTCATTGAGGAACTTGTAGACATGCTTGTCTTGGATGTATGAGCTTGTAGGCACTAGCAGAAATGGAACAACACTACAGCCACCAGCCAAGCTCCCATGCTTTGTCTATATGCTGATGGAGAAGCTCTTAACCTACAAGAGTTGGGTCATGCACAAGGGGAAAAGGGAGAAGAACCCACAGCTCCGCATTGGGGGAGTTGTGACAGCTGTTCTTATCGCTAGTGGAGTTGACCTTGAGGGACATGAAGATGATGCTTTGAGCCATTATGGATTGATATGGACTATCTTAAGAGAAGCTATTTCACTGAGAAGAGCATCCAAGACAAGCATGTCTACAAGTTCCTCAATGACTTGGAAGAAACAGCAAGAGTCCTCCTCCCCAATCCAAGGATTACATCCATCACCATGAAGAGCAACATCAGTTTCAATCCAAGTGATGATCAGATCTACAAAGGCGGCCCTGTTCATGAAGATGGAGAAGATGCTAGTGAGGAAGAAGAACCTGAAGAGGTTGAAGAAGAAGTTAGAGAAGAGAGAAGAGAAGAAGGTGAAGAAGAAGTCGAAGAAGATGCTACTACTGGAACTGAAAGCCAAGGGGAAACCAAAGAAGAAGAAGTGGAGCTTCATGAAGAAGAAGTGATGAACTTCAGCTCAAGGCAGTTCCACTTCAAACCTTATGGAGGCCCAAGCCAATAGAGCTCTATGAAGTCTACTCATGAACACATCAACACCCTTCAAAAATGGTGTAAGTGGCAAGACAAAGCCATTAAGAGGTTGGTGAAAATGGTTAAAGGGAAGTTCAAGAAGAACAAAGCTACATCAGCAGAAGCTTCCCATCAGAGCCACACTCATGAGCACACTTCTCATCAAGAAGAGCCTATGCCACAAGCTGACCCAACTGAAGAAGAGGAGGCTGTTTGGAAGCCCCATGGAAGACATTCCTTTCATGCACAGCCAAGTGATCAATGGGGGACATGGGCACAACCAAGGGTTTCATCATATGAGCCAAGGTCCCATATTCCGTCAGCATGGGAAGCGCCAATTCCCATCCCTTCTGAGGTTCAACAAACATGGCAATGGGGTCACCAAGGTACTTCTTCTCAAGCTGAGCAGATATGGTCAAGCTAGGTTCCCCCACCACAAGAAACAGCGCCATCTTCAAGGACTTATGAGAGGAGGAACAAGAGGAGAGCTAGCAAGTCTCCTCAGACATCAGGATCCTCCCACCACTCCACTTATTAAGCAAGGTACCACATCCTATTCATTGTTTATACCATTGCATCTTTTTCGATTTTGTATTATATTTTGTTGCTTCTCTCTCTCATTGCTTTCATTACACAAGGGACTATGTAATTCAAGTGCGGGGAAGAGATTTGGGGTTAGACTTTGTGTTTTGTTTCTTTCATCTTGAGTCAGATGAATATCATGAATTCATCTAAGGCATAAAAAAACACAAAAAAATCAGAAAATTTTGAAAAAAATTGCATGTTTTTGCAAACCAAAAAGAAAGCATATAGTTGCATTTCATTCTTATAGGATTGAGTCTAGTGTTGACATATAGGTTGCATTGCATTTGCATAGGGCATAATGATGAAATTTCCTTGTAAAGTGCTTAGAGTTTAGAGATGATTTCAGTGTTTAAGTGATTAGTTGTTGATGCATCATAAGAAAGCTAGAAGTTAAGACTGAACCATGCTTGGAATGCTAATTTTGATCATCTCATTTCATACCGAAAGCATTTGTTCTCTGAAAATCAACTCAATCAATTTGAACTTTAATTTGGACCTTTAATTATCATGTCTTATGCATTGAAAAGTGAATTCATGGCTACCATATACATATTTGGATCATCTTCTTCCTTTTCACAACTCTTGTTGATCCAAATAGCTGATCCTCATACTTATGGGACAGTTAATCCACTCCCTTAACCAAAACATCCTTTTGAGCCTAAACACTATCTTGAGAGCTGTGAGGCCTTTGCATATCATTTTCGATTTTGTCTTGGCAAAAAGTGTTAAGAATAAGGCTGGCAATAATAAGCTCTCTTGTAGACATCAGCTTGCATCTTGAGCTTGATTCTAGGATAGGAGTTTTGGGTTAAAAGGGTAGTGTTAAGTGGTTTGAACTTCATGTATATATGTTTTTAAAGAAAAGGAAAAAGTTTGAAATTGTAGAAAAGGGGAAACAGTTTAGCATTGTGGTTAAGTAAATGGAAGTAAAAGCTCTAAGTGTTTCGAAAAAATGGCGCCAGCAACTTAAGGGTTTTGAAGGGTCAATCTAAAGAAGAAATCAGGCCCAAAACAATCCACCAAAGGTGAAGAAGGTGCCAAAACAACAAAGAAGAGCAAGTCCCAACCAAAAAGAAGCAGCCATACAAGCAAAAAGAAGAAGTTTCCCGAGCCATGAAGAAGGCTAAAGGGTAGAGTTTAGGAAAAAGGTAGACTTAGGGGTTCACTTTGGGATTTAGATGTGTTTAGGATTCATCTTTGGGTAGAAGAGAACTTTGAATTGCATGTATAAGTGTGCTTTTACCTTTAGCATTTTGCCTAAGATAGAATCGTTTTCATTGAGTGATCCCTTGTGATTGAAAACCCTTTGCTTGAATGAGATCATTTTTTATCTCATAACCTTACCCTTTGAACCAAATGTCTTCACTGCATGTTTTGAGCTTAATTGAATGTTAAAGAGTTTATTGATTTGAGCATTTGCCTAAGTTGAGATTTGAGGTCACTTTGAAACAGGATGAGCTTGGCTAGGTTTTTTAAAGTATAGCTGATTATGTTTGCGTCTTACAACTAGGCACTTAAGCATTGATACCATCTCTTACCTTTGCACTTTTGGATTTGAATGCCCACCTTCAAACATCACTCTCTCATTTGTTTTTATTTGCTTGAGGACAAGCAAAAGGCAAGTGTGGGGGTGTTGATATCTCTTGTAATTACACCATTTACGCTTGCATTTAGTTCATGTTTTGGTTCTCTTTTGCATGCTTTCCTTATCTTTTGTCCTATTTTCTTCTCCTTTTTGACTTAGGTTGCATTTAGGATATAGTTTGCATTTTCTATGCATTATGGATGTTTTTAGGTACTTATGAGCTAAGAGGAGCATTGGAGGAGCTTTGGGGATGATCCAGGAAGTTAGCTGAGCCAAGAGGACCAAAAGGGACAAAGGCAGACGATCTCTGTTGAGCATATCGATCACGGCACAAGACCTATCGGTCAAAGAGTGACTGATAGGATCCTATCGACCAAGCCTATCGGTCAGTGAAGTGACCGATAGCAGTGCACCGTTTATATTTCGGTCACCCTATCGGTCATCTTCCAGATTGATAGGATCCCTATCGATCATTCCTATCAGTCACAACTGACCGATAGGAACCTAGACCGAGCCTGCCTTTTATTACACTTTTGCCATTACTTTAGGGCTTCCTTCTTTTATGTATAAATACCCTTTTTCTGGGATTTTCGAGAAGTCACCTCATAACACTGTTCTTGAGTTTATTTTCTGGGTAGACAAATTTCTTGCTTTATTTATTATAAGTTTGTTTTTACCATTAATCTTTCCCTAATCTCTCTTCTAATCATGATTAATATCTTTTCCTCTTGTGATTTAGTGTTAAACATGAGTATTAGTGAGTAGTTTGCTTAAGGTTCTTTCATGTGGTAGATTAAGGGGATTTAGGGATTGATTAAGGTTTGTTTAATGTTTAATTTCATGGGTTCCTCTCTATTAATCTGTTTTTAAGCTAGATTTTTCTTGATCACACTTATCTAGTATTTAGGCTTTCTCTTATGCCCACTAAGTGTTTGATGAAATGTTGATCTTCTTTAATAGAGGATTTAATGGCTTTGGCTCAAGAGATTGACTGTTTGAGGAGCATTTTGACACGAATAGAGTTGATTGTTATTGCTTGCTAGATGTTTTAGCACTAGTGAGAGTTAGTTCTTGCTAAGGTGTTTAGTAAAAGGTTATTTATCAAGAGATTGGACTTAGCTTGCTTGTTTGTGAACTCTATGTCTAGGAATCACCATTGCTAGCTTGTTTATTTGATCAATGCTGTTTGAAACAACCTTAGTTAGTATCTAGATTCCCCAAAATCAATAACCACATCTAGGAACTTGCTTTCTCTTTATTGAATTTCGAATTTGTTAAGTGCTCTGTTTATTTTGCTCTGTTTTACTTCTTGATCATAGCTAAACTGTCTTCTTTTGAATTCTCTTTGGTGATTGATCATTCTAGGTTGTTAGATAAGTTGCTTAGGTATCAAAAACTCTTCTTTGCTTTGCTTGACTTAAGTATTCCTACTCACAACTCTTTTGCTTTCAACAAAACCCATTTGGATTGACATAAATCCCTATGATATGCTACAACTGACTAGTGCAAGCTTGGGTGATTGGTTCAAGTCCTAAAAACACTTGTATCAATGGCGTCTAGCTTCTTATCTTTCCTCTGTCCCAGCACTGCTCCTACTGCAAAATCGCTGGCACCACACATCACTTCAAAAGGCAAGTCCCAATCTGGTGGCTGCACAATAGGAGCTGTAACCAAGGCCTGTTTGATCTGTTCAAAAGCAGACCTGCATTCTTCTGTGAATTCAAACTTCACATCTTTGCAAAGGAGAGCAGTAAGTGGTCTTACAATCTTGCTGAAGTCCTTGAAGAATCTTCTGTAGAAGCCAGCGTGACCCTGAAAACTCCTAATTGCTTTGACTGAAACAGGCGCTTGCAGACTTTTCATCACTTCAATTTTCGCCCTATCCACTTCTATGCCATCTCTAGAGACTCTGTGACCAAGAACAGTGTCATCTTGTACCATAAAATGACACTTCTCCAAATTCTGAACCAAGTGCTTCTCTTCACATCTCTGCAGAACTGCACACAAGTTATCCAAACAGCTCTTGAAAGACGACCCATAAACTGAGAAGTCATCCATGAAAACCTCCATAAACTTCTCAATCATGTCAGTGAAAATCGACATCATACATCTCCGGAAGGTTGCAGGAGCATTACAGAGTCCAAAAGGCATTATGCGATATGCAAAGGTGCCATAAGGACAGGTAAATGTGGTCTTCTCCTGATCATCTGGATAGATGGGGATCTGAAAGAAGCCTGAGTCGCAATCAAGGAAGCAATAATACTTGTGATTTGCCAGCTTCTCAAGCATCTGATCGATGAAAGGTAGAGGGAGTGTTCTTTCCTTGTGGCTGCATTCAGCTTTCTGTAATCGATGCACATCCTGTGTCCCGTCACAGTTCTATTTTGAATCAGCTCATCCTTATAGTTCTTCACCACTGTAACTCCTCCTTTCTTAGGGACCACGTGTACTGGACTGACCCAAGCACTGTCTGATATAGGATAGATGATTTCGGCTTGCAGCAGTTTCATGATGTCTTTCTTGACAACATCCTGCAGATTCGGATTCAGTCTCCTCTGGTGCTCCACTGTTGATTTCGATTCATCCTCCAAATGTATCCTATGCATGCACAAGTCTGGATAAATCTCTGAAATATCATCAAGAGAATAGCCAAGAGCTTTGCGGAATCTGCGCAGCTTACTTAGCAGAAGAGTGAGCTCTGCATTGTTCAATGAAGCATTAACAACATCGGGATAAGTGGAGTTTTCTCCATGGAAGGCGTACCTTAGCCCTGCAGGGAGCTTTTTAAGCTCAACTTTTGGTGCTTTTGCTGCACTCCAATCACCCATTACAGCAGCTTTCGCAGATGAAGTGACAAGCTCATCATATGCAACCAGTTGCATCACATGTGCAGTAGCATCCATCATCTTTGTGTAGCCAGTAGCAGCTGATACTATGTTTTAGAAGTGGTCAACACCCTCTCTAAGGGGTCTTCTGATCTCATCTCTTGAAAGATCTGATCAGCAAGGTTAGTAAGAACATCCACATAGAAAGTCTGTCCATCTATGGTTGGCCTCTTCATCAGCTTGTCCATTTCGAATTGCATCACTAAGTCACCAACATTCAGCTCAATTCTCCTTTTCCTGACATCAATAATAGCTCCAGCAGTGGCCAGGAAGGGTCTGCCAAGAATCAAAGGGTCTTTGGGCTCTTCTCCATACTCTAGAACCACAAAACATGTAGGAATCATGTAATATTCTACTTTAATAGGAACATCCTCTATCACACCTTCAGGAACTCTGACTGATCTATCAGCTATGACAAGAGATATCCTTGTTGCCTTAAAATCAGTCATCCCTAAGCTCTTGGCAACAGAATGAGGCATAAGGTTCACACTATAACAAAGATCACACAATGATCTCTCAAATCTGTCAGAAAAAATTGTGCAGTCTAAAACAAAGCTTCCAGGGTCTGAAAGCTTCTCTAGTACTCTGTTATAAATCACTGCACTGACCTGCTCATTGATCATCATTGCTCCTGCTTCTAGACTCAAGTTGTTGGTCACCATCCTCTTCACATACCTCCTTATAACAGGAGTAATCCTCACAGCATCAATCAATGGGATCTCAATGACCAACTTGTCCATGATAGCCTTGCATTTAGCATCTTCAAACTCATGTTTATACTTCTTAGGATGCTTAGGAAAGGGTACCTTAGGCTTATATATCGTTTCCTTAGCATTTTTTGAATTTTCAGTCGAAATTGCAGTTGGTCACAACGGGTGACGCGCGTCACCCACCTGGTGACGGTCGTCACCAGTTTGTGAATAAAAGGGGTCGGGCTCTTGCAAAGTGGGTGACGAGCGACACCCCTTATGGGTGACGATCGTCACTCGTGGTTTTTCAGCAGCAATTTCATCATCTTCAAACTCTTCAAGTCCAATGAATTCTCCTGAGCTCAAATCCTTCTGCAACACTAGTTGCAGGTTCTTTCCACTCCTCAATGTGATGGCATTCACATGGTGTTTGGGATTAGCATCAGTCCTTCCTGGAAGGAATCCCTCTTGCCTCTGAACAGATCCTGCAGTTTGAGCAACTTGAACATCCAGCATCTCCATGTGAGAGTTTAGACTCTCAATTTTTCTATTCAAGTCCTGATACAGCGAATCCATCTTGCCATTGAAGTCCACTGTCACCTTCTGCTGTCCTTCTAGCTTCCATCTTATTCTCTTGTGGAGGTGCAGATTGGTATGAAGAAGAACAATAGTTCATGTTGAAGTTGCTGCTGTTCTGATAAGGTTTCTGGAACTCTGTCTTCTGGAACTGAGGCTTGGGTGTGTAACCAGGTGAGCTCTGATTCCCTGTGAATGTATTCTTCAGATTATTGTTGTTGTAGCCTCTATTCCACTGCTGATTCCCATACCTTTGACCCTGAAATTCTCCAGCATTGATGAAATTCAGATCTTCCTGCTCAATCTCCTCTGGATTTTCGAAAGTCTCTACCTCTGCAGCAAAGTGGACTGACTTTTTTTCCCACCAAAAGGCTGTGCATACTGTCCAGCTTAGCCTTAACTTCAGCAATCTGATTCCCATCACTCAAACCACCCTGTTTCTTTCTCTGAAAATCTGCAATCTTGGTACTGTTACTGCAGGCCAAGTTTTCTATTAGAGTTATTGCAGCATCAGGAAGGTTTGTGTTGAATTTCCCATCACTAGCCGCAACCAACGCCATCTGATACTTCCAGTCAATGCCTCTGAAGAAAATACCAAGCAGTTGCACTTGATTGAAACCATGATGAGGATAGTCCCTTTGATAAGACTTGAATCTGAGCCAAGAAGCTTTAAAAGCTTCAGTAGGACCTTGGGAGAATAATGCAAATTACGTCCTCTGGTCCTCTGATCTAGCATCATCATAGAAGTTGTTCAGAAAAGCATTATTGGTGTCCTCCCAAGTGGTCAGCGAACCAGGCTCCAGTTGCTAGTTTAGTTGATTAGGCAACAAAAACCTTCTTTGCTTGCTTGACTTAAGGATTCCTGCTTGAAACTCTTTTGCTTTTCAACAAAACCCTTTTGGATTAACATAAAACCCTTTGCTATACTACAACTGACTAGTACAGACTTGGGTGATTGATAACAAGAGCCTAAAAACCCTTATATCAATTTGGCGCAGTTACCAATTGGGTTTTCTGTTTGAATCATTAGAGTTTGTAGAATTTTTAAGATCAAGTTTCTTTAGTTTTTGGTTACTAATCTCCTTTGACTCTCATTGCTGTCTTTCAGGTATATGAACTTCAGATCCAGAGGTTCAAGCAATCTTGTAGACTTCATAGACAACATCAATCAGTTGGACAGAGGTCAGAGAGCAACAAGACAGCAAGAAAGGCAGCAACACTTGCAGAGACTTCGGATGAACAATGAGGAACCTGTTATGGATGATATCAGATTTCAGGGTCCTCAAGGAGCTGCTAGCCCTCAGGGTATACAAGGACAGCAAGGTGTTCAGGGCTTACAAGGTGAGCAAGGACCAAGAGGTGCTGCACAAGCTCAAAGAGCAGCAAGACCCATTGGCACTGGTGATGCACCAAATGCCTACAATAACAGAACTGGCATCATTCCACCAGCAGTGCAGAACAACAACTTTGAAATCAAGTCTGGATTGATTTCATCAGAGCAGTAAGTTCCATGGTTTTCCACTTGAAGATCCTCTAAATCACTTGGATAATTTTGACAAAATTTGCTCACTAACAAAGATCAATGGAGTGAGTGAAGATGGCTTCAAGCTGAGGTTGTTTCCTTTTTCTCTTGGAGACAAAGCACACCAGTGGGAGAAGAAGTTGCCCCAAGGAAGTATCACTAGTTGGGATGGGTGCAAGAGAGCCTTTTTAGCAAAGTTCCTCTCAACTTCAAGAACTGCAAGAATCAGGAATGAGATTTCACGGTTTGCACAGAGGAACAATGAAAGCTTTGGTGAAGCTTGGGAAAGATTCAAGGGTTACACACTGCAATGCCCTCACCATGGCTTCTCACAGGCTTATCTGCTCTCTACTCTCTACAGAGGAGCTTTACCAAAGATAAGAATGCTTATGGACACCGCATCAAATGGGAACTTCTTGTCAAAGGATGTAGATGATTGATTGGAGCTTGTTGAGAATCTAGCTCAATCTGATGGAAACTACAATGAGGAATATGACAGAGCTCCAAGAAGTGCTAAAGATGAACTGGAGTCTAGAAGGAAAGAGATGAAGGCCTTACATGAGAAGCTGGATATGCTGCTAAGGGAGAAGAAAGAAGTTCACTTTGTTGGTGATATGGTTCAGCTTGATGATCAAGAAACATGCCAAGTGGAAGAGATGAACTACTTGGGAAATCAAGGTGGATACAATGGATATGGGAACTACATACCCAACCCCAACTTGTCATACAGAAGCAACAATGTTGCAAATCCACAAGATCAAGTGTACCCATAACAACAACAACAGCAAGCTGCTCCAAGACCTTTTGTTGCCTACAACAATCAAGGTTTTCAGCAGAGAAACAACAACTTCCAGCCAAGAGCGCCTTATCATCCTCCAGGATTCAGTGCACAAGCTCCAGCTCAAGCTTCTTCCAGCTCTCAAGATCCTGAGCTCAAGACAATGGTTCAGCAGTTGCTTCAGAATCAGACTACCAACAACTTGGAATTAAACAAGAGGTTTGCTGAGGTTCATAACAAAATACACTCAGTACATGTTGAACTAACCAACAAGTTTGAAGGGTTGGCTGCAAGAGTCAAAACACTGGAGAACAACAAAGGCATAGCTGGTCCAAAACCTCAAGGACACTTTCGTGGAAAACCATAAGCTAACCCAAAGGAGTTCTGCAATACCATGGTCACTGAAGAAGATAGCTTCTCAGCTGAAGAGGAAGCTATCATTGAAGAGTTTCTCTCTCTGTTCACTGAGGACACTGAACTTCAGAGTGGGGGGGGGGGGGGGGGGGGGGGGGGGGGGGGGGGAGGGAGGGGGGGAGAGTTTTTGGAAGTTGATGCTAACCATGGAGTTGAACAAGAAGAATCTCTGGAAGAAGAAGAGTGGTGGGCGCCACATGAAGTTGTTGATGTTACAAAGGAAGACTTTGTTGAAGTCTCTGATGTTAAGAAAAAAACTCAAGAGGCTGTTCTCCCTATCTATAAGCCCATTATCCCCTTTCCAGGAAGATTCAAAGAGCAGCTAGTACAGAAGTATGAGACTCTCTATGCTTCTCAAATGGAAATGAGAGGTCTGAATGGTCAAGAGGAACTCAAGAAGCTAAGAGTCAAAGCTGGAGCATCTGAGGTTAAGGAGCTTAACATTAAGAAGCTTGGAGATCCAGGTTGTTTCACTCTACTATGTGAGCTTAAAGGGCAGACCTTCAAGAGCTGTCTTTGTGATCTTGGAGCAAGTATCAACCTTTTCCCATCCTCTACTGCTAAGGCTCTTGGCTACACTCAACTTCAAGAGAGTAATGTGTCTCTTACCATAGCTGATGGGACAGTGAAGAACCACTTGGGACTCTCAAAGATGTGCCAATGATGATAGAAGGAGTAGTCATACCTACAGATTTCTTGGTATCACATATATTTAACAACCTATGATTTTCGGATTCCTAGATGATGTGTCTCAGAAATTCGATTTTAAAGCAAGCAGAGATGAAAAACCATGAGATAATCCTAACAGATAGCGATTCTACACTCTTTTCATCAACCTATGCAAAACCCTAACTTAACTAGCAGATTACTCAGACATGATTATGAGATCACAAAGCATAACTGAATAAAATTGCATTAAGAGAAAGAGTAGAAAACAAAGGGGGTTCGAAATCTTCTCTAAAGAGTACAGGATTTGTCTCCCCAAAAAGCTCTGAATAAAATCTCTCTCTAGCTCTCTGAATTCTCAAAAACTAAGATTCTTGCCAACAGTGGCTGAAAAACCTAATAAATAGGGGCTAAACACGATCTGGGGTCTTCATATAAATAAAGGAAACTTCTGGGTAAGTTCTGCAATTCTTCTTGATACTTTTAACAAATAGCCACGCTCCTTCCTATCTGGGTGACGAGCGTCACCAATGGGGTGACGATCGTCACCATTAGTGAATACTTTCTGCTTCGATCTTGGTACTTCGTGGCTTCAACTCAGAATGCTCCAAAAGGTTCCAATATCTCCAATTATGCTCCAGACATGCTTTAACCTGCAAAGACTCTTCTAGGACTCTAAAAAGACCAAAAAGACTCAATAAAAAGGACTTATATCATGGTTAAAAACCATAAAAACCATGATATATCAACTCCCCCAGACTTAGCTTTTGCTTGCCCTCAAGCAAACATCAGATAGAGTACAGGGTCGAGGTTTGAAAACAAGAAACAGTCAGTTAGTCATCAGAAACACCATACTAGTTAAAGCTTTCGAATCCACATACCACAGAGTCAACACAAGATCAAATTTCAGTCTAATTATCACAAGCTTAGCAAATCTCTCAAGTCCAGTCCAAATCCCTTCAAGAAATCCGAAATTTCTACTGTTAACTCCTTATTTTTTAATCTAAGTGTGAAGTCTCATCAAGGCTCTATCATCTTAATCACTTTACAGATTCTTTTCCCTTCCTAACAACTGAACAAATCAATCTCAACACAACTCTCCTATATTCTCTTCCCTTAATCTTTTCCTTAGGATATTTTCAATTTTTCACTTCTTTTTCTCAACTTTTACAGTCTAAGATATGATGCTACTCAATACTTGTGTTCCTTGTGAGGAGACAGGTTCATGAGTGTGTTCACTACTGTTGTTCCTTGTGAGGAGACAGGGTCATGAATGCACTATTCTTTAGACTTAATCTTTTAAAAACTACATCAGGGAAAATCAAAGAGAGACTGTATTTTAACCTTATTGTCAGTGCTTAAAGAGAGAATCAAGATCAATAAGAATCAATCACCAAGACAAGAAATTTAAAGTTCATTAAGGTGGAGCTAACAGCAAATTTTCCAGATTCTCTAAGAATCTAAACCTTCATTGCTAGACTGATCTACCTATGACTTTCAACTTAGTAAGACTTGTAATCAACTACTGTGGCAATGGTTCTTATCAGCAAAAACGTCCTATGGCTAGTTCCAAGAAAAACTAACAGTTTCAAAAGTTTTGACTCTAGAAAAACAGGTTTTTTACTCAACTTTAAGACTCTATAAACATGACACAAAGCACACAACGTCAGTAACCACCTCCCCCAGACTTGAACAACACTGTCCCCAGTGTTATTAAGCCAAGAGTTGGTCAGAAAAATGAATGAGAAGTCGAAAAACCAAGTCAGAAAAGTGTTACCTCGCGTGGGGTCGGGTGACGAGCGTCACCAATCTGGTGACGAGCGTCACCACGACCTGTATTGCCCAAATCGTATGTTAGATGTTAATTAACGAAGTGTTTGCATGTGTACTCGGAAGTTAGACTTTTTGAGCATTCAAACACATAATTAACAACATCCAAACATAGCAATAATAACCTGGTTCAACAATCTCACAAAACATCATCAAAGAAACTGACAACTGACTCAAAAGAAACATAAAAATAACTCAAAAGAAGGAAAAATAAAAAGGGAAAAAGGAACAAGTAACCAGATAATGAAGCCTCAATCCTCATCCTCACAAGGCTCAGTAGTGTAGTGGGGGCGGACACAACCACAGTTGCTAAGTGTAGCAACAGCATCCCAGAGTCCCTCAAAGCTATCAATGACATACTCCTGAAAAGCAGCCATATCCATGGGTGTCTGTGGTCGTGGAGGACGCCTGAAGGCAGCAGAAGAGTCACTCTGACACGTAGAAGGTCCAGCATCAGTAGCAGCAGCAGTAGAAGCAGAGGGACCAGCTGTAGCAGCTCTTGCAGGGCGCAGAGTCAAGGGGCGCAGAAGAGTCTGTGCTGGCATGAAGAATAGCTGGCGTGGGTCTGTCTGGATAGTAGTGAGTGCTCTCTGTGGCAACTTAATGCCAACATACTCTCCAAAAGTAGTAGTAAAAGTCCAGACAACTCCGGTCTTCATCCAAGTGACATGGCGCAGATACTGCTCATCCATAAGCGATCTATCACTGCGCAGACTGCAAGGGGTAACATCGATCTAGAAATGATGGAAGATCGGTGTCAACAAGCTGCCCACACTCTCAGTCTTCTCCCCTGGACTGGTGAATGGCTTGGTCTTCAAAGAGACCAAATGCTCAGCGAAAACAGCACCTAAGTTGGCGCGAACCATACTATCAACTGGTATCGAATCATCCAGCATCTCATAAAGTCCGTAGTAAAGGAGAATCAGCTCGCTAACTCGAGTCTTGCTGGGCGCAGACTTGCACAAAATAGTATGACCAAAGAGGCGCAGAAGGTACCTCAAAACCGGATGTCTAACCTCTGTCTACGTGCTGGTCTTGCTATCATAGACTCCATTCCCGAACTTGGACCAGAATGTCCTCATATGGGTCCACTGAGAGGGAAGGAGAACGCATGTGGGATGGTCAGAGAAGCCATAGATCCCACAAAGCTCCATCAGACTGATCCGGTATCGAATCCCTCGGATCAGAAATGTCATAGTGCCTTCCTGAGCACGCTTCGCCAGCTCATTCGCGTAGTAGACGCAAACTGTAGAGAGAAACTGGCGGACCAAATCTGGGTACAAGTCGTACTGCTGGAATGGCATAGTCCCCATGCCAATGCGCTCCAAAATCTCATAAACCTCCTCAAAGATCCCCATCTTCTGCAGAACAGCAGGATCCGCGAGCCTAGTAGGGATAATCTTAACTCCTAGCCACGCATTGTAGAACAGCGTGTCATACTCATCCCACTCCTCCTGAATATCACGGAATACACAGGTATCCCGAGCCACTTCTTGCTTCGGAGTCCCTGCCCAAACCATCTCCGAGGCTATTTTCCGATCCTCTCGTTTGGGCCATGGGGGCCTGCAAACCGGGTGCAGACTGAAGGAATCTGTAGACCCTGTTGCAGTGCTGGAAGACGAGCTTTGTCTTAGTCTTTTCTCTTGACGAGGCATCTGCAAATTGAGTACCAAAATCGACCAAAACCAACTCAAAAGTTAGCAAATTTTTCAAAGTTCGAAAAATCAACCAAACAGGATCAAATAGCTAATGGCGATTAATCCCTACACTACCAGGAACACAATTCAAGCATCAGTTCAACCTAAATCACCCAAAATTTCCAGATTTTTGCAACTTTCATCATGAACTCGAAAATACAAACAGTGCAAATCAACCGATTAAATCGCACAAAGATGGTTCCATTCCTCTAATACAACCTAACTAACCATGATTCAACAGTTAAATCAAGCCAATCAAGTCAAAAATCGAATTTTACCAAACCTGAGGCGGACTGAAAATTGGGGATTCCGAAAACATACCTTGCGGATCGTAAAAACTAAGTTGATATTTAGAAAGAGGAGTAAAATCCACACGGATTAGACTCTTGAATAACTCAATTTGGTTAAGAAAATCAAAAGTTATGAAATTCTTATTTCTCTCTAAGTGTTCGGTTATTTTGCAGGTTTTGGCTCGAGGGAGAAGAAGAAGAAGTTAAAACCCGTGTTCGACTCTTATGGGTGACGAGCGTCACCATAAGGGTGACGATCGTCACCGGGTTTTTTTTTTTTTTTTTTTTTTTTAACTGAATAAAATTCTAATTACTAGTTCTAAGCACGAAAATAATTCCTAAGTATTATATCTACAACTTACCAGTGGGTTGCCTCCCACTAAGTGCTCTTTTAAAGTCATTAGCTTGACTTTGGTTGGCTGTTTAGATAGCTGGTGCCTGATCCAGAGACACAATGTCTCCTGCTGGAATCTCTGCTTGTGCCCAGTAATGCTTCACCCTTTGTCCATTGACAATAAACTCCTCTCCTTTGGAGTTAATCAGGACAATTGCACCATGTGGGCGAGCCTCTTTGACAGTGAAAGGACCTGACCATCTAGAACGCAGTTTACCAGGAAAAAGCTGTAAACGAGAGTTATAGAGTAGTACCTGGTCATTGGGCTCGAAATGCCTGGAGATGATCTTCTTATCATGATATGCCTTTGTCCTCTCCTTGTATAACTTGGAGTTTTCATAGGCTAGATATCGAATCTCATCCAGTTCATTGAGCTGAATCAAGCGCCTTTCTGCAGCAGGTTTCAGATCAAAATTCAGCTTCTTGATTGCCCATTCTGCTCTGAACTCCAGCTCTACTGGTAGATGGCATGCCTTGCCATAGAGAAGGTGGAAAGGAGTAGTCCCAAGTGGCATTTTGTAGGCAGTCCTGTAGGCCCATAATGCATCATCCAGCTTTGCAGACCAATCCTTCCTTGTTTTCCCAACTGTCTTTTCCAGAATTTGCTTGATCTGTCTGTTGGAAACCTCGACTTGTCCACTTGTTTGGGGGTGATAGGGCGTGGCCACTCTGTGCTGTACACCATACTTCTTCAACAGCTTGTCAAAAACCTTGTTGACAAAGTGAGAACCCCCATCACTTATGACAATCCGTGGGACACCAAATCTGGGAAAGATAATGGTCTTAAACAGCTTCAAAACCACTGCAGCATCATTGGTAGGAGTAGCCAACGCCTCTACCCACTTAGAGACATAATCAACAGCAACCAGAATGTATCTATTCCCATAAGATGAGGGAAAAGGTCCCATGAAGTCAATACCCCAACAATCGAAAACTTCAACTTCCAGAATGAAGTTCTGTGGCATCTCATGTCTCCTGCTGATTTTTCCTCTTCTCTGACAAGTATCACAGCTTGTGATGAAGGCTTGGGCGTCCCTGAACATGGTAGGCCACCAAAATCCAGCCTGCAAAACCTTAGAGACAGTCTTGAATGTAGCAAAGTGTCCAGCATAGTCTGATCCATGACAGTGGAAGAGCACGTCCTGAACTTCTTCTTCTGCTAAACATCTTCTGTAAATACCATCAGCACAATGCTTGTAGAGGTATGGCTCATCCCAATAGAATCTCCTAAGTTCTCTCAAGAACTTCTTCTTAGCATATCCTTTAAAATCATGTGGTTCATCCTCTGCAGCAAGGTAGTTTGCAATATCAGCATACCAGGGTCTCTTTGGAGCATGTAAAGCATAAACAGGCTCTGCAAAAGCTTTCCCCAAGCTTGCACAAATCGCAGATAAGTGTGGAGATCGGTGACGAGCGTCACCAATGTTGGTGACGAGCGTCACCTCGCTCGAATACTTTTATCGCGAATGGTCTTGGTTGGTGACGAGCGTCACCCCCCTGGTGTCGCTCGTCACTCCCCTGTAGTTTCGTGAAAACTGCAGGTTTTCAACACTTTCTTCCTGTTCTCTGGTTTCTACTAAGTAAACATTCTCTTCAGGCAAGAAATCATTGATGGGAACACTGTCTTCGATCTGAATCCGGGATAAATGGTCAGCAACTCCATTCTCAACCCCTTTCTTGTCCTTCACTTCAATATCAAATTCCTGAAGAAGCAGGATCCATCTCAACAGCCTTGGTTTTGCATCCTTCTTCTGCATTAAGTACTTCAGTGCTGAATGGTCAGTATGAACCACGACCTTGGAGCCAACAAGATACTGCCTGAACTTCTCAAAAGCAAACACAACAGCTAACAATTCCTTCTCAGTTGTTGCATAATTCTTCTGAGCATCATCCAAAGTCCTACTTGCATAGTAGATGGCGTGGAGTTTCTTGTCTTTCCTCTGTCCCAGCACTGCTCCAACTGCAAAATCGCTGGCATCACACATTACCTCAAAAGGTAAGTCCCAATCTGGAGGTTGCACAACAGGGGCTGTAACCAACGCCTGTTTGATCTGTTCAAAAGCAGATTTGCACTCTTCTGTGAACTCAAACTTCACATCTTTGCAGAGGATAGCAGTAAGTGGACGTGCTATCTTGCTAAAATCTTTGATGAACCTTCTGTAGAAGCCTGCATGTCCCAGAAAACTCCTCACTGCTTTGACTGAATCAGGTGCTTGCAGACTTGTCATCACCTCAATTTTCGCCCTATCCACCTCTATACCGTCTCCTGAGACTCTGTGACCAAGTACAATACCATCCTGTACCATAAAATGGCACTTCTCCCAATTTAAAACCAAGTGTTTCTCTTCGCATCTCTGCAGAACTGCACACAGGTTGTCCAAACAGCTCTTGAAAGAAGATCCATAAACAGAGAAGTCATCCATGAACACCTCCATAAACTTCTCTATCATGTCTGTGAAAATCGACATCATGCATCTCTGGAAGGTTGCAGGAGCATTACACAGACCAAAGGGCATTCTGCGATAGGCAAAAGTGCCATAAGGACAGGTAAACGTGGTCTTCTCCTGATCATCTGGATGGATAGATGATACCAGCCTGCAACAACTTCATGATTTCTTTCTTGACCACATCTTGCAAATTCGGATTTAGCCTCCTCTGATGCTCAACTGATGATTTCGACTCGTCTTCTAGGTGTATTCTATGCATGCACAAGTCTGGAGAGATACCTGAAATGTCATCAAGAGAATAGCCAAGAGCTTTGCGAAATTTTCGCAGCTTGCTTAGCAAGAGGGTGAGCTCTGCATTGTTCAATGAAGCATTATCAATAACAGGATAGGTGGAGTTTTCTCCTAGGAATGCATACCTTAGCCCTGCAGGGAGCTGTTTAAGCTCAACTTTTTGTGCTTTTGCTGCTGACCAGTCACCCATTGTGGCGGCTTTTGCAGATGTGGAGACAAGTTCATCCTGTGCAACCAGTTGCATAACTTGTGCAGTAGCATCCATCATCTTTGTGTAGCCTGTTGCAGCAGCATCTAAATGCTCATACTCAGCTGTAGAAGTGGTCAACGCCCTTTCCAAGGGGTCATCTGAACTCATCTCATGGAAGATCTGATCAGCAATGTTTGTGAGAACATCAACATAAAAAGTCTGTCCATCTATGGTTGGCCTCTTCATCAGCTTGTCCATTTCGAATTTCATCACTAAATCGCCAACATTCAGCTCTATTCTACCCTTCCTGACGTCAATAATAGCTCCTGCAGTGGCCAGGAAGGGTCTGCCAAGAATCAAAGGGTCTTTGGGCTCTTCTCCATACTCTAAAACCACAAAATCAGTAGGGATCATACAATCTCCTACTTTGATAGGAACATCCTCTATCACCCCTTCAGGAACTCTAACTGATCTATCAGCTAGGACAAGAGATATCCTTGTAGTTTTAAAATCAGTCATCCCCAAACTCTTTGCAACAGAGTGGGGCATGAGGTTCACACTAGAACCAAGATCACACAATGACCTCTCAAACTTGTCATTGAAGATGGTGCAGTCTAAAACAAAGCTTCCTGGGTCTGAAAGCTTCTCTGGAACTCTGTTCTGAATCACTGCACTGACCTGCTCGTTGATCATCATAGCTCCAACCTCAAGGCTCAAGTTGTTGGTCACCATTCTCTTCACATACCTCCTAATAACAGGAGTGATCCTTACAGCATCAATCAATGGGATCTCTATCACCAACTTGTCCATGATAGCCTTGCATCTGGCATCCTCAAGCTCCTGCTTAGACTTCTTAGGATGCTTAGGATAGGGTATCTTCGGTTTATACACGGTCTCCTTAGCATTATCTGAAGTCTTAGGAGAAACTGCAATATGTGGTGTCTCGTGACGAGCGTCACTGGACTGGTGACGAGCGTCACTCACTTTGGACAAGTCGGGGTCGAGTACTGGATTTGGGTGACGAGCGTCACCCCCTTGGTGACGGTCGTCACCAATAAGACCGTCACCAATAAGTGAAGAATCAGGCTCGGGGTTGTCCTCATTGGGTGACGAGCGACACCCATTATTGGTGACGATCGTCACCAATGGTTCTGCAGCAAAATTTTCTTCATCTTCATACTCTTCTACACCCACGAAATTTCTTGAGGTTATATCCTTCTGCAACACTTGTTGCAGGTTCCTTCCACTCCTCAATGTGATGGCATTCACGTGGTGTTTGGGATTAGCATCAGTTCTTCCTGAAAGAAATCCTTCTTGCCTCTGAACAGCTCCTGCAATTTGAGCAACTTGAACATCAAGCTTCTTCATATGAGAGTTCAGACTCTCAATTTTCCCATTCAGGTCCTGATAGAGCGAATCTATCTTGCCATTGAAGTTCACAGTAAGCTTCTATTGTCCTTCCAGAATCTGTTCTAACATTGCTTCCATTTTGTTCTCTTGTGGAGGTGCTGGTTGATAGGAAGTAGAACCATAGTTTCTGTAGTTTCCACTGCTCTGGAATGGCTTCTGATACTCTGTCTTCTGAAAAGGGGGTCTAGGAGTAAAACCAGGCGTGTTCTGTCCTCCTGTAGGGGCGTTTTTCTGATTGTTGTTGCTGTATCCTCTGTTCCACTGCTGATTCCCATACCTTTGTCTCTGAAATCCGCCAGAGTTGATGAAATTTACATCCTCCTGCTCATCTTCCTCTGGAGCTTCGAAAGTCTCTACTTCTGCAGCAAAGTGAACTGACTTCTTCCCTACCAAAAGGCTGTGCATATCATCCAACTTAGCCTTAACTTCAGCAATCTGATTTCCATCGGCTGCACCAGCTTGTTTCATTCTCTGGAAGTCTGCATTTTTAGTGCTGTTGCTGCAGACCAAGTTCTCAATCAGTCTCACCGCCTCCTCTGGTCTGTTGGTATTGAAGTTTCCACTGCTTGAAGCATCCAGCGCCATCTGATATTTCCAGTCAATGCTTCTGAAAAAGATCCCAAGCAATTGCACCTGACTGAAACCATGATGAGGACAGTCCCTCTGATAAGACTTGAACCTGATCCAAGAAGCCTTGAAAGCTTCAGTAGGGCCTTGTGTAAATGATGCAATTTTCGTTCTCATGTCTTCTGATCTGGCATCATCATAGAAATTGTTCAGAAAAGCATTCTTGGTGTCCTCCCAAGTAGTTAGTGAAGCGGGTTCCAGTTGCTTCAGCCAATATGCAGCTTCTCCTCCAAGAGAATAGGGAAAAAGCTTGCAGAACAGAAAGTCATTGCTAACCCCATTAGCTTTGACACTGGAAGCTAGGTCCTCAAACCTCTCTATATGATCCATAGGATGCTCATGAGGTAAACCATGGAAGGGATGCTGTCCAACTAGCTGATAGTAGACAGGTTTAACCTCAAAATCGTTCCTCTGGAAGGCAGGAGGTCGGATTGCAGCTCTGTTGGCATAGAACTGATCAGGTCTGTTGTAATCACCTAGAGTCCTCTGAACAAAACGCCCAGCAGCATTATTGACAGCAGCAGGGACTCCCACGTTCTCAGCCACTTGCTGAACCTGCTGTTCAACAATGACATTCCCCTCTTGATCAATTCTCTGCCCCTCTTCGTTCCTCCTATTTCCTTCCCTGTCAACCAAGTGACCTTCTGCATCTTCAACCAAGATCAGTGGAGCGACCATTGCAGATTGCTTCTTAGCTTTCCTGTTAGTTCTCTCCAACCTAGCAAGCTCGTCGATGCTCAAAGTCACAAGCTCCTTCTCTTTGTTGCTTCTGGTTCTGCGATTAGGCATACACCTGAAACAGGAACAAAGAAAAGTAGCTGAAAATCAGTAAAGAAATAAAAACTTAGACAAAATCCTAATACTAAAAATCGATAGGCAGCTATTACTCCCTGGCAACGGCGCCAAAAACTTGATAGGGTCAGGTTTTACCCAAATAAAAACTACTGCAAGTGCACAGCAAAGCAGATGTAGTATAAAGGGTATCGAAATCCCAAGAGAGTAATGCTAACTACACTATCAATTATAGATTTGGACTAAGCTAAGCGAAATATGATGTATGTAATGCGAATGAATAATTAGAAATAAGCAAACGATGGTATGATATGTTCTAAGTTCAGGAAGACTAAAAGCGCTAAGCTAGGGTAATTCGCAGGTATGAATCCAAGAATGCAGAATGCAGGGAATCAGGAATGATTAAGAACCGTTTTTAAACATGAATCTCTAATGCATAACTAATCAATTCTCATTGCAGAAGTTATCTATACCTAGATCACAGAGTTTCAAATCTCTTTGCAAACCCTAACAACCTAATTATGCAGGAATGATCAGATTCAATTGTTTACAAAACTCCTAAGCCAAATCTCTTTGTACTAAGTTGTTTTGCTCATCAAATACTAGTTCAGGTTATGAATAATGCTCTCACATATATTTAACAACCTATGATTTTCGGATTCCTAGATGATGTGTCTCAGAAATTCGATTTTAAAGCAAGCAGAGATGAAAAACCATGAGATAATCCTAACAGATAGCGATTCTACACTCTTTTCATCAACCTTTGAAAAACCCTAACTTAACTAGCAGATTACTCAGACATGATTATGAGATCACAAAGCATAACTGAATAAAATTGCATTAAGAGAAAGAGTAGAAAACAAAGGGGGTTCGAAATCTTCTCTAAAGAGTACAGGATTTGTCTCCCCAAAAAGCTCTGAATAAAATCTCTCTCTAGCTCTCTGAATTCTCAAAAACTAAGATTCTTGCCAACAGTGGCTGAAAAACCTAATAAATAGGGGCTAAACACGATCTGGTGTCTTCATATAAATAAAGGAAACTTCTGGGTAAGTTCTGCAATTCTTCTTGATACTTTTAACAAATAGCCATGCTCCTTCCTATCTGGGTGACGAGCGTCACCAATGGGGTGACGATCGTCACCATTAGTGAATACTTTCTGCTTCGATCTTGGTACTTCGTGGCTTCAACTCAGAATGCTCCAAAAGGTTCCAATATCTCCAATTATGCTCCAGACATGCTTTAACCTGCAAAGACTCTTCTAGGACTCTAAAAAGACCAAAAAGACTCAATAAAAAGGACTTATATCATGGTTAAAAACCATAAAAACCATGATATATCATTTGCTGATACCACTGAAGAGGAGGTCCTCAAAGTGGGTGTTTCTGATTGCATGAATGAAATTCTGTTGGGTATCAAAGAAGATGGGGTTGTCTTGAAGCTCTTTGTTTCTAAGAATGGTGAAGTCCACTACAAGATGAAAAGGGGAGGTAAGCCAAAGCACTTTGCTGTGTTAAAGATTGATGGAGTCACCAGAAAGATCAAAGTGGACAGTGCAACACCAAGGAGTTCCAAGACTCCTTCTCATCACCTCCACTAGTGTGGTAAGCAAAGTCAAGCTTAGTGACTTTAAACAAACACACTTGGGAGGTAGTCCCATGGTATCCTTTGTATATATTATGCTTTCTAGTTTATTTTTATGCTTAGTTAATGTGTATAGAAGCAGGAATTCGGTTTGGGGATTGAAAAAGTGTCTATGGGACAAAGAACAGGTGATCACTTGTGATCCAGAATGCACCAGTCAACCTATTGATCACTTGTGATCGATAGAGAAAGGAGTCTGCTAAATGTTAATTATATTGGTGTAGCTATCGATCAGATACTAACCAATGGAAATGCATCGGTTGTATTTCGGTCATTCTATCGGTCTAGAGAGTGACCGATACAAAGCAATAGGATGTATTTCGGTCAGTGTATCGATCAGATACTGACCGATAGGATTCAACAGGATGCTATCGGTCACAATGTGACCGATAGCCCTGCGAGGTAAGTGCTCCATTTTTCAAAAAAAATTCCCTCATTTGGCTTGGAGCCAAGGAGGTTTAAATTCAAATTTTGGCTCCTTCTTGACACTTTGCAGAGCTCCTGAGCACTTTTATTTTTGTCCCCCACCCACTTTTGATTCCTTTGGTTCCCCACTCCCCTCTTTAAGAACCAATAATCTCTTCTCTTCTCTTCATACTTCATTTTACTACTTCTCTCACCAAAATCAGAAATTTTTAGATCTCTCTCTCTTTTATTTATCTTTTCTAAGTGCTCAGAAGCTTCACTAAGGTTTGCTTCCTCAACTGTTCATCTTTTGTTCTTAATGAATGCATGTGTTTAAAGTTATCATTTATATGGTTTTAAGAACAGAATTTGTTTAGTTTGAGATGTTGTGCTTTGATTTTGCATGGTGGATATGTTTAAAATGGGCAAGTTAACTGTTAAAGCTTTGTTTACTGTTCTTAAATCTCAGTTCTTGCTTGTTTAATATCCCTTTTATAATCATTTTCTCTTTTGCTTAAAGCCACCATGCTAGGTTCACATGCATGAATGTTTTACTTTTATTCTTGAACTCTAGCATGTTTAAATTGTTAGCTTGTGAATTCCTTTTGCTTTTTGGAAGTTTAATATTGTTTAGAGCCACCATGCTAGGTTCACATGCATGAATGTTTTATTTTTATTCTTGAACTCTAGCATGTTTAAATTGTTAGCTTGTGAATTCCTTTTGCTTTTTGGAAGTTTAATATTGTTTAAGGACTAGTTAAACCTCTTTAAGCTTAGATAAATTCTTTCTAAAAGTTTTCAGTTATTGGTTTCTCAAACTTTTGTTCTTGTACTTATAGTATCTTCAAGCTTTGTTTTTGTAGGTACCATGGGTAAATCAAGAACTGCTGCTGGAAGCAAAGGGAAAGCACCACAAGAGGAAGCGCCCACTTCTCCAAGAGTTAGAAGAGACAAGGGCAAGGGTGCTGCTGCTGAGCAATCATCAAAGGCTGCTGGGAAGAGACCAGTTGGAGACAAAAGCGCCAAGCAGAAAGAAAAGAGAAGAACTGTAGAGGAAGAGGTCCCATACAAGGAGCCTAGTGCTAGAGAGTTCATGGAACTCTTCAACCAATGTGTTTTCAAGCCCACAAGATACCCCTGCACCTCCACAATGAAGGCGCTTGGGATCTACATGGACTGCAACGCCATATTTGAGCACATGGGACTTCATGGAAAAACCGCTCCCCTCCTACCAACAGCTCACTTACTAGTTCCTCTCCATTCTCAAGGTGGTTTGGTATGAAGAAAGTGAGCTTTCTAATGGAGATGGGTGGGTCTATTTCAAGATTGGCAAGAAGAAGTTCACCCCAACATTGATGACCATCGCTGAAGCTCTTAGTCTAAGGTCCTATGCCCACAAGTGGAACAGGTTCGATATCTCCCTGAAGCAACACGCCATGCTATGGTGCGTGATTGGAGCTGGGCCATTCATTGCTGGAACCACAAGGAATCAGCACCTGAGGCATCCTGCTGTGAGATATGCTCACAAGGCACTTGCAAATACATTCTTTGCAAGGAAGCAAACAACATACCTCACAGGAAAGGAGAGAGACTAGATATACCAAGGGGTGTATGAACTTGTAGGTACCAGCGAAAATGGAAGACCTCTACAGCCGCCAAGCGGATACCCATGTTATGTGACCATGCTGATGGAGCAGCTCCATTCCTACAGGAGCTGGGTTTAAGTAAAGGGAAGAAGGAGAAGAACCCACAGATCCACATTGGAGGGGTTGTGACTGCTATTCTCATGGCCAGTGGTGTAGACCTTGAGGGACATGAAGATGATGCTTTGGAGCCATTATGGATTGATATAGACTATCTTATGAAGAGCCACTTCCTTGAGAAGAGCATCAATGGCAAGCATGTCTACAACTTCATCAAGGACTTCAGAACACCAGCGAGAATTCTCCTCCCAAGTCCACAGCAAACATCCTTCACCACCAGGAGCAACATTGGTTTCAACAAGGATGAGAGTCAGCTTTACCATGTAGGCCCTGTTCCAGAAGAGAGAGAAGAAGCTAGTGAGGAAGTAGAACCAGAAGAGGTTGAAGAAGAGAGAAGAGAAGATGGTGAAGAAGAAGTCCATGAATATGCTACTGCTGGCGCTGAAAGCCAAGGAGAAACCCAAGAAGAAGAACTTGATTGAAGAAGATGTGCTGAACTACAGCTCAAAGCAGTTCCACTTCAAACCTTATAAAGGCCCAAGCCAAGAGAGCTCTATGAAGTCTGCTCATGAGCATATCAACACCCTTCAGAAATGGTGTAAGTGGCAAGACAAAGCCATTAAGAAGCTGGTGAAGACGGTTATGAGTATACCTCTCACCATGAAGAGCCAATGCCATAAGCTGATCCAACTGAAGAAGAGAAAGCCGTTTGGAACCCCCATGGAAGACATTCCTTTCATGCACAACCAAGTGATCAATGGGGAACATGGGCACAACCAAGGGCTTCATCATATGAGCCAAGGACCCATACACCATCAGCATGGGATGCGCCAACTCCTATCCCTTCTGAGGTTCAACAAACATGGCACTGGGGCACTCAAGATGATTCCTCTCAAGCTGAAAGGATATGGTCAAGCTGGGTTCCTCCACCCCAAGAAGCAGCGCCATCTTCAAGGACTTATGAAAGGAGGAACAAGAGGAGAGCGAGCAAGTCTCCACAGACATCTGGATTCTCCCACCACTCCACCTACTAAAGAAAAGGTACCACATCCTATTCATTGTCTATACCATTGCATCTTTTTGATTTTGTATTATATTTTGTTGCTTCTCTCTCTCATTGCTTTCATTACACAAGGGACTGTGTAATTTAAGTGTGGGTGAGAGATTTGGGGTCTGACTTTGTGTTCTGTTTTCTTAGTTTTTCATTTTCTTTCATCTTGAGTCACATGCATATCATGCATTCATCTAAGGCATAGAAAAACACACAAAAAAATCGAAAAATTTAAAAAAAATTGCATATTTTTGCAAACCAAAAAGAACGCATGTAGTTGCATTTCATTCTTTTAGGATTGAGTATAGTGTTGACATATAGGTTGCATTGCATTTGCATAGGACATAATGATGAATCTTCCTTGTAAAGTGCTTAGAGTTTAGAGATGATTTCAGTGTTTAAGTGATTAGTTGTTTGATGCATCATAAGAAAGCTAGAAGTTAAGACTGAACCATGTTTGGATTGCTAATTTTGATCATCTCATCTCTTACTGAAAGCATTTGTTCTCTGAAAATCAACTCTATTAACTAAATTTTCCTTGTAAAGTCCTTAATTTGGACTTTTAATTATCATATCTTATGCATTGAAAAGTGAATTCATGGCTACCATATACATATTTGGTTCATTTTTTTCCTTTTTACCACTCTTGTTGATCCAAATAGCTGATCCTCATACTTATGGGACAGTTAATCCACTCCCTTAACCAAAACCTCCCTTTGAGCTTAAACACTATCTTGAGAGCTGTGAGGCCTTTGCATATCATTTTCGATTTTGTATTGGCAAAAAATGTTAGGAAGAAGGCTGGCAATAATAAGCTCTCTTGTAGATAGCAGCTTGCATCTTGAGCTTGATTCTAGGATAGGAGTTTTGGGATAAAAGGGTAGAGTTAAGTGGTTTGAACTTCATGTATATATGTCTTGAAAGAAAAAGGAAAAAGTTTGAAATGGTAGAAAAGGGGAAACAGTTTAGCATTAAGGTTAAGTAAAGAGAAGTAAAAGCTCTAAGTGTTTAGAAAGAATGGCGCCAGCAACTTAAATGTCTTGAAGGGTCAATCCAAAGAAGAAATCAGACCCAAAGCAATCCACCAAAGGTGAAGAAGATTCCAATGCAACAAAGAAGAGCAAGTCCCAACCAAAAAGAAGCAACCACACAAGCAAAAAGAAGAAGTTTCCCCAGCCATGAAGAATGGTAAAGGGTAGAGTTTAGGAAAAGGGTAGACTTAGGGGTTCACTTTGGGGTTTAGAAGTGTTTAGGATTCATCTTTGGGTAGAAGGGAGCTTTGATATGCATGCATAAGTGTGCTTTTACGTTTAGCATTTTGTCTAAGATAAAATCATTTTAATTGAGTGATCCCTTATGTTTGAGAACCCTTTGCTTGATTGAGATCATTTTTATTTCATGACCTTACCCTTTGAACCAAATATCTTCACTTGATTTGCATAAGCATGATTCATGGTTTTGAGCTTAATTGAATGTTAAAGAGTTGATTGATTTGAGCATTTGCCTAAGTTGAGATTTGAGATCATTTTGAAACATGATGAGCATGGCTAGGTTCTTTAAAGTATAGCTGATTATGTTTGCATCCCACAACTAGGCACTTAAGCATTGATACCATCTCTTTACCTTTGCACTTTTAAATTTGAATGCCCACCTTCAAACCTCACTCTCTCATTTGTTCTTATTTGCTTGAGGACAAGCAAAAGGCAAGTGTGGGGGTGTTGATATCTCTTGTATTTACACCATTTAGGCTTGCATCTAGTGCATGTTTTGGTTCTCTTTTGCATGTTTTTCTTATCCTTTGTCCTATTTTCTTCTCCTTTTAGACTTAGGTTGCATTTAGGACATATTTTGCATCTTCTATGCATTATGGATGTTTTTAGGTACCTATGGAGCTATAAAGAGCATGGAGAAGCTTTGGGAGATGATCCAGGAAGCTAGCTGGCCCAAAAGGAGCAAAAGGGACCAAGGCAGACGATCTCTATGGAGCCTATCGATCAAGACACAAGGCCTATCGGTTAAGGAGTGACCGATAGAAGGACTATCGACCAGACCTATCGGTCAGAGCAGTGACTGATAGAAGTGCACCGTATGGATTTTGGTCACCCTATCGGTCATATTCTAGACCGATAAGATCTCTATCGATCACCCTATCAGTCTCAACTGACGGATAGGAACCCAGTCTGAACCTGTCTTTTATTATACTTTTGCCATTACTTTAGGGCTTCCTTCTTTTTTGTATAAATACCCCTTTTTCTGGGATTTTTGACAAGTTATGTCATAACACTGTTCTTGAGTTATTTTTCTGAGTTTGTAAGACAAATTTCTTGCTTTAATTAATATAAGTTTGTATTTGCCTTTAATCTTTCTCTAATCTCTCTTTTAACAATGATTAACATCTTTTCCTCTTGTGATTTGGTGTTAAACATGAGTATTAGTGAGTTATTTGCTTAGGGTTCTTAGATGTGGTAGATTAAGGGGATTTAGGGATTGATTAAGGTTTGTTTAGTGTTTAATAACATGGGTTCCTCTCTATTGATCTGTTTTTAAGCTAGATTTATCTTGATCAAACTTATCTAGGATTTGAGCTTTCTCTTATGCCCACCAAATGTTTGATGAAATGCTGATCTTGTTTGATAGAGGATTTCCTGGCCTTGGCTCAACAGATTGACTGTTTGAGGAGCATTTTGACATGAATAGAGTTGATTTTTATTGCTTGCTGAATGTTTTAGCACTAATGAGAGTTAGTTCTTGCTAAGGTGTTTGGTAAAGAGCTATTTACCAAGAGATTGAACTTAGCTTGCTTGTTTGTGAACTCTATGTCTAGGAACCACCATTGCTAGCTTGTTTGCTTGATCAATTCTGTTTGAAACAACCTTAGTTAGTCACTGAATTCCCCAAAGTCAATAACCACATCTAAGAACTTGCTTTCTTTTTATTGAATTTTGAATTTTCTTAGTACTTTGTTTATTTGCTCTGTTTTACTTCTTTGATCATTGCTAAAGTATCTCTTTGGAGTTCTCTTTGGTGATTGATCACTTTAGGTTGCTAGTTTAGTTGCTTAGGCAACAAAAACCTTCTTTGCTTGCTTGACTTAAGGATTTCTGCTTGCAACTCTTTTTCCTTTCAACAAAACCCTTTTGCATTGACATAAAACCCTATGCTATGCTACAACTGACTAGTACAGGCTTGGGTGATTGACAACAAGAGCCTAAAAACCCTTGTATCAATAGAACTGGTCAGGTCTGTTGTAATCTCCTAGAGTCCTCTGAACAAAACGCCCAGCAGCGTTGTTACCCGCAACAGGAGCTCCAGCGTCTTATGCCACTTGTTGAACCTGCTGTTCAACTATGACATTCCCATCTTGATCCAGTCTCTGCCCTTATTCATCCTCATGTTTCCCTCTCTGTCAACCAAGTGACCTTCTGCATCTTCAACCAAGATCAGTGGATTGACCATTGTAGATTGCTTCTTAGCTTTCCTGATGGTCCTCTCCAACTTAGCTAGCTCGTCAATGCCTACGGTCAAAAGCTCCTTCTCTTTGTTGCTTCTGGTACTGCGATTAGGCATACACCTGAAACCAGCACAAAGAAAAGTAGCAAAAGTCAGTACACAAATAAAAACTTAGACAAAATCCTAATACTAAAAATTGATAGGCAGCTATTACTCCCCGGCAACGGCGCCATAAACTTGATAGGGCTCAGATTTTACCCAATTATTTAACTACTGCAAGTGCACAGCAAAGCAGTTGTAGCATAAAAGGTTATCGAATCCCAAGTGAGTGTGCTTACTACACTAGTGATTTAAAGATTTAGATTAAGCTAAGCAATAAATAGTGAATGTAATGCAAAGTAACTAAAATTATGAAAGCAAACGATTTTGATTGATTCTAAGACTCAAAAAACTAAAAGCGCTAAGTTAGGACAATTCACAGGTTGAATCCGAGAATGTAGAATGCATGAAATCAAGAATGAATAAGAACCGTCTTGAACATGAATCAAAAATATATAACTAATTAATTCTCATTGCAGAAGTTAACAATGTCTAAATCACAGAGTTGCAAATCTCTTTGGAAACCCTAACAATCTAAACATGCAGTAATGATCAGGTTTAATTGTTCACAAAGCTCCTAAGCCAAATCTCTTTGCACTAAGGTGTTTTGCTCATCTAATGATAGTTCAGGTTACCAATAATGTTCTCACATCTATTAAACAACCTATGATTTTCGGATTTATAGTTGATGTGTCTAAGATATCGATTTTAAAGCAAGCAAAGATGAAAAACCAAAAGATATCCTAACAGATAGCAATTCTACAAACTCTTCATCAACCTTTGAAAAGCCTTAACTTAACTAACAAATTACTCAGACATGATCATGGAATCACAAACCATAGCTGAATAAAATTGCATTGAAAGAATAGAATAAAAGATAAAGGGGTTCAAAATTTCTTCCAAAAAGAGTACATGATCTGTCTCTCCAAAAGCTCTGAAGAAAATCCTCTCTAAAGGTCATTGAATTCTAAAGTCTAAGATAAAAGTCAACAATGGCTGAAAACCTAATATATAGAAGCTAAAACACGAGCTGGAATATTTTTGTAAATACTAGAACTTCAGGGGCCAAAGTGCAAACAATCTTCAATCTTTTAACAAACCATCGCGACTCCTTCCTCTACGGGTGAAGAGCGTCACCCCTGAGTGGTGACCAGCGTCACCCAGCTCTGTATTCGCCTTCCGAGTTGTACAATGTGTGGCTGTATCTTGCAATGTTCCAAAAAGCTCAATAATCTCCAATTGTGCTTCAGACATGCTATAACTTGCAAAGACTCTACTAGGACTCTAAAAAGACCAAAAAGACTCAATAAAAAGGACTTATACCATGGTTAAAAACTATAAAAACCATGATATATCAACAATGTTCTGTACATTCCTCAAATTTAAATTCAATCTGATTTCAGTTAGTGTTTTAACTCGCACATTGTATTCTAAAGTTATTTTCACTGCTGATCAATGGTTTATTCATGATCTTACACGGGAGTTGATGATTGGTCAAGGTAGTCAAGTTGGAAGTGTGTATATTTTGGATTTTCATGCATTGAATAATAGTGTCTCACTCAAAGATACCACCATCTGTTCCTCTCCGCCTGTCTATTCTAATGTGATTGTTGATTCGAGTGTATGGCATAAACGTTTAGGTCATCCTTTAGAGTCTAAAGTTGATGTTCTTTCTGATGTTTTACATTTAAAGAATACAAAGATGAATAAAACTGTTTCCCATGTTTGTCATATTTGTCATTTGTCTAAACAAAAGCATCTCCCTTTCAAATCTCGTCATAACATTTGCAAAGAACCTTTCGAACTTGTGCATATGGATACATGGGGTCCATTTTCTGTTCCTACTGTCGACGGTTTGAAGTATTTCTTAACGATCGTTGATAACTATAATAGAGCAACTTGGATTTACTTATTGACACAAAAGTCTGATGTTTTGCTTATATTCCCTAGTTTCATTGCAATGGTTGAGACACAATATAAATTAAAAGTTCAATCCGTTAGATCTGATAATGTTCTTGAATTTAAATTTACTAATTTGTTCACTGAAAAAGGAATTGTTGCATATCACTCGTGTCCTGAAACACCTGAACAGAACTAGGTTGTAGAGAGAAAGCATCAGTATATACTGAATGTGGCGTGTGCCCTTCTGTTTCAGTCGAATGTGCCTTTAGAGTAATGGGGTGATTGTGTTCTAATGTGTTTCTAATCAATAGACTCCCACACCGGTTTTAGAAAATAAGTCTGCCTATGAGGAACTAACCAGCAAAACCTCTGACTATCAATCTTTAAAATTGTTTGGTTGTTTATGCTATTGTTCAACTTCTCCAAAGGGTAGACATAAGTTTGAACCACGTTCTAAAGCCTGCTTCTTCTTAGGATATCCAGCAGGTTACAAGGGTTACAAGCTATTATATATAGAGATACATGCCATTTCCATATCTTTGTCATGCCATATTTCATGAGGATACTTTCCCTTTGGCTTCATCTAATATTACGGATGTGACCAAAGACATATTTCCTCATTTTCATTCTCCTGCTCCCACTGATGTTCCTCTGCCTCTTGGGCAAACATCTTCTGATGCTCACTTACATCAAAGTGAGTCATATTTCGAGTGTGATTCCCTACGAATCCAAATCTCACAGACAAAAGAAATCCCCTAAACAGTTGCAAGACTTTCATTGTTAAAATATTACTAGTACTATCCTATATCCCATCACAAACTATATCTCTTATTCAAATTTATCTGAAATTTTGCATGCCTTCATAAACACAATTACAAAAACCTTTGTCCCACAAAAGTATTCAGAAGCCAAGGATTTAGAGGTGTGGTGTGATGCTGCGAAAGTAGAGTTCGGTGCTATGGAAAGGACTCATACGTGGAGCATTACTACTCTCCCGCATAACAAGAAAGCTATTGGCTGTAAGTGGGTTTTCACGATCAAGTATAATCCTGATGGTAGCATTGAGAGATACAAGGCTCGCTTAGTTGCCAAGGGTTTCACTCAACAAGAGGGATTAGACTACGAAGAGACTTTTTTCCTTGTTGCTAAGCAGACTTCAGTTCGTATGCTTCTCTTGACTGCTGCAAAGATGAGTTGGTCTGTGAGTCAGCTTGATATATCTGATGCTTTCCTCAATGGTGACCTTGACGAAGAGATTTACATGAAGATTCCTCCAAGTTATGCTGATTTACAAGGTGATCCCTTACCTCATAATGCTGTATGCCGCCTTCATAAGCTGATTTATGGCTTGAAGCAAGCCTCTTGCCAATGGTTTCTCAAGCTATCTTCAACTTTACTTGGTATGGGTTTCACGAAGGCTCAAGCTGATCATACACTCTTTGTAAAATGTCATAATGATATCACACTTGGAGTTTTGGTCTACGTTGATGATATTATGATCATAAGCAACAATGACCAGGTTGTGATTGACTTCAAGGATGAGTTGAAGTCTCACTTCAAACTCAGAGATCTAAGTGAAGCCAAATATTTTATGGGCTTAGAGATTGTCCGTTCTGCTGCAGGCATATCAGTGTGCCAGAGGAAGTACATTTTGGAATTGCTGGCTCACACTGGTTTTCTTGGCAGTAAACCGTCAAGTATCCCTATGGATCCTAGTGTTAAATTCTCCAAAAACACAGGAGTTCCTTTAACGGACCATTCTTCTTGTTGGAAGCTCATTGGGAAGCTCATGTATCTTCATACTACAAGGCCTCACATCTGTTATGCCGTAAACACTTTGTGTCAGTTTTCACATGATCTGTGTGACATACATCTCAATGCTGCACACAAGCTGTTATGGTATCTGAAAGGTACAGTACGGCAAGGTCTGTTTTATCCTGCGGATAATAAGTTTGATCTAAGAGGATATGCAGATGCTGATTGGGCAGCATGTGTTGATACTATACGATTTGTATCTAGCTACTTCAGGTTTATTGGCGATTCTTTGGTTACCTGGAAATCGGAAAAACAAGATCAGTATCTTGCAGTACAGCTGAAGCAGAGTTTCGCGCAATGACTCTTGCTACGAAGAGAATGATCTGGTTATCTCGGTTATTAATGGACTTACAGGTTCCATTTCATCCTCCTACACATATGTATTGTTATAATACAGCTGCTATTCACATTGCTAATAACTCAGTCTATCACGAAAGAACAAAACATGTTGAGCTCGATTACTATAAGATCCGTGAAGCAATTGATTGTGATTTTCTCAAAACCATATTTGTTCGATCGGGTCATCAACTAACAGATGCTCTTACTAAGGCGTTGCATCCAGTTTCGTTCCGAAAACTTATTTGTAAAATAGGAGTTAGTAACAACACCTCCATCTTGAGGGAGTTATTAAAGTCAGGATATATAGTTTAAATATTTGTACATAATACACGATCAAGAGCTTTGAAATTGTCCAGTTTATTATATATATGTTTGGTTATTGAGTTGTATATAAAAAAAGGTATCATTACATCTATGGGTTAATAGTTTTTCCCTATTTTACACTTACTGTTAAATTAATCTCGAGTATATATACTTTGTGTTTAATCGGCGAGGTGGTCAGCTTCTAGTTGCGTTTATATGATGGTTAGCCTCACCGATTAATTTAACAGAAAGTTACTAATGGTCACTGGTTACTAATCGGCGAGGTGGTCAGCCTCGCCGATTAATTTAACAGAGTTTCAATTAAGCTCGAGCTTAATAGTTCCGTTGTGATTCAGCTTCTAGTTGCGTTTATATGATTGTATATGCATTCTCATGGTGCCGTTTATTGTTACAATTCTTGGAGTTATGCTTTGATCGAGTATGATTGTCTTTGTTACTGAAAGATTTTGATGTCTTTGTTCTTTTGCAGTCTCCTCATTTGGCACATTGTTGAGAGCAGAGAGAGTCTTGTGGGTTCTCTTCTCCAAGTGTAACTGTGGTAAAAGCTTAGCCGAGATGCAGGGAGAGAGGGTAAGTCTCGGCTATTTATCAGAGGCCTTGAACTTTGAGCATGGTTCTACCTTAAGCAATGGTGTGAGTAGATCATTGGGAGAATATTCACAGTCTTGGTGCTTCCCAAGTAGAAAAAGAAGGCAACTAGAAGCTGAATCACAACGGAACAAGGTAAGTTTGGTTTGGTAGCATTAGGTTCCAAGGTTTTGATTCTCATCTGATGAGAACAATTAGAAAAAGTGGCTGAATCTTTTGATGTGGTTTGTGCTCAGACAAAGTTAGCGTAGTTGAATTGGCAGAAAGCTGTGGAGGAATATCAAGAAGACCCTCAAAGGGGAAGTGATCGAAGCCAGAAGAAACACAAAAACGATCAGAGTAAAGAGACGATGAACAAGAAGAGCTCACAGAGCGAAGAAGCACCGAAAGAAAACTATATTCATATGAGGGCAAGAAGAGGTCAAGCCACTAATAGTCACAGTCTTGCAGAAAGGGTAAATGACTCTTTTACCTAAAACATTATTGATTGTTGGATTCTGCTCTTTGTTTTCTGCCGGTCACTGGTTCTAAGAAGTTTGCTTTTTCGTTTGCTGGATGCAACAAGGTACTGGACTTGAAGGTGGCTTTTTAGCAGTTTAACTTCATTTGATTTCTGAATAAGACTTTGCTGAAGGTTTTCGTTGCTGATAATTGTGCAACTAGATCACCGGAAAGAGGTAATGCTCTACGAAATCATCAACTATGTTGAGTCATTGCAACAACAAGTTGAGGTAAGAATAATGCGAGATTCTTTGAAACGCTGAAGTTATTTTTGTTCACGGTAATATGTTCTGAAAGAGCTTTTAGGATTCATGAAAAACTGCTTTTGTTTTTTCTCCAGTTTTTGTCTATGAAACTTGCGATGGTGAATCCAGAAATCAACATTGATATAGACAGACAGGATTCTCGCCAAAGATGTAAAGCATATGAACGTGTATAGCTCAAAACTCAAAATTATTTTTAAAATATAATTTTTAAATTTTTAAGAACCTTTAATGGGTTCTACCAATGGAAGAGAGAAAAAAAAAATCTTCTAAGAGAGTTCTTAAAAGGGAGAATTTCTCTTTATAACCTAAAAGTTGATTTTTTCTCAATATGTAAACCCCTTATTGAATGTTTGGCAAAACTAACCCAAAAGGATGGTGAAATTACAGCTCAGTCCTTTGTGACTAAACAAAAAACGTCTGCCACAGTTATGATTTTATCATTCGAGAAGTCTACGTAAGAAGTCTACAATCATTGTATGTAGACTTCAAAAGAAGTCTACTACATAATTAGTTTTTTTAAAATTAATTAGAAAATATAAAATAAATAAATTTCTAAAAAATTGGTCAACATAAGTAAGACATATACATTTGACATGTATAGAATACAAAATTTCATACAAATGAATCAATTTAAATGCAGAAAGAAAATTAACTAGAAAATATATAACCCCTTAGAAGTCTACTAAAGAAGTCTACTACAGAAAACATATGTATGCAGTAGACTTCTCGGGTAGACTTCTCCAGTAGACTTAAAAAAACATAGCGGGAAATCAAAATTATTTAACAAATTAGGCGGGAATCGGAACAAATTAGGCGGGAATCAAAATCAAAAAAATATACCGAAGTAGACTTTTCGAGTAGACTTCTCCAGTAGACTTCTTAAGAAGTCTACTTAACCGAAAATTTTCCTACATATATAAGGAGATTAACCTAATTGGGTTAAAAATAAAAATTTTCTCTCCCTCTAAAAAACGCCTCTCTCTCCTCTACCTCCTCTCTGGCTATGAATCTCTTCTCCTTCCTCTGTTGCCATCAAACCCATCTATATCCTCCATCCTCTCTATCTCAATTATGGTGATGGTAAGTAAATCTGAGGTTTTGTGTTTCTTTTGTTTTTTGTTTTGTGTTCATATTGTAAATCTGGATTTATTATTACATATTTGAGTTTTTTGTTGTAGATATGAGTTTATTCTTGCAAATATGCGCTTCTTATGGTATAAATTTTGTAGAATTTGTTGCAGATCTGATTTTTTTGTTGTTGCAGATCTGATTTTTTTTTTTTGTAGATCTGAATTTTTAGTTGTTGCAGATCTGATTTTGTTTATTTTGTTGCAGATCTGAATTTTGTTTATTTTGTTGCAGATCTATAATTTTTTTGTTGCATAGCTGATTTCTTTTTTTCCATTTTGCTGCAGATATGATGTTTGTAAATATAGCAGATTTTGTTGAAATATGAATTTTAACATTTTTTTTTCTTATTGTGCACACCTGAGCTTATTTATTTCTCTTTTGTTTTTGTTGGAAGCAGACTTCAGCTGCAGATTTCTCGAGTAGACTTCTCGAGCTGACTTCAGTCACATACATCTATTTCAAACATTTTGTTTTTATATGCTAATTTTAAGATTTATAATTAGTGATCCTTAAATGTTTGTTTGATTAGAAGGTCTACTTTATATGTAAAATTGGATTGCAATTAATGTTATTTATATATTCTTAAATTATGTGTGTTTTATCATATTCAGATTTCATATGCAGACTTCTTTGTCAGACTTAGTCATCACCATCTTTGAACCTTTAATAACACAAGAAAATTAATTCAATTTAACTATACAAAAACATGTAAAACTCATAACAAAAAAAACATGTAAAACTACTTAGAAATACCACAACTAGTCTTTCTTCACACATTCTCAATAAACAGTGGGTATGTGAACCATTCTCTGTAAGAAAACAAAATTCAAACCACATTAGAAATCATTGTCGAAAAAGTAGACTGCAAACGTAGTCTACTATGTAGACTTCAAATGAAGTCTGCGGACTATTAAGCTAAATACCAAATAAAAGAAGAAAATTAGTTAAAGCTAAACTGTAACAAAAAAAAATTCAAACTCATATATAAGCAAGAACAATAAATATCACATACTTAAGAGTCAAATGATAAATTTTATTTGTTACAAATATCTGATCAATTAAATTTATAAAAAAATTAATATCGCAGACTGCAAACGAAGTCTACTATGTAGACTTCAAGTGAAGTCTACGGACTAATAAGCTAAATACCAATTAGAACAAGAAAATTAATTAAAGCTAAACTATAATAAATAAACATGTCAAACTCCTACATAAGTAAGAACAATAAATAATACACACTTAAGAGTCAAAGAATAAATTTTATTTGTTACAAATATATGATCAATTAATTTAAAAAAAAAATTAATGTCGCAGACTGCAAACGAAGTCTACAGACTAATAAGCTAAATACCAAATAAAACAAAAAACTTGATTTCACCAAATATATATAATATAAACATGTAAAACTGATACAAATGTAAGTACACTTACTAAAACAATCGTAAAACCAAAAAAATCTTAATAATTCGTTGTAAATTTGATAAAAACATGTTTATAAAAAAAAGTGAAATAGTAGACTAACAACGAAGTTTACAAAAATAGACTTGCAATGAAGTCTACAAATGTAGACTTCATATGAAGTCTATATTTTAGGTTACTTTTGCAATTGCCAAAAGATGAGTAGACTTCTTCAAAGAAGTCTACTCACTCCGAGAAGTTTACTTGAGAAGTCTACGTAAAAAAAAGTTAGTTTTGCAATTGACCAAACTTTGACTTTTTCGTAAGAAGTCTACTTGCAAAAGTAGACTTCTTAGAGGTTAGTTTTGCAATTGACCAATGTTGACTTTTCAAAGTAGACTTCAAACGAAGTCTACTTCAAAAGTAGACTTCAAACGAAGTCTACTTGGGTTAGTTTTGGGGTTGACCAAACATTGAATTTATTTTCGAGTAGATTTTTTTTGAAGTCTACTCAGAAAGTAGACTTCAAACGAAGTCTACTCGAAAAAGTCAACATTGGTCAATTGCAAAACTAACCTCTAAGAAGTCTACTTTCAAAGTAGACTTCTCCGAAGAAGTCTACTTTCAAAGTAGACTTCTCCGAAGAAGTCTACTTTTGCGAGTAGACTTCTTACGAAAAAGTCAAACGTTGGTCAATTGCAAAACTAACCCCTTTTTACGTAGACTTCTTTTGAAGTTTACACTATTTTTTTTGTTATCAAAGAAAATGGCGCAGACTTCAACTGAAGTCTACTGTCAGAAATTGGTATACTCGGTCAATTGCAAAACTAACCTGTGTGTTGACCAGCAGACTTCTTTTGAAGTCTACTTTCGTGGCACAGATCTGAAAACTCACGAAAATTGACTGAAAAATCACCTACCAGTGGTATTTAACTTATTCAACCACCGATTTTCTTTGATTCCAGCCACTACCAAACAAGCCCAAACGATTTGCTAGACCAAATCACCAAATATGGCAATATATTAAAACATCAAGTTTCAAAAATTTAGATTAGAGAATTTTTGTGCTGAAAATGGTGAAAAAATGGAAGAGTAGAAGGTTAAGAGAAGAGGAAATAAGGTTACAAAGCTAAAAAATGGGTCTTTGAAGCAATAAAAGCTTCAAATTGGTTGAAAATGGTGGTTGAATGAATTGATGGTGATGGCATTTTCGTGAATAAGTGAGGAATATGAAGATTGTTTGGTAAAATAGATTTCCGAAATAATAATAAAAAATAATAATCTAATGGCATTTTCGTAAATAAATAGAACTGATAAAAATATAAGTGAGATAAAGTGGTTAATTTCAAAAGTGGTAAAATAGAAAATTAGTTTAGCAATTGATTTGAATTTATGGGTTATTTTTGCAAGATTACCTTCTTAAAATGAAATGATGGGAAATTTATATTCAAAAAGTTGTTAAGAGCATGGATACTTCCAACCTCTCTCTCTTCTCTCTCACGTATCTTTTAGAGAGAGAGGCAATTTCCGGCGATGCCGAAATTTGTGTTTTCTTCCGTTAAACGGATTTTCGGCTTCCGCTTAGTTGGACTTTCCCATTCCACTTTGTCCGATAATTTTGTTGTGTTTCCGTTTTTCGGATTTTCTTTTCTTTTTAGCCTTTTGCATGTTCTCAAAATCTTCATCTGAAGAAGATTTATTCCAGAAGGGTGATTGGTTCTTATTTTTACTGGTTCTGCTTGATTTCTCTCTCATAAGAGTATGATTTGGTTCTTCGCTTTTCCTTGACTAAAGCGAAGTATCTCTTTGAGTTGGAAATTGAGTTGATGGGATTTCGGTGTTTACTTTAGTTCAGAATAAGTAGAAGTTGGGGTCTCATAGGAGATGTTTCTTAAGAGGTGTTTTCTTGACAAGTATTCTATTTTCTAGAGCTATCGCCGTTTCCAGGATTAAGCAATTCCAGTAAGATTCAGTAATTGCTTCTGGTGATCATTATGCAAAAGGTACTGTGTTGAACCGCCGAGAGGAATTGGCGTCATGAAGCTCTGTCGGCGGCGAAGTTCCGGTGGAGTAGCTAAGAGGCGGCGTTGTATTCAACAGCTTGCTCAATCAAGACACGTGTGTATGAAGTGTCATAATTAGGTTTTTTCAAAAGACTACGTGTTGGTCACCTTAGTGTTAAGTTTGTAATTTCTTTTATTATTTGGGCTTCTGAGTGGACTTTATACTTGGTCTTATTATGAATGGGTTTTAAAAAATTGTTAAGAATCCCAATTGAGGTTCTACCAATAGAAATAGTCTAATGTTGCTGTTTTAGTCATTTATATAAATTTCTTCAAATTTTTTTTTATTAGAAAATTTAAATTTTATTACCTAATTAGATGGATAAAATGCTGAGTTGATGGTAAAGGCAAAAATAGTTTTTATATTTCGCTATAAAAGAGAAACACATGTAAATTATGAGAGAGTTATAAATATTCAAAGTAGTCTAGCCATTGATCCTTCTCAACATTGTACAAATATTATGTTTCCCATTTTTCTTAGTTCTTGTTAGATGGCAGCTGGTTAGTGAATAAAACTATGAGACATATTAAATTAAATGATTTGAGATTATTTTACTTTTTCTAAATCTTTTCTTATTAAGTCTTGTATTTTTAAAACTTATTCAAAATCCATTAAATTTTTATTTCACAATCTGTATTAGTTGTTTTTATAAGTTCCATTAAATGTTTATCACTAACAAATTCAACCAAAAAATGATTTTGAATTATTTGAAAGATAAATTTTAGTAAAAGATCAAAGGGTATAGATACCACCTCATATAACAGTATTTGAGATTTTTAAAAAATCAACCTTTTAGTTTCTTTCTAAAGTTTCATCTAATCATAGGATTTCTAACAATAATAGTTCTTCAAAATTTGCTCAAATTTCAAATCTTTCTTAAATCCCCAAAATTTTGTATATATTCATAAATCAAAATCAGAGATTCAGTATAAGAAACTAGTAATCAAGTTTGTATCGTAATCTCGAAGAACCTATGAGAAGACTTAAGAGTACATCAACGTTTTATCTTAGCACAGCTTCCAAACGCATCAGGAGAACTATTTCATATTGTAAGGTCAAGTATGGCTTTGGACAAACCTATGAAAAAGGAAGCCCACCATGCCTTGACAGTACAATTCTGCTTGTAGTAAATAAATAGTAGTAATTTAAACAAGCTGATAACAACATATAAAAGGTGGTATTTTCTAAAACACAAAATAAAATTATAATTCTATATGTAAGTAGTGTTATCATAAAAATAATATTTTTAAAATCCACTAGATTGTTAACGAGTTTGAGAACTAAACCATCCAAACTCACAAAATTTCCCTTTTTGTGGCAATCATTTTTCATAAGTTCTAAATTTGACAAAACGAGCATCATCCTATAATGTAAAACATCTAAACATAGAAACATTAAGCAAGAACTCATCTCGTTGTTCTCCTCACCGAATATACACACAAACCCAACTGGATAAGGTATGTAAACCTAAAGTGAAGGTTTGTATGGTTTTTTCAGGCAGAAGGGAAGTATCTATGGAGATTAAAAGGAAGAGCATAGAACTCTTCGGTTCTCGGGTCACTCTTGAAAGTCCAGAATCTGTCCCACCAATGTTTACCTCGGTCTTTCCTGATCGAACCATCTTTCTTGTGAAGGGTCGTATCTAACAAGTATGCCACACATCCTCCCACGAAAGCCTTGGACGAGAAAGGAACATTGACCATGTCGTTGAACCATCTTGCTCCGGTATGAACTGGACCATAGCCTTTGATGGCTGTGTGCTCGTTGAAATACTGTGGAATTGATAAGCCTAGGAAGATTGAGAACCCCAATATAAACAACGTCCTGAAGCTGTTCAGGTTGCAAAATTGCAGCAGACTCAGTCCTCCAGCACCTGATCAACAGTTTTTGTTTTTAGATATAGTAACAACCAATTCTGAACAGCAATGCTAAAACCGAAAACTGTAATAGATTCTATTGTAACCATGCCGAAATGAATAAAGTAACTCTTGATTACAATTTATATTTTACTTTACATTTCTATCTATGTAATGTAAATTTAGGGGTATAATCCGGATGAACCAAACCGATCCGAACCATATCTTAATAAGGTTTAAATGGATGAATTTTTTCCATAACTTAAAAACCGAAAACTAAAACCGAACCAAACCAAAAAAAAGAAAAAAGCTGATTTGAACCATTTCAAAGTCCAAAGGTAAACCAAATTTGCCCACCCCTGATATCATTTGTTTACTTCTACTTGCACACAATACTTACCTACATACGCAAAGAAGAGACAGTACAAGGCAGCAATGATAGGAGCAGGTATTGATGCAAACACTGCCCCAAACTTCCCTGCATTAGATTTATATATAAGACAACCAATTAAAGAGCTCTACTTCAATTCTTATGGTACTTTAATTGAAAGAGACAAAGCTTACCAAGAATGGAGAAGAATATCATAAAGCCTGCAGATATTTGGACAACTCTCCTGCTACCAACTTTTGTAAGTGCTAGTAGACCCGCATTCTCACTGCAACACAAAAGCAACATACAAAATCAACTCATGTTTTAGGTTTGGAGAAGGAAAATATGAGGTCTTACACAGAAACTGAAGACCCTATGCCAGTTCCAAACAACCCTGAAATCAAAATTGCAACTCCCTAAACAAGAAGTTGAGACACAACGTTAAAAAACTTCATTGCTGATGTTTGTAAATGAAACTTTTGAAGTGACTATTTACCTGCCAACCAACACCGCGGCTGATAACAGAAGGCGGCGGCATTGTGGCACTAGCATATCTTGAGACCGCAATAAAAGCGCCTGTTGACTGTTTTTGGTGATAAACAAAAGAGTAAACAAGATAAGATTAAAGTGAAGAGCAAGAAACTTCAAAGGAATGAATAGATGAGTCTCATTGGCTTTAAAAGCTTACTCAGTATACAACCTATGATGATGGAGATAATTGTGTAATGTAACTACATGTGGTGGAAATAAGGGATACAAACCTCAACAAGAGCAACAAAAGAAGCCATCATCATGGCAAAGGCTTCCCCGGCATCAAACAATGGTGCTCCCCACTGGAATGGCCATGGAACTCTTATCCTACACAATACGTTAATCATAAAATGGTAAGCCACACTTGAGTATCAAAGTCACTGAAGAAGATGACATTCTTGTTAGATATCACAATGTCCAAGCCTTGTATTGTCTTCTTACCATGGAGCAGAACTTATGAGCCCAGAACGATCAGTCCTACAGCTTCTTTGAGTATTTGTTTTGTCACCATTATAGGCACCACCAATTGTAAGAAAGAAAGCATAAAGCCACACTATCCCCACTGAAAATATGACAGCATAGCGAGCAAACACATGTTTTCCTCCCTTTAAAGCATGTGACATGTACTACAAAAAGCATGACCCGGACGATAAGAAACATCAATCAATAACTCATCACAGATAATGTAACTACAATTACCTGTGATATAACTATAAGAATAACAAGCCCCGGGAGTCCAATCTCGATACACTTAGCAACCTGGTCAAACAAGAAAGAATCAAGATTCCACTAGCTTAATATTGTGTTTTCATTTACAGAGAACAAGATGACTTACACCAGGAAAGCCGAGCTCGTACAGGCCAAAACCAACTAATCCAACCAGAGGAGCAGCAGAAAGAGGACTTAAGAACCTATACGTAATTACAGATGTTCAAGGACATGTTCTTAAACCGAAACAGTGAAACAAAATTTTAGTCTAATGTAGAAGACTAAAGACTGACCTTACAACATTACGCCAAAGGCCACTGAAGCCAAGGATAATTTGAAGAACTGAAGCAACAATTAGAGCGCCTTGTGTTGCCCGAATGATCCTCGTAAATCGCTATAAGTCATCATCAAAAGGGTACTTTAGAGTAAACTAATGATAAACATAACCAAAACTTTATTGATCGTGTGAGCTACGAACATCAACTGGATCAGCAATGTCGTTGAATCTCCCTGAAAGCATGATTGAGATTGTAACAGGGACAAATGTAAAAGATGCTCCAATAACAGCGGGTAATCTAGTACCAAACACTGTTTGGAGCAACGTGTTTATTCCAGCTACAAAGAGTATTGTCTGAATCAGCTTTGCCTTCTCTTCCTGCAAGAATTATAAACCTTTAAGTGCAATAAAAAAGACTGAAAAAGATAATCTGCACAAGTTTTTTTTATAGAGAAGAGACATACATTTCTACCTCCCATTTGTGGAACAAGAGCCGATGGAATCAGAACTGTTGTTCCAAGCATCACAATGTAGTGTTGAAACCCAAGCAGAATAGCCTCAGCTGAAATATAAATTAAAGTCTTGAATATCACATGTACTAATTCAGAAGCTTCAAGAATTACTCAAAAATCACTTACCAAATTAGAAACAGATCCCTATAACAAACATCAGAATCTAATTCTAAAGAACTGAGTCCAGAAAATAATTAGATAATAAAAAAATACATGTTTCAATGGGTGATTAAGTTTATTCTCCTATGTTACAGAGAATGATTCCCAAAACAGGTAGAAGATTCTCAAGGTAAAATGAACAGTTCTAAAAGAAAAAGTAAGAATCGAATCCTCACGTTACAACAAAAAGCAAAAAGGTAATGATACCAATACAAGACCCACTTTCATCAAAAGTAAAAATATAAGAATCCAATCAGTCACAAAGTCTTCGACTGTACATTACCGTGAAGGTCTGAAGAACAATCGAGAACCCAAAATTTATGGAAATGCAAAAAGATACAAACTTACGCCATGGAGGAGGACTTGTAATGCAATAAGAGATATCTGGAAGCTGTTCCTTCGGAGGATGTGGTTGCGGCTCAGACGCTTTCGGTGCTGGAGCTGACATCTTATTAGCCCTGCAACAAACAAAAACCAAAACTTTCACTCAACTGAAGAAACCCAAAATATCAAAGAAACAAAAGGTACGAAATTTGAGCTCCAGAGAGCTTTATATTCTCCCTGTATAAGGAGGAGGCGAAACAGAACACAATAAACTAATAAAAACCAAAACTTTCACTAACCCAAAAACTGAAGGAAGAAAGAAACCCAAAATCCCAAAAGAAACCAAAGTCACGAAATTTGAGCTCAAGAAGCTTAATTATTGTGCCTGAAAATGGAACAGCCAAAACAGAACACAAGAACCCAGTAAAAAAACCCTCACTTTAAGCTAACCCAGATCACATGTACGAGAATTTAGAAAAGGGAGAGACAGAGAGATGGAGAGATTTTACAGAATTTCTTGGAAACTTCTGAGTCTGTGACTCTGAAGCAGAAAAGAGAAAACTAGAAGAAGCTGGAGGAAGGAGGAACGGAGAGACAGGTGTGCTCAGCAGAGTGTCCGTTTTCGTTTTTATCTCCGTTACATGTGCACCGACTGACGCAAGCACGAAAACAACCTCCTACCTGTCTTACTATAAGTTAATGTGATTAGTTGCTCACGAAAAATCTTAAAATTCAATGAAGTAGTAGAACTATTGACAATGAAATTAAATGTATTTGTTGGCAATGAATGATACAGTTTATCAACGTGGCAGCGCCAATCACTATTATACAACAACAGCTTCTAATTACACCATCAATCCACACTCCACGATTGCTGGGTTAGGGTTTGGGTTAACCCGTTTGGAATCAAATATGTTGGGCCTCGTTGGTCTGTTTAGCGCGTTAACGTTTTATTTGATATAATCAATGATTGCATTTAATTTTAGTTTATAAGGACAGCACGGATTTAAAATTTGTTTTAAAATCTGTAATTTTTTTTTTTAAATTCAATTATCTATGTGAAAATATAAAATAAAATTAAATTTATCAAATAAAAACTACCAAAATATTTAAAAATGCTTTTCCAATTAAATTTTATGCAATTATCTAAATATTTAGAGGTTTTATTTTCATATGATTTATAATGATTTATCTATTTAGATATTTATTTTCATAAAACTTTAACAAATCAATTATCATATTATAATTAAAATTTAAAATCTTGTTAATTTTTTTTTTTGACATCAGCATTTTGGGAGGAATAGACTTTAGATAATATAGAGAACAAATGTAGTTTTAGGCACTTCCTACCAGTTTATCCGCTTGTGTATTCTGCATACATGGGATATGTGAAATAGAGAAAGAATCGAACTCCTTAATGAGAAAGTCAGACACTCCTCTAGATTAGACATTATCTTCATCAGGTCAGAGCAGTATCTCACAAATTCCATTATTTAATCTCCTTGCATATAATGCATAGCCCATATCAATGCTTCGAGTTGTGTGTGTAATAGTGAAAGACTGCGTTTTACATTCTTTGCACCTATTAGTGTGTCCTCTTCCCTATCCCCTCGTAATACCATCCTAACCTAGCATTAGCAACTGTTTCTTTCCATGAACCATCTATCCGACATGTAACTCAAACGACCCTCTATTGGGCTTGGACGAAACCCATTGAATTGACGATGAAGATCGAAGCCCACATCTGTTGAACACTCATCTTATTTATGTTTATGCCATTCTTCTTAATTTGTGCATATATCGAGAGCAACCATTGCAAAACCCTTTCATCCGATTATTGATCAATCATATTAAGAGAGTGGCGTCTCAGATCAGCTGTTATCTTCTCCCTCTTTCTTTCTTTTCTCATCTCATATTCTTCTATTTCTCATCTCTTTCCCTAATTTCTCTTGTTACTAATTCTAATTGGTTTTGATAGAATTTGGGTTCTATCAATTGGTGCTTTCGTTGAGAGCTGCAATGGCTTCTACACGAGTGGCTGCTTTTGCATCAGATCTGCAAGATAGATTGCGGGAACTCAAGTCTAGGATCCCCTTGTCAGAGTAGATTTCCGATAGTATGTTCTGGATTAAGGTTTATCTGTGTCAGCTTATGCACAATCAAAAGTATGGAGAAGACAGGGAAGCGATTCCAGTGGATTTCTGCTATTACCTTTCAGGCGAACATTTTCAGACTCCTACAACACTTATCTCTAAGTTAGATCAGAGCAGTAAGGAAGTTTTGCAGGTTCCTGTTACTTTAGATCAAGAAGAAGAGTCGATGAAGCACACAGAAGAGCTCGAACTGATGGAAATTCGGTAAAACCGGTTGGGAATTTACCGATCAGTTGGTGTGCAATTCAACACACAATGTGTCTCTCGAGTCATGTATCGAGGTTTTTCCTACCGTACAAAATCTTATGGAGCAAAGAGGATCTAGAGAGAAGGGTCTACCCACGTCGATTAAGCCATCCAATTGTGTCGAGCGAGAATTTATGGGAAAGAGCAGAGATGGAATTAAAGAGAAAGGATCCGATAATTCATTTGGGGATGAACGTGTATGGGAGCCTGGTGGGTTATCGATTAAGGAAGCTCTGAGCTCCGTTATGTGCAATCAGAGGTATGAACAAGGCAGCGAAGCTTTGGAGGTCTCTGTGGGGTTGGGACGATGATATATCATGGTTTTTAACCATGATATAAGTCTTTTTTATTGAGTTTTTTTGGTCTTTTTAGAGTCCTAGTAGAGTCATTGCAGGTTATAACATGTCTGGTGCATAATTGGGGATATTGAAGCTTTTCGGAACATTACAAGTTAAAGCCACGAAGTGTCCAGCTCGAGAAGAAAAGTATGCATTTAGGTGACGCTCGTCACCACCTATGGTGACGCTCGTCACCCAGAAAGGAAGGGGTCGTGGCTTGGCTTTTAAAAGATGGAGCATTATTTACAGAATTGGCCGAGAAGTTGCAGTATTTTGCAAGAAGGCCCCAGATCGTGTTTAGCCTCTATTTATTAAGTTTTTCAGCCATTGTTGGCTTTTGATCTTAGTTTTTGAGAATTCAGAGAGCTTTAGAGAGGATTTTATTGAGAGCTTTTGGGGAGACAGATCTTGTACTCTTTTTGGAGAAGATTTCGAACCCTTTTGTTTTTATTTTATTCTTCGATCTGAAGCCTGCTGCGGAAAGGCGTTTGATTCAGCTCAATGAACTAGATGAGATCAGATATCTGGCCTATGAAAACTCCAAGTTATACAAGGAGAGGACAAAGGCATATCATGATAAAAAGATCATCTCCAGGCATTTCGAGCCCAATGACCAGGTATTACTCTACAACTCTCGTTTACAGCTTCTTCCTGGTAAATTGCGTTCTCGATGGTCATGTCCTTTCACTGTCAAAGAAGCTCGCCCACATGGTGCAATTGTCCTGATTAACTCCAAAGGAGAGGAGTTCACTGTCAATGGACAAAGGGTGAAGCACTACTGGGCACAAGCATAGATTCCAGCAGGACACATTGTGTCTCTGGATCAGGCACCAGCTGTCTAAACAGCCAACCAAAGTCAAGCTAATGACTTTAAACAAGCGCTTAGTGGGAGGCAACCAACTGGTAAGTTGTAGATATAACACTTAGTTATTATTTTCGTGCTTAGGATTAGTAATTAGATTAATATTAGTTAAAAAAAAAAAAGGTGGTGACGATCGTCACCCTTATGGTGACGCTCGTCACCCGTCGAAGTCGGACACGGTTATTAGTTTTCTCTCTTCTTCTTCCTCGGGGATAACTGTTTAAACTATCGAACACTTAGAAATTTTCAGAGATTCATAACTTTTGATTTTCTAAACCAAATTGAGTGATTCAAGAGTCTAATCCGTGTGGATTTTGCTCCTCTTTCTGAATATCCACTCGGTTTTTAAGATCTGCAAGGTATGTGTTCGGAATCCCCAATTTTCAGTCCGCCATAGGTTTGGTAAAATCCGATTTTTGACTTGTTTGGCTTGATTTAACTGTTGAATCATGGTTAGTTAGGTTATATTAGAGGAATGGAACCATCTATGTGAGCTTTTATCGGTTGATTTGCATGTTTTGAATTTTCGAGTTCATGATGAAAATTGCAAAAATCTGGAAATTTTGGGTGATTTGGGTTGAACTGATGATTGAATTGTGTCGAGGTTTTTCCTACCGTACAAAATCTTATGGAGCAAAGAGGATCTAGAGAGAAGGGTCTACCCACGTCGATTAAGCCATCCAATTGTGTCGAGCGAGAATTTATGGGAAAGAGCAGAGATGGAATTAAAGAGAAAGGATCCGATAATTCATTTGGGGATGAACGTGTATGGGAGCCTGGTGGGTTATCGATTAAGGAAGCTCTGAGCTCCGTTATGTGCAATCAGAGGTATGAACAAGGCAGCGAAGCTTTGGAGGTCTCTGTGGGGTTGGGACGATGATATATCATGGTTTTTAACCATGATATAAGTCTTTTTTATTGAGTTTTTTTGGTCTTTTTAGAGTCCTAGTAGAGTCATTGCAGGTTATAACATGTCTGGTGCATAATTGGGGATATTGAAGCTTTTCGGAACATTACAAGTTAAAGCCACGAAGTGTCCAGCTCGAGAAGAAAAGTATGCATTTAGGTGACGCTCGTCACCACCTATGGTGACGCTCGTCACCCAGAAAGGAAGAGGTCGTGGCTTGGCTTTTAAAAGATGGAGCATTATTTACAGAATTGGCCGAGAAGTTGCAGTATTTTGCAAGAAGGCCCCAGATCGTGTTTAGCCTCTATTTATTAAGTTTTTCAGCCATTGTTGGCTTTTGATCTTAGTTTTTGAGAATTCAGAGAGCTTTAGAGAGGATTTTATTGAGAGCTTTTGGGGAGACAGATCTTGTACTCTTTTTGGAGAAGATTTCGAACCCCTTTGTTTTTATTCTATTCTTTTAATGCAAATTCATTAAGTTATGTTTTGTGATTCCATGAGCATGTCTGAGTAATTTGTTAGTTAAGTTAGGGCTTTTTCAAAGCTTGATGAAGAGTTTGTAGAATTGCTACCTGTTAGGAATATCTTTTGGATTTTCATCTCTGCTTGCTTTAAAATCGAATTTCTTAGACACATCATCTAGAAACCCGAAATTCATAGGTTGTTAAATATATGTGATAACAGCTTTTTAGCAATGTCAAAAGGGAGTGATGCAATGCAACAGGAGGTTATCAAAACTCAAGCAGCACACAGTCGTAGTATAGCATGCAAGAGGAATCAATCCAACCTAGGAGCTAGAAAGTGCAATGAGAATGCAAGGATCGAGTAAAGCTAGGCAAATGATGAACGGTTTTGTGAAAATCCTAAAAACTAGATGCAACAACTAAATGCAAGGCAAAACTATTTTAAAATTACCAGGAACGAGTGAACAAACATAATGATTAAAATGCAAAGCTATGAATTTATAAAAATCGACTAGTGGATCGACCACATGATCGACCACTAGATCGAGCAACAACGATCGATCTCGTCTAAAAGTTCAAATGCAACGGAACTAATGACCAGGATGCAACAGATAACAAGCGAATGATTAACAGAGATGTAAGAATACTAAGAAAGAGGGTCTAGGGTTGAGATTCATGTTCAAGGGTCTCAAAGGTCCAAGCTTGGTTTGAAAACTCTAGATCTACTCACTTTGTGAGATTCTCTAAGCCTTGAAAACAAAACAAGATCCATCCATGGCGTGTGGTATAGATCACTTCTTCATTCTCTCCTCCAGACCCAATGTGTTTGGCGGAAAAAGAGATTGAAGGGCAAGGAAATCAGATTTCAAACACGCGGCTTAACTAGTCCCCTGAACTACCATGACGTTTGGGAAAGGGTAACTAGTCTCTAGGATGCGATTTTCAGAGATCTCTGGATCCTGTCAAGGTAAGAGCTCTCTCTGATGATAAAGATCTTGGCGTGAGACTCTTTAAGCCTTAAGAACTCGACATCCTAGAAGAGAAAGCCATGAAGAACAAGAAAACACCAAACTTGAAAACCTTTTTCGACCCCTTTGAATCCTCTCAACCCCAAAACCCGATGAAACTACTCGCGACTCATAAAATAAACCGTACGAAATGCAATAAACGAAGAACTAAAGATGAAAAACGATTGATTTAACTTAAACGATCCAATATTCAAAAGCAAAAACAAGAAAAGCTCGAAGTCTGACAATGGCGAATCGCCTAAAACGAGAGAGATGATAAAAAAGTAGTCGACAGGGTGGAATAATGAAAGGGATCGTTGCTTTTTGCCTAAAATGGCCAAACTGCAACTGGTCCCCCCCTTCGCTACGGTCCAAAAACAGGCTGGACGGATAAGGTTGGTCTGGGATCGATCATGAAGCTCGATCTGGCACTCGGTCTCGTCTTGGATCGGATGGCTCTTGGTCGATCTCTGAGTCGATCTTGTGCTGATCAGGTTTGAAGCTCGATCCGGTCCTCGATCTGCATGGCGTCGTCTATGTCCGTACTCCAAATCGATCTCCATACTCGATCTTCTGATCGATCTCGTCTAGATCGACCTGCCTTGCTCGATCTGCTACTCGATCTCAGGTCCTTAGCATGCAATCTTGATTTCTCCAAGTGTCCACGGACTTCCTCACGAGCCTTCGCGTGTCCACAAGTCATCCATAGCTCCAAAGAAACCGAAAGCAACCTGATTGTGATGCAAAATGCACGAAACATGCAAATGCTGGTGCAAAAGTACTCTAGGACCTAAAGCGATGCAAACTAGCCTAACATGCAAAGTAAATGCGTGAAAAATAACTTATATGTATGCAAAATACACTAAATATGCAGGAATATCAACTCTTCCAAACTTGCCTTTTGCTTGCCCTCAAGCAAACAAAATTAGAGAAGGGAGAGAGGTTTTAAAACAAACGGGGGTTTAAGCTTCTTGCAAAGGTGTCTTTCAAATGAATCAATCTCAACGCCCTAGTTACTAGTTCTAAAATGCAATGTGCATACTCTTACTCCAAAGAACTTAGCCATACTCATCACACAATAAATTTCAAATCGTGACTCTCCTATTCCAAAAAATCAAAGAAACTCATCCTTTAACATTCATTAATGACCGAACCATGAATCAAACTTATGCACTTTAAAGCAAAACACATTTGGCTAAGGGTAAAGGCTATGAGCATAGAATGATCTCATTTTAAAGAGGGTTTATAATAAGTAAGGATTTCTCTCGAAAATGGTAAGAACTTTATGCATAATGCTAAAGGTAAAGGCAATTGATGCATACATGATCAGATTCTCATCTACCCACGCAAGCTAACAATGATCCTAAAACCCCTCTCATTTTCTTTCTTTTTAGCTCACTCACCCTCTTAGAATCTACCCTTATCTTCAAAGCAAAAATTTAGCAAACCCCAAATCAAAATAGAAAACATCTTAACTCTTTTAGGCTAGTGAAAAGGTTTGAAAATATTAAGCCCCTTATTTCTTTTTTATTGATAGCTCTCTTTATTTTTTTCCTTTCTTTTTCTTTTCTTTTTATTTTGGCACTTAGACTCTTTTCTCTTTTTTTTTTTTTTTTTATTTCGAAAGAGCTATCTTCTGAAATTATTAGAGCATTATACATTTTAAACACAAAATGATATAGCTGCATATTCCATGCATTTTACATATATATAAATTAGTTTCTCATGCATATACATTGCATTTTAGGTTAGTTTGCATCACTTTAGGTCCTAGAGTGTTCTTGCACCAGCATATGCATATTTCTTGCATTTTGCATCACAAACAGGTTATTTTCGGCTACTTTGGAGTCTTGGAGGGTTCATGGATGTGTTAAGGCTCGTGAGGAAATTCGTGGGACTTAGATGAGATCGACCAGAAGATCGAGTGGCCCAGCCGATCCAAGGGAACTGATCGAGACGGAGATCGAGTGAAGCGATCGATCAAGGAGTACGGACGTGAATGACGCCATGCAGAGCGAGAGCTGGATCGAGTCCACCACTCGGTCCTCCAAAGATCGACTCCAAGATCGAACGAAGCACCCGATCCACCGAGGAAGATCGAGACAAAGATCAAGTTGAAGGCACGATGTCCGGAAGTGATCGAGAGAGCTGCTCGATCCCGAAGTCGATCTCAGTGTACTTTAACCGCTTTTGGCCGCTAGTAAAGGGGGGACCATCGGATTGTTTGGCCTGTTTTGGCAAGGCGGCAAGCATGCTTTTAGACACACTTTTCATTTTTTATCTTTTATCATCTGTTTCTCTCTGTTCGAAGGCGATTTCGCCATTGTTGGATTTTGAAGCTGTTTTTGATTTGTATCGAATCGTTTAAGCTTAATCTATCGCTTTTCATGTTCATCGTTTCATTCTTCATGCTTTGCTTGGTTTACTTGATGTGTAGTGAGTAGTTTAATCAGGTTTTGGGGTTGTGAGGATTTGAAGGGGTCGAAAAGGTTTTCAAGTTTGGAGTTTTCTTGTTCTTAATGGCTTTCTTTTCTAAGATGTTGAGTTCTTAAGGCTTAAAGAGTCTCACGCCAAGATCTTTATGATCAGAGAGAGCTCTTACCTTGACAGGATCCAGAGATCTCTGAAAGTCACATCTTAGAGGCTAGTTACTCTTTCCCAAACGCCATGGTAGTTTAGAGGACTAGTTAAGCCGCATGTGTTGAAATCTGTTTTCCTTTCCTCTCAATCTCTTTTTCCGCCAAACGCCATGGGTCTGGAGGAGAGGATGAGAGAGTGATCCATATCACACGCCATGGATGGGTCTTGTTTTGTTTTCAAGGCTTAGAGAACCTCACAAAGTGAGTAGATCTAGAGTTTTCAAACCAAGCTTGAACCTTTGAAACCCCTGAACGTGAATCTCAACCCTAGACACTCTTTCTTAGTATTCTTACATCTTTTCTAAGTTATTCGCTTGTTACCTGTTGCATCCTGGTCATTAGTTTCATTGCGCTTGAGCTTTTAGACGAGATCGATCCAAACTGCTCGATCTAGTGGTCGATCCTGTGGTCGATCCACTAGTCGATTTTTATAAATTCATAGCTTTGCATTTTAATCATTCTGTTTGTTCGTCGTGGTAGTTCACTCTTTCCTAGTAATTTTAAAATAGTTTTGCCTTGCATTTAGTTGTCGCATTTAGTTCTTAGGAATTTTACAAAATCATTCATCATTTGCCTAACTTTACTCGATCCTTGCATTCTCACTGATTTTTCTAGCTCCTAGGATTGGATTGATACTCGCTTGCATACTTTACTACAACTAAGTGTTGCATTTGAGCTTTGATACATCATTGCATACACTCTGTACAAAATCTTGTTATCAAATGGCGCCGTTGCCATTCTAGGAGTGTTATAAAGCATTGAGATTTGGGGTTTAGTAAAGAATAAGCCTTTACTTTGTTTAAGTTACTAATTTCTCTACTCTCAAACATGTGTCTTTCAGGTACATGAATCTTCGTTCAAGGGGAGACAACAATCTACTTCAACCCTTGGACAACATTCATCAACTTGGTCATTCACGACAACGAAGAGTACGAGAACAAGCTAGAGCTTTTGAGGAGATTGTTCAGCACGGTTTGGTTGACTTTGAAGCTATGGCTGAACACGAACATCCAGAGGGACCTCCTCCAGCTCACGGGGCAGTGGGAAGGGGCAATGGAAACCCCCAACACGCGGTTAGACCCCCAAGGATCATAGGAGCCGGAGATGCTCCCAATACTCATCACAATTGGTTTGGGACCACTCCTCCTCCTGTACAAAACAACAACTTCGAGATTATGCCGGGTTTCATCTCATGGTGCAAAACAATAAGTTTCATGGGCTAGCATTGGAAGATCCCTTGGAACACCTTGATAACTACGAACAAGTATGTGGGATTATCAAGATAAACGGCATACCCGAAGATGCTTTCAAGCTGCGTCTCTTTCCATTTTCTCTTGGAGACAAGGCTAGACATTGGGAGAAGACACTTCCACAAGGCACCATTGCATCTTGAGCTGAGTGTAAGAAGGCTTTCCTCTCAAAGTTTTTCTCTAGCACCAGAACGGCAAGGCTAAGAAGCGAGATCAGCGGCTTCACGCAAAGGAACAATGAGACTTTCAATGAAGCCATGGAACGGTTCAAGGACTATACTATCCAATGTCCTCACCACGGCTTCAGCGAAGAGACTCTTCTAAGCATTATCTACCGAGGAGCTTCACCAAAGATTCGCTTGTTGCTTGACACGGCTAGTAAGGGAAATTTCCTTGGTCAAGAGCTGATTGAGAACTTAGCACTAAGTGACGGTAACTATGCTGAGGATTATGACCGTGCACCGCGAGGTTCTGAGCTAGAGTCTCACAAGAAAGAGTTGAAATCCTTGCATGAGAAGATTGACAAGTTGGTTTTGGCAAATCAGAAGCATGTTCACTTTGTTGGTGAAGCGGATGAGAGCCAAGAGGAGCTTGAGTTGAGCCAAGAAGAAGCCAATTGGGTGGCAGGTCAAAACAACTACAAACCTCAAGGCTATTCACACGACTACAACCAGAACAACAATGTCTCATACCGTAGCACCAATGTCGCAAACCCTAAGGATCAGGTGTACCCTGCTTAGCAAGCAAAGCCTTTCGTACCTTATAGCAAAGGTTTTCAGCCGAGTGGTGGCTTCCAAGGGCAAGGACAGAACAACTTCCAAGGACAACAGCAAGGAAATAAGGGTTATACGCCAATGTACCCTCCGGGCTTTGTACCTCAGCAGCAACAACAGATGCAACAACAAGTTGATCCCGTCCAAGCTATGTTCCAACAATTGATTCAAGGGCAAGCCTCCACAAACCAGAAGTTTGCCAAGATGAATACTCGCTTGGACTCGTCTCTCACGGATTTCTCTACTCAGATTACAACCTTGAATAACAATATCAAGCAACTAGAGAAGGGAAAGGCAAGCTCAAGTGGTCAGAATAGCTTACCGGGCAAGTGTGAGCAAAATCCCAAGGAATACGCCAATGCCATTACGCTAAGGAGTGGGAAAGAGCTAGCACCTACAGTTACTCCAAAGCACAACGAGGACGTTGTAATTCAAGAGGGGGAGGGTAAGCTTTCAGCTGATGATGAGATCAACTTTGACAATGTCTGGTTTCAAGGGCCAAGAAGAGGAGACAAAGCGGTTGTTGAGAAGAAAGCGGAGCAAACCACTATGGAGAAGGATGCTTATGTACCTCCGCCGTATGTACCTAAGCTACCTTTTCCTGGCCGTTTCAAGAAGCAACTCATAGAGAAGCATAGAGTCTTGTTTGAGAAGCATCTTAAGGATGTAGAGATCAAGCTAGCTCTCGTGGACTGCCTTGCAATGATGCCTAAATGCGCCAAATTCTTCAAAGACACTCTCGTGAAGAAGAATAAGGAAAGCAAGGAAGTGCTTGTTCTAAGTGAGGAGTGTAGTGCTGTGATACATAAGGAAATAGTCCCTAAGAAGTTGGGAGACCCTGGAAGCTTCACTATACCTTGCGCTTTAGGTCCTTTGGAGTTCAAGAGTTGCCTTTGTGATCTCGGAGCTAGCATAAATCTGATGCCTCATTCCGTGGCAAAGAAGCTTGGCTTTACCGGTTTCAAGGATTGCAGAATCTCGTTGGTACTAACTGACAGAAGTGTGAGGTTACCCGTGGGATAGCTTGAGGACTTGCCAGTGAAGATCAGTGGAGTGAACGTGCCTACAGACTTCGTTGTGTTGGAAATGGATGAAGAACCAAAGGATCCACTCATTCTCGGTAGACCTTTCTTAGCCACCGCCGGAGCCATAATAGACGTCAAGAACGGGAAGATTTCCTTGCACTTGGGTAAAGATATAAGGCTGGACTTCGATATCAATGAGGTTTTGAAGAAGCCTACGATAGAAGGGCAAGCTTTCTACATTGAGACGTTGGATGCTTTAACGGATGAGTTGCTGGAAGAGTTGGCTCAGGAAGATCATTTGAAGCTGGCACTGACTAAGGAGCCAGGAGAGTTTGGTTATGTGGATCAGAGGACTCAAGAGTACGTCAACTTGCTCGATTCAAGGAAGGTTATGCTAGAAGATGAAGGCGTTTGCCTAGAGATCGACTCCGAGATCGATGACGTTACTCGATCCAAGGGTCAAATTGACAAGACAATCGAGAGCACAACTTGATCCGGTGCAGCAATCGACAGTCAGATCGAGGAAGGTAATTGATCCAGGAAAACAATCGAGTCTGAGATTGAGAAAGGCCTTCTGATCAGTTTGGGGTATAATCCGGAGATCGACTCACCGTCTTGATCTCTCTCTCGATCCACATTAAATCGAGTGAGTGAATCGAGCGAAACTGCTCGATCTAGACGACATCGAGAACAAGATCGACCTGACGACTCGATTTCAGAAAGGATAGCAGTTGGAGAAAGCAGCCTTAAGGGCCATGTCTCGGGCTCTAAGGAAAGTTCTAAGGAGGAGAACAACAGCAATAGCCACGAGGATGATTGGAGCGAGCTGTTAGCCCCAAAGGTGGACCTTAAGGAGCTCCCAAAAGGGCTAATGTATGCTTTCTTAGGGCTTAACGAAACCTATCCTGTGATTGTGAATGAAAACTTGAGTGATGATGAGTTGCAATCGCTCTTAACTGAGTTGAGAAAGTATAGGAAGGCCATTGGGTACTCTCTAATTGACATCATGGGCCTTTCACCAATGCTTTGCACTCATAAGATTCACTTGGATAATGAGAACGCCTCTCATCAGAGGCGTTTGAATCCAAATTTGAAAGAGGTTGTTAAGAAGGAGATTCTTAAGCTTTTACAGGCTGACGTGATCTATCCCATAAGTGACAGCACGTGTGTAATGACCCTTATAAGTGATGCGGATGGCTGGTCACAAATAGGATAGTCAGCGCTCTGTCGGAGTAAGAGTTGTCCCGTAGCTATTTCGTCCTTATAGATCCAAAGTGTTTTTTTCGTCTTTATAGATTATTGGATGAGAACGAATCTGGTCAAGCTATTTCGTTTTTATTGATTAAGGGATAAGTATGAACCTGGCCAGCAGCTATTTCGTCTTTATGGAAGAAGAGATAAGCATGGACTGCTGTTTTGTCTCCATTGATTCGTGGATAAGCATGGACTGCTATTTCGTCTTTATAGATGAATGGATAAGCACGAAGTTGGCCAGTGAGCTATTCTGTCTTTATAGATGAGTGGATAGGATAAGATAGGATCAAGAGTGGATAGGATAGGATATGATCAAAGGTGGATAGGACCGGTGACTGACCTATGTGCTAGGAAGCTTACTTAACCCCTATAAATACCCCATCACGTTGCCATTTAGAACTCACACCAAAAACGACCTAGAGAGAGAAAGGAGAGAAAGAAAGAGAGAAGAGAAAGGGCGTTCAGGTATAAGGAGAACCGGAGGTGAGGAGGCAAAGCTAGGACTCATCCGTGGTAGTGAAGTCTAGTCGATAAACCGTTGAGCCGAAAGCACTGTGAGTTGTGGTGATGTGTGATTGTTTGCTAGGATTCATTTGTTAGATTTCGTGATGCTTCTACTATATGCTTATTCGATTATAGTTGCATGAGTTGTTGTAGTCTTTGGTTAAGTTATTCATTTATATTTGAGGTTCTAGGACAATTTAGCTAAATGTTACGGTGATTGGTGATGAGTTGTGATGACGGTTTGATCCTATCTCATTACCCCATTTTTAGCCAATGGACTGGCTAAATGGGAAAACTCGGAGAGACGGGATTGCAGCCTAGGGCCAAGTTCTATCCGACGGGATAGTCACGTGTTTGCCGTAGATAGTCGGAGCCTGCCGAGTCTGTGCGGTCGAAAGACGGGACTCGGGTTTGTGAAGTTCTATCTCATGTGCCTTTGTGGTTATGAGATAGGTGTTCACGAGAGGGACATGATCAAATACGCTAGGCCTTTGGTGATGGTGTGGTGACATTGTGATTGTTTAGTAACGCATACTTTGTGTGATTTGCGTGTTGTGTGTTATTTTAGGTTTTGGGTTGGGAATTATTATATCTGTTAGGGGAGCCATAACTCACTGAGCGATTAGCGCTCATCCCTTACTCTCTTTTGCAGGAAACCAGTAGACAGTAAACCTGGTAGTGGGAAGCAAGGGACGTTAGGCCGCTAGTGTAGGTTTTGTTGCCTTTGTAAAATAAACGTTTGATGCATGTTGTATAATCGTTTGGGCATTAGGCCGAAGTATGAAAGTTTGTGAAATATTTTGTGAAACCTTTATATATGAATAAATAAAGTTTATTTTTATATTGACCGGTTTCATCTGATACTAGCCTTGTCCGGGCTAACACAACTCTCGGCTTAGGTACGGGTAGGCAAGCCTTAGGCTTTGGCCGAGAGGGATCAAATTTTTCAGATGGACTGGCTGCGACTTTGGATTCGTTCTAAGGTCTTGGCTGGACCGTCTGTGATGTTCGATCTTGTAGCATCTTCGGTCTGGTTTATGTCGGATGGTTGGACGTGCATGTTCTTGTTTGATTGTTGCGCGGCTGATCGGTTCAAATCCGGCTTAGATTGCATCGGGGGTGTTACAAATGGTGGTATCAGAGCATGGTTCATGATCATGCTATATTGGGACTTGGTTTTCAAACGTTTTATCGAGTCAAAACGTGTCGCAAAGGCAACTAGGAAAACTGGTATGTTCCCTGCATTTTAGGTAGAATGTTAGGACTTACCCTTGGCAGGATATGTTGGCGCCGCAACAGAAGCTTTAAGCAACAATCGGATGAGAGTATTCCTTTGGTATAGATAAACCCAAACCTTCACGACTTTTTTAAAGTCCCAGAACAGGTAAGTATGGGTGCTAACTCTCTTAAATGATTGATTGCATGATTCCTTGCATGGTATTATATTGAGTGAGGATTTGGTTAGGATATCCCTCGATCCTTTCTTAGAAACCATAGGAATCTACCTTTTAGTATTTAAGAAACCGTTCGACCTAGCTTTGACAATTCGGGACGAATTCTTTTAAGGGGGGAAGAATGTAATGACCCTTATAAGTGATGCGGATGGCTGGTCACAAATAGGATAGTCAGTGCCCTGTCGGAATAAGAGTTGTCCCGTGGCTATTTCGTCCTTATAGATCCAAAGTGTTTTTTTCGTCTTTATAGATTATTGGATGAGAACGAATCTGGTCAAGCTATTTCGTCTTTATTGATTTGCGGATAAGTATGAACCTGGCCAGCAGCTATTTCGTCTTTATGGATGAAGAGATAAGCATGGACTGCTGTTTTGTCTCCATTGATTCGTGGATAAGCATAGACTGCTATTTCGTCTTTATAGATGAATGGATAAGCACGAAGTTGGCCAGTGAGCTATTCTGTCTTTATTGATGAGTGGATAGGATAAGGTAGGATCAAGAGTGGATAGGATAGGATAGGATCAAAGGTGGATAGGACCGGTGACTGACCTATGTGCTAGGAAGCTTACTTAACCCCAAAAAATACCCCATCACGTTGCCATTTAGAACTCACACCAAAAACGACCTAGAGGGAGAAAGGAGAGAAAGAAAGAGAGAAGAGAAAGGGCGTTCAGGTATAAGGAGAACCGGAGGTGAGGAGGCAAAGCTAGGACCCATCCGTGGTAGTGAAGTCTAGTCGATAAACCGTTGAGCCGAAAGCACTGTGAGTTGTGGTGATGTGTGATTGTTTGCTAGGATTCATTTGTTAGATTTCGTGATGCTTCTACTATATGCTTATTCGATTATAGTTGCATGAGTTGTTGTAGTCTTTGGTTAAGTTATTCATTTATATTTGAGGTTCTAGGACAATTTAGCTAAATGTTACGGTGATTGGTGATGAGTTGTGATGACGGTTTGATCCTAAGATGTGACTTTAAGAGCAAGGCGGCGAGCATGCTTTTAGACACACTTTTCATTTTTATCTTTTTATCATCTTTTTCTCTCTATTCGAAGGCGATTTCGCCATTGTTGGATTTTGAAGCTTTTCTTGCTTTGTATCGAATTGTTTAAGCTTAATCTATCGCTTGTCATGTTCGTCGTTTCATTCTTCATGCTTTGCTTGGTTTACTTGATGTGTAGTGAATAGTTTAATCGGGTTTCCGGGTTGAGAGGATTTGAAGGGGTCGAAAAGGTTTTCAAGTTTGGAGTTTTCTTGTTCTTAATGGCTTTCTTTTCTAAGATGTTGAGTTCTTAAGGCTTAAAGAGTCTCACGGCAAGATCTTTATGATCAGAGAGAGCTCTTACCTTGACAGGATCCAGAGATCTCTGAAAATCACATCTTAGAGGCTAGTTACTCTTTCCCAAACGCCATGGTAGTTTAGAGGACTAGTTAAGCCGCATGTTTGAAATCTGTTTTCCTTGCCTCTCAATCTCTTTTTCTGCCAAACGCCATGGGTCTGGAGGAGAGGATGAGAGAGTGATCCATGCCACACGCCATGGATGGGTCTTGTTTTGTTTTCAAGGCTTAAAGAACCTCACAAAGTGAGTAGATCTAGAGTTTTCAAACCAAGCTTGAACCTTTGTAACCTCTGAACGTGAATCTCAACCCTAGACCCTCTTTCTTAGTATTCTTACATCTTTTCTAAGTTATTCGCTTGTTACCTGTTGCATCCTGGTCATTAGTTTCATTACGCTTGAGCTTTTAGACGAGATCGATCCAAACTGCTCGATCTAGTGGACGATCCTGTGGTCGATCCACTAGTCGATTTTTATAAATTCATAGCTTTGCATTTTAATCATTCCGTTTGTTTGTCGTGGTAGTTCCCTCTTTCCTAGTAATTTTAAAATAGTTTTGCCTTGCACTTAGTCGTCGCATTTAGTTTTTAGGAATTTTACAAAATCATTCATCATTTGCCTAGCTTTACTTGATCCTTGCATTCTCACTGATCTTTCTAGCTCCTAGGATTGGATTGATACTCGCTTGCATACTTTACTACAACTAAGTGTTGCATTTGAGCTTTGATACATCATTGCATACACTCTGCACAAAATTTTGTTATCACAAAACCTTTCACTTAAAACCTTTTGTTCACTTCAAATACCAAACTCTTTTGAAACCGAAAACATATAAACCTGAAAGCAACCCCAATGATCCCCCAAACTTATCCTAAGCCTATATCTAGCTTCAAAATGCAAAGCTAGCAATCATATGAGAACCTAATCATGTCGCCTAAACGTAACACGTTTTGCTAAGTTCAAACCGAAAGAGGCCTCACAATGATGTCACACACGAAAACTTGGCTTCAAAGAAAGGTAAGGGTCAAGGTGGGAGTTCTACTTAGGCTCACAATGAGTGGTAAAAGGAAGAAGAGAGCCTAAATATTTTTAAGATCCATGTGTTCAATTTCAAAAGCATAAGAATGATATTTAAAAATTCAAATTTGGGTTCTCATTTATTAGGACAAGTTTCAAATCATGAATGTTCAATTCAAGTTACAAAAATTAAAACAAATGATCCAAGCATGGTAAGGACTTACTTTCAAAGCGTGAGAAAAGCATTAGAGAACTACTAACTAGGGCATTGAAACAATCCATGAGCTTAAAACACCTTTTTAAGAAAACTTTAACCCCTTATGCAAATGTAGACAACCTAGATGCTTAAAAATTCTAGACTCAATCCTAAAATTCTTAACAATGTGAATGCAACTACATGAATTTTTTTGAAACATTTTAAAAAATTTTACCAATTTTTTCTTTTCTTTTCTATGCCTTAGATGTATGCAAGACTCAAAAGACGCAAATATAAAATAAGAGCAAAATAACTATGTCAAATAACACACACACTCCCCCAAACTTGAATGACACCGTCCCGGTGGCAAACAAATTCGAGAGAGCTCAAAACACAAAGCAAAAATCATGAAAACATGAACAGTATGTACAATGGAAGGTTGTTGGTACCTTGGAGCTAAAATCGGCTGGAACTTGAGGATGTTCCAGCGGAGCTGCTTTTGCTAGAGGAGCGTCGGGCTATGTCCTTGCCTATATTCTCGGTGGGGAAACCATGAACGGAATGGCGAGCTTGTTGCGCGGTGCCTTGTTGCTCACTGATGACAATACCGCTAGTTGATCTCCTCCTCTTCTCGGGCTAGTTAACCTCTTCACTCTTGGACCCCTTAGACTTCGCGGATGAGCTCCCTTGAAGCGCCTTGACTTTCTTGGCAAGCTTCTTGATCATCTTCCCTTGCCACTTGGTTATCTTTCGCTGCACCTCCACCACCAAAGCAAGAAACTTCTCAGCCTTGGTCCGCGGCTCAAAGTCCATCCGCGGAAGCTCAAAGTGGGCTGGCATTGCGCCATCTGATGGTGGTGACTCTGACTGCTCACGTAGGGACTGAATAGGCATCATTGTTGTACCAAGTCGGGCATAGCACTCCTCGTGGGTCGGGCAAAACTGTATCGTACCGATGTTGTCCAAGTTTGTCTCCGCAACATTGGGTAAGATGCACACACTCTTCTTCCCCGCGTCATTGTAGAACTGATAGGCGAAGAATCCTGGAGCTGGCGTAGGTCCCAAGCTATCGGTGTTGCGCATGTAGGTCTCGTCCATGAAGGCTCTATCCGCGCAAGGTTCGAACCGTTGAAGGGGTACACCGGCTTGGATGAAGAGTGGCGTGAGAAACCCTCCGATGTAAGCTGAACTTGCTTTGCACCTCAGAGCATATGCCTTGTACTTTACCAAGGAAGATGCTTGTATACACCCGTAGTTAACATCGTTTCCAAGGTCATCCATCATCGGGTCGTGGTTCTCTTCTTCGCTGCTGCATAGTATCCTATTGATCCCTTGGAAGAGGAAACACAGCTCGGTCTTTGTCACCGTATGAGACACGGCCCGCCCGCTGAAGGTGTTTGCCAACAACTTGAGAGTGTACCTCAGAACGGAATTCCTCACTTTCTTGATTTTAGCCGTGTTGGCCTTGTAGTCTTCATCGCATAGCACGTCCCATATGATGCTAGCGTTCTTGAGAGGAGGAAACTCCACTTGTTTAGCCGCGGCGTTGAGTCCATACGCTTGGCTAAGCTCCTCAATGGAAAGGTTATAGGACCACTTCTTAACCTTGAAAGTGAGATGTCCTTGTGAGGGAGTAGGGAGGCTCGGGTTCTCGTAGGAAAACACCAAGGTAGAGAAAAAATCAATGGTTACTTGCGGATAAGTGGGGCAATCCATTCTTGAAAGGCAACCAAGCCCCATGTTTTGGAGAAGGAAGTCAAAATCTTCGAGGAGATCCATTCTTTCCAGCATGTCTCTGCTAGCAAACTTGGTAGGCTCGAAGCGCAGCCTCTCTAACCTCTTCTTTGCCGCCTTTTCCTCCTTAGTCTAACGGATCCTCTCATGAACTTGCTGAGGTTCCTCCTCTTGAACTTGTTGAGTTCCCTCTTCTTGAACCACTCATTGTTCATCCTCTCTCTGTGCAGCCTCTTCTCTGGTTCTCTTAGGTGCCATTCGTCCCTGAAACATGATTCTCAAACAAAAGAATGAGCAAAGGCGGCGAAAGATCGAGCAAGAGACTAGCGAGAAGAAAAAATCTACAACTGATACCCTAGATTTTTGGGGAATTTATAAAAATTGTAACTAGATAAAGGAAAAGAAAATCTAGAGATGAGATTAAATCTAGAATATTTCCTGATTTCTAGCTACTTTTAAAAAATCGTTACAACCCTTAGCTACTTAAATCGATTAAGCGATGATAAAAGGAAATTTTGAAAAGATTTAATTAAAAATCTGAAAATACCTTTGCAGGATCGAAGACAAGAGCTAAATGCCTCTAGGAAAGGAAGAAAAGCACTCTCTCTCGATTTAAAATTCGTAAGAACAGAAATGAGAGAGTGTGAAATTGTTGAAAACATAAAGGCAACAAAAATCTAAAACCATGGGTGGTGAAAGCGGTTTTCTGACAAAAAATGTGGTCAAGGCACATCTTTCGTGGTCAAAGATTCTTGCCTTGACCACCATTCAAATTTAAAAAACGAGGGAAAGGAGAAAGGGAGGGAAAATTTTTTGTTACCTCGGCATGAGATCGTATCCGTTCGATCGATCTAGGACTCGATCTCATGTCATGTTGGCTGGATCGAGAGATTTGATCGATCAGTGACTTGATTGATATAAAATCGAGTCTTAGATTGATTTGATTCTCTCGTTCCTTGACTTTTGGTCAACTTTGCCGTGCTCCTTGGATCGATTTCCTTGATCGATTCGGGGGTCGATTTGGCTGAGATCGAATGGCAGATCGAGTAGACCGCTTGATCTTTTCAAGGATTGAGTAACTCGGTCGATCTACACCTCGTTCGCTTTTTAGGCTGAACGCATTAGTGAATTGTCCTCTCATGATCGACCATCCCACTCGATTCGTCTACTCGATCTCGTCTAGATCGACTGACTCCTCTCGATTCGCTAGCTCGATCTAGTAAAGATCGAGCTGGGATGAGTCGATCTAGCACTCGATCTCTAGCATATATTCGCCCCTTCTGACTCTCCTCAGATCTAAGAACCTGACCTGCGATTTCTTATCCCTGTTCCTGCACACTTAGAAGATAAAAACATAAAACTGAAAGAGATATAAAGCAAGAATATATACAGGATAAACATGGGAATGCCTCCCAAGTGCGCTTTCTTTAACGTCTTTAGCTAGACTTTACTTGGTTTAGGCAGATGGTGGGTCTTGGAGAAGCATTGAGGTGCTCTCCTTGTCAAATGCACTCGCCATGTATGGCTTAACTCGGTGTCCGTTCACTGTGAATGCATTCCCACTCTTGCCGACCAACGTGACAGCTCCGTAAGGTAATACTTCCTTGATTTCATACGGACCGCTCCACCGTGACTTCAGCTTCCCTGGAAAGAGCTTGAGCCATGAGTTGTAAAGCAGCACCAAGCTCCCTTCCTTAAGCTCCTTAGGTACCAACTTCTTGTCATGAGCAGCCTTAGTATGCTCCTTGTAGATCCTAGCGCTTTCGTAAGCATCCAGCCTTAGCTCATCAATCTCGTGCAACCGTTTCTCCTGAGCCATCTTTAGATCAAAATTCAGCCGCTTCACAGCCCACAACGCCTTATGTTCCAACTCAACTGGGAGGTGACATCCTTTGCCGTAGAGAAGGGTGAAAGGAGTAGTACCAATGGGCGTTTTGAAAGCAGTTCGGTAAGCCCACAAAACGTCATCTAACTTCACCGCCCAAGCCTTCCGAGTTGTCCCAACTGTTCTCTCGAGTATCGCCTTTATCTGCCGGTTAGAAACCTCCACTTGGCCACTCGTTTCAGGATGGTAAGGTGTCGCTACCTTATGCTTCACGCCATACTTCCTTAGAAGATTTTCAAACAGCTTGTAGATGAACTGGCTTCCTCCGTCGCTTATCACCACCTTGGGCACTCCAAACCTCGGGAAAATAATGCTCTTAAAGAGCTTGATCACCACCTTAGAGTCGTTTGTTGGGGAAGCAATGGCCTCGACCCATTTAGAGACGTAATCAACAGCTACTAGTATGAACTTGTTGCCGTATGATGAAGGAAACGGCCCCATGAAGTCTATGCCCCACGCGTCAAAGACGTCAACCTCGAAGATAGGAACTTGAGGCATCTTGTTCCTCTTAGTGATATTCCCTGCTCTTTGACAAGCCTCACAACTCATCACAAACTCATGGGTGTCTTGAAGATGGACGGCCACCAGAAGCCGGCTTGTAAGACCTTAGTGGCGGTTTTGAATGAAGCAAAGTGCCCGCCATACAAAGAACCGTGGCAATGGAAGATGATATCTCTTGCTTCCTCCTTTGTCACGCATCTTCTGTACAGGCTATCAACACCTCTCTTGTATAAATAGGGCTCATCCCAATAGTAGTGGCTCACGTCCCTTATGAACATCTTCCTATGGTAGTTGTCAAGATGCGAAGGCTCTTCCCCACATGCCAAGTAGTTCATAATGTCTGCGTACCACAGGAGATTCTCCTCTTTGAAGCTCAGAACTTCCTCAAACCGCCCTTCTAGGCTCCCACAAACAGCCGTAGTGATTGCCATGAGTTGTTCCTCGGGGAGAGAATCATCTAAAGGAAGAGACTCGTTGATTCTTAACCAAGAGAGATGGTCAGCAACGCCATTCTCTATCCCTTTCTTGTCTTTGATCTCCATGTCAAACTCCTGAAGAAGAAGAATCCATCTCAAAAGCCTCGGCTTAGTGTCCTTCCTGGAATAGATGTACCTCATAGCCACGTGATCTGTGTAGACAATAGCCTTGGAACCCACGAGGTATGACCGGAACTTCTCAAAGGCAAACACTACTGCCAATAGCTCCTTCTCCGTGGTAGTGTACCTTGTTTGTGTGTCATCCAAGGTTCTTGAAGCATAGTAGATCACGTGCAGCTTCCTATCTTTCCTCTGACCTAGAACGGCTCCCACGACGTAGTCACTAGCATCACACATAATCTCGAATGGTAGAGTCCAGTCCGGTGCTTGCACTATAGGCGCGGATACTAGAGCGTCCTTGATGGTCACGAAAGCTTGCAAACACTCCTAATCAAAGACGAAATCAGCTTCCTTGCACAACAGCCGTGTAAGAGGGTGTGTAATCTTAGAAATATCCTTGATGAAGCGCCTGTAGAAGCCGGCGTGTCCCAAGAAACTTCTCACTCCTTTGACGTTAACCGGCGGCTCAAGACTCATCATCACTTCAACCTTAGCCTTGTCAACCTCAATACCCTTCTCTGATATCTTATGGCCAAGCACGATCCCTTCCTTCACCATGAAGTGGTTTTTTTCCCAATTAAGCACCAAGTTTGTTTCCTCACAACGCTTTAGTACCTTTCAAAGATTCAACAAACACGCAGAAAAGGATGCACCATAGACCGAGAAGTCATCCATAAACACCTCTACCATCTCTTCTTTTAGATCGGAGAAGATCGACATCATACACCGCTGAAACGTAGCCGATGCGTTACACAACCCGAATGGCATCCTTCGATACGCGAAGGTACCATAAGGGCATGTAAAGGTCGTCTTCTCCTGATCGTTGGGATGGATTGGTATTTGGAAAAATCCACTATATCCATCAAGAAAGCAATAGTAGGGGTGATTAGCAAGTCTTTTAAGCATTTGAACAATAAAAGGCAAGGGAAAATGATCCTTTCCAGTAGCAAGATTAAGCTTCCTATAATCAATACACATACAGTGTCCAGTAATAGTCCTAGTAGGTATAAGCTCATCTTTGTCATTCTTAATGACCATGATCCCTCCCTTCTTAGGCACCACATGTACGGGAGAAACCCACGTGCTGTCACTTATGGGATATATCACGTCAGCTTCTAGCAGCTTAAGAATCTCTTTCCTAACAACCTCTTTCAAATTAGGATTCAAACACCTTTGATGTTCTATAGAAGAGGCGTTCTCATTATCCAAGTGAATCCTATGAGTGCAAAGCATTGGTGAAAGGCCCTTGATGTCACTTAGTGAGTACCCAATGGCCTTCCTATACTTTCTCAACTCAGTTAAGAGCGAGTGCAACTCATCATCACTTAAGTTTTCATTCACAATCACGGGATAGGTTTCATTAAGCCCTAAGAAAGCATACCTTAGCCCTTTTGGGAGCTCCTTAAGGTCCACCTTTGGGGCTAACAGCTCGCTCCAATCATCCTCGTGGCTGTTGCTGCAGTTTTCCTCCTTGGAACCTTCCTTAGAACCCGAGACATGACCCTTGAGGCTGCTTTATCCAACCGCTATCCCTTCTGAAATCGAGTCGTCCAGTCGATCTTGCTCTCGATGTCTTCTGGATCGAGCAGTTTTGCTCGATTCACTCACTCGATTTAATGTGGATCGAGTGAGTGATCGAGATACTGAGTCGATCTCCGGGTTAGACCCCAAACTGATCGGAAGGCTTCTCTCGATCTCAGACTCGGTTAATTTCTTGGATCGATCACCCTCCTCGATCTGACTGTCGATTGCTGCACCGGATCGAGTTGTGCTCTCGATTGTCTTGTCGATTTGACCCCTGGATCGAGTAATGTCATCGATCTCGGAGTAGATCTCTAGGCAAATGCCTTCATCTTCTAGCACAACCTTCCTTGAATCAAGCAAGTTGACGTATTCCTGAGTCCTCTGATCCACGTAACCGAACTCTCCTGGCTCCTTAGTCAATGCCAGTTTCAAATGATCTTCCTGAGCCAACTCCTCTAGCAACTCATCCGCTAAGGCATCCAACGTTTCAATGTAGAAAGCTTGCCCTTCTATTGTAGGCTTCTTCAGAACCTCGTTGATATCGAAGTCCAGCCTTATATCTTTACTCAAGTGCTGAGCAATCTTCCCATTCTTGATGTCTATGATGGCTCCGTCGGTGGCTAAGACAGGTCTACCGAGAATGAGTGGATCCTTAGGCTTTTCGTCCATTTCCAACACAACGAAGTCTGTGGGCACGTTTACTCCACTGATTCTCACTGGCAAGTCCTCAAGCAAACCCACGGGTAACCTCACACTTCTGTCAGCTAGTACCAACGAGATTCTACAATCCTTGAAACGGGTAAAGCCAAGTTTCTTTGCTACGGAATGAGGCATCAAATTTATACTAGCTCCGAGATCACAAAGGCAACTCTTGAACTCTAAAGGACCTAAAGGGCAAGGTATAGTGAAGCTTCCAAGGTCTCCCAACTTCTTAGGGACTATCTCCTTGTGTATCACAGCACTATACTCCTCACTAAGAACAAACACTTCCTTGCTTTCCTTATTCTTCTTCACGAGCGTATCTTTGAAGAATTTGGCGCATTTAGGCATCATTGCAAGGCAGTCCACGAGAGGTAGCTTGATCTCTACGTCCTTAAGGTGCTTGTCAAACAAGACTTTATGCTTCTCTATGAAATGCTTCTTGAAGCGGCCAGGAAAAGGTTGCTTAGGTACATACGTTTTGCTCCGCTTTCTTCTCAACAACAGCTTTCTCACCTCTCCTTGGTCCTTGAATCCAAACATTGTCAAAGTTTATCTCATCATCGGCTGAAAGCTTACCCTCCCCCTCTTGAATTACAAAATCCTCATTGATCTTTGGAGTAACCATAGGTGTAAGTTCTTTCCCACTCCTTAGCTTAATAGCATTGGCGTATTCATTGGGATTCTGCTCACACTTGCCCGGTAAGCTATTCTGACCGCTTGTACTCGCCTTTCCTTTCTCTAGCTGCTTGATATTGTTATTCAAGTTTGTAATCTGAGTAGAGAAATCCGTGAGAGACGAGTCTAAACGAGTGTTCATCTCGGCAAACTTCTGATTTGTAGATGCTTCCCCTTGGATCAATTGTTGAAACATAGCTTGGACAGGATCAACTTGTTGTTGTTGCATCGATTGTTGTTGAGGTACATAGCCCGGAGGGTACATTGGTGTATAACCCTTGTTTCCTTGCTGTTGTCCTTGGAAGTTGTTCTGCCCTTGCCCTTGGAAGCCACCACTCGGCTGAAAACCTTTCTTGTATGGTACAAAAGGTTTTGCTTGCTGAGCAGGGTACACTTGATCCTTAGGGTTCGCGACGTTGGTGCTACGGTATGAGAGATTGTTGTTCTGGTTGTAGCCTTGTGAATACCCTTGAGGTTTGCAGTTGTTTTGACCCGCCACCCAATTGGCTTCTTCTTGACTCAACTAATGCTCCTCTAAGGTTTCATCCGCTTCACTAACAAAGTGAACATGCTTCTGATTAGCCAACACCAGCTTATCAATCTTCTCATGTAATGACTTAAGCTCTTTCTTGTGAGACTCTAGCTCAGAACCTCTCGGTGCACGGTCGTAATCTTCAGCATAGTTGCCGTCACTCAATGCCAAGTTCTCAATCAGCTCCATGCCTTCTTCTACCTCTTGACCAAGGAAGTTTCCTTTACTAGCAGTGTCAAGTAGCAAGCGTATCTTTGGTGAAGCTTCTCGGTAGATAGTGCTTAGTAAGGTCTCTTCACTGAAGCCGTGGTGAGGACATTGAATGGTATAGTCCTTGAACCGCTCCATGGCTTCATTGAACATCTCATTGTTCCTTTGAGTGAAGCCGCTGATCTCGTTTCTCAGCCTTGCTGTTCTGGTGCTAGAGAAAAACTTTGAGAGGAAAGCCTTCTTACACTCAGCCCAAGATGTAATGGTGCCTTGTGGAAGTGTCTTTTCCCGATGTCTAGCCTTGTCTCCAAGAGAAAATGGAAAGAGATGCAGCTTGAAAGCATCTTCGGATATGCCATTTATCTTGATCATTACACATACTTGCTCGAAGTTATCAAGGTGCTCCAAGGGATCTTCCATTGCTAGCCCGTGAAACTTATTGTTTTGCACCATTGAGATGAAACCTGGCTTAATCTCGAAGTTGTTGTTCTGTACAGGAGGAGGAGTGGTCCCAAACATATTGTGATGGGTATTGGGAGCATCTCCCGCTTCTATGATCCTTGGGGATCTAGCCGCGTGTTGGGGGTTTCCATTACCCCTTCCCACTGCTTCGTGAGCTGGAGGAGGTCCCTCTGGATGCTCGTGCTCAGCCATCGCTTAAAAATTCACTGAACCTTGCTGAACAATCTCCTCAAAAGCTCTAGCTTGCTCTCGTACTCTTCTTTGTCGTGAATGACCAAGTTGATGAATGTTGTCCAAGGGTTGAAGTAGATTGTTGTCTCCCCTTGAACGAAGATTCATGTACCTGAGAAAAACAAGTTTGAGAGTAGAGAAATTAGTAACCAAAAGAAAAAGAAAGGCCTAGTCTTTACTAAACCCCAAATCTCAATGCTTTCTAAACACTCATAAGATGGCAACGACGCCATTTGATAACAGCTTTTTAGCAATGTAAAAAGGGAGTGATGCAATGCAACAGGAGGTTATCAAAACTCAAGCAGCACAGAGTCGTAGTATAGCATGCAAGAGGAATCAATCCAACCTAGGAGCTAGAAAGTGCAATGGGAATGCAAGGATCGAGTAAAGCTAGGAAAATGATGAACGGTTTTGTGAAAATCCTAAAAACTAGATGCAACGGCTAAATGCAAGGCAAAACTATTTTAAAATTACCAGGAACGAGTGAACTACCACGACAAACAAACAGAATGATTAAAATGCAAAGCTATGAATTTATAAAAATCGACTAGTGGATCGACCACAGGATCGACCACTAGATCGAGCAACAACGATCGATCTCGTATAAAAGTTCAAATGCAACGAAACTAATGACCAGGATGCAACAGATAACAAGCGAATGATTAACATAGATGTAAGAATACTAAGAAAGAGGGTCTAGGGTTAAGATTCATGTTCAAGGGTCTCAAAGGTCCATGCTTGGTTTGAAAACTCTAGATCTACTCACTTTGTGAGATTCTCTAAGCCTTGAAAACAAAACAAGATCCATCCATGGCGTGTGGTATGGATCACTCCTTCATTCTCTCCTCCAGACCCATGGCGTTTGGCGGAAAAAGAGATTGAAGGGCAAGGAAATCAGATTTCAAACACGCGGCTTAACTAGTCCCCTAAACTACCATGGCGTTTGGGAAAGGGTAACTAGTCTCTAGGATGCGATTTTCAGAGATCTTTGGATCCTGTCAAGGTAAGAGCTCTCTCTGATCATAAAGATCTTGGCGTGAGACTCTTTAAGCCTTAAGAACTCGACATCCTAGAAGAGAAAGCCATGAAGAACAAGAAAACACTAAACTTGAAAACATTTTTCGACCCCTTTGAATCCTCTCAACCCCAAAATCCGATGAAACTACTCGCGACTCATAAAATAAACCGTACGAAATGCAATAAACGAAGAACTAAACATGAAAAACGATTGATTTAACTTAAACGATCCAATATTCAAAAGCAAAAACAAGAAAAGCTCGAAGTCTGACAATGGCGAATCGCCTAAAACGAGAGAGATGATAAAAAAGTAGTCGACAGGGTGGAATAATGAAAGGGATCGTTGCTTTTTGCCTAAAATGGCCAAACCGCAACTGGTCCCCCCCTTCGCTACGGTCCAAAAATAGGCTGGACGGATAAGGTTGGTCTGGGATCGATCATGAAGCTCGATCTGGCACTCTATCTCGTCTTGGATCAGATGGCTCTTGGTCGATCTCTGAGTCGATCTTGTGCTGATCGGGTTGGAAGCTCGATCCGGTCCTCGATCTGCATGGCGTCGTCTACGTCCGTACTCCAAATCGATCTCCATACTCGATCTTCTGATCGATCTCGTCTAGATCGACCTGCATTGCTCGATCTGCTACTCGATCTCAGGTCCTTAGCGTGCAATCTTGATTTCTCCAAGTGTCCATGGACTTCCTCACGAGCCTTCGCGCGTCCACAAGTCATCCATAGCTCCAAAGTAACCGAAAGCAACCTGATTGTGATGCAAAATGCACGAAACATGCAAATGCTGGTGCAAAAAGTACTCTAGGACCTAAAGCGATGCAAACTAGCCTAACATGCAAGGTAAATGCGTGAAAACTAACTTATATGTATGCAAAATACACTAAATATGCAGCAATATCAATATGTGAGAGCATTATTGATAACATGAACTAGTATTTGATGAGCAAAACAACTTAGTGCAAAGAGATTTGGCTTAGGAGTTCTGTGAACAATGGAAACTCTGTGATTTAGACAACTTACTGCATGTTGATAACCTGAACTAGTATTTGATGAGCAAAACAACTTACTGCATGTTTAGATTGTTAGGGTTTGCAAAGAGATTTGAAACTCTGTGATTTAGACATAGTTAACTTCTGCAATGAGAATTGAATAGTTATATATTTGTTGTTCATGTTCAAAACGGTTCTTAATCATTCCTGATTTCATGCATTCTACATTCTCGGATTCAACCTGCGAACTGTCCTGACTTAGCGCTTTTAATCTTCTGAAACTTAGATTAACAACCAAATTTCGTTTGCTTGCATTTAATTTGTCATTCGCATTACATACATCGCTTACCACTTAGCTTAATCCGAACCTACATTCGATAGTGTAGTTTACATACTCCCTTGGGATTCGATACCCCTTGTACTACAACTGCTTTGCTGTGCACTTGCAGTAGCTTTATTTGGGTAAAACATGAGCCCTATCAAGTTTTTAGCGCCATTTCCGGGGAGTAATAGCTGCCTATCGATTTTTAGCATTATGATTTTATCTAAGTTTTAATTTGTTTACTAACTTTCTGCTACTTTTCTTTGTGCTGGTTTCAGGTGTATGCCTAATCGCTGTACCAGAAGCAACAAAGAGTAGGAGCTTTTGACCTTAGTCATTGACGAGCTAGCGAAGTTGGAAAGGACTATCAGGAAAGCTAAGAAGCAATCTACAATGGTCGCTCCACTTATCTTGGTTGAAGACGCAGAAGGTCACTTGGTTGACAGAGAGAGAAACATGAGGAATGAAGATGGGCAGAGAATTGATCAAGATGGGAATGTCATTTATGAATAGCAGGTTCAAGAAGTGGCACAAGACGCTGGAGTCCCTGTTGCTGCTAACAACGCTGTTGGCGATTTTGTTCAGAGGACTCTAGGTGATTACAACAGACCATATCAATTCTATGCCAACAGAGCTGCAATCCGCCCTCCTACCTTCCAGAGGAATGATTTTGAGCTCAAGCCTATCTATTATCAGTTGGTGGGACAGCATCCTTTCCATGGCTTACCTCATGAGCATCCTATGGATCACATTGAGAGGTTTGAGGATCTAGCTTCAAGTGTCAAAGCTAATGGTGTTAGCAATGACTTCCTTTTCTGCAAGCTTTTCCCTTACTCTCTTGGAGGAGAGGCTGCATATTGGCTGAGGCAACTGGAACCTGCTTCACTGACCACATGGGAAGACAATAAGAATGCAACTGGAACCTGCTTCACTGACCACATGGGAAGACACTAAGAATGCTTTCCTGAACAACTTCTATGATGATGCCAGATCAGAATACATGAGGACGAAAATTGTATCCTTTACACAAGGTCCTACTAAAGCTTTTAAGGCTTCTTGGATAAGAATTAAGTCTTATCAAAGGGACTGTCCTCATCATGGTTTCAGTCAGGTGCAACTACTTGGGATCTTCTTCAGAGGCATTGACTAGAAATACCAGATGGCGCTGGATGCAGCTAGTGCTGGAAACTTCAACACCAACAGACCAGAAGAAGCAATCAGGTTGATTGAGAACTTGGTCTGCAGCAACAGGACCAAGAATGCAGATTTTCAGAGGATGAAACAACCTGGTTTGGATGATGATAATCAGATTGCTGAAGTTAAGGCTGAGCTGGACAGTATGCACAATCTCTTGGTGGGAAAGAATTCAGTTCATTTTGCTGCAGAAGTGGAGACTTTCAAAAGTCCAGAAGAGATTGAGCAGAAAGATGTGAATTTTATCAATTCTGGAGGATTTCAGGGTCAAAGGTATGGAAATCAGCAGTGGAACAGAGGCCACAACAACAACAATCAGAAGAGTGCCTTTACAGGAAGTCAGAGCACGCCTGGTTACACACCTAAGCCTCCATTCCAGAAGACAGAGTACCAGAAACCATTCCAGAATAGTGGAAATTTCAACAGGAACTATGGTTCTTCTTCCTACCAACCTGCAACTCCACAAGGGAACAAGATGGAAGCTATGCTGGAACAGATCCTAGAAGGACAGCAGAATATGACAGTGGGCTTCAATGGCATGATAGATTCCCTCTATCAGGACTTGAATGGAAAAATTGAGAGTCTGAACTCTCATATGAAGAAACTGGATGTTCAAGTTGCCCAAACTGCAGGAGCTGTTCAGAGGCAAGAAGAATTTCTTCCAGGAAGAACTGATGCTAATCCCAAACACCATGGGAATGCCATCACATTGAGGAGTGGAAAGAACCTGCAACCAGTGTTGCAGAAGGATTTGAGCTCAAGAAATTTCGTGGGACTTGAAGAGTATGAAGATGAAGAAATCTCTGCTGAAGACCAACGGGTGACGCTCGTCACCAAACGTGGGTGTCACTCGTCACCCACTGAGCAAGACCCCGACGATTTTTCTTCACAAGTTGGTGACGGTCGTCACCCAAATCGAGCAACCCTCCCCGACTTGTCCAAAACGAGTGACGCTCGTCACTCATCTGGTGATAGTCGTCACCCGTTGCAACATACTACAGTTTCGACCGAGACTTCAAACAATGCTAAGGAGACCGTGTATAAGCCCAAGATACCTTATCCTAAGCATCCTAAGAAGTCTAAACTAGAGCTTGAAGATGATAAATGCAAAGCTATCATGGACAAGTTGGTTATTGAGATCCCATTGATTGATGCTGTGAGGATTACTCCGGTTATAAGGAGGTATGTGAAGAGAATAGTGACCAATAATTTGAGTTTAGAGGCTGGAGCTATGATGATTGATGTTACTGCATATTGCATGTATTTTGCATACATATTAGTTAGCTTTTCATGCATTTACATCTCGCTTTAGACTAGATTGCATCACTTAGGGTCCTAGAGCATTCTCTCACCAGCATACGCATGTTCCTTGCATTTTGCATCACATTCAGATTATTTCTGGCTACTTTGGAGTCGTGGAGGTTCGTGGACGTGCTGAAGCTGTTGTGGTGGTTCGTGGAACGTCGGATGTTTGCTAAGGACCAGAGATCATGGAGCAGATCGAGCATGGCAGGTCGATCTAGATGAGATCGACCAGAAGATTGAGAAGCCCAGGCGATCCAAGGGAAATGATCAAGACGAAGATCGAAAGGAGCAATCGATCAAATGGTACAGACGTAAATGACGCCATGCAGAGCGAGAGCCGGATCGAGTCCACCACTCGATTCGACCGAAGATCGACACCAAGATCGGATGCAACACTCGATCTGCCGAAGAAGATCGAGACCCAGATCGAGTAGAAGACACGATGTCCGAAAGTGATCGAGAGAGCCGCTCGATCCCGAAGTCGATCTCTGTCCTTTCAACCGCTTTTGGCCGCTAGCGAGGGGGGGACAATCGAGCTGTTTTCACCATTTTGGGAAGTCGGCGATGTCTTTTTCCACACACACACTTTTTCATACTTATTTTTTTATGCTTTTTCTCTCTGGTTTGGAGACTCTACGCCATTGTTAGAGTTTGAGCTTTGTTCTTGAATATTTTCGAATCGTTTTAAGTTTTAAGTAATCGTTTTCATGTTCATCGCTTCATCTTTCATGTTTATTTTGGTTATTCTAATGTGTAGCGAGTAGTTTCATTTGGGTCTCGGGGTTGAGAGGATTCACGGGGTCTAAGGGGTTTCCAAGTTGGTGGTAGTTTTCTTGTTCTTACTGGCTTTCTCTTCTAGGATGTTGAGTCCCTAAGGCTTAAAGACTCTCACCCAAGATTTTTATGATCAGAGAGATCTCTTACCTTGACAGGATCCAGAGATCTCTGAAAATCACATCCTAGAGACTAGTTACCCTTTCCCAAAAGCCATGAAAGTTTATGAGACTAGTTAGGCCGTGTGTTTGAAATCTGAGTTCATTGCCCTTCAACCTCTCTTTCCACCAGAAGCCATGGGTTTGGAGGAGAGGATGAAGGAGTGATCCATACCGAAAGCCACAGATGGATCTTGTTTTCATTTTCAAGGCTTAGCGAATCTCACAAAGTGAGTCGATTTAATGTTTTCAATCCCAACTTGGACCCTCGAAACCCCGGACCATGAATCTCAACCTTAGACCCTTCTTTCTTAGCATTCTTACATCTTCGTTAGTCATTCGCTTGATATTCGTTGCATCCTGGTCATTAGTTTCTTCATACTTGAATTTTTAGACGAGATCGATCCAAATTGCTCGATCTAGTGGTCGATCCTGTGGTCGATCAACTAGTCGATTTTTGTTAAATCATAGCCTTGCATTTTAATTTTTCTGTTTTTTCCTCGTAGTAGTTCAATCACTCTTGGTAATTTTAAAATAGTTTTGCATTCCATTCGGTCGTTGCATATAGTTTTTAGGATTTTCACAATATCACCTGTAATTCGCTTAGCTTTATACTGCTCTTGCATTCTCTTTGATCTTCCTAGCTCCTAGAAATGGATTGACTCTCACTTGCATACTGTACTACAACCTAAGTGTTGCATTTGAGTTTGATAGCCTCATTGCATCCTCACCCTTGCAAAGAAAGTAGTTATCAAATGGTGCCGTTGCCATTCTAGGAGTGTTAGAAAGCATAGAGATTTGGGGCTTAGTAAAGACTAAGCCTTTACCTTGTTTTAGTTACTAATTTCTCTACTCTCAAACGTGTGTCTCTCAGGTACATGAATCTTCGTTCTAGGGGAGACAACAATCTACTTTAACCCTTGGACAACATTCATCAGCTCAGTCATTCACGGCAAAGAAGAGTACGAGAACAAGCCAGAGCCTTTGAGGAGATTGTTCAGCACGGTTTGGTTGACTTTGAAGCTATGGCTGAACACGAGCATCCAGAGGGACCTCCTCCAGCTCACGGGGTAGTGGGAAGGGGAAATGGAAACCCCCAACACGCGGCTAGACCCCCAAGGATCATAGGAGCCGGAGATGCTCCCAATACTCATCACAATAGGTTTGGGATCACTCCTCCTCCTGTACAAAACAACAACTTCGAGATTAAGCCAGGTTTCATCTCCATGGTGCAAAACAACAAGTTCCACGGCTTAGCAATGGAAGATCCCTTGGAGCACCTTGACAATTTCGAGCAAGTATGTGGGATTATCAAGATAAACGGCATATCAGAAGATGCTTTCAAGCTGCGTCTCTTTCCCTTTTCACTCGGAGACAAAGCTAGGCATTGGGAGAAGACCCTTCCACAAGGCACCATCACCTCATGGGCCGAGTGTAAGAAAGCTTTCCTCTCAAAATTCTTCTCTAGCACCAGAACGACAAGGCTAAGAAGCGAGATCAGCGGCTTCACGCAAAGGAATAATGAGACTTTCAATGAAGCCATGGAACGATTCAAGGACTATACTATCCAATGTCCTCACCACGGCTTCAGCGAAGAGACGCTTCTAAGCACTATCTACCGTGGAGCTTCACCAAAGATCAGGTTGTTGCTTGACACGGCTAGTAAAGGGAACTTCCTTGGTCAGGAGGTAGAAGAGGGCATGGAGCTGATTGAGAACTTGGCATTGAGTGATGGCAACTATGCTGAAGATTATGACCGTGCACCGAGAGGATCTGAGCTAGAGTCTCACAAAAAGGAGCTGAAATCCTTGCATGAGAAGATTGATAAGCTGGTGTTAGCCAACCAGAAGCATGTTCACTTTGTTGGTGAAGCGGATGAGAATCAAGAAGAGCTTGAGTTGAGCCAGGAAGAAGCCAATTGGGTGGCGGGACAGAACAATTACAAACCTCACGGCTACACCCAAGGCTACAACCAGAACAACAATCTCTCCTACCGTAGTACCAACATCGCCAACCCTAAGGACCAAGTGTACCCTGCTCAGCAAGCAAAACCTTTCATACCTTACAACAAAGGTTTTCAGCCGAGTGGTGGCTTCCAGGGTCAAGGGCAGAAAAACTTCCAAGGGCAACATCAAGGCAACAAGGTTTATACACCAAACTACCCTCCAGGCTTTGCACCTCAGCAGCAACAGCCGATGCAACAACAAGTTGATCCGGTTCAGGCCATGTTTCAGCAGCTGATCCAAGGGCAAGCCTCTACAAACCAGAAGTTTGCCGAGATGAACATTCGTTTAGACTCGTCTCACACTGACTTCTCCACTCATATCACCAACTTAAACAACAAGATGAAGCAGCTAGAGAAGGGGAAAGCGAGTACAAGTGGTCAGAATAGCCTCCCGGGCAAGTGTGAGCAGAATCCTAAGGAATATGCCTACGCCATCACGTTAAAAAGCGGCAAAGAGCTAGCACCTACGGTTACTCCTAAGAACAACGAGGACGTTGTAATTCAAGAGGGGGAGGGTAAGCTTTCCGCTGATGATGAGATCAACTTTGACAATGTCTGGATTCAAGGGCCAAGAAGAGGAGACAAGGCGGTTGTTGAGAAGAAAGCGGAGCAAACTACTAAGGAGAAGGATGCTTATGTACCTCCACCGTATGTACCTAAGCTGCCTTTTCCTGGCCGTTTCAAGAAGTAACTCATAGAGAAGCATAGATTCTTGTTTGAGAAGCATCTTAAGGACGTAGAGATCAAGCTGCCTCTCGTGGAGTGCCTTACAATGATGCCTAAATGCGCCAAATTCTTCAAAGACACTCTCGTGAAGAAGAATAAGGAAAGTAAAGAGGTGCTTGTTCTAAGTGAGGAGTGTAGTGCTGTGATACATAAGGAAATAGTCCCTAAGAAGTTGGGAGACCTTGGAAGCTTCACTATACCCTGCGCTTTAGGTCCTTTGGATTTCAAGAGTTGCCTTTGTGATCTCGGAGCTAGCACAAATATGATGCCTCATTCCATGGCAAAGAAACTCGGCTTTACCCGTTTCAAGGACTGTAGAATCTCGTTGGTACTAGCTGACAGGAGTGTGAGGTTACCCGTAGGATTGCTTGAGGACTTGCCTGTAAAGATCAGTGGAGTGAACGTGCCTACAGACTTCGTTGTTTTGGAAATGGATGAAGAGCCAAAGGATCCACTCATTCTCGGCAGACCTTTCTTAGCTACCGCCGGCGCCATAATAGACGTCAAGAACGAGAAGATTGCCTTGTACTTGGGTAAAGATAAAAGGCTAGACTTCGATATCAATAAGGTTTTGAAGAAGCCTAAGATAGAAGGGCAAGCTTTCTACATTGATACATTGGATGCCTTAGCGGATGAGTTGCTGGAAGAGCTGGCTCAGGAAGATCATTTGAAGCTGGCACTGACTAAGGAGCCATGAGAGTTTGGTTATGTGGATCAGAGGACTCAGGAGTACGTCAACTTGCTTGATTCGAGGAAAGTTGTGCTTGAAGATGTAGGTGTTTGCCTAGAGTTCGACTCCAAGATCGATGACATTACTCGAACCAGGGGTCAAATCGACAAGATAATCGAGAGCACAACTCGATCCGGTGCAGAAATCGACAGTCAGATCAAGGAGGGTGATCGATCCAGGAAAACAATCGAGTCCGAGATCGAGAAAGGCCCTCCGATCAAATTGAGGTCCAATTCGGAGATCGACTCAGCGTCTCGATCTCTCACTCGATCCACATCAAATCGAGTGAGTGAATCGAGCGAAACTGCTGGATCTAAACGACATCGAGACCAAGATCAACCGGATGACTCGATTTCAGAAGGGATAGCAGTTGGAGAAACCAGCCTCAAGGGTCATATCTCGGGTTCTAAGGAAGGTTTTAAGAAGGAGAACAACAGCAACAGCCACGAGGATGATTGGAGCGAGCTGTTAGCCCCAAAGGTAGACCTTAAGGAGCTCCCAAAGGGGCTAAGGTATGCTTTCTTAGGGCTTAACGAAACCTATCCTGTGATTGTGAATGAAAAATTGAGTGATGATGAGTTGCAATCACTCTTAACTGAGTTGAGAAAGTATAGGAAGGCCATTGGGTACTCTCTAAGTGACATCAAGGGCCTTTCACCTATGCTTTGCACTCATAGGATTCACTTGGATAATGAGAACGCCTCTTCTATAGAACATCAAAGGCATTTGAATCCAAATTTGAAAGAGGTTGTCAAGAAGGAGATTCTTAAGCTTTTAGAGGCTGACGTGATCTATCCCATAAATGACAGCACGTGGGTTTCTCCCGTACACGTGGTGCCTAAGAAGGGAGGGATCACGGTCGTTAAGGATGACAAAGATGAGCTTATAGCTACTAGGACTATTACTGGACACCGTATGTGTATTGACTATAGGAAGCTTAATCTTGCTACTAGAAAGGATCATTTTCCCTTGCCTTTTATTGATCAAATGCTTGAAAGACTTGCTAATCACCCCTACTATTGCTTTCTTGATGGATATAGTGGATTTTTCCAAATACCAATCCATCCCAACGATCAGGAGAAGACGACCTTTACATGCCCTTATGGTACCTTCGCGTATCGAAGGATGCCATTCGGGTTGTGTAACGCACCGGCTACGTTTCAGCGGTGTATGATGTCAATCTTCTCCGATCTAATAGAAGAGATGGTAGAGGTGCTCAACTGGGAAAAATGCCACTTCATGGTTAAGGAGGGGATCATGCTTGGGCATAAGATATCAGAGAAGGGTATTGAAGTCGACAAAGCAAAGATTGATGTGATGACAAGCCTTGAGCCGCCAGTTAACGTAAAATGGATGAGAAGCTTCTTGGGACACGCCGGCTTCTACAGGCGTTTGATTAAAGACTTCTTTAAGATTGCACGCCCTCTCACTCGGCTGTTGTGCAAGGAGGCTGAATTCGTCTTTGATGAGGAGTGTTTGCAAGCTTTCATGACAATCAAGGAAGCCCTAGTATCCGCGCCTATAGTGCAAGCACCAGATTGGACTCTCCCATTCGAGATTATGTGCGATGCTAGTGACTACGCCGTGGGAGCTGTCCTAGGCCAAAGGAAGGATAAGAAGCTGCACATGATATACTATGCTTCAAGGACTTTGGATGACACGCAAACGAGGTACAACACTACTGAGAAGGAGCTATTGGCGATTGTATTCGCCTTTGAGAAGTTCAGAGCTTACCTCGTGGGTTCCAAGACCATAGTTTACACGGATCACGCAGCTTTGCGCTACATTTATTCCAAGAAAGACACTAAGCCGAGGCTTTTGAGATGGATCCTCTTACTCCAGGAGTTTGATATGGAAATTAAAGACAAGAAAGGGATAGAAAACGGAGTTGCTGACCATCTCTCTCGGCTAAGGATCAACGAGTCTCTGTCCTTAGATGATTCTCTCCCCGAAGAGCAACTCATGGCGATCACTACGGCTGTTTGTGGAAAGCTAGAAGGGCAGTTTGAGGAGGTGTTGAGCTTCAAAGAGGAGGATCTTCCCTGGTACGCTGATATTGTGAACTACTTAGCATGTGGTGAGGAGCCAACACATCTCAACAGCAATCACAAGAAGAGGTTTATAAGGGAGGCGAGTGACTACTTTTGGGACGAGCCCTACTTGTACAAGAGAGGGGTGGACAGTTTGTACCGGAGATGTGTTACAAAGGAAGAAGCTAAAGACATCCTCTTTCACTGTCATGGCTCATCCTATGGAGGACACCTCGCTTCATTCAAGACTGCCACGAAAGTGTTGCAAGCTGGTTTCTGGTGGCCGTCCATCTTCAAAGATGCACACGAGTTTGTGAAGAGCTGTGCGGCGTGTCAACGAGCAGGGAATATCACTAAGAGGAACGAGATGCCTCAGGTTCCTATCTTCGAGGTTGACGTGTTTGACGCGTGGGGCATAGACTTCATGGCGCCATTTCCTTCTTCATACGGCAACAAGTACATCTTAGTAGCGGTTGATTATGTCTCCAAATGGGTTGAGGCTGTTGCTTCCCCTACAAACGATTCTAAGGTGGTGATCAAGCTGTTTAAAAGCATCATTTTCCCGAGGTTTGGGGTACCAAAGGTGGTTATAAGCGATGGAGGAAGCCACTTCATAAACAAGATCTTTGAGAGCCTTTTGAGAAAGTACGGCGTTAAGCATAAAGTGGCTACACCGTATCATCCTCAAACGAGCGGTCAAGTGGAAGTCTCCAACCGGCAAATCAAGGCTATACTTGAGAAGACGGTCAGAGCAACAAGGAAAGACTGGGCAGTAAAGTTGGACGACGCTATTTGGGCCTACCGTACCGGTTTTAAAACACCGATTGGTACGACCCCTTTCACTCCGCTCTATGGCAAAGGCTGTCACCTCCCAGTTGAGCTGGAACACCGTGCATTGTGGGATGTAAAGAGGCTGAACTTTGACCTCAAGACTGCTCAAGAGAGGCGCCTCATCCAGCTACATGAACTGGACGAACTAAGGTTGAATGCTTATGAGAGCTCTTGGATATACAAGGAGCGGACTAAGGAAGCTCATGACAAGAAGTTGGTTGCCAAGGATCTTAAGGAAGGAGGTTTGGTGTTGCTGTACAATTCAAGACTAAAACTCTTCCCGGGAAAGCTGAAGTCAAGGTGGAGCGGGCCGTTTGTGATCCAAGAAGTGCTGCCTTATGGAGCTGTTACATTGATGGGCAAGAGTGGCAGTGCATTCACCATGAACGGACACAGGGTCAAGCCTTACTTGGCGGACAGCTATGACAAGGAGAGTACCACGGTGCTTCTCCAAGACCCACCATCTGCCTAAACCAAGTAAAGTCTAGCTAAAGACGTTAAAGAAAGCGCACTTGGGAGGCATTTCCATGTCTATCCTGTACATATTTCTGCTTTATTTCTCTTTCAGTTTTATGTTTTTATTTTGCAAGTGTGTAGGAACAGGTATGAGGAGTCTAAACCTCAATCTTGAAGTCCAAAAGAGGCGATAGGGGATAAGAAAAGGCTAGAGATCGAGTGCTAGATCGACTAATCCTAACTCGATCTTTGCTAGATCGAGTTAGTGAATCGAGAGGAGCCAGTCGATCTAGACGAGAACGAGTGATAAGATCGATCTAGATGAAAACGGATCGATCGATCCCATTCGGATCGACCGATCTAAAATGTCTCGGGAAATTCTTGGAGTTTGGAACGACCGGTCCAAAAATGGATCGACCGATCTAATTTCTCTCCTTAAAAGACAGATCGATCACTCGACTCGATCCATCACTCGATCTAAGCCAAATCGACCCCCAAATCGAGGACGTAGCTCGATCACGAGGACTTAGCCGTGGAGCCAAAATCTCAACGATTGAGAGAGCCAAAGTAACCTTCTCGATCTAAGCCATTATGGGCATGAGATCGAGTCCTAGATCGACCAAACGGACTCGATCTCATGCCGAGGTAACATTTTCTTTCCCTCCTTTATTCTTTTCGCTTCAGTTTTTAAATTTAAAACTTGGTCAAGGCAAGCATCTTTGACCATGAAAGATGTGCCTTGACCAAGACTTGTGTCAGAAACCACCTCCTTTTACCCATAGTTTTGTTTATTGTTGGCCTTTAAATGTTTTCATCAACTTCACACTCTCTCATTCTTGTTTTCTCGAAATTTTAAGCAAAGAGAGTGAGAGTTTTCTGTTTCTAAAGGCTAACAAGGCCGTCTCTCCTTCAAGGTTGGACGTCAAGCCTTCAGCCTCTCAATCCCCGAGCTGTGTCAAGCATATGGTCTCAACGCAGCCGCCACCAAGATTGAGTTCCCCTCCTTCAAGCGAGCAAACGATTTTTGGGACCTGATCAGCAACGAACATTACAAGGCCAACACCGCCAAAATCAAGAGAGTGAGAAGCCCGGTGCTGAGGTACACCTTGAAGCTGATCGCCAACACATTCAGCGGAAGGTCAGTTGCTCCCACGGTCACGAAGACCGAGCTTTGCTTCTTGTTCCAAGGCGTGAAGCATTTGTTGTGTGATCCGGCTGAGAATGAAGCACCTATGGAGGATGAACTCGGCGACGAGGTGAACTATGGATGCGTGCTTGCTGCCTCTTTGGTGAAGTACACGGCTTATGCCTTGCGGTACAAGGCAAGCTCTTCTTTCAATGGCAGCTTCCTCACTCCTCTATTCATACAAGCTGGCGTACCTATACACGATTTCACACCCGTCCCGGCTAGGCATTCATGGATGAGGTCTACATGAGGAGTACCGACAGCTTGGGATGCACGCCAGCAGAAGGGTTCTACGCATATCTTTTCATCGACGACGAAAACGAGAAGAGAGTGTGCATCCTACCAAACAAGGACGAGACCGAGCTGCTTGGTGTTGGAAACATCAAGTTCTTGCCAACAGAACAGGAGTTGCTTTGCTCCTATAGGAGGAACGCCTGTCCCAGCGATTGCTCCTCATCAAAGGTCTGAGTCCCCAGCCACGGAAGATGAGATGCCGAGGCTTACACCCTTCCCAAGATAGACTTTGAACCGAGAACCAAAACGGAGAAGTTCCTAGCATCTGTTGTGGAGATGCAAAAGAAAATCAACAAATGGCAAGGTAAAATGCTCAAGAAACTTGCCAAGAAGGTCAAATCGCTTCAAGGAGACTCGCCTAAGAAAGATGCAAGTGAAGAGGTTCAACAACCCGAGAAGAGGAGGCTTTCAACCGGTGGAGTTGTCATCCGTGAGACTCAAGGCAGCAACATTCAACCGGCGCGTCTCTCTCTTCAAGAGCCAGGCTCCAAAGGCAAAGCCGTAGCATCTAGCTCCTCTGGAACATCCTCAAGTTCCAGCCGAGACTAGACCCGAGGTAACAACCTTCTTCCATTGTACATACCGCTCATGTTTGCTTCTTTTTGCTTTGTGTTTTGATGCTCCTTTGAATTTGTTTGCCACCGGGATGGTGTCAAGCAAGTTTGGGGGAGTATATGTGTGGTTTGACTTGTGTTTTCTGATCTTATTTTCCCTTTAGAATCTTTGAGTCTTCATTACATGAAAAATTGGTAAAATTTTTAAAAATTTTTCAAAGATTCATGTAGTTGCATTCATCTCACTGAGCGTTTTAGGATTGAGTCTAGAATCTTAAAGCATCTAGGTTGTTCATATTCGCATAAGGGGTTAGAGTTTTTCTTAAAAAGTTGTTTTAAACTCATGAATTGTTTCAATGCCCTAGTTAGTAGTTCTCTAATGCTTTGCTCATACTTTGAAAGTATGTTCTTACCATGCTTGGATCACTTGCTATGATTTTCGTGACTTAAGTTGAACAGACATGAATTGAATCCTTTCCTACTAAGTGAGAACCTTAATCTGAATTTGAATTATCACTCTTGTGCATTTGAAATGAAATACATGGATCACACATACATATTCAGGCTTTCTTACCCCTTTTTACCACTCTTTGTAAGTCTGAATAGAACTCCACACCCTGAACCTTGCCTTCCTTTCAAGCCAAATATTTCTTGTGTGATGTGAGGCCTTATTTTCGGATTGAACTTGGCATAAAGTGTTAGATTTAGACGACATGATTAGGCTTTCATATTGATGCTAGCTTTGCATTTTGAAGCTAGTTTTAGGTTTCTTTTGGGGCAGGGATTTGCTGGTGTTAAAAGAATTTTGCTTATGTGTTTTCAGTTTAAAAAGAAATGGTGTTTGGGGTTTGAAAATAAAGGACTCATGGTGTTAAGTGGTGTTGTTCTGTTTTTAAATAAAAGCTCAGTTTTAAAAGAGAAGGAGGTAGCTCTCAAAAATAAAATAAAAAATCAGAAAGAAAAGAGCCAAAAGGCCAAAGTTTTAAAGAAAAAAAATAATAATAAGAGAAAAGAGCTACCAAGATTTAAAGAAAGATCTTTAAGTTTGTGTTTGATCACCACTAGCCTAATAAGAGTAAAGTTGTTTCCTGTTTTTGTGGGTTATGCTTGGCTTCTTGCCTTGTCGTTTGGGTCGTTTCTAGAGGGTGAGTGAGCTCGAAAAAGAAAGAAAATGAGAGGGGTTTAGGATCATTGTTAGTGTATATGGGTAGATGAGAGTCTAGTCATGTATGCATAAATTTTCTTTACCTTTAGCATTATGCATAAGTTCAATCCTTTTTTAGATAACCCATTGTTTGAATTACCCGCTTGAATGAGATCATCTTTGTCTCATAACCTTGTCCTTAGCCAAATGTATTATGTTCTAAGTGCATAAGTGTAATTCACGGTTTGATCATTAATTGAATGTTAAAGGTTATGATTCTTGGATTGTTTGGAATATGAGAGTCATGATCTGAATTTCTTTGTGTGATGAGTATGGCTAAGTTCTTTGGAGTATGAGTGTGCGCATTGCATTTTAGAACTAGTAACTAGGACATTGAGATTGACTCATTTGAAAGGCACCTTTGCAAGAAGCTTAAACCCCCGTCTTTTCTAAAACCTCTCTTCCTTTCTTATTTTCTGTTGCTTGAGGGCAAGCAAGAAGTAAGTTTAGGGGAGTTGATGTTACTGCATATTGCATGTATTTTGCGTACATATTAGTTAGCTTTTCATGCATTTACATCACGCTTTAGACTAGATTGCATCACTTAGGGTCCTAGAGCATTCTCGCATCAGCATACGCATGTTCCTTGCATTTTGCATCACATTCAGGTTGTTTCTGGCTACTTTGGAGTCGTGGAGGTTCATGGACGTGCTGAAGCTGTTGTGGTGGTTCGTAAAACATCGGATGTTTGCTAAGGACCAGAGATCGGGGAGCAGATCGAGCATGGCAGGTCGATCTAGATGAGATCGACCCAAAGATCGAGAAGCCCAGGCGATCCAAGGGAAATGATCGAGACGAAGATCGAGTGGAGCAATCGATCAAATGGTACAGACGTAAATGACGCCATGCAGAGCGAGAGCCGGATCGAGTCCACCACTCGATTCGACCGAAGATCGACACCAAGATCGGATGCAACACTCGATCTGCCGAAGAAGATCGAGACCCAGATCGAGTAGAAGACACGATGTCCGAAAGTGATCGAGAGAGCCGCTCGATCCCGAAGTCGATCTCTGTCCTTTCAACCGCTTTTGGCCGCTAGCGAGGGGGGGACCATCGAGCTGTTTTCACCATTTTGGGAAGGCGGCGATGTCCTTTTCGATACACACTTTTTCATTCTTATCTTTTTATGGTTTTTCTCTCTGGTTTGGAGACTCTCCGCCATTGTTAGACTTTGAGCTTTGTTCTTGAATATTTTCGAATCGTTTAAGTTTTAAGTAATCGTTTTCATGTTCATCGCTTCATCTTTCATGTTTATTTCGGTTATTCTCATGTGTAGCGAGTAGTTTCATTTGGGTCTCGGGGTTGAGAGGATTCACGGGGTCTAAGGGGTTTCCAAGTTGGTAGTTTTCTTGTTCTTAATGGCTTTCTCTTCTAGGATGTTGAGTCCCTAAGGCTTAAAGACTCTCACGCCAAGATCTTTATGATCAGAGAGGTCTCTTACCTTGACAGGATCCAGAGATCTCTGAAAATCACATCCTAGAGACTAGTTACCCTTTCCCAAAAGCCATGGAAGTTTAGGGGACTAGTTAGGCCGTGTGTTTGAAATCTGAGTTCATTGCCCTTCAACCTCTCTTTCCACCAGAAGCCATGGGTTTGGAGGAGAGGATGAAGGAGTGATCCATACCGAAAGCCACGGATGGATCTTGTTTTCGTTTTCAAGGCTTAGGGAATCTCACAAAGTGAGTCGATTTAAAGTTTTCAATCCCAACTTGGACCCTCGAAACCCTGGACCATGAATCTCAACCTTAGACCCTTCGTTCTTAGCATTCTTACATCTTCGTTAGTCATTCGCTTGATATTCGTCGCATCCTGGTCATTAGTTTCTTCATACTTGCATTTTTAAACGAGATCGATCCAAACTGCTCGATCTAGTGGTCGATCCTGTGGTCGATCCACTAGTCGATTTTTGTTAAATCATAGCCTTGCATTTTATTTTTTTTCTGTTTGTTCCTCGTAGTAGTTCAATCACTCTTGGTAATTTTAAAATAGTTTTGCATTCCATTCGGTCGTTGCATATAGTTTTTAGGATTTTCACAATATCACCTGTCAATCGCTTAGCTTTACACTGCTCTTGCATTCTCTTTGATCTTCCTAGCTCATAGAAATGGATTGACTCTCACTTGCATACTGTACTACAACCTAAGTGTTGCATTTGAGTTTGATAGCCTCATTTCATCCTCACCCTTGCAAAGAAAGTAGTTATCAATGATCAACAAACAGGTCAGTGCAGTGATTCAGAACAGAGTGCCAGAGATGCTTTCAGACCCTGTGAGCTTTGTTTTAGACTGCACAATCTTCTCTGACAGGTTTGAGAGGTCATTGTGTGATCTTGGTTCTAGTGTGAACCTTATGCCTCATTCTGTTGTCAAGAACTTGGAGATGACTGATATATCATAGTTTTTAACCATGATATAAGTCTTTTTTATTGAGTCTTTTTGGTCTTTTTAGAGTCCTAGTAGAGTCTTTGCAGGTTATAGCATGTCTGGAGCATAATTGGAGATTTTGGAACCTTTTGGAGCATTCTGAGTGGAAGCCACGAAGTACCAAGCTCGAAGCAGAAAGTATCACATATGGTGACGCTCGTCACCCATCAAGGAAGGAGCGTGGCTGTTTTATTAAAAGTATGAAGAAGATTTGCAGAAATTGCCCAGAAGTTCCTTTATTTACATGAAGACCCCAGATCGTGTTTAGCCTCTATTTATTAGGTTTTTCAGCCATTGTTGGCGATGATCTTAGTTTTTGAGAATTCAGAGAGCTTAGAGAGAGATTATTCAGAGCTTTTGTTTGGGGAGACAAATCCTGTACTCTTTTGAGAAGATTTCGAACCCCCTTTATTTCTTACTCTTTCTCTTAATGCAATTTTATTCAGTTATGTTTTGTGATCTCATAATCATGTCTGAGTAATCTGCTAGTTAAGTTAGGGTTTTTCAAATGTTGATGAAAATATTGTAGAATCGCTATCTGTTAGGAATATCTTATGGTTTTTCATCTCTGCTTGCTTTAAAATCGAATTTCTGAGACACATCATCTAGGAATCCGAAAATCTTAGGTTGTTAAATATATGTGAGAGCATTATTCATAACCTGAACTAGTATTTGATGAGCAAAGCAAATTAGTGCAAAGAGATTTGGTTTAGGAGTTTTGTAAACAATTGAATCTGATCATTCATGCATGCTTAGGTTGTTCGGGTTTGCAAAGAGATTTGGAACTCTGTGATTTAGGCATAGATAACTTTTGCAATGAGAATTGATTAGTTATACATCAGTGATTCATGTTTAAAACGGTTCTTAATCATTCCTGATTTCCTGCGTCATACATTCTTGGATTCAACCTGCGAACTGCCCTGACTTAGCGCTTTTAGTCTTCTGGAACTTAGATCCTCTCACAAAATCGTTTCCTTACTTTCATTCATTCATTCGCATTACATACATCATATCTTGCTTAGCTTAATCCGAATCTACATTCGATAGTGTAGTCTGCATTACTCTCTTGGGATTTCGATACCCCTTGTACTACAACTGCTTTGCTGTGCACTTGCAGTAGTTTTATTTAGGTAAAACCTAACCCTATCAAGTTTTTGGCGCCGTTGCCGGGGAGTAATAGCTGCCTATCGATTTTTAGTATTAGGATTTTGTCTAAGTTTTTATTTGTTTACTGACTTTCAGCTACTTTTCTTTGTTCCTGTTTCAGGTGTATGCCTAATCGCAAAACCAGAAGCAATAAAGAGAAGGAGCTTGTGACTTTGAGCATCGACGAGCTTGCTAGGTTGGAGAGAACTAACAGGAAAGCTAAGAAGCAATCTACAATGGTCGCTCCACTTATCTTGGTTGAAGATGCAGAAGGTCACTTAGTTGACAGGGAAAGAAATAGGAGGAACAAAGAGGGGCAGAGAATTGATCAAGAGGGGAATGTCATTGTTGAACAGCAGGTTCAACAAGTGGCTGAGAACGTAAGAGTCCCTGCTGCTGTCAATAACGCTGCTGGGCGTTTTGTTCAGAGGACTCTAGGTGAGTACAACAGACCTGATCAGTTCTATGCCAACAGAGCTGCAATCCGACCTCCTGCCTTCCAGAGGAACGATTTTGAGGTTAAACCAGTCTACTATCAGCTGGTTGGCCAGCATCCATTCCATGGTTTACCTCATGAGCATCCTATGGATCACATAGAGAGATTTGAGGACTTGGCTTCCAGTGTCAAAGCTAATGGGGTTAGCAATGACTTTCTGTTCGGCAAGCTTTTTCCTTACTCTCTTGAAGGAGAAGCTGCATATTGGCTGAAGCAACTGGAACCTGCTTCATTGACTACTTGGGAAGACACCAAGAACGCCTTTTTGAACAACTTATATGATGATGCAAGATCAGAGGACATGAGGACGAAAATTGCATCATTTACACAAGGCCCTACTGAAGCTTTCAAGGCCTCTTGGATCAGGTTCAAGTCTTATCAAAAGGACTGTCCTCATCATGGTTTCAATCAGGTGCAATTACTTGGGATTTTCTTCAGAGGCATTGACTGGAAATATCAGATGGCGCTGGATGCAGCAAGTGCAGGAAACTTCAACACCAACAGACCAGAAGAGGCGATCAGACTGATTGAGAACTAAAAATGCAGACTTTCAGAGGATAAAACAAGCTGGTGTAGCTGACGGAAATCAGATTGCTGAAGTTAAGGCTAAGTTGGATGATATGCACAGCCTTTTGGTGGGGAAGAAGTCGGTTCACTTTGCTGCAGAAGTGGAAACTTTCGAAGCTCCAGAGGAAGTTGAGTAGGAGGATGTAAATTTCATCAATTCTGGTGGTTTTCAGGGACAAAGGTATGGGAATCAACAGTGGAACAGAGGATACAGCAACAATAATCAGAAGAACGCCCTTACAAGAGGACAGAGCACGCCTGGTTTCACTCCTAGACCCCCATTCCAGAAGACAGAGTATCAGAAGCCATTCCAGAACAGTGGAAATTACAGAAACTATGGTTCTTCTTCCTATCAACCAGCACATCCACAAGGGAATAAAATGGAAGCAATGTTAGAACAGATCTTGGAAGGACAACAGAAGCTTACAGTGGACTTTAATGGCAAGATAGATTCGCTCTATCAAGATTTGAATGGCAAAATTGAGAGTCTGAACTCTCATATGAAGAAGCTTGATGTTCAAGTTGCCCAAACTGCAGGAGCTGTTCAGAGGCAAGAAGGATTTCTTCCAGGAAGAACTGATGCTAATCCCAAACACCATGTGAATGCCATCACATTGAGGAGTGGAAAGAACCTGCAACCAATGTTGCAGAAGGATTTAACCTCAAGGAATTTCGTGGGTATGGAAGAGTATGAAGATGAAGAAATATTTGCTGAAGAACCACGGGTGACGCTCGTCACCAATAATGGGTGTTGCTCGTCACCCATCGAGCACAACCCCGACCCCGACTCTTCACAAATTGGTGACGACCGTCACCAGGTGGGTGACGCTCGTCACCCATATCCAGTGATCAATCCCGGCTCGTCCAAAGTGAGTGACGCTCGCCACCATTCCAGTGACGCTCGTCACCAAACACCACATGCTGCAGTTTCGCCTAAGACTTCAGATAATGCTAAGGAGACCGTGTATAAACCCAAGATACCCTATCCTAAGCATCCTAAGAAGTCTAAGCAAGAGCTTGAAGATGCAAGATGCAAGGCTATCATGGACAAGTTGGTAATAGAGATCCCATTGATAGATGCTGTAAGGATCACTCCTGTTATAAGGAGGTATGTGAAGAGTATGGTGACCAATAACTTGAGTCTTGAGGTTGGAGCTATGATGATCAACGAGCAGGTCAGTGCAGTGATTCAGAACAGAGTTCCAGAGAAGCTTTCAGACCCAGGAAGCTTTGTTTTAGACTGCACTATCTTCAATGACAAGTTTGAGAGGTCATTGTGTGATCTTGGTTCTAGTGTGAACCTCATGCCTCATTCTGTTGCCAAAAGTCTGGGGATGACTGATTTTAAGGCTACAAGGATATCTCTTATCCTAGCTGATAGATCAGTCAGAGTTCCTGAAGGAGTGATAGAGGATGTTCCTATCAAAATGGGACATTGTATGATCCCTACTGATTTTGTGGTTCTAGAGTATGGAGAAGAGCCCAAAGACCTCTTGATTCTTGGCAGACCGTTCTTAGCTACTGCAGGAGCTATTATTAACGTCAGGAAGGGTAGAATAGAGCTGAATGTTGGCGATTTAGTGATGAAATTCGAAATGGACAAGCTGATGAAGAGGCCAACCATAGATGGACAGACTTTTTATGTGGATGTTCTCACAAACATTGCTGACCAGATCTTCCATGAGATGAGTTCAGAGGATCCCTTGGAAAGGGCGTTGACCACTTCTACAGCTGAGTATGAGCATTTAGATGCTGCTGCAACAGGCTACACAAAGATGATATATGCTACTGCACAAGTGATGCAACTGGTTGCACAGGATGAGCTTGTCTCCACATCTGCGAAAGCTGCCACAATGGGTGATTGGTCTGCAGCAAAAGCACCAAAAGTTGAGCTTAAACAGCTCCCTGCATGGCTAAGGTACGCATTTCTGGGAGAAAACTCCACCTATCCTGTTATTGTTAATGCTTCATTGAACAATGCAGAGCTCACCCTTTTGCTAAGTAAGCTGCGAAAATTTCGCAAAGCTCTTGGCTATTCTCTTGATGACATTTTTAGGTATCTCCCCAGACTTGTGCATGCATAGGATACACTTGGAGGATGAGTCGAAATCATCAGTTGAGCACCAGAGGAGGATGAATCCGAATATGCAGGATGTGGTCAAGAAAGAGATCATGAAGTTGTTGCAGGCTGGTATCATCTATCCTATATGAGACAGTGCTTGGGTGAGTCCAGTGCACGTGGTGCCTAAGAAAGGAGGTGTCACAGTGGTAAAGAATGACAAGGATGAGCTGATTCTAACCAAGACTGTGACATGACACATGATGTGCATAGACTACAGGAAACTGAATGCAGCAACAAGGAAGGATTATTTTCCTCTGCCTTTCATCGATCAGATGCTAGAGAGGCTGGCGAATCACAAGTATTACTGCTTCCTTGATGGGTATTCAGGCTTCTTTCAGATCCCCATCCATCCAGATGATCAGGAGAAGATCACTTTTACTTGTCCCTATGGCACTTTTGCATATCGCAGAATGCCTTTTGGGCTGTGTAATGCTCCTGCAACCTTCCAGAGATGCATGATGTCGATTTTCACAAACATGATAGAGAAGTTTATGGAGGTGTTCATGGATGACTTCTCTGTTTATGGGTCCTCTTTCAAGGACTGCTTAGATAATCTGTGTGCAGTTCTGCAGAGATGTGAAGAGAAGCACTTGGTTTTAAACTGGGAGAAGTGTCATTTTATGGTGCAAGATGGTATTGTACTTGGCCACAGAGTCTCAGGAGACGGTATAGAGGTGGATAGGGCGAAAATTGAGGAGATGACAAGTCTGCAAGCACCTGATTCAGTCAAAGCAGTGAGGAGTTTTCTAGGTCATGCAGGCTTCTACAGAAGATTCATCAAGGATTTTAGCAAGATAGCACGCCCCCTTACTGCTCTCCTCTGCAAAGATGTGAAGTTTGAGTTCACAGAAGAGTGCAAATCCGCCTTTGAACAGATCAAACAGGCTTTGGTTACAGCCCCTGTTGTGCAGCCTCCAGATTGGGACTTACCTTTTGAGGTAATGTGTGATGCCAGCGATTTTGCAGTTGGAGCAGTGCTGGGACAGAGGAAAGACAAGAAACTCCACGCTATCTACTATGCAAGTAGGACCTTGGATGATGCTCAGAAGAATTATGCAACAACTGAGAAAGAATTGTTAGCTGTTGTGTTTGCTTTTGAGAAGTTCAGGCAATATCTTGTTGGCTCCAAGGTCGTGGTCCATACTGACCATTCAGCACTGAAGTACCTAATGCAGAAGAAAGATGCAAAACCAAGGCTGTTAAGATGGATCCTGCTGCTTAAGAAATTTGATATTGAAGTGAAGGACAAGAAAGGGGTTGAGAATGGAGTTGCTGACCATTTATCCCGGATTCAGGTCGAAGACAGTGTTCCAATCAATGATTTCTTGCCTGAAGAGAATGTGTACTTGGTGGAAACCAGAGAACAGGAGGAAAGTACTGAAAACCTGCAGTTTTCACGAAATTGCAGGGGAGTGACGAGTGACACCAGGAGGGTGACGCTCGTCACCAACCCAGAACAGTCGCGACCAAATTTTCACACGAAGGAGGTGACGCTCGTCACCAATTCTGGTGACGCTCGTCACCAATCTCTGAACTTGGCTGCGATTTGTGCAAGCTTGGGGACAGCTTTTAAAAAGCAAGTTTATGGTTTGGTTAATCCAAAGAGGCCCTGGTATGCTAATATTGCCAACTATCTTGCTGCAGAGGATGAACCACATGACTTCAAGGGTTATGCCAAGAAGAAGTTCTTGAGAGAACTTAGGAGATTCTATTGGGATGAGCCATATCTCTACAAGCATTGTGCAGATGGGATTTACAGGAGATGCATAGCAGAAGAGGAAGTCCGATTTCTCTGTCATGGCTCAGAATATGTTGGACACTTTAACACATTCAAAATAGTCTCCAAGGTTCTTCAAGCTGGTTTTTGGTGGCCTACTATGTTCAAGGACGCCCAGGCATTCATTACAAGCTGTGATACTTGTCAGAGAAGAGAAAAGATCTGCAGGAGACATAAGATGCCACAGAACTTCATTCTTCAAGTTGAAGTCTAAGAAGAAGTTCTTGAGAGAACTTAGGAGATTCTATTGGGATGAGCCATACCTCTACAAGCATTGTGCTGATGGTATCTACAGAAGATGCTGAGCAGAAGAAGAAGTCCAGGACGTCCTTTTTCACTGTCATGGATCAGAATATGCTGGACACTTTGCTACATTCAAGACTGTCTCTAAGGTATTGCAAGCTGGATTTTGGTGGCCTACTATGTTCAGAGACGCCCAAGCCTTCATCACAAGCTGTGATACTTGTCAGAGAAGAGGAAAAATCAGCAGGAGACATGAGATGCCACAGAACTTCATTCTGGAAGTTGAAGTTTTTGATTGTTGGGGTAATGACTTCATGAGACCTTTTCCCTCATCTTATGGGAATAGATACATTCTGGTTGCTGTTGATTATGTATCTAAGTGGGTAGAGGCGTTGGCTACTCCTACTAATGATGCTGCAGTGGTTTTGAAGCTGTTTAAGACCATTATCTTTCCCAGATTTGGTGTCCCGCGGATTGTCATAAGTGATGGTGGTTCTCACTTTGTCAACAAGGTCTTTGACAAGCTTTTGAAGAAGTATGGTGTACAGCACAGAGTGGCCACGCCCTATCATCCCCAAACAAGTGGACAAGTTGAGGTTTCCAACAGGCAGATCAAGCAGATTCTGCAAAAGACAGTAGGGAAGACAAGGAAAGATTGGTCTGCAAAGCTGGATGATGCATTATGGGCCTACAGAACTGCATACAAAACGCCACTTGGGACTACTCCATTCCATCTTCTCTATGGCAAGGCGTGCCATCTACCAGTAGAGTTGGAGTTCAAAGCAGAATGGGCCATCAAGAAGCTGAACTTCGATCTGAAGCCTGCTGCGGAAAGGCGTTTGATTCAGCTCAATGAACTAGATGAGATCAGATATCTGGCCTATGAAAACTCCAAGTTATACAAGGAGAGGACAAAGGCATATCATGATAAAAAGATCATCTCCAGGCATTTCGAGCCCAATGACCAGGTATTACTCTACAACTCTCGTTTACAGCTTCTTCCTGGTAAATTGCGTTCTCGATGGTCATGTCCTTTCACTGTCAAAGAAGCTCGCCCACATGGTGCAATTGTCCTGATTAACTCCAAAGGAGAGGAGTTCACTGTCAATGGACAAAGGGTGAAGCACTACTGGGCACAAGCATAGATTCCAGCAGGACACATTGTGTCTCTGGATCAGGCACCAGCTGTCTAAACAGCCAACCAAAGTTAAGCTAATGACTTTAAACAAGCGCTTAGTGGGAGGCAACCAACTGGTAAGTTGTAGATATAACACTTAGTTATTATTTTCGTGCTTAGGATTAGTAATTAGATTAATATTAGTTAAAAAAAAAAAAGGTGGTGACGATCGTCACCCTTATGGTGACGCTCGTCACCCGTCGAAGTCGGACACGGTTATTAGTTTTCTCTCTTCTTCTTCCTCGGGGATAACTGTTTAAACTATCGAACACTTAGAAATTTTCAGAGATTCATAACTTTTGATTTTCTAAACCAAATTGAGTGATTCAAGAGTCTAATCCGTGCGGATTTTGCTCCTCTTTCTGAATATCCACTCGGTTTTTAAGATCTGCAAGGTATGTGTTCGGAATCCCCAATTTTCAGTCCGCCATAGGTTTGGTAAAATCCGATTTTTGACTTGTTTGGCTTGATTTAACTGTTGAATCATGGTTAGTTAGGTTATATTAGAGGAATGGAACCATCTATGTGAGCTTTTATCGGTTGATTTGCATGTTTTGAATTTTCGAGTTCATGATGAAAATTGCAAAAATCTGGAAATTTTGGGTGATTTGGGTTGAACTGATGATTGAATTGTGTTCCTGGTAGTGCTGTAGTTGATCGCCATCAGTTATTTCAGATTGATTGGTTAATTTTTCGAACTTTGAAAAATTTGCTAATTTTTGTGATGTTTTTGGTCGATTTTGATCTTCGATTTTCAGATGCCTCGTCAGGAGAAACGACCAAGGCAAAGCTCGTCTTCAAGCACTGCAACAGGGTCTACGGATTCCTTCAGTCAGCACCCGGTTTGCAGGCCCCCATGGCCCAAACGAGAAGATTGGAAAATAGCCTCAGGAGTGGCTTGGGCAGGGACCCCGAAGCAGGAAGTGTCCCGAGACACTTGTGTATTCCGTGATATTCAGGAAGAGTGAGATGAATATGACACGCTGTTCTACACTGCGTGGCTGGGAGTTAAGATTATCCCCACTCGGTTCGCGGATTCTACTGTTCTGCAGAAGATAGGGATCTTCGAGGAGGTTGTTCAGATTCTGGAGCGCATTGGGATGGGGACTATGCCATTCCAGCAGTATGATCTGTACCCAGATTTGGTACGCCAGTTTCTCTCTACAGTTCGCGTCTACTACGCGTATGAGCTGGCGAAGCGTGCGCAGGAAGGCACAATGACGTTTCTGATCCGAGGAGTTCGATACCGGATCAGTCTGATGGAGCTTTGTGGGATCTATGGCTTCTCTGACCATCCCACATGCGTTCTCCTTCCCTCTCAGTGGACCCATATGCGGACATTCTGGTCCAAATTTGGGAATGGAGTCTATGACAGCAAGACGAGCACGCAGACGGAGGTTCGACATCCGGTTTTGAGGTACATTCTGCGCCTCTTTGGTCACACCATTTTGTGCAAGTCTGCGCCCAGCAAGACTCGAGTCAGTGAGCTGATTCTCCTCTACTACGGACTTTATGAGATGCTGGATGATTCGATACCTGTTGATAGTATGGTTCGCGCCAACTTAGGCGCTGTTTTCGCTGAGCATCTGGTCTCCTTGAAGACCAAGCCATTCACCAGTCCAGGGGAGAAGACTGAGAGTGTTGGCAGCCTGCTGACCCCGATCTTCTAACATTTCCAGATCGATGTCACACCTTGCAGTCTGCACAGTGACAGATCACTTATGGATGACCAGTATCTGCGCCATGTCACTTGGATGAAGATTGGAGTTGTCTGGACTTTCACTACCACTTCTGGAGAGTATGTTGGCATTAAATTGCCACAGAGAGCCTTCACTACTATTTCGGGAGATCCACGCCAGCTATTCTTCATGCCAGCACGGACTCTTCTGCGCCCCTTGACTCTGCACCCTGCTAGAGCTGCTACAGCTGGCGCCTCTGCTTCTACTGCCGCTGCTGCTGATGCTGGACCTTCTACACGCCAGAGTGGTTCTTCTACTGCTTTCAGGCGTCCTCCACGACCACAGACACCCATGGATATGGCTGCTTTTCAGGAGTATGTCATTGACAGCTTTGAGGGACTCTGGGATGCTGTTGCTATACTTAGCAACTGTGGTTGTGTCCGCCCCCATTACACCACTGAGCCTTGCGAGGATGAGGATTGAGGCTTCACTATCTGGTTACTTGTTCCTTTTTCCCTTTTATTTTTTCTTTCTCTTGAGTCATTTTTATGTTTTCTTTGAGTCAGTTGTCAGTTTCTTTGATGATGTTTTGTGAGATTGTTGAACCAGGTTATTTTTGCTATGTTTGGATGTTGTTAATTATGTGTTTGAATGCTCAAAAACTCTAACTTTCGAGTGCATATGCAAACACTTCGTTAATTAACATCTGACATAAGAATTGGGCAATACAGGTCGTGGTGACGCTCCTCACCAGACTGGTGACGCTCGTCACCAGACTGGTGTCGCTCGTCACCCGACCCCACGCGAGGTAACACTTTTCTGACTTGGTTTTTCGACTTCTCATTTATTTTTCTGACCAACTCTTGGCTTAATAACACTGGGGACAGTGTTGTTTAAGTCTGGGGGAGGTGGTTACTGACGTTGTGTGCTTTGTGTCATGTCTATAGAGTATTAAAGTTGAGTCAAAAATCTGTTTTATAGAGTCAAATTTTTTTGAAATTGTCAGTTTTTCTTGGAACTAACCATAGGACGTTTTTGCTGATAAGAACCATTGCCACAGTAGTTGATTACAAGTCTCACTAAGTTGAAAGTCATAGGTAGATCAGTCTAGCAATGAAGGTTTAGGTTCTTAGAGAATCTGAAAAATTTGCTGTTAGCTCCACCTTAATGAACTTTAAACTTCTTGTCTTGGTGATTGATTCTTATTGATCTTGATTCTCTCTTTCAACACTGACAATAAGGTTAAAATGCAGTCTCTCTTTGATCTTCCCTAATGTAGTTTTTAAAAGATTAAGTCCAAAAAATGGTGCATTCATGATCCTGTCTCCTCACAAGGAACAACAGTAGTGAACACATTCAAGAACCTGTCTCCACACAAGGAACACAAATATTGAGTAGCACCATTTCTTAGACTGAAAAAGTTGAGAAAAGAAGTGAAAAATCGAAAATATCCTAAGGAAAAGATTAAGGGAAGAGAAAATAGGAGAGCTGTGTTGAGATCTATTTGTTCAGTTGTTAGGAAGGGAAACGAATCTGTAAAGTGATTAAGATGATAGAACTTTGATGAGATATCACACTTAGATAAACAATAAGGAGTTAGCAGTAGAAATTTCGGATTTCTTGAAGGGATTTGGACTGGATTTGAGAGATTTGCTAAGCTTGTGATAATTAGACTGAAATTTGATCTTGTGTTGACTCTGTGGTATGTGGATTCGAAAGCTCTAACTAGTATGGTGTTCCTGATGCCTGACTGACTGTTTCTTGTTTTCAAACCTCGACCTTATTCTTTGTCTGATGTTTGCTTGAGGGCAAGCAAAAGCTAAGTCTGGGGGAGTTGATATATCATGGTTTTTATGGTTTTTAACCATGATATAAGTCCTTTTTATTGAGTCTTTTTGGTCTTTTTAGAGTCCTAGTAGAGTCTTTGCAGGTTATAGCATGTCTGGAGCATAATTGGAGATTTTGGAACCTTTTGGAGCATTCTGAGTGGAAGCCACGAAGTACCAAGCTCGAAGCAGAAAGTATCACATATGGTGACGCTCGTCACCACCTTTGGTGACGCTCGTCACCCATCAAGGAAGGAGCGTGGCTGTTTTATTAAAAGTATGAAGAAGATTTGTAGAATTGGCCCAGAAGTTCCTTTATTTACATGAAGACCCCTTATCGTGTTTAGCCTCTATTTATTAGGTTTTTCAGCCATTGTTGGCGATGATCTTAGTTTTTGAGAATTCAGAGAGCTTAGAGAGAGATTATTCAGAGCTTTTTTTTTTGGGAGACAAATCTTGTACTCTTTTGAGAAGATTTCGAACCCCCTTTATTTCTTACTCTTTCTCTTAATGAAATTTTATTCAGTTATGTTTTGTGATCTCATAATCTTGTCTGAGTAATCTGCTAGTTAAGTTAGGGTTTTTCAAAGGTTGATGAAAAGATTGTAGAATCGCTATCTGTTAGGAATATCTTATGGTTTTTCATCTCTGCTTGCTTTAAAATCGAATTTCTGAGTCACATCATCTAGGAATCCGAAAATCTTAGGTTGTTAAATATATGTGAGAGCATTATTCATAACCTGAACTAGTATTTGATGAGCAAAGCAAATTAGTGCAAAGAGATTTGGTTTAGGAGTTTTGTAAACAATTGAATCTGATCATTCCTGCATGCTTAGGTTGTTAGGGTTTGCAAAGAGATTTGGAACTCTGTGATTTAGGCATAGATAACTTTTGCAATGAGAATTGATTAGTTATACATCAGCGATTCATGTTTAAAACGGTTCTTAATCATTCCTGATTTCCTGCGTCATACATTCTTGGATTCAACCTGCGAACTGCCTTGACTTAGCACTTTTAGTCTTCTGGAACTTAGATCATCTCACAAAATCGTTTGCTTACTTTTATTCATTCATTCGCATTACATACATCATATCTTGCTTAGCTTAATCCGAATCTACATTCGATAGTGTAGTCTGCATTACTCTCTTGGGATTTCGATACCCCTTGTACTACAACTGCTTTGATGTGCACTTGCAGTAGTTTTATTTGGGTAAAACCTGACCCTATCAATGACCAATTTTAAGGCTAGAAGGATATCTCTTGTCCTAGCTGATATATCAGTCAGAGTTCCTGAAGGGGTGATAGAAGATGTTCCTATCAAAGTAGAAGATTGCATGATTCCTACTGATTTTGTGGTTCTGAAATATGGAGAAGAACCCAAAGACCCCTTGATTCTTGGCAGACCCTTCTTGGCTACTGCAGGAGCTATCATTGACGTCAGGAAGGGTAGAATAGAGCTGAATGTTGGTGATTTAGTGATGAAATTCGAAATGGACAAGCTGATGAAGAGGCCAACCATGGATGAACAGACTTTTTATGTGGATGTTCTCACCAACATTGCTGATCAGATCTTCCATGAGATGAGTTCAGAGGACCCCTTGGAAAGGGTTTTTACCATTCTACATCAGAGTATGAGCATCTGGAAGCTGCTGCAACAGGCTACACAAAGATGATGGATGCTACTGCACAAGTCATGCAACTAGTTGCACATGATGAGTTTGTCACTACATCTGTGAAAGCTGCTACAATGGGTGATTGGAGTGCAGCAAAAGCACCAAAAGTGGAGCTTAAACAGCTCCCTGCAGGGCTAAGGCACGCCTTCCTTGGAGAAAACTCCACTTATCCTGTTATTGTTAATGCTTCATTGAACAATGCAGAGCTCACCCTTTTGCTAAGTAAGCTGCGCAGATTTCGCAAAGTTCTTGGCTACTCTCTTGATGATATTTCAGGGATTTCTCCAGACTTTGAGAGGGTTGTGGAGATTTCGGAGAGGATTGGGATGGGCACTATGCCATTCCAGCAGTACGATCTGTACCCAGACTTGGTTCGCCAGCTTCTCTCCACTGCTCGCGTGTACTACGCGAATGAGCTGGCAAAGCGTGTGCAGGAAGGCACGCTGACTTTCCTTATCTGCGGGGTTCGCTACAAGATCAGTCTGATGGAGCTTTGCGAGATTTATGGTTTCTCTGACCACTTCACAGGCGTTCTCCTTCCCTTACAGTGGACCCACATGTAGACATTCTGGTCCAAGTTCGGGAATGGAGTCTATGACAACAAGACGAGCACGCAGGCAGAGGTTCGACATCCTGTTTTGTGGTACATTATGCGCCTTCTTGGCAACACCATTTTGTGCAAGTCTGCACTGAGCAAGACACAGGTTAGTGAGCTGCTTCTCCTTTACTATGGCTTTGCTGATATGCTCGATGAGGTGATACCTATGGATAGCATGGTCCGCACCAACTTAGGCGCTATTTTTGCTGAGCATTTGGTCTCCTTGAAGACCAAAGCATTCACCAGTCCGGGGGAGAAGACTGAGAGTGTAGGCAGTTTTCTGACACCAATCTTCCAACACTTTCAGATCGATGTCACACTTTGCAGCCTTCGCAGTGACAGATCTCTCATGGATGACCAGCATCTGCGCCATGTTACATGGCTCAAGCCTAGAGTTGTCTGGACGTTCACTACTACTCCTGGAGAGTATGTTGGCATTAAGTTCCCACAGAGAGCGCTCATGACGATCCAGAGTGTCACAATCCAGCTGCGTTTCCTGCCTGATCGGAGGCTGCTGCGCCCTCTACCTCTGTGTCCTGCTAGAGCTGCCACTGCTGGCATTTCCACTCCTGCTGATGCTGGACCATCTCGAACTTACCATAGGACGTTTTTGCTTATAAGAACCATTGCCACAGTAGTTGATTACAAGTCTTACTAAGTTGAAAGTCATAGGTAGATCAGTCTAGCAATGAAGGTTTAGGTTCTTAGAGAATCTGAAAAATTTGCTGTTAGCTCCACCTTAATGAACTTTAAACTTCTTGTCTTGGGGCTTGATTCTTATTGATCTTGATTCTCTCTTTCAGCACTGACAATAAGGTTAAGATACAGTCTGTAGCATCTGTATCCGAGAAAATCTGGAATGATCGAGCCGGACAGGAGGTTGTCCGAAGGAATGGGAGTTCAGTCGAGGGAAAATCCGTACGGATTGGAAGGTTCAGACTATAGTCGATGGATGACTGGGAAATAGTCGAAGGATGGCCGGGCTGGCCGAGCGGGATGGACCATATCCGAGAGAAAAATGGTTCTGTCCGGGAGAAAGTGGATTATGTCCGAGAGAAATGGATTATGTCCGAGAGAAAAGGAAAATAGCCGAGGCTTTTTGGTTTTAGCCGAGTAAAAATGGGCTGGGAGTTTGGTCTGATGAAAACTAATTTCTCGTGGGGATGGTCGAGCGGTTTAGGCGATATCCGAGATAAATCAAAGCTGACGGGGATAAACCTGACTGGAACCAGGAGACGCCGACTATAACCGGGTTAACTAGGTTTTGCGAGCATATAAAAGGGATTTTAAGACTCTTTCTCAAGACAGCCGCATTATTTGAGAGAAATAACGCGTGAGAGAGACAGATTGGTCGAGAGAAATCCCATAGTTTCTGATTATCCCGAGAGTTGGCCAAGAGAGATCGAAGTTTCGCCGGCAATTCCGACTATCACTGAGAGAGCGAGCGTTCTGTCCGAGTTTCTGTGGATCTGTTTCGACCATTCGTCCTGATTTGAGGGTTTGCCGAGGGAATAACCGAGTTTATCCGAGGATTTCTGAGTAGATCGTGTGATATCCGAGAACACTTCGTTTCGTCCGAGAGAATCTTGTAAGTGTTTCGGCTATTCTGATTTCTGTTGAGTTTCTGTCGAGTAACTTTGGGCTGATCGATCTGAATTATACTGTTTCCGAGGGAATACAGCTTCTTGCCCGAGAAAAAGTGACCGGGTTGAGAGATAGCCGATAGGTGTTGGGATTTTGCCGGACCAGTCTGAGCGATAGCCGAGAAATTGCAAGTGTGTTTGAGTATCTCAGTTTCTGATCGAGAAATCACCGAGATTCTTTCGACTGAAACGTTTGTTTCTGTATCTAAGGTGAGTGCGTGACTGTAGTCTGTATCTAGAATCGTTGGATTGCTAGGTTATCTGATTTTCATTGATTGCTTGTGTAAGTTAGTGGTTTCTGCTTAGCAAGGTCAATGTTTCTGTGATTGTGAATGGTTAAGTGTGAACCATGGTCAATACGTGATGTCTAACTAGCTGTGTGAATGTCCGGATCGAGTTACTAGCTCAAGGGGATGTGTGATTCTCGTCTGGAGCAGTACCGATGCCTTGTGAGGCTTCAAAAGTAGTTGAGATGATCATAGGACTGTACTTTTTTCTGTGCTTGCTTGGTAAGTGATAATGTGAATTGTATAACTGATAGTATGATGCGTTTTCTGGTACTGGCTAAGGTGTTACGAGATGACCGTATTCACTAAGTATTTATCAAATAGTTATGCTTCTCTTTTTCAGTGTGCAGGTAAGGATAAAGTCCAAGGCGAGTAGCTCTGAAGGCGGACTGGAAGGCAGTGAAGGAAAGGGGTGGATTAGGACTGGGTTTTGGGATTTATATTCTGAGTTTGAGTTTCTATTTAAGTACTTGTGTTAGTGCTTTATAAGTTGAACCGAATCTGATAAGTTAGTTTGTTATTGAGTCCGAATTCTGTTAAGTATTTCTGGAATAATTATGCAATGAGAATGAATGTCTTTTGGTGAATCGAACTTGTTTAAGTTTAAGAGAATTTTTTAAAATATGCATGTTTTTGTATTCTGGCCGAGAGAAGACTCGGTGACGTTCGGGCCGGTCTAGTGATAGACGGTCGGGTCCTCACAAGTTGGTATCAGAGCATGGTCGATTCTAGGACAGTTTATTTGCATAGTTGGGGTTAGAGTCTATCCACCTTTTCATTGCCAGGTCTCGCAGTCTGTTGTTCTGTAGATTGTGAAACTCTTGTCTAGGGTTAGCTTCGGGCTAACCAGTTTTTCTGTTTGGCAGATGGCTCCGAGAAAGAGAACTGCAAGAGCTCAAGTGAATGGTGCTGAGAACACTGAGAGTTCTAGAACTGAGAATGTGGTCATGGACCAGCAAGTGAATGCGGCTGGGAATGCTGCAAATGTGGTTGCGGCCAATGCTGGAAACGTGGCAGGGAATGCTGCGGGAGCACAACCGGTTGGGTTGGAGGCTGTTCTGGGGCTGTTGGCTCAAGTGTTGGAGCGTTTACCAGTGGTTGCGCCTGCGCCGGTAGTGGCACCGGTAGTGGCACCACAAGTGGTGGAACCGGCTGTTGCTGATGGAGTTGGGGAGGCGGATCAGGGTGTGGTGATTCTGTCTTACCTCAAGGTTCTGGATCATATGGGGAGGCTAGGAACCAAGTTCTTTGCGGGAGGTTCTGCGCCTATTGAGGCTGATGAGTGGAGGATGAGACTGGAGCGGAACTTCGAGTCTATCCGCTGTCCTGAGGGTTACAAGAAGGACATAGCTGTGCATTACTTGGAGGGTACTGCGCACAGCTGGTGGAAGGGAATCACCGGGCGTTTGGTGAATCCGAACTGTTCGTATGAGACGTTCTCTGCGATGTTTCAGAGTAAGTAGTTCTCGCAGGAAGCTTACAATCAGTTGGAGGCTGAGTTTCTGTATCTGTGCCAAGGGACCAAAACGGTTTGGCAGTATGAGACCGAGTTCAACCAGTTACGTAAGTACGTAAGTACGTGGGACGTGACTACGACACTGAGGATAAGCTGATCCGAAGGTTCATGAGTGGGCTAAGGGTTGAGCTGAGGAACAGTTGTCTGGTGCGTGACTATGCGACGATCACTGAGCTTGTGGAGAAAGCAGCACTGTTGGAATCTGGACAAGCAGAGGAAGCTTTGTCAAAGGCAAGTACTGTGGTTGCCGTGGCCAAGAGTGGTCAATCGTCTGGAGGACAGAACCGCAGGTTTGGGAGGAATGTTCCAGCCAAGTCTAGTGGGAACCGCAGTGTGTGTGGATCATGCGGGAAGGTGCATGTGGGCATTTGTAGGCGTTCAGCCGGGGCTTGTCACCGTTGTGGAAGCCGGGAGCATCAAGTGCAGGATTGTCCTGAGCCAAACACAAGGATGGTGAGAGTGTCGGATGAAGACAGCGTTTCTGTTGTGTGTTACGGTTGTGGAGAACCGGGACAATACAAGCGTGATTGTCCGAGGTCAGGAGCAGCTGGGCAAGCCGCTTCTCAGGCTAAGCGTGCATGAGATGCACTAGCACCGGCGGCCAAGAGGCAGACCATCATGCCGAGAGTGTACGCAGCGATCGCGGATGGGAGTGGAGATCCGAGCGCTTCTCGACCGATCACTGGTGAGTTTTATTACTTACAGTTTTCTGAGTTCTGTCTGTTGCTTATTGTCTGTGTCTGTGTGTGCTGTTAAGTGTCTTAGCATTCTAGGGGTTGAATGTGTATGGACCTTATTAATGGGTGAGGTAGAGACCCATGTTCTGTTTGACTCCGGAGCGAGTCATTGTTTTGTGAGGGCGGCTGAAGGCCAAGTGATGTACACACTAGGAATGGTTAAAAACATCTCTGTCTGGATTGGAAAAGTTATTATGCCAGCAGATTTTGTAATATGTAATGTTAAGTCTTATGATGTCATCCTCGGGATGGATTAGCTTAGTAAGTACAAGGCGCATCTGGATTGCCACCGCGAGAGGGTAAGGTTTCAAAGAGATGGCGAGGTTCTGGTGTATCAAGGAATAAGACCGACTTCTGGTAGCTTGGTTGTATCAGCAATACAAGCGGAGCGTTTGACAGAGGAAGGGTGTGAGGCATACCTAGCGACAATATCAATAGATGAGGTTGGACCGGATATGGAGTTAGGAGATATTCCAGTAGTACAAGAGTTTGAGGACGTTTTCCAAGCTTTGACTAGAATGCCACCGGCTCGCTCAGATCCGTTCACGATTGAACTTGAACCCGGGACAGCTCCGATATCGAAAGCACCGTACAGAATGGCACCGGCCGAGATGGCTGAACTGAAGAAGCAACTGGCTGAACTTTTGGACAAAGGTTTTGTAAGGCCAAGCAGTTCACCAAGGGGTGAACCTGTTCTGTTTGTAAAGAAGAAGGATGGAAGTTTCAGGCTTTGCATCGACTACTGAGGGTTGAACCGTGTAACAGTGAAGAACAAGTATCCACTTCCAAGGATAGACAAGTTGTTAGACCAGCTCAGGGGTGCTACTTGGTTCTCGAAGATTGATTTGGCTTCAGGGTACCACCAAATACCAATAGACGAACCGGATGTTCGGAAGACTGCCTTTAGGACAAGGTATGGTCATTACGAGTTTGTGGTCATGCCGTTTGGTTTGACGAATGCGCCAGCTGCATTTATGAAGCTGATGAATGGCGTGTTCAGGGAGTACTTGGATGAGTTTGTGATTATTTTCATAGATGACATCTTGGTGTATTCAAAGAGTCCGGAAGAGCATGAGAAGCATTTACGGATTGTTATGGAAAAGTAGCGAGAACAGAAGTTGTTTGCTAAGTTGAGTAAGTGTAGGTTCTGGCAACGGCATATTGGGTTTTTGGGTCACATTGTATCAGACAAGGGAGTGTCTGTGGATCCTGAAAAGATCAAAGCTATTGCGGATTGGCCGAGACCCGAGAATGCATCTGAGATAAGAAGTTTTCTGGGGTTGGCTGGCTATTATAGGAGTTTTGGGAAGGGCTTTGCGAGTATGGCTCAGTCAATGACACGTCTGACTAGTAAGGATGTTGAGTTCGTTTGGACGGCTGAGTGTGAGGAGTGTTTCTTGATGCTGAAAGGAATGCATACAAGTGCACCAGTGTTGGCTTTACCTGAGCCGGATGAACCGTATGTAGTGTACACGGACGCTTCTGGGAAAGGACTAGGTTGTGTCCTAATGCAGCATGGAAATGTGATTGCATATGCGTCAAGGCAGCTAAGGAAGCATGAGGCAAACTACTCTACACATGACTTGGAGATGGCAGCTGTAGTCTTTGCGTTAAAGATATGGCGATCCTATTTGTATGGTGGGAAAGTTCAGGTGTTTACCGATCATAAGAGTTTGAAGTACATCTTCACTCAACCTGAGTTGAGTTTGAGGCAACGGAGATGGATGGAGTTAGTCGCTGACTACGACTTAGAGATAGCTTATCATCCGGGAAAGGCTAATCTCGTTGCTGATGCATTAAGCCTGAGGAGGGTTAGTGTATCTTCTGCCAAGGATGTGGAAGGAGTTGTGAATCTCCTAAGGACGTTAAGGTTGAACGTTTTATCTGAAGAACTGGAACCCTTAGGTTTGGGAGCTGCGGATCAAGCTGACTTGTTATCAAGGATTCGTTTGGCTCAAGAGGAGGATGAGAATCTGAATAAGTTGTCACAGAGTGACAAGACCGAGTATCAGACTTCCAACAATGGGACGATTGTTGTGAATGGCAGGGTGTGTGTTCCTGACGTGAAAGAGTTAAGGGAGGAAATTCTAAGGGAAGCACATCAGTCGAGGTTTTCTGTGCATCCGAGAATGACCAAGATGTACCAGGATCTGAAAAGCTACTATCATTGGGTCGGGATGAAGCGGGACGTAGCCAAGTGAGTGGCTAGCTGTCCGACATGCCAGCTGGTTAAGGCTGAGAATCAGGTTCTAAGTGGGTTGTTGCAAACATTACCAATACCGGAATGGAAATGGGATATGATCACAATGGATTTTGTGTTGGGTTTACCGAGGTCTCTGAAGAAGCATGATGCGATTTGGGTCATTGTTGATAGGCTGACCAAGTCTGCTCACTTCTTGCCTATGAGGAAAACGGATGGAGTGGCTAGGCTGGTGGAGTTGTATGTCGATGAGATCATCAAGCTTCATGGAGTGCCTGCGAGCATTGTGTCAGATCGTGATCCAAAGTTTACTTCACGATTCTGGAAAGAGGTTCAGAAAGAGTTTGGGACGAAGGTGCATATGAGTACTGCATATCATCCACAAACGGATGGTCAGTCTGAAAGGACCATCAGGACGTTAGAGGACATGCTGAGAGCATGTGTACTGGACTGGGGTGGTAATTAGGAAAGTTATCTACCGTTGGCTGAGTTTGCGTATAACAACAATTACCACAGGAGCATTGAGATGTCCCCGTATGAGGCGTTTTACGGAAAGCCATGTAGCAATCATATGAAAACCAAATCATGTCGCCTAAACCTAACACTTTATGCCAAGTTCAAACCGAAAGGAAGGCCTCACAAAGATGTCACACAAGAACATTTGGCTTCAACGAAGGGTAAGGTTCAAGGAGGGAGTTCTACTTAGGCTCACAAAGAGTGGTAAAATGGAAGAAGAGAGCCTAAATATTTTAAAACCATGTGTTCATTTTCAAATGCATAAGAATGATAATTAGAATTTCAAATTAAGGTTTTCACTTATTAGGATGAGTTTCAAATCATGAGAGTTCAATTTAAGCCACGAAAATCCTAACAAGTGATCCAAGCATGGTAAGAACTTACTTTCAAAGCATAGACAAAGCATTAGAGAACTACTAACTAGGGCATTGAAACAATTCATAAGTAAAAACACCTTTTTAAGAAATCCTAACCCCTTATGCAAAATGCAAACAACCTAGATGCTATGAGAAACTCTAGACTCAATCCTAACATGTTTTAAAAAGATGAATGCAACTACATGAATCTTTGAAAATTTTTTAAAAATTTTACCAATTTTTCATGACTAAAGACTCAAGGATGCTAAAGGAAAATAAGATCAAAGAACACAAGTCAAATCACACATGTACTCCCCCAAACTTGCTTGACACCGTCCCGGTGGCAAACTCATCCGAAGGAGCATCAAAACACAATGCAAAAAGAAACAAACATGAGTGGTTATATACAATGGAAGAAGGTTGTTACCTCTGGTCTAGTCTCGGCTGGAACTTGAGGATGTTCCAAAGGAGCTAGAGACTATGGTCTTGCCTTTGTCGGCTGGTTCTTGGAGAGAGTGGCGCGCCGGCTGAATGGTGGTTCTTTGGGTCTCGCAGATGACAACTCCACCGGTTGAGAGCCTTCTCTTCTCGGGTTGTTGCACCTCTTGGCTCGCAAGATTTCTTAGGTGAGCCACCCTGAAGTGCTTTGACCTTCTTTCCAAGCTTCTTGAGCATCTTGCCTTGCCACTTGTTGATCTTCCTTTGCATCTCCACAACCGATGCTAGGAACTTCTCGGTTTTTGTCCTCGGTTCGAAGTCTAGCCTGGGAAGTGTGTAGGCCTCGGGCATCTCATCTTCCGTGGCTGGAGACTCTGACCTTTGACGAGGGGCAATCGCTGAAGCAGGTGGTCCTCCTAAAGGGGCAAAGCATTCTTCCTCCGTGGGCAAGAACTCAATATTCCCAACACCAAGCAGCTCGGTTTCATCTTTGTTGGGCAGGATGCACACTCTCTTCTTGTCTTCGTCATCTATGAAGAGGTAGGCGTAGAACCCTTCCGCTGGCGTGCGTCCCAAGCTGTCAGTATTCCTCATGTATGCCTCGTCCATGAAAGCTCTGATTGGGACGTGAGCAAAGTCATGAATAGGCACACCGGCTTGCACGAACAGAGGAGTAAGGAAACCGCCAATGTAAGAGGAAGTTGCCTTGCACTGCAAGGCATAAGCCTTGTATTTCACCAAAGAAGCCGCGAGCACACACCCGTAGTTCACTTCATCGCCGAGTTCATCCTCCATAGGCTCGTCGTTTGCATCCGGATCACACACCAAGTGCTTCACACCTTGGAACAGGAAGCACTGCTCCGTCTTCGTGACCGTAGGAGCAATCAGCTTCAGAGTATACCTCAGCACCGGACTCCTTACTCGCTTGATCTTGGCGGTGTTGGCTTTGTAGTCTTCATTGCTGATCAGGTCCTATAAGTCGTCGGCTTTCTTGAAGGCTGGGAACTCGACCTTGTATGCATCCGCGTTGAGACCATAGCTTGGCATAGCTCAGGGATGGAGAGTGTATAGGCTTGACGTCCAACTTTGAAGTAGAGGCAACCTTGGGAAGGGACGGGTGCGCTAGGATTCTCGTACCGGAACTCCAAGGTGGCAAGGAAGTCTATTGTCACTTCAGGAATGGTTGGGCAATCCATCCGTGACAGACATCTTAAGCCAATGTTCTTGAGGAGTTGGTCGAAATCCCCAAGAATCCCTAGCTTAGACAACAGCTCTCGATCAGCAAACTTGGTAGGCTCAAACCGAAGCCTTTCCAACCGTTTCTTGTCCCTCTTCTCATCCTTACTCCACCGGACCCGCTCTTGAAATGCCACTTCTTGTCCTTCTCCTTCTTGTGCTTGCTCTTCTCTTGTTCTCTTTGGGGCCATTATTCCTGAAACAGGTTTCTAAAGAGATTGATAAGCAAACGGCGATTTGATGAGAATGAGAGAAGAGAAGGAGAGAACTTATAAAAACTACCCTAAAATTTTGGAGAATAAATAAAAATCATAGCTAAATAAAGGAGAATCAAATCTTTAGATACTGAAAAATCTAGAATTTTTCTTTTTACTTAGCTAGTTTTTAAAAATCAAAACCGATCCTATATTCTAGAATAAGATCTTGCGACATTAAAGGAGATTTTCTAAAATTAAATCATTAAATTTTTGAAAATACCTTTGCAAGAAATGCAGAATATCTTTGCTAGCTTTTGAAAACTGAAACTCTCACTCTCTTTGTTTAAAATTTTCAAGAAAAACAGGAATGAGAGGTTGTTGAAATATTTAAAGACTAGCAAAACCAAAACAATGGGTAGCAAAAGTGGCTTTTCTGACAAAGTCTTGGTCAAGGCACATCTTTCATGGTCAAAGATGCTTGCCTTGACCAAGTTTTGATTTCAAAAGTTGGAGGGAAAAGAGTTAAGGAGGGAAAGGAAATTTTACCTCGGCATGAGATCGAGTCCATTTGGTCGATCTAGGACTCGATCTCATGCCCATAATGGCTTAGATCGAGAGGATTACTCGATTTGAGACTCGATTCATGGTGAATCGAGTCTTGGATCGATTGACTCTCTCGATCATTGAGATGTTGGCTCCACGGCTAAGTCCTCATGATCGAGCTATGTCCTCGATTTAGGGGTCGATTTGGCATAGATCGAGTGATGGATCGAGTCGAGTGATCGATCTATTTTCAACAGTTTTTCCCGAGAGAAATTAGATCGTTCGATCCAATTTGGATTGATCGATCCTTTTTCGTCAAGGTCGATCTTGTCACTCGTTCTCGTCTAGATCGACTGGCTCCTCTCGATTCACTGACTCGATCTAGCATAGAACGAGCCAGGATCAGCCGATCTAGCACTCGATCTCTAGCCTTGTCTTAACCCCCATCGCCTCTTTTGGATCCCAAAGTCAAGGTTTAGACTCCTTATATCTGTTCCTACACACTTGCACAATAAAAACATAAAACTGAAAGGGAAATTAAGCAGGAATATGTACAAGATAAACTTGGGAATGCCTCCCAAGTGCGCTTTTTTTAACGTCTTTAGCTAGACCTTACTTGGTTTAGGCGGATGGTGGGTCTTGGAGAAGGACCGAGGTACTCTCCTTGTCATAGCTATCTGCCAAGTAGGGCTTGACTCTGTGTCCGTTGACGGTGAATGCACTGCCACTTTTTCCCATCAGAGTAACAGCTCCATAAGGCAACACTTCTTGAATCACGAACGGTCCGCTCCACCTTGATTTCAGCTTGCCCGGGAAGAGTTTGAGTCTCGAGTTCTACAGCAACACTAAACCTCCTTCCTTAAGCTCCTTGGCAACCAACTTCTTGTCATGAGTTTCCTTAGTCCGCTCCTTGTATATCCTAGAGCTCTCGTAAACGTTCAGCCTCAACTCGTCCAGTTCGTGTAGCTGAATAAGGCGTCTCTCCTGAGCAGTCTTGAGGTCAAAGTTCAGCCTCTTCACAGCCCACAACGCACGGTGTTATAGCTCAACCGGGAGGTGACAGCCCTTGCCATAGAGTAGAGTGAAAGGAGTTGTACCAATCGGCATCTTGAAGGCGGTACGGTAGGCCCAAAGAGCGTCGTCCAGCTTCACTGCCCAATCTTTCCTTGTTGCTCCGACGGTCTTCTCTAGTATAGCCTTGATTTACCTGTTGGAGACTTCCACTTGACCGCTTGTTTGAGGATGATACGGTGTAGCCACCTTATGCTTAACTCCATACTTTCTCAAGAGGTTCTCGAAGACCTTATTTATGAAGTGGCTTCCTCCATCGCTTATAACAGCCTTGGGTACCCCAAACCTCGGGAAGATGATAGTCTTGAACAGCTTAATTACCACCTTAGAGTCATTTGTAGGGGAAGCAACAGCCTCAACCCATTTAGAGACATAATCCACTGCTACTAAGATGTATTTGTTGCCGTATGAAGAAGGAAATGGCCCCATGAAGTCTATCCCCCACGCGTCGAACACGTCAACCTCGAAGATGGGAACTTGAGGCATTTCGTTCCTCTTAGTGATATTCCCTGCTCGTTGACATGCCTCACAGCTCTTCACAAACTCATGTGCATCTTTAAAAATGGACGGCCACCAGAAACCGGCTTGCAACACTTTCGTGGCAGTCTTGAATGAGGCGAAGTGTCCTCCGTAGGAAGAGCCATGGCAATGATAGAGGATGTCCCTGGCTTCTTCCTTTGTAACACATCTCCGGTACAAGCTGTGTACTCCTCTCTTGTATAAGTAGGGCTCGACCCAAAAGTAGTCACTAGCCTCTCTCATAAACCGCTTCTTGTGATATCTGTTGAGATGCGTTGGCTCCTCACCACACGCTAGATAGTTCATTACATCAGCATACCACGGTAGATCCTCCTCTTTGAAACTCAACACCTCCTCAAACCTCCTTTCTAGCTTTCCACAAACAGCCGTAGTAATCGCCATAAGTTACTCTTCTGGAAGAGAGTCATCTAAGGGGAGAGACTCGTTGATCCTTAGCCGTGAGAGATGGTCAGCGACTCCGTTTTCTATCCCTTTCTTGTCTTTAATCTCCATGTCAAACTCCTGGAGTAAGAGAATCCATCTTAAGAGCCGAGGCTTAGTGTCTTTCTTCGAGTAGATGTATCGTAAGGCAGCGTGATCCGTGTATACAATAGCCTTGGAACCAACGAGATACGATCTGAACTTCTCAAAGGCGGAGACCACTGCAAGCAACTCCTTCTCCGTAGTAGTGTATCTTGATTGCGTGTCATCCAAGGTTCTTGAAGCATAGTAGATCACGTGTAGGCTCTTGTCTCCCTTCTGACCAAGAACGGCTCCTACGGCGTAGTCACTAGCATCACACATGATCTCAAAGGGAAGAGACCAGTCTGGTGCTTGGACTATAGGAGCTGATGTAAGGGCTTCTTTGATGGTCACGAAAGCTTTCAAACACTCCTCATCAAACACAAACTCAGCTTCCTTGCACAACAGCCGTGTAAGAGGGCGTGCAATCTTGGAGAAATCTTTGATGAAGCGCCTATAGAACCCAGCGTGTCCCAAGAAGCTTCTGACTCCCTTAACATTAACCGGCGGCTCAAGACCCATCATGACCTCCACCTTTGCCTGATCAACCTCAATACCCTTCTCTGATATCTTATGACCAAGCATGATCCCTTCCTTAACCATAAAGTGGCATTTCTCCCAGTTCAGCACCAAGTTTGTCTCTTCACAATGCTTTAGCACCCTGCAAATATTCAACAAACACGCAGGAAAGGACGCACCATAGACAGAGAAGTCATCCATGAACACCTCTACCATCTCCTCTATAAGATCGGAGAAGATCGACATCATACACCGCTGAAACGTAGCCGGTGCATTACACAATCCAAACGGCATCCTTCGATATGCAAAGGTACAGTAAGGACATGTGAAGGTCGTCTTCTCCTGATCATTTGGGTGAATAGGTATTTGAAAGAAACCGCTATACCCATCGAGAAAACAGTAGTAAGGGTGATTAGCAAGTCTCTCAAGCATTTGATCAATAAAAGGCAAGGGGAAATGGTCTTTCCTAGTCGCAAGGTTGAGTTTCCTATAATCAATACACATCCTATGACCAGTGATGGTTATAGTAGGAATAAGCTCATCCTTTTCATTCCTTATGACCGTGATCCCTCCCTTCTTAGGCACCACGTGTACAGGAGAAACCCACGTGCTGTCACTTATGGGATAGATCACGTCAGCCTCTAAAGAGTATCCAATGGCCTTCCTATACTTTCTCAGCTCAGTCAGGAGCGAGTGCAACTCATCATCACTAAAGTTTTCATTCACAATCACGGGATAAGCGTTATTAAGCCCTAAGAAAGCATACCTTAGCCCTTTTGGGAGCTCCTTAAGTCCACCTTTGGGGCTAACAGCTCACTCCAGTCATCCTCGTGGCTGTTGTTGTTGCCTTCCTCCTTGGAACTCTCCTTTGAACCCGAGGCATGGCCCTTCAGACTGCTTTCCTCCATCGCTATCCCTTCTGAGATCGAGTCCTCCAGTCGATTCTCCTCTCGATGTCATCTAGATCGAGCCATTTCGCTCGATTCACTTACTCGATTTGATATGGATCGAGCAAGGGATTGAGACGCTAAGTCGATCTCTTGATTGGACTGCAAAATGATCGGGAGGTCTCTCTTGATCGCCGACTCGATTGTTTTTCCTGATCGAGCGTTCTTCTCGATCTGTCCGTCAATTGTTGCACCGGATCGAGTTGTGTTCTCGATTACCTTGTCGATATGACTCCTGGATCGAGTGATAGCGTCGATCTCGGTGTCGATCTCTAGGCAGCAACCTTCTTCATTCTTAACAATCCTCCTAGAATCCAGCAGGTTCACGTACACTTGGGTTCTCTGGTCCACATAGCCAAACTCCCCTGGCTCCTTAGTCAATGCTAGCTTCAGATGGTCTTCTAGAGCCAGCTCTTCCAACAACTCATCCGCTAAAGCATCCATCGTTTCAATACAGAAAGCTTGCCCTTCAATGGTCGGCTTCTTCAGAACCTCGTTGATGTCGAAGTCAAGCCTGATCTCCTTTCCCAAATACAAGGCAACCTTCCCATTTTTCACATCTATGATAGCCCCGGCGGTTGCAAGGAACGGTCTCCCTAAGATGAGTGGATCCTTAGGCTCTTCATCCATCTCCAACACTACGAAGTCCGTAGGTACGTTCACACCACTGATTCGCACCGGTAAATCTTCAAGCAGCCCCACTGGTAGCCTCACACTCCTATCAGCCAGTACCAATGAGATCCGACAGTCTTTGAAACGAGTAAAACCAAGCTTTTTAGCCACAGAGTGAGGCATCAGGTTTATGCTAGCTCTGAGATCACATAAGCAACTCTTGAACTCTAGAGGACCTAAAGCGCAGGGTATAGTGAAGCTTCCAAGGTCTCCCAACTTCTTAGGGACTATCTCCTTATGTATAACCGCATTACACTCTTCACTTAGAACAAGTACCTCCTTGCTTTCCTTATTCTTCTTCACGAGAGTGTCTTTGAAGAATTTGGCACATTTAGGCATCATTGCAAGGCAGTCAACGAGAGGTAGCTTGATCTCCACGTCCTTAAGATGCTTCTCAAAGAGGATTCTATGCTTCTCTATGAGTTGCTTCTTGAAGCGGCCAGAAAAAGGCAGCTTAGGTACATAAGGTGGAGGCACATAAGCATTCTTCTCCTTAGTGGTTTGCTCAGCTTTCTTCTCAGCAACTGCTTTGTCTCCTCTTCTTGGCCCTTGGATCCAAACGTTGTCAAAGTTGATCTCATCATCATCAGCCGAAGGTTTACCCTCCCTCTCTTGAATTACAACGACCTCGTTGTTCTTTGTAGAGACCAGAGGTTCGAGCTCTTTACCGCTTCTCAACGTTATGGCATTAGCATAGTCCTTGGGATTCTGCTCACACTTTCCCGGAAGACTATTCTGACCACTCGTACTTGCTTTCCCTTTCTCCAGCTGCTTGATCTTGTTGTTAAGTTGGTGATCTGAGTGGAGAAGTCGGTGAGAGATGAGTCTAGACGAGTGTTCATCTCGGTGAACTTCTGATTTGTAGAGGCTTGCCCTTGTATGAGCTGTTGAAATATTGCTTGAACCGGATCAACTTGTTGTTGCATCGGTTGCTGCTGTTGAGGTGCAAAACCCGGAGGGTAGTTAGGTGTGTAACCCTTGTTGTTTTGATGTTGCCCTTGGAAGTTGCTCTGCCCTTGACCTTGGAAACCACCACTCGGTTGAAAACCTTTGTTGTAAGGGATGAAAGGTTTTGCTTGCTGAGCAGGGGACACTTGATCTTTAGGGTTGGCTACGTTGGTGCTTCGGTAAGGGAGGTTGTTGTTCTGGTAGCCTTGGTTGTAGCCTTGAGACTTGTAGTTGTTCTGTCCCGCCACCCAATTGGCTTCTTCTCTGCTCAACTCTAACTCCTCTTGGTTCTCATCAGCTTCACCAACAAAGTGAACATGCTTCTGATTGGCTAACACCAGCTTATCTATCTTCTCATGCAAAGATTTGAGCTCCTTCTTGTGAGACTCTAACTCTGATCCTCTCGGTGCACGGTCATAATCTTCAGCATAGTTTGCATCACTCAACGCCAAGTTTTCTATCAGCTCCATACCCTCTTCTACCTCCTGACCGAGGAAGTTCCCTTTGCTAGCTGTGTCAAGCAATAACCTGATCTTTGGTGAAGCTCCACGGTATATGGTACTGAGTAGTGTCTCCTCGCTGAACCCGTGATGAGGACATTGGATTGTGTAGTCTTTAAAACGCTCCATTGCCTCGTTGAATGTCTCATTGTTCCTTTGAGTGAAACCGCTGATTTCGCTTCTCAACCGTGCTGTCCTGGTGCTTGAGAAGAACTTTGAGAGAAAAGTCTTCTTGCACTCAGCCCATGATGTGATGGTGCCTTGTGGGAGGGTCTTCTCCCAATGTCTAGCTTTGTCTCCGAGTGAAAAGGGGAAGAGACGCAGCTTGAAAGCATCTTCGGATATGCCATTGATCTTTATCATCCCACATACTTGCTCGAAGTTGTCTAGGTGCTCCAAGGGGTCTTCCATTGCTAAGCCGTGGAACTTGTTGTTTTGCACCATTGAGATGAAACCTGGCTTGATCTCGAAGTTGTTGTCTTGTACAGGAGGAGGAGTGATCCCAAACCTATTGTGGTGGGTATTGGGAGCATCTCCGGCTCCTATGATCCTTGGGGGTCTAGCCGCGTGTTGGGGGTTTCCATTGCCCCGTCCTGCTGCCCCGTGAGCTGGAGGAGGTCCTTCTGGATGCTCGTGTTCAGCCATAGCTTGAAAGTCAACCAAACCGTGCTGAACAATCTCCTCAAAGGCTCTTGTTTGTTCTCTGACTCTCCTTTGCCGTGAGTGACCAAGTTGATGAATGTTGTCTAAGGGTTGTACTAGATTGTTGTCTCCCCTTGAACAAAGATTCAGGTACCTCAAAACACACGTTTGAGAGTAGAAGGATTAGTAACTTGAAAAAGGTAAAGACTTAGTCTTTGCTAAGACCCAAATCTCTATGTTCTCTAAACAGTCCTAGAATGGCAACGGCGCCATTTGCTAATCACTTTTTGGGCGGTTGGTATTACAGTGAGGTTATCAAACTCAAATGCAAGACATGTTGTAGTACAGCAAGCAAGAGAGAGTCAATCCACTTCTAGGATGATAGAGAATGCACAGAGAATACAAGGACTAATGCAAATCTAAGCGAAATGAGACGGTTTATGAGAAAATCTCTAAAAACTAGATGCAACAGCTTAAACAGAATGAAACCTATTTTAAAAATACTAGAAAAAAAGAAACTACCACGAGGAACAAACAGAATAATTAAAGGAGAAAGCTTCGAATTATTAAAATTCGACTGGTGGATCGACCATGAGATCGACCACTAGATCGAGCAGTAACAATCGATCTCGTCTAGAAATGCAAGAACAGTAAAACTAATGACCAGGATGCTATCAGAGATCAAGCAAAAGATGAGATAAGATGTAAAGATGCTAAGAGAAAGGGCCTAGGGTTGAGATTCATGGTCAGGGGTTAAGGTTCAACCTTGGGTTTAAAACTTTAAATCGACTCACTTGGTGAGGATCTCTAAGCCTTGAAAAATAAACAAGATCTATCCGTGGCTTTCGGTATAGATCACTCCTTCATCCTCTCCTCCAAACCCATGGCTTTTTGTGGAAAGAGAGGTCGAAGGGCAAGGAAAACAGATTTCAAATGAATGGCTTAACTAATCCCCCAAACTTCCATGGCTTTTGGGAAGGGGTAACTAGTCTCTAAGGTGTGATCTTCCGAGGCTCCTGAATCCTGTCAAGGTAAGGAACCTCTCGGATCATGAAGCTCTTGGCGTGAGAGTCTTCAAGCATTGAGATCTCAACACCTTAGAAGAGATAGCCTTTGAAAACGTTTAGAAAAACCCCAAGATCGAAACCCTTTAGACCCCTTAATCCTCTCAACCCCGAACCCAAAGAAACTACTCGCTACACATAGAGTAAATCAAGCAAGGCATATGAAACAAGACGATGAACATGAAAAGAAAAACTAGATTGAACAGAAATGATTCGAATACAAAGCTTAAGAAAAACGCGAGTTCAACAATGGTGTTCTTCACCAAAACGAGAGAGAAAACATAAAAGAAAAGATAAGGATCTAAAAAGTTATAGGAAAAAGGACGTCGCCGCCTTCCCAAAATGCCCAAACAAGCTAACGGTCCCCCCTTCGCTAGCGGCCAAAAACGGTTGAAAGGACAGAGATCGACTCCAAGTTCGAGTGGTTCTCTCGATCATATCCGGACATCGTGTCTTCGGCTCGATCTGGATCTCGATCATTATCGGCGAATCGAGTGTTGCATCCGATCTCGGTATCGATCTTCGGCTGGATTGAGTAGTGTACTCGATCTGACTCTCGCTCTGCATGGCGTTATTTACGTCTGTACCGTTTGATCGATTGCTTCACTCGATCCTTGTCTCGATCATTCTCCTTGGATCGCCTGGTTTGCTCGATCTTCTGGTCGATCAACTCCTAGATCGACCGGCCATGCTCGATCTGCTCCTCGATCTCTGATCCTTAGCATATGTCCGAGCTCCCACGAACAGCTACATCAGCCTCAACACGTCCACGAACCTCCACGACTCCAAAGCAGCCAGAAACAATCTGAATGTGATGCAAAATGCAAGGAAAATGCGTATGCTGATGCAAGAATGCTCTAGGACCCTAAGTGATGCAATCTAACCTAAAACGTGATACAAATGCATGAAAAGCTAACTAATGAGTATGCAAAATGTATGCAATATGCAATAACATCAGACCGCGGGAGCAATAGATCTTCCACTAAACATGTTGGCAATCAGCTTCAGAGTGTACCTCAGCACCAGGCTTCTCACTCGCTTGATCTTGGCAGTGTTGGCTTTGTAGTCCTCATTGCTAATCAGGTCCCAAAAGTCGTTGGCTTTCTTGAAGGCGGGGAACTCGACCTTGTTGGCATCCGCGTTGAGACCGTAAGCTTGGCATAGCTCAGGAATGGAGAGGGTGTAGGCTTGACGGCCAACCTTGAAGTAGAGGCGACCTTGTGAAGGGACGGGTGTGCTAGGATTCTCATAACGGAACTTCAACGTGGCAAGGAAGTCTATTGTCACTTCTGGAATGGTTGGGCAATCCATCCGTGACAGACATCTTAGGCCATGTTCTTGAGGAGTTGGTCGAAATCCCCAAGAATCCCTAGCTTGAACAGCAGCTCTCGATCAGCAAACTTGGTAGGCTCAAACCGAAGCCTTTCCAGCCGTTTCTTGTCCCTCTTCTCATCCTTAGTCCATCCGACCCTCTCTTGAACTGCCACCTCTTGTCCTTCTCCCTCTTGTGCTGTCTCTTCTCTTGTTCTTTTGGGGGCCATTGTACCTGAAACAAGTTCCTCAAGAAGCTTGATAAGCAAAACGGCGGTTTGATGAGAATGAGAGAGGAGAAAGAGAAAACTTATAAATACTACCCTAGAATTTTGAGGAATTAATAAAAATCATAGCTAAATAAAGGTGAATCAGATATTTAGATACTAAAAAATCTAGAATTATTCCTTTTACTTAGCTAATTTTTAAAAATAAAAACCGACCCTATATTCTAGAACAATATCTTGCGACTTTAAAGGAAATTTTCCTAAAGATAAATCATTAAATTTTGAAAATACCTTTGCAAGAAATGTAAAAGATCTTTGCTAGCTTCTGAAAACCGAAACTCTCACTCTCTTTGTTTAAAATTTTCGAGAAAAACAGGAATGAGAGGATGAGAGGTTGTTGAAACATTTAAAGACTAGCAAAGAGCAAAACCATGGGTAGTAAAGGTGGTTTTTTGACAAAGTCTTGGTCAAGGCACATCTTTCATGGTCAAAGATGCTTGCCTTGACCAAGTTTTGAATTTAAAAATTGGAGGGAAAAGAATAAAGGGGGGAAAGAAAATGTTACCTCGACATGAGATCGAGTCCATTTGGTCGATCTAGGACTCGATCTCATGCCCATAAATGGCTTAGATCAAGAGGGTTACTCGATTTGAGACTCGATTCATGATGAATCAAGTCTTGGATCGATTGGCTCTCTCGATCATTGAGATGTTGGCTCCACGGCTAAGTCCTCATGATCGAGCTATGTCCTCGATTTAAGGGTCGATTTGGCACAGATCGAGTGATGGATCGAGTCGAGTGATCGATCTGTTTTCAACAGATTTTCCCGAGAGAAATTAGATCGGTCGATCCGTTTTTGATCGATCGATCCTTCTTCGTCAAGATCGATCTTATCACTCGTTTTCGTCTAGATCGACTGGCTCCTCTCGATTCACTGACTCGATCTAGCAAAGATCGAGTCAGGATCAGTCGATCTAGCACTCGATCTCTAGCCTCATCTTAACCCATATCGCCCCTTTTGGACTTCAAGGTCAATGTTTAGACTCCTCATACCTGTTCCTACACACTTGCAGAATAAAAACATAAAACTGAAAGAGAAATAAAGCAGAAATATGTACAAGATAAACATGGGAATGCCTCCCAAGTGCGCTTTCTTTAACTTCTTTAGCTAGACTTTACTTGGTTTAGGCAGATGGTGGGTCTTGGAGATGCACCGAGGTACTCTCCTTGTCATAGCTGTCTGCCAAGTAAGGCTTAACTCTGTGTCCGTTGATGGTGAATGCACTGCCACTTTTTCCCATCAGAGTAACAGCCCCATAAGGCAACACTACTTGAATCACGAACGGTCCGCTCCACCTTGACTTCAGCTTTCCCGGGAAGAGTTTGAGCCTTGAGTTGTACAGCAACACTAACCCTCCTTCCTTAAGCTTCTTGGCAACCAACTTCTTGTCATGAGTCTCCTTAGTCCGCTCCTTGTATATCCGAGAGCTCTCATAAGCGTTCAGTCTTAACTCATCCAGTTTGTGTAGCTGAATAAGGCGCCTCTCCTGAGCAGTCTTGAGGTCAAAGTTCAGCCTCTTCACAGCCCATAACGCACGGTGCTCCAGCTCAACCGGGAGATGACAGCCCTTGCCATAGAGTAGAGTGAAAGGGGTTGTACCAATCGGCGTTTTTTAGGCGGTACGGTAGGCCCAAAGAGCGTCGTCCAGCTTCACTGCCCAGTCTTTCCTTGTTGCCTCGACAGTCTTCTCTAGTATAGCCTTGACTCGCCGGTTGGAAACTTCCACTTGACCGCTTGTTTGAGGATGATACGGTGTAGCCACCTTATGCTTAACTCCATACTTTCTCAAGAGGTTCTCAAAGACCTTGTTTATGAAGTGGCTTCCTCCATCTCTTATAACCACCTTAGGTACCCCAAACCTCGGGAAGATGACACTCTTGAACAGCTTGATTACCACCTTAGAGTCATTTGTAGGGGAAGCAACCGCCTCAACCCATTTAGAGACATAATCCACTGCTACTAAGATGTATTTGTTGCCATATGAAGAAGGAAATGGCCCCATGAAGTCTATGCCCCACGCGTCGAACACGTCAACCTCGAAGATGGGAACTTGAGGCATTTCGTTCCTCTTAGTGATATTCCCTGCTCGTTGACATGCCTCACAGCTCTTCACAAACTCGTGTGCATCTTTAAAAATGGACGGCCACCAGAAACCGGCTTGCAACACTTTCGTGGCAGTCTTAAATGAGGCGAAGTGTCCTCCGTAGGAAGAGCCATGACAATGATAGAGGATGTCCCTACCTTCTTCCCTTGTAACACATCTCCGGTACAAACTGTCTACTCCTCTCTTGTATAAGTAGGGCTCGTCCCAAAAGTTATCACTAGCCTCTCTCATAAACCGCTTCTTGTGATAGCTGTTGAGATGTGTTGGCTCCTCACCACACGCTAGATAGTTCACTACATCAGCATACCACGGTAGATCCTCTTCTTTGAAACTCAACACCTCTTTAAACCTCCCTTCTAGCTTTCTACAAACAGCCGTGGTAATCGCCATGAGCTGCTCTTCTGGAAGAGAGTCATCCAAGGGGAGAGACTCGTTGATCCTTAGCCGTGAGAGATGGTCAGCGACTCCGTTTTCTATTCCCTTCTTGTCTTTAATCTCCATGTCAAACTCCTGGAGCCAGAGAATCCACCTTAAGAGCCGAGGCTTAGTGTCTTTCTTCGAATAGATGTATCGCAAGGCAGCGTGATCCATGTATACAATATCCTTGGAACCAACGAGATATGATCTGAACTTCTCAAAGGCGAACACTACTGCAAGCAACTCCTTCTCCGTAGTGGTGTACCTTGTTTGCGTGTCATCCAAGGTTCTTGAAGCATAGTAGATCACGTGTAGCTTCTTGTCTTTCTTCTGACCAAGAACGGCTCCTACGGCGTAGTCACTAGCATCACACATGATCTCAAAGGGAAGAGACCAGTCTGGTGCTTGGACTATAGGAGCTGATGTAAGGGCTTCCTTGATGGTCACGAAAGCTCTCAAACACTCCTCATCAAACACAAACTCGGCTTCCTTGCACAACAACCGTGTAAGAGGTCGTGCAATCTTGGAGAAATCTTTGATGAAGCGCCTATAGAACCCTGCGTGTCCCAAGAAGCTTCTGACTCCCTTGACGTTAACCGGCGGCTCAAGACCCATCATGACTTCCACTTTAGCCTGATAAAGTGGCATTTCTCCCAGTTCAGCACCAAGTTTGTCTCTTCACAATGTTTTAGTACCCTGCAAAGATTCAACAAACACGCAGAAAAGGACGCACCATAGACAGAGAATTCATCCATGAACACCTCTACCATCTCCTCTATTAGATTGTAGAAGATCGACATCATACACCGCTGAAACGTAGCCGGTGCATTACACAATCCAAACGGCATCCTTCGATATGCAAAGGTACCGTAGGGACATGTGAAGGTCGTCTTCTCCTGATCATTTGGATGAATTGGTATCTGCAAGAAACCGCTATACCCATCAAGGAAACAGTAGTAAGGGTGATTAGCAAGTCTCTCAAGCATTTGATCAATAAAAGGCAAAGGGAAATGGTCTTTCCTAGTCGCAAGGTTAAGTTTCCTATAATCAATACACATCCTATGACCAGTGATGGTTCTAGTAGGAATAAGCTCATCCTTTTCATTCCTTATGACTGTGATCCCTCCCTTCTTAGGCACCACGTGTACAGGAGAAACCCACGTGCTGTCACTTATGGGATAGATCACGTCAGCTTCTAAAAGCTTAAGGATTTCTTTCTTAACAACCTCTTTCAAATTAGGATTCAAACGCCTTTGATGTTCTATAGAAGAGGCGTTCTCATTATCCAAGTGAATCCAGTGAGTGCAAAGCATTGGTGAAAGGCCCTTGATGTCACTTAAAGAGTACCCAATGGCCTTCCTATACTTTCTCAGCTCAGTCAGGAGCGAGTGCAACTCATCATCACCTAGGTTTTCACTCACAATCACGGGATAGGTGTTATTAGGCCCTAAGAAAGCATACCTTAGCCCTTTTGGGAGCTCCTTAAGGTCCACCTTTGGGGCTAACAGCTCACTCTAGTCATCCTCGTGGCTGTTGTTGTTGCTTTCCTCCTTGGAACCCTCCTTTGAACCCGAGGCATGGCCCTTAAGACTGCTTTCCTCCATCGCTATCCCTTCTGAAATCGAGTCCTCCAGTCGATTCTCCTCTCGATGTCGTCTAGATCGAGCCATTTCGCTCGATTCACTTACTCGATTTGATGTGGATCGAGTAAGGGATCGAGACGCTGAGTCAATCTCCTGATCGGACCCCAAAATGATCGGGAGGTCTCTCTTGATCGTCGACTCGATTGTTTTTCCTGATCGAGCATTCCTCTCGATCTGACTGTCGATTGTTGCACCGGATCGAGTTGTGTTCTCGATTGTCTTGTCGATCTGATTCCTAGATCGAGTGATAGCGTCGATCTCGGGGTCGATCTCTAGGCAGCAACTTTCATCCTTCTTAACAATCTTCCTAGAATCCAGCAGGTTGACGTACTCCTGGGTCCTCTGATCCACATAGCCAAACTCTCCTGGCTCCTTAGTCAGTGCTAGCTTCAGATGGTCTTCTAGAGCCAGCTCTTCCAGCAACTCATCCGCTAAGGCATCCATCTTTTCAATGTAGAAAGCTTGCCCTTCTATGGTCGGCTTCTTCAGAACCTCATTGATGTCGAAGTCAAGCCTTATCTCCTTTCCCAAATGCAAGGCAATCTTCCTATTCTTCACATCTATGATAGCCCCGACGGTTGCAAGGAATGGTCTCCCTAAGATGAGTGGATCCTTAGGCTCTTCATCCATCTCCAACACGACAAAGTCCGTAGGCACGCTCACACCACTGATTCGCACCGGTAAATCTTCAAGCAGCCCCACTGGTAGCCTCACACTCCTATCAGCCGGTACCAACGAGATCCGACAGTCTTTGAAATGAGTAAAGCCAAGCTTCTTAGCCACAGAGTGAGGCATCAGGTTTATGCTAGCTCCGAGATCACATAAGCAACTCTTGAACTCTTGAGGACCTAAAGCGCAGGGTATAGTGAAGCTTCCAGGGTCTCCCAACTTCTTAGGGACTATCTCCTTATGTATCACAGCACTACACTCTTCACTTAGAACAAGTACCTCCTTGCTTTCCTTATTATTCTTCACTAGAGTGTCTTTGAAGAATTTGGCGCATTTAGGCAGCATTGCAAGGCAGTCGACGAGAGGTAGCTTGATCTCCACGTCCTTAAGATGCTTCTCAAAGGGGATTCTATGCTTCTCTATGAGTTGCTTCTTGAAACGGCTAGGAAAAGGCAGCTTAGGTACATACGGTGGAGGCACATAAGCATTCTTCTTCTTAGTAGTTTGCTCAGCTTTCTTCTCAACAACTGCTTTGTCTCCTCTTCTTGGCCCTTGGATCCAAACGTTGTCAAAGTTAATCTCATCATCATCAGCCAAAGGTTTACCCTCCCCCTCTTGAATTACAACGTCCTCGTTGTTCTTGGTAGAGACCAGAGGTTCTAGCTTTTTGCCGCTTCTCAACGCTATGGCGTTAGCCTTCTCCTTAGGATTCTGCTCACACTTTCCCAGAAGACTATTCTGACCACTCGTACTCGCTTTCCCCTCCCTTGCTGCTTGATCTTGTTGTTTAAGTTGGTGATCTGAGTGGAGAAGTCAGTGAGAGACGAGTCTAGACGAGTGTTCATCTCGGCGAACTTCTGGTTTGTAGAGGCTTGCCCTTGTATCAGCTGTTGAAATATTGCTTGAACCGGATCAACTTGTTGTTGCATCGGCTGTTGCTGCTGAGGTGCAAAGCCCGGAGGGTAGTTAGGCGTATAACCCTTGTTACTTTGATGTTGCCCTTGGAAGTTGTTCTGCCCTTGACCTTGGAAACTACCACTCGGTTGAAAACCTTTGTTGTAAGGGATGAAAGGTTTTGCTTGCTGAGCAGGGTACACTTGATCTTTAGGGTTGGCTACGTTGGTGCTTCGGTAGGAGAGGTTGTTGTTCTGGTAGCCTTGGTTGTAGCCTTGAGGTTTGTAGTTGTTCTGTCCCGCCACCCAATTGGCTTCTTCTTGGCTCAACTCTAACTCCTCTTGATTCTCATCAGCTTCACCAACAAAGTGAACATGCTTCTGGTTGGCTAACACCAGCTTATCTATCTTCTCATGCAAAGATTTCAGCTCCTTTTTGTGAGACTCTAGCTCTGATCCTCTCGGTGCACGGTCATAGTCCTCAGCGTAGTTGCCATCACTCAATGCCAAGTTTTCTATCAGCTCCATACCCTCTTCTACCTCCTGAAGAGAGTTCTAGGGTTTCTCTGTTCTCTGGAAGGTTTAGAATGAAGAAAAAGAATGAGAAGGGCTCTCTATTTATACCCAATGGGAGACTTGGGTAAAAAGTAAAGATAACCACAAAAAAGGAAAAGATAATTATGAATAAGAATATTCAAAATTCATTTAAGAAAAGGTTCATTAATATCACATTAAAAATGTAATATTTATCTAAACCAGGAATTAATTATCTCTCGAAGGAAAAAGGAAATATCGAGAAATAGAAAATGGGCTTAAATCGTCTTAGTCGGGATTGAATTATCCAAACGGGCCTGGTTTGTGAAACCGGGTCGTTACAATTCTCCCTCCCTTAACGAGAATTCGTCCTGAATTCTAAGGCATGAACCTCCACGGCCGGCGTAAGGCGATGAGGAAGACTTGGAAGTCATACCAAAGAAGGCTAAATCGAAATGTTCATAGAACAGAAGACTCGGAAGGCAATCATTTCTAAGTAAGCAAAACCTTTTATTAAATTAAATCAAGCAATCAATCAACATAGAATATGGCTCTTAAATCTAATGCATAAATTAAAAACTAAGTTAATTTCTAAAATGTAAAAATGAATTTCCCCTCCAATATCCCAAAAACGCAGCCCTAATCTAGATAGTCTTCAAGCAGCTTCTCCTAGCCACGTCTCGGGTCGAAGTCGTCGTCACCGGGGACCTCGCATTCGGACGGGTCTGACTCAGAGTCACCCTCATCCTCCTGCCTCCGCTCCTCCTCGATTTCCTGCTCGATCAGCTGAGCCATGTGAATGACTTGGCCAGTCGACTCGATGAGTCCGCCCTCCTCGGGATGTGGTATATTCCCTCGGATTTCCGGTCTCAACCCTTCTCGGAAGGCTATGGCTAGGTGGAGATCACAGCAAGTAGCCTGACCATTCACTTCCATCTCATGGAGATAAGCCATGCGGTACTGCCCAGCGGAACGTGCTCCCTGGTTTAAACGAGGGAAAGACGGCTGAATTCCCGACCTAACATTTGGCGCAGGGTTCTTGCGGGGGCGTCCGCGCTTACGTGCTGGCTGGGCCTGTTGGGCCATCACTCTACCAGAAGAGGATCGACACGAACCCCGAGCTTGTACAGCTCTGAGTACGTCTGTCGCTAGCGCGGCACATGCATTCACCTCCTCCCGGGTTGGCATCTTCCGAGCTGGTCGGACGAGTTTAGCAGGAACCATGGGGATCGGAGTGGTCCGTTTCTGGGCTGTCTCGCGGGTATGAGCCCTGTTTGGCACGGGAAAGAAAAGCTAAGAGTCAGATGTCAAGTATGCATAGGTGTAAGTCACAACAGTTGTAAAGCAAGCCAAGTGTGCACAAAGGTTTCGCAAACACTAAAACTTTTTAGGACTGACCCTTCAGAACAAAGCTGAAGAGTCTTAACCTTGGCTCTGATACCAAACTTGTGACACCCGATCCCGGTCATATAAACCGAACCGGCAATGTCAAGATAACCGTCTGCGCCATAAGCCAAACGCATTATCCACTTTACAAGTCCCAGAAACCGAAGGCGCCTTGCTTAACAAACAACTCCACATCCATATGCCATATTGAGCATCCTGACTCACCTAACCTGCTAGAGGGGATCGAGAGAGAGAAGATAGGGGAACTTGGAGGGATGAGTAATTTAGATTACCCAGGAGAATGAACCTACACTATCCTATCAATGCACCACAACTTAACAACGCTAAGTTCAAGCCTAAAACAGCACCATAGAAAGTCCTAAAGACTTCACACAATAACCTAGCGTCACAGGTAACACCACTGCTAATACCCGGACCACACAATGATGACTTACACCGTGGCACTTGGGTTGCATCCTTCGTAAATTTATAGTCGCTACACGACTAGCCCGTCGGCCATGCCTTGAGAGCGCTACGTATAGCCATTACTCCCATACCACATTAGTATACGCTGAACCCTTTTGAACAGCCCCATGTGATGTCAGGTCCCTCAGTACCCCCTCGCATATTGCCCACGTGGCTCAGCGACTATCCTCAACTTCAGTGTATCGATTGCAACCCCAGGCATTGCAAATCTCAACCATCCATCTCGGACCCCAAACAATAGTCCTCCACTCAAGTATATCGACCACGGCTCCTTTGCCTTATGATCTCAACTCTCATCTCAGACATTTCACAACACATAGTCTCAATTATGATTTCATGCAATACCGTATAAAGTTCCTATCCTCTTTACAAGTTCTAGGTGATCACACAATCACAGAAGAGATCCAAACAGCAATCAAAGAAGCAGAGTGTTTCAAGCACAAGTAAATGTTTCTTTTAAGTCTCCTGCAACTTCAGTTTCAAAACCCTAAACACATCTAGGTGATTCACAGAGCAATCAACAACCTAATATGACCTAGCTGGGACTCAGTTCTAAAGCAGAAAGTAGTTATGCTTGGTTTAACCCCAAACTATGCATTCAGGAAAGCAGAGTTCACGATATTCAAGCACAGATTCATCCTCACCTTGGCCTAGGTGGCGAAGGAGGTGGCAAGGGGAGGTAAGGAGAAGAGAAAGAGGCGAGATGCTCCACGGTGGCTAACCACGCAGGGTTGATCGATCTCCGGGGGTGATGCTGCGGCGGCGTACGGCTCCGGGAGGACTCCGGCTCCTCATCAATGTGAAACACCAGGGCAGGGCGGCTGGAAGGGGCGGCTACGGGTCCATCCCGTAGGTAGTGGACTCGCGGCTGCTCCACCGCACCGGCGGACGATGATGGCTGCTCCGGGGAGCGGCTAGGGCGGTCACCAGAAGGCGGGGAAGACGAACGGCGGGACATGGTGAAGAGAGAGAGGATACGGCGATGAGAGAGAAAGAAAGAGGAGAGAGAGATGGTGGAGAGAGAGTACTACGGCGCCGGAAAAGAGAGAGAAGAGAGTTCTAGGGTTTCTCTGTTCTCTGGAAGGTTTAAAATGAAGAAAGAATGAGAAGGGCTCTCTATTTATACCCAATGGGAGACTTGGGTAAAAAGTAAAGATAACCACGAAAAAAGAAAAGATAATTATGAATAAGAATATTCACAATTCATTTAGGAAAAGGTTCATTAATATCACATTAAAAATGTAATATTTATCTAAACCAGGAATTAATTATCTCTCGAAGGAAAAAGGAAATATCGAGAAATAGGAAATGAGCTTAAACCGTCTTAGTCGGGATTGAATTTTCCAAACGGGCCTGGTTTGTGAAACCGGGTTGTTACAGATCACCTAGTTGCATCTTGCATTTTAGGATTGCATCTAGTTGCATTTGCATTGAGGTTTCGTCAATTCGAAATTTTGAGCATGATGTTTGCCTTTGAGAGATGTTAATTTTTGAAATCACTTCATTGCCTAAGTTGTTAGTTCTTTGATGTTATGGTCTAGTTTGAATTGAAGTTTGAACCACACTTGGAATTCTTTGCATGATACTCTTGTCTTGATGAAGCTTGCATGACCTGAATTCAGTCTCTATTTACTAGAACCATAATTTGAATATTGAATTATCATGTCTTATGCATTGAAAGTGTTTTCATGGATACCATACACATACTTGGGCTTTCTTTTTCCCTTCTTTGTCTCCTCTTGCTAGTCCAAGTAGATTTTCCTGCCATTAACCAGACCTTCTTTCAAGCCAAAAATTGTTTGTGAGTGATTGTGAGGCCTTTTCTTTAAGGAATGAGCTTAGTAAAAAGTGTTGGGTTATAACTACAAAGGGACCCTTCCATTGTAGAACTAGTTCACCCTCTTGAGCTAGATAGGCTAGGATGTTTTGGTTAACAAGGAATGGTTTTGGGATTTAAATTTTGGGTTATCAAGTGAAGAAGGAAAAGAGAAAGAAAAGGAAAAGGAGTGCACATAAGTAACCTTGGAAAGTTTGGCTAATCATTAAAAGCTCTATGCAAATGAAGAAGGTGTCCAAAGCTAGCAATGAGAACACCAGTAAAGTAAAGAAGAGCAAAAGCAAAGAAGAAATGGTCAAACCTCCAAGAAGAATCAAAGAAGAAGATGCACTATTAAAGAAGCTCCAAGGGAGAATGAAGAATGGGATCAAAAGAAGCAAAAAGCTTCAAGAAAAAGGGTAGAATAGGATTATGTTTTGGAGAAGAAGCAAAGGAGTTTAGATCACTTATGGGTTTTTTGGTAGATGGGAGTTTACCTTTGTATGCATAAGTTGTTCTCTACCCTTAGCATTTTACCAAAGCTCATTCCATTTTCTTGAGAGAACCCTTGCACTTAAATATAACCAGTTCTAAATTGTTTGAGGTCATCTTTGCCTTATAAGCCTTATCTTTAGCCAAATGAAAACACAAGATTTGCATGAGCATGATCCACTTGGTTGATGAGTTAATTGAATGTTAAAGAGATTGGATGATGTTATTTGCTTGTGTAAGATAGTCTTGAGTTTTATTGTATATGCTTGTGATGAGTGTGGCTAGATTTTCAGTAAGAACAAACATCATTTTCATCTTAGAATCATTAACTTGGACAATGACTTGATTTTTATTATTGGCATCTTTCAAACCAAATAGCTCATACTTTCAAACTTGTCTTCCACCATGTTCATACTTGCTTGAGGGCAAGCAAGATCTAAGTGTGGGGGTGTTGAAATCCTCATAATTTACCTTGTTTTAGATTGCATTTAGTTTAGTTTTTGGTCTCTTTCATGCATTCATTCATCATATTTTGTCACATTTGCATTCATATTAGACATAATAGGTTTAAAGTTAGACATTTGCATGTTTTGCGTTGTTTGAAGTCTTTTTCAGGTCTAAATGGATCAAGGAAGACATTTGGAGAATAGTGAATGATGAGGATATGAAGAACCAAGAATAATAGCCAGGATGACGGGTTTATAGGCTGCACCAAAGTCCTGTATCGACCAAAGCTGAGAGAAATCTGTCCGATGTGCAGATCGATATGAAATGTATGGGTCAAAACGAAGGTCTTCCAGTGAGATTAAGCCTCCACGTCCTTCATAGAAGTTGTAGAGAATCGAATGAAATTTCTAACGGAGGTTGAATCATGTCAATCCGATCAGTATTTCAAAAGATACGGCGGTTCAAACATCACTGTCCGCAACCAGAAGTTCCTATCGATCACCACATCGATCTCCTACCTCCTTCCTTCAGATCGATAGGTTTTTGTCCGAAAAGCATCTTTGAATTTTTTATTTTTGCTTCCTAGGGCTACTTTGGGGATGTTCCCTATAAGTAGCTAAACCTAGATTTATTTTCTCTTATCCTTTCTCTTCCCCAAAGCTTTGCTTTGGTTTTTCATAGAACAAGAACAAATCCTTTGTGGGTTGAGATTGGATCACTTGTGTATACTTTTATTTATGTTTTCTTCTTCTTTTAATCATAAGTCTTTAATCTTTAGTCTTGCTCTTACTTTTATTAATTTCGAATTTGCTCTTTAGGGTTTGAGTTATTTTAGAGATTCATGATTTTTTGTGATGCAAAAGTGTTTCTTTTGGATGCTTGATATGTTAGGTTGCTAGATCTCATTCCTCTTCTTGCTGAATTGATCTTTAATGCCTAGTACCTCTTTGGATTAGACAAGAATCCTGAGCGTTTTATCCTGCACTCCATGTGTTTGATAATTTGTCTTAATGGTTTAAGTCTTAAAATAAATGCTTAGAATGTCATGAGTCTTTGCATCACCCATTGGTGGAAAGTTGCCTTTAGATAACTGCAATAAACCTAACCAGTGAGCAGTTGTCTGATATATTCCAGCAAGTGATAAGTAATCACACAAGCCATCAAAAGTGGAGGTATGAGAACTTGTTAGATTTTATGGACCTTGTGCTTCTTGCTTGTTTGTTGGTAAATACACCACTAACCATGGGTTTGACATGCCAATGAACAAAGTGGCTTGTCTTGTTTTATATGTCCTTATCTAGAGTTGAATTGTTCTTAATTTGATTTGATCCCTTAACCATAAGCATGATTTACTTTGCTATCACTTTAGTCTTGAACCTTGCCTTTTTTGTGTTTGCTTTCTTTTTAAGGATTTGAGATGGATTAGGTTTAGGGAATTTGAGACTCTATCTATGATTGCTTAGTGTTAATTCTTCCATTTCCTTTCTTGATTGCTGTGTTTAATGCTTAATTAGCCCTAGCTAAGTTGATTAAGATCTTAGGCTCATTTTATGCCCACCAAGTGTTTGATGAAATCCCTGAACTGCTTTGCAAGAGAATTGCTTATCCTAGCTCAAGAGATTGACTGTCTAGGGAGTGATTTGGCAATATAGGGTTGATAGATTTGTCTTAATGTTTGCTCTTTATCATTTCACTAATGAGAATTAGTTCTTGACTTGGTAATTAGCAAAGAGATTAATGCCAAGAGATTGGATTAGTCATATAAATGAATCCTATGCATAAGGAATAGCATTGTGTGAGTTTGTAAGCATCATAGGCTGGGTCAAGAGTTCCCTATTACCAATTATCTCATCTCAAGTCCCATCTTTTCTCTGTTTTAAGCTCTGTTCTGAATTTGCTCTGAATCATGTGATGCATCAAACAACTAAGCACTTGAAAACCGAAATCATCTCTAAACACTAAGCACTTTACAAGGAAAATTCATCATAATGCCCTATGCAAATGCAATGCAACCTATATGTCAACACTAGACTCAATTTTAAAGGAATGAAATGCAACTACATGCTTTCTTTTTGGTTTGCAAAAAATGCAAAAGATTTTTAAATTTTTTCGATTTTTTTTGTGTTTTTTATGCCTTACATGTATGCATGATATGCATGAGACTCAAAGTGAAAAGGAAAAGAAAACCTAAGAAAACAGAAAACAAAGTCAAACCCCAAATCTCTCCCCCACACTTAAATTACACAGTCCCTTGTGTAATGAAAGCAATAGAAGAGAGAAGCAACAAAATATATTACAAAAAGGAAAAGATGCAATGGTATATAACAATGGAAAGGATGTGGTACTTGGTTTAGTGGCAGGAGTGGTGGGATGATCTTTGTTCCTTGTCTCGATGACTGTTAGTTCTCTCTTCAACTATTGATCCCTCGTGGTAGAGTTGGCTCTCATCAGGGCAAAAGCTCAAGTGGCTCCTGATCTCTATGCTTGTTTGCGGAAGGTTTGGAAGGAGAAACTGGGTTGCCGTGTTGGTGTCCTTGAAGAAGGTGTAGATGTGCTGGCTGCCGATGCTCCTTTCAAGGAAACGCTCGCTTCTGAGGTAGTCTAAGTCCATCCATAGTGGTTGTAGGGCACTGTTAGTATGCTCCGCCAGGTTCACGCCACAAGCTATTAGGATGGCTGTCACAATTCCCCCGGCGCAGATGTGTGGGTGATTCTCAGTCAAAACCCAGTGTTTGTAGGTTAAGAGGTGGTCCATTAGCATAGTGGTGTAGCAGGGGTACTTGGTGGGAGGCCTGAGAGGTGTTCCATTGGTGCTGTAGCTCACCAGTGGGTGCATGGCGTTGTACATGAAGTCTTTCTCCTTTGCTGTGAGTATATCTGTATCCCCCCGTGCGAAGAAAGCGTTTGCCAGAGCCATGTGGGAATACCTCACTGCTGGATGCTTCAAATATGTGTTCCTCAAGGTTCCTGCAGTAGAATTGCTAGCCCCCAATACTTCCTATAGCATCTTGTGTTGCCTTTGGCTGATCTTGAAATTACGCTCCCATGAAGTATATTTGTATGTATCTAAGGCCTGTGCAAGCTTGAAGAAGGTTATTGTGAAGGTTTGACCATCAATTTGAAATGATATCCACCTGTCCCCATTCACCAGCTGGCTATCATCATAGTGCACCACTTTCAGGGAAAAAAGGAATTGGTAGGTGAGGTTCATGTAGGATGGAAGTGCTCTTGCCATAAAGTCAGTGAGCACCATGCCTTCAAAGATAGTCTTGCAGTCCAAGTTGATCCCAAGTGCTTGCATAGTGGAGGCGCAAGGATATCTTGTGGGCTGGAAGCTACATTGGTTGAGTTTTTCCATGAGAATCTCAGCGCTTGGCAATAGGGATGCTTCCTCCCTTTGTAACTTACTGCTGGTTGCTGTTGAGCTGCCCCTTTTCCTCATTGTACCTGAAAGTGTAAAAGCTCAAAGAAATTCTGAGTGCTAATGATGAGGGGAAGAGAGAGCTAAAGATCTTTGAGGTCAAGTAATGAAGTAAGAAGCTAGGGAGAGTAGGAAGAGCCTATAGATTAATAAATAGGTGGGTGGGGAGTGAAGGGAATCAAATGAGTAGGGGACAAGGTCAGAAGTGCTCAAGAGCTTTTCAAACTACAGGAGGGGCCCCTCAAAATTTGAATTTAAACTTCCTTGGCTCCAAACCAAAGGAAGGAGAAATTTGAAAAATTTCAGAGACTTACCTGGATGGAGTATCGGTCACTCATGACCGATATTACTGACCGAAATTGTAGTTTTGGTCATGCGTGATCGACACTGGAGGCCGATGTGCTTCCTGTGATTTGTATCGATCATCAGTGGTCGACACACTTGACCGAAATACATCCGACATGATTGTGTCGATCTTGAGTGATTGATACTGGTGACCGATAGGATTTCAAGAATCGTATCGATCAACAGTGGTCGACACAATAGACCAAAAATCATACGGTATATTTACGTCGACCAAGTGTGGTCGACATGAATGACCGAAAACTTTCCCACCTTCAGACTTCTTTCCATATCGATCACATGTGACCGATATGTTGACTGGTGTAGACTGGCTCTACTGATATCGGTCAGTCATGATCGATACTACTGACCAAAAATATGTGTATCGGTCTGTCATGACCGATACAAATGACCGATACCAGCTAGAATACACCTGTTGTTTGTCCCATTCTGATCTTTTTAACCCCAAATTCGGACTCCTTATTCTAAACAATATAGCAAAGCATAAAAGATATATTAAAAAGCATAATAAATATATACAAAAGGATACCATGGGACTACCTCCCAAGTGTGTTTGCTTAAAGTCCCTAGCTTGACTTTCCTTGGGTGATTATTCTTGTGGAGGTTCATCAAGGCTGATGTCCACCTCATCTCCAAGAAACTCACTTGCCATGTATGGCTTCAGCCTGTGCCCATTCACTGTGAAGTCTTCTCCATTCTTGCTGAACAGGGTGACAGCTCCATATGGCAACACTTCCTTGATCTTGAATGGTCCTGACCATCTTGACTTGAGCTTCCCAGGAAACAGCTTCAGCCTTGAGTTGAATAGCAGCACCTGATCTCCTGCCTTGAAATCCTTGTGTTTGATCCTTTTGTCATGGAAGGCCTTTGTCCTCTCCTTGTAGATCCTAGAGCTCTCAAAGGCTTCAAGGCGGTTTTCCTCTAGTTCATGCAAGTTGATAAGTCTCTTTTCCTGAGCTGTCTTGATATCAAAATTCAGCAACTTTGTTGCCCACAAGGCTTTATACTCTAGCTCAACAGGCAGATGGCAGGACTTTCCATAGAGGAGTGAGAAGGGTGTTCTACCAATGGGTGTCTTGAAGGCTGTCCTGTAAGCCCACAAAGCATCATCAAGCTTTTTAGACCAATCCTTTATTGTAACACCAACTGTTTTCTCTAAGATTGCCTTGATTTCTCTGTTGGACACCTCCACTTGGCCACTTGTTTGAGGATGGTAAGGAGTAGCAACCTTGTGCTTGACACCATTCTTCTTGAGCAAGCTCTCAAAAACCTTGTTGATGAAGTGGCTTCCACCATCACTGATCACACATCTTGGAGTACCAAACCTTGGGAAGATAATTGTCTTGAAGAGCTTCAACACAACTCTAGCATCATTTGTTGGACTAGCAATGGCTTCAACCCACTTTGACACATAATCAACAGCTACAAGAATGTACTTGTTCCCATAAGAGGAAGGGAAGGGTCCCATAAAGTCAATCCCCCACACATCAAACAGATCCACTTCCAGGATAGGATTCAGAGGCATCTCATCTCTCTTGGAAATGTTTCCTTTTCTTTGGCAAGCATCACATGAGGAGATATGGGCTTGAGCGTCCTTGAACAGAATAGGCCACCAGAAACCAGCCTGTAGGACCTTGGAGGCTGTCTTGAATGTTGCAAAATGTCCTCCATAGGCTGAGCCATGGCAACGGTGCAGGATTCCTGGAATCTCTTCCTCAGCTACACACCTTCTGAACAACCCATCATTCCCTCTTTTGTATAAATAGGGCTCATCCCAAAAGTAATGGGAGACATCTCTTAAGAACTTCTTCTTCTGATGGGAGTTGAGGGTCTGTGGTATCTGCCCAATCACCAAGTAGTTTACAATGTCAGCATACCAAGGTAGTTTATCTTCTTCTAGGCCCTCCACTTCTGCTTTCATGACTCCTAAAGCATGCAACTGTTCCTCTGGTAGAGTATCATTGATTGGGACGAAGTCATCTATCCTCAGTCTTGAGAGGTGATCATCAACTCCATTCTCAATGCCTCTCTTATCCACAATCTCCATGCCGAACTCTTGCAAGAGAAGAATCCATCTAAGAATCCTTGGTTTGGTGTCCTTCTTGGCATAGATGTGTCTCAGCGCAGCATGATCATTATAAACAATCACCTTGGAGCCTACCAGGTAGCTCCTGAATTTCTCAAATGCAAAGACAACTGCCAAGAGCTCTTTTTCAGTTGTAGCATACCTTGACTGAGCTTCATCTATAGTCCTGCTGGCATAGTAGATGACATGAAGTTTCTTGTCAACTCTCTGCCCCAAAACTGCTCCAACTGCATAGTCACTAGCATCACACATTATTTTAAATGGCAGATCCCAATTTGGTGCTTGAACTATTGGTGCTGATATAAGAGCTTGTTTGAGAGTAAGGAAGGCTTGAAGACAGTCTTCATCAAGCACAAAGTCTGTTTCTTTACACAACAATCTTGTCAAAGGTCTTGCAATCCTTGAGAAGTCTTTGATAAATCTTCTGTAGAAGCCAGCATGCCCCAGAAAACTCCTGATCCCCTTGACAGTTGTTGGAGGTTCTAAATGCACCATTACATCAATCTTAGCCTTGTCCACCTCTATTCCTTTCTCTGAGATCTTATGCCACAAAACAATCCCTTCTTGCACGATGAAGTGACACTTTTCCCAATTCAGGACCAGATTTGTGTCTTTGCACCTTTGGAGAACCTGAGAAAGGTTAGACAAACAGACACCAAAGGAGGATCCATAGACGCTATAGTCGTCCATGAATACCTCCACCATTTCTTCAAGCAAGTCAGAAAAGATAGCAGTCATACATCTTTGGAGAGTAGCATGAGCATTGCATAAACAAAAAGGCATTCTCCTATAAGCGAAAGTTCCATATGGGCAAGTAAAAGTAGTTTTTTCCTGATCATTGGGATGGATAGGGATCTGAAAGAATCCACTATAGCCATCTAAAAAGCAGTAATACTTATGATTTGCTAATCTTTCTAGCATTTGGTCTATAAATGACAAAGGGAAGTGATCTTTCCTAGAAGCAGAATTTAGTTTTCTGTAATCAATACACATTCTATGACCAGTGATTGTCCTAGTTGGTATTAGCTCATCATTTTCATTTTTAACAACAGTGATCCCTCCCTTCTTAGGCACCACATGGACTGGTGAGACCCATGTGCTATCTGAGATGGGATAGATCACTCCTGCTTCAAGCAACTTCAAGATTTCCTTTTTTACTACTTCTTTTAAATTAGGATTCAACCTTCTCTGAGGTTCAACAGAAGTTCTTGTCCCATCCTCTAGATGGATCCTGTGAGTGCAGAGGTTAGGGGATATGCCTTGGATATCATCTAATGAATACCCAATAGCTTTCCTAAACCTCTTCTACACTTTAACAAGAGCCAGGATCTCATCATCATTGAGGCTATCATTGACTATAACAGGGTAAGTGGAGTTAGGACCTAGGAAAACATACCTTAGCCCATGAGGAAGTGGTTTGAGTTCCACCTTTGGTGCCCTGAGTTCGCTCCAGTCCTCATCTGAGCTGCCTTGCTTCTTGGCGTCAGCTTCCCTACTTGGGGAACTAGTCTCCTGAGCTGAGAAGACTTCTCTTTCTGTGTATTCCAAGCTTTCAAATGGCTCTTCCTCCTCAAAGAACCTGTGGGAGTCCAGTTTCAGCTGATAACCCAAGCTTTCCTTATCCAAGTACCCATCATCTACATGCTCACTTGTCAAAGCCACTTGTAACTTTTCCTCACAACACAGCTCTTCTTGGAGTTCATCATTCAACTTCTCTAGAGTGTCAATCTGGAATACTTGACCTTCAATAGTAGGCTGCTGCATGATCTTCTTGATGTCAAACTTTAAAGACATGTCCTTACCCAACTTCAGGTCAATCTTCCCCTTTTTAACATCAATGACTGCTCCTGTTGTTGCTAGGAATAGTCTCCCAAGAATAAAAGGATCTCTAGGCTCTTCATCCATGTCCAAAACTACAAAATCAGTAGGTATTTCTACACTCCCAATTCTTAGTGGTACATCTTCAAGCAACCCTTTGGGATGTCTTACTGACCTATCAGCCAATACCAAAGAGATTCTGCAATCCTTGAACTTAGTGAAGCCTAGGCGCTGTGCTACAGAGTAGGACATCAAGCTGACACTAGCTCCAAGATCACACAAACATTTGTCAAACAGGAGTGGACCTATAGAGCAGGGTAAGGTGAAGCTCCCTGGATCTCCTAGCTTGTAAGGAGTCACTCTCTTCTGCTGAATAATGGCGCTACATTCATGTGTGAGGACTACCATTCCATGCAGATCTTTGGTTCTTTCAGCAACATCATCTTTCAGGAATTTCTGGTAAGGGGGGACCAAAACAAAGGCATCTAACAGCGGCATTATGAGCTGGGTCTTCTTCATCTGTTCATCAAAGAGTCCTTTGTATTTAGCAACCAGCTGCTTCTTAAACCTTCCAGGAAAAGGTATTGTAGGTTGATAAGGAGGAGGTATGTATCTTGGTTCTTTGGCTAACTCCTTAGAAGCCTCCTTTGTTTTGCCTTTAGTAACCTCCTTGTCTTTGGCTTCCTCAGAAATCTTTTCAGCTTCAATCATTCCATCTCCTGGAGTATCTTCCTTTTCTTTGACCTCCACCCCCTCTTCTTGTTCCTCAATGTCCTCATTGGGTATAGAAGGAGCTACTCTTGGGGGAAGTTGCTTCCCACTTCTGAGAGTGACAGCTTTGACATACTCCTGTGTGAGTGAAGATGTAGAAGGGGTAGACAAGGTTTCTAGTTTGTTGATCTTGATGTTGAGAGGAGTGATGTGGGACTGTAATTTGGAGTCAATGTCCTTGTTGATTTCATCAGTCATGCTTCTTTGAATATCAATGAGGTTCCTTTAAATCTCAACAGCCATCATCTTTTGCAGTTCTCCAGTTTGAAGTTGTTGAAGTTGGAGGAACATCTCTTTGTAATCCAGATTATGTGAATGTGAAGAAGAGTTGATACCAACTGTGGGAGAAGATGAAGCTTGATGCTGTGGAGAGTGAATGTCCTCAATGGACTGGTGTAGATAGGCGTCATTTGCATGAAGCATGAGTGGCGCCCCTTGTTCTTGGATAGCTTGTATATGGTTCTCCTTGTAAAGGTTTGGTGAGAGGTCATTGGGTAGGAGTCTACTGGTTGCATTGAGTAGTAGGTCAACCTTCTCTTGCAGCGCTTTGATCTCAGAGAGTGCTGTTGCTAGGTCCTTGGAGTGTTGCTCTTTGTCATCCACATAGTCCCCATTGCTGAGTGCCATATTCTCTACTAGTACCCATCCTTCATCTACATCCTTTCCAAGGAAGTAGCCATTACTAGCTGTATCCAGGAGAATTCTGATCTTGGGAAGGACACCTCTATAGAGTGTGGATAGAAGCATTCCCTTGGTGAAACCATGATGAGGGCACTGATGAGTGAAACCTCTGAATCTCTCCCATGTGTCTCCAAAGCCTTCAGTGGACCACTGCCTGAAGTTGGTGATCTCATTTCTGAAGTGAGCAGTTCTTGAAGGGGAGAAGAACTTAGTTAAGAAGGCATCTTTACATTGTCCCCAAGTGGTAATGCTGCCTTGTGCTAGAGACTTCTTCCATAGTTTAGCTTTGTCACTAAGTGAAAAAGGAAAGAGTTTCAGCTTCAAACCATCATCTGATACACCACTAATCTTTGTTAATGTGCATATCCTTTCAAACTGATCCAGATGCTCTAAGGGGTCTTGGTTGGGCAATCCAAGGAACTGCCTTTCTTGGATCATTGTGATGAGGCTTCTCTTGATTTGATATTGATCAGTCTCCATGGGTGGGAGAATTCCTTGCCTTGAAGCATAGTTAGAGGGTACATCAGCAGCACCAATTGGTCTTCTTTCTCGCTGAACGAAAGCTCCTTGCAAACCAGCTTGACCTTGTTCACCTTGTAAGCCTTGAGTTCCTGGAGGACTTTGTGGACCTTGCAAACCAAAACCAGCAGCATACTGATGTTCTTCCATGCTTCAACAGCTGAATTCTGATTCTGCAAACCCAAAATCTTTGACCTTGAACCTCAGGTGTAGATGTAGACACTTAAGAGCAAGTGTTGTGGTACCTACAAAAGAAATTCTAGACCAAAAGAGAAATCAGTAACCAAAATTGAAAATAACTGAGCTTAATCTCAAGATCTCTACAAATCCTACTGAACAAAGCTTTCCCCTAATGGCAACGGCGCCAAATTGATACAAGACGTTTTGGGACTTGATTCAATTACCCAAGCTTGTACTAATCAGTTGTAGTATAGCATAGGGTTTTATCAATCCAAAAGGGGAAAATGAAGCAGTAAGAATGCAATAAAAATCCTAATTCAAGCAGATATAAAAGGGGTTTAGAGCTTCTAGCAACCTAAGTGGTCAAGCAAAAACCAAACAAACACAAATAAGGAAGTAAGCAAGCAAATAACTAACGTAGAAGTAAAAACATAGCAAATTCAGAACAGAGCTTAAGACAGAGAAAAGATGGGACTTGAGATGAGATAATTGGTGATAGGGAACTCTTGACTCTACTTATGATGCTTACAAACTCACACAATGATATTCCTTATGCATATGATTCCTTTATATGACTAATCCAATCTCTTGGCTCTAATCTCTTTGCTAATTACCAAGTCAAGAACTAATTCTCATTAGTAAAATGATAAAGAGCAAGCATTAAAACAAATCTATCAACCCTATATTGCCAAATCACTCCCTAAACAGTCAATCTCTTGAGCTAGGAAAAGCAATTCTCTTGCAAAGCAGTTCAGGCATTTCATCAAACACTTGGTGGGTATAAAATGAGCCTAAGACCTTAATCAACTTAGCTAGGGCTAATTAAGAATTAAACACAGCAATCAAGAAAGGAAATGAAAGAATTAACACTAAGCAATCATAGATAAACTCTCAAATTCCCTAAACCTAACCCATCTCAAATCCCTAAAAAGAACTACTCACTAATCACCATTAAAGCCACCAAATCAAAGAGAGAAAGATGACTAATCATGATTATAAAGCTTAAATAAAATGAAAGATGCAAACTTTTATTGAAATGAAGCAAAGATTCAATTTACAAAACCCAGAGGTCTAAACAAGGAAGAAAGAACTGCTTGGTAAAAGCCTGTTTCCAAAAATTAGGGATTTCCCGTATTTATAGGTGTCTAGGCGAAAATGGCATAATTGTAATAAAGGGTCTTCGGGCAGAGCTGGTATCGATCAGTTGTGTAGACCTCCAGTGACCAAAATTTATCTGTATCGGTCATCAGTGATCGACACACACGACCGAAATTATAACGGTGTGTTTGTGTCGACCACATCAGACCAATACTGGTGCTCTATTTTGGTCACCAGAGACCGAAAATTCCAGGCTCTGACCGAAAACTTCTGCAGAGATCTTCTGCTTTGATCCTTCTTGCTCCCTTTTGTCCAGCTAGCCTCCTGGATCATTCCCAAAGCTCCTCCAATCTCCTTTAAGCTCCAAAAGCACCTAAAAACATCCATTATGCAAGGAAAATGCAATCTATACTCTAAATGCAACCTAAGTCTAAGAGGAGAAGAAAATGGGACAAAAGCTAAGGGAAAATATGCAAAAGAGGACCAAAACATGTGCTAAATGCAGCCCTAAATGGTGTAAATACAAGGGATATCAAGACATCACATTGTGAGATGAATGTCTGAGCATCCTTGAACATTGTAGGCCACCAGAAGCCTGCTTGTAGAACCTTGGAGACAGTCTTGAAGGTAGCATACTCAGAGCCATGACAGTGGAACAGTACATTCTGAACATCAGCTTCTGCAAGACATCTTCTGTAGATTCCATCTCAGCAGTGCTTGTATAAGTAAGGCTCATCCCAGTAATATCTTCTGAGTTCTCTCATGAAGTTCTTCTTCTCATAGCCTTTGAGGGTTTCAGAGACCTCATTTGCAGCTAGGTAGTTGGCAATATCCGCATACCAAGCATTAGAAGAGGCTGTAACTGTGAAGATAAGCTGAAAGAAGACATCACGTAGGATCTGCTGAAGTAGATTAGCAGTTCGCGACTGGTGTCGATCGACACCAGATGGGGTGTGTCGATCGACACCAAGTCTGTGTCGACTTGGTGACGAGGTCGATGTCGATCCTGCTCGATATTGGCTTACCTCGAGGTTGGTGTCGATCGACACCAAGTGGTGGGCGTCGATCGACACCCTGTCTGCAGTTCGAAAAAACTGCAACTCTTCCACATCTGAAGGCTGCAACCTTGCCTCAATGAGACATATATTCTCCTCTGGCAGGAAATCATCAATGGGGACGCTATCTTCAATCCTGATTCTTGAAGATGATTTGCTACCCCATTTTCAATCCTTTTCTTGTCCCTTATCTCAATGTCAAACTCTTGTACTAGCAAAATCCATCTCAATAGTCTTGGTTTTGCATCCTTCTTCTGCATGAAAAACTTGAGAGCAGAATGGTCTGTATGCACAATCACCTTAGCTCCAACCAAGTATTGTCTGAACTTCTCAAATGCAAATACTACAGCCAACAATTCCTTCTCTGTAGTTGCATAGTTCTTTTGAGCATCATCCAAGGTTCTGCTTGCATAGTAGATTTCATGAAGCTTGTTCTCCTTTCTCTGACCCAAAACAGTACCCACTGCAAAGGCTGAAGCATCACACATCACCTCAAATGGTAGATCCCAATCAGGAGGCTGCACAATGCGGGTGGTCTTGCAATCTTACTGAATTCCTTAATTAACCTCCTGTAAAATCAAGCATGTCCTCGAAAGCTCCTTATTGATTTCACACACTGGTGGCTGCAGACTTGTCATCACTTCGATTTTGGCTTTGTCCACTTCAATGCTGTGGATGCAGAAATCCACACTAAGAAATTTATGTGTTTTGTAAAGAAAGAAACTTAGAAGAATTGAGGGCTAGATTCTCTCGAACAAATTGACGATATAAGCTAGCAATAACTGAAATAAGGACTTTGTATTAATCGGTCGAATAAAACGGTTACAAGGATTTTTAGTGTAGAAGATGAACTCAAGGAGCTCTGAGAGCAGTTACAGAGTTTCTAAGTGTAAAACGTGTGTAAGAAGATCAAAATCGAAGCCCCCCGAACTAAGCCGTTCTCCTTCCTTATATAGCTCGCCTCGTCGAGCTTCGAACTCCAGCACATATCTCGGCCACGTGCAGCTGCCTTAGCCGGATATCTCGCCACGTGCAGCAACTTCCTCCGCGATCTTCGGACTGGTTCGAACTGGCGAGAATATGCTCTGACCTGGCTCGGATTCTTCCTCGTCTTTTGGGATTTGGTCAAGCTGGAGCTCGACCTCGTCGAACGGAACGGATCGTTGCTCAGGATCGGGTTATCGAAAGGTGAATGGGCCTGGGCTGTAAAGTTAAAGCCTAGCCTTTTAGGCTTAGTTCAGTCTGCCCGTTGGGCTTGAGTGGGCTGGATTTGGGGTGTCAAATCCAGCTCCAACAATTGCCCCCCAGCCCATTAACGAGAGCGAGCTCGAGCTTTAATGGGCGGCAAGATGCGACTCTTGAAAGATTTGATGTTTGATTATGCTGACGTCACGGAGTCAGATAATCATTCGAGATCGACGGTTCAGATCTTGGAAAGGTGAACAGTTTATTGATCATGCGGTCGAGAATCGACCTCGAGACCGTAACTTGGCGTGTTGAGATAAATCTGTTATTATCTCGTCCAGGTGGACGGTCGAGATTCGGAGTAAATATTATCATTTACTTTTCTGTTTCGGCGGTCGAGCTTCCCGGGGCAAGGTGCCTCCCTCGAGAAGATTCGCACGGATTCCTGATGACGTGGACGATCCGGAGGGGGAGAGAGGAAATCGATCTAACGGCCTCGATCGATCGAGCTGCGCAGCGTGTCAAATCGTCGAGGTCGAATATTTGACAGTTGAGAACGGGAGATCGGATGGTCGAGCTTGGCGCGTGGCCAGATGCTCTGCGATCTTCGAGGTTGATAATAATTACTTCGATATAAAGTCCACCTCCCCCACTCCTTCTTTAACCGCTTCCGTTCGTCGATTAAAGGTAACTTCCTCTTCTCTCTTTCTCTTTTAGTTTTCTCCAATTTCCATCCGTCGCTTCTTTTCTTTAGAAATCGAGTAGGAAACTTTTGCGTGCTTTCTCCGTTTCGGGAACTTCTTCCGATGTCGGCGATAGTGAAGATCGAAGAGGAAAAATACAGAAAGACCGCCGTAGGTCCTTCCAAGACTGGTCAGGATGCTCTCAACGACTTCCGTCGAGAATGTGATATCCCAGACGGGGTGGAGTTGGCGGTCCTGACGCCAACAGAGACTCCGGCGAGCGTGGAGCAAGGTTTTTGCTGTGCATAGATGACGTACTTCCGGGACTGCGGGTTGTTTTTCCCAATCCCTCGATTTGTCCTCGAGGTGTTGGCAGACTTGCGGCTGGCTTTCCCGCAGATGTGCCCAAACCTGGTTCGGGCCATCATCAGATGTGCCGTACGGGCGAAGGAGGAGAACGTTATCTTCCGTTATTTGGATCTGAGGGCGTTCTTCTCCGTCAAGTACAACGCCTGCCATCCCGGGACTTTCTAAACATCCCCGAGGTTGAACTGGCGGTTCATTGAGAAGAGTCCGGAGAAGGACTCTGGCTGGGAGAAGAGCGGGTTTAAATTCCGGATTAACGAAGCTTCTGTCAGAGACTTTGACTTTTCCCGGTTCCCAATCGAGTTCGCGGGCAACGGTTGTTTAGCTAGGCTCGAGTGTTTGCTAGCTATATTTGGTCCGACATGCGTGTTAAGTTTTCTGACCCTTTACTGGTTGTTGTGCATCAGGTCAGCTGTCCAGAGCACCCAAGGATCCTGATATCAAGCACCGGCTAGAGCTGTTCAGGCGAGGAGAGGTTGTCTGGAGCACGTTCACACGAGAACGAGTTCGTCGAGTTCTTTCATCGCCAGCCCCGGCCCCGATTGTCGCACCCGGTAGGTCTTGGTTCCTTATCTCTTGGTGAGCTATCGTAATGATTGCTGCTTGCTGAATGACATGTTCTGACTTGATTTGCTGTCAGCTTGAGTTCTTCCTCTCCGCTCTATTTTACCATCTTCTAGTTCAGCAAGTTCAAGTTCAGCAATGTCTCGCAAGCCCACCTTTCGTCAAAGAGCCGGGAAAGCCCCGGCTGGTCCGAGCAGCTCTAGGGTACGCTCCGGGAGCGTTAAGGAGGCCCTCGAGGCCGCGCTTGCCACGGCTTCTGCTTCTGCACCTCAACCCCGTGACGAGGAGGTTGAGCAGGTGATGGATCTGCAGCCCGACCCCCCTCTGTGAGCTCGGGCAAAACACAGCAGCCCAGGCTGGGAACCGGCTTTATGCTCGACTGTAGCAAAGGCTGCGAGATGTTCCACATCCGGACGAGATCAAGGAGATGAAGGAGGTAGTTGGCAAGCTGAAGTCCGACCTAGAGGCCGCGAACGCGCAGGTCGCTCGCAAGACTAGACTCCTTAAACAATATAAGGGCCAGCAAGCTCACGTCACCGACCTCGAGATCGAGCTGGCCGAGAAGGGTGAGAAGTTCAAGGTTGCCACCAACCTGATCTTCGAGGCCAAATCTGAAGCGGTGCAGGCTCAACGCGAGGCCGCGGCCTACCAGGAGGAGAATCTCCGTCAAGACCGTGAACGCAAGAGTGATGTCCGCAAAGCGGGCCATGAGATCCGGAAGGATATGTCTCGGAAGTTCATGGAGGTGGTCGAGGGCTTCAAGCTGAAGTGGGAGAGGAAGATGGCCAAGGGTGTGGCCGAGTGTGATCTCCAGGAATGCATTGCCAACAAGGAGATGCTCGAGCAGCTCGCCGTGAAGGCCACTACTATCGAGGAGGTGCTGGAGAGGGTGACCAAAGAAGAGGAGGACTGATGTTATTGCATATTGCATACATTTTGCATACTCATTATTTAGTTTTTTATGCATTTGTATCATGTTTTAGGTTAGATTTCATTACTTAGGGTCCTAGAGCATTCTTGCATCAGCATATGCATTTTCCTTGCATTTTGCATCACATTCAGGTTGTTTCTGGCTGCTTTGGAGTCATGGAGGTTTGCGGGCGTGAGGAGACTGATGTAGCAGTTCGTGGGAGCTAGGAAATATGCTAAGGACCAGTGATCGAGGAGCAGATCGAGCATGGCTGGTCGATCTAGGAGTTGATCGACCAGAAGATCGAGCCAACTAGGCGATCCAAGGAGAATGATCGAGACGGAGATCGAGTGAAGCAATCGATCAATCAGTACGGACGTAAATGACGCCATGCAGAGCGAGAGCCAGATCGAGTACACCACTCGATCCACCCGAAGATCGATACCGAGATCGGATGCAACACTCGATTCGCCGAAGAAGATCAAGACCCGGATCGAGCCGAAGACACTATGCCCGGATGTGATCGAGAGAACCACTCGATCCAGTGGTCGATTTCTGTCCTTTCAACCGTTTTTGGCTGTTAGCGAAGGGGGGACCATTGGCTTGTTTGGGCATTTTAGGCAAGGCGGCGAGATGCTTTTTCGAGAACTTTTAGATCCTTATCCTTTCTTTCATGTTTTTCTCTCTCGTTTAACGAAGAACACCATTGTTGAACCAGTTTTTCTCTTAAGCTTTTGTATTCGAATCTTTATCGTTTTATCCAGTTTTTCTTTCATGTTTATCGTCTCGTTTCTTCTGCTTTGCTTGATTTACTCTATGTGTAGCGAGTAGTTTACTTTGGGTTCGGGGTTGAGAGGATTAAGGGATAGAGAGGGTTCGATCTTGGTTTGTTTTCTAAAACGTTTTAAAGGCTATCTCTTCTAAGGTGTTGAAAGCTTAATGCTTGAAGACTCTCACGCCAAGAGCTTCATGATCCGAGAGGTTCCTTACCTTGACAGGATTCAGGAGCCTCGGAAGATCACACCTTAGAGACTAGTTACCCCTTCCCAAAAGCCATGGAAGTTTGGGGGACTAGTTAAGCCATTACTAGAAATCTGTTTTCCTTGCCTTTCGACCTCTCTTTCCACCAAAAGCCATGGGTTTGGAGGAGAGGATGAAAGAGTGATCTATACCGAAAGCCACGGATAGATCTTGTTTTGTTTTCAAGGCTTAGAGATCCTCACCAAGTGAGTCGATCTAAAGTTTCAAACCCAAGATCGATCCTTTGAAACCCTTTACATGAATCTCAACCCTAGGCCCTTTCTTTTAGAATCTTGAAGTCTTATTTCATCTTTCGCTTGTTACCTGATAGCATCCTGGTCATTAGATTTGTTGTTCTTACGGTTTTAAACGAGATCGATCGTTACTGCTCGATCTAGTGGTCGATCTTGTGGTCAATCCACTAGTCGAATTTTAATAATTCGAAGTTCTTTCCTTTATTTAATCTGTTTGTTTCTCGTGGTTGTTGCTTCCTTTCTAGTATTTTTAAAATAGGTTTCACTCTGTTTAGGTTGCTGCATCTAGTTCTTTGATAATTTCTCATAAACTGTCTCATTTTGCTTAGATTTGCTTAGGATCTTGCATTCTTTGTGCATTCTCTATTTCCTAGAAGTGGATTGACACTCTCCTGCTTGCCTTACTACAACATTGCGTGCATTAGAGTTTGATAACCTCTCTGCATCATAAACCCTGCTTGAGAAAACGTATATCAAATGGCTCCGTTGCCATTCTAGGAGTGTTTAGAGAACATAGAGATTTGGGTCTTAGCAAAGACTAAGTCTTTACCTTTTTCAGGGTGCTAATACATCTACTCTCAAACGTGTGTTCAGGTACATGAATCTTCGTTCAAGGGGAGACAACAATCTTCTACAACCCTTAGACAACATTCATCAACTTGGTCACTCACGGCAAAGGAGAGTCAGAGAGCAAACAAGGGCCTTTGAGGAGATTGTTCAGCACGGTTTGGTTGACTTTGAAGCTATGGCTGAACACGAGCATCCAGAAGGACCTCCTACAGCAGGACGGGGCAATGGAAACCCCCAACACGCGGCTAGACCACCGAGGATCATAGGAGCCGGAGATGCTCCCAATACCCACCACAATAGGTTTGGGATCACTCCTCCTCCGATACAAAACAATAACTTCGAGATCAAGCCTGGTTTCATCTCCATGGTGCAAAACAACAAGTTCCACGGCTTAGCAATGGAAGACCCCTTGGAGCACCTAGACAACTTCGAGCAAGTATGTGGGATGATCAAGATCAATGGCATATCCGAAGATGCTTTCAAGCTGCGTCTCTTCCCCTTTTCACTCGGAGACAAAACTAGACATTGGGAGAAGACCCTCCCACAAGGCACCATCACATCATGGGCTGAGTGTAAGAAGGCATTTCTCTCAAAGTTCTTCTCAAGCACAAGGACAGATCGGTTGAGAAGCGAAATCAGTGGTTTCACCCAAAGGAACAACGAGACATTCAACGAGGCAATGGAGTGTTTCAAAGACTACACGATCCAATGTCCTCATCACGGGTTTAGCGAAGAGACTCTACTCAGTACCATATACCGTGGAGCTTAACCAAAGATAAGGTTGTTGCTTGATACAGCTAGCAAAGGGAACTTCCTTGGTCAAGAGGTAGAAGAGGGTATGGAGCTGATAGACAACCTGGCGTTGAGTGATGGAAACTATGCCGAGGATTATGACCGAGCACCGAGAGGATCAGAGTTAGAGTCTCACAAGAAGGAGCTCAAATCGTTGCAAGAGAAGATTGACAAGTTGGTATTAGCTAATCAGAAGCATGTTCACTTTGTTGGTGATGCTGATGAGAACCAAGAGGAGTTGGAGCTAAGCCAAGAAGAAGCAAATTGGGTAGCTGGACAGAACAACTACAAGTCTCAAGGCTACAACCAAGGCTACCAGAACAACAACCTCTCTTACCGAAGCACCAATGTAGCCAACCCTAAAGATCAAGTGTACCCTGCTCAACAAGCTAAACCTTTCATCCCTTACAACAAAGGGTTTCAACCGAGTGGTGGTTTCCAAGGTCAAGGGCAAGGCAACTTTCAAGGGCAACAACAACACAACAAGGGTTATACTCCTAACTACCCTCCGGGCTTTGCACCTCAGCAACAACAACCGATGCAACAACAAGTTGCTCCGGTTCAAGCAATGTTTCAACAGCTAATACAAGGGCAAGCTTCAACCAACCAGAAGTTGATAAGCGTTTTTCTTACGGTCTAATGCAGCAGAGAGGTTATCAAAACTCTAATGCAAGCAATGTTGTAGTAAGGCAAGCAGGAGAGTGTCAATCCACTTCTAGATGATAGAGAATCCACAGAGAATGCAAGGTCTAAGACAAATCTAAGCAAATGAGACAGTTTATGAGAAATAATCTAAAAACTAAATGCAGCAACCTAAACGGAGTGAAACCTATTTTAAAAATACTAGAAAGGAAGCAGTTACCACGAGGAACAAACAGATAAATTAAAGGGAAGAGCTTCGAATTGTTAAAATTCGACTAGTGGATCGACCACAAGATCGACCACTAGATCGAGCAGAAACGATCGATCTCGTCTAAAACCGTAAGAACAATGAATCTAAAGACCAGGATGCTATCAGGTAACAAGCTAAAGATGATATGAGACGTAAATATGCTAGAAAAGAGGGCTTTAGGGTTGAGATTCATATAAGGGGTTTCAAAGATCGATCTTGGGTTTGAAACTTTGGATCGACTCACTTGTTGAGGATCTCTAAGCCTCGAAAACAAAACAAGATCTATCCGTGGCTTTCGGTATAGATCACTCTTTCATCCTCTCCTCCAAACCCATGGCTTTTGGTGGAAAGAGAGGTCGAAAGGCAAGGAAAACAGATTTCGAACAATGGCTTAACTAGTCCCCCAAACTTCCATGGCTTTTGGGAAGGGGTAACTAGTCTCTAAGGTGAGATCTTCCGAGGCCCCTGGATCCTGTCAAGGTAAGGGACCTCTCGGATCATGAAGCTCTTGGCGTGAGAGTCTTCAAGCATTAAGCTTTCAACACCTTAGAAGAGATAGCCTTAAAAACGTTTAGAAAACAAACCAAGATCGAACCTTTTCTACCCCTTAATCCTCTCAACCCCTAACCCAAAGTAAACTACTCACTACACATAAAGTAAATCAAGCAAGGTGGAAGAAATGAAACGATGAACATGAAACAACGACTAGATTAAACGATAAGGTTCGAGAATACAAAAGCTTGAAAAGAAAACTGGTTCAACAATAATGTTCTTCCGAAAACGAGAGAGAAAACTTCAAGGAAAAAGTTAGAAAATCTAAAAGTTATCGAAAAAGCATTCGCCGCCTTGCCTAAAATGTCAAAACAGTCCAATGGTCCCCCCTTCGCTAACAGCCAAAAACGGTTGAAAGGACAGAGATCGACCATTGGATCGAGTTGTTCTATCGATCATATCCGGCCATCGTGTCTTCGGCTCGATCCGGGTCTCGATCTTCTTTGGTGAATCGAGTGTTGCATCCGATCTCGGTATCGATCTTTGGGAGGATCGAGTGGTGTACTCGATCCGGCTCTCGCTCTGCATGGCGTCATTTACGTCCGTACCGATACATCGATTGCTTCACTCGATCTCCATCTCGATCATTATCCTTGGATCGCCTAGTTGGCTCGATCTTCTGGTCGATCAACTCTTAGATCGACCGGCCATGCTCGATCTGCTCCTCGATCACTGGTCCTTAGCACACTCCCGAGCTTCCATGAACTGCTACATCGGCCTCCACACCTCCACGAACCTCCGTGTCTCCAAAGCAACCAGAAACAACCTGGAATGGATGCAAAATGCAGAGAAAATGCATATGCTGATGCAAGAATGCTCTAGGACCCTAAGTGATGCAATCTAGCCTAAAACATGATACAAATGCATGAAAAACTACCTAATGAGTATGCAGAATGTATGCAATATGCAATGATATCAACTCCCCCAAATTTACTTCTTGCTTGCCCTCAAGCAACAAAAAACAAGTAAGGAAGAGAGGTTTTCAGAAAATTCAAAGGGGTTTTAAATTTTTGCAAAGGTGCCTTTCGAATAGATCATCTTAATGTCCTAGTTAACAGTTCTAAAATGCTAAGCTTACACTCATACTCCAAAGGACTTAGCCATACTCATCACACAAAGAAATTCAAATCATGAGTCTCTTATTCCTAACAATCAAAGAAATTCATTCTTTAACATTCATTAACATTCGAACCATGAATCAAACTTATGCACTTTAAAGCAAAACACATTTGGCTAAGGGTTATGGTTATGAGCATAGAATGATCTCATTTGAAAAGGGTTTATAATTAGACAAGGGTTTCTCTCAAAAATGGTTTGAACTAATGCATAATGCTAAAGGTAAAGACAATTTATGCATACATGATTAGATTCTCATCTACCCATGTAAACTATCAAACAGTCCTATACCCCTCTCATTTAAGAAATTTAATCCTCACTCACCACTTAAGAGTCTACCCCTTCTTCTCAACTTAGCAATCCCCAATTCAAAATAAAGACATTTTTAAACTTTTTAGGCTAGTGAAAAGGTTTTGAAAAATATTTTTGCTCTTAGAAATTTCTTATTAGTCGCTCTCTTATTATTACTATTTTTCTCTTCATTTATTTTTTTTTTATTTATTTGGCACTTAGGCTCTTTTGTTTTTTTCTTCTTTTCTTTTTCTCTTTTTTTTTTATTTATTTAGAGAGAGCTACCTTCTGAAATAGAGCATACTTAGTTTTAAAAACAAACCTTTCACTTAAAACCTCATTTCTTTCCTTAAAACACAAACTCTTTTGAACCGAAAACAAATACACAAGAAAGCAACCCCAATGATCCCCCAAACTTATCCTAAGCCTATACCTAGCTTCAAAATGTAAAGCTAGCAATCAATTATGAAAACCAAATCATGTCGCCTAAACCTAACACTTTATGCCAAGTTCAAACCGAAAATAAGGCCTCACAAAGATGTCACACAAGAACATTTGGTTTCAAAGGAGGGTAAGGTTCAAGGAGGGAGTTCTACTTAGGCTCACAAAGAGTGGTAAAAAGGAAGAAGAGAGCCTAAATATTTTAAAACCATGTGTTCATTTTCAAATGCATAAGAATGATAATTAGATTTTCAAATTAAGGTTTTCACTTAGTAGGATGAGTTTCAAATCATGAGAGTTCAATTCAAGTCACGAAAATCCTAACTAGTGATCCAAGCATGGTTAGAACTTACATTCAAAGCATAAGATCAAAGAACACAAGATTAAATCACACAAGTACTCCCCCAAACTTGCTTGACACCGTCCCGGTGGCAAACTCATCCAAAGGAGCAAACAAACACAATGCAAGAAACAAACATGAGTGGTTATATACAATGGAAGAAGGTTGTTACCTCTTGTCTAGGCTCGACTGGAACTTGAGGATGTTCCAGAGGAGCTAGAGATTGTTGCTTTTCCTTTGTTGCCTGGTTCTTGGAGGGAGTGGCGAGCCGGTTGAATGTTGTCTCCTTGGGTCTCGCGGATCACAACTCCTCCGGTTGAGAGTCTCCTCTTCTCGGGTTGTTGTATCTCCTGGCTTACAGCTGGCTTAGGCTGGCTTCCTTGGAGTTGTTTGACCTTCTTCCCCAGCTTCTTAAGCATCTTCCCTTGCCACTTGTTGATCTTCCGCTGCATCTCCACCACCGAGGCTAAGAACTTCTCGGTTTTGGTCTTAGGCTCAAAATCCAGCTTGGGAAGTGTGTAAACCTCGGGCATCTCATCCTCTGTTCCTGGAGACTCTGACCTTTGGCGCGGGGCAATGGCTGAATCAGGCGGTCCTCCTAAAGGGGCAAAGCATTCTTCCTCCGTGGGTAAGAACTCGATGTTCCCAACACCAAGCAGCTCGGTCTCGTCTTTGTTGGGGAGGATGCACACTCTCTTCTTGTCTTCCTCATCTATGAAGAGGTAAGCATAAAACCCTTCTGCTGGCGTGCGTCCCAAGCTATCAGTGTTTCTCATGTATGCTTCATCCATGAAAGCTCTGTTTGGGACGTGAGCAAAGTCATGGATGGGCACACCGGCTTGCACGAACAAAGGAGTAAGGAAACCGCCAATGTAGGAAGAGGTTGCCTTGCACCGTAAGGCATAAGCCTTGTACTTCACCAGAGAAGCCGCGAGCACACAGCCGTAATTCACTTCATCGCCGAGTTCATCTTCTATGGGTTCTTCATTCGCATCCGGATCAGACACCAAATGCTTCATGCCTTGGAAAAGGAAGCACAGCTCCGTCTTCGTGACAGTAGGAGCAACAGACCTCCCACTGAATGTATTAGCTATCAGCTTCAAAGTATACCTCAACACCGGACTCCTAACTCTCTTGATCTTGGCGGTGTTGGCTTTGTAGTCTTCATTGCTGATTAGGTCCCAAAACTCGTCGGCTTTCTTGAAGGCTGGGAACTCCACCTTATGTGCATCAGCCTTGAGACCGTAGGCTTGGCATAGCTTGGGGATGGATAGTGTGTAGGCTTGGCGGCCAACCTTGAAATAGAGACGGCCTTGAGAAGGAACAGGTGCACTCGGATTCTCGTACCGGAACTCCAAAGTGGCTAGGAAATCTATCGTCACCTCGGGAATTGTAGGGCAGTCCATCCACGATAAGCACCTCAGACCAATGTTCTTGAGGAGTTGGTCGAAGTCTCCAAGGATCCCGAGCCTGGACAGAAGCTCTCGATCAGCAAACTTTGTAGGTTCAAACCGGAGCCTCTCCAACCTCTTCTTATCCCTCTTCTCATCTTTGCTCCACCGGGCCCTCTCTTTCTTGCACTCTGCTCCACCACTTCTTGTGTTTCTCCTTCTTGCACTCGCTCCTCTCTTGTTCTCTTTGGTGCCATTGCTCCTGAAACAAATTTTTCTAGAGAATGATTAGCAAGAGGCGATTGAATGAGAATAAGAGAAGTGGAGAAGAAGATTTATATAAACTACTCTAGAATTTTGGGGATCAAATAAAAATAATAGCTAGATAAAAGGAAATAAAATCTTTGAGATACTGAAAATCAAGAATTTTTCCTATTACTTAGCTAATTTTAAAAATTCAAATCCGATCCTATATCCTAAAACAAGAACTTGCGATTTTTAAGGAGATTTTCTTGAAATAAAATCATTAAACCTTGAAAATACCTTTGCAAGAGTAGAAGATATCTTTGCTAAACTTTAAAAGCTTTTAAATTCTCACTCTCTTTGTAAGGAAAACTCGAGCAAACAGAAATGAGAGGGTGAGGAATAAATTGAAACATTTAAAGAGTTTAACAAACCAAAACAATGGGTGGTGAAAGTGGTTTCCGACAAAAGTCTTGGTCAAGGCACATCTTTCATAGTCAAAGATGCTTGCCTTGACCAAGTTTTGAATTTAAAAATTGGAGGGAAAGGAGTAAAGGAGGGAAAGAAAATTGTTACCTCGACATGAGATCGAGTCCTTTTGGTCGATCTAGGACTCGATCTCATGCCTAAAATGGCTTCGATCGAGAGGGTTACTCGATCTGTGACTCGATTCAAGGTGAATCGAGCCCTGGATCGATTGGCTCTCTCGATCATTGAGATGTTGGCTCTTCGGCTAAGTCCCTCTGATCGAGCTATGTCCTCGATTTAAGGGTCGATTTAGCATAGATCGAGTGATGGATCGAGTCGAGTGATTGATCAATTTTCAACAGATTTTCCTGAGAGAAATTAGATCGGTCGATCCGATTTGGATCGATCGATCCTTTTTCGTCAAGGTCGATCTTGTCACTCGTTCTCGTCTAGATCGACTGGCTCCTCTCGATTCACTGGCTCGATCTAGCAAAGATCGAGCCAGGATCAGTCGATCTAGCACTCGATCTCTAGCTTTATCTTAACCCCTATTGCCCCTTTTGGAACCCAAAGATAAGGTTTAGATTCCTTATACCTGTTCCTACACACTAAAAACATAAAAACATAAAACTGAAAGAGAAATGAAAGCAAAAATATGTACAAGATAAACATGGGAATGCCTCCCAAGTGCGCTTTCTTTAACGTCTTTAGCTAGACCTTACTTGATCTAGGCGGATGGTGGGTCTTGGAGAAGCACCGAGGTACTCTCTTTGTCAAAGCTGTCCGCCAGGTAGGGCTTGACTTTGTGTCCGTTGACGGTGAATGCACTACCACTTCTTCCCATCAGAGTAACAGCTCCATATGGCAAGACCTCTTGAATCACGAACGGTCCACTCCACCTTGATTTCAGCTTGCCCGGGAAGAGCTTCAGCCTCGAGTTGTACAGCAACACCAGTCCTCCTTCCTTAAGCTCCTTGGCAACCAATTTCTTGTCATGAGCCTCCTTAGTCCGCTCCTTGTAGATCTTGGAACTCTCGTAAGCATTCAACCTCAACTCGTCCAGTTCGTGTAGCTGAATAAGACGCCTTTCCTGAGCCGTCTTGAGATCAAAGTTCAGCCTCTTCACAGCCCACAATGCACGGTGTTCCAGCTCAACCGGGAGGTGACAACCCTTGCCATAGAGTAGAGTGAAAGGGGTTGTACCAATCGGCGTCTTGAAGGCAGTACGGTAGGCCCAAAGAGCATCGTCCAGCTTCACTGACCAGACCTTCCTTGTTGCTCCAACGGTCTTCTCCAGAATAGCTTTGATCTGCCTGTTAGAGACTTTCACCTGACCGCTCGTTTGAGGATGATACGGTGTAGCCACCTTATGCTTAACCCCATACTTTCTCAAGAGGCTCTCAAAAACCTTGTTTACAAAATGGCTTCCTCCATCACTTATAACAACCTTGGGTACCCCAAACCTTGGAAAGATGATACTCTTGAACAACTTGATCACAACCTTAGAGTCCTTTGTAGGGGAAGTAACAGCCTCAACCCATTTGGAGACATAATCCACAGCTACTAAGATGTACTTGTTGCCGTATGAAGAAGGAAAAGGCCCCATGAAGTCAATACCCCACGCATCGAACACGTCAACCTCGAAGATAGGAACTTGAGGCATTTCATTCCTCTTGGTAATGTTCCCTGCTCGCTGACATGCCTCACAGCTCTTCACAAACTCGTGTGCATCTTTGAAGATAGACGGCCACCAGAAACCCGCTTGCAACACTTTCGTGGCAGTTTTGAATGAAGCGCAGTGTCCTCCGTAGGAAGAGCCATGGCAATGATAGAGGATATCCCTGGCTTCTTCCTTTGTAACACATCTTCGGTACAAGCTGTCTACTCCTCTTTTGTATAGGTAAGGCTCATCCCAAAAGTAGTCACTAGCCTCCCTCAAAAACCTCTTCTTGGGATAGCTGTTGAGATGTGTTGGCTCCTCACTTCATGCTAGGTAGTTCACCATATCAGCATACCATGGTAGATCCTCCTCTTTAAAACTCGACACTTCCTCAAACCTTCCTTCTAGCTTCCCACAAACAGCAGTAGTAATCGCCATAAGTTGTTCTTATGGAAGAGAATCGTCTAAAGGGAGAGACTCGTTGATCCTTAGCCTTGAGAGGTGGTCAGCGACTCCATTTTCTATCCCCTTCTTGTCTTTAATTTCCATGTCAAACTCCTGAAGTAAGAGAATCCATCTTAAGAGCCGAGGCTTAGTGTCTTTCTTTGAGTAGATGTATCGTAGAGCACCATGATCCGTGTATACAATAGCCTTGGAGCCAACGAGATACGATCTGAACTTCTCAAAGGCGAAGACTACTGCAAGCAGCTCCTTCTCCGTAGTGGTGTATCGTGATTGCGTGTCATCCAAGGTCCTTGAAGCATAATAGATCACATGTAGCTTCTTGTCCTTCTTCTGACCAAGGACTGCTCCTACAGCATAGTCACTAGCATCACACATAATCTCAAAAGGGAGGGACCAGTCTGGTGCTTGGACTATAGGGGCTGACGTGAGGGCTCCTTGATGGTCACGAAAGCCTTCAAACACTCCTCATCGAATACAAACTCAGCTTCCTTGCATAACAGCCGTGTAAGGGGACGTGCAATCTTGGAGAAATCTTTAATAAAGCGCCTATAGAACCCTGCGTGTCCCAAGAAGCTTCTGATCCCTTTAACATTAACCGGCGGCTCCAAACCCATCATAACCTCAACCTTAGCCTGATCAACCTCAATACCCCTCTCTGAAATCTTGTGACCGAGCACTATCCCTTCCTTGACCATGAAGTGGCATTTCTCCCAGTTCAGCACCAGGTTTGTTTCTTCACAACGTTTAAGTACCCTGCAAAGATTCAACAAACACGCAGGAAAGGACGCACCATACACAGAGAAGTCATCCATAAACACCTCTACCATCTCCTCTATAAGATCGGAGAAGATCGACATCATACACCGCTGAAAGGTAGCCGGTGCATTACACAATCCAAACGGCATCCTTCGATATGCAAAGGTACCGTAGGGACATGTAAAAGTCGTTTTCTCCTGATCGTTTGGGTGAATAGGTATTTGAAAGAAACCGCTATACCCATCGAGAAAACAGTAGTAAGGGTGATTTGCAAGTCTCTCAAGCATCTGATCAATAAAAGGCAAAGGGAAATGGTCTTTTCTAGTCGCAAGGTTAAGCTTTCTATAGTCAATACACATTCTATGACCAGTAATGGTCCTAGTAGGGATAAGTTCATCCTTTTCATTCCTTATGACCGTGATCCCTCCCTTCTTAGGCACCACATGTACAGGTGAAACCCACGTGCTGTCACTTTTGGGATAGATCACGTCAGCCTCTAAAAGCTTAAGGATTTCCTTCTTAACAACCTCTTTCAAGTTAGGATTCAAACGCCTTTGATGTTCTACAGAAGTGGCGTTCTCATTATCCAAGTGAATCCTATGAGTGCAAAGCATTGGTGAAAGGCCTTTGATGTCACTTAAAGAGTACCCAATGGCCTTCCTATACTTTCTCAGCTCAGTTAAGAGCGAGTGCAACTCATCATCACTAAGGTTTTCGTTTACTATCACGGGATAGGTGTCATTAGGTCCTAAGAAAGCATACCTTAGCCCTTTTGGGAGCTCCTTAAGGTCCACCTTTGGGGCTAACAGCTCACTCCAGTTATCCTCGTGGCTGTTGTTGTTGTTCTCCTCCTTGGAACTCTCCTTTGAACTCGAGGCATGGCCCTTCAGACTGCTTTCCTCTATCGCTATCCCTTCTGTGATCGAGTCCTCCGGTCGATTCTCCTCTCGATGTCGTCCAGATCCAGCCATTTCACTCGATTCACTTACTCGATTTGATATGGATCGAGTAAGGGATCGAGACGTTGAGTCGATCTCTTGATTGGACTCCAAAATGATCGGGAGGTCTTTCTCGATCGTCAACTCGATTGTTTCTTCTGATCGAGCATCATTCTCGATCTGTTGGTCGATTGTTGCACCGGATCGAGTTGGGTTCTCGATTGGCTTGTCGATCTGACTCCTGGATCGAGTGATAGCGTCGATCTCGGGGTCGATTTCTAGGCAACATCCTTCTTCATTCTTGATGATTCTCCTCGAATCTAGCAGGTTCACGTACTCTTGGGTCCTTTGGTCCACATAGCCAAACTCTCCTGGCTCCTTAGTGAGTGCTAGCTTCAAATGGTCTTCTAAAGCTAGCTCTTCCAGCAACTCATCCGCCAAGGCATCCATCGTTTCGATATAGAAAGCTTGTCCTTCAATGGTTGGCTTCTTTAGAACCTTGTTGATGTCAAAGTCTAGCCTGATCTCTTTCCCCAAATGCAAGGCAATCTTCCCATTCTTCACGTCTATTATGGCTCCGGCGGTTGCGAGAAATGGTCTCCCTAAGATGAGTGGGTCTTTCGGCTCCTCGTCCATCACCAGCACTACAAAGTCTGTAGGTACATTCACACCACTGATTCGCACCGGTAAGTCTTCGAGCAGCCCTACCGGTAATCTCACGCTCCTATCAGCCAGCACCAATGAGATCCGACATTCCTTAAACCGAGTGAACCCAAGCTTCTTAACTACGGAGTGAGGCATCAAGTTTATGCTAGCTCCGAGATCACACAAGTAACTCTTGAACTCTAGAGGACCTAAAGCACAAGGTATGGTGAAGCTTCCCGGATCTCCCAGCTTCTTAGGCACTATCTCCTTATGAATAACCACGCTACACTCTTCGCTTAGTACAAACACCTCTTTGCTTTCTTTGTTCTTCTTCACAAGGGTGTCCTTGAAAAACTTGGCGCACTTGGGCATCATAGCGAGACAGTCTACAAGAGGCAACTTTATCTCCACGTCTCTCAAGTGCTTCTCAAACAGGATCCGGTGCTTCTCTATTAACTGCTTTTTGAAACGACCCGGGAATGGCAACTTTGGTACGTAAGGTGGGGGCACGTAGTCATCCTTTTCCTTGGTGGTTTTCTCAGCCTTTTTCTCAATGAATGCCTTGTCACCTCTTCTCGGTCCTTGGATCCATACGTTGTCAAAGTTTATCTCCTCATTATCAGCTGAAATTTTACCCTCCCCCTCTTGAATTACAACGTCCTCGTTGTTCTTGGTAGAGACCGGAGGCTCAAGCTGTTTGCCACTTCGTAACGTAATAGCATTGGCATACTCCTTGGGGTTTTGCTCACACTTTCCCGGGAGGCTGTTCTGTCCACTCGTGCTTGCCTTGCCCTTCTCCAGCTGCTTTATTTTGTTGTTGAGGTTTGTGATTTGAGTGGAGAAGTCTGTTAAGGATGAATCTAGCCGAGTGTTCATTTCAGCGAACTTCTGATTTGTAGAAGCTTGCCCTTGTATTAGCTGTTGGAACATTGCTTGAACCGGATCAACTTGTTGTTGCATCGGTTGTTGTTGCTGTTGAGGTGCAAAGCCCGGAGGGTAGTTGGTAGTATAACCCTTGTTTTGTTGTTGTTGCCCTTGACCTTGGAAATTGCCTTGCCCTTGACCTTGGAAACCACTGCTCGGTTGAAAACCTTTGTTGTAAGGGATGAAAGGCTTAGCTTGTTGAGCAGGGTACACTTGATCTTTAGGGTTGGCTACATTGGTGTTTCGGTAAGAGAGGTTGTTGTTCTGGTAGCCTTGGTTGTAGCCTTGAGACTTGTAGTTGTTTTGTCCAGCCACCCAATTTGCTTCTTCTTGGCTTAGCTCTAACTCCTCTTGGTTTTCATCAGCTTCACCAACGAAGTGAACATGCTTCTGGTTAGCTAAAACCAACTTGTCAATCTTCTCATGCAACGATTTTAGCTCCTTCTTGTGAGACTCTAATTCTGATCCCCTCGGTGCTCGGTCTTAATCCTCAGCATAGTTTCCATCACTCAACGCCAGGTTCTCTATCAGCTCCATACCCTCTTCTACTTCTTGACCGAGGAAGTTCCCTTTGCTAGCTGTATCAAGCAACAACCGGATCTTTGGTGAAGCCCCACGGTATATGGTACTGAGTAGAGTCTCCTCACTGAACCCGTGATGAGGGCATTGGATCGTGTAATCTTTGAAACGCTCCATAGCCTCATTGAATGTCTCGTTGTTCCTTTGAGTGAAACCGCTGATTTCGCTTCTCAACCGAGCAGTCCTGGTGCTTGAGAAGAACTTTGAGAGGAAAGCCTTCTTACATTCAGCCCATGATGTGATGGTGCCTTGTGGGAGGGTCTTCTCCCAATGTCTAGCTTTGTCTCCGAGTGAAAAGGGGAAGAGAGACGCAGCTTGAAGGCATCTTCTGATATACCGTTGATCTTAATCATTCCACACACTTGCTCGAAATTGTCCAAGTGCTCCAAGGGGTCTTCCATTGCTAAGCCGTGGAACTTGTTGTTTTGCACCATAGATATGAACCCCGGCTTGATCTCAAAGTTATTGTTTTGTACCGGAGGAGGAGTGATCCCAAACCTATTGTGGTGGGTATTGGGAGCATCTCCGGCTCCTATGATCCTCGGAGGTCTAGCCGCGTGTTGGGGGTTTCCATTGCCCCGTCCTGCTGGAGGTGGTCCTTCTGGATGCTCGTGTGCAGCCATGTCTTCAAAGTTAACCAGACCTTGCTGAACAATCTCCTCAAAGGCTCTTGTTTGATCTCTGACTCTTCTTTGCCGTGAGTGACCAAGCTGATGAATGTTGTCTAAGGGTTGTAGAAGATTGTTGTCTCCCCTTGAACGAAGATTCATGTACCTGAAAACACACGTTTTAGAGTAGTAGGATTAGTAACTTGAAAAAGGTAAAGACTTAGTCTTTGCTAAGACCCAAATCTCTATGTTCTCTAAGCAACCTAGAATGGCAACGGCGCCATTTGATAAGCGTTTTTCTTATGGTCTAATGCAGCAGAGAGGTTATCAAAACTCTAATGCAAGCAGTGTTGTAGTAAGGCAAGCAGGAGAGTGTCAATCCACTTCTAGATGATAGAGAATCCACAGAGAATGCAAGGTCTAAGACAAATCTAAGCAAATGAGACAGTTTATGAGAAATAATCTAAAAACTAAATGCAGCAACCTAAATGGAGTGAAACCTATTTTAAAAATACTAGAAAGGAAGCAATTACCACGAGGAACAAACAGATAAATTAAAGGGAAGAGCTTCGAATTGTTAAAATACGACTAGTGGATCGACCACAAGATCGACCACTAGATTGAGCAGAAACGATCGATCTCATCTAAAACCGTAAGAACAATGAATCTAAAGACCAGGATGCTACAAGGTAACAAGCTAAAGATGATATGAGACGTAAATATGCTAGAAGAGAGGGCTTTAGGGTTGAGATTCATATAAGGGGTTTCAAAGATCGATCTTGGGTTTGAAACTTTGGATCGACTCACTTGGTGAGGATCTCTAAGCCTCGAAAACAAAACAAGATCTATCCATGGCTTTCGGTATAGATCACTCTTTCATCCTCTCCTCCAAACCCATGGCTTTTGGTGGAAAGAGAGGTCGAAAGGCAAGGAAAACAGATTTCGAACAATGGCTTAACTAGTCCCCCAAACTTCCATGGCTTTTGGGAAGGGGTAACTAGTCTCTAAGGTGAGATCTTCCGAGGCCCCTGGATCCTGTCAAGGTAAGGGACCTCTCGGATCATGAAGCTCTTGGCGTGAGAGTCTTCAAGCATTAAGCTTTCAACACCTTAGAAGAGATAGCCTTAAAAACGTTTAGAAAACAAACCAAGATCGAACCTTTTCTACCCCTTAATCCTCTCAACCCCTAACCCAAAGTAAACTACTCACTACACATAAAGTAAATCAAGCAAGGTGGAAGAAATGAAACGATGAACATGAAACAACGACTAGATTATACGATAAGGTTCGAGAATACAAAAGCTTGAAAAGAAAACTGGTTCAACAATGGTGTTCTTCCGAAAACGAGAGAGAAAACTTCAAGGAAAAAGTTAGAAAATCTAAAAGTTATCGAAAAAGCATTCGCCGCCTTGCCTAAAATGTCAAAACAGTCCAATGGTCCCCCCTTCGCTAACAGCCAAAAACGGTTGAAAGGACAGAGATCGACCATTGGATCGAGTTGTTCTATCGATCATATCCGGCCATCGTGTCTTCGGCTCGATCCAGGTCTCGATCTTCTTCGGTGAATCGAGTGTTGCATCCGATCTCGGTATCGATCTTTAGGAGGATCGAGTGGTGTACTCAATCCGGCTCTCGCTCTGCATGGCGTCATTTACGTCCGTACCGATACATCGATTGCTTCACTCGATCTCCATCTCGATCATTATCCTTGGATCGCCTAGTTGGCTCGATCTTCTGGTCGATCAACTCTTAGATCGACCGGCCATGCTCGATCTGCTCCTCGATCACTGGTCCTTAGCACACTCCCGAGCTTCCATGAACTGCTACATTGGCCTCCACACCTCCACGAACCTCCGTGTCTCAAAAGCAACCAGAAACAACCTGGAATGGATGCAAAATGCAGAGAAAATGCATATGCTGATGCAAGAATGCTCTAGGACCCTAAGTGATGCAATCTAGCCTAAAACATGATACAAATGCATGAAAAACTACCTAATGAGTATGCAATATGCAATGATATCAGAATTTCGCTGAAATGAACAGTAGATTTATCTCTAACCGACTTCTCCACTCAAATCACCAACCTAAACAACAAGATCAAGCAGCTGGAGAAGGGAAAAGCAAGCACCAGTGGTCAGAACAGTCTTCCGGGAAAGTGTGAGCAAAATCTCAAGGAGTATGCCAATGCTATAACGTTGAGAAGCGGCAAAGAGCTCGAACCTCCGGTCTCTACCAAGAACAACGAGGACGTTGTAATTCAAGAGGGGGAGGGTAAACCTTTGGCTGATGATGATGAGATAAACTTTGACAACCTTTGGATCCAAGGGCCGAGGAGAGGAGATAAGGCGGTCGCTGAGAAGAAAGCTGAGCTTACCACCAAGGATAAGAATGACTACGTGCCCCCACCTTACGTACCGAAGTTGCCATTCCCCGGTCGTTTCAAAAAGCAGCTTATAGAGAAGCACCGGATCTTGTTTGAGAAGCACCTAAAAGACGTGGAAATCAAGCTGCCTCTTGTAGACTGTCTCGCTATGATGCCCAAGTGCGCCAAGTTTTTCAAGGACACCCTTGTGAAGAAGAACAAAGAAAGCAAAGAGGTACTTGTTCTAAGCGAAGAGTGTAGTGCAGTTATTCATAAGGAGATAGTGCCTAAGAAGCTGGGAGACCCTGGAAGCTTCACTATACCCTGTGCTTTGGGTCCTCTAGAGTTCAAGAGTTGCTTGTGTGATCTCGGGGCTAGCATAAACTTGATGCCTTACTCTGTGGCTAAGAAGCTTGGTTTCAATCGGTTTAAAGACTCTCGGATCTCATTGGTGCTGGCTGATAGAAGCGTGAGGTTACCAGTGGGGCTGCTTGAAGATTTACCGGTACGAATCAGTGGTGTGAACGTACCTACAGACTTTGTAGTATTGGAGATGGACGAGGAGCCTAAAGACCCACTTATCTTAGGGAGATCGTTCCTTGCAACCGCCGGAGCTATAATAGATGTGAAGAACGGGAAAATTGCCTTGCATTTGGGGAAGGAGATCAGGCTAGACTTTGACATCAACAAGGTTCTAAAGAAGCCGACCATTGAAGGACAAGCTTTCTATATCGAAACAATGGATGCCTTGGCGGATGAGTTGCTGGAAGAGCTAGCTCTAGAAGACCATCTGAAGCTAGCACTCACTAAGGAGCCAGGGGAGTTCGGCTATGTGGACCAGAGAACCCAAGAGTACGTGAACCTGCTGGATTCGAAGAGGATTATCAAGAATGAAGAAGGTTGCTGCCTAGAGATCGACCCCGAGATCGACGCTATCACTCGATCCAGGGGACAGATCGACAAGTCAATCGAGAGCACAACTCGATCCGGCGCAACACTCGATGGACAGATCGAGAAGGATGCTCGATCAGGAAAAACAATCGAGTCGACGATCGAGAGAGACCTCCCGATCATTTTGGAGTCCAATCAAGAGATCGACTCAGCGTCTCGATCCCTTACTCGATACATATCAAATCGAGTAAGTGAATCGAGTGAAATGGCTCGATCTAGACGACATCGAGAGGAGAATCGACCGGATGACTCGATCTCAGAAGGGATAGCGATGGAGGAAAGCAGTCTGAAGGACCATGCCTCGAGTTCAAGAGAGAGTTCCAAGGAGGAAAGCAACAACAACAGCCACGAGGATGACTGGAGTGAGCTGTTAGCCCCAAAGGTGGACCTAAAGGAGCTCCCAAAAGGGCTAAGGTATGCTTTCTTAGGGCCTAATGACACCTATCCCGTGATAGTGAACGAAAACCTTAGTGATGATGAGTTGCACTCGCTCCTATCTGAGCTGAGAAAGTATAGGAAGGCCATTGGGTACTCTTTAAGTGACATCAACGGCCTTTCACCAATGTTTTGCACTCATAGGATTCACTTGGATAATGAGAACGTCACTTCTGTAGAACATCAAAGGCGTTTGAATCCTAACTTGAAAGAGGTTTTTAAGAAGGAAATCCTTACGTTTTTAGAGGCTGACGTGATCTATCCCATAAGTGATAGCACGTGAGTTTCCCCTGTACACGTGGTGCCTAAGAAGGGAGGGATCACGGTTATAAGGAATGAAAAGGATGAACTTATCCCTACTAGGACCATTACTGGTCATAGAATGTGTATTGACTATAGAAAACTTAACCTTGTGACTAGAAAAGACCATTTCCCCTTGCCTTTTATTGATCAAATGCTTGAGAGACTTGCAAATCACCCTTACTACTATTTTCTCGATGGGTATAGTGGTTTCTTTCAGATTCCTATCCACCCAAACGATCAGGAGAAGACGACCTTTACATGTCCCTATGGTACCTTTGCATATCGAAGGATGCCGTTTGGATTATGTAATGCACCGGCTACCTTTCAGCGGTGTATGATGTCTATCTTCTCTGATCTTATAGAGGAGATGGTAGAGGTATTCATGGATGATTTCTCTGTGTATGGTCTAGAGCCGCCGGTTAATGTTAAAGGGATCAGAAGCTTCTTGGGGCACGCAGGGTTCTATAGGCGCTTCATCAAAGATTTCTCCAAGATTGCACGCCCTCTTACACGGCTGTTGTGCAAGGAAGCTGAGTTTGTATTCGATGAGGAGTGTTTGATGGCTTTCGTGACCATCAAGGAAGCCCTTACATCAGCCCCTATAGTCCAAGCACCAGACTGGTCTCTTCCCTTTGAGATCATGTGTGATGCTAGTGACTACGCCGTAGGAGCCGTCCTTGGTCAGAAGAAAGACAAGAAGCTACATGTGATCTACTACGCTTCAAGGACCTTGGATGACACGCAATCACGGTACACCACTACGGAGAAGGAGCTGCTTGCAGTAGTCTTCGCCTTTGAGAAGTTCAGATCATATCTCGTTGGTTCCAAGGCTATTGTATACATGGATCACGCTGCCTTACGATACATCTACTCGAAGAAGGACACTAAGCCTCGGCTCTTAAGATGGATTCTGTTACTCCAGGAGTTTGACATGGAGATTAAAGAAAAGAAAGGGATAGAAAATGGAGTCGCTGACCACCTCTCAAGGCTAAGGATCAACGAGTCTCTCCCTTTAGATGACTCCCTTCCAGAAGAGCAGCTTATGGCGATTACTACTGCTGTTTGTGGGAAGCTAGAAGGGAGGTTTGAGGAAGTGTTGAGTTTTAAAGAGGAGGATCTACCATGGTATGCTGACGTGGTGAACTACCTAGCGTGTGGTGAGGAGCCAACACATCTCAACAGCTATCACAAGAAGCGGTTTATGAGGGAGGCTAGTGACTACTTTTGGGACGAGCCTTACCTATACAAAAGAAGAGTAGACAGCTTGTACCGGAGATGTGTTACAAAGGAAGAAGCCACGGACATCCTCTATCATTGCCATGGCTCTTCCTACGGAGGACACTTCGCCTCATTCAAGACAGCCACGAAAGTGTTGCAAGCCGGTTTCTGGTGGCCCTCCATTTTTAAAGATGCACACGAGTTTGTGAAGAGCTGTGAGGCATGTCAGCGAGCAGGGAATATAACCAAGAGGAACGAAATGCCTCAAGTTCCTATCTTCGAGGTTGCCGTGTTCGATGCGTGGGGGATTGACTTCATGGGGCCTTTTCCCTCTTCATACGGCAACAAGTACATCTTAGTAGCTGTGGATTATGTCTCCAAATGGGTTGAGGCTGTTGCTTCCCCTACAAATGACTCTAAGGTTGTGATCAAGCTGTTCAAGAGTATCATCTTCCCAAGGTTTGGGGTACCCAAGGTTGTTATAAGTGATGGAGGAAGCCACTTTATAAACAAGGTCTTTGAGAACCTCTTGAGAAAGTATGGGGTTAAGCACAAGGTTGCTACACCGTATCATCCTCAAACAAGCGGTCAAGTGGAGGTCTCCAATAGACAAATCAAGGCTATCCTAGAGAAGACCGTCGGAGCAACAAGGAAGGATTGGTCAGTGAAGCTGGACGATGCTCTTTGAGCCTACTGTACCGCTTTCAAGACGCCGATTGGTACAACTCCTTTCACTCTACTCTATGGCAAGGGCTGTCACCTCCCGGTTGAGCTGGAACACCGCGCGTTGTGGGCTGTGAAGAGGCTGAACTTTGATCTCAAGACGGCTCAGGAGAGGCGCCTTATTCAGCTACACGAACTGGACGAGTTGAGGTTGAATGCTTACGAGAGTTTCCGGATATACAAGGAGCGGACTAAGGAGGCTCATGATAAGAAGTTGGTTTCCAAGGAGCTTAAGGAAGGAGGACTGGTGTTGCTGTACAACTCGAGGTTTAAGCTCTTCCCGGGCAAGCTGAAATCAAGGTGGAGCGGACCGTTTGTGATTCAAGAGGTCTTGCCGTATGGAGCTGTTACTTTGATGGGAAAAAGTGGCAGTGCCTTCACCGTCAACGGACACAGAGTCAAGCCCTATTTGGCAGATAGCTATGACAAGGAGAGTACCTCAGTGCTTCTCCAAGACCCACCATCCTCTTAGACCAAGTAAGGTCTAGCTAAAGACGTTAAAGAAAGCGCACTTGGGAGGCATTTCCATGTTTATCTTGTACATACTTCTGCTTTATTTCCCTTTCAGTTTTATGCTTTTATTTTGTAAGTGTGTAGGAACAGGTATAAGGAGTCTAAACCTTGACTTTGAGGTCTTAAAGAGGCAATAGGGGTTAGAATAAGGCTAGAGATCGAGTGCTAGATCGACTGATTCTGGCTCGGTCTTTGCTAGATCGAGTCAGTGAATCGAGAGGAGCCAGTCGATCTAGACGAGATCGAGTGACAAGATCAACCTTGATGAAAAAGGATCGATCGATCCAAATCGGATCGACCGATCTAATTTCTCTCGAGAAAATCTGTTGAAAACTGATCGATCACTCGACTTGATCCATCGCTCGATCTATGTCAAATCGACCCCTAAATCGATGATATAGCTCGATCATGAGGACTTAGCCGAGGAGCCAACATCTCAATGATCGAGAGAGCCAATCGATCCAGGACTCGATTCACTATGAATCGAGTCTCAAATCGAGTAACTCTCTCGATCTAAGCCATTTTGGGCATGAGATCGAGTCCTAGATCGACCAAATGGACTCGATCTCATGCTGAGGTAACAATTTTCTTTCCCTCCCTTACTCCTTTCCCTCCAATTTTTAAATTCAAAACTTGGTCAAGGCAAGCATCTTTGACCATGAAAGATGTGTCTTGACCAAGACTTTGTCAGAAACCACTTTGACCACCCATTGTTTTGGTTTTGCTAAAGTCCTTAAATATTTCAACCTACCTCTCACCCTCTCATTCCTGTTTGCTCGAGATTTTTAAACAAAGAGAGTGGGAGTTTTAAGTTTTCAAAGGCTAGCAAAGATATTCTAAACTTCTTGCAAAGGTATTTTCAAAATTAATGATTTTATTTTAAGAAAATCTCCTTTAAATCCGCAAGATCTTGTTTTAGAATATAGGATTGATTTGAATTTTTAAAACTAGCTAAGTAAATGGAATAATTCCAGATTTTTCAGTATCTAAAGATTTGATTTCCTTTTATTTAGCTATGATTTTTATTTATTCCCCAAAATTCTAGGGTAGTTATTATAAATTCTCTCCTTCTCTTCTCTCATTCTCATCAAATCGCCATTTGCTTATCATTATCTTCAGAATTTGTTTCAGGAACCATGGCACCAAAGAGAACAAGAGAGGAGCAAGCACAAGAAGGAGAAGGACAAGAAGTGGTAGCTCAAGAGAGGGTCCGGTGGAGTAAAGATGAGAAGAGGGATAAGAAGAGGCTGGAAAGGCTCCGGTTTGAACCCACAAAGTTTACTGATCGAGAGCTTTTGTCTAGGCTCGGGATTCTTGGGGACTTCGATCAACTCCTCAAGAACATTGTCTTGAGGTGTTTGTCACGGATGGATTGCCCAACCATTCCTGAAGTGACAATAGACTTCCTAGCCACCTTGGAGTTCCGGTATGAGAATCCTAGTGCACCCGTCCCTTCTCAAGGCCCCCTCTACTTCAAATTCGGACGTCAAGCCTATACACTATCCATCCCTGAGCTATGCCAAGCCTACGGTCTCAACGCTGATGCACACAAGGTCGAGTTCCCAGCCTTCAAGAAAGCCGACGAGTTTTGGGACCTGATCAGCAATGAAGACTACAAAGCCAACACCGCCAAGATCAAGCGAGTTAGGAGTCCGGTGCTGAGGTATACTCTGAAGCTGATTGCCAATACATTCAGTGGAAGGTCTGTTGCTCCTACTGTCACGAATACGGAGCTGTGCTTCCTGTTCCAAGGTGTGAAGCACTTGGTGTCTGATCCGGATGCGAATGAAGAACCCATAGAAGATGAACTCGGCGATGAGGTGAACTACGGCTGTGTGCTCGCGGCTTCCCGGGTGAAGTACAAGGCTTATGCCTTACGGTGCAAGGCAACCTCCTCCTACATTGGCGGTTTCCTTACTCCTTTGTTCGTGCAAGCCGGTGTGCCCATCCATGACTTTGCTCACGTTCCAAACAGAGCTTTCATGGATGAAGCATACATGAGGAACACTGATAGCTTGGGACGCACGCCAGCAGAAGGGTTCTATGCCTACCTCTTCATAGATGACGAAGACAAGAAGAGAGTGTGCATCCTTCCCAACAGAGACGAAACTGAGCTACTTGGTGTTGGGAACATCAAGTTCTTACCCACGGAGGAAGAATGCTTTGCCCCTTTAGGAGGACCACCTGCTTCAGCCATTGCCCCACGTCAAAGGTCAGAGTCTCCAGGCACGGAAGACGAGATGCCCGAGGCTTACACACTTCCCAAACTGGACTTTGAGCCGAGGACAAAACCGAGAAGTTCCTAGCATCGGTGGTAGAGATGCAAAGGAAGATTAACAAGTGGCAAGGGAAGATGCTGAAGAAACTTGGGAAGAAAGTTAAAGCACTTCAGGGAGGCCAGCCTAAGCCAGCTGCAAGCCAAGAGATGCAACAACCGGAGAAGAGAAGGCTCTCAACCGGAGGAGTTGTTATCCACGAAACCCAAGGAGACAACATTCAGCCGGCGCGCCATTCTTTCCAAGAACCAGCTGACAAAGGCAAAGCAACGATCTCTGGCTCCTCTGGAACATCCTCAAGTTCCAGCCGAGCCTAGACCAGAGGTAAACAACCTTCTTCCATTGTATATAACCGCTCATATTTGTTTAATGCAATCGGGCATTAGGCCATAGATTTTGTTTATCTTTTGTCTCTTGCATTTTTGGTTCGAGTAGGATATTTGATAAGTCGTTTAGTAACTTTGAGAAGCGGATTAGGATTGCCAAGCTCGAGGCTCGGGTCGCTAGTCTTGAGTTCGTTGCTCAAGCTGATAGCTTCGATTTCATTGCTCGATTTATCGAACTTAGATAAAACGATTAGATCGCGAAGGGCGATCTGTTTATTCTGAGAAAAATGGCTAAGTTTTTTAGCTCGACTTTTCTTTAGTTTTTGGAATATGGATCAACTGCTTCGCGGTGAAGTATCGGTGTTCGAGGTAGAGTTTGCTTTTGTTTGAGCTAGGGATTTCTCAGTTTCGGCTTTGAAAAGGAGAGGGAGGTTCGATTTCGTTCTGACTTCCAAACATAGGGCTTGATCGTCCCTGTCGAACCGCGAGCTGCGTCGGGCTCGTGGATTCGAGGTCCGGAGCTCTGGCTATGGTTGAAGTCAAATTGTAAATCTGGCCGCACCTGTGAAGTGGAGTAGGATTCCGAACTTAGTTGTTTTGCGTAATGAGAAGTGTGTACCTTGTGCTGCTTGGAAAGGCATCTAGGATAGGAGGCTCCCCCTCTAGGAGTGCTTGGGCTTCGAGGTCGGTGAAATAGGACTTTACCCCACCCCCCCCCCCCTTTCCGAACGAGTGAGCGATGCGTGAGCTGGTGCTTGCTTGAACGAGGTGTGGGTGGGCTGGCTATGTTTTGACCTCGAAGGTGAGCTTGTGGAGCCCGATTTTGTTTTAGTGTTTTTCAGCTTAGAGATGTGTGACGAGGGTGGTCCGAAAAGTTTTGGTTCGTGATCTCGGTTTTGACAAATATAATTGTTGCTGAGGTAAAATAATTGTTATTCCGAATAAAAATAAATAAAGGAAATGATACAACGTAGGGTCGTCGCGCATAGCTCACCTATTGATGTTGTCATGTTGTGGAATAATAGTATGATAAAAAATGGTGGCTGGACTCGTGGGTCGAGCTGCCTACGTACCCCGTAAGGGGATCAAGCCATGACGTAGTTCGATTGTTTAAAGTGCTTTAGCGATAATACCTTTTGAGGTTCATTACGTTCCAAGGTCTTATCTCGGGCACCCCGTTTCGTACTTTCGTGAGCTTGTAGACGCCGTCGCGAACTACCTTGGTGATGCGATAGGGACCTTCCCAGTTGGTTCCTAATTTCCCAGCACCGGGCTCTCTGGTGTAGTCTTGTACCTTGCGCATGACCAAGTCTCCTACGTTGAATCTTCGGTGTTTGACTTAGAGTTGTAGTAGCGAGCTGCGGCCTGCTGGTAGTTTTGGATCCTGATCAGTGCTTGATCTCGACTTTCGTCGATCAGATCGAGCTGGTCCCTTAAGAGCTGCTCATTTAGTTCGGTGTTCGTCGGGCACAGAGTCCGACGAAGGCTGGGAACTGCAGTTTCGGTTGGTATCACAGCTTCCAGCCTGTAAGATAGTGAAAACGGTGTTTCGCTGGTTGCTTTATAAGGTGTGGTTCGACAAGCCTAGAGGATGGCCGAGATGTGTTCGGACCACCTCTCCTTCTTGGCGTCGAGCCGTCTCTTGAGGTTACTCAAGATGGTTTTGTTTGTTGCTTCGGCTTGCCCGTTTCCTTGAGGATAACGAGGTGTGGAGTAGGAGATTTTAATCTTCAACTTCGCGTAGAAGTCGTTGAAATTTTGCGAGATAAATTACGAACCGTTGTCCGTCACGATTTTGTAAGGAAGTCTGTGACGGCAAATCATGTTTTTCCAGATGAAGCCGCGCACTTGGAGCTCGGTCGTTTGCTGATAAGCTTTAGCTTCTATCCACTTGGTGAAATAGTCGGTGAGCACCAGCAGGTACCAGAATTGCTTCGGTCCCGAGGGGACCATGGGTCCTACTATGTTCATTGACCATCTCATGAATGGATAGGGTGCGGAGATCGACGACAGTCTTTCTGCTGGACAATGTATGATCGGCGCATGTCTTTGACATTTGTCGCAGCTTTTGGATAGTCTTTAACAGTCCGCTATCATGGTCGGTCAGAAATAGCCAAGTTTTTTGATTCGAATGACGAGCACTCGACCTCCAGCGTGACTTCCGCAAGGGACTTGGTGAGTGTCGGACATTACGGTGTAGGCTTCCTCACCGTGTACACACTTAAGGTAAGGTTGGGATAGACCTCGCTTGTATAGCTTGTCATTGAATAACAGGCTGTAGCGGGCACTTTTGACCTTGAGCTTTCGAGCTTCCCACTTATCGGGGGGAGCTATCTGATAAACGGATTCTAGTGAGGGTTATGATGCAGAGAGGTTATCAAACTCTAATGCAAGCAATGTTGTAGTACAGCAAGCAAGAGAGAGTCAATCCACTTTTAGGAGATAGAGAATGCACAGAGAATGCAAGGACTAAAGCAAATCTAAGCAAAATGAGACAGTTTATGATAAAATCTCTAAAAACTAGATGCAGCAACTTAAACAGAGTGAAACCACTAGATCGAGCAGTAACAATCGATCTCGTCTAAAATCGTAAGAACAGTAAAGCTAATGACCAGGATGCTATCAGTTAACAAGCGAATGATGAGAATAAGCGTAAAGATGCTAAAAGGAAGGGTCTAGGGTTGAGATTCATGGTTAGGGGTTCCAAAGGTTCGACCTTGGTTTTAAAAACTTTAGATCAACTCACTTGGTGAGGATCTCTAAGCCTTGAAAACAAAACAAGATCTATCCGTGGCTTTCGGTATAGATCACTCTTTCATCCTCTCCTCCAAACCCATGGCTTTTGGTGGAAAGAAAGGTCGAAAGGCAAGGAAAACAGATTTCAAACGAATGGCTTAACTAATCCCCCAAACTTCCATGGCTTTTGGGAAGGGGTAACTAGTCTCTAAGGTGTGATCTTCCGAGGCTCCTGAATCCTGTCAAGGTATGGAACCTCTCGGATCATGAAGCTCTTGGCGTGAGAGTCTTCAAGCTTTAAGATCTCAACACCTTAGAAGAGATAGCCTTTGAAAACGTTTTGAAAAACCCAAGATCGAAACTTTTTTAACCCCTTATTCCTCTCAACCCCGAACCCAAAAGAAACTACTCGCTACACATAGAGTAAATCAAGCAAAGCATATGAAACGAGATGATGAACATGAAAGGAAAACTAGATTAAACGATAATGATTCGAATACAAAAGCTTAAGAGAAAAACGAGTTTCAAAAATGGTGTTCTTCACGAAAACGAGAGAGAAAACATAAGGAAAAAGATAAGGATCTAAAAAGTTATGGGAAAAAGGACATCGCTGCCTTCCCAAAATGCCCAAACAAGCCAATGGTCCCCAAGATCGAGTGGTTCTCTTGATCATATCCGGACATCGTGTCTTCGGCTCGATCTGGGTCTCGATCTTCATCGCGAATCGAGTGTTGCATCCGATCTCGGTATCGATCTTCGGCTGGATCAAGTGGTGTACTCGATCTGTCTCTCGCTCTGCATGGCGTCATTTACGTCCGTACCGATTGATCGATTGCTTCACTCGATCTCCGTCTCGATCATTTTCCTTGGATCGCCTAGTTGGCTCGATCTTCTGGTCGATCAACTCCTAGATCGACCGGCCATGCTCGATCTGCTACCCGATCTCTGGCCCTTAGCATATTTCCGAGCTCCCACGAACTGCTACATCAGCCCCAACACGTCCACGAACCTCGACGACTCCAAAGCAGCCAAAAACAACCTGAATGTGATGCAAAATGCAAGAAAAATACGTATGCTGATGCAAGAATTCTCTAGGACCCTAAGTGATGCAATCTAACCTAAATCATGGTACAAATGCATGAAAAGCTAACTAATGAGTATGCAAAATGTATGCAATATGCAATAACATCACTATCCCATTTATGATGTACTCGAGGATGGGTATCCTCCAGTCCGCTCTGGCGATGAACTTGTCTTTGAAGGTTGATTCATCTGCGAGTGCAGTCGGTACTGTGTGGATTGTTGATTCCTGAGTACTTTGTGAGGAAGTTGGGTTCGACTCCGCATCCTCTGGTGTAAAGTTAGCCGGCTCATCCTCGTCGGGGTGACTGGCTGTGTTAGAGGGTCCCGGGTCTTGGGATTGTTTCGTTTGTGACCGGGTCGATGGTCGCGTGGTGATTACGTTCACAGTCGGAGTTTTGAGTGCTAGGTCTATGCTAGGTTTCTCAATACCTTCGACTGGGATTATTCGCTTTATTGCTGGGTCCGAGGTGGAAGCTAGAGCTGCCAAAGCGTCTGCTGCCGTGTTTTCTCCTCGGGGTATATGGACGAGGTCGAAACGAGTGAACTGTTCTGCAAGGCTGCGAACTATAGCCAAGTAGGCTTCCATGCGTTCTTCTCTTGTTTCGTATTCGCCGCTGTAATGGCCGGTTACGAGTCTCGAGTCGCTGTGAGCTTTGATCTCGCTTGCACCGATGCCGATTGCGAGCCGGAGTCCGGATATTAGTGCTTCGTACTCGGACTCGTTGTTAGACGAGGTGAATCCGAGATGAAAAGATTGCTCCATGACTTCTCCGGTTGGGGAGGTGAGCTGGACCCCGACTCCGGAGCCTTGTTTAGAGGATGCTCCGTCGACGTAGAGGGTCTAAGTTTTGGAGGATGGGTTTTCGCAGCTGGCTTCTGGAGCTAGCTCGACCATAAAGTCCGCCAGGACCTGGGCCTTGCACATGTCCTGGTTCGATATTCTATGTCGTACTCGCTGAGCTCGACGGACCATTTTGCGAGGCGTCCCGACTGGCTGGGGCTGTAGAGTATAGTTCGCAATGGTTGCGAGGTCATTACAACGATTGAGTGCGACTGGAAGTACGGTCGGAGCTTGCGAGCCGACATTACTACAGCTAGTGCTAGTTTTTCCATGGCTGGATACCTAGTCTCGGCGTCGATAAGCGTTTCGCTTACGTAAAAAATTGGTTTTTGCTCATTGAGTTCCTCCCGAACTAGCACACCGCTTACTGCAGCTGGAGAGACCGCTGTGTAGAGGTATAAGGGTTCTCCTTCGATGGGTTTAGCTAGGATGGGGGGCTCGGTGAGGTAGGTTTTGAGTTAGGTTAGTGCCTCCTCGCATTTTTCATCCCACTGGAATTTTTTATTTCCTTTGAGGAGCTGGTAGAATGGGAGACACTTGTCGGTTGACCGTGAGATGAAACGGTTGAGAGCTGTAACTCGGCCGGTCAAACGTTGCACTTCCCGAGTTGTTTTGGGAGATGGCATTTCAAGGAAAGCCAAAATTTGTTTCGCGTTCGCTTCGATTCCTTGTTTGGTGACTAGGTAGCCGAGGAATTCGTCTGAGGCATTCATCTCATATTGGTTTACGATTTTGAAGCATTCTCTGAGTTGTGCGACGTGGTCTGTGTCTCTTGCGGACTTGACCAGCATGTCGTCTAAGTAGACTTCCATGGTTTTACCGAGCTGGTTAGCAAACATTTTGTTCACTAGCCTTTGATAGGTCGCTCCTGCGTTTTTCAGGCCGAATGGCATTACTTTGTAGCAGTAGGTACCTCGATCGGTGATGAAGGCCGTTTTTTCTTGGTCTTCCGGGTTCATCTTGATCTGATTGTAGCTGGAGAAGGCGTCCATGAAGGACAAAAGTTGATGGCCAGCTGTGGCCTCGACCAGGCGGTCAATGTGTGGAAGTGGGAAGCTGTCTTTTGGACATGCTTTGTTTAGGTCGGTGAAGTCTGATGTTACTGCATATTGCATGTATTTTTCATACATATTAGTTAGTTTTTCATGCATTTACATCACACTTTAGACTAGATTGCATCACTTAGGGTCCTTGAGCATTCTCGCACCAGCATACGCATGTTCCTTGCATTTTGCATCACATTCAGGTTGTTTCTGGCTACTTTGGAGTCGTGGAGGTTCGTGGTCGTGCTGAAGCTGTTGTGGTGGTTCGTGGAACGTCGGATGTTTGCTAAGGACCAGAGATCGGGGAGCAGATCGAGCATGGCAGGTCGATCTAGATGAGATCGACCAGAAGATCGAGAAGCCCAGGCGATCCAAGGGAAATGATCGAGACGAGGATCGAGTGGAGCAATCGATCAAATGGTATGGACGTAAATGACGCCATGCAGAGCGAGAGCCGGATCGAGTCGACCGCTCGATCCGACCAAAGATTGACACCAAGATCGGATGCAACACTCGATCTGCCGAAGAAGATCGAGACCTAGATCGAGTAGAAGACACGATGTCCAAAAGTGATCGAGAGAGCCGCTCGATCCCGAAGTCGATCTCTGTCCTTTCAACCGCTTTTGGCCGCTAGCGAGGGTGGGGACCATCGAGCTGTTTCACCATTTTGGGAAGGCGGCGATGTCTTTTTCGATGCACACTTTTTCATTCTTATCTTTTTAAGCTTTTTCTCAATGGTTTGAAGACTCTCCACCATTGTTAGACTTTGAGCTTTGTTCTTGTATATTTTCGAATCGTTGAAGTTTTAAATAATCGTTTTTATGTTCATCGATTCGTCTTTCATGTTTATTTCGGTTATTCTCATGTGTAGCGAGTAGTCTCATTTGGGTCTCGGGGTTGAGAGGATTCACGGGGTCTAAGGGGTTTTCAAGTTGGTAGTTTTCTTGTTCTTAATGGCTTTCTCTTCTAGGATGTTGAGTCCCTAAGGTTTAAACACTCTCACGCCAAGATCTTTATGATCAGAGAGGTCTCTTACCTTGACAGGATCCAGAGATCTCTGAAAATCACATCCTAGAGACTAGTTACCCATTCCCAAAAGCCATAGAAGTTTAGGGGACTAGTTAGGCCGTGTGTTTGAAATCTGAGTTCATTGCCCTTCAACCTCTCTTTCCACCAGAAGCCATGGGTTTGGAGGAGAGGATGAAGGAGTGATCCATACCGAAAGCCACGGATGGATCTTGTTTTCATTTTCAAGGCTTAGAGAATCTCACAAAGTGAGTCGATTTAAACTTTTCAACCCCAACTTGGACCCTTGAAACCCCGGACCATGAATCTCAACCCTAGACCCTTCTTTCTTAGCATTCTTACATCCTCGTTAGTCATTCGCTTGATATTCGTCGCATCCTGGTCATTAGTTTCTTCATACTTGCATTTTTAGACGAGATCGATCCAAACTGCTCGATCTAGTGGTCGATCTTTTGGTCGATTCACTAGTCGATTTTTATTAAATCATAGCCTTGCATTTTAATTTTTCTGTTTGTTCCTCGTAGTAGTTCAATCACTCTTGGTAATTTTAAAATAGTTTTGCATTCCATTCGGTCGTTGCATATAGTTTTTAGGATTTTCACAATATCACCTGTCATTCGCTTAGCTTTACACTGCTCTTGCATTCTCTTTGATCTTCCTAGCTCCTAGAAATGGATTGACTCTCACTTGCATACTGTACTACAACCTAAGTGTTGCATTTGAGTTTGATAGCCTCATTGCATCCTCACCCTTGCAAAGAAAGTAGTTATCAAAGTCGACGCAGACTCTCCACTTTCCATTTTTCTTTTTGACGACCACGGTGTTTGTCAACCAGTCGGGGTATTTTACCTCTCTGATTGATCCCACTTTGAGTAGTCGGTCTACCTCGTCGTTGACTGCCTTAGCTCGGTCTGGACCGAGCATGCGGCGTTTCTGTCTGACGGGTTTGATAGTTGGGTCGATGTTGAGTTCGTGCGCGGCGACCTCTGTATCGATGCCCAGCATGTCCGATGGACCATGCGAATGTACTTAGGTTTTCTTTTAGAAAATCTATTAGTTCGGTGCGAATTGTTTTCGCAAGGTCGACCCCGATTCCAATGCACCTTTCGGGGTTAGAGTCGTCTATGCATACTTGCTTGATTAGTTCTGTTCGAGGTTCGCATACGGAGGGATCTTTGTTGTGTTTGAGTTGTCGGACTACGAGCTCCTCCTCTTTCAGTAATTGCTATACGGGAGCTTTCTCAGCTCGCAAGAAACTACCCATATAGCAATCCCTCGAGGCTCGTTTGGAGCCGCGTATCGATATAGTTCCCCAAGGGGTTGGGAATATGACACATTGGTGGTATGTAGAAGCCACAGCTTTCATTGCGTAGAGTCAAGGTCTGCCGAGAATGGCATTAAACGGACCTGGGCGATCTACGACTACGAAGTCAATTGTTTTTATGATTTAACTGGGAGCTGGACGGTTCCCAACGAGTAGGTGGTTTCTCCTGCGAAGCCGGTGAATGGAGTTCGATCGTTCGACAGCATGGACGTTTGGTATCCCATGCGTCTAAAAGCGTCGAAGAACAACACGTCTACCGAGTTTCCGGTATCAATCATGACTCTTGTGAGGTCATATCCGCCTACAACGATTTGTATGACGAGTGCATCGTCATGTGGTTTATCTAGAGTCAGCGTTTCGCTTTCTAGAAAGCTGATTTGGTGGTCGGGTCCGTCCAAGGGTAGGTTTACCGTGGCGGACTCTACCTTGCGTTGATATGCCTTGATTGAGTTGATTGAGTCTCGGCACATCTTCGAGCCTCCACAGATAAAGTCAATTCTCTTCATCGTGGGTAGCTCCCCCTCCCCCCAGCGAGCGATGTGTGAGCTAGATCTCGCTTGGGTTCGAGGTGTCGAGAGTTGGGTATTGCTTTGTTTGGACGAGCTATCGTGCAGTTTGAGCACGTGTCCCCCCGCGACCTGGTGGAGTTTGGTTGAGCTAGATCTCGATGATTTCCTAGGTGCGGGTGGGGGGTGATTACTGATTTCATTGATCCACCACAAAGGTTCAACTCTGAAAATGAGGTCGATCCTTTTCCTTGCTGATGGAGGGGAGTCAGGGGTTTCGAGTTCGACTTCGACCTCGCGATCTCATTTTTGAGGCACTTTGTCCAGCTTTTTCGCTAGGATCCTAGCTCGAGTTCGAAATTCCTCGGTGGAATGTCCAAGGTGTTTGGTGTCGGTGGACCTAGAGCACGCAGAGGTGTCACGTATGGTCCGGGTGGATTATTCGGAGCAGGGATCGACGAAAAGTTGAGCTGAGTCCGTGGAGGTGGACTCGCAGCGGATCGAGCTGCGGCTTAACGTCGTTCCTTCCTTTCTAATCTGATCTCCTGATCTCGTTGTCGATCGATTAGATGTGTGAGCATTTGGAGTATCCCGCTGACTCCGACGTGCTCTTAGAAGCTGCGGGTATCGGAGGGGAAACAGGTGCTGCTCGGCTCTGTGATGCCGAAGCTGTAGGTAGATTCTCAGATCGCACCCAGGTTCGAGAGGGAAGTCTCTCGACTGTTTGTGACGGGTTACTCGTCAGACCCGGTGGGTTGACGAGGTTGATCACGATCGGTTCCACACGGTTGGGAACATTAGAGTTCGTGCCGGTGGTGTCGACGAGGGTCATAACCCAGGGTTCGTTTTCGACGGCTGTCTGGTTGACGTTGCCGGTCGGTAGCTTTCTTTGACCCTGAGGGTGCGAGGTGGAGCTGTGAGTTACGGTATTTTGCTTCCCATGCGGCCGTTTCGTCTTTGAAGTTAGCGTATATGGAAGCGAGATAGAGCGTGTCATCGAGTGAGTCCGTAGGTCGGAGCGTGAGCTCTGCCTTGAACCTCGACTGGTACCAAAGGTTGGTTCGCAGGGCGAGCAGGGCTACTGCTTCGTTAGGGTTAGCGATTTTTGCTTTGATCGCTTTGAATTTGGCGATGTATGATCTGAAGTGGTTCATCTGGAGCCTTGACTAGTTTCCAGAAATCGGCTTCGGTTTCTCGTAGTTCGATGAATATCGAATATTTCTTAAGGAAAGCTACTGCGAGCTCGTTAAAATTCGATATCAAATTTTCTTTCAGCGTCGCGAACCATTCCTGAGCTGGTCCGACTCGGATAGCTGCGAGGTTGGCTCGGATAGCTGCGAGGTTGAAGAGTCGGATGTGAGCTTTTGGGTCGCTGTTTCCAGCGTACTTTGGGACTCTTATTTTGGTAGTGTCTCGGAGGTACGTGTGCATGATCGAGTAGGTGAATGGAGTCCGTTGGGTCTCGTGAATTACTCGATCGATGTCGGGAGCTGAGCTCGTGTCTTGATGGAACATGGAGTTCATCTGCCAAATAGCATAATCGGTCTGGTTCTGGAATCTTTCGAAAGATTCACAGTCGACCAGGTTTCTTGGGCCGACGCCGAGGTGGATAGCTCGAGTCGGATCATTCGGAATGTGAGTTCCGAGTTGTTGGTGAATGGATCCTACGGGTTGTTTGCGGGTTCCGTTGGGAGGTTCCAAGCTCGAAATCATGTTCGGCAGTTGACCGAGCTGGGGTGGTGTTTTTGAGCTCGAGGCGAATGCCGAGGATCCGAGCCATCTCTGTCGAGGTGGCTCGGTACCAGGTTGTCTTAAAGGTGGAGATGGATATCTCATGTTTGGACGAGGTCCCATTTCGGGTCTTCCTGGGGTCGGCTTGGGTGGAGACGGATATCTCTGATAAGCGTTTTTCTTACGGTCTAATGCAGCAGAGAGGTTATCAAAACTCTAATGCAAGCAATGTTGTAGTAAGGCAAGCAGGAGAGTGTTAATCCACTTCTAGATGATAGAGAATCCACAGAGAATGCAAGGTCTAAGACAAATCTAAGCAAATGAGACAGTTTATGAGAAATAATCTAAAAACTAAATGCAGCAACCTAAACGGAGTGAAACCTATTTTAAAAATTACCACGAGGAACAAACAGATAAATTAAAGGGAAGAGCTTCGAATTGTTCAAATTCGACTAGTGGATCGACCACAAGATCGACCACTAGATCGAGCAGAAACGATCGATCTCGTCTAAAACCGTAAGAACAATGAATCTAAAGACCAGGATGCTATCAGGTAACAAGCTAAAGATGATATGAGACGTAAACATGCTAGAAGAGAGGGCTTTATGGTTAAGATTCATATAAGGGGTTTCAAAGATCGATCTTGGGTTTGAAACTTTGGATCGACTCACTTGGTGAGGATCTCTAAGCCTCGAAAACCAAACAAGATCTATCCGTGGCTTTCGGTATAGATCACTCTTTCATCCTCTCCTCCAAACCCATGGCTTTTGGTGGAAAGAGAGGTCGAAAGGCAAGGAAAACAGATTTCGAACAATGGCTTAACTAGTCCCCCAAACTTCCATGGCTTTTTGGAAGGGGTAACTAGTCTCTAAGGTGAGATCTTCCGAGGCCCCTGGATCCTGTCAAGGTAAGGGACCTCTCGGATCATGAAGCTCTTGGCGTGAGAATCTTCAAGCATTAAGCTTTCAACACCTTAGAAGAGATAGCCTTAAAAACGTTTAGAAAACAAACCAAGATCGAACCTTTTCTACCCCTTAATCCTCTCAACCCCTAACCCAAAATAAACTATTCACTACACATAAAGTAAATCAAGCAAGGTGGAAGAAATGAAACGATGAACATGAAACAACGACTAGATTAAACGATAAGGTTCGAGAATACAAAAGCTTGAAAAGAAAACTGGTTCAACAATGGTGTTCTTCCGAAAACGAGAGAGAAAACTTCTTTGAAAAAGTTAGAAAATCCAAAAGTTATCGAAAAAGCATTCGCCGCCTTGCCTAAAATGTCAAAACAGTCCAATGGTCCCCCCTTCGCTAACAGCCAAAAACGGTTGAAAGGACAGAGATCGACCATTGGATCGAGTTGTTCTATCGATCATATCCGGCCATCGTGTCTTCGGCTCGATCCGGGTCTCGATCTTCTTCGGTGAATCGAGTGTTGCATCCGATCTCGGTATCGATCTTTGGGAGGATCGAGTGGTGTACTCGATCCGGCTCTCGCTCTGCATGGCGTCATTTACGTCCGTACCGATACATCGATTGCTTCACTCGATCTCCATCTCGATCATTATCCTTGGATCGCCTAGTTGGCTCGATCTTCTGGTCGATCAACTCTTAGATCGACCGGCCATGCTCGATCTGCTCCTCGATCACTGGTCCTTAGCACACTCCCGAGCTTCCATGAACTGCTACATCGGCGTCCACACCTCCACGAACCTCCGTGTCTCCAAAGCAACCAGAAACAACCTGGAATGGATGCAAAATGCAGAGAAAATGCATATACTGATGCAAGAATGCTCTAGGACCCTAAGTGATGCAATCTAGCCTAAAACATGATACAAATGCATGAAAAACTACCTAATGAGTATGCAGAATGTATGCAATATGCAATGATATCAACTCCCCCAAACTTACTTCTTGCTTGCCCTCAAGCAACAAAAAACAAGTAAGGAAGAGAGGTTTTCAGAAAATTCAAAGGGGTTTTAAACTTTTTGCAAAGGTGCCTTTCGAATAGATCATCTCAATGTCCTAGTTAACAGTTCTAAAATGCTAAGCTTACACTCATACTCCAAAGGACTTAGCCATACTCATCACACAAAGAAATTCAAATCATGAGTCTCTTATTCCTAACAATCAAAGAAATTCATCCTTTAACATTCATTAACATTCGAACCATGAATCAAACTTATGCACTTTAAAGCAAAACACATTTGGCTAAGGGTTATGGTTATGAGCATAGAATGATCTCATTTGAAAAGGGTTTATAATTAGACAAGGGTTTCTCTCAAAAATGGTTTGAACTAATGCATAATGCTAAAGGTAAAGACAATTTATGCATACATGATTAGATTCTCATCTACCCATGTAAACTATCAAACAGTCCTATACCCCTCTCATTTAAGAAATTTAATCCTCACTCACCACTTAAGAGTCTACCCCTTCTTCTCAACTTAGCAATCCCCAATTCAAAATAAAGACATTTTTAAACTTTTTAGGCTAGTGAAAAGGTTTTGAAAAATATTTTTGCTCTTAGGAATTTCTTATTAGTAGCTCTCTTATTATTACTATTTTTCTCTTCATTTTTTTTTTATTTATTTATTTGGCACTTAGGCTCTTTTATTTTTTTCTTCTTTTCTTTTTCTCTTTTTTTTTATTTATTTATTTAGAGAGAGCTACCTTCTGAAATAGAGCATACTTAGTTTTAAAAACAAACCTTTCACTTAAAACCTCATTTCTTTCCTTAAAACACAAACTCTTTTGAACCGAAAACAAATACACAAGAAAGCAACCCCAATGATCCCCCAAACTTATCCTAAGCCTATACCTAGCTTCAAAATGTAAAGCTAGCAATCAATTATGAAAACCAAATCATGTCGCCTAAACCTAACACTTTATGCCAAGTTCAAACTGAAAATAAGGCCTCACAAAGATGTCACACAAGAACATTTGGTTTCAAAGGAGGGTAAGGTTCAAGGAGGGAGTTCTACTTAGGCTCACAAAGAGTGGTAAAAAGGAAAAAGAGAGCCTAAATATTTTAAAACCATGTGTTCATTTTCAAATGCATAAGAATGATAATTAGATTTTCAAATTAAGGTTTTCACTTAGTAGGATGAGTTTCAAATCATGAGAGTTCAATTCAAGTCACGAAAATCCTAACTAGTGATCCAAGCATGGTTAGAACTTACTTTCAAAGCATAAACAAAGCATTAGAGAACTACTAACTAGGGCATTGAAATGATTCATAAGTAAAACACCTTTTTAAGAAATCCTAACCCCTTATGCAAAATGCAAACAACCTAGGTGATATGAGAAATTCTAGACTCAATCCTAACATGTTTTTAAAGAGATGAATGCAACTACATGAATCTTTGAAAATTTTTTAATAATTTTACCAATTTTTCATGACTAAGACTCATGGATGTAAAAAGGAAAATAAGATCAAAGAACACAAGATTAAATCACACAAGTACTCCCCCAAACTTGCTTGACAACGTCCCGGTGGCAAACTCATCCGAAGGAGCAAACAAACACAATGCAAGAAACAAACATGAGTGGTTATATACAATGGAAGAAGGTTGTTACCTCTTGTCTAGGCTCGACTGGAACTTGAGGATGTTCCAGAGGAGCTAGAGATTGTTGCTTTTCCTTTGTTGCCTGGTTCTTGGAGGGAGTGGCGAGCAGGTTGAATGTTGTCTCCTTGGGTCTCGCGGATCACAACTCCTCCGGTTGAGAGTCTCCTCTTCTCGGGTTGTTGTATCTCCTGGCTTACAGCTGGCTTAGGCTGGCTTCCTTGGAGTTGTTTGACCTTCTTCCCCAGCTTCTTAAGCATCTTCCCTTGCCACTTGTTGATCTTCCGCTGCATCTCCACCACCGAGGCTAAGAACTTCTCGGTTTTGGTCTTAGGCTCAAAATCCAGCTTGGGAAGTGTGTAAACCTCGGGCATCTCATCCTCTGTTCCTGGAGACTCTGACCTTTGGCGCGGGGCAATGGCTGAAGCAGGCGGTCCTCCTAAAGGGGCATAGCATTCTTCCTCCGTGGGTAAGAACTCGATGTTCCCAACACCAAGCAGCTCGGTCTCGTCTTTGTTGGGGAGGATGCACACTCTCTTCTTGTCTTCCTCATCTATGAAGAGGTAAGCATAAAACCCTTCTGCTGGCGTGTGTCCCAAGCTATCAGTGTTTCTCATGTATGCTTCATCCATGAAAGCTCTGTTTGGGACGTGAGCAAAGTCATGGATGGGCACACCGGCTTGCACGAACAAAGGAGTAAGGAAACCGCCAATGTAGGAAGAGGTTGCCTTGCACCGTAAGGCATTAGCCTTGTACTTCACCAGAGAAGCCGCGAGCACACAGCCGTAATTCACTTCATCGCCGAGTTCATCTTCTATGGGTTCTTCATTCGCATCCGGATCAGACACCAAATGCTTCACGCCTTTAAATTCTCACTCTCTTTGTAAGGAAAACTCGAGCAAACAGAAATGAGAGGGTGAGGAATAAATTGAAACATTTAAAGAGTTTAACAAACCAAAACAATGGGTGGTCAAAGTGGTTTCTGGCAAAAGTCTTGGTCAAGGGACATCTTTCATGGTCAAAGATGCTTGCCTTGACCAAGTTTTGAATTTAAAAATTAGAGGGAAAGGAGTAAAGGAGGGAAAGAAAATTGTTACCTCGGCATGAGATCGAGTCCTTTTGGTCGATCTAGGACTCGATCTCATGCCTAAAATGGCTTCGATCGAGAGGGTTACTCGATCTGTGACTCGATTCAAGGTGAATCGAGCCCTGGATCGATTGGCTCTCTCGATCATTGAGATGTTGGCTCTTCGGCTAAGTCCCTCTGATCGAGCTATGTCCTCGATTTAGGGGTCGATTTAGCATAGATCGAGTGATGGATCGAGTCGAGTGATTGATCAATTTTCTACAGATTTTCCCGAGAGAAATTAGATCGGTCGATCCGATTTGGATCGATCGATCCTTTTTCGTCAAGGTCAATCTTGTCACTCGTTCTCGTCTAGATCGACTGGCTCCTCTCGATTCACTGGCTCGATCTAGCAAAAGATCGAGCCAAGATCAGTCGATCTAGCACTCGATCTCTAGCTTTATCTTAACCCCTATTGCCCCTTTTGGAACCCAAAGATAAGGTTTAGATTCCTTATACCTGTTCCTACAAACTAAAAACATAAAAACATAAAACTGAAAGAGAAATGAAAGCAAAAATATGTACAAGATAAACATGGGAATGCCTCCCAAGTGCGCTTTCTTTAACGTCTTTAGCTTGACCTTACTTGATCTAGGCGGATGGTGGGTCTTGGAGAAGCACCGAGGTACTCTCCTTGTCAAAGCTGTCCGCCAGGTAGGGCTTGACTCTGTGTCCGTTGATGGTGAATGCACTACCACTTCTTCCCATCAGAGTAACAGCTCCATATAGCAAGACCTCTTGAATCACGAACGGTCCACTCCACCTTGATTTCAGCTTGCCCGGGAAGAGCTTCAGCCTCGAGTTGTACAGCAACACCAGTCCTCCTTCCTTAAGCTCCTTGGCAACCAATTTCTTGTCATGAGCCTCCTTAGTCCGCTCCTTGTAGATCTTGGAACTCTCGTAAGCATTCAACCTCAACTCGTCCAGTTCGTGTAGCTGAATAAGACGCCTTTCATGAGCCGTCTTGAGATCAAAGTTCAGCCTCTTCACAGCCCACAATGCACGGTGTTCCAGCTCAACCGGGAGGTGACAACCCTTGCCATAGAGTATAGTGAAAGGGGTTGTACCAATCGGCGTCTTGAAGGCAGTACGGTAGGCCCAAAGAGCATCGTCCAGCTTCACTGACCAGTCCTTCCTTGTTGCTCCAACGGTCTTCTCCAGAATAGCTTTGATCTGCCTGTTAGAGACTTCCACCTGACCGCTCGTTTGAGGATGATACGGTGTAGCCACCTTATGCTTAACCCCATACTTTCTCAAGAGGCTCTCAAAAACCTTGTTTACAAAATGGCTTCCTCCATCACTTATAACAACCTTGGGTACCCCAAGCCTTGGAAAGATGATACTCTTGAACAACTTGATCACAACCTTAGAGTCGTTTGTAGGGGAAGCAACAGCCTCAACCCATTTGGAGACATAATCCACAGCTACTAAGATGTACTTGTTGCCGTATGAAGAAGGAAAAGGCCCCATGAAGTCAATACCCCACGCATCGAACACGTCAACCTCGAAGATAGGAACTTGAGGCATTTCATTCCTCTTGGTAATGTTCCCTGCTCGCTGACATGCCTCACAGCTCTTCACAAACTCGTGTGCATCTTTGAAGATAGACGGCCACCAGAAACCCGCTTGCAACACTTTCGTGGCAGTTTTGAATGAAGCGAAGTGTCCTCCGTAGGAAGAGCCATGGCAATGATAGAGGATATCCCTGGCTTCTTCCTTTGTAACACATCTTCGGTACAAGCTGTCTACTCCTCTTTTGTATAGGTAAGGCTCGTCCCAAAAGTAGTCACTAGCCTCCCTCAAAAACCTCTTCTTGTGATAGCTGTTGAGATGTGTTGGCTCCTCACCACATGCTAGGTAGTTCACCATATCAGCATACCATGGTAGATCCTCCTCTTTAAAACTCGACACTTCCTCAAACCTTCCTTCTAGCTTCCCACAAAAACAGCAGTAGTAATCGCCATAAGTTGTTTCTTTTGGAAGAGAATCGTCTAAAGGGAGAGACTCGTTGATCCTTAGCCTTGAGAGGTGGTCAGCGACTCCATTTTCTATCCCCTTCTTGTCTTTAATTTCCATGTCAAACTCCTGAAGTAAGAGAATCCATCTTAAGAGCCGAGGCTTAGTGTCTTTCTTTGAGTAGATGTATCGTAGAGCAGCATGATCCGTGTATACAATAGCCTTGGAGCCAACGAGATACGATCTGAACTTCTCAAAGGCGAAGACTACTGCAAGCAGCTCCTTCTCCGTAGTGGTGTATCGTGATTGCGTGTCATCCAAGGTCCTTGAAGCATAATAGATCACATGTAGCTTCTTGTCCTTCTTCTGACCAAGGACTGCTCCTACAGCATAGTCACTAGCATCACACATAATCTCAAAAGGGAGAGACCAGTCTGGTGCTTGGACTATAGGGGCTGACGTGAGGGCTTCCTTGATGGTCACGAAAGCCTTCAAACACTCCTCATCGAATACAAACTCAGCTTCCTTGCATAACAGCCGTGTAAGGGGGCGTGCAATCTTGGAGAAATCTTTGATGAAGCGTCTATAGAACCCTGCGTGTCCCAAGAGCTTCTGATCCCTTTAACATTAACCGGCGGCTCCAAACCCATCATAACCTCAACCTTAGCCTGATCAACCTCAATACCCCTCTCTGAAATCTTGTGACCGAGCACTATCCCTTCCTTGACCATGAAGTGGCATTTCTCCCAGTTCAGCACCAGGTTTGTTTCTTCACAACGTTTAAGTACCCTGCAAAGATTCAACAAACACGCAGGAAAGGACGCACCATACACAGAGAAGTCATCCATAAACACCTCTACCATCTCCTCTATAAGATCAGAGAAGATCGACATCATACACCGCTGAAAGGTAGCCGGTGCATTACACAATCCAAACGGCATCCTTCGATATGCAAAGGTACCGTAGGGACATGTAAAAGTCGTTTTCTCCTGATCGTTTGGGTGAATAAGTATTTGAAAGAAACCGCTATACCCATCGAGAAAACAGTAGTAAGGGTGATTTGCAAGTCTCTCAAGCATCTGATCAATAAAAGGCAAAGGGAAATGGTCTTTTCTAGTCGCAAGGTTAAGCTTTCTATAGTCAATACACATTCTATGACCAGTAATGGTCCTAGTAGGGATAAGTTCATCCTTTTCATTCCTTATGACCGTGATCCCTCCCTTCTTAGGCACCACGTGTACAGGTGAAACCCACGTGCTGTCACTTATGGGATAGATCACGTCAGCATCTAAAAGCTTAAGGATTTCCTTCTTAACAACCTCTTTCAAGTTAGGATTCAAACGCCTTTGATGTTCTACAGAAGTGGCGTTCTCATTATCCAAGTGAATCCTATGAGTGCAAAGCATTGGTGAAAGGCCTTTGATGTCACTTAAAGAGTACCCAATGGCCTTCCTATACTTTCTCAGCTCAGTTAGGAGCGAGTGCAACTCATCATCACTAAGGTTTTCGTTTACTATCACGGGATAGGTGTCATTAGGTCCTAAGAAAGCATACCTTAGCCCTTTTGGGAGCTCCTTAAGGTCCACCTTTGGGGCTAACAGCTCACTCCAGTCATCCTCATGGCTGTTGTTGTTGTTCTCCTCCTTGGAACTCTCCTTTGAACTCGAGGCATGGCCCTTCAGACTGCTTTCCTCTATCGCTATCCCTTCTGTGATCGAGTCCTCCGGTCGATTCTCCTCTCGATGTCATCTAGATCGAGCCATTTCACTCGATTCACTTACTCGATTTGATATGGATCGAGTAAGGGATCGAGACGTTGAGTCGATCTCTTGATTGGACTCCAAAATGATCGGGAGGTCTTTCTCGATCGTCAACTCGATTGTTTCTTCTGATCGAGCATCATTCTCGATCTGTTGGTCGATTGTTGCACCGGATCGAGTTGGGTTCTCGATTGGCTTGTCGATCTGACTCCTGGATCGAGTGATAGCGTCGATCTCGGGGTCGATTTCTAGGCAACATCCTTCTTCATTCTTGATGATTCTCCTCGAATCTAGCAGGTTCACGTACTCTTGGGTCCTTTGGTCCACATATCCAAACTCTCCTGGCTCCTTAGTGAGTGCTAGCTTCAAATGGTCTTCTAAAGCTAGCTCTTCCAGCAACTCATCCGCCAAGGCATCCATCGTTTCGATATAGAAAGCTTGTCCTTCAATGGTTGGCTTCTTTAGAACCTTGTTGATGTCAAAGTCTAGCCTGATCTCTTTCCCCAAATGCAAGGCAATCTTCCCATTCTTCACGTCTATTATGGCTCCGGCGGTTGCGAGAAATGGTCTCCCTAAGATGAGTGGGTCTTTCGGCTCCTCGTCCATCTCCAGCACTACAAAGTCTGTAGGTACATTCACACCACTGATTCGCACCGGTAAGTCTTCGAGCAGCCCTACCGGTAATCTCATGAACCTATCAGCCAGTACCAATGAGATCTGACATTCCTTAAACCGAGTGAAACCAAGCTTCTTAGCTACGGAGTGAGGCATCAAGTTTATGCTAGCTCCGAGATCACACAAGCAACTCTTGAACTCTAGAGGACCTAAAGCACAAGGTATGGTGAAGCTTCCCGGATCTCCCAGCTTCTTAGGCACTATCTCCTTATGAATAACCGCGCTACACTCTTCTCTTAGTACAAACACCTCTTTGCTTTCTTTGTTCTTTATCACAAGGGTGTCCTTGAAAAACTTGGCGCACTTGGGCATCATAGCGAGACAGTCTACAAGAGGCAACTTTATCTCCACGTCTCTCAAGTGCTTCTCAAACAGGATCCGGTGCTTCTCTATTAACTGCTTTTTGAAACGACCCGGGAATGGCAACTTATCAGCTGAAAGTTTATCTCCTCATTATCAGCTGAAAATTTACCCTCCCCCTCTTGAATTACAACGTCCTCGTTGTTCTTGGTAGAGACCGGAGGCTCAAGCTCTTTGCCACTTCGTAACGTAATAGCATTGGCATACTCCTTGGGGTTTTGCTCACACTTTCCCGGGAGGCTGTTCTGTCCACTCGTGCTTGCCTTGCCCTTCTCCAGCTGCTTTATTTTGTTGTTGAGGTTTGTGATTTGAGTGGAGAAGTCGGTTAAGGATGAATCTAGCTGAGTGTTCATTTCAGCGAACTTCTGATTTGTAGAAGCTTGCCCTTGTATTAGCTGTTGGAACATTGCTTGAACCGGATCAACCTGTTGTTGCTTCGGTTGTTGTTGCTGTTGAGGTGCAAAGCCCGGAGGGTAGTTGGTAGTATAACCCTTGTTTTGTTGTTGTTGCCCTTGACCTTGGAAATTGCCTTGCCCTTGACCTTGGAAACCACTGCTCGGTTGAAAACCTTTGTTGTAAGGGATGAAAGGCTTAGCTTGTTGAGCAGGGTACACTTGATCTTTAGGGTTGGCTACATTGGTGTTTCGGTAAGAGAGGTTGTTGTTCTGGTAGCCTTGGTTGTAGCCTTGAGACTTGTAGTTGTTTTGTCCAGCCACCCAATTTGCTTCTTCTTGGCTTAGCTCTAACTCCTCTTGGTTTTTCATCAGCTTCACCAACGAAGTGAACATGCTTCTGGTTAGCTAAAACCAACTTGTCAATCTTCTCATGCAACGATTTTAGCTCCTTCTTGTGAGACTCTAATTCTGATCCCCTCGGTGCTCGGTCATAATCCTCAGCATAGTTTCCATCACTCAACGCCAGGCTCTCTATCAGCTCCATACCCTCTTCTACTTCTTGACCGAGGAAGTTCCCTTTGCTAGCTGTATCAAGCAACAACCGGATCTTTGGTGAAGCCCCACGATATATGGTACTGAGTAGAGTCTCCTCACTGAACCCGTGATGAGGGCATTGGATCGTGTAATCTTTGAAACGCTCCATAGCCTCATTGAATGTCCCGTTGTTCCTTTGAGTGAAACCGCTTATTTCGCTTCTCAACCGAGCAGTCCTGGTGCTTGAGAAGAACTTTGAGAGGAAAGCCTTCTTACATTCAGCCCATGATGTGATGGTGCCTTGTGGGAGGGTCTTCTCCCAATGTCTAGCTTTGTCTCCGAGTGAAAAGGGGAAGAGACGCAGCTTGAAGGCATCTTCTGATATACCATTGATCTTAATCATTCCACGCACTTGCTCGAAATTGTCCAAGTGCTCCAAGGGTCTTCCATTGCTAAGCCGTGGAACTTGTTGTTTTGCACCATAGATATGAACCCCGGCTTGATCTCAAAGTTATTGTTTTGTACCGGAGGAGGAGTGATCCCAAACCTATTGTGGTGGGTATTGGGAGCATCTCCGGCTCCTATGATCCTCGGAGGTCTAGCCGCGTGTTGGGGGTTTCCATTGCCCCGTCCTGCTGGAGGTGGTCCTTCTGGATGCTCGTGTGCAGCCATGTCTTCAAAGTTAACCAGACCTTGCTGAACAATCTCCTCAAAGGCTCTTGTTTGATCTCTGACTCTTCTTTGCCGTGAGTGACCAAGCTGATGAATGTTGTCTAAGGGTTGTAGAAGATTGTTGTCTCCCCTTGAACGAAGATTCATGTACCTGAAAACACACGTTTTAGAGTAGTAGGATCAGTAACTTGAAAAAGGTAAAGACTTAGTCTTTGCTAAGACCCAAATCTCTATGTTCTCTAAGCAACCTAGAATGGCAACGGCGCCATTTGATAAGCGTTTTTCTTACGGTCTAATGCAGCAGAGAGGTTATCAAAACTCTAATGCAAGCAATGTTGTAGTAAAGCAAGCAGGAGAGTGTCAATCCACTTCTAGATGATAGAGAATCCACAGAGAATGCAAGGTCTAAGATAAATCTAAGCAAATGAGACAGTTTATGAGAAATAATCTAAAAACTAAATGCAGCAACCTAAACGGAGTGAAACCTATTTTAAAAATACTAGAAAGAAAGCAGTTACCACGAGGAACAAACAGATAAATTAAAGGGAAGAGCTTCGAATTGTTAAAATTCGACTAGTGGATCGACCACAAGATCGAGCAGAAACGATCGATCTCGTCTAAAACCGTAAGAACAATGAATCTAAAGACCAGGATGCTATCAGGTAACAAGCTAAAGATGATATGAGACGTAAATATGCTAGAAGAGAGGGCTTTAGGGTTGAGATTCATATAAGGGGTTTCAAAGATCGATCTTGGGTTTGAAACTTTGGATCGACTCACTTGGTGAGGATCTCTAAGCCTCGAAAACAAAACAAGATCTATCCGTGGCTTTCGGTATAGATCACTCTTTCATCCTCTCCTCCAAACCCATGGCTTTTGGTGGAAAGAGAGGTCGAAAGGCAAGGAAAACAGATTTCGAACAATGGCTTAACTAGTCCCCCAAACTTCCATGGCTTTTGGGAAGGGGTAACTAGTCTCTAAGGTGAGATCTTCCGAGGCCCCTGGATCCTGTCAAGGTAAGGGACCTCTCGGATCATGAAGCTCTTGGCGTGAGAGTCTTCAAGCATTAAGCTTTCAACACCTTAGAAGAGATAGCCTTAAAAACGTTTAGAAAACAAACCAAGATCGAACCTTTTCTACCCCTTAATCCTCTCAACCCCTAACCCAAAGTAAACTACTCACTACACATAAAGTAAATCAAGCAAGGTGGAAGAAATGAAACGATGAACATGAAACAACGACTAGATTTAACGATAAGGTTCGAGAATACAAAAGCTTGAAAAGAAAACTGGTTCAACAATGGTGTTCTTCCGAAAACGAGAGAGAAAACTTCTTTGAAAAAGTTAGAAAATCCAAAAGTTATCGAAAAAGCATTCGCCGCCCTGCCTAAAATGTCAAAACAGTCCAATGGTCCCCCCTTCGCTAACAGCCAAAAACGGTTGAAAGGACAGAGATCGACCATTGGATCGAGTTGTTCTATCGATCATATCCGGCCATCGTGTCTTTGGCTCGATCCGGGTCTCGATCTTCTTCGGTGAATCGAGTGTTGCATCCGATCTCGGTATCGATCTTTGGGAGGATCGAGTGGTGTACTCGATCCGGCTCTCGCTCTGCATGGCGTCATTTACGTCTGTACCGATACATTGATTGCTTCACTCGATCTCCATCTCGATCATTATCCTTGGATCGCCTAGTTGGCTCGATCTTCTGGTCGATCAACTCTTAGATCGACCGGCCATGCTCGATCTGCTCCTCGATCACTGGTCCTTAGCACACTCCCGAGCTTCCATGAACTGCTACATCGGCCTCCACACCTCCACGAACCTCCGTGTCTCCAAAGCAACCAGAAACAACCTGGAATGGATGCAAAATGCAGAGAAAATGCATATGCTGATGCAAGAATGCTCTAGGACCCTAAGTGATGCAATATAGCCTAAAACATGATACAAATGCATGAAAAACTACCTAATGAGTATGCAGAATGTATGCAATATGCAATGATATCAATCTCGTCGCGGGACAAGGTCCCATCTCTGGTATTCCTGGAGCCGGAATATCCAAGGTGTTTGGTGTCGGTGGACCTGGAGCACGCAGAGGTGTCACGTATGGTCCGGGTGGATTATTCGGAGCAGGGATCGATGAAAAGTCGAGCTGAGTCCGTGGAGGTGGACTCGCAGCGGATCGAGCTGCGGCTTGACGTTGTTCCTTCCTTTCTAATCTGATCTCCTGATCTCGTTGTCGATCGATTAAATGTGTGAGCATTTGGAGTATCTCCGCTGACTCCGACGTGCTCTTAGAAGCTGTGGGTATCGGCGGGGAAACAGGTGTTGCTCAATTCTGTGATGCCGAAGCTGTAAGTCACATAATGACCTCTCAAACCTTTCAGAAAAGATTGTACAGTCTAGAACAAAGCTCCCAGGATCAGTCAGCTTTTCTGGTATCTTGTTTTGTATCACTGCACTCACTTGCTCTTAAATCAGCATTGTCCCTTGCTGAAGCCCCAGATTTTTGATCATCATTCTTTTCACATATCTCTTGATCACAGGAGTGGTCCTTATAGCATCTATCAAAGGAATCTCCACCACAAGCTTATCCATGATAGCTTTGATCCTAGAATCCTCCAGCTCTTGTTTAGTCTTCCTCTGGTTCCTTGGATAAGGTACCTTTGGCTTATAGACCCTTTCCTCTGCACCTTCTGGAGTCTGAAAAATCGCAGCTTGCTTATGTGGTGGGTGTCGATCGACACTAGGGGGTGGGTGTCGGTCGACACTAGCTCTTGGAAGTGGTGTCAAGCGTGGATCGAGCTGCTTGTCGACCTCAGTCGATATCTCTTTGCCTCGAGTCGAAGAACCATGAATTTCCTCTGGTGTCCATCGACACTGAGGGGTTGGTGTCGATCGACACCCTTCAAAACTAGCGAAATCCGCATCTTCAAACTCCTGCAGTTGCTCAAAATCCTCTGTACTCAGGCCCTTTTTCTGCACTGGTTGAAGATTCTTTCCACTCCTTAGCGTGATGGCATTGACAGAGTGTCTTGGGTTGTTATCTGTTCTTCCTGGAAGAAATCCATCTTGTCTTTTCATAGCTCCAGCAGTTTGAGCCACTTAAAATATCCAATGTCTTGACATGAGTGTTCAGAGCTTCGATTTTCCCATTCAGATCCTGATACGGGGTGCCAATCTTGCCATTGAAGTCAACTGTAATCTTCTGCTGACCTTCTAGCAACTGCTCAAGCATGGCTCCCATCTTGCTTGAAGCTGATGGTGCTGGTGCAGGCTGATAAGATGAGGAACCATAGTTGCTGTTGAAGTTGTTGTTCTGGTAAAGCTTCTGTATTCAGACTTCTGAAACTGAGGTTTGGGAGTGTAACCAGAAGAACTCTGGTTTCCTGTGAAGTTGCTCCTCTGCATATTCCCACTGAATCCTCTGTTTCCTTGCTGATTGTTGTACCTTTGACCCTGTAAACCAGCTCCATTGATGTAGTTGACATCTTCTTCCTCAAACTCCTCAGCTGGCTCAAATGTCTCAACCTCAGCAGCAAACTGAACAGACTTCTTACCCATCAAGAGGTTATGAACAGAATCCAGTTTAGCCTTCATCTCAGCAGCAAACTGATTACTCCCTGCAGTGCCAGCGTTTTTCTGTTTCTCAAAATCAGCATTCTTTGTACTGTTGCTGGAAGCTAGGTTCTCTATCATTATGATGGCGTCAGCTGGTGATATACTCATATATTTCGCATATTTAGCATACATTTAGAGTAGTTAATATGCATACATCTTTCATAATAGGCTAGTTTGTACCATTTATCTCATTTTTGGTCCTAGAAACACTTTGCATTAGCATTTTGCATATTTCTTGCATTCTTGCGTCATATTCAGTTTGTTTTGGATACACTGGAGCTATGGAAGGTGCGTGGTCACGCTAAGGATCGAAAGGGAGCCTATGGATACTTGGAGGAACTCAGCCATGCAGCAAAGGAACCGAGATCGACTAGAAGATCGAGACACTCGAGTCGTTTCAAGGAAGAAGATCGAGGTCAAGTTCGACCAAGGTGATCGAACATGAGTACGGACACGGAAACTAAGCCCAGGAAGAACGAGAGCCAGATCAAGGTCACGAATCGAGCGTCTGAGAATCGACCAGAAGATCGATAGAAGTGCTCGATCCTCCCGACTGAATCGACCCGACGATCGAGCAAAAGAAGTCTTTCTAGCCAGAAGATCGAGTAAGAGATCGACGACCCAGGTCGATCTCTGAACCTTATCCGGACAGCTCACATTTTTGAGTTTAGTGAGGGGACCATTTCCCTCTTTGGTATAAATGTTTTTAACCTATTTTTGGGCGACGGATCCCCACACATCCACACATTACATTCGATCTGTCTTATCTTCTTTATGCTTTAGAAAACTGCCATTGTTTAGTTTTCAAACTTTTAATATTTGTGATACCTTAATCTTGTTTTAATCTTATGTATATCTCTTAATCTCTCTTGTTTAGTAGTTTACTCATATTTATTTCTTCTTCCTTTGTGTTTTCGTGTGTCTTCCAAGGGATCAAGAGGATACTATGCAGCAGCAAAGAGGAGAACCACGATCCGCTGATGGATGACCTCGGGAAAGATGTCAACTATGGGTGCATTCTAGCCTCCTCCTTTGTGAAGTAAAAGGCATACGCCCATAGATGCAAGGCGAGCTCAGCTTACATTGGAGGGTTTCTCACGCCGCTCTTCATCCAAGGCGGTGTACCACTTCAACGGTTCGAGCCTTGCGCGGATAGGTCATTTATGAACGAGACTTACATGCAAAATACCGATAGCTTGGGACCTACGCCAGCTCTGGGATTCTTCGCTTATCAGTTCTACGAAGACGGGGGGAAGAAGAACGTGTGCATCTTACCCAACGTTGAGGAGACTAAGTTGGATAGCATCGGTACGATCCAGTTTTGCCCAACACACGAGGAGTGCTACGCCCCACTTGGTACAACAATGGTGCCCATTCAGTCCACGCGAGAGCAGTCAGAGTCACGCCATCAGATGGTGCAATGCCAGCCCACTTTGAGCTTCCAAGGATGGACTTTGAGCCGTGGACGAAGGCTGAGAAGTTTCTTGCTTCGGTGGTAGAGGTGCAGCGAAAGATAACCAAGTGACAAGGGAAGATGATAAAGAAACTCGCCAAGAAAGTCAAGGCGCTTCAAGGGAGCTCATCTGCGAAGTCTAAGGGGTCCAAGAGTGAAGAGGTTAACCAGCCCGAGAAGAGGAGGAGATTAACTGGCGGTATTATCATCTGTGAGCAGCAAGGCACCGCGCAACAAGCTAGACATTCTGTTTATGGTTTCCCCACCGAGGATAAAGGAAAGGACATAGCCTGACGCTCCTCTAGCAAGAGCAGCTCCGCTGGAACATCCTCAAATTCCAGCCGAGTTTAGCTCCAAGGTACCAACAACCTCCCATTGTACATACCATTCATATTTTCTTTGTCTTTGCATTGTGTTTTTAGCTCCTTTGAACTTGTATGTCACCCGGACGATGTCATTCAAGTTTGGGGGAGTATATGTGTGGTTTGACATGTTTATTCTGATCTTATTTTCCCTTTAGCATCCTTGAGTCTTCATTACATGAAAAATTGGTAAAATTTTTAAAATTTTTAAGAAAAATTCATGTAGTTGCATTCACATTGTTAAGCATTTTAGGATTGAGTCTAGAATTTTTAAGCATCTAGGTTGTTTACATTTGCATAAGGGGTTAAAGTTTTCTTAAAACTGTGTTTAACTCATGAATATTTTCAATATCCTAGTTATTAGTTCTCTAATGCTTTGCTCACACTTTGAAAGTAAGTTCTTACCATGCTTGGATCACTTGTTTTAATTTTCGTGACTTGAATTGAACTCTCATGATTTGAAACTTGTCCTAATAAGTGAAAACCTTAATCTGAATTTTTAGATATCATCCTTATGCATTTGAAAATGAACACATGGATTTTAAAATATTTAGGCTCTCTTCTTCCTTTTACCATTCTTTGTGAGCCTTAGTAGAACACCCGCCTTGACCCGTACCTTTCTTCGAAGCCAAGTTTTCGTGTGTGATATCATTGTGAGGCCTCTTTTGGTTTGAATTTAGCATAACATGTTACATTTAGGCGACATGATTAGGTTCTCATATGATTGCTAGCTTTGCATTTTGAAGCTAGATGTAGGCTTAGGATAAGTTTGGGGGATCATTGGGGTTGCTTTCATGTTTATATGCTTTCGGTTTCAGAAGAGTTTGGTAATTGAAGTGAGAAAAAGGTTTTAAGTTAAAGGTTTTGTGTTTAAAATGTATAATGCTCCAAGAATTTCAGAGGATAGCTCTCTCATAATAATAAAAATAAATAAAAGAGCCTAAGTGCCAAAAATAAAATAAAAAAAAAGAGAAAAGAAAAAGAAAGAAAAAAATAATAATAATAATAAGAGAGCTATCAATAAGAAAATTAAGGAGCTCAATATTTTCAAACCTTTTCACTAGCCTAAAAGAGTTAAGATGTTTTCTATTTTTATTTGGGGTTTCCTAAGCTTTTGCTTTGGAGAAAAGGGTTGATTTTAGGAGGGTGAGTGAGCTTAAAAGAAAAAAAATAAGAGGGGTTTTAGGATCGTTGTTAGTTTACATAGGTAGATGAGAATCTGATCATGTATGCATCAATTGCATTTACCTTTAGCATTATGCATAAAGTTCTTACCATTTTCGAGAGAAACCCTTTGCTTAAAATAAACCCACTTTAAAATGAGATCATTCTATGCTCATAGCCTTTACCCTTAGCCAAATGTGTTTTGCTTTAAAGTGCATAAGTTTGATTCATGGTTCGGTCATTAATGAATGTTAAAGGATGAGTTTCTTTGATTGTTTGGAATAGGAGAGTCATGATTTGAAATTCTTTGTGCGATGAGTATGGCTAAGTTCTTTGGAGTATGAGTATGTGTATTGCATTTTAGAACTAGTAACTAGGACGTTGAGATTGATTCATTTGAAAGACACATTTGCAAGAAGCTTAAACCCCCGTTTGCTTTAAAACCTCTCTCCCTTCTTTAATTTTGTTTGCTTGAGGGCAAGCAAAAGGTAAGTTTGGGGGAGTTGATATAGCTGCATATTCCATGCATTTTGCATACATATAAGTTAGTTTCTCACGCATATACATTGCATTTTAGGTTAGTTTGCATCACTTTAGGTCCTAGAGTGTTCTTGCACCAGCATATGCATATTTCTTGCATTCTGCATCGCATACAGGTTGTTTTCGGCTACTTTGGAGTCTTGGAGGGTTCGTGGACGTCCTGAGGCTCATGGGGAAGTTCGTGGACACATGGAGAAATCAGGATTGCACGTTGAGGACCTGAGATCAAGTAGCAGATCGAGCAAGGCAGGTCGATCTAGATGAGATCGACCAGAAAATCGAGTATGGAGATCGATTTGGAGTACGGACGTAGACGACGCCATGCAGATCAAGGACCGGATCGAGCTACCAACCCGATCAGCACAAGATCGACACGAAGATCGACCAAGAGCCGCCCGATTCAGGACATGATCGATTGCCAGATCGAGCTTCGTGATCGATCCCAGACCAACCTTATCCGTCCAGCCTGTTTTTGGACCGTAGCGGAAGGGGGGACCATTTGCGGTTTGGCCATTTTAGGCAAAGACCAACGATCCCTTTCATTATCCCGTTTTGTCCACTACTTTTTATCATCTCTCTCGTTTTACGCGATTCGCCATTGTTAGACTTTGTGCTTTTTCTTGTTTTACTTTTGAATTTTGGATCTTTTAAGTTAAATCAATCATTTCTCATGTTTAGTTCTTCGTCTATTGCATTTCGTACGGTTTATTTCATGAGTCGCGAGTAGTTCTATTGGGTTTTGGGGTTGAGAGGATTCAAAGGTGTCGAAAAGGTTTTCAAGTTTGGTGTTTTCTTGTTCTTCATGGTTTTCTCTTCTAGGATGTCGAGTTCTTAAGGCTTAAAGAGTCTCACGCCAAGATCGTTATGATCAGAGAGACCTCTTACCTTGACAAGATCCATAGATCTCTGAAAATCGCATCCTATAGACTAGTTACTCTTTCCCAAACGCCATGGTAGTTTAGAGGACTAGTTAAGCCGCGTGTTTGAAATCTGGTTTCCTTGCCCTTCAATCTCTTCTTCCGCCAAACGCCATGGGACTGGAGGAGAGAATGAAGGAGTGATCCATACCGAAAGCCACGGATGGATCTTGTTTTGTTTTCAAGGCTTAGGGAACCTCACAAAGTGAGTAGATCTAAAGTTTTCAACCCAAGCTTAAACCTTTGAAACCCCTGCACATGAATCTCAACCCTAGACCCTCCTTTTAGTATTTCTTAGTCTTTGTTGATCATTCGCTTGTTGCTTGCTCGCACCCTGGTCATTTGATTCGCTTTTTCTTAAACTGCTTTTTAGATCGATCGTTATTGCCCGATCTAGTGGTCGATCCAGTGGTCGATCCACTAGTCGATTTTTATAAATTCCTAGCTTTGCATTTTTCTTGTTTGGTTCCTAGTAGTTGTTTAATCTGTTCTAGTATTTTTAAAATAGTTTTGCTCTGCATTTTGTCATTGCATGTAGTTTTTAGGAATTTCTCAAATTATTCATCATTTGTTTAGCTTTACATGACCCTTGCATTCTCATTGCACTTTCTAGCCCCTAGGATTGGATTGATACCTCTTGCATTATGCTACAATTGTATGCTGCTTGAGTTTTGATAACCTCCTATTGCATTTGCTCACCCTAGATCAAAAAGCTGTTATCAAATCTTGAACCTTCTTAAGCATGATCCTCAACCTTGAATCTGCGTTTAGCTTTTGAAATCTTAAGGTAATCTAAAGTTTGCATCTTTTGTCTGTTAAAAATCATTTCCTAGGTTGTTAGAACTTTCCTTTTCTGTCTGCTTTTAGTTTTCGAATTTAAAAAAAAGTAGCCTTGCATTTTAATTTCTTAGAAGTCATCTAGTACTTGTTTAACCCATCAGTGGGCATTTTAAAATAATTTTCGTGGTCATTTAGTAGTTTTATTTAGTTTTTGTAGATTTTCTCCTCAAATAATCCGGATTTCACTTAGCTTTACAAAGCTCTTGCATTCTTAGTATCTTTCAAGACAACCTGATTTGGATTGACACCTTAAGCACTATACTGACCACTATACTATGCTTTAGGATTTGATCAAAACTAGCCTGCATTAAAAGACTAGTTATCAGCTGGGACTCTAGTGTTGAAGTTCCCATTGCTTGCTGCATCCAAAGCCATCTGGTACTTCCAATCAACACCTCTGAAGAAAATACCCAGCAGCTGAACTTCATTGAAACCATGGTGTGGACAGTCCCTTTGGTACAGCTTGAATCTCACCCATGCTGCTTTGAAAGCTTCAGTTGGACCTTGGGAGAATGTGGCTATTTTGGTGTCCTCCACTCCTCTGACCTTGCATCATCAAAGAAGTTGTTGAGGAAAGCAGATTTGATGTTCTCCCACGTGGTCAAAGAGCCAGCTTCCAGCTGTTTCAACCAATGTGCTGCATCTCCTCCCAAAAAGTGAGGGAAAAGTTTGCAGAATAGGAAATCATTGCTGACTCCATTGGCTTTAACACTTGTAGCTAGGTCTTCAAACCTCTCTATATGGTCCATAAGGTGTTCATGAGGAAGCCCATGGAAAGGATGCTGACCCACAAGCTAGTCGTAAGTGGGTTGCAGCTCAAAGTCATTCCTCTGAAAGGCAGGAGGGCGGATTGCAGCTCTATTTTCATAGAACTGATCAGGCCTGTTGTAATCTCCCAGAGTCCTCTGTGGAAGACGCCCAGCAGCATCTCCAGCAGCTTGTTGCTGCACATTCTGTGCAACTGGTTGCACCTCCTGTTCCTCAATCACAACGCCATTCTCATCTATCCTCTGCCCATCCTCATTTCTTCTGTTGCCTTCTCTGTCAACTAAATGACCCTCAGCATCTGTCCTTAAAACAAGTGGTCCAACCATCTTAGTCTGCTTTTTGGCTTTCCTGATGGTTCTCTCTAGCTTGGCGAGTTCGTCGATGCCTAATGTCACAAGTTCTTTGTCCTTGTTGCTCCTGGTACTGCGATTATACATGCACCTGAAACAGACATCAGAGAAGTAACGAAAGTTAGTAAGCAGAAAATAAAAGCTTAGTCAAAATTCTAAAACTAAAAATCTGAAAGTAATATGTAAGTCCCCGGCAATGGCGCCAAAATTTTATATGCTCAAATTAACCCTTAGAGCTACTCTCTCTAATTAAGAGATCACTGTAGTACTTAGGGATCGAATCCACAAGGACTTAATACTATTACTAAACAAATTTGATATACCTGCATATTCCATGCATTTTGCATACATATAAGTTAGTTTCTCACGCATATACATTGCATTTTAGGTTAGTTTGCATCACTTTAGGTCCTAGAGTCTTATTGCACCAGCATATGCATATTTCTTGCATTTTGCATCGCATACAGGTTGTTTTCGTCTACTTTGGAGTCTTGGAGGGTTCGTGGACGTGCTGAGGCTCGTGAGGAAGTTCGTGGGACTTGGAGAATTCAGGAATGCTTGCTAAGGACCAGAGATCGAGAGGAGGTTCGAGCATGGCCGGTCGATCTAGATGAGATTGACCAGAAGATCGAGTAGTCCATCCGATCCAAGGAAACTGATCGAGACGGAGATCGAGTTAAGCGATCGATCAAGGAGTACAGACGTAAATGACGCCATGCAGAGCGAGAGTCAGATCGAGTCCACCAATCGATCCTCCAAAGATCGACTCCAAGATCGAACGAAGCACTCGATCCACAGAGGAAGATTGAGACATAGATCGAGCTGAAGGCACGATGTCCGAAGATGATCGAGAGAGATGCTCGATCTCGAGGTCGATCTCAGTGCAGTTTAACCGTTTTTGGCCGCTAGCGAGGGGGGGACCATCGAGCTGTTTGGCCTATTTTGGGAAGGCGGCGATCATGCTTTCACACACACGTTTTCACTTTATCATTTTCATCTTTTTCTCTCTGTTCGAAGGAGGATTTGGCCATTGTTAGACTTTGAAGCTTTTCTTGCTTTGTATTGAATCTTCGAATCATTTTAAGTTTAATCCAGCGTTCTTTATGTCTAAGAGTTCGTCGTTTATTCTTTGCTTTGTTTACTTAATGTGTAGTGAGTAGTTTAATCGGGTTTTGGGGTTGAGAGGATTCAAAGAGGTTGAAAAGGTATTCAAGTTTGGTGTTTTCTTGTTCTTCATGGCTTTCTCTTCTAGGATGTCGAGTTCTTAAGGCTTAAAGAGTCTCACACCAAGATCTTTATGATCCAAGAGAGCTCTTACCTTGACAAGATCAAGAGGTCTCTGAAAATCACAACCTAGAGACTAGTTACCCTTTCCCAAATACCATGGTAGTTTAGGGGACTAGTTAAGCCGCGCGTTTGAAATCTGATTTCCTTGCTCTTCAATCTCTTTTTCCGCCAAACGCCAAGGGTCTGGAGGAGAGAATGAAGGAGTGATCCATACCACATGCCATGGATGGATCTTGTTTTGTTTTCAAGGCTTAGGGAATCTCACAATGTGAGTAGATCTAGAGTTTTCAAACCAAGCTTGAACCTTTGAGACCCTTGAATATGAATCTCAACCCTAGACCCTCTTTTTTAGTATTCTTACATCTCTGTTAGTTATTCGCTTGTTACCTGTTGCATCCTGGTCATTAGTTTCGTTGCATTTGAACTTTTAGACGAGATCGATCGTTGTTGCTCGATCTAGTGGTCGATCCTGTGGTCGATCCCCTAGTCGGTTTTTATAAATTCATAGCTTTGCATTTTAATCATTCTGTTTGTTCGTCGTGGTAGTTCACTCGTTCCTAGTAATTTTAAAATAGTTTTACCTTGCATTTAGTCATTGCATTTAGTTTTTAGGATTTTCACAAAATCGTTCATCAGTTGCCTAGCTTTACTCGATCCTTGCATTCTCATTGCACTTTCTAGCTCCTAGGTTGGATTGATTCCTCTTGCATGCTATACTACGACTGTGTGCTGCTTGAGTTTTGATAACCTCCTGTTGCATTGCATCACTCTCTTTTTACATTGATAAAATCCTCGTTATCAAATGGCGCCGTTGCCGGCTAAGGAGTGTTTAGAAAGCATTGAGATATGGGGTTTAGTAAAGACTAAGCATTTCTTTTTCTTTTAGTTACTGACTTCTCTACTCTTAAACGTGTGTCTTTCAGGTACATGAATCTTCGTTCAAGGGGAGACAACAATCTACTTCAACCCTTGGACAACATTCATCAACTTGGTCATTCACGTAAAAGAAGAGTACGAGAGCAAGCTAGAGCTTCTGAGGAGATTGTTCAGCAAGGTTCAGTGGATTTTGAAGCGATGGCTGAGCACGAGCATCCAGAGGGACCTCCTCCAGCTCACGGGGCAGTGGGAAGGGGTAATGGAAACATCCAACACCCGGCTAGACCCCCAAGGATCATAGGAGCGGGAGATGCTCCCAATACTCATCACAATAGGTTTGGCATCACTCCTCCTCCTGTACAGAACAACAACTTCGAGATTAAGCCGGGATTCATCTCAATGGTGCAAAACAATAAGTTTCACGGGCTAGCAATGGAAGATCCCTTGGAGCACCTTGATAACTTCGAGCAAGTATGTGTAATGATCAAGATCAGCGGCTTCACACAAAGGAACAATGAGACTTTCAATGAAGCAATGGAGTGGTTCAAGGACTACACCATTCAGTGTCCTCACCACGGTTTCAGCGAAGAGACTCTTCTAAGCACTATCTACAGCGGAGCTTCACCAAAGATTCACTTGTTGCTTGACACGGCCAGTAAGGGAAACTTCCTTGGTCAAGAGGTAGAAGAAGGCATGGAGCTGATTGAGAACTTGGCATTGAGTGACGGCAACTATGCTGAAGATTACAACCGTGCACCGAGAGGTTCTGAGCTAGAGTCTCACAAGAAAGAGCTTAAGTCCTTACATGAGAAGATTGACAAGTTGGTTTTGGCAAATCATAAGCATGTTCACTTTGTTGGTGAAGCGGATGAAACCGTAGAGGAGCTTGAGCTGAGTCAAGAAGAAGCTAATTGGGTGGCAGGACAGAACAACTACAAACCTCACGGCTATCGCCAAGGCTACAACCAGAACAACAATCTCTCATACCGTAGCACCAATGTCGCGAACCCTAACGATCAAGTGTACCCTGCTCAGCAAGCAAAGCCTTTCGTACCATACAACAACAGTTTTCAGCCGAGTGGTGGCTTCCAAGGACAAGGGCAGAACAACTTCCAAGGACAACAGCAAGGAAACAAGGGTTATACGCCAATGTACCCTCCGGGCTTTGTACCTCAACAAAAACCGATGCAACAACAACAAGTTGATCCTGTCCAAGCTATGTTTCAACAATTGATACAAGGGCAAGCATCTACAAATCAGAAGTTTGCCGAGATGAACACTCGTTTAGACTTGTCTCTCCCGGATTTCTCTACTCAGATCACCAACTTGAATAACAAGATCAAGCAGCTAGAGAAAGAAAAGGCGAGTACAAGTGGTCAGAATAGCTTACCGGGCAAGTGTGAGCATAATCCCAAGGAATACGCCAATGCCATTACGCTAAGGAGTGGAAAAGAGCTAGCACCTACGGTTACTCCCAAGATCAACGAGAACGTTGTAATTCAAGAGGGGGACGGTCAGCTTTCAGCCGATGATGAGATAAACTTTGACAATGTTTGGATTCAAGGACCAAGGAGAGGTGAGAAAGCGGTTGTTGAGAAGAAAGCGGAGCAAACTACTAAGGAGAAGGATGCTTATGTACCTCCACTGTATGTACCTAAGCTACCTTTTCCTGGCCGTTTCAAGAAGCAACTCATAGAGAAGCATAGAGTCTTATTTGAGAAGCACCTTAAGGACGTAGAGATCAAGCTACCTCTCGTGGACTGCCTTGCAATGATGCCTAAATGCGCCAAATTCTTCAAAGACACTCTCGTGAAGAAGAATAAGGAAAGCAAGGAAGTGCTTGTTCTTAGTGAGGAATGTAGTGCTGTGATACACAAGGAGATAGTCCCTAAGAAGTTGGGAGACCCTGGAAGCTTCACTATACCTTGCGCTTTAGGTCCTTTGGAGTTCAAGAGTTGTCTTTGTGATCTCAGAGCTACTATAAATCTGATGCCTCATTCCGTGGCAAAGAAGCTTGGCTTTACCCGTTTCAAGGATTGTAGAATCTCGTTGGTAGTAGCTGACAGAAGTGTGAGGTTACCCGTGGGTTTTCTTGAGGACTTGCCAGTGAAAATCAGTGGAGTAAACGTGCCTACGGACTTTGTTGTGTTGGAAATGGAAGAAGAGCCTAAGGATCCACTCATTCTTGTAGACCTTTCTTAGCCACCGCCGGATCCATCATAGACGTCAAGAATGGGAAGATTGCTCTGCACTTGGGTAAAGGTATAAGGCTGGACTTCGATATCAATGAGGTTCTGAAGAAGCCTACGATAGAAGGGCAAGCTTTCTACATTGAAACGTTGGATGCTTTAACGGATGAGTTGCTGGAAGAGTTGGCTCAGGAGGATCATTTGAAGCTGGCATTGACTAAGGAGCCAGGGGAGTTCGGTTATGTGGATCAGAGGACTCAGGAATACGTCAACTTGCTTGATTCAAGGAAGGTTGTGCTAGAAGATGAAGGCGTTTGCCTAGAGACAGACTCAGAGATAGACGACAATACTCGATCCAGGAGTCAAATCGACAAGACAATCGAGAGCACAACTCGATCCGGTGCAGCAATCGACAGTCAGATCGAGGAGGGTGATCGATCCAGGAAAACAATCGAGTCCAAGATCGAGAGAGGCCTTCCGATCAGTTTGGGGTCTAATCTGGAGATCGACTCTGCATCTCGATCTCTCACTCGATACACATTAAATCGAGTGGGTGAATCGAGCGAAACTGCTCGATCTAGATGACATCGAGAGCAAGATCGACTAGACGACTCGATTTCAGAAGGGATAGCAGTTGGAGAAAGCAGCCTCAAGGGTCATGTCTCGGGTTCTAAGGAAGGTTCCAAGGAGGAAAACAACATCAACAGCCACGAGGATGATTGGAGCGAACTGCTAGCCCCAAAGGTGAACCTTAAGGAGCTTCTAAAAGGGCTAAGGTATGCCTTCTTAGGGCTTAACGAAACCTATCCTGTGATTGTGAATGAAAACTTAAGTGATGATGAGTTGCACTCGCTCTTAACTGAGTTGAGAAAGTATAGGAAGGCCATTGGGTACTCTCTAAGTGACATCAAGGGCCTTTCACCAATGCTTTGCACTCATAGGATTCACTTGGATAATGAGAACGCCTCTTCTATAGAACATCAAAGGCGTTTAAATCCTAATTTGAAAGGAAGTGTTACCTTACGGAGCTGTCACGTTGGTCGGCAAGAGTGGGAATGCATTAACAGTGAACGGACACAGAGTTAAGCCATACATGGCGTGTGCATTTGACAAGGAGAGACTCAATGCTTCTCCAAGACCCACCATCTGCCTAAACCAAGTAAAGTCTAGCTAAAGACGTTAAAGAAAGCGCACTTGGGAGGCATTCCCATGACTATCATGTACATATTCTTGCTTTATTTCTTTTCCAGTTTTATGTTTTTATCTTGTGAGTGTGTAGGAACAAGTATGAGGGATCGCAGGTTCTGATCTTAGATCCGAAGGAAGCGATAAGGGTTAAGAAAAGGCTAGAGATCGAGTGCTAGATCGACTAAGCCTAACTCGATCTTTACTAGATCGAGTTAGTGAATCGAAAGGAGTTAGTCGAACTAGACGAGATCGAGTGACAAGGTCGATCTAGATGAGCACGGATCGATCGGTCCTATCTAGATCGACCGATCTAAAATGTCTCGGGAAATTCTTGGAGTTTAGATGGACCGATCCAAAAATGGATCGACCGATTGATAAACGGTTTCTAGCTCGGTTTATGATGCAGAGAGGTTATCAAACTCTAATGCAAGCAATGTCGTAGTATAGCAAGCAAGAGAGAGTCAATCCACTTCTAGGAGATAGAGAATGCACAGGGAATGCACGGGATAAAGCAAATCTAAGGAAAATGAGAAAGTTTATGAGAAAATATCTAAGAACTAGATGCAGCAACCTAAACAGAATGAAACCTATTTTAAAAATACTAGAAAGGAAGCAACTACCACGAGAAACAAACGGATTAATTAAAGGAAAGAGCTTCGAATTATTAAAATTCGACTAGTGGATCGACCACGAGATCGACCACTAGATCGAGCAGTAACAATCGATCTCGTCTAAAATCGTAAGAACAGTAAAGCTAATGACCAGGATGCTATCAGATATCAAGCAAAAGATAAGAATAGACGTAAAGATGCTAAAAGAAAGGGCCTAGGGTTGATATTCATGGTTAGGGGCTTCAAAGGTTCGACCTTGGGTTTGAAACTTTAGATCGACTCAATTGATGAGGATCTCTAAGCCTTGAAAAAAAAACAAGATCTATCCGTGGCTTTCGGTATAGATCACTCTTTCATCCTCTCCTCCAAACCCATGGCTTTTGGTGGAAAGAGAGGTCGAAAGGCAAGGAAAACAGATTTCAAATAAATGGCTTAACTAGTCCCCCAAACTTCCATGGCTTTTGGGAAGGGGTAACTAGTCTCTAAGGTGTGATCTTCCGAGATTCCTGGATCCTGTCAAGGTAAGGAACCTCTCGGATCATGAAGCTCTTGGCGTGAGAGTCTTCAAGCATTAAGATCTCAACACCTTAGAAGAGATAGCCTTTGAAAACATTTAGAAAAACAAACCAAGATCAAAACCCTTTTGACCCCTTAATTCTCTCAACCCCGAACCCAAAGTAACTACACACTACACATAGAGTAAATCAAGCAAAGCATATGAAACGAGACAATGAACATGAAAGGAAAACTAGATTATACGATAATGATTCGAATACAAAAGCTTAAGAGAAAAACGAGTTTCAATCAATGGTGTTCTTCCGAAAACGAGAGAGAGAACATAAGGAAGAAGATAAGGATCTAAAAGTTATCGAAAAAGGGCATCGCCGCCTTGCCTAAAATGCCCAAACAAGCCAATGGTCCCCCCTTCGCTAGCAGCCAAAAACGGTTGAAAGGACAGAAATCGACTCCAAGATCGAGTGGTTCTCTCGATCATATCCGGACATCGTGTCTTCGGCTCGATCTGGGTCTCGATCTTCATCGGCCAATCGAGTGTTGCATCCGATCTCGGTATCGATCTTCGGCTGGATCGAGTGGTGTACTCGATCTGTCTCTCGCTTTGCATGGCGTCATTTACGTCCGTACCGATTGATCGATTGCTTCACTCGATCTCCGTCTCGATCATTCTCCTTGGATCCCCTAGTTGGCTCGATCTTCTGGTCGATCAACTCCTAGATCGAGCGGCCATGCTCGATCTGCTCCTCGATCTCTGGTCCTTAGCATATTTCCGAGCTCCCACGAACTGCTACATCAGCTTCAACACGTCCACAAACCTCCACGACTCCAAAGCAGCCAGAAACAACCTAAATGTGATGCAAAATGCAAGGAAAATGCGTATGCTGATGCAAGAATGCTCTAGGACCCTAAGTGATGCAATCTAACCTAAAACATGGTACAAATGCATGAAAAGCTAACTAATGAGTATGCAAAATGTATGCAATATGCAATAACATCAACTCCCCCAAACTTACTTTTTGCTTGCCCTCAAGCAACAGAAAATAAGTAAAGAAGAGAGGTTTTCAGAAAAAAATGAGTGGGGTTTTAAACTTTTTGCAAAGGTGCCTTTCAAATGAATCAATCTCAATGTCCTAGTTAACAGTTCTAAAATGCTATGCTTACACTCATACTCCAAAGAACTTAGCCATACTCATCACACAAAGAAATTCAAATCATGACTCTCCTATTCCTAACAATCAATGAAACTCATCCTTTAACATTCATTAACATTCGAACCATGAATCAAACTTATGCACTTTAAAGCAAAACACATTTGGCTAAGGGTTATGGTTATGAGCATAGAATGATCTCATTTGAAAAGGGTTTATAAATAGATTAAAGGTAAAGACAATTTATGCATACATGATCAGATTCTCATCTACCCATGTAAACTATCAAATGATCCTATACCCCTCTCATTTAAGAAATTTTATCCTCACTCACCACTTAAGAGTCTACCCTTTCCTTCACAAATTTAGCAATCCCCAATTCAAAATAAAGACATTTTTAAACTTTTAGGCTAGTGAAAAGGTTTTGAAAAATACTTTTGCTCTTTAGAAATTTCTTATTGGTAGCTCTCTTATTATTATTATTATTTTTTTTTTCTTTTATTTTTTTCTTTATTTGGCACTTAGGCTTTTTTTATTTCTTTTTCTTTTCTTTTCTCTTTTTTTTTTATTATGGAGAGCTACCCCCTGAAATTAGAGCATACTTAGTTTTAAAAACAACCTTTCACTTAAAACCTCATTTATTTCCTTAAAACACAAAGCTCTTTGAAACCGAGAGTAAATAGACAAGATAGCAACCCCAATGATCCCCCAAACTTATCCTAAGCCTACACCTAGCTTCAAAATGCAAAGCTAGCAACAATATGAAAACCAAATCATGTCGCCTAAACCTAACACTTTATGCCAAGTTCAAACCAAAAAGAAGGCCTCACAAAGATGTCACACAAGATCATTTGGCTTCAAAGGAGGGTAAGGTTCAAGGAGGGAGTTCTACTTAGGCTCACAAAGAGTGGTAAAAAGGAAGAAGAGAGCCTAAATATTTTAAAACCATGTGTTCATTTTCAAATGCATAAGAATGATAATTAGAATTTCAAATTAAGGTTTTCACTTATTAGAATGAGTTTCAAATCATGAGAGTTTAATTCAAGCCACGAAAATCCTAACAAGTGATCCAAGCATGGTAAGAACTTACTTTCAAAGCATAGACAAAGCATTAGAGAACTACTAACTAGGGCATTGAAACAATTCATAAGTAAAAACACCTTTGTAATAAATTCTAACCCCTTATGCAAAATGCAAACAACCTAGGTGGTATGAGAAACTCTAGACTCAATCCTAACATGTTTTTAAAAAAATATGAATGCAACTACATGAATCTTTGAAAAAATTTTAAAAATTTTACAAATTTTTCATGAACTAAGACTCAAGGATGCTAAGGGAAAATAAGATCAAAGAACACAAGTCAAATCACACATGTACTCCCCCAAACTTGCTTGACACCGTTCCGGTGGCAAACTCATCCGAAGGAGCATCAAAACACAATGCAAGAAACAAACATGAGCGGTTATATACAATGGAAGAAGATTGTTACCTCTGGTCTAGGCTCGGCTGGAACTTGAGGATGTTCCAGAGGAGCTAGAGATCGTTGCTTTGCCTTTGTCAGCTGGTTCTTGGAGAGAGTGGCGCGCCGGCTGAATTTTGTCTCCTTGGGTCTCGCGAATGGCAACTCCTCCGGTTGAGAGCCTTCTCTTCTCGGGTTGTTGCATCTCTTGACTTGCAGCTGGCTTAGGCGTGCCTCCCTGAAGTGCTTTGACTTTCTTCCCAAGCTTCTTCAGCATCTTGCCTTGCCACTTGTTAATCTTCCTTTGCATCTCTACCACCGATGCTAGGAACTTCTCAGTTTTTGTCCTCGGCTCAAAGTCCAGCTTGGGAAGTGTGTAAGCCTCGGGTATCTCATCTTCCGTGCCTGGAGACTCTGACCTTTGACGCGGGGCAATGGCTGAAGCAGGCGGTCCTCCTAAAGGGGCAAAGCATTCTTCCTCCGTGAGCAAGAACTCGATGTTCCCAACACCAAGCAGCTCGGTTTCATCTTTGTTGGACAGGATGCACACTCTCTTCTTGTCTTCGTCATCTATGAATAGGTAGGCATAGAACCCTTCCGCTGGCGTGCGTTCCAAGCTATTAGTATTCCTCATGTATGCTTCATCCATGAAAGCTCTGTTTGGGATGTGAGCAAAGTCATGAATGGGCACACCGGCTTGCACGAACAGAGGAGTAAGGAAGCCGCCAATGTAAGAGGAGGTTGCCTTGCACCGCAAGGCATAGGCCTTGTATTTCACCAAAGAAGCCGCGAGCACACAGCCGTAGTTCACTTCATCGCCGAGTTCATCCTCCATAGGCTCGTCGTTTGCATCCGGATCACACACCAAGTGCTTCACGCCTTGGAACAGGAAGCACAGCTCTGTCTTCGTGACCGTAGGGGCAACAGACCTTCCACTGAACGTGTTGGCAATCAGCTTCAGAGTATACCTCAGAACCGGGCTCTTTACTCGCTTGATCTTAGCGGTGTTGGCCTTGTAGTCTTCATTGCTGATCAGGTCCTAAAACTCGTCGGCTTTCTTGAAGGCTGGGAACTCGACCTTGTATGCATCAGCGTTGAGACCGTAGGCTTGGCATAGCTCAGGGATGGAGAGTGTGTAGGCTTGACGTCCAACTTTGAAGTAGAGGCGGCCTTCGGAAGGGACGGGTGCACTAGGATTCTCATAACGGAACTCCAAGGTGGCAAGGAAGTCTATTTTCACTTCAGGAATGGTTGGCCAATCCATCCGTGACAGACATCTTAAACCAATGTTCTTGAGGAGTTGGTCGAATTCCCCAAGAATACCGAGCTTAGACAACAGCTCTCGATCAGCAAACTTGGTAGGCTCAAACCTAAGCCTCTCCAGCCGCTTCTTATCCCTCTTCTCATCTTTGCTCCACCTGACCCTCTCTTGAACTGCCACTTCTTGTCCTTCTCCTTCTTGTGCTTGCTCCTCTCTTGTTCTCTTTGGGGCCATGGTTCCTGAAACAAATTTCTAAAGATATTGATAAGTACACGGCGGTTTGATGAGAATGAGAGAAGAGAAGGAGAGAATTTATAAAAGGCTACCCTAGAATTTTGGGGAATAAATAAAAATCATAGCTAAATAAAACGGAATCAAATCTTTAGATACTGAAAAATCTAGAATTTTTCCTTTTACTTAGCAAGTTTTAAAAATTCAAAACTGATCATATATTCTAAAACAAGATCTTGCGGATTTAAAGGAGAATTTCTAAAATTAAATCATTAAATTTTTGAAAATACCTTTGCAAGAAATGCAGAATATCTTTGCTAGCTTTTGAAAATTGAAACTCTCACTCTCTTTGTTTAAAATTCTTGAGCAAAACAGGAATGAAAGGGTGAGAGGTTGTTTGAAATATTTAAAGACTTAGCAAAACCAAAACAATGGGTAGTCAAAGTGGTTTCTAACAAAGTCTTGGTCAAGGCACATCTTTCATGGTCAAAGATGCTTGCCTTGACCAAGTTTTGAATTCCAAAGTTGGAGGGAAAAGAGTAAAAGAGGGAAAGAAAAATGTTACCTCGACATGTGATCGAGTCCATTTGGTCGATCTAGGACTCGATCTCATGCCCAAAATGGCTTAGATCGAGAGGGTTACTCGATTTGAGACTCGAGTCATGGTGAATCGAGTCCTGGATCGATTGGCTCTCTCGATCATTGAGATGTTGGCTCCTCGGCTAAGTCCTCATAATCGAGCTATGTCCTCGATGTAGGGGTCGATTTGGCATAGATCGAGTGATGGATCGAGTCGAGTGATCGATCTGTTTTCAACAGATTTTTCCCGAGAGAAATTAGATTGGTCAATCCAATTTGGATCGATCGATCCTTTTTCGTCAAGGTCGATCTTGTCACTCGTTCTCGTCTAGATCGACTGGCTCCTCTCGATTCACTGACTTGATCTAGCAAAGATCGAGCCAGGATCAGTCGATCTAGTACTCGATCTCTAGCCTTATTCTAACCCCTATTGCCTTTTTAAGACCTCAAAGTCAAGGTTTAGACTCCTTATACCTGTTCCTACACACTTGCAAAATAAAAACATAAAACTGAAAGGGAAATAAAGCAGAAGTACGTACAAGATAAACATGGGAATGCCTCCCAAGTGCGCTTTCTTTAACGTCTTTAGCTAGACCTTACTTGGTCTAAGCGGATGGTGGGTCTTGGAGAAGCACTGAGGTACTCTCCTTGTCATAGCTATCTGCCAAATAGGGCTTGACTCTGTGTCCGTTGACGGTGAATGCACTGCCACTTTTTCCCATCAGAGTAACAGCTCCATACGGCAAGACTTCTTGAATCATGAACGGTCCGCTCCACCTTGATTTCAGCTTGCCCGAGAAGAGTTTGAGCCTCGAGTTGTACAGCAACACCAGTCCTCCTTCCTTAAGCTCCTTGGCAATCAACTTCTTGTCATGAGCCTCCTTAGTCCGCTCCTTGTATATTCGGGAGCTCTCGTAAGCATTCAGCCTCAACTCGTCCAGTTCGTGTAGCTGAATAAGGCGTCTCTCCTGAGCAGTCTTGAGATCAAAGTTCAGCCTCTTCACAGCCCACAACGCACGGTGTTCAAGCTCAACCGGGAGGTGACAGCCCTTGCCATAGAGTAGAGTGAAGGGAGTTGTACCAATCGGCGTCTTGAAAGCAGTACGGTAGGCCCAAAGACCATCGTCCAGCTTCACTGCCCAGTCTTTCCTTGTGGCTCCGACGGTCCTTGATAGGGTTCAGGTTTTACCCAAATAAAAACTACTGCAAGTGCACAGCAAAGCAGATGTAGTATAAGGGGTATCGAAATCCCAAGAGAGTAATGCTAACTACACTATCAATTATAGATTTGGACTAAACTAAGCGAAATATGATGTATGTAATGCGAATGAATAATTAGAAATAAGCAAACGATGGTATGATATGTTCTAAGTTCAGGAAGACTAAAAGCGCTAAGCTAGGGTAATTCGCAGGTATGAATCCAAGAATGCAGAATGCAGGGAATCAGGAATGATTAAGAACCGTTTTTAAACATGAATCTCTAATGCATAACTAATCAATTCTCATTGCAGAAGTTATCTATACCTAGATCACAGAGTTTCAAATCTCTTTGCAAACCCTAACAACCTAAGTATGCAGGAATGATCAGATTCAATTGTTTACAAAACTCCTAAGCCAAATCTCTTTGTACTAAGTTGTTTTGCTCATCAAATACTAGTTCAGGTTATGAATAATGCTCTCACATATATTTAACAACCTATGATTTTCGGATTCCTAGATGATGTGTCTCAGAAATTCGATTTTAAAGCAAGCAGAGATGAAAAACCATGAGATAATCCTAACAGATAGCGATTCTACACTCTTTTCATCAACCTTTGAAAAACCCTAACTTAACTAGCAAATTACTCAGACATGATTATGAGATCACAAAACATAACTGAATAAAATTGCATTAAGAGAAAGAGTAGAAAACAAAGGGGATTCGAAATCTTCTCTAAAGAGTACAAGATTTGTCTCCCCAAAAAGAACTCTGATTAAAATCTCTCTCTAGCTCTCTCTATTCTCAAAAAACTAAGATTCTTGCCAACAGTGGCTGAAAAACCTAATAAATAGGGGCTAAACACGATCTGGGGTCTTCATATAAATAAAGAAAACTTCTGGATAAGTTCTGCAATTCTTCTTGATACTTTTAACAAATAGCCACGCTCCTTCCTATCTGGGTGACGAGCGTCACCAATGGGGTGACGATCGTCACCATATGGGATACTTTTCTGCTTCGAGCTTGGTACTTCGTGGCTTCAACTCAGAATGCTCCAAAAGGTTCCAATATCTCCAATTATGCTCCAGACATGCTTTAACCTGCAAAGACTCTTCTAGGACTCTAAAAAGACCAAAAAGACTCAATAAAAAGGACTTATATCATGGTTAAAAACCATAAAAACCATGATATATCAACTCCCCCAGACTTAGCTTTTGCTTGCCCTCAAGCAAACATTAGATAGAGTACAGGGTCGAGGTTTGAAAACAAGAAACAGTCAGTTAGTCATCAGAAACACCACACTAGTTAGAGCTTTCGAATCCACATATCACAGAGTCAACACAAGATCAAATTTCAGTCTAATTATCACAAGCTTAGCAAATCTCTCAAGTCCAGTCCAAATCCCTTCAAGAAATCCGAAATTTCTACTGTTAACTCCTTATTTTTTTAATCTAAGTGTGAAGTCTCATCAAGGCTCTATCATCTTAATCACTTTACAGATTCTTTTCCCTTCCTAACAACTGAACAAATCAATCTCAACACAACTCTCCTATTTTCTCTTCCCTTAATCTTTTCCTTAGGATATTTTCGATTTTTCACTTCTTTTTCTCAACTTTTACAGTCTAAGATATGATGCTACTCAATACTTGTGTTCCTTGTGAGGAGACAGGTTCATGAGTGTGTTCACTACTGTTGTTCCTTGTGAGGAGACAGGGTCATGAATGCACCATTCTTTAGACTTAATCTTCTTTTTTTTTTAAAAAAACTACATCAGGGAAAATCAAAGAGAGACTGTATTTTAACCTTAGTGTCAGTGCTTAAAGAGAGAATCAAGATCAATAAGAATCAATCACCAAGACAAGAAATTTAAAATTCATTAAGGTGGAGCTAACAGCAAATTTTCCAGATTCTCTAAGAATCTAAACCTTCATTGCTAGACTGATCTACCTATGACTTTCAACTTAGTAAGAATTGTAATCAACTACTGTGGCAATGGTTCTTATCAGCAAAAACGTCCTATGGCTAGTTCCAAGAAAAACTGACAATTTCAAATTTTTGACTCTAGAAAAACAGGTTTTTGACTCAACTTTAAGACTCTATAAACATGACACAAAGCACAAAACGTCAGTAACCACCTCCCCCAGACTTAAACAACACTGTCCCCAGTGTTATTAAGCCAAGAGTTGGTCAGAAAAATGAATGAGAAGTCGAAAAACCAAGTCAGAAAAGTGTTACCTCGCGTGGGACCTGGTGACGAGCCAAGTCAGAAAAACCAAGTCAGAAAAATGAATGAGAATCTCGTTGCTTGCATAAGTGTGAAGCAGCTTTTTCACCTTTTAAATTCTTATTGATTAGATTAGGAGGTTTGGAACTGGTTCCAGGAAGTGCATACCTTTGCTTAGTTGCAGGTTTCTGGGTTGTGGAATGGTGAATTTTCGAATTGGCAACATATGATGGACTTGTAGCTGTAAAATTTCGTTGCTGCTTTGTGTTCAGGTTGGTGACGAGCGTCACCAGGTCAGTGACGCTCGTCACTGACTCTGCAGTTCGAGTTTCTGCAGTTTTCCTGCAATTCAGCTCTGCAAGTCTTGCCTCCATCACAAACACGTCTTCCTCCAGCAATATGACATTCATTAGAACCTCTTTTTCAAGCCCAGTCATGAAGATATGATCCTCACTGCAATCCTCAAACCCAACAGCTTCTGCAGAAGTTTCAGATATTGGCTCTTCAACAGCCATCTTGCTCACTTGCCTACTAATATCTGATTCATTGACACACTCAGCAATAGTGTCTTCTGAATGCTCTATGACATTCTCTTTATCTCTACAAGTTCTTACTGAAAAGGTCTGACCATCAATGGTAGAACTCTTTCTTAACTTATCCATGTCAAAGTTCATGACAACATCACCAAGACCAAGCTCAATGTTCCCCTTTCTAACATCAATGATGGCTCCAGCAGTAGCCAAGAATGGTCTTCCCAGAATAAGAGGATCTTTAAGTTCTTCAGCATATTTCAGAACCACAAAATCTGTAGGAATTATGCAGCCTTCAATGTTAACATGAACATTCTCTAACATGCCTTCTGGGGTCCTTATGGATCGATCTGCTAGGATGAGAGAGATCCCAGCTGGCTTGAAATCAGTCATTCCAAGTCTAGCAGCAACAGATAAAGGCATCAAGTTAATACTTGACCCTAGATCACATAGAGAGTGGGGAAAACGTCCTGCAGATATTGAGCAATCAAGCACAAAGGTCCCTGGATCAGATAGCTTCTCTGAAACTCTGCTTTGAGTGGTGGTATTGACTTGTTCAGAAACAGTCACCTTCTTCTTCTTCTTCGGAACTGTGCCTAAGAGAATTGCACTGATGTCTCTGGTAAGCAATGCTCCTTCCTCAGGACTTACACCATTCACAACCATTCTCTTTACATACCTTCTTAGAGCTAGTGAAAGCTTGACTGCATCAACAAGAGGGATCTCAAGCATCAGCTTGTCTATCATAGCTTTACATCTGGCTTCTTCTATCTCCTGTTTAGACTTCCTAGGATGCTTGGGGAATGGTGTTTTGGGTTTATAGACACGTTCCTGGTCATAATTTGTAGTTACAGGCGAATCAGCTTCGTTCTGGGGTGGGTGACGACCGTCACCAGGGGGTGACGCTCGTCACTCACCTGTGACAACCCCCGATTCTCTTCTATGTTGGTGACGAGCGTCACTCCTCCTTGGTGACGCTCGTCACTCACCTCTGAGACAGAAAAATTTTCATCTTCAGACTCCATGAGTTGCACGATCTGTTCTGCACTCAACCTCTTTTTTCTGCACTGTTTTAAGCTCCTTTTCATTCCTGACTGTGATGGCATTAACCTGATGCTTGGGATTGACATCAGTCCTTCCAGGAAGGAATCCCTCTTGCCTTTGAACAGCTCCTGCAGTTTGAGCAACCTGCACATCAAGCTTCTTCATGTGAGAGTTCAGACTCTCAATTTTTCCATTCAGGTCTTGATACAGCGAATCTAGCTTGCCATTGAAGTTCACTGTCATCTTCTGCTGTCCTTCAAGTACCTGCTCCAGCATAGCTTCCATTTTATTATCTAGTGGAGGTGCAGTTTGGTAAGAAGAAGAACCATAATTCCTGCTGTTTTGGTAAGGTTTCTCAACTTCAGTCTTCTAGAATGGGGGCTTAGGAGTGTAACCAGGCGTGCTCTGTCCTCCTGTAAAGGTACTCTGCTGATTATTGCTGTTGTAGCCTCTGTTCCATTGCTGATTTCCAAACTTTTGGCTCTGAAAACCCCCTCCATTGATGAAATTAACATCTTTCTGCTCAAATTCTTCAGGATTTTCGAAACTCTCCACTTCTGCAGCAAACTGAACTGACTTCTTTCCCACCAGAAGGCTGTGCATGCTGTCCAACTTAGCCTTAACTTCAGCTATTTGGTTTTCATCATTCAAACCAGCCTGCTGCTTTCTCTGAAAATCTGCATTCTTAGTGCTGTTACTGCAGGCCAAGTTTTCAATCAATCTTACAGCTTCTTCTGGTCTGTTGGTGTTGAAGTTTCCTGCACTTGCTGCATCCAGCGCCATCTGGTACTTCCAGTCAATGCCTCTGAAGAAGATCCCAAGTAATTGCACCTGACTGAAACCATGATGAGGACAGTCCCTTTGATAAGACTTAAACCTGATCCAAGAAGCCTTAAAAGCTTCAGTAGGACCTTGTGTAAAGGATGCAATTTTCGTCCTCATGTCCTCTGATCTGGCATCATCATAGAAGTTGTTCAGAAAGGCGTTCTTGGTGTCCTCCCAAGTAGTTAATGAACCAGGCTCCAGTTGCTTCAGCCAATAAGCAGCCTCTCCTCCAAGAGAGTAGGGAAAAAGCTTGCAGAACAGAAAGTCATTGCTAACCCCATTAGCTTCGACACTGGAAGCTAAATCCTCAAACCTCTCTATGTGATCCATGGGGTGCTCATGAGGTAAGCCATGGAATGGATGCTGTCCAACTAGCTGATAGTAGACAGGTTTAACCTCAAAATCGTTCCTCTGGAAAGCAGGAGGTCGGATTGCAGCTCTGTTGGCATAGAACTGATCAGGTCTGTTGTAATCACCTAGAGTCCTCTGAACAAAACGCCCAACAGCGTTATTGACAGCAGCAGGGACTCCCACGTTCTCAGCCACTTGCTGAACCTGCTGTTCAACAATGACATTCCCCTCTTGATCAATTCTCTGCCCCTCTTCGTTCCTCCTGTTTCCTTCCCTGTCAACCAAGTGACCTTCTGCATCTTCAACCAAGATCAGTGGAGCGACCATTGCAGATTGCTTCTTAGCTTTCCTGTTAGTTCTCTCCAACCTAGCAAGCTCGTCGATGCTCAAAGTCACAAGCTCCTTCTCTTTGTTGCTTCTGGTTCTGCGATTAGGCATACACCTGAAACAGGAACAAAGAAAAGTAGCTGAAAATCAGTAAAGAAATAAAAACTTAGACAAAATCCTAATACTAAAAATCGATAGGCAGCTATTACTCCCCGGCAACGGCGCCAAAAACTTGATAGGGTTCAGGTTTTACCCAAATAAAAACTACTGCAAGTGCACAGCAAAGCAGATGTAGTATAAGGGGTATCGAAATCCCAAGAGAGTAATGCTAACTACACTATCAATTATAGATTTGGACTAAACTAAGAGAAATATGATGTATGTAATGCGAATGAATAATTAGAAATAAGCAAACGATGGTATGATATGTTCTAAGTTCAGGAAGACTAAAAGCGCTAAGCTAGGGTAATTCGCAGGTATGAATCCAAGAATGCAGAATGCAGGGAAGCAGGAATGATTAAGAACCGTTTTTAAACATGAATCTCTAATGCATAACTAATCAATTCTCATTGCAGAAGTTATCTATACCTAGATCACAGAGTTTCAAATCTCTTTGCAAACCCTAATAACCTAAGTATGCAGGAATGATCAGATTCAATTGTTTACAAAACTCCTAAGCCAAATCTCTTTGTACTAAGTTGTTTTGCTCATCAAATACTAGTTCAGGTTATGAATAATGCTCTCACATATATTTAACAACCTATGATTTTCGGATTCCTAGATGATGTGTCTCAGAAATTCGATTTTAAAGCAAGCAGAGATGAAAAACCATGAGATAATCCTAACAGATAGCGATTCTACACTCTTTTCATCAACCTTTGAAAAACCCTAACTTAACTAGCAAATTACTCAGACATGATTATGAGATCACAAAACATAACTGAATAAAATTGCATTAAGAGAAAGAGTAGAAAACAAAGGGGGTTCGAAATCTTCTCTAAAGAGTACAGGATTTGTCTCCCCAAAAAGAACTCTGATTAAAATCTCTCTCTAGCTCTCTCTATTCTCAAAAAACTAAGATTCTTGCCAACAGTGGCTGAAAAACCTAATAAATAGGGGCTAAACACGATCTGGGGTCTTCATATAAATAAAGGAAACTTCTGGATAAGTTCTGCAATTCTTCTTGATACTTTTAACAAATAGCCACGCTCCTTCCTATCTGGGTGACGAGCGTCACCAATGGGGTGACGATCGTCACCATATGGGATACTTTTCTGCTTCGAGCTTGGTACTTCGTGGCTTCAACTCAGAATGCTCCAAAAGGTTCCAATATCTCCAATTATGCTCCAGACATGCTTTAACCTGCAAAGACTCTTCTAGGACTCTAAAAAGACCAAAAAGACTCAATAAAAAGGACCTATATCATGGTTAAAAACCATAAAAACCATGATATATCAGTCCTCTCTAGAATAGCCTTGATTTGCCTGTTGGAGACCTCCACTTGACCGCTTGTTTGAGGATGATACGGTGTAGCCACCTTATGCTTAACCCCATACTTTCTCAAGAGGTTCTCAAAGACCTTGTTTATGAAGTGGCTTCCTCCATCACTTATAACAACCTTGGGTACCCCAAACCTCGGGAAGATGATACTCTTGAACAACTTGATTACCACCTTAGAGTCATTTGTAGGGGAAGCAACAGCCTCAACCCATTTAGAGACATAATCCACTGCTACTAAGATGTATTTGTTGCCGTATGAAGAAGGGAATGGTCCCATGAAGTCAATCCCCCACGCGTCGAACACGTCAACCTCGAAGATGGGAACTTGAGGCATTTCGTTCCTCTTAGTTATATTCCCTGCTCGTTGACATGCCTCACAGCTCTTCACAAACTCGTGTGCATCTTTAAAAATAGAGGGCCACCAGAAACCGGCTTGCAATACCTTCGTGGCAGTCTTGAATGAGGCGAAGTGTCCTCCGTAAGAAGAGCCATGGCAATGGTAGAGGATGTCCCTGGCTTCTTCCTTTGTAACACATCTCCGGTACAAGCTGTCTACTCCTCTTTTGTATAAGTAAGGCTCGTCCCAAAAATAGTCACTAGCCTCCCTCATAAACCGCTTCTTGTGATAGCTGTTGAGATGTGTTGGCTCCTCACCACACGCTAGATAGTTCACCACATCAGCATACCACGGTAGATCCTCCTCTTTGAAACTCAGCACCTCCTAAAACCTCCCTTATAGCTTCCCACAAACAGCTGTAGTAATCGCCATAAGCTGCTCTTCTGGAAGAGAGTCATCTAAGGGGAGAGACTCGTTGATCCTTACCCGTGAGAGGTGGTCAGCGACTCCATTTTCTGACCCTTTCTTGTCTTTAATCTCCATGTCAAACTCCTGGAGTAACAGAATCCATCTTAAGAGCCGAGGCTTAGTGTCTTTCTTCGAGTAGATGTATCGTAAGGCAGCATGATCCGTGTATACAATAGCCTTGGAACCAACCAGATATGATCTGAACTTCATAAAGGCGAAGACTACTGCAAGCAGCTCCTTCTCCGTAGTGGTGTATCGTGATTACGTGTCATCCAAGGTCCTTGAAGCATAGTAGATCACATGTAGCTTCTTGTCTTTCTTCTGACCAAGAACGGCTCCTACGGTGTAGTCACTAGCATCACACATGATCTCAAAGGGAAGAGACCAGTCTCGTGCTTGGACTATAGGAGCTGATGTAAGGGCTTCCTTGATGGTCACGAAAGCCTTAAAACACTCCTCATCAAATACAAACTCAGCTTCCTTGCACAACAGCCGTGTAAGAGGGCGAGCAATCTTGGAGAAATCCTTGATGAAACGCCTGTAGAACCCTGCGTGCCCCAAGAAGCTTCTGACTCCCTTGACATTAACCGGCGGCTCAAGACCCATCATTACCTCCACCTTAGCCTGATCAACCTCAATACCCTTCTCTGATATCTTGTGACCGACCACGATCCCTTCCTTAACCATGAAGTGGCATTTCTCCCAGTTCAGCACCAAGTTTGTCTCTTCACAACGTTTAAGTACCCTGCAAAGATTCAACAAACACGCAGGAAAGGACGCACCATACACAGATAAGTCATCCATGAACACCTCTACCATCTCCTCTATAAGATCAGAGAATATAGACATCATACACCGCTGAAATGTAGCCGGTGCATTACACAATCCAAACGGCATCCTTCGATATGCAAAGGTACCATAGGGACATGTGAAAGTCATCTTCTCCTGGTCGTTTGGGTGAATAGGTATTTGAAAGAAACCGCTATACCCATCGAGAAAACAATAGTAAGGGTGATTTGCAAGTCTCTCAAGCATTTGATCAATAAAAGGCAAGGGGAAATGGTCTTTCCTAGTCGCAAGGTTAAGCTTCGTATAGTCAATACACATTCTATGACCAGTGATGGTCCTAGTAGGGATAAGCTCATCCTTTTCATTCCTTATGACCGTGATCCCTCCCTTCTTAGGCACCACGTGTACAGGGGAAACCCACGTGCTGTCACTTATGGGATAGTTCACGTCAGCCTCTAAAAGCTTAAGGATTTCCTTCTGAACAACCTCTTTCAAGTTAGGATTCAAACGCCTTTGATGTTCTATAGAAGAGGCGTTCTCATTATCCAAGTGAATCCTATGAGTGCAAAGCATTGGTGAAAGGCCCTTGATGTCACTTAAAGAGTACCCAATGGCCTTCCTATACTTTCTCAGCTCTGTTAGGAGCGAGTGCAACTCATCATCACTAAGTTTTCATTCACAATCATGGGATAGGTGTTATTAGGCCCTAAGAAAGCATACCTTAGCCCTTTTGGGAGCTCCTTAAGGTCCACCTTTGGAGCTAACAGCTCACTCCAGTCATCCTCATGGCTGTTGTTGTTGCTTTTCTCCTTGGAACTCTCCTTTGAACTCGAGGCATGGCCCTTCAGACTGCTTTCCTCCATCGCTATCCCTTCTGAGATCGAGTCCTCCGGTCGATTCCCCTCTCGATGTCGTCTAGATCGAGCCATTTCGCTCGATTCACTTACTTGATTTGATATGGATCGAGTAAGGGATCGAGACGCTGAGTCGATCTCTTGGTTGGACTCCAAAATGATCGCGAGGTCTCTCTCGATCGTCGACTCGATTGTTTTTCCTGATCGAGCATTCTTCTCGATCTGTCCATCGATTGTTGCACCGGATTGAGTTGTGTTCTCAATTGACTTGTCGATCTGACTCCTGGATCGAGTGATAGCGTCGATTTCGGGGTCGATCTCTAGGCAGAAACGTTCTTCATTCTTGATAATCCTCCTAGAATCCAGCAGGTTCACGTACTCTTGGGTTCTCTGGTCCATATAGCCAAACTCTCCTGGCTACTTAGTTAGTGCTAGCTTCAGATGGTCTTCTAGAGCTAGCCCTTCTAGCAACTAATCCACTAAAGCATCCATTGTTTCAATGTAGAAAGCTTGCCCTTCAATGGTTGGCTTCTTCAGAACCTCGTTGATGTCGAAGTCAAGCCTGATCTCCTTCCCCAAATGCAAGGCAATCTTCCCATTCTTCACATCTATTATAGCTCCGGCGGTTGCAAGGAATGGTCTCCCTAAGATGAGTGGATCCTTAGGCTCTTCATCCATATCCAACATGACAAAGTCTGTAGGTACGTTCACACCACTGATTCGCACCGGTAAGTCTTCAAGCAGCCCCACTGGCAACCTCACGCTTCTATCAGCCAGCGCCAATGAGACCCGACAGTCTTTAAACCGAGTAAAACCAAGCTTCTTAGCCACGGAGTGAGGCATCAAGTTTATGCTAGCCCCGAGATCACACAAGCAACTCTTAAACTCTAGAGGACCCAAAGCGCAGGGTATAGTGAAGCTTCCATGGTCTCCCAGCTTCTTAGGGACTATCTCCTTATGTATATCCGCACTACACTCTTCACTTAAAACAAGTACCTCTTTGCTTTCTTTGTTCTTCTTCACAAGGGTGTCCTTGAAAAACTTGGCGCACTTGGGCATCATAGCGAGACAGTCTACAAGAGGCAGCTTGATTTCTACGTCTCTCAGGTGCTTCTCAAACAAGATTTTGTGCTTCTCAATGAGCTGCCTTTTGAATCGACCGGGAAATGGCAACTTCGGTACGTAAGGTGGGGGCACATAAGAGTTCTTCTCCTCGGTGGTTTGCTCACTTTTCTTCTCAGCGACCGCCTTATCTCCTCTCCTCGGCCCTTGGATCCAAACGTTGTCAAAGTTTATCTCATCATCATCAGCCGAAGGTTTACCCTCCCCCTCTTGAATTACAATGTCCTCGTTGTTCTTTGTAGAGACCGGAGGTTCGAGCTCTTTGCCGTTTCTCAACGTTATAGCATTGGCATACTCCTTGGGATTTTGCTCACACTTTCCCAGAAGACTGTTCTGACCACTCCTAGTTGCTTTTCCTTTCTCCAGCTGCTTGATCTTGTTGTTTAGGTTGGTGATCTGAGTGGAGAAGTCGGTTAGAGATGAGTCTAGGCGAGTGTTCATTTCAGCGAACTTCTGGTTTGTAGAGGCTTGCCCTTGTATTAGCTGTTGAAACTTTGCTTGAACCGGATCAACTTGTTGTTGCATCGGTTGTTGTTGCTGAGGTGCAAACCCAAAGGGTAGTTAGGAGTATAACCCTTGTTGTGTTGTTGTTGCCCTTGGAAGTTGCTCTGCCCTTGACCTTGGAAACCACCACTCGGTTGAAAACCTTTGTTGTAAGGGATGAAAGGTTTTGCTTACTGACCAGGGTACACTTGATCTTTAGGGTTGGCTACGTTGGTGCTTCGGTAAGAGAGGTTGTTGTTCTGGTAGCCTTGGTTGTAGCCTTGAGACATGTAGTTGTTCTGTCCAGCCACCCAATTTGCTTCTTCTTGGCTTAGCTCTAACTCCTCTTGGTTCTCATCAGCTTCACCAACAAAGTGAACATGTTTCTGATTAGCTAACACCAACTTATCAATCTTCTCATGCAAAGATTTGAGCTCCTTCTTGTGAGACTCTAACTCTGATCCTCTTGGTGCACGGTCATAATCTTCAGCATAGTTTCCATCACTCAACGCCAAGTTTTCTATCAGCTCCATACCCTCTTCTACCTCTTGACCGAGGAAATTCCCTTTGCTAGCTGTGTCAAGCAACAACCAGATCTTTGGTGAAGCTCCACGGTATATGGTACTGAGTAGTGTCTCCTCGCTGAACCTGTGATGAGGACATTGGATCGTGTAGTCTTTGAAACTCTCCATTGCCTCGTTGAATGTCTCGTTGTTCCTTTGAGTGAAACCACTGATTTCGCTTCTCAACCGTGCTGTCCTGGTGCTTGAGAAGAACTTTGAGAGGAATGCCTTCTTACACTCAGCCCATGATGTGATGGTGCCTTGTGGGAGGGTCTTCTCCCAATGTCTAGCTTTGTCTCCGAGTGAAAAGTGGAAGAGACGCAGCTTGAAAGCATCTTCGGATATGCCATTGATCTTGATCATCCCACATACTTGCTCGAAGTTGTCTAAGTGCTCCAAGGGGTCTTCCATTGCTAAGCCGTGGAACTTGTTGTTTTGCACCATGGAGATGAAACCTGGCTTGATCTCGAAGTTATTGTTTTGTACAGGAGGAGGAGTGATCCCAAACCTATTGTGGTGGGTATTGGGAGCATCTCCGGCTCCTATGATCCTTGGGGGTCTAGCCGCGTGTTGGGGGTTTCCATTGCCCCGTCCTGCTGGAGGAGGTCCTTCTGGATGCTCATGTTCAGCCATCGCTTCAAAGTCAACCAAACCGTGCTGAACAATCTCCTCAAAGGCTCTTGTTTGCTCTCTGACTCTCCTTTGCCGTGAGTGACCAAGTTGATGAATGTTGTCTAAGGGTTGTAGAAGATTGTTGTCTCCCCTTGAACGAAGATTCATGTACCTGAAAACACACGTTTGAGAGTAGATGTATTAGTAACTTAAAAAAGGTAAAGACTTAGTCTTTGCTAAGACCCAAATCTCTATGTTCTCTAAACAGTCCTAGAATGGCAACGGCGCCAGTAGATAAACGGTTTCTAGCTCGGTTTATGATGCAGAGAGGTTATCAAACTCTAATGCAAGCAATGTCGTAGTATAGCAAGCAAGAGAGAGTCAATCCACTTCTAGGAGATAGAGAATGCACAGAGAATGCAAGGGCTAAAGCAAATCTAAGCAAAATGAGAAAGTTTATGAGAAAATATCTAAGAACTAGATGCAGCAACCTAAACAGAATGAAACCTATTTTAAAAATACTAGAAAGGAAGCAACTACCACGAGAAACAAACGGATTAATTAAAGGAAGGAGCTTCGAATTATTAAAATTCGACTAGTGGATCGACCACGAGATCGACCACTAGATCGAGCAGTAACAATCGATCTCGTCTAAAATCGTAAGAACAGTAAAGCTAATGACCAGGATGCTATCAGATATCAAGCAAAAGATGAGAATAGACGTAAAGATGCTAAAAGAAAGGGCCTAGGGTTGAGATTCATGGTTAGGGGCTTCAAAGGTTTGACCTTGGGTTTGAAACTTTAGATCGACTCACTTGGTGAGGATCTCTAAGCCTTGAAAACAAAACAAGATCTATCCGTGGTTTTCGTTATAGATCACTCTTTCATCCTCTCCTCCAAACCCATGGCTTTTGGTGGAAAGAGAGGTCGAAAGGCAAGGAAAACAGATTTCAAATAAATGGCTTAACTAGTCCCCCAAACTTCCATGGCTTTTGGGAAGGGGTAACTAGTCTCTAAGGTGTGATCTTCCGAGATTCCTGGATCCTGTCAAGGTAAGGAACCTCTCGGATCATGAAGCTCTTGGCGTGAGAGTCTTCAAGCATTAAGATCTCAATACCTTAGAAGAGATAGCCTTTGAAAACATTTAGAAAAACAAACCAAGATCGAAACCCTTTTGACCCCTTAATCCTCTCAACCCCGAACCCAAAGTAACTACTCACTACACATAGAGTAAATCAAGCAAAGCATATGAAACGAGACGATGAACTTGAAAGGAAAACTAGTTTAAACGATAATGATTCGAATACAAAAGCTTAAGAGAAAAACGAGTTTCAATCAATGGTGTTCTTCCAAAAACGAGAGAGAAAACATAAGGAAGAAGATAAGGATCTAAAAGTTATCGAAAAAGGGCATCGCCGCCTTGCCTAAAATGCCCAAACAAGCCAATGGTCCCCCCTTCGCTAGCAGCCAAAAACGGTTGAAAGGACAGAAATCGACTCCAAGATCGAGTGGTTCTCTCGATCATATCCGGACATCGTGTCTTCGGCTCGATCTGGGTCTCGATCTTCATCGGCCAATCAACTGTTGCATCCGATCTCGGTATCGATCTTCGGCTGGATCGAGTGGTGTACTCGATCTGTCTCTCGCTCTGCATGGCGTCATTTACGTCCGTACCGATTGATCGATTGCTTCACTCGATCTCCGTCTCGATCATTCTCCTTGGATCGCCTAGTTGGCTCGATCTTCTGGTCGATCAACTCCTAGATCGACCGGCCATGCTCGATCTGCTCCTCGATCTCTGGTCCTTAGCATATTTCCGAGCTCCCACGAACTGCTACATCAGCTTCAACACGTCCACGAACCTCCACGACTCCAAAGCAGCCATAAACAACCTAAATGTGATGCAAAATGCAAGGAAAATGCGTATGCTGATGCAAGAATGCTCTAGGACCCTAAGTGATGCAATCTAACCTAAAACATGGTACAAATGCATGAAAAGCTAACTAATGAGTATGCAAAATGTATGCAATAAGCAATAACATCACCGATCTATTTTCTCTCGGGAAAATCCTTCAAAGACAGATCGATCACTCGACTCGATCCATCACTCGATCTAAGCCAATTCGATCCCTGAATCGAGAGCATGGCTCGATCACGAGGACTTAGCCGTGGTGCCAAAAACTCAAGGAACGAGAGAGCCAATCGATCCAAGACTCGATTCAAATCGAATCGTGTCCCAAATCGAGTAACTCTTTCGATCCAAGCCATTATGGGCATGAGATCGAGTCCCAGATCGACCAAAAGGACTCGATCTCGTGCCGAGGTAACATTTTCTTTTCCCTCTCTCACTCTTTCCCTCCACTTTTTAAATTCAAAACTTGGCCAAGGCAGGAATCTTTGACCATGAAAGATGTGCCTTGACCAAGACTTTTGTCAGAAACCACTTGTTTTGCCCATGGTTTTGTGTTTTGTTGGCCTTTAAATGTTTTCAACCACTTTCACACTCTCTCATTTTTGTTCTCTCGAGTTAAAAGCAAATAGAGTGTGAGATTCTTGTTTTCTAAATGGCTGACAAGTATTCTAAATTCAATCTTGCAAAGGTATTTTCAATTCTCCACGAAAATCTTCAAGAAAATCTCCTTTTATTTCGCTTGATTGTTTTAGATACTAGGGCGGTTTTAATTTTTAAAATAGCTTGATAATAGGAATAATTCTAGATTTTTCTGTGATTCTAGATTTGCTTCCCTATTATTTTGTTATAATTTTTATAAATTCCCCAAAATTATAGGGTAATAGTTACAGATTTTCTCCTTTGTTTCTCTCTTCCTCTCTACAATCCGCCGATTTGCTCATTATTTTGCTTGAGAAACTTGTTTCAGGCACAATGGCACCTAAAAGAACAAGAGAAGAGACAGCACAAGAGGGAGAGAATCAAGAGGTAGCTGTTCAAGAAAGGGTTCGTTGGAGCAAAGATGAGAAGAGGGACAAGAAGCGGCAGGAGAGGCTTCGGTTCGAACCTACCAAGTTCGCGGACAGAGGGCTGCTCGCTAGGCTGGGGATTCTAGGAGATTTCAACCAACTCCTCAAGAACTTTGGCTTAAGATGTCTGTCACAGATGGATTGCCCAATCATTCCAGAAGTGACAATAGATTTCCTCGTCACGTTGGAGTTTGGCTACGAGAACCCTAGCATCTCTGTTCCTTCTCAAGGTCGTCTCTCTTTTAAGGCCGGACGTCAAGCTTTCAGCCTCTCAATCCCCAAGCTGTGTCAAGCTTATGGTCTCAACGCAGCTGCCACCAAGATCGAGTTCCCCTCCTTCACGCAAGCAAACGATTTTTGGGACCTGCTCAGCAACGATGACTACAAGGCCAACACTGCCAAAATCAAGTGAGAAGCCCGATACTGAGGTACACCCTGGAGCTGATCGCCAACACATTCAGCGGACGGTCAGTTGCCCCCACGGTCACGAAAACCAAGCTTTGCTTCTTGTTCCAAGGCGTGAAGCATCTGTTGTGTGATCCGAAGGAGAATGATGAGCCTATGGAGGATGAACTCGGTGATGACGTGAACTACAGGTGCATACTTGCTGCTTCCTTGGTGAAGTACAAAGCGTATGCCTTACGGTGCAAGCCAAGCTCTTCATTCATTGGCGGTTTCCTCACACCTCTGTTCGTGCAAGCCGGCGTGCCAATCCATGAGTTCACACCCGTCCCAGCTAGAGCTTTCATGGATGAGATCTACATGACGAATACCGACAGCTTGGGACGCATGCCAGACGGAGAAGTTCCTAGCATCTGTTGTGGAGATGCAAAGGAAAATCAACAAATGGAAAGGCAAAATGCTCAAGAAACTTGCCAAGAAGGTGTCATTCAAGTTTGGGGGAGTATGTGTGTGGTTTGACATGTTTATTCTGATCTTATTTTCCCCTTAGCATCCTTAGAGTCTTCATTACATGAAAAATTGGTAAAATTTTTAAAACATTTTCAAAAAAAAATCCATGTAGTTGCATTCATCTTGTTAAACATCTTAGGATTGAGTCTAGAATTTTTAGGCATCTAGGTTGTTTACAATTGCATAAGGGGTTAAAGTTTTCTTAAAAAAGTGTTTTAAGCTTATGAATGGTTTCAATATCCTAGTTGGTAGTTCTCTAATGCTTTGCTCACACTTTGAAAGTAAGTTCTTACCATGCTTGGATCACTAGTTTTGATTTTCGTGACTTGAATTGAACACTCATGATTTGAAACTTGTCCTATTAAGTGAGAACCCTAATTTGAATTTTTAAATATCATTCTTATGCACTTGAAAATGAACACATGGATCTTAAAAATATTTAGGCTCTCTTCCTCCTTTTACCACTCTTTGTGAGCCTAAGTAGAACTCCCACCTTGACCCTTACCTTTCTTTGAAGCCAAGTTTTCGTGTGTGATATCATTGTGAGGCCTCATCCGGTTAGAACTTAGCATAAAGTGTTACGTCTAGGCGACATGATTAGGTTCTCATATGATTGCTAGCTTTGCATTTTGAAGCTAGATGTAGGCTTAGGATAAGTTTGGGGGATCATTGGGGTTGCTTTCATGTTTATATGTTTTCGGTTTCAAAAGAGTTTGGTATTTGAAGTGAATAAAAGGTTTCAAGTGAAAGGTTTTGTGTTTAAAATGTATAATGCTCCAATAATTTCAGAAGATAGCTCTCTCAAAATAAAAAGAAAAAGAAAAAAATAATAATAAGAGCTTAAGTGCCAAAATAAAAAGAAAAGAAAAAAAAAATAATAATAAAAGAGCTATCAATGAGAAAAATAAGGAGCTTAATATTTTTCAAACTTTTTCACTAGCCTAAAAGAGTTAAGATGTTTTCTATTTTTATTTGGGGATTGCTAAGCTTTTGCTTTGGAGATAAGGGTAGATTTTAGGAGGGTGAGTGAGCTAAAAAGAAAAAAATGAGAGGGGTTTTAGGATCATTGTTAGCTTGCATGGGTAGATGAGAATTTGATCATGTATGCATCAATTGTCTTTACCTTTAGCATTATGCATAAAGTTCTTACCATTTTCGAGAGAAACCCTTGCTTAAAATAAACCCTCTTTAAAAATGAGATCATTCTATGCTCATAGCCTTTACCCTTAGCCAAATGTGTTTTGCTTTAAAGTGCATAAGTTTGATTAATGGCTCTGTCATTAATGAATGTTAAAGGATGAGTTTCTTTGATTGTTTGGAATAGAAGAGTCATGATTTGAAATCCTTTGTGCGATGAGTATGGCTAAGTTCTTTGGAGTATGAGTGTGTGTATTGCATTTTAGAACTAGTAACTAGGACGTTGAGATTGATTCATTTGAAAAACACCTTTACAAGAAGCTTAAACCCCTGTTTGTTTTAAAACCTCTCTCCCTTCTTTAATTTTGTTTGCTTGAGGGCAAGCAAAAGGTAAGTTTGGGGGAGTTGATATAGCTGCATATTCTATGCATTTTGCATACATATAAGTTTGTTTCTCACACATATACATTACATTTTAGGTTAGTTTGCATCACTTTAGGTCCTAGAGTGTTCTTGCACCAGCATATGCAAATTTCTTGCATTTTGCATCGCATACAGGTTGTTTTCGGCTACTTTGGAGTCTTGGAGGGTTCGTGGACGTGCTGAGGCTCGTGAGGAAGTTCATGGGACTTGGAGAATTCAGGAATGCTTGCTAAGGACCAGAGATCGAGTGGAGGTTCGAGCATGGCCGGTCGATCTAGATGAGATCGACCAGAAGATCGAGTAGTCCATCCGATCCAAGGAAACTGATCGAGACGGAGATCGAGTGAAGCGATCGATCAAGGAGTACGGACGTAAATGATGTCACGCAGAGCGCGAGTCAGATCGAGTCCACCACTCAATCCTCCAAAGATCGACTCCAAGATCGAACGAAGCACTCAATCCACCGAGGAAGATCGAGACATAGATCGAGCTGAAGGCACGATGTCCGAAGATGATTGAGAGAGATGCTCGATCTCGAGGTCGATCTCAGTGCACTTTAACCGTTTTTGGCCGCTAGCAAGGGGGGGACCATCGAGCTGTTTGGCCTATTTTGGGAAGGCGGCGATCATGCTTTCACACACACGTTTTCACTTTATCATTTTCATCTTTTTCTCTCTGTTCGAAGGAGGATTTCGCCATTGTTAGACTTTGAAGCTTTTCTTGCTTTGTATTGAATCTTCGAATCATTTTAAGTTTAATCCATCGTTCTTTATGCTATGAGTTCGTCGTTTATGCTTTGCTTTGTTTACTTAATGTGTAGTGAGTAGCTTAATCGGGTTTTGGGGTTGAGAGGATTCAAAGGGGTTGAAAAGGTTTTCAAGTTTGGTGTTTTCTTGTTCTTCCTGGCTTTCTCTTCTAGGATGTCGAGTTCTTAAGGCTTAAAGAGTCTCACGCCAAGATCTTTATGATCAGAGAGAGCTCTTACCTTGACAGGATCCAGAGGTCTCTAAAAATCACATCCTAGAGACTAGTTACCCTTTCCCAAACGCCATGGTAGTTTAGGAGACTAGTTAAGCCGCGCGTTTGAAATCTGATTTCCTTGCCCTTCAATCTCTTTTTCCGCCAAACGCCATGGGTATGGAGGAGAGAATGAAGGAGTGATCCATACCACACGCCATGGATGGATCTTGTTTTCTTTTCAAGGCTCAGGGAATCTCACAAAGTGAGTAGATCTAGAGTTTTCAAACCAAGCTTGAACCTTTGAGACCCTTGAATATGAATCTGAAACATAGACCCTCTTTCTTAGTATTATTACATTTCTGTTAGTCATTCGCTTGTTACCTGTTGCATCCTGGTCATTAGTTTCGTTGCATTTGAACTTTTAGACGAGATCGATCGTTGTTGCTCGATGTAGTGGTCGATCCTGTGGTCGATCCACTAGTCGATTTTTATAAATTCATAGCTTTGCATTTTAATCATTATGTTTGTTCGTCGTGGTAGTTCACTCGTTCCTAGTAATTTTAAAATAGTTTTGCCTTGCATTTAGTCGTTGCATTTAGTTTTTAAGATTTTCACAAAATCGTTCATCAATTGCATAGCTTTACTCGATCCTTGCATTCTCATTGCACTTTCTATCACCTCGGTTGGATTGATTCCTCTTGCATGCTATACTACGACTGTGTGCTGTTTGAGTTTTGATAACCTCCTGTTGCATTGCATCACTCTCTTTTTACATTGATAAAAACCTAGTTATTAAAATTTTAGATTCAAATGAAGCTAAACAGTCAGTAATAAATAAAACTAAACAATAGAATGAATGTAACAAGATCAAGAGCGGATTGTGAGTTCTTAAAATCAATAGAGACAAGACGCTAGGCAATGGGAAATTTGCAGGTTATCATAAATCGCAGACTACAGACTGAAAATATTATTTATTAAAACCGTTCTAGAACTCGAAAACATGAATGTAAAACCAATCGACTTCCGTCGCAGAGATTAACTATGATCAGATTCTAGAATTCCAAATTCCTTTGCAAATTCTAACAACCTAAACAAGCATTATAGTTCAGGTTCGATATGTCCACAAAATCACTAATCCAAATTCCTTTGCAATCAGTTCTTTTGCTCATCTAAGATAGTTCTAGTGATTAACAATGTTTTCACATCTATTAAACAATCTAAGATCTAATTTCTAGGTGATCAATTGTAAAATCGGTGTTAAAGCAATCTAGATGAAGAACCAAATGATTTATCCCTTCAGTTTTGTAGTTCTAACAATTCATTATCAACCCTTGAAAACCCAAAACCTAACTAGCAGATTACTCAGACATAGCAAGTGAAACACAAATTATGACTGAATAAAACTGCATTAAGAAATAGAGTAAAAGATAGAGGGGTCCGAAATTCTGCTCTACAGAGTATGGATTTGTCTCCCCAAAAGCTCTCAATCTAATCTCTCTCTTAGTTTCAATGAAAACAAGATGATAGCCTAACAATGGCTTAGAAAACGTAATTATATAAGTCTAAACACGAACTGGGGCAATACTGCAAATAATCAGAAACTTCTGGGCCAAGTTGCAAACTCTTCAAAAGAGTTTTTAACACTTCTCCTCGCGACCACGATCGGTGTCGATCGACACCCTGCTTCACAATGCTCTCCGACATGGTCTTTTCAGCATCAGCTTCAACATAGCTCCAAAAGGCTCCAAAACTCACAGTTATGCTCCAAACGTACCTGGACCTGCAGAGACTCTATAGGACTGGAAAAATACCAAAAGACTCTATAAACAAGACTTATATTATGGTAAAAAAAAAGCAAAAACCATGATATATCAGGGTTCTTAGATGTGGTAGATTAAGGTTTGTTTAGTGTTTAATTTAATGGGTTCCTCTCTATTGATCTGTTTTTAAGCTAGATTCGTCTTGATCACACTTATCTAGAATTTGAGCTTTCTCTTATGCCCACCAAGTGTTTGATGAAATGCTGATCTTGTTTAATAGAGGATTTGCTGGCCTTGGCTCAAGAGATTGACTGTTAAAGGAGCATTTTGACATGAATATAGTTGATTGTTATTGCTGGTTAAATGTTTTAGCACTAATGAGAGTTAGTTCTTGTTAAGGTGTTTAGCAAAGGGTTATTTTACAAGAGATTGGACTCAGCTTGCTTGTTTGTGAACTCTATGTCTAGGAACCAACATTGCTAGCTTGTTTGCTTGATCAATGCTGTTTGAAACAACCTTAGTTAGTCTCTGAATTTCCCAAAGTCAATAACCACATCTAGGAACTTACTTTCTCATCTATTGATTTTCGTATTTGCTTAGTACTCTGTTTATTTGCTCTGTTTTACTTGTTTGATCATTACTGAACTGTCTCTTTTTAAGTTCTCTTTGGTGATTGATCAATCTAGGTTGTTAGATCAGTTGCTTAGGCAACAAAAACCTTCTTTGCTTGCTTGACTTAAGGATTTCTGCTTGCAACTCTTTTGCTTTCAACAAAACACTTTTAGATTGATATAAAACCCTTATACTACAACTGATTCAAATACAGGGGTGATTGAGAAAGAGTGAAAACCTCTAGTATCATTGCTAAAGAATCAAGGATTAGAGATGCAAGGGAGGTTCTGGCTCAAAGTTTTACAGAAATTGTGTGTTACGGAGTTTAATGGGTCTGCAAAAGTGGTTCCTTATCTTCAGCTGTATGTGTGGGATCCACGCCAAGTTAATATCTTAAGGGAGCCCGGACAAGTCCTTAGAATCAAGTTAACTACGAAGTTGCTAGACTGGTTTGACCCTCATTGTTTGGAGAAAGACAGCCTAAAGGAGACTGTGACAGAATTCGTTCTGCTAAAAATAGACCATTAGTGACTTGAAGCTTGATGCACATTATGAATTACAAGTCAGGTTGTCGATCCACCGTGAGGACAAGGTGTGTCCTTCAGGGGCGAGTAGTATGAATGATATGTCGGAGCCTTCTCTTGAAAATCAAGTGTGGAAACCTGGAGAGTTATGGAGTGTTAAATTTTAGCTAGTGTGGGTGGAGCGAGTTAAAGCTAAAGACAGAAGATTGGATAGTAAGGCAGCAAGGAAAAAACTGAGTTTGAGAAACTGTTATGGCAATTCTCCTATGGAGTTCTTAAAGAGAGAGAAAGCTGTCTTTCAGATGATTATGGTGAAGAACAGCAAATTCTAGTTTCTTAGTCTTAAATACTTGGGAAGTAGCTGCTGAGTTTCAGCCTTGGGAATTGAAGGTACTCTTAAGGAAACTGATGTCGGAAAGCTTACAATAGAGCACTTTTAGAATACTTTGGATGAGATCCACACTTGAGAGACATTCCTTGCCCCAAGACCACCAGAACTATCATTATGCCAATTGTTTTACTGGTTTTACTATTCAAATAGATCGCTGGGGTGTGATTTTAGTGAGGTGATAAAGAGGAAGAAGGCAAAAGAAAATGTAAAGGAAGCCGAGAACAACCACAAGTTGTTGTTTCTTATGAACCATGGCGTGATAGTGATGATGGTGTTGCAGGTTGATAAACAATATGTAGTTATGGGATCATATTCAGCGAAGCTCAATCAGAAGCAAAAGCAGACAAAGTCGTGGGAGTTAAGATCAAGGTTTCTCGAGTCAAGTACTAGATATTTCGAGAATCTTTTTGCTGACATTCTCATTGATGGAAGGTTTCATCTTGATATCCATTTTATTTGCAAGGGTGAGAATTCAATGAGGTTATCAAACTCAAATGCAAGACAGGTTGTAGTACAGCAGGCAAGAGAGAGTCAATCCACACCTAGGATAATAGAGAATGCAAAGAGAATACAAGGACTAATGCAAATCTAAGCGAAACGAGATGAGTTATGAGAAAATCCCTAAAAACTATATGCAGCAACTTAAATGGAATGCAACTGATTTTAAAATTACTAGGAATGATGAAACTACCATGAGGAACAAACAGAATAATTAAAGGACAAAGCTTCGAATTACTAAAATTCGACTAGTGGATCGACCATAAGATTGACCACTAGATCGAGCAATAACAATCGATCTCGTCTAAAAATGCAAGAACAGTAAAACTAACGACCAGGATGCTATCAAAGATGAAGCGAATGACGAGAGAAGATGTAGAGATGCTAAAAGAAAGGGCATATGGTCGAGATTCATGGTCAGGGGTTTCAAAGGTTCGACCTTGGGTTGAAAACATTGAATCGACTCACTTTGTGAGGATCTCTAAGCCTTGAAAACTAAGCAAGATCTATCTGTGGCTTTCGGTATAGATCACTCCTTCATCCCCTCCTCCAAACCCATGGCTTTTGGTGGAAAGAGAGGTCGAAGGGCATGGAAAACAGAATTCAAATGAGTGGCTTAACTAGTCCCCCAAACTTCCATGGCTTTTGGGAAGGGGTAACTAGTCTCTAGGGTGTGATCTTCCGAGGCTCCTGAATCCTGTCAAGGTAAGGAACCTCTCGGATCATGAACCTTTTGGCGTGAGAGTCTTCAAGCATTGAGATCTCAACACCCTAGAAGAGATAGCCGTTGAAAACACTTAGAAAAACCCCAAGATCGAAACCCTTTAGACCCCTTAATCCTCTCAACCCCGAACCCAAATAAAGTACTCACTACACATAAGGTAAATCAAGCAAAGCATGTAAAAGGAAACGATGAACATGAAAAGAAAACTAGATTAAGATGAAAACGATTCGATTACAAAGCTTAAGAAAAACACAAGTTCGACAATGGTGTTCTCTCTCTAAACCAGAGAGAAAACATACATAAAAAGATAAGGATTGAAAGTTGTGTGGGAAAAGGACGTCGCCGCCTTCCCAAAATGGCCAAAACAAGCTGATGGTCCCCCCCTCGCTAGCGGCCAAAAGTAGTTGAAAGGACAGAGATCGACTCCAGGATCGAGCGGTTCTCTCGATCATATCCGGACATCGTGTCTTCAGCTCGATCTGGGCCTCGATCATCATCGGCGAATCGAGTGTTGCATCCGATCTCGGTATCGATCTTCGGTTGGATCGAGTGGTGTACTCGATCTGGCTCTCGCTCTGCATGGCGTCATTCACGTCTGTACCGTTTGATCGACTGCTTCACTCAATCCTCGTCTCGATCATTCTTCTTGGATCGCCTGGTTGGCTCGATCTTCTGGTCGATCACATCCTAGATCGACCGGCCATGCTCGATCTGCTCCTCGATCTCTGATCCTTAGCAAATATCCGAGCTTCCACGAACTGCTGCAACAGCCTCAACATGTCCACGAACCTCCACGACTCCAAAGCAGCCAGAAACAACCTAAATGTGATGCAAAATGCAAGGAACATGCGTATGCTGGTGCAAGAATGTTCTAGGACTCTAAGTGATGCAATGTAACCTAAAATGTGATACAAATGCATGAAAAGCTAACTAATGAGTATGCAAAATGTATGTAATATGCAGTAACATCAACTCCCCCAAACTTACTTCTTGCTTGCCCTCGAGCAACAGAAAATAAGTAAGGAAGAGAGGTTTTCAGAAAAACGAATGGGGGTTTAAACTTCCTGCAAAGGTGCTTTTCAAATGAATCAAACTCAATGTCCTAGTTAACAGTTCTAAAATGCTATGCTTATACTCATACTCCAAAGAACTTAACCATACTCATCACACAAAGAAATTCAAATCATGACTCTCCTATTCCTAACAATCAAAGAAACTCATCCTTTAACATTCATTAACATTAGAACCATGAATCAAACTTATGCACTTTAAAGCAAAAACACATTTGGCTAAGGGTGAAGGTTATGAGCATTGAATGATCTCATTTGAAAAGGGTTTATAATTAGAACAAAGGTTTCTCTCAAGAATGGTTGAACTTATGCATAATGCTAAAGGTAAAGACAATTGATGCATACATGATTAGATTCTCATCTACCCATGTAAACTAACAAATGATCCTAAACCCCTCTCATCTAACAACTTTTATCCTCACTCACCACTTAGAGTCTACCCTTTTTCTTCATGAAACTTAGCAATCCCCAATTCGAAACAAAAACATTTTTTTAAACTCTTAAGGCTAGTGAAACTCTTATTATTTTTTCTTTTCTCTCTTTTTTTTTTTTATTTTTACTTGACACTTAGGCTCTTTTACTTTTTTTTTTCTTTTTTTTATTTTTTTTCTTTTTTATTGGGAGAGCTACCTCCTGAAATTTATTAGAGCATATACTTAGTTTTTAAACATAACCTTTCACTTAAAACCCATTTCTTTCTTTAAAACACCAAACTTTTTGAAATCGAGAACAAATAGAAATGAAAACAACCCTAATGATCCCCCAAACTTATCCTAAGCCTATACCTAGCTTCAAAATGCAAAGCTAGCAATCGTATGAGAACCAAATCATGTCGCCTAAACCTAACACTTTATGCCAAGTTCAAACCGAAAGGAAGGCCTCACAATGATGTCACACAAGAACATTTGGCTTCAAAGAAGGGTAAGGTTCAAGGTGGGAGTTCTACTTAGGCTCACAAAGAGTGGTAAAAAGGAAGAGAGAGCCTAAATATTTTAAAACCATGTGTTCATTTTCAAATGCATAAGGATGATAATTAGAATTTCAAATTAAGGTTCTCACTTATTAGGATAAGTTTCAAATCATGAGAGTTCAATTCAAGCCACGAAAATCCTAACAAGTGATCTAAGCATGGTAAGAACTTACTTTCAAAGCATAGACAAAACATTGGAGAACTACTGACTAGGGCATTGAAACAATTCATAAGTAAAAACACCTTTTCAAGAAATTCTAACCCCTTATGCAAAATGCAAACAACCTAGATGCTATGAGAAAGTCTAGACTCAATCCTAACATGTTATGACAAGATGAATGCAACTACATGAATCTTTGAAAAAAAAATTTAAAAATTTTACCAATTTTTCATGAACTAAAGACTCAAGGATGCTAAAGGAAGATAAGATCACAAAACACAAGTCAAATAACACATGTACTCCCCCAAACTTGCTTGACACCGTCCCGGTGGCAAACTCATTCGAAGGAGTATCAAAACACAAAGCAAAAAGAAGCAAATATGAGCGGTTATGTACAATGGAAGAAGGTTGTTACCTCTGGTCTAGTCTCGGCTGGAACTTGAGGATGTTCCAGAGGAGCTAGAGATTGTTGCTTTGCCCTTGTCGGCTGGTTCTTGGAGAGAATGGCGCGCCGGCTGAATGGTGCTGCTTTGTGCCTCGCGGATGACAACTCCACCGGTTGAGAGCCTTCTCTTCTCGGGTTGTTGAGCCTCCTTACTTGCATCCTTCTTAGGCGAGCCTCCTTGAAGTGCCTTAACTTTCTTTCCAAGTTTCTTGAGCATTTTGCCTTGCCACTTATTGATCTTCCTTTGCATCTCCACAACAGATGCTAGGAACTTCTCGGTTTCTGTCCTCGGCTCAAAGTCTAACTTGGGAAGTGTGTAGGCCTCGGGCATCTCATCTTCCGTGGCTGGAGACTCAGACCTTTGACGAGGAGCAATTTATGAAGCAGGTGGTCCTCCTAGAGGAGCAAAGCACTCTTCCTCCGTGGGCAAGAACTCGATGTTCCCAACACCAACAGCTCGGTTTCATCTTTGTTTGGGAGGATGCACACTCTCTTCTTGTCTTCGTCGTCTATGAAGAGGTAGGCATAGAACCCTTCTGCTGGCGTGCGTCCCAAGCTGTCGGTATTCCTCATGTATGCCTCATCCATGAAAGCTCTGGCTGGTACATGAGCGAAGTCGTGAATAGGCACACCAGCTTGCAAGAATAGAGGAGTGAGGAAGCCGCCAATGTAAGAAGAAGATGCCTTGTATTTCACCAAAGAAGCAGCAAGCACACATCCGTAGTTCACCTCATCGCCGAGTACATCCTCCATAGACTCGTCATTTGCATCCAGATCACACACCAAGTGCTTCACGCCTTGGAACAGGAAGCAAAGCTCGGTTTTTGTGACCGTGGGAGCAACAGATCTTCCACTAAACGTGTTGGCAATCAGCTTCAGAGTGTACCTCAGCACCGGGCTTCTCACTCGCTTGATCTTGGCGGTGTTGGCTTTGTAGTCCTCATTGCTAATCAGGTCCCAAAAGTCGTTGGCTTTCTTGAAGGCGGGGAACTCGACCTTGTTGGCATCCACGTTGAGACCGTAAGCTTGGCATAGCTCAGGGATGGAGAGGGTGTAGGCTTGACGGCCAACCTTGAAGTAGAGGCGACCTTGTGAAGGGACGGGTGTGCTAGGATTCTCGTAATGGAACTCCAACGTGGCAAGGAAGTCTATTGTCACTTCTGGAATGGTTGGGCAATCCATCCGTGACAGACATCTTAGGCCAATATTCTTGAGGAGTTGGTCGAAATCCCTAAGAATCCCTAGCTTGAACAGCAGCTCTCAATCAGCAAACTTGGTAGGCTCAAACCGAAGCCTTTCCAGCCGTTTCTTGTCCCTCTTCTCATCCTTAGTCCATCTAACCCTCTCTTGAACTGCCACCTTTTGTCCTTCTCCCTCTTGTGCTGTCTCTTCTCTTGTTTTTTTGGGGGCCATTGTACCTGAAACAAGTTCCTCAAGAAGCTTGATAAGCAAAATGGCGGTTTGATGAGAATGAGAGAGGAGAAGGAGAAAACTTATAAATACTACCCTAGAATTTTAGGGAATTAATAAAAATCATAGCTAAATAAAGGAGAATCAGATCTTTAGATACTAAAAAATCTAGAATTATTCTTTTTACTTAGCTAATTTTTAAAAATCAAAACCGACCCTATATTCTAGAACAATATCTTGCGAATTTAAAGAAAATTTTCCTAAAAATAAATTATTAAATTTTGAAAATACCTTTGCAACAAATGTAAAAGATCTTTGCTAGCTTCTGAAAACCCAAACTCTCACTCTCTTTGTTTAAAATTTTCGAGAAAAACAGGAATGAGAGGATGAGAGGTTGTTGAAACATTTAAAGACTAGCAAAGAGCAAAACCATGGGTAGTAAAAGTGGTTTTCAGAAAAAGTCTTGGTCAAGGCACATATTTCATGGTCAAAGATGCTTGCCTTGACCAAGTTTTGAATTTCAAAATTGGAGGGAAAAGAATAAAGGAGGGAAAGAAAATGTTACCTCGGCATGAGATCGAGTTCATTTGGTCGATCTAGGACTCGATCTCATGCCCATAATGGCTTAGATCGAGAGGGTTACTCGATTTGAGACTCGATTCATCTTGGATCGATTGGCTCTCTCGATCATTGAGATGTTGGCTCCACGGCTAAGTCCTCATGATCGAGCTATGTCCTCGATTTAGGGATCGATTTGGCAGAGATCGAATGATGGATCGAGTCGAGTGATCGATCTGTTTTCAACAGATTTTCCCGAGAGAAATTAGATCGGTCGATCCGTTTTGGATCGTTCGATCCTTTTTCGTCAAGATCGATCTTATCACTCGTTCTCGTCTAGATCGACTGGCTCCTCTCGATTCACTGACTCGATCTAGCAAAGATCGAGTCAGGATCAGTCGATCTAGCACTCGATCTCTAGCCTCATCTTAACCCCTATCGCCGCTTTTGGACTTCAAGATCAATGTTTAGACTCCTCATACCTGTTCCTACACACTTGCAGATTAAAAACATAAAACTAAAAGAAAATAAAGCAGAAATATGTACAAGATAAACATGGGAATGTCTCCCAAGTGCGCTTTCTTTAACGTCTTTAGCTAGACTTTACTTGGTTTAGGCAGATGGTGGGTCTTGGAGAAGCACTGAGGTACTCTCCTTGTCATAGCTGTCTGCCAAGTAAGGCTTAACTCTGTGTCCGTTGACGGTGAATGCACTGCCACTTTTTCCCATCAAAGTAACAGCTCCATAAGGCAACACTTCTTGAATCACGAACGGTCCGCTCCACCTTGACTTCAGCTTTCCTGGAAAGAGTTTGAGCCTTGAGTTGTACAGCAACACTGACCCTCCTTCCTTAAGCTCCTTGGAAACCAACTTCTTGTCATGAGTCTCCTTAGTCTGCTCCTTGTATATCCGAGAGCTCTCATAAGCGTTCAGTCTTAACTCATCCAGTTCGTGTAGCTGAATAAGGCGCCTCTCCTGAGCAGTCTTGAGTCAAAGTTCAGCCTCTTCACAGCCCACAACGCACGGTGCTCCAGCTCAACCGGGAGATGACAGCCCTTGCCATAGAGTAGAGTGAAAGGGGTTGTACCAATCGGCATTTTGAAGGCGGTACGGTAGGCCCAAAGAGCGTCGTCCAGCTTCACTGCCCAGTCTTTCCTTGTTGCCCCGACAGTCTTCTCTAGTATAGCCTTGACTTGCCGGTTGGAAACTTCCACTTGACCGCTTGTTAGAGGATGATACGGTGTAGCCACCTTATGCTTAACTCCATACTTTCTCAAGAGGTTCTCAAAGACCTTGTTTATGAAGTGGCTTCCTCCATCGCTTATAACCACCTTAGGTACCCCAATCCTCGGGAAGATGACACTCTTGAACAGCTTGATTACCACCTTAGAGTCATTTGTAGGGGAAGCAACCGCCTCAACACATTTAGAGACATAATCCACTGCTATTAAGATGTATTTGTTGCCATATAAAGAAGGAAATGGCCCCATGAAGTCTATGCCCCACGCGTCAAACACGTCAACCTCGAAGATGGGAACTTGAGGCATTTCGTTCCTCTTAGTGATATTCCCTGCTCGTTGACATGCCTCACAGCTCTTCACAAACTCGTGTGCATCTTTAAAAATGGACGGCCACCAGAAACCGGCTTGCAACACTATCGTGGCAGTCTTGAATAAGGCAAAGTGTCCTCCGTAGGAAGAGCCATGGCAATGATAGAGGATGTCCCTAGCTTCTTCCCTTGTAACACATCTCCGGTACAAACTGTCTACTCCTCTCTTGTATAAGTAGGGCTCGTCCCAAAAGTAATCACTAGCCTCTCTCATAAACCGCTTCTTGTGATAGCTGTTGAGATGTGTTGGCTCCTCACCACATGCTAGATAGTTCACTACATCAGCATACCACGGTAGATCCTCTTCTTTGAAACTCAACACCTCTTCAAACCTCCTTTCTAGCCTTCTACGAACAGCCGTGGTAATCGCCATGAGCTGCTCTTCAGGAAGAGAGTCATCCAAGGGGAGAGACTCGTTGATCCTTAGCCGTGAGAGATGGTCAGCGACTCCGTTTTCTATTCCCTTCTTGTCTTTAATCTCCATGTCAAACTCCTGGAGCAAGAGAATCCACCTTAAGAGCCGAGGCTTATTGTTTTTCTTCAAATAGAGGTATCGCAAGGCAGCGTGATCCGTGTATACAATAGCCTTGGAACCAACGAGATATGATCTGAACTTCTCAAAGGCGAACACTACTGCAAGCAACTCTTTCTCCGTAGTGGTGTACCTTGTTTGCGTGTCATCCAAGGTTCTTGAAGCATAGTAGATCACGTATAGCTTCTTGTCTTTCTTCTGACCAAGAACGGCTCCTACGGCGTAGTCACTAGCATCACACATAATCTCAAAGGGAAGAGACCAGTCTGGTGCTTGGACTATAGAGGCTGACGTAAGGGCTTCCTTGATGGTCACGAAAGCTCTCAAACACTCCTCATCAAACACAAACTCAGCTTCCTTGCACAACAACCGTGTAACAGGGCGTGCAATCTTGGAGAAATCTTTGATGAAGCGCCTATAGAACCCTGCGTGTCCCAAGAAGCTTCTGACTCCCTTGACGTTAACCGGCGGCTCAAGACCCATCATGACTTCCACTTTAGCCTCATCAACCTCAATGCCCTTCTCTGATATCTTATATCAAAGCACGATCCCTTCCTTAACCATAAAGTGGCATTTCTCCCAGTTCAGCACCAAGTTTGTCTCGTCACAACGTTTTAGTACCATGCAAAGATTTAACAAACACGCAGAAAAGGACTCACCATAGACAGAGAAGTCATCCATGAATACCTCTACCATCTCCTCTATTAGATCGGAGAAGATCGACATCATACACCGCTGAAACGTAGCCGGTGCATTACACAATCCAAACGGCATCCTTCGATATGCGAAGGTACCGTAGGGACATGTGAAGGTCGTCTTCTCCTGATCATTTGGGTGAATTGGTATCTGAAAGAAATCGCTATACCCATCAAGGAAACAGTAGTAAGGGTGATTAGCAAGTGTCTCAAGCATTTGATCAATAAAAGGCAAAGGGAAATGGTCTTTCCTAGTCGCAAGGTTAAATTTCCTATAATCAATACACATCCTATGACCAGTGATGGTTCTAGTAGGAATAAGCTCATCCTTTTCATTCCTTATGACCGTGATCCCTCCCTTCTTAGGCACCACGTGTACAGGAGAAACCCATGTGCTGTCACTTATGGGATAGATCACGTCAGCCTCTAAAAGCTTAAGGATCTCTTTCTTAACAACCTCTTTCAAATTAGGATTCAAACGCCTTTGATGTTCTATAGAAGAGGCGTTCTCATTATCCAAGTGAATCCTGTGAGAGCAAAGCATTGGTGAAAGGCCCTTGATGTCACTTAAAGAGTACCCAATGGCCTTCCTATACTTTCTCAGCTCAGTGAGGAGCGAGTGCAACTCATCATCACTTAGGTTTTCATTCACAATCACGGGATAGGTGTTATTAGGCCCTAAGAAAGTATACCTTAGCCATTTTGGGAGCTCCTTAAGGTCCACCTTTGGGGCTAACAGCTCACTCCAGTCATCCTCGTGGCTGTTGTTGTTGCTTTCCTCCTTGGAACCCTCCTTTGAACCCGAGAGGGGTTCCTCCATCACTATCCCTTGTGAAATCGAGTCCTCCAGTCGATTCTCCTCTCGATGTCGTCTAGATCGAGCCATTTCGCTCGATTCACTTACTCGATTTGATGTGGATCGAGTAAGGGATCGAGACGCTGAGTCGATCTCCTGATCGGACGCCAAAATGATCGGGAGGTCTCTCTTGATCGTCGACTCGATTGTTTTTCCTGATCAAGCATTCCTCTCGATCTGTCTGTCGATTGTTGCACCGGATCGAGTTATGTTCTCGATTGCTTGTCGATCTGATTCCTGGATCGAGTGATAGCGTCGATCTCGGGGTCAATCTCTAGGCAGCAACTTTCATCCTTCTTAACAATCTTCCTAGAATCCAGCAGGTTGACGTACTCCTGGGTCCTCTGATCCACATAGCCAAACTCTCCTGGCTCCATAGTCAGTGCTAGCTTCAGATGGTCTTCTAGAGTGAGCTCTTCCAGCAACTCATCCGCTAAGGCATCCATCGTTTCAATGTAGAAAGCTTGCCCTTCCATGGTCGGCTTCTTCAGAACCTCATTGATGTCGAAGTCAAGCCTTATCTTCTTTCCCAAATGCAAGGCAATCTTCCCATTCTTCACATCTATGATAGCCCAGGCGGTTGCAAGGAATGGTCTCCCTAAGATGAGTGGATCCTTAGGCTCTTCATCCATCTCCAACACGACGAAGTCTGTAGGCACGTTCACACCACTGATTCGTACCGGTAAATCTTCAAGCAGCCCCACTGGTAGCCTCACACTCCTATCAGCCAGTACCAACGAGATCCGACAGTCTTTGAAACGAGTAAAGCCAAGCTTCTTAGCCACGGAGTGAGGCATCAGGTTTATGCTAGCTCTGAGATCACATAAGCAACTCTTGAACTCTAGAGGACCTAAAGCGCAGGGTATAGTGAAGCTTCCAGGGTCTCCTAACTTCTTAGGGACTATCTCCTTATGTATCACAGCACTACACTCTTCACTTAGAGCAAGTACCTCCTTGCTGTCCTTATTCTTCTTCACTAGAGTGTCTTTGAAGAATTTGGCGCATTTAGGCATCATTCCAAGGCAAACGACGAGAGGTAGCTTGATCTCCATGTCCTTAAGATGCTTCTCAAAGAGGATTCTATGCTTCTCTATCAGTTGCTTCTTGAAACGGCCAGGAAAAGGCAGCTTAGGTACATACGGTGGAGGCACATAAGCATTCTTCTCCTTAGTAGTTTGCTCAGCTTTCTTCTCAACAACTGCTTTGTCTCCTCTTCTTGGCCCTTGGATCCAAACGTTGTCAAAGTAAATCTCATCATCATCAGCCGAAGGTTTACCCTCCCCCTCTTGAATTAGTACGTCCTTGTTGTTCTTGGTAGAGACCGGAGGTTCGAGCTCTCTGCCGCTTCTCAACGTTATGGCCTTAGCATACTCCTTAGGATTCTGCTCACACTTTCCCTGAAGACTATTCTGACCACTCGTACTCGCTTTCCCCTTCTCTAGCTGCTTGATCTTGTTGTTTAAGTTGGTGATCTGAGTGGAGAAGTCAGTGAGAGACGAGTCTAGACGAGTGTTCATCTCGGCGAACTTCTGGTTTGTAGAGGCTTGCCCTTGTATCAGCTGTTGAAACATTGCTTGAACCGGATCAACTTGTTGTTGCATCGGCTGTTGCTGCTGAGATGCAAAGCCCGGAGGGTAGTTAGGCGTATTACCCTTGTTACTTTGATGTTGCCCTTGGAAGTTGTTCTGCCCTTGACCTTGGAAACTACCACTCGGTTGAAAACCTTTGTTGTAAGGGATGAAAGGTTTTGCTTGCTGAGCAGGGTACACTTGATCTTAAGGGTTGGCTACGTTGGTGCTTCAGTAGGAGAGGTTGTTGTTCTGGTAGCCTTGGTTGTAGCCTTGAGGCTTGTAGTTGTTCTGTCCCGCCACCCAATTGGCTTCTTCTTGGCTCAACTCTAACTCCTCTTGATTCTCATCAGCTTCACCAACAAAGTGAACATGCTTCTGGTTAGCTAACACCAGCTTATCTATCTTCTCATGCAAAGATTTCAGCTCCTTTTTGTGAGACTCTAGCTCTGATCCTCTCGGTGCACGGTCAGAGTCCTCAGCGTAGTTGCCATCACTCAATGCCAAGTTTTCTATCAGCTCCATACCCTCTTCTACCTCCTGACCAAGGAAGTTCCCTTTGCTAGCTGTGTCAAGCAACAACCTGATCTTCCGTGAAGCTCCACGGTATATGGTACTGAGTAGTATCTCCTCGCTGAACCCGTGATGAGGACATTGGATCGTGTAGTCTTTGAAACGCTCCATCGCCTCATTGAATATCTCATTGTTCCGTTGAGTGAAGCCGCTGATTTTGCTTCTCAACCGTGCTGTCCTGGTGCTAGAGAAGAACTTTGAGAGAAAGGCCTTCTTACACTCAGCCCATGAGGTGATGGCGCCTTGTGGGAGAGTCTTCTCCCAATGCCTAGCCTTGACTCCGAGTGAAAAGGGAAAGAGACGCAGCTTGAAAGCATCTTCGGATATGCCATTGATCTTTATCATCCCACATACTTGCTCGAAGTTGTCAAGGTGCTCCAAGGGATCTTCCATTGCTAAGCCGTGGAACTTGTTGTTTTGCACCATGGAGATGAAACCTGGCTTGATCTCGAAGTTGTTGTTTTGTACAGGAGGAGGAGTGATCCCAAACCTATTGTGATGAGTGTTGGGAGCATCTCCGGCTCCTATGATCCTTGGAGGTCTAGCCGCGTGTTGGGGGTTTCCATTGCCCCTTCCTACTGCCCCGTCAGCTGGAGGAGGTCCTTCTGGATGCTCGTGTTCAGCCATAGCTTCAAAGTCAACCAAACCGTGCTGAACGATCTCCTCAAAGGCTCTGGCTTGTTCTCTGACTCTTCTTTGTCGTGAGAGACCAAGCTGATGAATATTGTCCAAAGGTGGAAGTAGATTGTTATCTCCCCGTGAACAAAGATTCATTTACCTGAAAACACACGTTTGAGAGTAGAATGATTAGTAACTTGAAAAAAGTAAAGACTTAGTCTTTGCTAAGTCTCAAATCTCTATGTTCCCTAAACAGTCCTAGGACGGCAACGGCGCCATTTGATATCCATTTTATTTGCAAGGGTGAGAATGCAATGAGGTTATCAAACTCAAATGCAAGACTGGTTGTAGTACAGCAAGCAAGAGAGAGTCAATCCACACCTAGGATGATAGAGAATGCAAAGAGAATACAAGGACTAATGCAAATCTAAGCGAAACGAGATGAGTTACGAGAAAATCCCTAAAAACTAGATGCAGCAACTTAAATGGAATGCAACCTATTTTAAAATTACTAGGAATGATGAAACTACCACGATGAACAAACAGAATAATTAAAGGACAAAGCTTCAAATTACTAAAATTTGACTAGTGGATCGACCATGAGATCGACCACTAGATCGAGCAATAACAATCGATCTCGTCTAAAAATGCAAGAACAGTAAAACTAACGACCAGGATGCTATCAAAGATCAAGCAAATGACGATAGAAGATGTAGAGATGCTAAAAGAAAGGGCCTAGGGTCGAGATTCATGGTCAGGGGTTTCAAAGGTACAACCTTGGGTTGAAAACTTTAAATCGACTCACTTTGTGAGGATCTCTAAGCCTTGAAAACTAAGCAAGATCTATTCGTGGCTTTCGGTATAGATCACTCCTTCATCCCCTCCTCCAAACCCATGGCTTTTGGTGGAAAGAGAGGTCGAAGGGCATGGAAAACAGATTTCAAATGAGTGGCTTAACTAGTCCCCCAAACTTCCATGGCTTTTGGGAAGGGGTAACTAGTCTCTAAGGTGTGATCTTCCGAGGCTCCTAAATCCTGTCAAGGTAAGGAACCTCTCGGATCATGAAGCTCTTGGCGTGAGATTCTTCAAGCATTGAGATCTCAACACCGTAGAAGAGATAGCCGTTGAAAACACTTAGAAAAACCCCAAGATCGAAACCCTTTAGACCTCTTAATCCTCTCAACCCCGAACCCAAATAAACTACTCACTACACATAAGGTAAATCAAGCAAAGCATGTAAAAGGAAACGATGAACATGAAAAACGATTCTTTTACAAAGCTTAAGAAAAACTCAAGTTCGACAATGGTGTTCTCTCTCTAAACCAGAGAGAAAATATAAATAAAAAGATAAGGATTGAAAGTTGTGTGGGAAAAGAACGTCGCCGCCTTCCCAAAATAGCCAAAACAGGTTGATGGTCCCCCTCTTGCTAGCGGCTAAAAGTGGTTGAAAGGACAGAGATCGACTCCAGGATCGAGCGGTTCTCTCGTTCATATTCGGACATCGTGTCTTCAGCTCGATCTGGGCCTCGATCATCATCGGCGAATCGAGTGTTGCCTCCGATCTCGGTATCGATCTTCGGTTGGATCGAGTGGTGTACTCGATTTGGCTCTCGCTCTGCATGACGTCATTCACGTCCGTACCGTTTGATCGACTGCTGCAGTCGATCCTCGTCTCGATCATTCTCCTTGGATCGCCTGGTTGGCTCGATCTTCTGGTCGATCACATCCTAGATCGACCGGCCATGCTCGATCTGCTCCTTGATCTCTGATCCTTAGCAAATATCCGAGCTTCCACGAACTGCTTCAACAGCCTCAACATGTACACGAACCTCCACGACTCCAAAGCAGCCATAAACAACCTAAATGTGATGCAAAATGCAAGGAACATGCGTATGCTGGTGCAAGAATGCTCTAGGACTCTAAGTGATGCAATCTAACCTAAAATGTGATACAAATGCATGAAAAGCTAACTAATGAGTATGCAAAATGTATGTAATATGCAGAAACATCACATCTACCAAGACCTCCTGAGATGTATATCACTTTGTATTGGATTTTCGAATCAGTTCTTGTTGAAGTAGAGAAATGGCATCGTGCTGAAATGATGAGAGTTACCACTTTGAAGGTAGAAATTGAGGCAAGACAGATTGTTCATCTTAGAACACACCTTCTCGGGAACATGCTTGGACACGACAACAGGCGGAGTCGAGTGACAGACTCTCACCTTGAGGACAAGATGTTTCTTCACGACAGGAGTATTGATACGATCCTCTATTGTGCTTGGACGAAACCCATTGAATTGACGATGAAGATCGAAGCCCACATCTGTTTAACACTCATCTTATTATGTTTATGCCATTCTTCTTAGTTTGTGTATATATATCGAGAGCGACCATTGTAGAACCCTTTCATCAGATTATTGATCAATCATATTAAGAGAGTGGCGTCTCAGATCAGCCGTTATCTTCTCCCTCTTTCTTTCTTTTCTCATCTCATATTCTTTTATTTCTCATATCTTCCCTAATTTCTGTTGTTACTAATTCTAATTGGTTTTGATAGAATTTGGGTTCTATCAGTAACATTCTCGACATAGTGCGTATGTGTTACCACTCTCTCTCCTTGTGGGTTCGGCACCTCCTCTACTTGAGCTAACTCCCATGCCATAGCTTCAGATGATCCGAGCCTTATCACTTCACGGGGTCCCTTTCTATATTTAAAAATATCTTGTTGTTTATTACTTTCCATATGTACCATAATTATCACAGATATACTTCTATATCCTCATGTTTAGGTAAATTCCAAAACAGGTATGCCATATTATTGTAAATTCCATTAGTCGGGAGCCTGTGTAAAGTAGTGTGAATCAGTGAAAGCGCCCATAATTGGACAGCTGGTAGACACTAAAAAAGGACATGCTTTATAGTTTTTCTATCTGCTCCGCGTCTTCCTCATTTAGTATCACAATTTATTCCCGAATATGGAGTCTATGCCTAACCGCAATGCATCATGTTAATACTTGCCACGTAAAATGCCTCATTTTTTTGTGGGCAGTTAATTGACCAGACAAAGTACAGAAGTTTAGTAAAGTCTGGTCCAAAGGATTGATACAAAATTACGCCCTCTGCAAATTTCTGCGTAATTGTATAATCTGATTTGACCGTATAACGTCCCATTTTGTAAAATGCCATACTTTATGCTGCTTTTGATTCACTTTTTATCTGGTCTATTATCCTTAGTTGTCGGGATACCGGTGATTGGTAGCTTGCTATATTCTAGTGATTTAGGCTGCATTTCATTCATATTTTCCCTTGTTTTTGCATTTTTACTTAGCATTTTAGTCTCATTTGCATTTAAAATTTATATTGCATGCATATAGTTTAGGATTGCATAAATATGCATGTTAATGGTATTTTCAGGTGCTTTTGGAGGTTTTGGAATTTGATAATCACTTTTAGTACGGTTAGTATTGCAGTGAGGTTATCAAACTCAAATGCAAGACATGTTGTAGTACAGCAAGCAAGAGAGAGTCAATCCACTTCTAGGATGATAGAGAATGCACAGAGAATACAAAGACTAATGCAAATCTAAGCGAAATGAGACGGTTTATGAGAAAATCTCTAAAAACTAGATGCAGCAGCTTAAACAGAATAAACCTATTTTAAAAATTCTAGAAAGGAAGAAACTACCACGAGGAACAAACAGAATAATTAAAGGAGAAAGCTTCGAATTATTAAAATTCGATTGGTGGATCGACCATGAGATTGACCACTAGATCGAGCAGTAACAATCAATCTCGTTTAAAAATGCAAGAACAGTAAAACTAATGACCAGGATGCTATCAGAGATCAAGCGAAAGATGAGATAAGATGTAAAGATGCTAAAAGAAAGGGCCTAGGGTTGAGATTCATGGTCAGGGGTTTAAAAGGTTCGACCTTGGGTTTAAAACTTTAAATCGACTCACTTGGTGAGGATCTCTAAGCCTTGAAAACTAAACAAGATCTATCCGTGGCTTTCGGTATAGATCACTCCTTCATCCTCCCCTCCAAACCCATGGCTTTCGAAGGGCAAGGAAAACAGATTTCAAACGAATGACTTAACTAATCCCCCAAACTTCCATGGCTTTTGGGAAGGGGTAACTAGTCTCTAAGGTGTGATCTTCCGAGGCTCCTGAATCCTGTCAAGGTAAGGAACCTCTCGGATCATGAAGCTCTTGGCGTGAGAGTCTTCAAGCACTGAGATCTCAACACCTTGGAAGAGATAGCCTTTGAAAACGTTTAGAAAAACCCCAAGATCGAAACCCTTTAAACCTCTTAATCCTCTCAACCCCGAACCCAAAGAAACTACTCGCTACACATAGAGTAAATCAAGCAAGGCATATGAAACAAGACGATGAACATGAAAAGAAAAACTAGATTGAACAGAAATGATTCAAATACAATGCTTAAGAAAAACGCGAGTTCAACAATGGTGTTCTTTACCAAAACGAGAGAAAAAACATAAAGGAAAAGATAAGGATCTAAAAAGTTATAGGAAAAGGGACGTCGCCGCCTTCCCAAAATGCCCAAACAAGCTAATGGTCCCCCCTTTGCTAGCGGCCAAAAACGGTTGAAAGGACAGAGATCGACTCCAAGATCGAGTGGTTCTCTCGATCATATCCGGACATCGTGTCTTCGGCTCGATCTAGATCTCGATCATCATCGGCGAATCGAGTGTTGCATCCGATCTCGGTATCGATGTTCGGCTGGATCGAGTAGTGTACTCGATCTGACTCTCCCTCTGCATGGCGTTATTTACGTCCATACCGTTTGATCGATTGCTTCACTCGATCCTTGTCTCGATCATTCTCCTTGGACCGGCCATGCTCGATCTGCTCCTCGATCTCTGATCCGTAGAATATATCCAAGCTCCCACGAACAGCTACATCAGCCTCAACACGTCCACGAACCTCCACGACTCCAAAGCAGCCAGAAACAACCTGAATGTGATGCAAAATGCAAGGAAAATGCGTATGCTGATGCAAGAATGCTCTAGGACCCTAAGTGATGCAATCAAACCAAAAACGTGATACAAATGCATGAAAAGCTAACTAATGAGTATGTAAAATGTATGCAATATGCAATAACATCAACTCCCCAAAACTTACTTCTTGCTTGCCCTCAAGCAACAGAAAATGAGTAAGGAAAGAGAGGTTTTCAGAAAAATGAATGGGGCTTTAAACTTTTTGCAAAGGTGCCTTTCAAATGAATCAATCTCAATGTCCTAGTTAACAGTTCTAAAATGCTATGCTTACACTCATACTCCAAAGAACTTAGCCATACTCATCACACAAAGAAATTCAAATCATGACTCTCCTGTTCCTAACAATCAAAGAAACTCATCCTTTAACATACATTAACATTCGAACCATGAATCAAACTTATGCACTTTAAAGCAAAACACATTTGGCTAAGGGTTTAGGTTATGAGCATTGAATGATCTCATTTGAAAAGGGTTTATAATTAGAACAAGGGTTTCTCTCAAAAATGGCTGAACTTGTGCATAATGCTAAAGGTAAAGACAATTTATGCATACATGATTAGATTCTCATCTACCTATGTAAACTATCAGACGATCCTATACCCCTCTCATTTAACAAATTTTATCCTCACTCACCACTTAAGAGTCTACCCTTTTCTTCACAAACTTAGCAATCCCCATTTCGAAACAAAAACATTTTCAAACTTTTTAGGCTAGTGAAAAGGTTTTGAAAATAATTTTGCTCTTTAGATATTTCTTACTGGTAGCTCTCTTATTTTTTTTTTCTTTTTATTTTTTTTCTTTTCTTTTTATTTTTATTTGGCACTTAGGCTCTTTTATTTCTTTTTCTCCTTTTTTTTTATTTTTTTTTTGGGAGAGCTACCTCCTGAAATTTATTAGAGCATACTTAGTTTTTAAAACACAACCTTTCACTTAAAACCCATTTCTTTCTTTAAAACACAAGCTCTTTAAAACCGAGAACAAATAGGAAAGGAAACAACCCCAATGATCCCCCAAACTTATCCTAAGCCTATACCTAGCTTCAAAATGCAAAGCTAGCAATAATATGAAAACCAAATCATGTCGCCTAAACCTAACACTTTATGCCAAGTTCAAACCAAAAGGAAGGCCTCACAAAGATGTCACACAAGAACATTTGGCTTCAAAGAAGGGTAAGGTTCAAGGAGGGAGTTCTACTTAGGCTCACAAAGAGTGGTAAAAAGGAAGAAGAGAGCCTAAATATTTTAAAACCATGTGTTCATTTTCAAATGCATAAGAATGATAATTAGAATTTCAAATTAAGGTTTTCACTTATTAGGATGAGTTTTAAATCATGAGAGTTCAATTTAAGCCACGAAAATCCTAACAAGTGATCCAAGCATGGTAAGAACTTACTTTTAAAGCATATACAAAGCATTAGAGAACTACTAACTAGGGCATTGAAACAATTCATAAGTAAAAACACCTTTTTAAGAAATCCTAACCCCTTATGCAAAATGCAATCAACCTAGATGCTATGAGAAACTCTAGACTCAATCCTAACATGTTTTAAAAAGATGAATGCAACTACATGAATCTTTGAAAAAAATTTAAAAACTTTACCAATTTTTCATGACTAAAGACTCAAGCATGCTAAAGGAAAATAAGATCAAAGAACACAAGTCAAATCACACATGTACTCCCCCAAACTTGCTTGACACCGTCCCGGTGGCAAACTCATCCGAAGGAGCATCAAAACACAATGCAAAAAGAAACAAACATGAGTGGTTATATACAATGGAAGAAGGTTGTTACCTCTGGTCTAGTCTCGGCTGGAACTTGAGGATGTTCCAGAGGAGCTAGAGACTATGGTCTTGCCTTTGTCGGCTGGTTCTTGGAGAGAGTGGCGCGCCGGCTGAATGGTGGTTCCTTGGGTCTCGCGGATGACAACTCCACCGGTTGAGAGCCTTCTCTTCTCGGGTTGTTGCACCTCTTGGCTCGCAGCTTTCTTAGGTGAGCCTCCCTGAAGTGCTTTGACCTTCTTTCCAAGCTTCTTGAGCATCTTGCCTTGCCACTTGTTGATCTTCCTTTGCATCTCCACAACCGATGCTAGGAACTTCTCGGTTTTTGTCCTCGGCTCGAAGTCTAGCCTGGGAAGTGTGTAGGCCTCGGGCATCTCATCTTCCGTTGCTGGAGACTCTGACCTTTGACGAGGGGCAATCGCTGAAGCAGGTGGTCCTCCTAATGGGGCAAAGCATTCTTCCTCCGTGGGCAAGACTCAATATTCCCAACACCAAGCAGCTCGGTTTCATCTTTGTTGGGCAGGATGCACAGTCTCTTCTTGTCTTCATCATCTATGAAGAGGTAGGCGTAGAACCCTTCCGCTGGCGTGCGTCCCAAGCTGTCAGTATTCCGCATGTATGCCTCGTCCATGAAAGCTCTGGTTGGGACGTGAGCAAAGTCATGAATAGGCACACCGGCTTGCACGAACAGAAGAGTAAGGAAACCGCCAAGGTAAGAGGAAGTTGCCTTGCACCGCAAGGCATAAGCCTTGTATTTCACCAAAGAAGTCGCGAGCACACACCCGTAGTTCACTTCATCGCCGTGTTCATCCTCCATAGACTCGTCGTTTGCATCTGGATCACACACCAAGTGCTTCACACCTTGGAACAGGAAGCATAGCTCCGTCTTCGTGACCGTAGGAGCAACAGACCTTCCACTAAACGTGTTGGCAATCAGCTTCAGAGTATACCTCAGCACCGGACTCCTTACTCGCTTGATCTTGGCGGTGTTGGCTTTGTAGTCTTCATTGCTGATCAGGTCCCAAAAGTCATCGGCTTTCTTGAAGGCTGAGAACTCGACCTTGTATGCATCCGCGTTGAGACCATAGGCTTCGCATAGCTCAGGGATGGAGAGTGTATAGGCTTGACGTCCAACTTTAAAGTAGAGGCGACCTTGGGAAGGGACGGGTGCGCTAGGATTCTCGTACCGGAACTCCAAGGTGGCAAGGAAGTCTATTGTCACTTCAGGAATGGTTGGGCAATCCATCCGTGACAGACATCTTAAGCCAATGTTCATGAGGAGTTGGTCGAAATCCCCAAGAATCCCTAGCTTAGACAACAGTTCTCGATCAGCAAACTTGGTAGGCTCAAACCGAAGCCTTTCCAACCGTTTCTTTTCCCTCTTCTCATCCTTACTCCACCGGACCCTCTCTTGAACTGCCACTGCTTGTCCTTCTCCTTCTTGTGCTTGCTCTTCTCTTGTTCTCTTTGGGGCCATTGTTCCTGAAACAAGTTTCTAAAGAGATTGATAAGCAAACGGCGATTTGATGAGAATGAGAGAAGAGAAGGAGAGAACTTATAAAAACTACCCTAGAATTTTTGAGAATAAATAAAAATCATAGCTAAATAAAGGAGAATCAAATCTTTAGATACTGAAAAATCTAAAATTTTTCCTTTTACTTAGCTAGTTTTTAAAAATCAAAACCGATCCTATATTCTAGAACAAGATCTTGCGACATTAAAGGAGATTTTCTAAAATTAAATCATTAAATTTTTGAAAATACCTTTGCAAGAAATGCAGAATATCTTTGCTAGCTTTTGAAAACTGAAATTCTCACTCTCTTTGTTTTAAAAGTTTCGAGAAAAACAGGAATGAGAGGGTGAAAGGTTGTTGAAATATTTAAAGACTAGCAAAACCAAAACAATGGGTAGAAAAAGTGGTTTTTCTGACAAAGTCTTGGTCAAGGCACATCTTTCATGGTCAAAGATGCTTGCCTTGACCAAGTTTTGAATTCAAAAGTTGGAGGGAAAAGAGTTAAGGAGGGAAAGGAAATGTTACCTCGGCATAAGATCAAGTCCATTTGGTCGATCTAGGACTCGATCTCATGCCAATAATGGCTTAGATCGAGAGGATTACTCGATTTGAGACTCGATTCATGGTGAATCGAGTCTTGGATCGATTGGCTCTCTCGATCATTGAGATGTTGGCTCCACGGCTAAGTCCTCATGATCGAGCTATGTCCTCGATTTAGGGGTCGATTTGGCATAGATCGAGTGATGGATCGAGTCGAGTGATCGATCTATTTTCAACAGTTTTTCCCGGGAGAAATTAGATCGGTCGATCCAATTTGGATCGATCGATCCTTTTTCGTCAAGGTCGATCTTGTCACTCGTTCTCGTCTAGATCGACTGGCTCCTCTCGATTCACTGACTCGATCTAGCAAAGATCGAGCCAGGATCAGTCGATCTAGCACTCGATCTCTAGCCTTATCTTAACCCCCATCGCATCTTTTGGACCCCAAAGTCAAGGTTTAGACTCCTTATATCTGTTCCTACACACTTGCACAATAAAAACTTAAATATGAAAGGGAAATTAAACAGGAATATGTACAAGATAAACATAGGAATGCCTCCCAAGTTCGCTTTCTTTAACATCTTTAGCTAGACCTTACTTGGTTTAGGCGGATGGTGGGTCTTGGAGAAGGACCGAGGTACTCTCCTTGTCATAGCTATCTGCCAAGTAGAGCTTGACTCTGTGTCTGTTGACGGTGAATGCACTGCCACTTTTTCCCATCAGAGTAACAGCTCCATAAGGCAACACTTCTTGAATCACGAATGTCCGCTCCACCTTGATTTCAGCTTGCCCGGGAAGAGTTTGACTCTCGAGTTGTACAGCAACACTAAACCTCCTTCCTTAAGCTCCTTGGCAACCAACTTCTTGTCATGAGTTTTCTTAGTCAGCTCCTTGTATATCCTAGAGCTCTCGTAAGCGTTCAGCCTCAACTCGTCCAGTTCGTGCAGCTGAATAAGGCGTCTCTCCTGAGCAGTCTTAAGGTCAAAGTTCAGCCTCTTCACAGCCCACAACGCACGGTGTTCCAGCTCAACCGGGAGGTGACAGCCGTTGCCATAAAGTAGAGTGAAAGGAGTTGTACTAATCGGCGTCTTGAAGGCGGTATGGTAGGCCCAAAGAGCGTCGTCCAGCTTCACTGCCCAATCTTTCCTTGTTGCTCTGACGGTCTTCTCTAGTATAGCCTTGATTTGCCTGTTGGAGACTTCCACTTGACCGCTTGTTTGAGGATGATACGGTGTAGCCACCTTATGCTTAACTCCATACTTTCTCAAGAGGTTCTCAAAGACCTTATTTATGAAGTGGCTTCCTCCATCGCTTATAACAACCTTGGGTACCCCAAACCTCGGGAAGATGATAGTCTTGAACAGCTTAATTACCACCTTAGAGTCATTTGTAAGGGAAGCAACAGCCTCAACCCATTTAGAGACATAATCCACTGCTACTAAGATGTATTTATTGCCGTATGAAGAAGGAAATGGCCCTATGAAGTCTATCCCCCACGCGTCGAACATGTCAACCTCGATGATGGGAACTTGAGGCATTTCATTCCTCTTAGTGATATTCCCTGCTCGTTGACATGCCTCACAGCTCTTCACAAACTCGTGTGCATCTTTAAAAATGGACGGCCACCAGAAACCGGCTTGCAACACTTTCGTGGCAGTCTTGAATGAGGCGAAGTGTCCTCATCCTTTTCATTCCTTATGACCGTGATCCCTCCCTTCTTAGGCACCACGTGTACAGGAGAAACCCACGTGCTGTCACTTATGGGATAGATCACGTCAGCCTCTAAAAGCTTAAGGATTTTTTTCTTAACAACCTCTTTCAAATTAGGATTCAAACGCCTTTGATGTTCTATAGAGGAGGCGTTCTCATTATCCAAGTGAATCCTATGAGTGCAAAGCATTGGTGAAAGGCCCTTGATGTCACTTAAAGAGTACCCAATGGCCTTCCTATACTTTCTCAGCTCAGTCAGGAGCGAGTGCAACTCATCATCACTAAGGTTTTCATTCACAATCACGGGATAGGTGTTATTAGGCCCTAAGAAAGCATACCTTAGCCCTTTTGGGAGCTCCTTAAGGTCCACCTTTGGGGCTAACAGCTCACTCCAGTCATCCTCGTGGCTGTTGTTGTTGCTTTCCTCCTTGGAACTCTCCTTTGAACCCGAGGCATGGCCCTTCAGACTGCTTTCCTCCATCGCTATCCCTTCTGAGATCGAGTCCTCCGGTCGATTCTCCTCTCGATGTCGTCTAGATCGAGCCATTTCGCTCGATTCACTTACTCGATGACGCTAAGTCGATCTCTTGATTGGACTCCAAAATGATCGGGAGGTCTCTCTCGATCGCCGACTCGAGTGGTTTTCCTGATCGAGCGTTCTTCTCGATCTGTCCGTCGATTGTTGCACAGGATCGAGTTGTGTTCTCGATTATCTTGTCGATCTGACTCCTAAATCGAGTGATAGCGTCGATCTCGGGGTCGATCTCTAGGCAGCAACCTTCTTCATTCTTAACAATCCTCCTAGAATCCAGCAGGTTCACGTACTCTTGGGTTCTCTGGTCCACATAGCCAAACTTCCCTGGCTCCTTAGTCAGTGCTAGCTTCAGATGGTCTTCTAGAGCCAGCTCTTCCAGCAACTCATCCGCTAAAGTATCCATCGTTTCAATATAGAAAGCTTGCCCTTCAATGGTCGGCTTCTTCAGAACCTCGTTGATGTCGAAGTCAAGCCTGATCTCCTTTCCCAAATGCAAGGCAATCTTCCCATTTTTCACATCTATGATAGCCCCGACGGTTGCAAGGAACGGTCTCCCTAAGATGAGTGGATCCTTAGGCTCTTCATCCATCTCCAACACTACGAAGTCCGTAGGCACGTTCACACCACTGATTCGCACCGGTAAATCTTCAAGCAGCCCCACTGGTAGCCTCACACTCCTATCAGCCAGTACCAATGAGATCTGACAGTCTTTGAAACGTGTAAAACCATGCTTCTTAGCCACGTAGTGAGGCATCAGGTTTATGCTAGCTCCGAGATCACATAAGCAACTCTTGAACTCTAGAGGACCTAAAGCGCAGGGTATAGTGAAGCTTCCAGGGTCTCCCAGCTTCTTAGGGACTATCTCCTTATGTATAACCGCACTACACTCTTCACCTAGAACAAGTACCTCCTTGCTTTCCTTATTCTTCTTCACGAGAGTGTCTTTGAAGAATTTGGCGCATTTAGGCATCATTGCAAGGCAGTCAACGAGAGGTAGCTTGATCTCCACGTCCTTAAGATGCTTCTCAAAGAAGATTCTATGCTTCTCTATGAGTTGCTTCTTGAAGCGGCCAGGAAAAGGCAGCTTAGGTACATAAGGTGGAGGCACATAAGCATTCTTCTCCTTAGTGGTTTGCTCAGCTTTCTTCTCAGCAACTGCTTTGTCTCCCCTTCTTGGCCCTTGGATCCAAACGTTGTCAAAGATGATCTCATCATCATCAGCCGAAGGTTTACCCTCCCCCTCTTGAATTACAACGTCCTCGTTGTTCTTTGTAGAGACCGGAGGTTCGAGCTCTTTACCGCTTCTCCACGTTATGGCATTAGCATACTCCTTGGGATTCTGCTCACACTTTCCCGGAAGACTGTTCTGACCACTCGTACTTGTTTTCCCTTTCTCCAGCTGCTTGATCTTGTTGTTTAAGTTGGTTATCAGAGTGGAGAAGTCGGTGAGAGATGAGTCTAGACGAGTGTTCATCTCGGCGAACTTCTGATTTGTAGAGGCTTGCCCTTGTATTAGCTGTTGAAACATTGCTTGAACCGGATCAACTTGTTGTTGCATCGGTTGTTGCTGTTGAGGTGCAAAACCCGGAGGGTAGTTAGGTGTATAACCCTTGTTGTTTTGATGTTGCCCTTGGAGGTTGCTCTGCCCTTGACCTTGGAAACCACCACTCGGTTGAAAACCTTTGTTGTAAGGGATGAAAGGTTTTGCTTGCTGAGCAGGGTACACTTGATCTTTAGGGTTGGCTACGTTGGTGCTTCGGTAACAGAGGTTGTTGTTCTGGTAGCCTTGGTTGTAGCCTTGAGACTTGTAGTTGTTCTGTCCCGCCACCCAATTGGCTTCTTCTTGGCTCAACTCTAACTCCTCTTGGTTCTCATCAGCTTCACCAACAAAGTGAACATGCTTCTGATTGGCTAACACCAGCTTATCTATCTTCTCATGCAAAGATTTGAGTTCCTTCTTGTGAGACTCTAACTCTGATCCTCTCGGTGCACGGTCATAATCTTCAGCATAGTTTCCATCACTCAACGCCAAGTTTTCTATCAGCTCCATACCCTCTTCTACCTCCTGACCGAGGAAGTTCCCTTTGCTAGCTGTGTCAAGCAACAACCTGATCTTGGGTGAAGCTCCACTGTATATGGTATTGAGTAGTGTCTCCTCGCTGAACCCTTGATGAGGACATTGGATTGTGTAGTCTTTAAAACGCTCCATTGCCTCGTTGAATGTCTAATTGTTCCTTTGAGTGAAACCGCTGATTTCGCTTCTCAACCGTGCTGTCCTGGTGCTTGAGAAGAACTTTGAGAGAAAAGCCTTCTTGCACTCAGCCCATGATGTGATGGTGCCTTGTCGGAGGGTCTTCTTCCAATGTCTAGCTTTGTCTCCGAGTGAAAAGGGGAAGAGACGCAGCTTGAAAGCATCTTCGGATATGCCATTGATCTTTATCACCCCACATACTTGCTCGAAGTTGTCTAGGTGCTCCAAGGGGTCTTCCATTGCTAAGCCGTGGAACTTGTTGTTTTGCACCATTGAGATGAAACCTGGCTTGATCTCGAAGTTGTTGTTTTGTACAGGAGGAGGAGTGATCCCAAACCTATTGTGGTGGGTATTGGGAGCATCTCCGGCTCCTATGATCCTTGGGGGTCTACCCGCGTGTTGGGGGTTTCCATTGCCCCGTCCTGCTGCCCCGTGAGCTGGAGGAGGTCCTTCTGGATGCTCGTGTTCAGCCATAGCTTCAAAGTCAACCAAACCGTGCTGAACAATCTCGTCAAAGGCTCTTGTTTGTTCTCTGACTCTCCTTTGCCGTGAGTGACCAAGCTGATGAATGTTGTCTAAGGGTTGTAGTAGATTGTTGTCTCCCCTTGAACGAAGATTCATGTACCTGAAAACACACGTTTGAGAGTAGAAGGATTAGTAACTTGAAAAAGGTAAAGACTTAGTCTTTGCTAAGACCCAAATCTCTATGTTCTCTAAACAGTCCTACAATGGCAACGCCGCCATTTGATAATCACTTTTAGTACGGTTGGTATTGCAGTGAGGTTATCAAACTCAAATGCAAGACATGTTGTAGTACAGCAAGCAAGAGAGAGTTAATCCACTTCTAGGATGATAGAGAATGCACAGAGAATACAAGGACTAATGCAAATCTAAGCGAAATGAGACGGTTTATGAGAAAATCTCTGAAAACTAGATGCAGCAGCTTAAACAGAATGAAACCTATTTTAAAAATACTAGAAAGGAAAAAACTACCACGAGGAACAAACAGAATAATTAAAGGAGAAAGCTTCGAATTATTAAAATTCGACTGGTGGATCGACCATGAGATTGACCACTAGATCGAGCTGTAACAATCGATCTCGTCTAAAAATGCAAGAACAGTAAAACTAATGACCAGGATGCTATCAGAGATCAAGCGAAAGATGAGATAAGATGTAAAGATGCTAAGAGAAAGGGCCTAGGGTTGAGATTCATGGTCAGGGGTTTCAAAGGTTCGACCTTGGGTTTAAAACTTTAAATCGACTCACTTGGTGAGGATCTCTAAGCCTTGAAAACTAAACAAGATCTATTCGTGGCTTTCGGTATAGATCACTCCTTCATCCTCCCCTCCAAACCCATGGCTTTTGATGGAAAGAGAGGTCGAAGGGCAAGGAAAACAGATTTCAAATGAATGGCTTAACTAATCCCCCAAACTTCCATGGCTTTTGGGAAGGGGTAACTAGTCTCTAAGGTGTGATCTTCCGAGGCTCCTGAATCCTGTCAAGGTAAGGAACTTCTCGGATCATGAAGCTCTTGGCGTGAGAGTCTTCAAGCATTGAGATCTCAACACCTTAGAACAGATAGCCTTTGAAAACGTTTAGAAAAACCCCAAGATCGAAACCCTTTAGACCCCTTAATCCTCTCAACCCCGAACCCAAAGAAACTACTCGCTACACATAGAGTAAATCAAGCAAGGCATATGAAACAAGACGATGAACATGAAAAGAAAAACTAGATTGAACAGAAATGATTCGAATACAAAGCTTAAGAAAAACACGAGTTCAACAATGGTGTTCTTCACCAAAACGAGAGAAAAAACATAAAGGAAAAGATAAGGATCTAAAAAGTTATAGGAAAAGGGACGTCGCCGCCTTCCCAAAATGCCCAAACAAGCTAATGGTCCCCCCATCGCTAGCGGCCAAAAACGGTTGAAAGGACAGAGATCGACTCCAAGATCGAGTGGTTCTCTCGATCATATCCGGACATCGTGTCTTCGGCTCGATCTGGATCTCGATCATCATCGGCAAATCGAGTGTTGCATCCGATCTCGGTATCGATCTTCGGCTGGATCGAGTAGTGTACTCGATCTGACTCTCGCTCTGCATGGTGTTATTTACGTCCGTACCGTTTGATCGATTGCTTCACTCGATCCTTGTCTCGATCATTCTCCTTGGATCGCCTGGTTTGCTCGATCTTCTGGTCGATCAACTCCTAGATCGACCGGCCATGCTCGATCTGCTCCTCGATCTCTGATCCTTAGTATATATCCGAGCTCCCACGAACAGCTACATCAGCCTCAACACGTCCACGAACCTCCACAACTCCAAAGCAGCCAGAAACAACCTGAATGTGATGCAAAATGCAAGGAAAATGCGTATGCTGAAGCAAGAATGCTCTAGGACCCTAAGTGATGCAATCTAACCTAAAACGTGATACAAATGCATGAAAAGCTAACTAATGAGTATGCAAAATGTATGCAATATGCAATAACATCAGAACTTGGGAAGGAGATTGGAGCTGCATACATTCGGATGAGATGTCATAAGAAGGAGTCTTGCAAAGTCTGCGTCCATATCGAGGAGGAGCATCGAGCAGAACATCTGTGGAGTATGCCTGATGCAAGCCGCAGTACATGAAGAAGAGGACTGATTCGTGGATTCTAAGGCACCAGTCTACGTGGAGGTGGTGCATCGAGCATGGGAAGCTATACAAGCCGATACACGTCTACACAGAGCATATCGGGGTGGTGCATCGAGCTGCACACCGTCCGTACAACCCCGGTACAACTTATCTGCGCATTGACCATCATCTTTTCTTTGACCTTATCCTGTTTTTAGGTTTTTTATCATTTCTTTTTGTTTCCTAGTATAAAAGAAAGCCACAAAACATTATCCAAAGAAGAGAGGAAGTTCTAAGAAGGGCGATTTGCCAAACTTTGTATTAACCTTATCTTCTCAATCAAATCTTGCATTTTATGTTTTAATCTTGTCTATTGCTCTTTTATTTTCGCATCCTGGTAGTTTAATTTCATTATATTTGCATTTCATCTCATCTAATCATGTTTATCTCTAATCAATTGGGATTAAACATGATTAGTGAGTAATTTACCTTAGATTTGAGGTTCTAAATAGGCAAATTGGTATTTAGGATGTGATTAAGGATGATTAGGCTTGTTTAGATTGATATATATATATATTGTTTTCTTCCCTTGCAAAGTTGTTATTGTTCATAAAGCTTCTCCCTTTTGATTGAATATGGTATTATTGATGCTAATGGTTCACTTAATGGCTTGAAGTCTTGTTTCTTGGCAAGGTTCGCTTATTTGGCTTGATAGCTTAGGTTGGTTTATGGTTCCTTTGTTCAGTGACACCAAAGTGATAACTTACCTTGCTAGATGATTAGCTTAGGGCTAGATAGTGCTTGTTTCAAGACTCTTCCTTGATGGTTAGATAGTTTGCATTGAAGAATATGCTTTTGTTTGAATCTTGTTCAATTGTGAGCTTAAATCTGTGTTCTTGATTGGTTGAGTTATTTACTTAGGTCCCTAGAGAATCCAAAAGATTGATAGGTTGACTAGAGTCATTGCATTGAGAGAGAGAAGATCATTTTGATTAGTGATTCTCTTAGGCAGTTAAGGGTTCTATGCTTTATGCTCATGGTTAGTGAATACACCACCAAAAGTGGGTTTGACACACCAATCTTGTTGAAATGGATTTGCTTATTAACCACTAAGTAGATTCTATTTAGAAACCTTGTTTAGAATTGCAATATTGAGAAATGCTTGTTTTATGCTTGATGATTGCCTTGTTTAGAAAATCACTTAGTCACTCTTGAAACCACTTAACCACTATTACTTAGAACCTTGGGTCTTGTTTCTTTTAATTATTCATCTTAAATCATTTTCGCTTAGCTGTATTTGCTTGTTTATTTCCAGCATTCATCTTGCTTAGTTTATCGCTTAGTCACTCTTCTTGCTTAGTTTATTTGCTTAATCATCATTTTGCTTAGTTTCAATCATCCTCTTGTTTACATGCCTTTCCTGTTCTGTTTTCTTGCATTGTTAGGATGTTAGACTTGTTCTTGCATCATATAAACCTCATCTTGACTTAGCTTATTGCATTGGCTGCATCTCAATTCATCCATAAATGATTGGATACATCATCCCTACTCTACAACTGATTATAGGCAGAGGACATTTGTCCATGAGGTGTAAGAACCTTGTTTCAGTGATCAAGGGAATATCTTCTGAAACAATAAGCTATCTAATTAATGGAATATTCCACAGCAAAGTTGTAGGATTGATTAATTGATTTACTGTTAACTCAATATATATATTATACCATCTTTTATTTGCTGATTTCGGACGAGATGCTGGAATCTAGAGATCATTCCATACAAATTTAAAATTACCGGATCTCACTATTTTAATAAGACCTTTTTATACTAGAGATCAAGCAGAAATGATACTCTTCCAACCAAAAGAGGGAGAATTTGATCATATTGAATCCAAAGGACTACCATTTCTGAAGTACCATCCTTTGAAAACCTTAGCAAAGAGAGAACTAGGATGTTCAATCAATCGCCAAAATTATTTTGCAAGCCACGTCGTGTTAAAATTCTCAGTTACCCGATGTCCAAGGCCTCCTTCCTTTTTTTATTCTGCATAATTTGTTTCCACGCAAACCAATGCATACCTCGAGATTCTCCATTAGTGCTCCACCAAAATTTGGCAACCATACTAGTGAGTTTCTTAGTTATCGTTTTTGGCATCCTAAAGCAGGACATAACATATGTTGGTACTGCCGTTGCGACAGACTTAATGAGTACCTCTTCCCTCTCCCCCCTTGATAGAAACCTTGATGTTCAACCTTGATGCTCCTCCTAGGCTCTCACGTATCCCAAAATATGTTCACATCCACTGTAATAATTCGCAATCACAAAGTTAAAACCTTAGTTTTTGATTCATTCACATGCATTTTAATAATTTTAATTTAGATTATTATTAGCCTAAGCTAGAATATTGATGAAGGAACCTTAGCCTTATGAAATAGGTTATTATATTTTGATATTTATAACCTATTGGTGATAAAATTGAAAATTTTGAAATTTGGAGTTTGAGCTTGTGTGTATAAATCAAATTTGATGAACCAAGTTACCACCTTAGCTAATTCTTGGTTTGTTTATGCTTCATAATAGATTTGCATAAGATTTTAAATGTTGCTAAAAACAACATTTTATAAAAATCTTTGTGAAGAACAATAAAAATCCGAAAATTAGTCATGATTTTGTAGATGCTAATTGAAGTTTATACACTGATTACTCAATATTATATGAGAGTCTTGATGCTTGTTTATGTATCACTACTTTTAGAAACTTCAAAAATGCATCAAACTTACATTCTTGGTTGATTTTTTACATTGATTGTGTAGGCACTATGGACCACAATCAAGGACGCGAAAATACGCTCTAAGAACAAAGAGCTGAGGCGATCAATGCGCCGACAAGAGAAAATCCAAAGGTACCAAGGAGATTTGACGGAAGATGAGATACTTGTCAGTTACATGAATGAGTATAGGCGAGCAAGCAATGATCTTACTCCCCCTCCTCAACAATGTTCGCGAGTTACCTACATTGGCACTCCAATGGATCCCCTAGTCAACTATTTGGAGTATCTGAAGAAGATGAAAATCAAGCCAACATTGCGAATTGACTACTCTAATTTGGATACATTGGGGATCACTGACACAAGACTTTTTATGTCTTGAGTGCAACCTCAATGCACTAGATGTAGTATAATGGCAAAGAGTTTAGTCAATCCAAACAAGGAAAGTTTAGAAGAGATACAACTGACTTGTCGGGCTAGGCAAAAATGTTTTAATAGAGGTTACAATCAAACAAGGCAAGATTGCAAACAAGTAACCAAGTAACAAGAGTAAACAAAGCACTACTAGATGATAGTAAAACAAAGAAAGACTAAGCAAAGTTCGAATAAAAAGCTAGGATCAAGATTAAGACAATATGATTTCAGGTGGTTTAAATCATGACTAGGGTGCAAAACAAACAAACAGTACTAGACGAAAGTAAAACAAAGCAAGACTAAGCAAGGTACAAAACATAATTAAAAGCTAGGATCAAGATTAAGGCAATATGATTTCAGGTGGTTTCAATCATGACTAGGGTGCAAAACAAACAAACAATGTCTAATCTCTAAGCAAGACCCCTAAACTAGATTAGTTTAATCCCTTAGTAAAAATCCATTTACTAACTACACTCCTAACCCACTTTCAATGGTGGAAATGTAATCAATAAGCATAAAGCACAATGTCCGTAAAGCCTAACAAGCATCTTAGAGGGTTAAGCTTACTTATTTCACAAGCAATGGATCAAACACTAACTCACACTTCCATGCATAATCAGCATTCAATATCAGTTCCATATCCTCTAAGTACTAAAGCATTAAGAGAAAATGTGCAAGAAATGATAGATGCAAAGAGTCATGATAATCTAAACACCGTGATATAAGATCAAATGTATGATCTTATATGACCGGTATGATGGTGAATCAGTTAGCTGGCCACACTCTCTAACTTGATCCGGTACGGTAATGATGGTATGGTATGGTATGGTGGTGAAGTAACTGGCCAAACGGCGCTCTTTACTTAACAAAGTGAATGGAAACGAATGGTGGATCGAATGACACACACACGGCTGATGTTAGAACCGTGATAAAGTCAGTTTGAACTCAAGAACAAAGGGGAAACCACACAATGCTCTAGAACTCGGCGGCAGCTCTCTTTCAGAAGAAAGTGCGTTCTTTATTGATAATAGGGAAAAAACATGACCTACAATGCTGCATGTGGGACTTTATTAATAGTCTTCCAGCCTTGATCTTCTAGGGTCGAAAATAAACAAAGTACAAGGACCAAAAATTACAAGAAAAATAACAAAAAGATTACACGGTTTTAATCTAAGGCCCTAAAAGAAACTATGAGTAAAACCCTGAAAAACAAAAGGAAACACGAAATATTATGAAGTAATTGACAAATTCTTACCGCTGCCTCTTGAATGATGTGTGTCCGAATATGGTAAGCCTTTGTCGTCACGCTTGCTCTTAAATTTGGTCGTTTTGAAGTGGGGCGATGATCAACAAGTTTGGCCCGAGGCTGTCTTTGAGAAGGGGCCATTCATCTAAGTTAGGTTCCATCTCAAGCTTGGCTAGGATTTGAACGTCTTGGAATTTGGCTAAGGGTCGGCCCATTTGATCGCCTCGTCCTCTGGTCACGCATACCGTAATGCCCTCGTCTGCGGTACGTGGCTGGTACATGATGTGGTCGACCGTGGTACGAGGGTAGTACGTAATGCTATCGTCCTGTCCCGTCATGTCTTCGTCTCGTACTGTCACGTCATCGTCCCGTACCGTCTCGTCTTCATCCCGTACCGTCATGTATTCTTCTTTGAGGACAAGCCGTTTGAGGAGGGCATTGACATCTTGGGTTTGCTTGAGGTGAGGAGGCTCTCCCCGGCCTTTCTTCCCTCATTGTCCTCGTTCCTGACCGGGTCTTTGCTGGCTCGTACATGGTGGGTACCTTAACCGGTTGGAGGTCCCCATCATTCCCTCCCTCTTGAAGAGGTTCTGACCTCAGAACCGTACCTGCATCAAACGGAGCTAAATCAGTGACTTAAAGCTATTAGAGATGTTCATCTCACCTGGAAGTTCTTAACGGTAGGCATTGTTGTTGATTCGCTCAAGAACTTTGAAGGGTTCATCTCCTCTCGGTGACAGCTTACTCTTCCTTTGGTTTGGGAACCTCTCCGGTCTCATGTGTAACCAAACCCACTCGTCGGGTTCAAATATGACTTCCTTGCGGTTCTTGTCAACGTTCAGCTTCGTTTGTAACGTCTTCTTCTCCAAGTTCTCCTTAGCTTTCTGGTGAAGTTTCTTGATCAGCTCGGCTTTGTTCAACGCGACTTGGCTGGCTCGTTCTGCTGGCAGTAATGGTGCAAGACCTAATTTTGTAGTTGGCTTAAACCCATAAACAATCTCAAAAGGTGAAAGTTTAGTAGCAGCGTGGGTGGCTCGGTTATAAGCAAATTCAACATAGGGAATGCAATCAAGCCAACTCTTTAAGTTCTTACCAACCGTGGCTCTTAAAAGAGCTGAAAGTGTATGGTTAACCACCTCGGTTTGACCGTCCGTTTGGGGATGGCATGTCGTAGAAAACAAAAGCTTTGTGCCCAACTTCCTCCAAAGTGTTCTCCAAAAATGGCTCAAGAACTTTGTATCCCTATCAGACACGATGCTCCTTGGTATCCCATGCAACCTCACTACTTCTCTAAAGAAAAGATCCGCGGTTTGAGTGGCATCATTGGTCTTGTTACACGGTATGAAATGGGCCATTTTTTAGAAGCGGTCAACCACCATAAATATTGAATCTTTGCCTCTGATCTTGGGTAATCCTAACACAAAATCCATAGAAAGATCTTCCCAAGGAAGGTTAGGTATAGACAAAGGCATATATAAACCGTAAGGATGGGACCTTGATTTGGTTCTAAGGCATGTAACGCACTTAGAGCAGAAACGCTCAACGTCTCTCTTGAGGTGTGGCCAAAAGAAATGTTCGACCACCACGCTTAGAGTCTTATCCACGCCAAAGCGTCCCATAAGCCCTCTTCTGTGTGATTCTTTAATCAGTAGCTCTCTCATGGATCCCTACGGTATACAAAAACGTTTATCGAGAAAAAGAAAGCCATTGTGTATATAGAATAGACCTGATGGTGCTCCTTTATGTGTTCAAATCTCATAACCCGAGCCTCCATGGTGGTAATGAGAGTGTAACGTCTAGAGAGGGCATCCGCTACAATGTTTTCTTTCCCCTTCTTATACTTGATGATGTGGGGGAACGTCTCTATGAACTCTAGCCACCTCGCGTGTCTCCTCTTCAATGTTGTTTGGCTTCTGAGGTGCTTGAGTGTCTCATGATCCGAATGTATGACAAACTCCTTGGAAAGAAAGTAATGCTGCCATGTCTCCACGATCTCACCAAGGCGTACAGTTCTTTGTCATACGTGGGATAGTTGAGTGTAGCTCCGCTTAACTTCTCACTGAAGTAGGCTACTGGCGTGCCTAGCGCCAATGCCTAACCCTGAAGCATCACAGTCAACTTCAAACGTTTTAACAAAATCAGGAAGCACTAGTACCGTGGCATTGATAAGGCTGTATTTAAGCTTGGCATAGGCTTCTTCTTGATATGCCTTTGTCCTCTCCTTGTATAACTTGGAGTTTTCATAGGACAGATATCTGATTTCATCAAGTTCATTGAGTTGAATCAAGCGCCTCTCTGCAGCAGGCTTCAGATCGAAGTTCAGCTTCTTGATAGCTTATTCTGCTTTGAACTCTAGCTCCACTTGTAGATGTCACGCCTTGCCATAAAGCAGATGGAATGATGTTGTCCCTAGAGGCGTTTTGTATGATGTCCTGTAAGCCCATAATGCATCATCCAGTTTTGCTGACTAATCCTTTCTTGTCTTCCCAACTGTCTTCTCTAGAATCTGTTTGATCTGTCTGTTGGAAACCTCAACTTGTCCACTGGCCTGGGAATGATAAGGCGTGGTCACTCTGTGCTGTACACCATACTTCTTCAGCTGCTTGTCAAAGACCTTGTTAACAAAGTGAGAACCACCATCACTTATAACAATTCGCAGGACTCAAATCTGGGGAAAATAATGGTCTTAAACAGTTTTAAAACCACTGCAGCATCATTAGTAGGAGTAGCCAACGCCTCTACCCACTTAGATACATAGTCAACAACAACCAGAATGTATCTATTCCCATAATATGAGGGAAAAGGTCCCATGAAGTCAATGCCCCAACAATCAAAGACTTCAACTTCAAGGATGAAGTTCTGTGGCATCTAATGTCTTCTGCTGATCTTTCCTCTTCTCTGACAAGTATCACAGCTTGTAATGAATGCATGGGCGTCCCTGAACATAGTAGGCCAACAAAAACCAGCTTCAAGAACCTTGGAGACTGTTTTGAATGTGGCAAAGTGTCCAGCATACTCTAAGCCATGATACTGAAACAGGACGTCTTGGACCTCTTCTTCTGCTATGCATCTCCTGTAAATCCCATCAGCATAATGTCTGTAAAGATATGGCTCATCCCAATAGAATCTTCTAAGTTCTCTCAAGAACTTCTTCTTAGCATAGCCTTTGAAATAATGTGGGTCATCCTCTGCAGCAAGATAATTGGTAATATCAGCATATCAGGGCCTCTTTGGATCATTCAAAGCATAGACTTGCTCTTGAAAGGCTGTTCCCAAGCTTGCACAAATCATAGCCAGAGTCTGAGATTGGTGACGAGCGTCATCAGTATTGGTGACGAGCGTCACCGTCTTCATACAGAAAGTGGGTCGTGACTCTGCTTTGTTGGTGACGAGCGTCACCCCCTTGGTGTCGCTCGTCACTGCCCTGCAGTTTCATGAACACTGCAGGTTTTCAACACTTTTTTCCTACAGTCTGGTTTCTACCAAGTAGACGTTCTCTTCAGGCAAGAAATCATTTAGTGGGACATTATCTTCAACCTGAATCCTGGATAGATGATCAGCAACTCCATTCTCAACTCCTTTCTTGTCTTTCACTTCAATGTCAAATTCTTGAAGAAGCAGAATCCATGTCAACAACCTTGGGTTTTCATCCTTCTTCTGCATTATATACTTCAGTGCTGAATGGTCAGTATAGACCACGACCTTGGAGACAACATGATACTGCCTGAATTTCTCAAATGCAAAGACAACAATTCTTTTTAAGTTGTTGCATAGTTCTTCTGAGCTTCATCCAATGTCCTACTGGCATAGTAGATGGCGTGGAGCTTCTTGTATTTCCTCTATCCCAGCAATGATCCAACTGCAAAATTGCTGGCATCACACATTACTTCAAAAGGCAAGTCCCAATCTGGAGATTGCACAACAGGAGCTGTAACCAAAGCCTGTTTGATCTGTTCAAAAGCAGACTTGCATTCTTCTGTGAACTCAAACTTCACATCCTTACAGAGGAGAGCAGTAAGAGGTCTTGCAATCTCTCTGAAGTCATTGATGAATCGTCTGTAGAACCCAGAATGACCCAGAAAACTCCTCACTGCCTTGACTAAATCAGGTGCTTGCAGACTTGTCATCACTTCAATTTTTGCCCTATCCACCTCTATGCCATCTCCTGAGACTCTGTGACCAAGAACAATGCCATCTTGTACCATAAAATGGTACTTCTCCCAGTTCAGAACCAAGTGCTTCTCTTCACATCTCTGCAGAACTGCACACAAGTTGTCCAAACAGCTCTTGAAGGAAGACCCATAAACTGAGAAGTCATCCATGAAAACCTCCATAAACCTCTCAATCATGTCAGTGAAGATCGGCATCATGCATCTCTGGAAAAGTGCAGGAGCATTACACAGTCCAAAATGCATTATGCGATATGCAAAGGTGCCATAAGGACAGGTAAAGGTGGTCTTCTCCTGATCATCTGGATGGATGGGTATCTGAAAGAAGTCTGAGTAGCCATCAAGGAAGCAGTAATACTTGTGATTCGCCAGCCTCTCCAGCATCTGATCGATGAAAGGCAGAGGGAAGTGGTCTTTCTTTGTGGCTGCATTCAGCTTCCTGTAATCGATGCACATCCTGTGTCATGTCACTTCATGGTCTCCTTCTTGACCACATCCTTCAGATTCTGATTCAGTCTCCTCTGGTGCTCCACTGATGATTTCGACTCATCCTCCAAATGTATCCTATGCATGCACAAATCTGGAGAAATCCCTAAAATATCATCAAGAGAATAGCAAAGAGCTTTGCGAAATCTGCACAGCTTACTTAGCAAAAGAGTGAGCTATGCATTGTTCAATGAAGCATTAACAATAACAGGATAAGTGGAGTTCTCTCCAAGGAATGCGTACCTTAGCCCTGCAGGGAGCTGTTTAAGCTCAACTTTTGGTGCTTTTGCTGCACTCCAGTTACCCATTGCAGCTGCTTTCGCAGATGTGGTGACAAGCTCATCCTGCGCAACCAGTTGCATCACTTGTGCAGTAGCATCCATCATCTTTGTGTAGCCAGTAGCAGCTGCATCCAGATGCTCATACTCTTCTGTAGAAGTGGTCAACGCCCTCTCCAAGGGGTATTCTGATCTCATCTCTTGAAAGATTTGATCAGCAATGTTGGTAAGAACATCCACATAGAAAGTCTGTCCATCTATGGTTGGCCTCTTCATCAGCTTGTCCATTTCGAATTGCATCACCAAGTCACCAACATTCAGCTCTATTCTACCCTTCCTGACGTCAATAATGGCTCATGCAGTAGCCCGGAAAGGTCTGCCAAGAATCAAAGGGTCTTTGGGTTCTTCTCCATACTCTAGAACCACAAAATCTGTAAGAATCATGCAATCTCCTACTTTGATAGGAACATCTTCTATCACACCTTCAGGAACTCTTACTGATCTATCAGCTAGGACAAGAGATATCCTTGTAGCCTTAAAATCGGCCATCCCTAAGCTCTTGGCAACAGAATGAGGCATAAGGTTCACACTAGAAACAAGATCACATAATGATCTCTCAAACCTGTCAGAAAAGATTGTGCAGTCTAAAACAAAGCTTCCAGGGTCTGAAAAATTCTCTGGCACTCTGTTCTGAATCACTGCACTGACCTGCTCGTTGATCATCATTGCTCCAGCCTCTAAGCTCAAGTTGTTGGTCACCATATTCTTCACATACCTCCTTATAACAGGAGTAATCCTCACAGCATCAATCAATGGGATCTCAATGACCAACTTGTCCATGATAGCTTTGCATTTAGCATCTTCAAGCTCTTGTTTAGACTTCTTAGTATGCTTAAGATAGGGTATCTTGGGTGTATAAACCGTTTCCTTAGCATTGTTTGAAGTCTGAGTCTAAACTGCAGTTGGTCGCAACGGGTGACGAGCATCACTCGTTTTGGACAAGTCGTGAAAGTCTGCTTGAGCTGGGTGACGAGCGTCACCCACATGGTGACGGTCGTCACCTATTTGTGAAGAAAAATTGTCGGGGTTTTGATCAGTGGTTGACGAGCGACACCCCTCCTGGGTGATGAGCGACACCCCTCCTGGGTGACAATCGTCACCCGTAGTTTTTCAGCACAGATTTCATCATCTTCATACTCTTCAAATCCAACGAAATCTCTTGAGCTCAAATCCTTCTGCAACACTAGTTGCAGGTTCTCCACTCCTCAATGTGATGGCATTCACATGGTGTTTGGGATTAGCATCAGTCCTTCCTGGAAGGAATCCCTCTTGCCTCTGAACAGCTCCTGCAGTTTGAGCAACTTGAACATCAAACTTCTTCATGTGAGAGTTCAGACTCTCAATTTTCCCATTCCAGTCCTGATAGAGCGAATCCATCTTGCCATTGAAGTCCACTATCAGCTTCTATTGTCCTTCTAGGATCTGTTCCAGTATAGCTTCATCTTGTTGTCTTGTGGAGGTGCAGTTTGGTAGGAAGAAGAACCATAGTTCCTGTTGAAGTTGCTGCTATTCTGGTAAGGTTTCTGAAACTCTGTCTTCTGGAACTGGGGATTAGGTGTGTAACCAGGCGAGCTCTGATTTCCTGTGAAGGTACTCTTCTAATTATTGTTGTTGTGGCTTCTGTTCCATTGCTGATTCCCATACCTTTGACCCTGAAATCCTCCGGTATTGATGAAATTCACATCTTCCTGCTCAATCTCTTCTGAATTTTCGAAAGTCTCTACCTCTGCAGCAAAATGAACTGACTTCTTCCCCACCAAGAGGCTGTGCATACTGTCCAGCTTAGCCTTGACTTTAGAAATCTGATTCCCATCATTCAAACCAGCTTGTTTCATTCTCTGAAAATCTGCATTCTTGGTGTTGTTGCAGCATGCCAAGTTTTCAATCAATCTGATTGCTTCTTCTGGTCTGTTAGTGTTGAAATTTCCAGCGCTAGCTGCATCCAGCGCCATCTGATACTTCCAGTCAATGCCTCTAAAGAAAACCCCAAGCAGCTGCACCTGACTAAAACCATGATGAGAACAGTCCCTTTGATAAGACTTGAATTTCAGCCAAGAAGCCTTAAAAGCTTCAGTAGGACCTTGGGAGAATGATGCAATTTTCGTCCTCAGGTCCTCTGATCTAGCATCATCATAGAAATTGTTCAGGAAGACGTTCATGGTGTCCTCCCAAGTAGTCAGCTAACCAGGCTCCAGTTGCTTCAGCCAATATGCAGCATCTCCTCCAAGTGAGTAAGGGAAAAGCTTGCAGAACAGAAAGTCATAGCTAACTCCATTAGCTTTGACACTTGAAGTCAAATCCTCAAACCTCTCAATATGATCCATGAGATGCTCACGAGGTAAGCCATGTAAAGGATTCTGTCCAACCAACTGATAATAAGCAGGCTTGAGCTCAAAATCATTCCTCTGGAAAGCAGGAGGGCGGATTGCAGCTCTGTTGGCATAGAACTGAAGCAGCGTTGTTAGCAGCAACATGGACTCCAGTGTCTTGTGCCACTTGTTGAACCTGTTGTTCAACTATGACATTCCCATCTTGATCAAGTCTCTGCCCTTCTTCATTCCTCCTGTTTCCCTCTCTGTCAACCAAGTGACCTTCTGCACCTTCAACCAAGATCAGTGGATTAACCATTGTAGATTGCTTCTTAGCTTTCCTGATGGTCCTCTCAGACTTAGCTAGCTCGTCAATGCCTAAGGTCAAAAGCTCCTTCTCTTTGTTGCTTCTGGTACTGCGATTAGGCATTCACCTGAAACCAGCACAAAGAAAAGTAGCAGAAAGTTAGTAAAAAAATTAGGCTCTTTTATTTCTTTTATTTTTATTTTTATTTTATTTGGGAGAGCTACCTCCTGAAATTTATTAGAGCATATACTTAGTTTTTAAACACAACCTTTCACTTAAAACCCATTTCTTCCCTTAAAACACCAAACTCCTTGAAACCGAGAGCAAATAGAAATAAAGACAACCCCAATGATCCCCCAAATTTATCCTAAGCCTATACCTAGCTTCAAAATGCAAAACTAGCAATCATATGAGAACCAAATCATGTCGCCTAAACCTAACACTTTATGCCAAGTTCAAACCAAAAGGAAGGCCTCACAATGATGTCACACAAGAAATATTTGGCTTCAAAGAAGGGTAAGGGTCAAGGTGGGAGTTCTACTTAGGCTCACAAAGAGTGGTAGAAAGGAAGAAGAGAGCCTAAATATTTTAAAACCATGTGTTCATTTTTAAATGCATAGGGATGATAATAAGAATTTCAAATTAAGGTCCTCACTTATTAGGACAAGTTTCAAATCATGAGAGTTCAATTCAAGTCACGAAAATCCTAGCAAGTGATCCAAGCATGGTAAGAACTTACTTTCAAAGCATAGACAAAGCATTAGAGAACTACTAACTAGGGCATTGAAACAATTCATAAGTAAAAACAAGAAACTCTAACCCCTTATGCAAATGCAAACAACCTAGATGCTATGAGAAACTCTAGACTCAATCCTAACATGTTTTGACAAGATGAATGCAACTACATGAATCTTTTGAAACAATTTTAAAAATTTTACCAATTTTTCATGAACTAAAGACTCAAGGATGCTAAAGGAAAATAAGATCACAAAACACAAGTCAAATCACACATGTACTCCCCCAAACTTGCTTGACACCGTCCCGGTGGCAAACTCATTCGAAGGAGTAGCAAAACACAAAACAAAAAGAAGCAAATAT